>OY728132.1:1591758879-1594258879 GCA_963277665.1 Viscum album
ACCTACTCAAATTCATATGACTCAGATATCTCTGAGATTGATCCAGAAAATGACCCGGCTTATCGAGATGCATACCAACTTGAAGATATGTTGGATTTTTCTGAGGAACTTGGATCTTGGATAGATGAAAATGATACACATGCATTCCAAAAATACAAAAATGATGAAATGACGGTTGATAACTACCTAAAACTCATGAAGAGAATGTTCCTTAAAGTGGTGTAAGAGTTTAAAAACGATCCTCACTTTGACTTCAATGTTATCTCTCAGGAATAAATTTTATGCAATCAGTACCTGTCTGTTTTGTAGCTTTCTGGTTTTGATTTGCATCGTGCTTGCTTTTTTTCTTCACAATTCTCCTTCTGTTAATGTTTCCTCTTAGGAACTTTCTAGAGCATTACAATTCGGTTCCTCTTTAAGCAACCAACTCAGGATTTGCAATTCCCTTCGACTGAAATAGACTGATTGGATATTCTCTGGCTGATTTTTGGCTTGAAGATGAGATGTGGTTTCTTTCAACCTGGATATTCATGTTTTTCTCTCCTTGTGTTTTTTTTCTTCAGCACAGCCTCTCTTCAGTCCCACTTCATGATTAAAGCACATGGAGGACTTTTATGTTTCTTTTGGGGAGGAGGCATTATTATAGGTTATATCGAGAATTTTTGCAGTGAGGAGCTGCCTCGTCTGATTGTTTTCTTATCTGCTCAGTTGTTATTTGGTTCCTTTGATCTTGTGAAAAAATGAAGCCTGCCATTTTTATGTGTGCATCCTTGAGCTATCATTAGTCTATTTACCACATGATAGAAGGTACTTCTGGTATGATTCGTACTGCAATGTTGAACTGCATGTCAACTTGATCTGTGAGTCCCCGGATACATTGCAAGCTCTCCTCTTTATCTGATCAGCAAGGAATATCTCTAGGAAGACGTCTAGAAACTCCTTTTTTATCGTTTTTCCTCAATGTTAAATCTAATTTTGTCTCTATAACTTTTAGATGGTGTAATCGTATTACACCTCGAATTTTCCTCGTAACCCTTTGATTTAATAAATTCCTTTGGCATGGACTGATTTTCCAGTTCATGTCACTCTCTCAAAAAAAACACTAGAATTGGAATAGAATGGTAGTTAAATATTTAAATAACCATGAATTATACCATTTATCATTTTGAATTCTGAAATAAGGATGATTCATAAGTTAAAACATTAATGATGTTCATTTAGATCATTTTAGTAGTTCTTCAATAATAGCGACATCATTTTATTTATAAATTAAAACCATGTGTACAAAAGATTTCCAGAAAGAGGGATGATACATAATACATATATTATAACCAGGTTCAACCATAAAAATGGTTTCACAGATATACATTAAATAATTATAGAAACATTAAATCACATCGTCCACGATGTCAGAAATTCGACACATCATAGACAGTGTTTGTATTCCTTGAATAAGTGGGAGAAGACAAGAAGTATATTAGTTATTATTCCATAATCATTATGAAATCCATAATATTTAATATTTTTTATCATTAATCCTTCTTTGGTAAGGGTAGATGATAAATTAATATGAAAATAAATGAACTCAAAAAAAAATATGTGAGAAATCCCTTACGAAAATTTGAAAGCCTAACGATGTCACTTAAATATTAATAAAAAATTTCAATAATAGAATAGGGTATCTCATAATTATTACATAATATGGAAAGTAATTGTGATATTTAATTACATATCCCAATATAAGAAAATTTAAATTAAAAGATAACAACATAATAAGAGTGCATGAAAAACAGAGGGAGATTTTGATATGAAAATTATACAGCATAATGGCTATGCAACATGGTTTAATAAAAAATAAAAAAGATAGGGGACAGGGGTCAACCATCCAAGAAATGAATTATAATATATTATAGAGATAGAATAAAATTGAAATAAGAACATGGTATGGAAACTTGAATGTTATACCACATAAAAGTGAACTTGAATGGAAAAGAAGAAGTTGAGAATTCTCTTACCTTTTAGAGTAACTCCTATGACTTGAAGGTTGGGACCTTTGGAGATTGTGGACACCTTGGGAGGACTAATAGGGAAGTAAGAATCTCATAGAATCATTGAAGAGGAATTTGGAGTGAATTGCATGAAGGAATTGGTAGGTATATAGAGAAAAAGTGAGGTAATATTTTAATAATTTCCAAGGGACACCTCATTAGTGGTATTTGCAAAACCATGGGGTTGCCAATGGTATTTTCCATGTTATTGGACACTTAGGAGGCCTCATAACATATTTTACTATACACAGGTAGAGCAGAATTATTACATCATTAATGATGTCATTAAACACACCGGAACTCCAACATGTATTTTTACTATTCAACGAAAATTCAACTATTTCATAAAAATCCAAAAAATCACCTGAACCATTTCTTAACGTTTATAATTCAAAATAGAACTATATTTTTTTCAAAATAATTTGTTAAATATTATTAATTAAATTTTTAAATAAAATCATACTTTATTCAAAAATTAACAATTTGAAAAATATAACTACTTTTTTATCACATTGAAAAATTAAACAAGATGGTGGTATCTTAAAGCCTTAAGAAAATAAAATAATAATAAAATTTACTATTCATTAGGGTCATATTAATATTCGTATTACTACTCATAAGGGTGTATTACTATTCACTAAAAACAAGTTTGTTCCATGAGACTCCAAATAACTTACTGAACACAATTATAGATGACCGTTTTTTAAAATTCAAAACATAGAAGCTTCAAACATATGTTTAAAGGATAGTTATAAATATCTACTTAAAACAGTGTTTAATGCATTTCATTTATTTTTCAAAACTTTGGGGTGTTAAATTATCCCCACCTTCTAGAAAATGTGTCCTCGCAATTTTATATACTCATTAAACAAGTGAGTGTACCTTTCCCTCATAGCATTTCTAGATTACCATGTCACTTCTTCAACCATGTGGTTTATCCAAAAAAACCATTACATGGTGGATTACCTTATTCCGCAATACCTACTCCCCATGATCAAGAATCAAAAATAGTTTCTCTTTATAAGAAATGTTCCATTCTTGATGAATTGCTTTTGGGTTCAAGACATGAGTTGTATCTGGCACATAGTTTATCAACATCAAAACATGAAAAAAAATATGTACGAGAGATAAAATCATTGGCAAAGCTACTCGGTATGCAAATGGTCCAAATTTCTTTAGGATTTCAAAAGGACTAATTAATCTTGTACTTAGATTTCCATTCTTACCAAAACTCATCACACTTTTCCAATGAGAAATTTAATTGAAAACATGGTCACCTACCTCGACAAAGAAGTCTTTTCTTCTATTATTTTCACATCTTTTCTGTCTACTCTGAGTTGTCCTCATGTACTGCTGCATCATCTTCACTTTCTAAGCCACTTACTCTACTAATTAGGGTCCCATAAACTTCATTTCCCCAACTTCATCCCAAAAAGATGTAGTTCAACATCACCTCACATACAATGCCCCAAAAAGTGGAATCAGTAAACAAGAATGGAAACTGTTGTTATAAGAAAACTCAAATAAAGAAAGATGTTGATCCCAACTTCCCTGGTAGTCCATTGAAAAAGATCTAAGCATAAAATCTAAAGATTGAATCATTCGTTCTGACTTCTCATATGATTGAGGATGAAAATATATACTAAAATTTAATTTTTTGCCCAAAGAAATCTGAAGGCCCTTCAAATAGTTATAAGTGAACATGGGATACCGATCAGATACGATGGAAAAAGGAACTCCATGTAACCGGACAATCTCTTAGAGGTATAGTCAAGAAATCCAATCCAACAACATTGTATCTTGAATATAAAGTAAATTTACAGATTTTTTCATTTGGTCAATAATAAAATAAATCACAATGTTACCTAGAGAAGTCTTAGGTAGTACCACCACGAAGTGCATGGATATATTCTCCCATTTTCAATTTGGCACTAGAAAAGGCTGAAGCATCCCCTTTGGTAACTACTACTCAACTTTAACTTATTGATATGTCAAACATTTTGTAGTAAGTTCTCCAATATCCCTTTTCATTCTATCCCACCAGTAATACTCCCGAATCTCTCTAGCAACTTACCCATTTAAAATAATTCTACCTTTTTTCTCATGGTCTTCCTTCTACGGTTGCTTAATTCCATCTAATGACAATGACTGCACTGAAACCTGAAACAAATCAGATTTATTACCTACACCGACAACTTCTAAGACAAAATTCATCAAATCATTAATCAAGGAACCATGTTCCAAACGTAACATGGTTAAGGATGCATGATTTGTTTGAATAAAGGAATATTCCACTTTGTTTTCTTTTCTTGGATGGTAATTGATCGTGAAATCAAAATCATTTATCAGTTCAATCCATATTCGTTGCCTCATGTTTAATTCCTTCTAAGTGAATTTATAAATCATACTTTTATAGTCATTATATATTTGACATTTAGCTCAGTATAAATGGTGCCTCCAAATTTTTAAAGAAAAAACCCACAGCTGCCAATTAAAAATCATGTGTCGAACAATATAACTCGTGAGGTTTTACTTGTCTTGAATCATAACTGATCATTCTACATCCGAACTCAACCTAGTGCCTTTAATGAAGCATCATAGTAAATGAAAAAATCAACATGTTGGAAAGTCAAGGCAAATACTAGAGCATTCGCCAATCTCTTCTTCAGTTCTTGAAAACAAACATCACATTCTTCTGACCAAATAAATTTAACCCCTTTTCGTTTTAACCTGGTTAATATGATAGATAATTGTGAAATGTTTTTAACAAACCATCAGTAATAACAACCTAATACAAGAAAAATCTAAACATATATATCATTTTTAGGTCTTGGACATTCATCAACAACTTTTATTGGAAGGATCAATTGTTATTCCATCCTTATTTACAATGTTCCCATGAAAAGAAATCTATTGCAACAAAAAAATCACACTTTCTGAATTTTCCATACAATTTCTTTTCATTTAAGGTTTGAAAAAAACCCTTGGATGTTTTTAATGCTTCTATTTACTTCTATAATATACTAGAATTTCATCAATAAACACGGCCAAAAACTTATCCAAGAACTCATTAAATATTCTATTCATAAGATACATGTGTTGAAATAGTAGGTTCCCTATACCCAACTATTCGGTGCTATTCATTACCATATCATGTATACAGTTAGCTATACATGATCTTATCATCATAGTGTATATTTTTTGGCATCCATGATGGAAATGGTAATTTCCAATGATTAATTGTTATATCGAGAGGTTATAGTAGATCCCAGGATATAATGAGAACCTCAAGATAACATAACATTAATCATAAATATATGTTCTATGGTCTAGATAAATAATAATGATTGGACATAATAGATGTTTGACTATCAGGTGAAAGGGGATCATAAGCATTAAAACTTCTTCTCATGAAGATTGCAGTTGGTGATCTCTAGTTTTGATATCATGAGGACTGACCATCCAATAGGAACACCACCTATTTTGGGTTTCATTGGATGTTCCTATCTCTGATCATGTGTAATGGTCTAATGAATTGAGATCATTACCAATGTATTTCATTTGATTTTGTACCTTGATGCATGATGAAAACCATGGAAATGAAGTCGTGGTGAGGTAGTTTATTTACGGTACGTTATTGGTGGCATGGTATTGGTAGAATAGTCAAGAAAGAATTTGTTGCTTCTGAGTTATAGAAGTAATATATCTTGGGACATGTTGATAAGGATAGTTGTAACTTTAGAAGACAATAGCCCTGGTAGCAAGGGTAAATCCATCCAGTTAAATCAACAAACAATAAAGAAATAAAAGGGTGATGACACATGAGTGCATCATGATTTATGAGATTTTACAGACAAAGAGATTATATTACACAGTTCATGTTTGTAGGTTGTTTTTCACTACATTGACAATCCTTATCTCTTTAGGGGCCATGATGGGTTGCTAGATCCCGCTCTTGGTCTATGAATACTATTCACTACTATCGTGATAAGGGCCTAGAGGGTCACACACAATAGCATATTCAAGAATATTCCCTATTCAGTTGAATAGGATGTTTGGACATCGTGGGCCTGACCACTAGGGTTCAGGATTTGTCCAAGGTTAAACGATCACCAATACAATAAATATATTCCTATTATTCATGTTTAGAATAATGAGTATTGAATATATTTATTAAATTTATTTACGAGCTTTAAGTAAATACATGAAAAATATTAATTGATGAATATTAAATTTATTCAAGGTTTAATTAATATTTATGGGAATGACGAGTCTAGTTAATGACTTAATTATTATCACAAAATATATATTTATATATTACAAGTAAATGATAATAATATTTATAACTCATTTTAGTAGTCATAAAATGTCGTCGATAGTGTGTTGGTTATTCGGGGGTCGAGTTGGCATTTATAGGTAATTAAATGACACTATAAATATAAGAGGAGAAGTGATTTCCAAATACTATTCATAGATATTCTCTATCTTCTCCTATCTCCCATGATCTAGAGAGAGAGGCTTTGGATCCAAGGAGCATGGATCAACCACTCTCTCATGAATCTCTTACGATGTAATGTGGTGATCGTTACAGTATCGAAGGTGTTGTCGCATTTCCACACTAGCATCCGCATTAGGATGAATGGCACTCCCACAGATTTCATGAAGCAGATTTGGACGATCTAGAGGAGTTATATTTTGGATTCTTCAAGTAGCGATCGCCAATTATGAGTAGACGTCGTGTGCAGCTTCGAAATTAAACAAGTTTTTTTACTCTTTATTTTTTTGCTTAAAATACTTCATGTGTGGTTCTCGGCTAAGAAAGGGCTATTGTGCAACAATGTGGACAAGTTTATGTCAATCGTCAACGGATAAATTTTAAAAACCCACATGTTTAGGGTTCCGCTGCATGCCCAGTACCAACAAGTGGCATCAAAGCGAGCAGATGTCAATTTTAATCCAAAAAATTAATTTCTCATTAAGTTATTTAGAGGGAGTTGATATGGTGCCAACGTTGTAGACTGAATTTTAATCCGATACCGGATGACCATTCTGCTGTCATCCGAAGTTTTATGTTTCGATTAAAATTGGTAGTTTAGAATGGTTATAAATTGATGAACCGTTTTTATCTAAATCAGTTTATACTGGAACAGTATTTTTTAGTGAGGACTATTAAGAATTATTGTTATTATTATTTTATTATAATAATAATATTTTAATTATAATAATAATTTTATTATTATAATATTATATAATAATAATATTTTATTATTATAATGTTTTAAATTTTCTAATCTATATATAGACTTAAGAAAATTTTATTATTAGTTTTTGTAAGTCTTAAATATATGCATTATAATTTCAAAAAAAAAGGTTTGGGGAGACCTGTAAAGGTGGTGTCCAGTCATTTGTAAAATAGGGCAGGCAAAAGGGAATGGGGGCGAGCTTGGGAAAGAAGAAAAAAGGGTACACCGGGTCATCTCCTTCATAGATTCCTCCCAAAATAGCCTGTGGATCCACCCTAGTCGCAGGCACTGGGCCCCCTCTTGCTGGCTACCCTCAGCCATCCTCTCCCAAGTGGCGCCTGCTTATTTCACCACTGGTCGCCTTCTCCTCGGATCGGCTCTCCCCACCATGTCGCATGTGCACCCCACCATTCACGTCTAGTCTGGGTAGTCCCTCCTCCCTATTGCAAGCGTCCCATGAAGGTCCCCACCCTGATCTATCCAGAGTCGCCTCAGCCTCCTCTATACCATCTCTGCGAGATCGTCGGCTCCTTCCTTCTGCACCGGCAACACCGCACGCTAGACTCAACCTGTGCCTGTCGAGTCTAGATCTCCCCAACCAGCTAAATTCTGGATCCGCTGCCTCCCTCCCCACATCACAAGGCACACCGCACAGCACCAGGGGTGGTGACGGTAGCCCCTCCCTCTGGCCAACTAGCCAAGCCAGCAGACCGCCCACAGAGGCGCCCCAAGACAGATGCGATAGTCCGAAGTGGCACAGCGCACCCAGGCCCCCTGTGGTCACCTCCCTTTCTTGGCCATCCTTCCAGATATACCTCGACCGGCGCCGCTTCCAGCAACCATTGTCGTTGTCCTGCACATTGGCGCCCCATTCCCCTACCGGCCGTAGACCAGCTGGGTTTCTCTTTACTGGACCGACCAGCAACCTCTGGCCATGGCGGCTCTCATCTTAAACCCATTCCTAGTCGACATCGGTCATACCACCCCCTCGCTGTAGGGAGATATGGTCTCCACCATGAGGTAACCCCTGCTATAGGTGTGGGTTCTATTTGATCTTCATATAATGGATTTTCTCCGCTAGGTGACCAGGCGGTTCTTCCCATCCAAGAACAAGCAAAGGCAGACCTGTTCGGTCTAGAACAATCATTCACGGGGTTGGTATTGCCCAAGATGGGCTTGCACAGGTTCTCCCTGATCCGCACATGCCATACCCAAGGTTTATAGGGCTTAGGTAATTTTATTTGATTAAAAAATGAATTAAATTAATTAATATAATTTCAGTCCAAAATTAAATTAATTACTTATTAATTTTGGATTATAATTTTTGAGGCATAATTAATTTAATTGTTGTTTAATTTAATTAATTATTTAATTTAATTTGATTTTTAGTTTTAAATTAAAATTAAATAAATGGGACCGAATGACGTAATTATTAAATTAAAAATAACAGTGAAATTTTTAATTCATTCAATTGCACATGAGTATTATTTTAATGCAAGTTTATTTTTTATTCTTCATTTTTTTACTATACACGAGTTTAATATGGATATGACTGATCATGATCCTTAAACCGACCAATGTATATCTGCTGCATTTTATTTAATTATTTATTTTATTTATTTATTTAATTATTGCATGGTTTTGTAATAATTAGTTTAATTAAAAAAAATTATATGTGTGTCGTCTCAAGTGACATTTCATGTATAAGGGCATGTTCTCCCATTCATAGAGTTGTATATTTATACCCCGAGACCCCCTCTTATGTGTGCAAGTATAGTTATATAATGATGAGACGAGGAGTGATGCAGTTCACACCAAGTGACGGCAACATGCCAGAAAAGATGTGATGCATTGGAGGGGCATATGATGCATATCGAGTCGTAGGTGACACGACACAATGTAAGACCCCTAGGGTTTAATTTGGTCCATTATTCTCTCAAAAGATCAACCATTATAATCAGCTCCTGATTAAATTTTTCATTTTATTTCTACATGATTTATTATCTATTGAATGTGTTGTTATAGCACGCTCACATAGATTAATAATAAACAATCATGCAGGATAAAATGAACATGTGACGTGATATATTTCTCTATTTCTTACAAAGTCATATTTGAGTGTGATCACATAGTACGTGCTTATAAAAAAATTAAAAATGAGTTCTTTAGTCACATTAAAAAATAATAAAACCCTCAAAGAAATATTAAGTCATAATATCCTTTCTTCATTTAAATTTGGGCAAAACTAGTTGTTTGAGGTGATGGTCAAGACATAACTTAGGGTGCCTCTTACTACTGGGGAGTCCTTATAAGAATGATGGGTTAAATTAACTAAAATTATCGCAAAGAAATATCTACATGTAGCTTTTTTTAATTTTAGAGGAAAGCATTGAGTGAATCATGTTCAAATTTTAGAAGTTGGGACTTCACTCAACAGATCAAGGAACCACAATTTAAAGGGGTCGTCCAGCCAAAATCATACCTCGAACCCTCCATGTAGTGGTGTATCCATAGCTTGCAGACTATGAGAAGTGGTTCTGAGATCTGTTCCACTAGAACACTCTAGCAACATAGCATTCTGCTTCTAGCAAAGTGGGTTCCTAGAATCTGATAAAATAGTGGGAGACAATAAATGATTTAAGTAATTAATCAAAATGTCTAAACTGGTAATCCAGATAAAAAACACTCATCTCCAAAAATTCATTTTTTTAGAAAGGAAAGTTTTACCACCGGTTCAAAAACTGTGATATTATATTGGAAAAAGTAAATTTACACACTGACACGAGTATCCATGAATAGAACAGGCATGTGCATATAGTACTATGATATAGGAAACTCAAGGCGCCAGTGTCCCCAACACTTTTAAACTTCCTCAATAAGTGGGGGTGAAATTTTTTTTACAGGAGACTGATGTTCAAAGCATATGATAGTTATATCATAATTCCTTCTTCAATGTCAGGTGTCAGATCCATTTGCTACACCGGGACATGGATTTTATAACATCAAGTCTCATCTCCTAAATTTTTTCAAGGATAAAGTGAAGCAATTATATGAATAAGTCAATAGTTACACCGACATGTGTAAATTGAAATATTGATCATGATATTATAATGGATCTCGTTATCATATCATTTTCACCATATTACTCATGTTTTTTATGTTATAAAATGAAAAAAATATTGAGTAAACTTTTCATTACCTATCGAGGTAAGGTTCGCCTTGTGAATAAGAATATAAAAGGCAATTTTATCTTTAATTCTTATGGAGAATAAATGGAAAGAAATTGTAAAAATGAAAAAAGAAAACTAATTTCATTGGAATATTTGCGACATCCTTCAAAGAATGAGGTATTAATAAAGATTATTTGCATAAGCATATTATAAAATAAAACTATGGAAGTTTTAACGCAATAAACTGATTTAAAGAAGCAAGTTTCCACTTCTACATCAAAAATATTCATCAACTGTAATGTTTCAGTCTTACTACTTGGGTATTAAATACAATATATTGGTGACATATTTATATTCTAATATGGTAACAAAGTATAGAAACCCTACTAGAATTCAGTTGTATCCTCCAAATTTCTGTGAAAGGGTGATACCTAGGCTAGTGGTGCGAAGTAAATTTATTCTTAATTTCCAAGTGAAAATGTTCATGTTGAACTATTATGGATTATAACCACAAACATCAATTTCATGTTTCCTTGGATGTGTGGAGACATTCTTTTAGGTTCTGAAATGAATGTTGTTTTTGGTAAACTCAATAACTAGTTTAGTAATACATGAATCATACGCGATTAGTGAAGATTATAAATGTAGGACTTATACCTAGTTATGAAAAGATAATATTTTGTGAAATAATAATAAAGTGGAGACCATGAATATAACATGTATGGTATTTAGGTTCACCACAGCTAAATACTTTTGGTATTATCGACGTCTTTAGTTTTGGAAAAAGAGCCTTTAAAAATGAAGGCATGACACAAAGCTTCTGGAAATAGTTCAACAAGTAAACATGAATTATTCCTAGTATAATATATAGGTATATATACTTCATAAGATTGATTTATGTGATTAATTAACAATAAAGTTATGTATATGCATGGTCAATAGATATGAGTTGATTTGGTTTGGGATACCGAAAAATACCTAGACCAAGCATTCATCAATCATGATAATGTAGCATGGAGTAATTCCTAAATTCGCATTACATTATCAACATCATGATAAAGATTTTATTAAGGTGAATTGATGATGAAGTCTTACATATCAAAATTGATCAACAAACATGTAGCGTGGAGCAATTCCTAAATGCATATATTATACATCATAATTTTGATGTATGTAGTATCATTGTTAAAAATTTCAGAAAATTATATTATATTTTATGAAATGATTTTCAAATAAAGGCGATATCCCATAACCATATTCCAATAATATTGATAATTGGATATCATACGAGTCATGGAATGATGTAAATCTATTATTTCATAAGGACACGTATCTGGATGAAAATATTTTGTTCAGATACAAACAAACTTGCATTAATATAAACATATTCTGCATCTAAGAGCTTATACTAACAATTGATTAGGATATTACACAAATTCCTAAGATAGAAAAGTCATAGTCAAGTGATATACTACATTTTATAAGAGGGTTCACATCTCTATTAGAGATAGTGGGAGGTGTATTGACTTGTGTTCAGTCAATGCTCAAGATGCACAAATAGCTGGCATAGGAACTAGTTCCACAAGAAATTATCGAACAAAGTATGTTCTAGAGACACATACTTCATAGCAAGGATAAAACCATTATGATGGTTTTTATATTCACCAAATTCAATGATCGAATATTAAATATGAATTATATTTCCTACAAGTAAGTAGTGTATGGAAACTAGGAAAAATTTACATGACCAACTAAAATTCAATTAATGGATTCCAAGTATCAAAGTTAAAATAGGATTATTATAATGAATATAGCGGTGGGTATTCAAGTGTGTTAATACATGGATGGTAAAAGTGTAGTACCAATAAGGTTTTATTGGTTTCACTAAGTCGTTATGCCAAAATCCTTTGGAATTTTTCTTATCATAGATAATTTTTATGATCATGTAATTTAGAATTGGATCTCATGACTACCAATCTGGCATGGTGTCTATACGAGGCAACAAAAATGGGATGGTCATGTCAAAAAATGGTAATAAAGGTTACAAGTTACTAAAATCCGGTTTAGGATTGAAGTAAGCAATATTATCATAGAAAATTCATTTAGAAAAAATGGGTTCCATGTGTCTATGAGAGGTTAGTGGGAGCGCCAATGTTTTTCAAAAAGAAATATGTTCAGAATATTGGGAAAATAGACATTGGTCTCACAGTTACTTAAGACCAAGATGAAATTTATTCTTTGGTGATGGACTCAAAGTAGAAACCTAAGTTCTAAGCAAAATTATCTAATGAGGTTGATCTATAGGTTTCTTGGTCCTAGTCAATCGTACATATAATGACATTGTATTGAAAAATACAAGTTGGAACAATTCAAGAGATGAATTGTTGCCTATGTCATAGGTAATAATCTCTTCATGTTGACATGTCCAGTAAATGGGAAGAGATAAGTGAATTTATTTGAGATCCATATGTCAAAGAGATGAATCAATTACATATTCCATGATATGTACAAGTACTGATATTGACAAGGTATATTTTACAGTAGGAAAATATTAGTTATATCCAGGAGCACAACTAGGGATGCAGTCAGAACTATCTAATTGTACATTGGAAAGTACAAAAGATTTGTACTTGGTAAATGGAGAAGAAATGGTACTAGTTTTCCGGGGACATAAACTAGTCTTACATAGATCAATTAGATCTTTTATTGTAGTTAGGATAAATACAATGAACATGTAAAGCTCATATCATCCAATGGTAACCATAGATATAAAGACCGAGTACATTGCAGCATCTAAGGAATCTAAGAAGAAAATAAAGGCAACTATTTGTTCCAGTTCCTGGAATCACACCTAGTGTGAAAAGTATTATCATAATGTAAATTATGATATTCTTACTAGCCAATATGTTATGTTTTGACAGTGGACAGGAGGGATATACTTGGGACACCATCTCTTGATAAGTTTTACTTAATGATACAAGGTCAAAATAGTAGAATAACTATGCGGCAGAACTATTGTGGACCTAGTAATTAAATCCATTACTCAGCAGAAACACGATGTTCATCATGTGAGTAACTAATAATTTTAGTTAGAAAGCTGGATCTAGTGAAATTGGGAGTGTTGAAAAAGTATGTTCCCTTTACCCAACTATTCAGTGATTTTGATTACCATATTTTGTATACAGTTAGCTATACATGATATTACCATTATAGAGTAGACTTTTATGCGTCCACTTTTGAAATGGTAGTGCCCAAAGATTAATTTTCATATCGAGATGTTATAGTAGATCCCATGCTATAATGATAACCTCAAGATACTATGACGTTAATCTTAAATATATGTTAGATGGTCGAGATACACATTACTAACTGGACACAGTAGATGATTGACTATCAGGTGTTGGGGGCTCATAAGCATTGAGACTTCTTCTCATGAAGTTCGTACATGGGGATCCTAGTAGTGATATCATGAGGACTAACCTGCCAATAGAAACACCACATGTTTTGGGTGTCATTGGATGTTCTTATCTATGATCATATGTAATGGTCTCCTGACTTGAGATCATTACCAATGTATGTCATTTGACTTCATACTTTGATGCAAGACGAAAACCATGTCAAGGAAGTCGTGATGAGGTAGTTTGTGTTGGGTGCATCATTGGTGGAATGGAATTGGTTAAATGGACAAGAAAGGATTATTCACTCTTAGGTTATGGAAGTAATATATATCGGGCCATGTTGATAGGGATAGAAGTACCTTTATAAGACCATGGCCATGTTAGACAAATGTAAATTCATCTAGTTAAATCAACAGACAATAAATCAAGAAAAAGACAATGATACGTGAGTGCACCCTGCTTTATGAGATATTACATACAATGATATTATATTACATAGTGTGTGTACGTAGGTTGGTTGTTGCTTCTGTGACAATAATTTTCTCTTTAGGGGCCATGATAGGTTGCTAGATCCCGCCCTTGTTCTATGAATACTACTCACTACTATCGAGATAAGGTCCTAGAGGGTCACACACAATAGCATATTCACGAATCTGCCCTATTCTATTGAGTATGAGTTTTGGACTTCATGGGCCCCACCACTAGGGTTTGGGATTTATCCAAGGATAAACAGTCACCAATGCAATAAATAAATTCCTATTATTTTTATTTTGAATAATGAGTATTCAATTTATTTATTAAATGTACTTTCATGTTTTAAGTTAATACATGAAGAATATTAATTGATGAATATTAA
Source organism: Viscum album (assembly GCA_963277665.1). Taxonomy (NCBI): domain Eukaryota; kingdom Viridiplantae; phylum Streptophyta; class Magnoliopsida; order Santalales; family Viscaceae; genus Viscum; species Viscum album. The sequence continues at coordinate 1,591,773,595 of OY728132.1, forward strand.
ATGTATTAAAGGTTAAACTATTATTTATGGGAACGATGAGTAGAGTTATTGACTTAATTATTATCACATAATAAATTTTAATATATTACAAGTAACTGATAATCATATTTATAACTCATTTTAGAAGTCATAAAATGTCATTAATAGTGCGTTGATTATTTGGGGGTTGGGTTGGAATTTCCATGTAATTAAATGACACTATAAATACAAGAGGATTTGAGATTGACAAATACGATTCATGGAACTTCTATCTCTTCTCCTCTCTCTCATGATCTAGAGGGAGAGGCTCTAGATCCAAGGATCATGGATAAAGAACTCTCTCAGGAATCACATACAAAGCGATGCAGTGATCATTGGAGCATCGAAGGTGTCGTCCCAATTCCATGTTAGCACCCAGATTATGATGAATGGTGCTCCCACAGATTTCTTGAAGCATGTGTCAATGATTTAGAGGTGTTGGATGTCAGATTTTTCGATCAGAGATCACCAACGACGAGAATACATCATGTGAGGCTTTGGAATTAAACCAGGTATTTTACTGTTTGTTTTTGAGCTTAAAATACATCATGTGTGGTCCTCGGCTAAGACCAGGCTGCTCTTCACTAAAGACGACAATTTTACGTTGATCGTTGGTGGACATTTTTTTAAAAACCAGCTATCTAGGGCTTCTTCTATATACCTATTTCCATCACAATGAATATAGAAGGTTCATTAGTTAAAAGAAAAGGAATAAATACAAATTCATAATGAACATATCTAGTACAAAACGTAGTCTTTGAGATGTCTTCGTCCTTTACTTTCAACAGATGGTACCCCAACCTCTGGTCAACTATCGAAAAATACTATGCTTCCTAGAGATGATCAAACAAACCATCAATATGAGGCAAAGGTTGCTTGTTTTTAATAGTAATTTTTTTCAATGATCTATAATCTATGTAAATTCTCATTGAACCATCTTTTTTATTAATTGAAAAGAGAGTATCACCCCATGGTGAAGTCTTAGGTTAGATGAATCATTTATCTAATAATCATCACAACTGTGTTTTTAATTCTAGAAGATCCATTTGGTCTGTTCGATGAAGGGGTTTACAAATTGGCTTAGCATCACGTATTCATTCAATAGTAAAATCAACCTTCAAATTAGGATTAGAAACTAGTCAAATCATCAAAAAAAACATCCATGTATTCTTTTACCACTAGTGCATCATTAATCTGGATAGTTACCTTATCTTCAAAATTATGAGCCAGATAACTTTCATTTCAATCCTTTATCAATTTATTATCTTCCTAATCTGTTATTATGGTATGGATTCATTCTTGTCCACAAAATAAAATTCTTTCCTAAAAACAACTTCTTCTTCTCAGCAATCTATCTTATCATGATAAAATGAAAGCCAGTACATCTCCAGAATAAAATCAAACTCTACTAGAAGAAAAATAACAAGGTTTGTAGGTAAACGCTTTCCACATACAAGGATAGTCATATTCTTATAATTTATTTTTGACAAAATATTTCCTCTAGGTGTTTTTACCATGATATATGGTTTTATTTCATGAGGTTGAATTCCCAATTGTTCTTAAAATTTCTCAGAAATGAACGAATCTGAAGACATTGAATCAAACAAAACATTTGAAAAATCAGTAAAAACAATCAATGTACCTGATAACACTTCATTTGACAGATCAACATCTATTGAAGTGGTTGAAAATTATTTTACAAAACCCTTCTGCTTCAAATCTTGTGGATTCCCTTCTTTAGCAACTAACTTTGGACAAACATTAGCAAAATGACCCAATTCCTTAAAGTTAAAGCATCTCACCATCAGCTACTCATTAATTTTTGGATCATTTTTCATAAACTCACGAGTCTTGTTTCCAAACATTCCACATCAGTATAATATCCCATAATGTATAGAACATTCACCAGGATTCCTTTTACCACTATTTTCACAAGAAGGGAAATTCATTTTCTTACCTCCAGACTTCTTTGATCAGTTATTCCCCATTCCCTGCCAACCTAGCCACTTCTTATTTTTGTCATCACAGGGAAAATATGTGTCAGTAAACTCCATATCAACTTTTTCATCACAATGAACAATATTTTCATAGCTTTTAAACACTCTTGAAGCCAAATCTCTTCATAAAAACGGTTTCAAAGTAGAGTAAAATATATTAATATAGCTTTCATAATCCTGAGTAAAATCCAATACATACCTAGCCAGTATTGTAAAATTGGCTTCGTATATTGCCACAGAATCATTATTTTTCTACATCAGTTCCAATAGTTTTTTCTCCATTTTAGGTTGAACATTTCTTGGAAAAAAATTTAATAGAAAAAGACTTTTAAAATCTTCCCATTCTAGACTATCAATATCATCTATTTCTCTCATATTCTTAACCAGTGACCACCATTGATTGGATTCACCTTCCGAATGATAATTGTATAGTATTTCCTTTTGACAATATGAATATCCCCTGACATAAATTATTTTTTCTAGAGCATTGATTAATCCTTTAGATATCATTGTATCTGTGGTTCCACCGAATGCTGTCGAATGTTGCCTCATAAAATGAATAACAAAAGACATGTTTCATCACGGTAGATCATGTTTCTCTCTAGAATGGATACCAACCCCATTTATTTAATAAGTCAATTGACCCATTGTTGTCCCAAACTGCTTCGTTCTGATTCCCACTATTCCTGACTATAGATTAGGATAGATATTACCCTCTTGGGGCGTTCCTACTGCAGATTCTATGCTTCTTTGATGGAAAACCATTCTTTATAAACATAACATAGATGAGGCAACATGGTAATCCATAAATACAATAAAATTTCAAATTACCTTAGAGTAAAAATCATTTATGGTATTCTTTTAACATCATCATAACCCCAAAAGTTATCTAAACCATAATTTGATAACAACTATAAGGACTCAACCATAAAATGTTACTTAATCTTTAATTTTACACAATACCATACATTATTACACATTGAGGATCATTTTAGGTTTACATTTTTAATGAATTGGGATAACTTACATTAATGACATACCACATATATACAATAAGGTACTTCTAAAACAATATCCATTTTTTTCAAAATATAAAACATTAATCCATAAAATGTGATTTATTTAACAACACTTCATATCAAAAATCACGACTCCCTTATTTATCTTACCCATCCTTTTATCCAATGAAAATAATTTTAAAAACTTGGGATGAGTATAAATCTCGGTAAGGGATATAAAGAAAGAAATCATTTGTTAAGTGATAACATACGAACCAATAAAATCCATAATCATAAAAAATCATATGCATATAAACATCATGTAGTTTCCTTGGGACATATTTACCAAATAACTATTACATTCACCCTTAAACATGGAATAACCTTTTGGTCAACTTCCATATCCAGAGTACCCAATTCATTGGAGAGATATAGTGGGGCTCACCCATCATATCTTGAGCTGTACTGGGATCAACCCAACATATCTTGATCTATAATGGGATCAACCCAACATAATTAATTTCCAAGTAACATATCATGGTAATAAAGTATCTTGAAATCAGAATAAACCACTCATTCCATATACACATAAAAACAATCCTTTTGAAATTTATTAAAGAGAGTTTTAAAAGGATTTTAAAAGGAATGTCCCATAAAATATAATTAGAGTGAGAATTAATAGAATGGAATGTATATGTGTATTAAAACTGTAAATACACATAATTAAACATAATATAAACAAAATTCATCTCTCAAACAATTTTAATACCCCATAAATAATTAAGTAGAATGTTAACCGAAAGAATGGAAATTGGGTTAAGAATTCCCTTACCTTGGGTTCTTCTTACTTAAAATGTGTTTAAACCAATTGTATATTGAATAAAAGAGTCTTATTAAAATCTTAATGAAACATATTCATGTTTATAACTCCTTATATAATCATTTTACAACATCATTCGACACATTTATTAGTAATGTTGTTTTATTTACACTGTGTCGGGTGCGTTCTTTACATGATTTCCAAGCTCGGTTCATGATGGATATTCTTGTTGATTGGGAGTGAAACACCAGAAAAAAAATGGAATGGAACATACATATTTCTATAACCATAAATTATACCATTTATCATTTTTAATTCTTAAATGAGTATGATTCATAAGTTAAAACATTAATGATGTTTGTTTAGATCATTTTTGTGTTTCTTCAGTAATAACAACCTCATTTGGTTTTATAAATTAAAACCATGTGTAAAAAAGAATTACAGAACCATGGATGAGGTATAATAAATATATTATAACCTGGTTATATAATAACAAATTTCATGACCAGAATATAACTAATTAAATAAAAATTGAAATCACATGATCCACGATTTCTGTAATTCGACACATGATGGACCATGTTTTTATACGTTGAATAAGTGGGGGAGAAGGAGAAGTATAATTGTTAATATTACATAAAAATGATGAAATCCAGAATATGTAAGATACTGGATCATCAATTACTATTGTATAGGTAGAGATGATGAAATAATAAGAAAATAAAGGAACTCAAAATAAAAGAATAGTCGAGAAATCCTTTAAAAAAATACGGCAGCCTAAAGGCATCACTTAAAAATTTATAAAATATTTCGATAAGAGAAAAATGGTATCTAATTATTATTATATAATATGGAAAGTAAATAGAAAATGTAATGACATATCCCAACATAAGACAATTTAAATTTTAAGATAATAAAATAATAAGAGTTCTTGAAAAAGAGAGAGAGATTTTGAGATGAATCTTCTACAACATAATGACTATGAAACATGGTTTTAGAAGACATTAAAAAGAGAGGGGAAAGGGGTAACTCATCCATAAATGAATTATAATATAGTATAGAGATATAATAAAATGTAAATAAGTACATGGTATGGAAACTTGAAAGTTATACCACATAAATGAGAACTTGAATGGAAAAGAAGAAGTCGAGAATTCACTTACCTTGTAGAGTAACTCATAAGAATTTAAGTTTGGGACCGTGGGGGATTGAGTAAACCTTAGTATGACTAGTATGGAGGTAAAAAGTACATATCTTAGATGATGATGAATTTTTAACGAATGGGATGAAGGAATGGGTTGGTGTTTATAGCAAAAGTGAGTGAATATTTTAATAATTTCCGAGGGACACCTCATTAGTGGTATTTGCAAAACCATGGGCTTGCCCATGGTATTTTCCTATGGTATTGGACACTTGGGACACATAATAACATATTTTACTATAAAAAAGTCAAAAAAATGATTACATCATTATTAAATCATTATTACATCATTCATGATGTAATTAAATACACTAGAACTCAAAAGTGCATTTTTACTATTCACTAAAAAATCTAGTGCTTCCGAAAAATCCTAAAAAATCAAACTAACCATTTCTCAAGGTGTAGAACTATAAAATTATCTCTATTTTTTGAAAATAATTTTTTATATATTATTAATTGAATTTTTAAATAAAATCATACTTTATTAAAAAAATTAACAATTTTAAAACTACAACTAATTTTATGTCACATTGAAAAATTAATAAAGATTTCATTATCTTAAAGCCTTAAGAAAATAAAACAATAATAAATTTTACTATTGGTTATGTTCATGTTACTATTAATATAAAAATTCATAAGGGCATATTACTATTCACTAAAAAACAAGTTGGATCCATTGGACTCCAAATAAACTTTGTGATAAAATTTTTATTTTAGTTTTCATGTGCAAATTTAATTGAAACCATTTGGAAAGTATATGCATAATTACACCTTGAGATTTTATGATATATTCCTCTATTTATATATTTGAACAATTTGATAGTTTAATATATTAACAACATTATATTTATGTGAATAATCTTTATCCATTATAAAATAAATCACATTAATGTGTTTTTAATGAAATATAATTATCAAAAAAAAATTCTAATTCACAAAGGAACAAATATTGATCCAAAATAACTATTTTAAGATATTTTGTTTATGAGCATTATTTTATCTTGTATGTTTTATCGAAAGGATATTTTATTTTAATATAAATTTTTTTTTAAAATATTTAATTATATAAATATATTTTTTAATTATTAATAACATCAATTCATTGGTCATCAATTTGTGAGAAATGAAAATAAAATCATTTAAGGGTAAAATGAGATTTAAAAAAACAATTTGTATGTATATAATGTGTTTTTATCATAATAGATTAAATTAATCAATTTTGATGAATTTTTTTCATTATATTTTTATGATATTTGTTAAATATAACATTTTAAAATTATTCAAATGATTTTTACTAGGCATGGAATAAGAATAAATCCAGTTTTATTTTTAAAATACATTTTTCTAAATATCGGTTCATTCTATTATGTCTTGTTATTTTCAATTGAACTTCATGAAGTTATAGAAATTTGGAATTTAAAAATGGATTCTATGTTTGGAATCTACATAATTCATATATTTTAATAGGGTCATCTTAACTCTTGATCATAATGAATATTAAAAATAATGAAAATTAGTTTCCACAGTTAGGGTAAAAATGGGATTACCAGGGGTAAAACTATAAGATAAGGGTAAATATGTCACATAAACATATTTAAATATTATTGAATCATGATATTTATACCTTTGATTATTTTAAATTTTATGAAATGACCATATTTTTCCAATTTCTTACTAAAATGAATTTATATTATTTAAATATTTAAATTAATTCAACATGTGTCCCTCACCTCACTAATAAAGAGGAACCTATTATCCTACCTTAATCACAAAATATGATCCCTCCAAATCTACCAATAACTTAATAAACACCGTAATGGATTCATTACATTCATTCCTGATATTCTATTCATACCCTATGACAATCCTATGAAAGATTAAGGTATATTCTATAGTAGGACTCTCAAAGAATAGGTAATTGTCTTACCCATCTCTTTGAAAGTTCATTTCTTCATCAACAAAAACTAGAAAAACTATATCAATCATAACATAAAACATATATAATCTTAAATATATTATTATTTTATTACATTTTTTGGACAATAATTTTTTACCTCACTTCCATCAAATGGAAAATATAAGTATCGCTCTTTTATAATTGTCGAATTCCACCTCCACGCGGCTATATGATTAACTTTCTATCATTGTCTTTCACGGTTGGTTATAATGACGCATATAATGTTTATATATTATATTTATGACATAATTATAATTTATTAATTATAAAATCACATTCACTTTCTTACTTTACCATCCATAGGTAAATGATAACATCTCTCATGCATATGTGTGAATATTAAAGTGTATATAATAAATTAGTATAATAATTAGGTCATGATTATGATTTTAGAAAGGATAATTATTATTTTCCATTATTCCTTTCAACACATCAAAAATTTGAAAAATAACTCGTGCGAACATATGTACTGATGTCTCCATTAAGTGATGTAATTAATTTTTCATCACCTATTTGTATTAATAGATATAATAGTTTAAATAATGAATATATATGATAATTATGCCATGATTATGATTATAGATATTTTAAACCATGTCTTAGATAAAAGTATCAGATCCATAAAACTGAAAAGAATCATGGAAAACAAACTCATTTTCACCTAAATTTTAATTTTAATGAAGAAATTACAAATAAAATTATAATTGGACCTTATCAAGGAATGCTAAATTTAAATTTATTTATGAATATGGATCTAGAATATATTTATAATAAAAATTTATTTTCTCTATAGAATTTTTGAACTCATACCAAGTAATAGGAATATGAGGTTAGTGTTTATGTTACAATCTTATTTTTTTGGGACTATCTATGTTATTATTCATATTGAGAGAAATTATTTGGATAATATCCATTAAAACCCATATATTTAATTATCATTAATTAATTACTTTATTTTTACGTATTAATATTATTTTCATATATGTGGTACTAAAATTGATTTAGAAAATTATTTTATAGAAATATTTACCTTATTTACTTTTTAATCTAAGAACCTTCTTCAATGTCAATGTTCATTAAAAAAAATTAAAAAAATCATTAGAAAAAAATAAATTGTAGAGAATGGATATTTTCATTACCTTTTACCTTAGTTGAAATGATTTAAAAGGAATTTTTTTAGAGAAATATTTTCTCAATAAATCATTTATAACTCATTACTAAATAATGAAAATAATGTTTTCTTTTAATGTATACATTATGAAGGGATTTTACTTCCATCATGACAGTTTATTCATTTGAAGATTCATTTAAACTTTTACATGGTTATTTTATAAAAATTGTTTTTTATTTAAATTTTTTGGAATATTTAGTTATAATTTTATCAAAATAAATGGATGTTTTTATCTTGTTTTTAGAGAAGGGTTTGAACGTTCTTTGAAAGATATCTTTCTTCTATGTCAACAAAATTTACGGATTAATATGTTTCCCTAGGGATTTAAACATATGACTCCATCTGCTTTTATAGATTAATTATGATGATTATCATTATAATATTATTATATAAAACTAGAGACATTCCCATTAGTATATTATACTATGATGAGATATTTAATACTCTTAAGATACCATCCACTTATTTTCTGATAATGGCTTAGAATTATGTGATGATTATAAGTTTATGAAATTTTATATTTTCTAAAGTTTATGCTATTGTGATATGATGTATATTTTATGTTATTTTGGCACATATATGTATAGTTTTCATTTTTTGATGGGTGAGACCAAATTTATATAGTACTTAAATCCTTTGGGTAAATAATGATATCTCATGAGATAATAATGACTTCAATGGAGAGTGAACCTAGTTTAATAAAGGACACCATAAAATTTTATAGTCTTGGGAGTGAACAATGACTAATGGAATGAAGTCATGTAGAGTGAACCCAATCCACTATGATATCATTTTAAATTATCCTTGACTAAGGAAATAATTTCCTATGCTTATTTGTATACCACATGCATATGTATTTTGCTTGTGATATGTTCTCCATGGTCATGATTTATTATTGGTGATCACACACTCTTATGATTTATATTTTTATAATGATAATACCTTATTCCATGATTCATGGTTAAATATATTTAACTAATTGGGTATGTTTTCTTATGTTATTAGAATGTTATGATACCCCAATTATTATTCTCACTTATGATAATTAATTGATATCTCCTATTTTTTCCTTAATCTTTATCCAATATCAACCTTTTTTATGATTGTGTTTACCCTAGGTTATGACTAAAGTATTAAAATATGAATTTTCTTCAAAGGTTATTATGAGAGAATAAATTTAGGTGATATATTAGTGAAATTTTAAGAAACTAGATGATTATGTATCTAGTTTCAAAATAAAATAAACAATTATAGTCTTTTGGAATGTATTGTTTTGAAATGTATTTAATATACATCTAAGATGATTAAATATTTATATATTCTATACTTTTGATACATCATTTGGTATCAAGGGATTATTAAGACATTTTTTGAGATAATAATTAGAATAAATTAGTGAAAAACCTTATGATAAGCCTAGGTATATAATAACACCATAAGTTAAAGTAAATAAAGCAGTGTGGTTTCCCAAGAAAATACATACCTTTATATATACTATAAATTGGGAGTGTATGTTTTATAGATTCACCTACATGTAACAAATATTAAAGGGGTTGTTTGGGAACTACCTCAATCTCCACTTGGACGTGATGTGTGGATCTAAAAATGCACACCTAAAAAATATATTAGGAAATATACATTGGATAAATAACATTCTCTTTATGTTCCATTATGATAAATGAGTGGATAAAGACAATGATAACAAATCATAAGCCATTGTGATATGAGATAAACATAAAGTGTCATGGATTAAGAGAATGTATCAAAATTTATAAAATCAATAGAAACATTTTTATAATTATATGATATTTTTACTCTGAATATTAATTTTTGATACTCATAATAATTTTTTTGGTTTTAGTGAATGGTTGGAATATGGTGAAATTATTTGTACAATGAATGTGATGACCAACACATTAACCATCCACATCAAAAAAACAAATTAATTGAGATTTCAAGGTGAAATTTTTTTATTATTACTAATTAGCTATCTTGATATACGATAAATTACATCAACTTGGATGAGTTTGGTGACACACATAATAAAGAAAAAAACGGAATTTAATTGTTTTTAAATTGATGAAGACTGTGAAGGGAATATTATTTCAATTTCTATATGTAGATAATTTTGGATGAACCATCCGAGTAAATATATCAATAGAATGTGAAGATATTTAATGAGTGTAAAATAAGGGAATGATGCAACAAATTGTCATGAAAAAGTGAATAATTAAATGGAGAGAAATAAAATTCATGTTGAGGTACCACTAATAGATCAATTCCGTATGTGTTGGAAACTAGGGAATTATCCAATTTAAATCCCTAATATAAGGGATAACTTATTGAGTATGGAAGGGCTTCTAATATGACTATTAGAGAAGTAAAACATAATATTTAATGGACACTTATCCTCCAACATATAATTGTGGATTTTATATTAATTATTATGACCCATAGAAATATTATTATTCATTCCATAGGGGAATTTGATGTTACTTTGGGATTTTATTGGATTTCATTATATAGTGACCATGCCAATTTTTATGGTAGGGATATCACATTTTATATTCTAAATCAATCTATGAACATATTTTTGTGTGAGGATGAATATGAAATTCCAAAGGAAATTATATTCGTTATATAGATCATACTAAATATTCATGAGGAATATCTATCTCAAATAATTTGGGAGGAACTTAACATTTAATATATGCCTACTATTTGGGAATATGTTTATTTATTTCAACAATACTGGCATCATATTCCCCCAAATTGTTAAATTCATTTATTAATAGAAATCATACCTCATGCTAAGACTATTTCCAAAAAACCAAATAGAATATCCCCAATTGATTTGGGGGAATTAAAGAGGAAACTCTAAGAGAATCATGATAAAGGATTAATATGTGTAGGTGAATCACCAAGGGTGAACCTATTATTTTTTATAAGAAGAATTATGGGTCAATTAGTTTTTCATTTATTACTAAGAAAATAGAAATATCATTATCAATAACAAGTGACATATACCTCATATTGATGACTTGTTCAATTAGATATATAGACCTAAATACTTTTCTAAGGTTGACCTTATTTCTGGATTTCATTAATTAATGGTAAAGAATGAGGATATATCTCAGAAAACGTTTTGTATGAGGTATGGTCATTATGATTTTTTAGTAACTCCATTTATAAATACCAATTCCCACATAATATTCATGGATTTAATTAATAGATTATTAAGAGATTACCTCAATCAATTATTTGTAGCCTTTAAGGATTAGATTATTTTATATTCCGAGGGTTAGGAAGAGAATGAATATCATTTGAGTATTTTGTTTAAGACCTACATTAATGTGAATTTATATTTGAAATTCATAAAGTGTGAGTTTTTTCTATAATAGATTCATTATTTGGTCATTTAATCTCAAGAGAGGGCATATTGATAGATCCTTAAAAGATAAAATTTATTGAGAAAAGACCCAAACCGACCATGGTGAACAAGATCCATATTTTCATTCAGTTGGATAAATAATATAATTTATTGTTTTGGTTTTTCTCATGACTATATAATCCAATAAATATGTTCAATTAGAAGGGATCCAAGTTTGTTTGGAAAGATTATTGTGAAGAATATTTCAAGGAACTAAAGAGAACGTTGTTCAATGAAAATGTCCTCACACTACCCTGTAGTGGAGAAGGGTTTGTGATCAATAGTGATGCATTGAAGAATCAACTATGATGTTTCCTTGAGAATAATGAAATAGTGATAGTGTATGCCTGATTCCAATTGAAAATTAATGAGAACAATTATATGAATCATGATCTGGATTGGTAGCCTTAATTGTTTCATTGATAATATAGAATAATTATCCTTATGGTGAACTATGTGATGCATATACTGATCATAAATTTGTAAAAAAAATATACTCAAAAATAAATATTTACATAGTCACGAAAGGGGATAGTAGGATTTAATTAAACATTTTGAATTCTAAATACATTACCACCCATGAAATGTGAACAAGGTAGTTAATGCTCTGATCCCAAAAGACCACACTATTTTTTTATAGTGGTAATTAAAATAAATCAAATACTTGTGTATTTTTAGTATATGGATTCGGAAATCATGATGAAATTAGATAGATCATATCATTATTATATTAATTTTCAACCACCCATCCATGTGCAAAGTAACAAGGAATAGAATGAAGATATAAAGAAGGTGAGAAATGCTTCTAAGTTCCACCCTAACTTTTATGGAATGATAATATTTAGGAACTAAGTATGATTCCTGTTAATAATAAATTTGAATAAGGAGTTATTATATGAATCTCATAATCATTCTCAATTGATTATGGAAGTATGAAGATGAATACGAATATGAAATAGTTTTATGGTGGGCCAGCATGTTAATGAATATTACACAGTATATATCTCTATGTATTCTATGTAGAAAATATAATAATGCTAGAATATAGTTTAAGTGGATGTTACAACCATTACACATACAATAATGAAAATGAAAAAGAAACACTACGGATTTATTTGTCATACTATCCAAGACATCTCATATCCATAATTTTATTTGGGTTGTGGTCAATTTCAATATAAGGTGATAACATTTAATTATAATTAGAGAATATTTATCTCCTGGTCAAATATTTGGGATATATATTAAGGAAGTGGTAAGGTTTATTGGATCGACACATTATATTGAATTTGATCCGGATCCAAGGCATGTGATGGAGGTTTGTAGGCACAAGGTGGTGAGGGGGAATACCTTGAAGTGTCCTGTTCATGTGGTTCGTGCTAGGGATATGTCATGCTCCGAGGGGTCTACTCTGTACAATGGGGCGGAGAAAGAGGTTACCATTGGGGGGGACATTTCAAATTTTAATTATGCAGATAAGCCTCACGCTCCAGATGCGTCCTTAGTGGTATAGGGGGATGTGACGTCGAAGGATTATCTGATGGTGTCTATAGGTTTGAGCATCTCGGTGTTGAGAAAGGACAAATTTTCGGAAAGAGTGCGGCCTTTTCAGATGGGACCCTTCAGGGATGATCAAGCCTTGATTTCTGTGGTCTCCCTAGTGTGGGACAGTCGACCTCTTCGCATTCCGGTGTCTTGACTGCTAGCTTGCATCAGCAAATTCCTCGGCCCATGTCTTTCTCCCAGACTTTGTTTTTTATTTTGTCGCTACTTTCCCCAGAATCTATGAAGAGGTCGCTGGCTTCTAATCCAGCCCCAAGGGTGTTTAGGAAAGAGATGGGAGGATCTCTGTCGGAGGTCACAGTGGGGAAGCTTAAGGCAACACGTGACTCTGCTCCTAGGATCCTATTGGTCTCGTTGTTTCATAGTGATCCGGATGAGTTTATTTTCAACTCGCCTCCTAGGTCTACTGGTTTGTCTGTTTTAGAGGTTTTGGATGGCTTGTGTAGGAAGACTATCCTCATGCAAAAATGGGGCTTCTCCCCTGAAGGATCGACAAGGCCTATTACTCATTCAATATCCAAGGAGTTAGGTGGTATCCCGTTTATTTCTCTGCCTAATGGATCCGGTCAGAGAGACCGGAGGTGCATGTGATTATGGTATCACTTCTTATCTGGAATTCATGGGGTATCGGGGCACAAGAAAAGTTTTACTTCATGGAAAATGAGACCCTCAAACAAGGGACCTCCCTTGTGGCCATTCTTGATCCCAATAAATGTCCAGATAATCTTCCCTTCAAGGTGTCAAAGATGGGATACTCTAAGTTTTTTCATGGTCCTCTTTAGAACTCTCATATATGGGTTTGCTGGAGGAATAATCTTGTGGTGGAGATGGTTGGGCTTTCATTGTAGTTCTTAGATATCAAGACTTCTGGAAATGGTCTGGTGATTATTCTTAGTATGGTGTATGAAAGTACCAGTGTACAGGAGAGAAGGATTCTATGGCAAAATCTGGAGTATTTACAAACAAATGGTCTACTATGGTTTGTAGGGGTGATTTCAACATGATAGCAGACACTTCTGAAAATTAGGGCGGTTCGACTGTTGGTTCGGAGGGTATGCGTGATTTTCGGGACTTCATGTCTAAGGCTAGAATTTTCCATCTGGGTTTTGCGGGTCCTAAGTACACTTGGTGAAATAATAAATGGGGCAATAGCAGGGTATGCAGTCAACTGGATAGGTGTCTTGCGAACATTCAGGGTTTGGATGCTTTGTCAAAACGATGGTAACTCGTATTCCTCGGTCACTTTCGGATCATGCTACATTGCTGATGGATGTTAGGTGGGAGAAGGTGCGCAGACGGGCATTCCATTTTAACATAAATTGGAACCAGGATGAGAGCTTTAGGGACATCCTTCAATGCTTTTGGGACAAGGGACTGGGAGATCTTGGAGTGGTATATAATGTCGGTTAAAGCACCATAAAAATGATATCTTGAGTTGGATGGAGAATATACATGTGGATAATCTTGGTGTGGGGAGTCTACAAGACGATATCAATAGGCTAGAGAAGGGTCTTCTGGAGGCATGGGTTGATATTGATTTTTTCCTTCTTTGTGATAAGTGTGTGCTTCTGGCAGAGAACTTGTTAGAGGTGGAGAGAGACCTTAAGCATCAGTATCGGGTTAAGTGTCTTAAGGAAGGTGATCAGAATAGTTCCTTATTTCACGCATGTTTGAAGGAGAGAAGGTGCTCAAAGATCAATCTTAATATGGTAAATGGGGTCTTCACATTGGATGTTGAGGTCGCTGGTCTGATGGCGCCAAATCATTTTAAAAGTATACTAGAAGAAGTGGTGTCTGGGAGGAGTGTGGGAGGATAGGGATCTTGCACTGAAGATGAATTTATGAGCTATTTATCTCCGATATTTAATGATATGGACAATATGAGGTTATCTTCCTTGAAAACAAAGGAGGAAGTTATGGAGACGGTCTTTGGTATGCCTTGGAAAAGTGTTTTGGGTCTAGATGAGTTCTCGGGGGCATTCTATGTTACGGCTTGAAAAGTGGTCAGCCCTCAGGTGGTGGAAGCATTTCGGGACTACCTCAGTGGGGGTCCATTAAATAGATCCATTTGTGCCTCTCACATTTTTCATATTCCAAAGTTCAAGGATCCAACTAGCATCAGAAAATACAGGCCCATTTCCCTATGCAATGTTTCGTATAAAATATTGGCTTCTCTTATTGCTAATAGGTTGGGCAGTGTTCTTCCACGGCTGGTTTCAAGGGGGCATCAAGGATTCATTAGGGGATGTAGTATATAGGGGGAGATTGGGATTGGGAGTGAATTGGTGAATGATATCAATAGGAGGTCTATGGGTTCAAATGTTATTCTGAAAGTGGACATGGATGAGGTTTATGATAGAATGGAGTGGAGCTTCATTATTCGGGCATTGAGGAGTTGCAGCTTTCAAGAAGGGTTTTGTGATATTTTTTTAGGTGTTTCTCATCTTCCTGGCTTTCTGTATCTATTATGGTGAAATGCTTCAGTTTTTTAAGCAAGTCTGTGGGGTGCGGAAGGGGGATACCCATTCCCCAGGTTTGTTTGTCTTGGCTTAAGAACTCCTTTCTCGCAATCTCTGTAAAGGTATAGAGGAGGGAAGGCTGGCTACTTACCACGGTAGAGGTGGAATGGTAAGAATCTCACACTTAATGTTCGCTGATGATTTTTTAAATTTTCATTAATGGGAGACGAAAATCCTTGTTAAATCTCATGATGATTATGGGCACTAATGGGCAGTTGAGAAGGTAGGTTATCAACATCTCTAAAATCATTGCATTCATTTCCAATAAGTGTTCGCATCAGAGGTGTAGAAGCATTATGGATATCTTGGGATGTTAGCAAAGGCAACTGACTATTTGCTTCTTGGGGGTACCTCTTTCCTTTTGACAAATTAGACGACATCATTTTCAGGACATCATTTCTCGGCTGTTGGGATGGATTCAGAACTGGAAGAGTAAATTTCTCTCCTATGGTGGAAGGGTTGTGTTGGTTAATAGTGTGTTGTCATCTATTCCCATTCATGTGTTTTCGGTTCCTCAACCACCTAAAGGGGTTGTTAAGAGGGTTGAGAGCATTATTAACTCCTTTGTGTGGGATGCCAACCAGCTCGGATGAGCTCACTGGGCCTCTTGGGATCAGATGGCTAGAATGGTGGAAGAAGTGGGAGTTGGGTTACGTGATGTTAAGGGATCCATGAAAGGCATGCATGGAATACTGGCTTGGGAGATTATTATGGGTGAGTCGTTGTGGGATAAGGTTTTTAGGGGAAGATATGGTGACCAATGGGAGTTTCCATTTACTGGGTCACGATTTACACAGCTTGCTCGGTGCATGGTATCCCATATGGAGGATCTTTCCGGTTCCGCTAGGTAGATTGTTGGAAAGGGGGATTTAAGTTTCTGGAAGGACAATAGAGTGGGGGAGAAGCTGGAGTTTCATAGTTGTCCACACCCGGACAAGTCATACACGGAGTCCTGCCTCCAATCTGATCTGGTTCTTCCATATCTTATTGCTGAACAGAGGAGGATGTAAGAAGGAATCATACTGAATGAGTATCCAAATGCATGTTTCTTTATAGGGTCATCTTCGGGAAGGTTCTACACTAAGGGATATGGGAGAATTGAGAACGCGAAGGGTCTTCAAGATGTGGAAGTGATAAGGGTATGGTGCAAGGAGATTCCTCCCAAGATGATCATTCTCATTTAAAGGATTAGGAATAAAGCATTACCCACAGATGAGAACATACAGTGAAGGGTGATCACTCTAGCATCTAGGTGATTTTGCTGCGAGTGGCTGTAGGTGGAATCACTTGACCACCTTTTCCTTCGGAGAAGACGGTCGCACCATTTGTGGGATCTCTTCTATCCACATCCTCACCCCACGGATGAACAACTATCTGAGCAGGGGATCATCGATTCCTGGTTTCATGGAATCAAGGGCTGGGTTGAAGGCTTCACGGTCTGGGCGGTCATCTTTCCATTAATCTGTTGGGTCATTTGGGTGTCTCGTAATCAGACTAGGGGGTAACTGGATGTCACCCCTTCTCTTGCAGGTACAGTTGAGGGTGCTGATATAGGAGTTGGGATTGATGTTTCTAGGGAAAAATTTTATGGATCAGTTGTGTGGTCCTTTGCATCGGCCAGGTAACCTCAGGAAAAAAGAGGGTAGGCAGATCAGGTGAATACCACCAATAAGGGGTTGGAAGTTGAATGCGGATGGATCCTACATGGGGGGACAAATGAGAAGATGAGGGGTGCTCCGAGATCAGTGAGGCTCGGTTCTATTCGGGTTCGGTGCATTCTATGGTATGGGGTCTTCATTAGGAGCAGAGGTGCAGGCCCAGGTTAATGGACTGAGGATTTGCAGGCCGTAGGACATCCAGGTGGAGTAGATTGAGTCCCACTCAAAAATTCTGGTGTCTCTTATTCAGAAACGTTGGGAATCTCCTTGGAACAAGATTTATTTTCTTCCAAGATACATCATTGAGTTCAAACTTGGATGGAGTCTTCTCCATATTTAGAGGGAAGGTAATTTTGTAGCTGACTCGCTTGCTTGTTTGGGGAATCCTGATGATAATATGGTGTTTTATGATAGCTTTGGTTCTCTCCCTATGGAGTGTGGGGTGGTGATTAAAGTGGATACTTTGGGTCTTCATCATTTTATCCCCCCTTGAGGAGGCCTTTTGGTGTACTTATTTATAATTTTTAATAAAAAGTTAAAGTTAGTAGTAGCATTGAACTTCTATAGAATTCTTTAGAAATATCTTAATATAGAGATGAAATTTAGTATTTAATATCATCATTAGATAGATATCTAATCTAATATTACTATTAAAACCATAAAAGATATATTTATATCATGTTCTATAGTCATCAATGTTGGTTGGGGTCAATATATCTCTCTAGTAGATTTTTCTTACAAAAATATCATTCACTCAAGCATTCAGATGGATCCTTATGAAGCCTGGTATGGTAGGAGGTGGAAAGCTCTAATGCATTGGGATGAAGTTGGGGAATGGAAGGCATTAGGATCAAAATTAGAAGAAGAAATCACAAAAAAAGTACGATTTATTCAGCAGCACATCTGGGCAGGTCAAAGTTCACCAGAATTTAATTATAACAATATTTGTTGAGATCTATCATTCAATGTTTCTAAAAACGTATTCCTATGAATAAATCCATGGAATAAGTTTATTATATTTAGAATTAATGGAAATATTTCTCTATATATATCGGGAAATTTGAAATTTAGGATCATATCGAGACAATTTCATATCACCTGAGGCTTCAAAAAATATATCTCAAGTATATGATGTGCTTTATATATATCTCCTGATGAAGTATATAAAATATCCATAAAATTTATTAAAACCATAGGTTTTACCTCTAGAGCATGATCTCTCTTATGAGGAACACCTGGAGGGGATTATGGATCAAAGAGAGAAAGTGATACGAAATAAAACCAATCGGATGATCAAAGTTTTAGGGTGACACCATTAATTTGAGGAAGTTATGTGGTCACCTAAGGATATGATACATAAGATTTATTTTAATTTTTACAAATTATAGGGATTAAATTTCATGGGATAAATTATAGTAAGAGGGGTCGAATGTAACTACCCCAGATTTTATGATATATTTCTCATTAAATGAATTTGATGTGAATGATATCTTGCATTACATGAAACAAAAAACAAATATGAACAATGATTATAAATTATATAATAAACCAAATTTTAGGGAATTTAAAATAAATATAATTACAAAAAATAATCATTAATTAATATATGAAATTCTAATTATCCTAAAGGGCATTTTTCAATTATTTGGTTCTTGAGCATTATTTTATTGTAACACCCCATGATTTTAAAATATGAACATAAAGTTTGATAAAATTTATGACATAAAACACCAATTTCAGAAGAAAATATAACACCTTAAGACTTTATGATATATTTATTTTTAAATAAACATAATCTAAATGATAAATTGCGATACAAGAAACATTGGGTTCAAAGGAAACGCAAGACTCTATTAAAATATTGTTCTTTAAACCCAACCATTATAACCTCACCATTAGGTTGTATTGTATTAATATAAATAACTAAATTATTTAAATTATATGGTTTAGACATGTATAAAATAGATTAAAATGGTTATCTATGGGTCAAAAATTAATAAGAACCATTTACAAGAGAAAGAAACATTTTCCGAAAAAACTTTATTTTTCGAAATACATGATTAGTCACTCTTTGAAAAATAATTTAAAAATAATTTTTTAAAATTTAATAAAATATATTTTAAAAATTAAACATAATTTTTTAATTCCACATGTCAAAATTATCTTGTAGTGAATCTTTGATAATTTTCTGAAAAGATTTGTTTTTTGATGAATAATAATGATACTAAATTTTAATTCAAAATTTCCTTTTTGTTTAAATTATTTATAAAGTAAAATTATATTTTAAATAGGTTTAGAAGTATAATTAGTTCAATTATCTTAAAATTTAACCAATTTAGGTCTATTTAATCAATTTCATACTGAATTTTGATATTAAAAAATTCTATACTTATGCGAATTTTCTCTTTGGAAACCCACTTTTTTTATGTGTCTGTGTTCATAATTTTGAATTAGATTCTTCCAATAATGTGAATTTAATTTATAAAAATAGAATAAATAATGTTAATAATAATAATTTATAATTTATAATAAGTTCAACTTAAAGTTTTTAACATTTTGAATAGTAAAAACAATAAAAATCAATCATTGCAATTCAGATAAAAATGGGTTTACGCGGGGATAAATGTATGTGATAAGGGCTAAAATGACATAGTAAAATGTAACAACCCATTTCATATCCATATCTAGACCATATATACTATATTGTTTAATAATTTTCCATTTGGGAGGCTTTTCCGTCATAAAAACATGGGTGTATGTGATTTTTTTCAAAAATAGCATGTGTGTCCTCTCCCACAAAAATAAAAGGCCACCCATTATCCTCCCCAATTAACACTCCCTAATACCTTTTTCTTAGTCATTATATTCATTAATCTCTTAAATAAATCCATAGACACATTCTAGAGTCCATTTTGATATCCTAAATCTAATCTTGGAAGGCATTAGGTTAAACCTAAAGAGGTTGCTCGAAGAAGAGGTAATGTTTTTAAATATGTGTTTCTATTTTTATTCATATTATAACTCCTTATAATATTATCTAACTATTACCAAATAAAAAACAAAATTATATCATTTACATTTATATTTTATTATGTTAATGAAATAATTGTTATCCATCTCCACTTCCATCGTATCTAAAATGAAATTATCGATCATGTGTACGGCGGACTACCACCTCGCGAAACGATATAATTTTTTTTCCATCACCACCATTCAAAGATTGATGTAATGATTGATTTAAAAAATTATATTTTTATACTTATTTATTAATCAAATCACATAAACCTTCTGACATTCCATTCCTTGAGATATATGATAACATCACTCTTATGTATAGTGGACAACCTCCTCGTGAAGCGATATGATTTGTTTCTCACTTATGCTTTACATGGAAAGTAGTAAGAGTACAATTTAACAAATATATGCGATATTTATGATCTAGAAATTATTTTTAAAATATAATATCACATATAAATTCCTACCATCTGAACTATTAGGAAAAAAGATCATTTCTCGTGTATACCTGTGGAACCATACCCATCCCATGACAAGGCCTGAAGGGAATACCTGATCCCCACAGGCTTCCACATGTGTTCGGGTATTATATAGTGGAATTTTGGAATTATTTACCCAAGTTTATAGACATAAAACAACTCACGAATCCAATAAACCAAATCTGGATTTTTCAAACCAAACCATCTTTTAAAAAATTTCATAATTGAGTTACATAATTTAAACATTTTTCAATGACCATTACAAAGGTTAAATACCAAAAAAAGATAGCCCAATAACCACCACATGGAAAGATGAACCACCTTCAAGCCACCTCCACAACACTACATCATGAGGGACCGCTAATAACCCAAAGCATTAAAACAAAAGTTGAACCCAAACCTATAGAAAATATAACCAAGACTTATTACACCCAAAGGTGTAAGTAGGGTGTGATCCAAAGCTCAATAGGATACCACCACTAAGATATTCCATATTATAAACATTAAAATAAGAAAATCTTGCAATTTTTCTTAAATCATCCAATGATCACAAGCAATGGGAAATAACCCCTATGCACTAGGTTGATGTGGGTCCCAGGTACCTCGTTTCTTAGTGAAAGTAACCGTCACAAAAAACATGTTATTTTTCACAAGACACTAGTATGAAACATACCCATATCCTAGTGTTCCCCATCATCATCATCATCATATTTTAGTTGTTGGTGTAAGCATCAAACTTGCTACGTGATACTGAGTCCAAACCCAACTGGATCACTAGCATACTATTACACGTCCACCCACCTAGATACTTGGGTGTTCCCACTTGTGCTCAAACAAGTTAAACAAGCCATGAAATATAAGTTTCACAATAAAATACCACTTACACATCACACATTCACCAAACATACCACATGTATATCACACAAGTCACATAATCCTCTTTTTCATTCAAATGCATTTTGAAATCATACTCACACCAAAATATCCCACAACACTTTTCAAATATCTTTAACACTTCAACAAATCCTTTTCCAAATTTTTATAAAACCTTTTAGAGATATTACAAATCACATTATGGCCCACAAAAGTTTCAAAAAATACCATTTTCACCATCAAATTTATTTTATCATCAAAATCACATGAAATAGCCCACAAACATGTTTCACACCGACATCGAAAATTAATAAAACACTTCATCAATTTATAAAACATTATAAAAATGTTTAAAATCTTAAATAACATATTTTCATTTAAAAAACACATTTTACGGGAATAAAATCACCAAAACAGTACATGTACATTATTTTCCCACTTTGTTTATCGAGCTAAATCGTTTTAAATTTTCAAAAAACAAACCCAAGGGGTATAACCATGTTTTGAACACAAAACCCATTTTAAAATCCCCTTTCATGGCCAAAATCAAACCAAAAAATTACAAAAATAGAATGGGAATCCCATTTAAACAACTAATAAATCACATTAATATTATATAAAACTAACACAAAAGATATCACATGAGTTACATTTGAAAAAACACAACTTCTAGAAAAAATGAAACTTTAATAATACACGCTTAACTAATGCTACCAAAAAATGGTTTTCACACCACACACAGTATATTAAGAACATGATAAATTAAAAAACATGTAGTTTAACTCGTCAATAATTTCTTACACATAGAATCACCTACCTTTTGAGTCAAAACCCCCAAATAATTATTTGAAACTTCAACTGCACCATCGTTGCACCACAAGGGAGTTCAATCAAGACCTAGAATAAAATATTTCACCAAAATTACTCTAAATAAAACCCTAACCTCTATACATTTTATAGCCTCATTTAAGAGGGAGAAAACTCTATGAAGAATGAAGGAAATGAAGATAGAAACACTTACTTGAAGAAATCGTGAAGTTTCTCCACGAATAACACCATAAAAGATGGGTTCCAATGGAGCTTGAGGGGGATTAGAGGTTGTCATTGGAGGTACGACACGAAATGGGAAAGAAATGGGATGATTTGGGTTTATTCCCGAAAGGAAAAGTTGGAATTACAAAATATTTTTAATGTCCTAGACACCCTTGCATGGTTTTTCTACATGGTTTAGAAAACTGTACGACCTCTTCTGGCCACCCAAAACCAAGCCATTCTCCGCAAATTTTAGCGGGGTCCAAGGGGGAAAGGTAGGCCAACTATAGATGATAAAAAATTCCTAAATGAAACCATCATTTTCACCCCAAAACTCATCCAACTCATGGGTGCAAACCACCTCTACAACTTAACCCAAAAATGGTTCCACTTGGAGTGTCAATAATACAACTCCAAATCATCACAACCTCACACCATCCATTTTAAAAAATAGAAGCCAAATTACCAAACAAAACACCCTAGACCAAGGTCATAAATCAAGAACACAAGAGATAGCAACATTTCAAACCCAGAACACCGAAAAACTAATAGAAAG
This sequence comes from Viscum album, assembly GCA_963277665.1. Taxonomy (NCBI): domain Eukaryota; kingdom Viridiplantae; phylum Streptophyta; class Magnoliopsida; order Santalales; family Viscaceae; genus Viscum; species Viscum album. The sequence continues at coordinate 1,591,796,882 of OY728132.1, forward strand.
CTATGAATCGAAATAGGATTTCACTGAAAGCAAGGAATTGAAAATCTGGGTGTGAGAATTCTCCCGACCACACATTTTTCCACCCCCAAAAATCTAGAGCAAGGATAAAAGAAAAAAATCCAAACCCAACCAATAAACCAAGATGTAATCATTTTCCAACCTTCTCCCCCAAAGGCCAAAATACCTCCAGTGATCAATTAATGAATGAATATGCTCACAAACCAAAACATACACTAGTTTCCTGAAACAATCAAGCACATTCATACTTTATACTAATGGAAGACTCCCCTAACACAATCCAAAGAATATTCAAGCTATATACCCAAATTAGAAACAACATCGAACAAAATTACAATTACCTTGCTTTAACTAAACTATTGGGAGCTCTCCAATACCAATGTTTACCCAAGTGATGTAGGATCAAAATAATGATTTTGATGCTCAATATACAAGAGGGGAGTGAATTGTACACTTTAAAAATTTCCTTAAACAAGGAATGATCTAAGTTTAATAAAGTTAAACTAAGAAAATGCACAACACCTCTAACACCAATTGAAAGATTTGGACAAATTATGATGTTACAAACTTCTAGTTCTATAAACTTGCTTAAATCTGGAAAGTGATTCCGAAAATCCGGTTCTGGAAATTGGATTCGGAAAATAAAACTTAACTAAAGTTTAAAATATAATATTTTACCTTTAAGTGTATAGAATCTAACTGAATCAGAGTATACAAGTGTAAGAAAGTATAAGATAGTTATACTTTCTTAAACATACAAAATGCAGCGGAAAAACTTGTAACAAAAACAAGTAACAAGAAATAAATATTTTAACCCAAAAAAGAAGGGTATCCCACAACCTTGGATAAAGGTCCCTTGATTTTTACTTTCAAGAATGTCTGTCTTACCCACACCTGGGTAAGCCCTCGTTGTGAAGATCAGAGTCTCTGTCTTGTTATCCCTGCAAGCCCTCAACTTCAAGGTAGTTTGAACCTCTGTCTTACTCAGCAAGGAAGCCCTCGAACATGAAGGTAGTCGGCACCTCTATCTTCATATCCCTGGAATCCCTCAAATTTAATCCCCAACATTCAGATTCACATGAAGAAATTTGAACGAGCAGTTCAGTACACACAAGGCATGGAAATATTCTCTCTCTAGAAATCACCTTAACAGTGTGTGGTCTCCAGAGTGATCACCTTCTTATCTTTTTTGAGCTCTTCCAAATAAGATCCTATTTATATGCTCGGTAGCAAAAGTCGGCTCCCTCCTCCAACGGTCATATTTTCCTTAAATTTTGGAGGGACATATACACGTGTCACTCAACAAACAGTTAGTTAAAAAAAGAATGGAAAACATCTTTTTATAACAAAACATGTGTAACTGAAAGCACGACAGCATTTTAAAACAAACTTATCAAATCGGAGTGTAAGTAAAAAGTTTGGAGTATAACCAAAAATTATATTTGGAGTCTATATTACAATGATATTCAGATTCAATTTATCAGAAGAATTCGGAGTTGAATTTCATAAAATTTGGTATCTATAATTTGTAATCAGAAATCACAACCAGAATTCGTAATGAGAATTCTGCATTATAATTCGTAATGAGAATTCATTAGAGAATTCGTAATGAGAATTCATCACAGAATTCGTAATGAGAATTCATCACATAATTCGTAATGAGAATTCAACACATAATTAATAATGAGAATTCATCGCAAAATTCATAATTAGAATTCATCAGAGAAGTCGTAATGAGAATTCATCACAGAATTCGTAATGAGAATTCATCAGAGAATTTGTAATGAGAATTCATCAGAGGATTCGTAATGATAATTCATCATAGAATTCGTAATGAAAATTCATCACAGAATTCGTAATGAGAATTCATCACAGAATTCGTAATGAGAATTCATCACAGAATTCGTAATGAGAATTCGTCATCAGAATTCGTAATGAGAATTCATCATCATAATTCTTAATGAGAATTCATCATCCAAATTCATAACAAGAATCTGTCATCAGAATTCGTAATGAGAATTCATTACAGAATTCGGAATGAGAATTCAGATCCTGAAACAGAATTCTTTATATCTAAGTATTATATGATTCCAAGAATATATATATATGAAACCAATTTTTATACTTAAGAAAAAAATTTATATGAACAATGAAAACAAGAAAGAGGTAAATTTACTTAAGGAAATTTTCCTTATAGAAGTAAAATAGGGGTAAAAACATATTTACTTAAAGATAAGGTGTTTGTGATTTTCAAAAACAATAAAGAATGGAAAAGTCATAAGGAAAACCTTATTAACTCCACAATCTCCCCCTTTTTTGAAAGCACAGACATCCTTACAAAAAAGAATATAAGAGATTAGAATAAATTTATAAATTTTGAAATTAAAGCTTATCTCCCTTTATGAATGATAGTGAATACGACTAACTCCCCCTTAGGCTTTGGAACTCTAAGGAACACAATCTAGATTTTAGGAATGGAATTTTCATCATCATAAGAATGAAATACTTCGTAATGAAAAGCTCTCCCTTAGATAAGCTCCCCCTTACTTAGGGATAGTTCTTCTTTACTTAGAAATGTTTCTTCTCCCTTTTAGATTCTTCCTTCTTTCCCTTTTGAGAAATTTTTTCCTTCTCCCCCTTTGTGATTTTCAAAAACAATTGAGGGAATGGAAAAGATAATAAAGTTCCTGAAATATTAGTACATGCAGCCAACCAAAAAACAAGTAATCAAAAATTTCATTACTATTGGAATGAACTAGTACAAGGAAAACAGTACAACAAAATATCGGAATGGTCTATTTTGTTTATTTTTCCTCAGGCGTAATCATTTTGAAAATTGTCTTCAGCTTCTTCATTTCTTTGTGGTCCTCCTCCACCTGCTTTTCTAAAGCAATGATTCTTGCATCTTGAGCCTCCATTGACACTACCTAAACATTATGAGCTTCATCTTTCATTGCAACCATTTCATTCAACTGATCCCAAAGATCCTTTTCTTCCCTGTAGTACTGGACAAGAGAATATAGCTTCCCATTCAGATCTTTGACCTCCTGCATCCGAACATCCTTCTCAATAGTTATCTTCTTCTCAAAAGAATTTGTAAGATCATTGATTTTAGAGTTTTCAGCATCAAAACCATCTTTAACATCTACATGGAATTGATCAAGCTCTCCCATCTCTTGAACAACTTTCTTAGTCCACTTTGTTATCTTCTTGTCAGAAAATATATGAGCATCATAATAGATAAGAATGTTTTTATGATCAACCTCAAGATTAGCACACCTATCCATCACCATGGATACAGAGTCCAATTTTTTATTTCTGCTATGCTGAAGCATCTAGAATCTGGATTCTATTGCTGGAAAAATCATAATGATGTCCACCAGCTTCTTTAGGGACTGTTCAACAAAGTCATGTCCAAACACAGATGACTCTGAATCTGATATTCTAGTTGGAGATGGTTCTTCCTCTGACTGTATCAGCTTCCTTTTGGATGATCCTCCATCTTCTTTCATTCTTATAATATCTTTCGTTTGAGTGTCAACAATCACTTTCTTTCCCTTATGAACTTTCTGAGTGGTCTGTTCATCAGGATATTTTTTCTCACTTTCTAAAAGTTGAACAATCTCATCTTCATAAACTTTCTCCTTCTGTGCTCTAGCTTCAACATCTTCAGGCTGTATAAATTCATGATTGTGACTTTATTCCTTAGGGGGATTGTTTATTTCCTCTAAGCCTTTCTCATCAACTCTAGGTGTAATTTTTTTGGAGATCCGGCTTGGGAAGTCTGGAGTGAAAATTTCTCGAAAGCACTATCCTTATCATGATAGTCTTAAACTTGTTTTATTACATCACGAGAGCCACCACTTCTCTCTTCTTGCTAGACTTCCTCCACAACTTGATGAACTCTCAGCATCAAATCCTTCTCAGCTTTCTTCTTTTAATAATTTTCCGGAGTCTTCTCACCCGGAGTTTTAGGTAAACCTTCAACCAAAAAAGATTTCAGAATAGGTAAATTTTCAGATGCTACCTTAGTGGCCTTCAGAAGAGATTGAACAATATCTATCTCTGACATCTTCTTTTTCAACTTCTTCTCTTTGTCTTGCTTTTCTAATTCATCAACCACTTTCTCTTTGAAGGCCTTATCCTCAGCAGGGTCCAATACAAATTGTGGCTCCCCTTATTTTCTTTTCTCTTTATCTTGCCTCCACTTACCAACTACCTTATCTGGATAAGACTTTTGTTTCTTGGGTTTAGGAGGTTCTGGTTGAGTTTCCTTAGACTTATGGGTTTTCTCAGCAACATCCACTTCCTTCAATTTCCTTTTCTTTCCATCTTTCTTTGATGGTTCTAGAATTTATTGATCTTTCTTTGCTGCCTCATCCTCTTCCTCTAGTGAAGAATATAATTCTTCGGATTCAACAGAAAAGGCCATCTTCATCCTGTTCAACGTATCATCACTAACCAGAATTACCTTTATATTTCTTGGCTTGGAAGTCCAAGAAACATTAAATGAATCAAGACACATGATAATAAGCTTGGAAAGAAAGGACAGAAACATTATAATCTATGCTTTCTGATCCCCTTCATTAATATTCTTAACTGTAATCAAAACATGCCTCATCAAATTTAACATCCTTAGATTTACCAAAAAATCTAGGATTTATATATCACTCTTCTTGAGATTATCCTTATCCCTCCTTCTTGGTATGAAAAAACTTTGTACCCACAGCTGTAGTATCTGATTATTTGAAGAGAGATGAGCAATCATAGCGATCTTGACATCTTTTAGTCCCTGTCATTACTTGGCCTTCACTTTATTAAAACTTCCTTGCTCATATGTCAGCTTATGTGAGCAAAATTCAGCGTCGCCGTCATATGGTAGACCCACCATGCTTGCAGCCTTGGTGTAAGAAAGCTTGTAAGTCTTCACATAAGACTTGAAAGAAAACTTCTCTTTGTCATCTTCCTCAAGGAAGGAAACAGACTCGTAAAACTCTATAAGAAAATCTGAATAAACAGGATCCTGATTCTCTGGCTTTGATAAGCATACATCCTCCCATCCATTGAGCTTAATGCTCTTAGATATCAGAGAATCATACTTGTAGAAATTTGGATGGACCAGCCTCTCCCTGTAAACTAACCACTTAGAAATGGGCTTCCCAGTTGACATATCTTGAGAAGTGGCTTCTACAGACATCCAGAACTGGGCGCTTCTGAAGAAAATGGAATGGACCTGGGAAAGATCGGAGTAGCCTTAAGTAAGGAGGACAGAGCTTCGAGACACAAAAGTTTAATATCCGATGTGGGGAAACCCTCGGGGGTCACATTTATATAGGTGTTGAGATAACTACCATGTTTCATCGAACGATTGAGAAACATTGGGATTTGATCTGACTGTTGAGAACCAATCCGCAATAAAAACTTGACTCTGAACTTTTGAGGTTTTAAAAAAACATTAGGATTTAAGAAAATTAGAATCTGAAAAATTTAAAAACACATAAGAAAATACCAGAATGTAAAATATGATTACAAAGACTTAAGTAATGAAATCATACCTTTCGGATTGGCAAGAATGATTTTTCATAATAGGTGACATTCTTCTTGAAAAAAATTTGACTACGAAAATATTATTATGAAAAACTCAGGTCAAAAAACAAGAGTACAAAAATTTTCATTACGAAAAAAAATCGCAGTAAGAAAATTTCATTACAAAACTTCTTAGTACGAAAATTTCATTGCAAAAGTTTCAATACGAAATTTCTTGTATGAAAATTTCATTAAGAAAGTTCCAGTATAAAAATTTCATTACGAAACTTCCAGTATGAAAATTTCCTTACAAAAGTTCCAGTATGAAAATTTCTTTTCGAATGTTCCAGTACAAAAATTTCATTATGAAAATTCTTAGTATGAAAATTTCATTACAAAAATTCTCAGTACCAAAATTTCCAATACGAAAATTCATTATGAAAGTTCCAGTATGAAAATTTCATTAGAAATATTTTAAAAGCTCATTACGAAATTTTTTTGAAAAGGGAACAAAAAAATGTACTCCCCCTATGAAAATGAGTTTATTACTATAAGGAGATTGTTTCAACAAGAAGTTAATGAAGGATAATTACCTTACGATTATCATTCCTAACTTATATTTAATGTATTCAAATCTATCAAAAGGTAAAGATTTTGTGAAAATATCATCAAGTTGATCTTGTGTTCCGATAATGTTAAGAATGATATATTATTTTTGTATGTGATCCCTATGAAAGTGATGCCGAATATCTATGTTCTTTGCATGGGAGTGATGCGTAGGGTTTTTACTAAGGGAAATGGCACTTGTGTTATAACACAAAATTTGAGTCTTAGTAAAACTCAAGCCATAGTTTGTGAGTGTGTGTTGCATCCACAACACTTGAGCACAACAACATCTAGCTGCTACATATTCAGATTCAGTAGTGGAAAGTGCTACTGAGTGTTGCTTCTTCCATGACCAAGAAACTAACAAATCTCCAAAAAAATGAAATGTTCTGGATGTACTTTTTTTATACATTCTACACCCACCAAAGTCTGCATCTAAAAAACCCTTTAAGATAAATTCATTTCCAGAAGTATAAAATAATCCTAGATCCATGGTTCCCTTTAAGTAGTGAAAAATTATTTTCACTACCTTTAAATGAGATTCCTTAGGATTGGATTGATATCTGGAAAATAAGCATACTGAAAAAATTTAGTCTGGCCAACTTGATGTCAGGTATAGTAGGCTTCCTATGATACCTTTAAAAGATGTTTGATCCACTGGTTTCCCGGCTTCATCAATATCAAGTGTGTTTGAGGTACTAATGGGAATACTCATACTTTTAGTGTTGTCATATCCATACTTTTTAAGAAGATATTTAATATACTTATGTTGAGATATAAAGGTTCCTTCTAGTTTTTGACAAATTTGTAAACCAAGGAAAAATGTTAACTCACCCATCATACTCATTTCAAACTCATATTTCATTAGATTTTCAATGAAATCAGTTAATGAATGTAGAGTTGAACCAAATATGATGTCATTAACATATAATTGAATGATAAAAAAATTTTCTTGTCTTTCTTTATAAAAAGGGTTGGATCTGCATTTCCCTTAACATAGTTATTTTGTAGCAAAAATCATGTTAGTCTATCACACCAAGCTCGAGGGGCTTGTTTAATGCCATACAAAGCTTTAGTAAGTCTGAAAACATGATCATGATATTTTGTGTCTTCAAAGACAGGAGGATGTTCAACAAAAACTTTCTCTTGGACATAACCTTTAAGAAAAGCACATTTCACATCCATTTGAAAAAGTTTAAAATTGAATAATGCTGCAAAGGTAAGTAAAATATGAATAGATTCAAGTCTAGCTACTAGAGCATAGGTTTTTTCATAGTCTATTCCCTCTTACTGATTATAGTCTTTGGAAACTAGTGTATCGTTATTTATATCTATGACTCCATTTTCATCACACATATTTCTGAAGGCCCACTTAACTCCAATAACAGAAGTTTCCTTAGGTCTTTCAACCAAGGTCTAGACTTTATTCCTTTCAAATTCATTTATCTCATCTTGCATGGCTTTGATCCAATCACCATCACCTAAAGCTTTATCAGTGCTTTTTGGATCTAATTGAGAAATAAATTCTAGATGTTATACTTCATTCCTCAAGAAACTTCTAGTCCTTACAGGTTGATTTACATCACCAATGATACTATCACTGGGATGATTCTTAAGACACTTCTGACTTGGGATTTGTAAAACTTGTTTATCAACATAGTGTAGAAAGTCTTCTGGGGTAAATGTTTCAGAAATATTTTCTTGAACATTATCCTTATCAAAAGGATATTCTAACAAAGGATGATAATTAGGTTTTGAAAACACATCTGAGGATGTAGGTTTGTATGGTTTACAAACAAAAGAATCAGACTCATCAAATTTTAGATGTACTGTTTCCTCAACGGTACAAGTGTTTTTATTGAAAACTCTATAAGCCTTAGAAGTTGTGGAGTAGCCTAAGAAAATTACTTCATCATATTTTGGTGCTAATTTGTGTTGATTATCTTTATTATTCAGGATGAATACCTTAAAACCAAAAACCTTGAAGTAGGAAAGCCAAGGTTTTCTACCATTCCATAACTCATAAGGAGTTTTATTAAGAAAAGGTCTAATCAAAAATTGATTTATAGTATAACAAGCAGTACTTACAGCTTCAGTCCAGAAATTTCTAGCTATGGAATATTCACTCAACAGGGTTCTAGTTATCCCTTGAAGAATTATATTTCTTCTTTCAATGACACCATTTTTTTAGGACTTCTAGGTGCTGAAAAGTTTTTAGTAATACCTTTTCTACTACCAAAAGTTTCAAAATCATAATTTTAAAATTCTCCTCCATGATCACATTGAATGTTTTTAGTGGAAGGTTTTTTTCATTTTTTAACTCGGGCTCTAAAACTCTTGAATTATGAAAAATATTAAAACTTCTTTGCCAGAAAATAAACCCATGTAAATCTAGTGTAATCATCAACTAGAAAAAATACATAGTATTTTCCACTAATGATTCCAGTTTGTGTTGGACCAAAAATATCCATGTGCACCCACTATAATGCAACAGTTTTTGAGACTTTACTGGTTGATTTAAAACTAGATTTATGTTGGTTTCCATATTGACAAGAATCATAAACTTTAGAAGAATCAAATCTAAGCTCTGGTAGATCTTTAACTAGTTTCATCTTATAGAGTTTACATATGTTTTTAAGGTTACTGTGACCTAGTCTTCTATTCCATAACTGAGAATGATCTTCCATTGCACTTAGACAAGGTAATTATTGGCTTCTTAGGTCTTCTAAGTTCAAAGTGTAAACATTCTCTTGCCTATGGGTATAGAGAATAAACTCTTCCTTGGAATTGTGTACTAAGCACTTATCATTCCTAAAATTCACAAGTTATCCTTCATTACATAATTGACTTATGCTAATGAGGTTGTGCTTAAGACCCTTAACAAACAAAACATTTGAAATCAATGTTTTACTAAGAAGAACAATATTACCTATACCAACAATTTCTCCCTGAGCATTGTCTCCGAAAGATACTTTTCCTCATTTTGTCTTGATAATATTTTTAAAATATTTTTTGTTACCATTCATATGTCGGGAACATCCACTATCCATGTACCATGTATTGTTGTTGGTACTTCCTTTATCTTCCTAAAAATAAGAAAAGAATTAGACTTTCATAATCCAAACATGTTTGGATCCGAGATTTTCAGATAACAAAATTTTGGGTACCGACATCTTCTTAGAAAAATAATCCTTATGAAAACATAAAGATTGTGTTTTGTTTAAAGAACAATTATTTTCCCAGTGACCACCACATTGACACTTGGTACAGAATGGGGAACTTTTAGGAACAAAGTAGTTGATACTAAAAATTGGTTTAGCATGGGTATAACCAAATCCGTATTTGTTTCTTAAAGGTCGTATTTGTGAATGCATCTTATCAAAATTTTCTTTACCTAAGGTAAATTTCGACAAACACTTCTTTAAGAAAAATATTTCGGACTTGAGTTTTATAACCAAGTTTTTATCTTCAAAATAATTATATTTGGAACTAGAGCTATGCTCAAAAACACTTTTATTATAAATTACTTTTCTAGATCTTTAGAAAGTTTATTCTTCTCAGAATTTACTTCCTCAAGAATTTTTGAAATACTTATAATATCAGCATTTTTCTTATCAAGATCTTTAGAGAGATCTGATATTTCCTTAGTAAGAAATTATTCCGAGAATTTTCCTTATCATGTTTTTTATTGAGTTTTGATTTCTCAATCTCAAGAAGTTCAGCAAACTAAGAAACTTATTTATAGGTAGGTAAAGAATTTTCATCATTAGAAGAGGATTCTTTATCCGAAGAGTTATAATATTTACTATTATTAGAATTTAAAGAATCATTGGTCAATGATTTAGAATTTTGTACCTTATCCATAAAGCAATGATTGTCAATAGGTAACCTGGATATAAGACCAAGATTATTCTGTCCAAAAGATTTATAATCCAAAGATCATCTAAAGAGTCACCACCACTGGCACTCCAAGTATCTTTAGCTTTAAGAACATTCTTAGCTCTAGCTTTATAATACTTCTTCCTATTCCTTTCATAATGCCTCTCTTTTATTTATTTCTTCATGAGAAAAGTACAATCAGGTCTTATGTGTCCAGCTCTCTTGCATTCATAGCATGTGACTTTTTAATCATTCTTATCTTTCCTTTCCTTCTTCTTATACTTGGATTGGTAATTTCTTTGTCCAGATATCTTGTTCATCCTTCGACCAATATTTTCTAACTAATTCTCTAAGACTTCACTCTCACTAGATTCAGATTGGATAACAACCTTCTTAGATTTGGATCTAGTTACTCTCTTGGGAGTCTTACCTTTCATGTGATTTGATGTTATAGTAAAGGAAACAGTACCATTCCCATTCTTCTTTTTGATGTTGTCATCATCTCTCTTCATCCTTGTTTCATGTTGGAGAAGAGTTCCAAATAGCTCATCTATGGAAATTTGAGTGACCTTCCTGTTCTCATCAATTTCTGTTCTCTTTGATTTGCACTGATTGGGAATAATATCAATGATCTTGTCAACAAGGGCTTCATCATCTATACCTTTCTCTCCCATAGATTTCAAGATATTCACGATAGTCATAAATATTTGTTTCACCTTACAAATGGGTTCTCCATAAGGAAGGTTAAAACCATGACACTCAGCTCTAAGCATAGCTCTTCTAGTCTCAATCACATTGGATGTACCAAAATGTGTAATTTCGAGTTTCTTCCATATACAGTTAGCTGCTTCAAAAGAAGAAATTTGGCTATATATATTTCTATTCATTGAACATAGTAAAGTATTGTGTACCTTATAGTTTAATTGAAAATCATGTTTCTCTTGGTTTGTGAAAGTACTAACTTCCTTATCAGGAATTTGATAACCTCCAATAAGCATAACAAAATTTTCTACCCTAGTATTGATAACGAATGTCTTCATTTGATCTCTCCAATACTCATAGTTATTACAATCAAAAATTGGCGTCCTTGTAGGATTTAGGTTGTTGATGGAACCAACATTGATTCATGCCATCCTAAAAATCTTTCTACACAAAAACATGTTAATAAAAAAAGTTTAGATTCAAGGAGATTATTCTTAACCAAGGAAAATATAGACCAATGAAAAAATGAGCAAGAAAAACTTATATGTGAGTATAAGTATTTCTGATACCTCCTCTGATACCAATTTTAAGATTCAAATAATGATGTAGATGCTCAATATACAAGAGGGGGGTGAATTGTACACTTTAAAAATTTCCTTAAATAAGGAAAGATCTAAGTTTAACAAAGATAAACTAATAAAATTCTCAACACCTCTTACACCAATTGTAATATTGAGACAAAGTATGAAGTTAAAAACTTCTAGTTCTATACACATTCCTAAATATGGAAAGTGATTCTGAAAATCCAGTTCCAGAAATATGGTTCCGGAAAATGAAACATAACCAAAGTTTACAATATAAAATTCTACCTTTAAGCATATAGATTCTAACTGAATCAGAGTATACAAGTGTAAGGAATTATAAGATAGTTATACTTTCTCAAACATACAAAATGTTTCGGAAAAACTTGTAACAAAAACAAGTAATAAAATAAAAATCTTTTAACCCAAAGAGAATGGTATCCAACAACTTTTGATAAAGGTCCCTTGATTTATACTTTCATGAAAGTCTGTCTTACCCACACCCGGGTAATCCCTCAATATGAAGATCAGAGTCTCTGCCTTGCTATCCCTGCAAGCCCTCAACTTCAAGGTAGTTGGAACCTCTGTCTTCCTCAGCAAGGAAGCCCTCGAACTACAAGGTAGTCGACACCTCTGTCTGCCAATCATCGGAAGCCCTCAAATTTAATCACAAATATTTGGAGTCGCACGAAGAAATCTAAATGATAAGTTCAGTATGCACAAGGAATGAAAATATTCTCTCTCTACAGAAATCACATTCACAGTGTGTGGTCTCTAGAGTGATCAACTTCTTATCATTTTTGATCTCTTTCAAATGATATCTTATTTATAGGCTCGGTAGCAACGGTTGGATCCCTCCTCCAACAGTCATATTTTCCTTAAATTTTGGAGGGATCTGTACATGTGTCACTCAACCAATGATTAGTTAAAAACATAATGGATGACATCATTTTATAACAAAACATGTGTAACTGAAAGCACGAGATCGTTTTAAAACAAACTTAACAAATCAGAGTGTAAGTAAAAAGTTTGGAATCTAACCAAAAATTATAATCGGAGTCTGTATTACAAGGATATTCAGATTCTGTTTATCAGCAGAATTCGGAGTCGAATTTCCTAAAAGTTTGTATCCATAATTAATAATCAGAATTCACAACCCGAATTCATATTGAGAATTGTTCACTGGAATTCATAATGATAATTCATCAGAGAATTCAAAATGATAATTCATCAAATAATTTGTATTGAGAATTCATCAAAGCATTCGTAATGAGAATTCATCACAGAATTCGTAATGAGAATTCATCAGAGAATTCGTAATGAGAATTCGTCATAGAATTCGTAATGAGAATTCATCATAGAATTCATAATGAGAATTCATCACATAATTCGTAATGAGAATTCATCACAGAATTTGTAATCAGAATTCATCATATAATTCGTATTGAGAATTCATCATAGAATTCGTAATGATAATTCATCACAGAATTTGTAATGAGAATTCATCACAGAATTCATAATGAGATCAGAATTCATAATGAGAATTCATCATCAGAATTCGCAATGAGAATTCGTCATCAGAATTCATAATGAGAATTAATCACAGAATTCGTAATGAGTATTGTGCATTAGAATTCGTAATGAGAATCCGTCATCAGAATTCGTAATGAGAATTCATTACAAAATTCGGAATGAGAATTCGGATCCTGAAAAGAATTATTTATATCTAAGTATTATACGATTCCGAGAATATAGATATGAATCCAATTTTTATACTTGAAGAAAAAAAATATATATGAACAATGAAAACAAGAAAGAGGTAAATTTCCTTAAGGAAATTTTCATTATTGAAGTAAAACATGGGTAAAAAATATTTGCATAATGATAAGGTTTTTGTGATTTTCAAAACAAGAAAGAATGGAAAAGTCATAAGGAAAACCTTATTGACTCAATAAGGAATATGTTGGTAGTTAGATAACTCTGAATGAGACAACCTACTGCCAAGACAAGACAAAAGAAAAAATTGAGTACCTAGTATGGGGAGACACAATTGGGCTCCCCACGATAAGAGACAACCCAAATTTTCCTAATATAGGATTAGGAAACTAACAGCGGATGGCCCGAATGGACTCCCCCGTACAAGGGGTATACATCCATTGCACATTTCTAAATGAACATACAAGAGACTCATAGTGGGTCTCCCCACAATTAGAACCAACCATCGTTACTGACCTCCATGGGCCAACACATAAAGACTCAAAAATTTAAAAATATGGGATGACCGCCTGGTTAGTACAAATAGTGATGGAAACCGTGAACTAACCATGGGGATCAAACTGTCTGCAAGGCTTCCCGACACATGGTCACTATTAATTGTGCACAAACCATGTGCTCAACCTGTCTATAAAAATTTCAAACCTTTCTCCCAATACTCAAGGGAAACTTAAGAGGGGGGGGGGGATGACATTGGGCGACAACATGGGCATGATGACCTCCACCTCTTTCCATCGAATGGGAACAGAAAAAGAAAGATAAAGAAACTAAAGGTTTAAACTATTCCTATCTTTCATACTATGGATAGAACATTGTACAATGGTTTGAACAACCCTGGGATTTCCCCTGACTATGCACCAGCTTCTCTCTAATACCTATGGCTGGAGATCAAATGATTGTAGCATCTTCGGCCTCACAGTTAGGCTTTCGAAACCCCCAAATGACACTTCATCTTCCAGTTCTACAAACAACTACATTGCAAACCCCCATGGGTTCACCAAAACATAACACATTCCAAAACTCACTCTACCAAAACCCTATATTTCACTGAAACAAGTTCTTAGAAGATGAAAACACATAACACTTTGTTTCTTCAGATGATAAAAAAAATGAAAGGACACTTACAAACACCTTCCTCCAAAACATAGGATTTTGAATTTTTTTCCAAGGGAGATATCCTCCCAACATAACGGAGACTCTCATAGGATTTCATGAACTTCACCTTTACAGTCAAATGAGCACATAAAATCACAAGGCATCACTGAACATGACCATTTTCACTGATATAATCAATACATGGAAAGGGACATTATGCCAAGTCCCCAAACAACATACAATTCCAGCAAGTGGTCGTTACAGCATCTCATAACCGAATTTCCTACGCGGGTGGTTTAACATGAACTTATGCTTCGAAGAGAATACGAAGGACCCATAGGTCTTCTTAGACACCATCCAGATAATCATCCACACTAACAACCCCAGACCACTTCCACCTTCATCGAATCAGGTAAATTAAGAAACTAAGGTATCTTTCAACATTCCTCAAGAACTCTCTCGATACAAAAGTTTCCAAAAAACTAATAAATGAAATGGTGTATACTCAATCTCCAAATATCAACAAAAAAATCCCTATATTGATCAACTATAGGGTCTTCCAATGGAGAAGCAATCTAGGATGCACTTCAGTCATGCACTAAACCTTAATGGGGGTGTACATTATCCAACGAGAGAACCCAAGGACCCAACCAACCAGGTCAATTGGTCAATACATACCGAAAACAGATCCAAAAACATGAACGGAACTAACATAAAGGCATCTGGAAATATTTCTTAGAAGTTACCACTAACTGGCCCTTCAACCCAGCATACTGACCAAACACAAACCCAAAACACCGTTTAAACAAGAGGGGTTCTTGGACTCCAAGCAACCCACAACAACATCATTTAAAAAATAACATAATACATACAATCCCAAACTAGTTATCAAGACATCATGTTTTCCTTTAAAAAAATTTATTTGAAAACAAACTGTTCAGCACTTAGTGTGTCCACTAATGGTACCCCATCGGCCACACACATGTATGTTTCCATGCCACACCAGGGACCCACCCAATAAACATCTTGGCACTCATCCAGCCATGCCTTCAACAATCCATCATCACATATAACGCCATTCATGTGGTATCTCATATAAATATGAAAGGTTAAAACAAAAATTCATTCCACTTTTCAAAACCAAAACAGTCAACCGATAGTTCCTTTTTCTCAAGACCGCTAACCATGAAATCAAAATCCTAGATTACAAATTAAAAAACTTTTTAGAAAGGAACAATCATTCGAATGAAAACTCACTTTAAATATATTCACATTAATTTCAAAACATCTCTTCCCATTAAAACACATTTCAATAGTTTATATAACCTTATTATAAACACTTTTTCAAAACCAACTTTAACATTATTTACTGCTTCCAAAAGAGGTGTAAACACACCATTTTCCATTTCAAAACAATTCCAAAAATATAGTTCCATCAATTCAAAAAACCAAACCCTTCCCAGTTAATTATAAAATAATTTCTCAACAAATTCATTCTTTTTAAAACCATGTCATTTTTTCTTTAAAACTGAACTTCCATGATATAGAAATTAAAGAACACAAGACAATGCGAAGGGAAACTAGTTTTGGTGGGTGACTTGGACATATTTTTGTGGACATATGCCAATCACTTCACCATTATAGAGAGTATTATAGTGAAATATCCTTAGCTTTATATGGTTTTCCAGGCCATGTGAGGTCACTGATACCATTAACCCAACTCTCTTTTCATTTCCCCTAATCATTATCAAACCTAGAAAACCAAAGGAATCGGATAAATCATGTCTTCCCCTGGAAAATTGAATCTCGTCATGAGGTGTGCCGGCCAAGAACACTACCCATAACCAGAATTTCAAGTCCTAACAATCCTAGCTCCAGACTATACAGACTCTTCCCCAAATAAAATGACCCAAATAGTTAAACTAAACCTCCTCTGATACCATTTTGTCACGAACCAAATCTGGTTACGATCAAAACCAGCACCACACTCAAACCGTGAGATGGCACGAAGGGCGTTCTCAATCCCCACGGGATGCAAGAAGTGCATGGGTATCATATAATGGAATTTGGGAATGATTCATTTGATTTTATAAACATAAAACAACTCAAAAATCCAATAATCCCAATCTGGATTTTTCAAACCAAACCATCTTTTACAAAATTTCATAATAGAGTTACACAATTTAAAATATTGTTTAAAGTCCATTTAAAAGGGAAAAAAAATAAATAAAACCCAAGAACCTCCATAAGGAAAGAGGCACCACCCTCAAGAAATCTCCACGACACCACATCATGATGGGCTGCTAAAAAACCAAACCATTAGCACAAAAGTTGTACCCAAACCTATAGAAAAAATAACCAAGTCTTATTACACCCAAAGGTGTATGAAGGGTGTGAGACAAATCCCAAAAGTATACCACCACTAATATATTCCATGTGATAAACATTCAAATATGAAAAGCTTGCAAGTTTTCATAAACAATAAATTCTAATAAGAATTTTAGAGAGATGCATCTTTAAATAAAAACAGTGTTCAAGTGGGATGTTTTAAAGAATGACCACTTTTAATTAAAATACAAAATCTAATGAAGTTTCCATCCCAACATATTGTATTCTGACGGTAAGAATAAATAATCCAATGAGCACAAGCAATGAGAAATAAACCCTAGGCACTAGCTAGATGTGGGTCCCAGGTACCTCGTATCTTGGTGAAAATAACCATCACAAATATCCATTCTCATGCACGGGCCACTAGTAGGGAACATACCCATAACCTAGTGGTACCCATAATCATCATCATCTTCATCATAATTTATTTAGTTTTTTCATCATCAAACTTACTATGTGAAACTAAGGCCAAACCCCATGGGATCACTAGCATACTAGTACATGTCCACCGACCAAGATACCGGGGTGTTCCCTCTTGTGCTCAAACAAATTCAACAAGCCATGAAATATAATTTGAACATGAAAATACCACTAAAACATCACACATTCACCAAACATACCACATTTATATCACACAAGTCCCATAATCCATTTTTTCATTCAAATTTATTTTGAAATCATACTCATACCAAAATAGCCCACAACACTTTTCAAATCTCTTAAACACTTTGACAAATCCTTTTAAAAAAATTTCAAAAACCTTTCCACGATAGTCCAAATCGTATGACAACCCACACACATTTTAAATAATACCCTTTTCACCCTCAAATTCATTTTATCATCAAACTCACACGAAAAAGTAAACAAATATGTTTTTCACCCACGTCACAATTTAATAAAACACTTCCGCAATTTATAAAAAATTCTAAAAATGTTTGACATATTAAATCACCTCTTGACCTTTCAAAAAACATCTTAAGTGAATAAAATCACCAAATTAGTACATGTACATCATTTGACCACATTTTTTAACTTACTAAATCATTTTCAATTTTCATAAAACAAACCCAAGGGGTATGCCATGTTTTTCACACAAAACCCATTTAAAAATACCCTTTCAAGGCCAAAATCAGACAAAAATATTACCAAATCAGAATTGGAATCCCCTTTAAACAACTAATTAATCACTTTTATATTCTATAAAACTAAAACAAAAGATATCACATGAGTTACATAAAAAAATACACAACTTAAAGCAATAATGTAACTATAATAATACATGATTAACTAATTCTAGATAAAATTGTTCTCACACCAAACAAAACAAATTAGGAACATGAAAAATTAATAAATCACGAAATATAACTCATCTATAAATGCATACATGGAATCACCTTCATTTTTACTAAAAACACTTGAATCATGGTGCGAAACATGAGCTTCACCACTGCTACACCACAAGAGAGTTAAATCAAGCCGTAGAACATAATATTTCACCAAAAAGACACCAAATAAAACCCTAGGTACGAACCGTAACTTTTGTACATTTTAGAACCTTATGAAAGAATAAGGAAACCCTAAGGAGAAGGATGGAAATCAAGAGAGAAGCACTTACTTGAATAAATCATGAAGTTTCCACACAAAACCCCCATCAAAGATGGGTTCCAAAGGAGCTTGAGGGAGCTTTGAGGTTTTACATGGAGTTAGGTCATGAAATAGGGAAGCAATGGGTGGATTTGCGTTTATTTCGGAAGGGAAAATATGGAATTACAAAAAACATTAATGGCCTGGACACCCTTGCATGGTTTCGAAAACCGTGAATCCTAACCGTGTGGCCTGTTCTGGACACCCAAAACCAAGACATTATTCTAACATTTCCGAGGGGTCCAAGGTGAGAAACCAAGGGTGAAAGTTAGTCCAAGTATAGATGAAACAATTCCCAAAATAATCCATTTTTTTATCCCAAAACTCCTCCAACTCATGGGTGAAAACCACCTCAACAACCTACACCAAAAGTGGTGCCACTAGGAATGTCATTAATTCAACTACAAAACACCACAACCTCACACCAACCATTTGAAAAAATAGGTGGCCATCTACCATACAAAACCACTAATACCATGGTCATAGATCAAGAACACAGAAGATAGAAAAATTTCACACCCGGAACACCGAGAAACAATGAGAAAGTTAAGAACCGAAAGAGGATTTGAATCAATACATGGAATTGAAAATCCGAGTGTGAAAATCTATAATAAATATATACTATATTAATATCATTGTTAAAATTATAGATATTTTTTAACCAAGATAAAATTAATATGACCAGGATTGCCGAATTAAAACATACATGAAAAACAATGAAATTATCACTTGAAACAATGATTTTAACAAAAAATTGATAATAAAAACATAATAAAAGTCTATAATTATATAATATATTGTATGATATATATGATTTTGTTTCATTAATAGATATTTGATAGACTGATATTTATAGTATGAGTGGTATGAAGATGAACAAAAGAAATCAAATAACTGGTAAGAGTTTCTCGTCTCACTTTTACTTTTATGATACATACATCATATTCACCACTAATTGCATTTTTAGTGTATATACTATATACTTTGATATATTATATAATTAATATATTTCCATTCATTTTATATAACGTTTCACATTACATTATTGTTTCATGGGAATTTTGATAAAAAAGTTACCAAAGTGGTAAGGTTAATTTCACAATATCATTATTATTCAAGATTATTTTTTTAAGTATCCCTTAGGATAATTATTTAATATTTATATATTAAAATAATCCTATTTTATTCTCATGTGGTTCTCAATTAAATTTTTCAAGTAATATTAACAGTTTTCACACTTACATTCTTAAAATGATATGGAAAATGTAATTTAAAAATATTACATAATTTTTCTCTTCAGTCAAAAATCTTTTTTTCATCAAAATTGATGTTTTTAAAAAAAATATATTTTTCTAAGTTATTGATTAAATAAATATTTAACCATATAATATTTTTTTTAATTTTGTTAAATAAATCCTGATTCATATTTCAAAACATGGTCTTTTATGATTTTATCAAAAATGTAAAAGGAGTCTATGTTTTAACCTATATGGTGTGAATAGAATTTTCCACCATCAAGGCCACAAAATGTTTTAAATATTATTTTAAAAAAATTAAAATGTTTTTTTCAATGAAAAGTATTTTTAAAATATTTTGGGAACTTTTATTCGTAATAATATTTTCAAAGTGTGAAGTTTATTTTCCTTGAAAATACTTTTAACGAATTTTTTATGGTATTTATATTCATTAACAACATAAAACTTTTATTGTACTTATTATCCACTAAGATATGTTTTATTAATACCATACTTATTATTAGTCAAGATTTATTATGATTAGTTTCCCATGGAATATACAATTTTATTACCATTCACCAAATTACTATAGATGGTTTATTATAATGTTTATTGATTGTGGTAAGTATTAACATTTCATATGTTATCTTTTCATTGAAAATGTTTATGTTGATTATATTTCAACTCTGTTATATTAGGAATTCATTGAACTAATTATGTGATGGGCGGTCTTGGAATTACATATCACCTCGATGCATGAGATGGTCTCATGAGAAAAATTATCATGGGAATTTCGATAAGGCCTTACCTATTTAATCAAGATATCTTGGAAAGAATCCTTGATGATAAGAAGTATTGGAATGATTCCTTGATGGTATGTTTAAAATTTCTATTAATATGAATTCCATTATTATGAATTTATTCATTAATATTCCATGTGATAATTGGATTAGTTATAATATATGTGGTTAAGTTTCAGTATCATGTGATCATTTATATATAATTATTTGATCATAATTTATTCTTAACATATTATTCTCAAGATATTTATTAAATGGAATGTGTTTTAGTTATTTACCTTTCTATATTGATTATTTATAATTTATTCATAGAATCTATTATATGTGTACCCTTACTGATAATCGGAGCTCACCACTTTCTTATGTTTTATTTTACCTAGGACACTAGGGAGTCTTTTAAGATTGATATGTAGGGTTGCGCTAAGGGGATTAATAGTGATATAAAATAATACTATTTGTGTATTTAATGTTTTAAATTGTAATGTGGATTTCGTTAAGTATCTTTTTTACCAAGACTACTAATTTATTCAGTCCTTTGGGATAAGATTTCTTATATGTAATGTAAATTTAATAAAGTACCAACTGGATCCAGGATACTAGGTTTGGGTCACATTAGTTGGTATCAGAGGAATGTTTTTTAGAAACCATGGGAATAGGATTTAGGAAAACATAAATAACAAAATATAACCCTATGATGTACTTTGAGGATAAATATTGAATAACATTCTAAAGCTTGGTTAAGAAAGATATTATGTGGTTTTTCTTAGTTATTCCTCACTTTATGGATAATACCTGTAGACATGGTTCTAGAATTTATTTTATTGAGGGTAATAACTCTAAAAAGGAACATCAAGCTTCACCCGGTCATCACCTCGGTCACAATAATGGGCCTTTCTACACACCTATTTTGAAACTCATGAGGGATATTCTTAGGATAATTCACATTTTATTTATAAACCATTATGAATGATTTGATAATAAATATATTCTCAAAGAAACCAGATGTATGATTATGGGATTAACTATGATTAAAATTTTCAACTTATGTTAAGTGTTTAACTAATTGTGGTATTATACATTTTGTTTCATAATGATATGATCTAATCTAGTGTATTATATTTTTCATAAATGGAACCTAATGAAACGAATTGGAACCATATAAATGCACATAATCTAGGTAGGGATTTACCTCTAGGTCATGATAATGAAGTTGGAGCAGGAACTATTGAAAGAACTGAACAAAATATTACCATATTGGGGAAGGTGATTCATCTTTTGAGTAATAACATAATCTATATGGAGAATCTTTTAGCTCCACAACATGGTGTAATAATTTTAGAATAATTTATGTATCAGCAACATCCATCATTCAATGTGACTACAAATCTATTTTTAGCTGTTCAATAGATAACCTCTTTAGGGAAGACATTTCTCACTTTCAGAGGTCAGGGAACAGATAAAGTAGTCCAAGTATTTAATCATATATAAAGAGATGCAGATCAATGGGGTTCATTTATTCAATACTGTAAGGAAAAAAATAAAAAGATAACCTGGAATGGAAGGATTTTATGATATTGTTCTTGGATAAATATTTTTTTTGTGAGCACTGAGTGGATATGGAAATAAAATTCTTGACTCGAATGTAGTAATAATTGGAAAAAATTTCCAAGTATAAATCCAACTTTAGAAGGTTATCAAGTCATGTTGTGGACTGCATGTGTAATCCAAAGAGTAAGATTCGTCATTTCTTTGATGGGATTTATCAAATCATTTAAAGGGAACTAATCACCCAATATTTATCAACATATAAGGAGATAGTATCATGTGATACCAATACATATAAATAATTCTCCATGTCTTATGGATTCAAATAGAATAAATATGAGAAGGGGATGGTAAAAAATTAATAAATGGAACAAAGGAAATAAGGATTTTCCCACATGTGATACTTGTGAAAATAAGCTACTTGGTACATACCTAAAATGAAAAGGATTTTTCTTTAATTGTGGAGAATATTTATGTCATTGTCATGATTGAAGGGAAAATGGATAATCCCTAAAATTATAGTACTTTAACTATAAGTAGATGGGCATTATTCAAAATCATTACCCAAGCATCAAGGGGATATACCTCATTATAAGCTAAGGGGTAAATTTCATGATTATTTTATTTCTATAGCCAAACTAGAATGATTAATATTCTTGTGTATTTGGATCCAATAATTGTATTATAAAATTATTTTGTTAATGATTTTATTGTTATAAGAATCATGAAATATATAAAGATTATACTACAGTAGTATTTCATTAAGGGTTTTAAAGAATGTTTTTAATGGTACCAAGAAAAGTGATTTAGTGGAAATTTCATAATTTTGAAAAAATACATGATTAAGGGAATGTAGCCCCTAATATGTGCACTATATTTAGGTAATAACGATAAGGATGATTTTATGGGATATTATTGGTGACTATAAAATTGATTTTTGATTTCCCAGTTTTTTTTATCTTCACTAAAGTTAATTACCTATTTGGATCGATGGAATACATTCAATAACCTAAAATTTTATTTTTGGAATAGTTAAACCATTCATTAAATATTTATGGTTATGAATGTAATCACATATTTAGATTTTGGTACTATCATCCATGTCATATTTTTTGGGAAATATAATGTTGATTTATTAAACATAAATAATTTTGGACTTTGAATTTAGAGAGACATATTTTGGATGAGACTTAAGGTTAAATATGAAGGATCCCGGAACACCCTGAGAAAGGAGTGGTGAAGAAGGGTGTAAACTATTTTTTTAAACTGATGGAACTTGTTACCACGTTGGTAGGAACCTGTTAAACCTGTCTGAAGAGGAAGTGTACAAAATAAACAATCACCTGCAAAGAAATGACGCAACAATTTTACTTGGTTTAAAAATATGGTCTATGTCCAAGGAGCATACACCGAAAGTGTGTCACTCATACCAAATTCCAATAATCTTTACTACCTGTGGATTACAAGAGTTTAGCATAGTCACTTTGTGTCAGGTGCACTGCCTTTACAAGGTTTTAGGGATAGCACACTACATCCCTCAGATCACATTCACTGAATCTCCTTTGCTCACTGCCTTGGAATAATCATCACTCAATTTATCGACTTGAAGGTCGCTTAAATGGTTTATCATTAATTAATTCATCCTCAACTACAAATGGATTTTATTTTGAAGTCTCATAATCATGCATAGATGTAATTTATGTTCTCGTACACTGATATGTTATTGTTGAAATAGTGGGTTCCTTATACCCAACTATGTTGTACTTTTGATTATCATATCATCTGTACAGTTAGCTATGTGTGATGTAATCTTACCATTATAGTGTATAATTTTCTGCGTACACTATTATAGTGGTAATGTAAAAATCTTAATTGTCATATCGAGAGGTTATAGCAGATCCCAGGCTATAATAAAAACCTTTAGATACAGTGACACTGATCTTAAATATATGTTCTATAATCTAGATACATCTTACTGAGTAGACACAGTAGATGTTTGACTATTAGGTGATGGGGGCTCATAAGCATTGATAATTCTTCTCATGAAGTTCACATTTGGTGATCTCTAGTTGTGACATCATGAGGACAGGCCTACAAATATAAACACCACATGTTTTGGGTGTCATTGGTCATTCCTATCAACAGACATGTGTATTGGTATCTTGAATTGAGACCATTACCAATGTATATAATTTGATTATGTACTTTGATGCAAGAAGAAAACCATGGTAGAGATTTTTTGGTAACTTATTTTGTTTTGGCTGCATCGTTGGTGGTATGACATTGGATGAATGGTCAAGAAAGTATTTTTCACTTCCAAGTTCATGAAGTTTTATATCTTAGGACCGGTTGATCAGGATGGTGTCGCCTTCATAAGTATTTGTCCAATTCAGTAGAAAGGAAAATCCATCCAAATATATCAACAAATAATAAAGCAATATAAGGATGATGACACAAGATTGTGTCCTGGTTTATGAGATATTTAATGACAAAGAGATTATAGTACACAGTCAGTTTTTGTAGGATGGTAGTCGTTGCTATGACTATCCTTATCTCTTGAGGGGCCATGATGGGTTGCTAGACTCTGCTCTTGGTCTGTGGATTTTATTCACTGCTATCAAGGTAAGGGCCTAGAGGGTCACACACAACAGCATATTCAAAAATCCGCCCTATTCAGTCGAATAGGTATATGGACATAGTGGGCCCTGCCACGGGGTCCGAGTGGTGTCCAAGTTATTGATCACCGATGAATTAGATAAATTTTTTATTATTCAAGTTTTGAATAATTGGGATTGAATTCATTTAATATATTTACAAGTTTAGTAAATACCGGAAAATATTAATCTAACGAATATTATATAAATATTAAAGGTTTGTTTAATACTAAGAGGGATAGCGAGTTGAGTTAAATTACCCGGATTTATCACATTATATATTATATATATTACAAGTATGTGATAAAATAATAAATAATATTAGTGCGGTTAAGTTCATCAAAATTATTTATTTAGTGAACATTGAAATAAACGGGGGTCGGGGAACCCTAATGGGTATTTATCAACATCACTATAAATATAATAGGAGGCTCTCTATTATGTTGTGAAATTCACTATTCATTCATTTGTATGGAATGAAAATTGAGATCCTCTCTCTCCTCCTGCTTCCTAGAGAGAGAAGCTGATGATCCAATAGTTTGGATCAAGTTCTTCCTCAAGCATCAAAGAGATCTCGATGCAGTGATCGTCGGGATGCCGAAAGCATCGTTGGATCATCACACTAGCACTCATAATTCAATGATTGATGTTCTAGCTGATTTTGGGAGTGCTTATGGACGATCTAGGGGAATCCTACTTTGGATCCTTCAAGCGATGATCACCATCGACTAGTTGCAGTCGACCATGGCTTCGAATTTTAAACGAGTACATTTTTATTCTAGTTTTGTGATCCTTTTAATTTACTTGAGATCCTAGGACCTCTTCGGGGCTTGTATCGTCAGCGATGACAAGTTCCGTCATCCCAGCAATGAAAATTTTAAAACCCTCAGCCCATCAGCTTCCACTGTGGGCCCTAGAACCCAACAGTGGTATCATAGGGATCACATAAATTTTCTGAGCCAAATAAAATTAATTTTCATAAAATTAAGTAGAGGGTTCAAAAAAGGTTTCAGCGGATCAAACCACGAGTTGATCCGATCTGAAACGGCCATGTTATGGCCATTTTAAATTTTTGGATTGGAACGATTTTGCGTTTAATTGCGGGTATTAATTTTTCAATCGGTTCATCCGAACTAAATTTAATTGTGCAAATCATAACATTCAAATTTTAGTAATTATCATATTAATTTTATTATTATAATATTTTTTTATTATTGTTATAACAATATTATAATAATAAATTATTATTTTATTATAATAATTTTATTATTATTATTTATAAAGGCTATTTTAATAGCTTTTAGAAATTTTTGATGTGTGGAAAACTTTGGGAGAACACTAACCTAAACAAAGGGTGGAGGTGACTTTAAAAAATAAAAAAATTAAAGAAATACTTACAAAGAAATCTTAAAAAACGAAGGTGGGGCCGTGGAAAATTAATGGGATAAAAAAGAGGATGATTGCAGGGGTCTGAGCAGACCCCTCTTCCCAGCGTGGCGCATAGATGCCCGCCGACCCCTCTGCAGCAGTCCGTCGGGAACAACCGCCTAGCACCTTGGAGGCTACCACCGGCAGCAATCCGCACCACCCTCCACTCCCCAGCCCTGGCTTCGGCGCCTCCTCCCACTTGTGATCCCAAGTCTAGGCCGCCTCTTGCCTGAGCGGTGTCCCATTCCTTGTCGCCTCCCTTTAAAGCCAAGCCGCAGCGTGCCACCACGCCATTGCGCATGAACTCACCGCCACCCTAGCTTCCTCCACCCATCCGTCAGCTGCGGACCACCTCACCACCTCACTGCCCAGGCCTAACCTCAGTGTGTGCCCCACGACCCTGGTCCACGGCCTCCTCCTCCTACCGGGCTTCATACAGTAGGCGAACCACCCGACCAGCGTAGGACCCGGGCCTCCTCGACCCGGCACCCCATATGCCCAGCCTGCTCCCTCAGATGGATCCGCGACCCACAACGTTGATGCACCCAGTAGACATCGTGTATCCTCCCAATCCGCACCCTTTCTCTGCACCGGTCGGTGACTCTTGTTCTTCCCTACTGGCCAGCACCGGAGCATCCTGCTTGGCCTTTCAGGTGCACCACGCGTCGCCACGCCTTCGGTCAAGACCCAGAATGTATAAATAATGACTGCCAGAATTTTCGAAGAGGAATTATTGCCCCGAAGGAGTCCGAGCAGATATGCCCAACCCGGAATGGGTTTTGGGTGGATTAGCCTGGCCTATTAAGGCCCTGCATGGCCCTGCACGGGTTTGGCCCACCCGCATAGGCTGTGTAGTGATGTTTTGGGACTGGCCATTTAAAATTTATCAAAGTAAATTAATTTAATTTATGATATTTAAATTAAATCAATTAAATTAATTTGGTTAATAATTTGAATACCGGGATAAAATCAATTCAATTTAATTATTAAATTGAATTAAGTTAAATTAATTTATTTTTGACATTAAAATTAAATTAATTAGAGGACTGATAATTACTAAAATTATTTTATGTTATTAATTCATTTAATTTAATTAAATAAATCCTCATACTTATTTAAGGAATTTTAATTTTTATCGCGCTTTATTTTACACACATACTAGTCTTGAGCATCGACCCGTGTATGTTTCCTTTTTTTTAATTAATTATTTCAATGCGTGCGATGATTTTATTTAATTAAATAGAAGGTCTACGCATCGTCTTTCTTTTCGGTTAAAATGTATAAGGACATGTGTGCCCAATATTTATATGATGTACATTTATACCCGAGATTCCCTTACCTGCGCGTGAGTAATTTTGTTCTTAGGATGAAAATGGAAAACGACGTGGACCCCACAAAGATAAGGAGGTGCACATTGATCAAGACGATGCAAGACGACACGTGTACCCTGCCAAGACGATGCAGTATGCGAAGACATGACCTGGACCCCGCCAAGACAAGGTGATGTTCCAAATGCGAATGGAACATATAGGACAGAGGGAAACCTGCATCAAGAGTCAAGCTTCGACTCAGGTACAATGCGCTTAGGTCGTTTTGATGCTCAAGACCAGTTGGGTAATAATTTTCCTAATGCATTTATTTATTATTTTATGGATTTTATAATAGCGGTAAATACATAAAATAATAGATAATAAAATGCATAAATAAGCGGCATGTGTTTTTTCTATTAAAGTTCAGGGTACTGGTCATGCCTTACCTGTGGGTGCATCTTACTACAGGGGAGTTATTATTTGTATGGTGGGTCGACTTAGCTAAAATTGCAGCAATGAAATTTCCATAGCCATCTTGTTTTAATTTTAGCAGAATGTCTTGAGTAAATCAGTAAATGATTTTTGAATCTGGGACTTCACTCAAGAGATCAAAGAAGCGCGAGTTAATGTGGTTGGTCATCCAAAAGCCTAAATTGGACCCTCCGAGTAGTGGCGTAGCCATAGCTTGTAGACTATGAGGGAGGTTTAGGGACCCTTGCCACTATAATACTCAAGAGTATTCTGATTCTAGAATAGAGGGATCCTAGAATTTTAATAATTAGTGGATAACATTTAAAAATTAAGTAATCAGTAATGTCACATTTGGTAATCAATATTAAAAGTGTGATTTTTTAAACTCTATTTTTAGAGAATGACGTGTAACACCTTAATTAAAACTGTGATAAATATTGGACATAGTTAATGTCCAAACTAGCACAAAATTCCAAGTGTAGTTTAGGTTCTTCCACATATTACTACTCTATCATAAATTCAAGGTGCTTGTGTTACAACCATTTAACCCACCTCAAGAAGTGAGGGTGTAAAACTGCTTACAGGAGATGCATCAATCAAGCATATGATAGTTCTTTCATATTGCTATCATCAACATCTGATTTTAGTTTTAGTCATTACATCATGACTTGTATGATGATCACATGTATTCTCATCTCAAAGAAATTTTTGAGGAGAAATCTAAGCAACATATGAATGTGGTGATAACACTCAGTTTGTGTAAAGTGAAAGATAGTTCAAAATATTTCATGACATTCCATTCTTATACTTTTACACCCAATTACTCTAGTTTCGTTTAATGGTATAAACAAATGATATAGAGTAAGCACTTCATTACTGTTAAGGTAACATTCCCCAAGTAATAAGAATATTAGAGATAACACCATCTTTTATTCTTATGGCGAATAAATTGAATGACAAGGTGAAAAGGCCTATGGAAAGTAACTCCAAAGGTTACTCTGTCATGTCCTTCAAAGAAAATTGGATGGTTATATAAGAGGAGGTTATTTTCATCACGTATTGAAATAAATTCATGGACGTTTAAAAATTGAAATACTAGAAGCAAGTACCCGCTTCTAATTTAGTTTATATTCATAAATATAAAGTATTGTTTCTCACATAATTCTTGGGCATTAAAATACAATATGCTTTTCACATATATGTATTGAAATACAGTAATCGTGTAAGTAGAGAAACATTACTAGGAATAAGGTGTCTTCTCAAAGCAGCTGAGATAGGGTGATTCCTAAGTCAACGGTGAGAAACACCTAACTACTAATTGCAAAGTGATTAATTCAAATTGAACAAGTTGTGGAGTATAACGAAACGATTTATCTCACATGCCCTTTGGACAAAATGAGACATCATTCCAAGTTTTTTTAATGAATTTTGTTTGCGGTAACATACTCAAAAAATAGTTCAGACATACATGAATCAAAGGCAATACATGATGAATATAAAATGTAAGACCTACCTAGTTGTGGAAATATGATTCTTTGTCAAGTAAAAATAAAATTGGACATCAATAATATACTCTGTATGGTATTTAGACTCAGCACAACTAAACACCTTTGGTATTATTAACATACTTAGTTTAGACAAAGAAACCTTTAGAAATAATGGTATGCCACAAAGCTTCTGAGGTTAGTTATACAAGACAGTGTGAACTATTCCAAATAAATCTAGAGGTAAAAATACTTCATAAGATTCCATTAAGTTATTAAGGAATGTTATAGTGAAGTATATTCATGGTCAGAAGATATGAGTTGCTTTGGATCGGCATGCCAAAGAATATCTTGACTATGCAATCATTGATCATGATAATGTAGCGTGGAGTTATTCTTAAATGCATGTTACCTTATCTACATACCAATATTGATGTTCATAAGTTGGATCAATGGTAATGTCTTACATGTTTACATTGATCAACAAAATGTAGCTTGGAGAAATCCCTAAACACACATTTTATACATCAAAGTTATGATATAAGTAGTATCAATGTCACAACCTCCAATAACATCCATTATATTTCATGATGTGCTATGAAAATAAAGGAATAAACCCATAATGTATATGCCAACTAAAATGAAAAATGGATTTCATATGATTCATAGTATGATTAAAATCCATTATGCCATAGATCATGTGTTAGAAAACAAAGTGTTTTTTCAAAACAAACATGCATCAATATGAACACATGGTTCATCTATGTAATTATCATAATAGTTTCTTAGGATATTACATAAATCCATAAGATAGAAATGATGTATTCAATCATTAGACTACATTTCTATACAAGGGTGCACATCTCTATTAGTGATAGTGGGAGCAGAATTGACTTGGACTTAGTCAATGCTCGAGATGCACAAATGGTTGGCATTTGGAACGAATTCCACAAGTACATGGGGATAGGAATGTTCCAGTCACACATACTGCAGAGGAAGGATGAAACTGTGGTGATGGTTTTATATTCACTTTGGTCGGTGATATATTATTCATTAAGAATAATAAATCCTACATGTAAGTAGTATATGGAAATTAGTTGAGATTGACAAGATCAATTAAAATTCAATAATGGATTCCATGTATCAAATTGAAAAGGGGATACTATATTGAATACTTCGGTGGGTATTCAAATGATATAATACATGGACGGTACAATCTTGGTACCAATAACGCTCGATTTATTATACCAAGTCGGTATGCCTAAATCAATTAGAATTTTACTTGTCATAGCTAACTTCTAAGATCATTAAATTCTTCATTGGATGTCAAGATTATCTTTCATGGAAGGTGTCTATACGACGCACCCATAAATAGATATTGACATCATATGATGCCAATAAGGGTTGCAAGTTACTAAAATCCAATTCTGGATTAAAGTAAGAAACAAGATCTTAGAGAATTCATTATAAATCAATCGTTTCCTTGTATCTACCAAAGGTTAGTGGGAGCGCCAATGTTTTCCAAGTGAAATATTTTTGGCAACAAATGAAAAATTGATTTGATCTTATAGTTAGATAATATTAGAATAAAAGAAATCCTCCTGTTATTGACTTAAAGTGTCAACATAAGTTCTAGGGAACAGGATCTACTGAGGTAGATCCATAGTTTGCTTGGTCCTAGTCAATATCGTACCTATAGTGACATTGTATTGAAGAATACAAGTTGGAACAATTCAAGATATGAATTGTAGCCTATGTCACATGGCAAAATCTCTTCAAGTTAACATGTTCGGAACATAGGAAGAGATTAAAGTTGTGAGTGGAGTACCATACGCTTCAACGATGGGTCAATCACTTATCCCATATTATGTCAAAATAATTGATATTTCTAGGATATACTTTATTTTAGGATGATATCAATTATTTCTAGGAGTACTACAAGTGATGTAGTCAGAACTGTCATCTTGTACTTCAGCAAGTAAAAATGATATATACCTGGAATATAGAGAGTAAGGTATACTAGTTTTTGTGGGACACAAACTAGTAATCCTTAGATCAATTTGATCTTGTATCACAGTTAGGAAATTGTGATGAGCGAGTCAAGATCATAATAGCTAATGGTATCCATACCTACAAATACTGATCACATTACAGCTTCTAAGGAAGCTAAGAAGTAGTTATAAATCGCAATGATTTTCTCCAGTTCTTGGATTTTCACACAGTGAGAAAAGTATTATCATAATGATAATTATGATATTTTTACTAGTCAAGTTGTCAAGTTATGAAAATGGAAAAAAGTAATATACTCGGGGATACCTTATCTTGAGAAGTTTTACTCAAGCAGATGTGGTCACATATAATAGATATTCCACGTGGAGAAAACGTGGAAAACCTAGCAGTTAAATCCATTACTCAGAAAAAGAATGATATTTATCATGTGAGTAGCTAACAAGTTTAGTTATCAAGTTGGATCTAGTGCATGTGGTAGTGTTGAAATAGTGGGTGCCCTAGACCCAACTACGCAGTACATTTGATTACCATATCATGTGTACAGTTAGATATACATGATATAATCTTACCATTATAGTGTAGACTTTTTTCATCCACTATTATAGTGGTAATGTCCAAAGATTAATTGTCATATCCAGAGGTTATAGAAGATCGCAGTCTATAATGAGAACCTCAAGAAATAATGACATTGATTTTAAATATATGTTCTATAGTGTAGATGCATCTTAATGACTAGGCACTGTAGATGTTTGATTATTAGGTGTTGGGGGCTCATAAGCATTGAGGCTTATTATCATGAAGTTCGCACTTGGTGATCTCTAGTTGTGAGATCATGAGGAAAAACCCGCAAACAGAAACACCACATGTTTTGGGTGGCATTGGTCATTCCAATCTATAGACTTGTGTATTGGTCTCCTGACTTGAGACCATTAACAATGTATATAATTTGATTATGTACTTTGATGCAAGAAGAAAACCATGGCAGTGATGTCATGGCAAGGTAGTTTTTTTTTTGTGAATCATTGGTGGTATGACATTGGATGAATGGTCAAGAAATGATTTTTCGCTTCCAAGTTCAAGAAGTTGTATATATCAGGCCTGGTTGATCAGTATAGTGTCGCCATCATAATTTTTTTGGCCAAATCAGTAGAAAGGAAAATCCATCTAGATATATCAACAAATAATAAAGAAAGATAAGGATGATGACACAAGAGTGTGTCTTGGTTTATGAGATATTTAATGACACAGAGATTATAGTACACAGTCAGTGTTCATAGGATGGTAGTCGTTGCTATGATTATCCTTATCTCTTTAGGGGCCATGATGGGTTGCTAAACTTTGCTCTAAGTTTGTGGATTTTTTTCACTACTATCGAGGTAAGGGCCTATAGGGTCACACAAAATAGAGTATTTAAGAATCCTCCCTATTCGGTCGAATAGGTATATAGACATAATGGGCCCCGCCACGAGGTCTGTGTGTTATCCAACTTATAGATCACCGATGAATTAAATAAATTCATTTTTATTCAAGTTATGAATAATTGGGATTTAATTTAATTTATATATTTATAGGTTTAGTAAATACGGGAAAATATTGATCGAATGAATAATATTTCAATATTCAAGGTTCGTTTAATATTAAGCAGGATAGAGAGTCGAGATAAATGACTCAGTTTTATCACATAATATTATATATATATATATATATATTACAAGTATGTGATAAAATAATAAATAATATGGGCGCAGCTAAGTTCGTCAAAATTATTTACTTAGTGAATGTTGAAATAAACGGGGGTTAGGGAACCCTACTGGGTATTTATCAATGTAACTATAAATATAAGAGGAGGCTCTATCTTACGTTGTGAAATTCACTATTCATTCATTTGTATGGAATGAAAATTGAGAGCCTCTCTCTCCTCCCGCTTCCTAGAGAGAGAAGATGATGATCCAAGAGTTTGGATCAATTTGTTCATCAAGCATCGAAAGTTTCTCGATGCAGTGATCATATGGACGTCGAAAGCATCATCGGATCACCGCGATTACACCTGGAATTCGATGATCGACATTCCAGAGAATATTTGGAGTTTGTGTGGATGATCTTGAGGGATAATGCTTTGGATCATTCAAACGATGATCATCATCGACTAGTTGCAGATGACGGCGGTTTCAAATATGAAATGGGTACGTTTTCATTCTAGTTTTCTGCTCCTTATAATTTATGCAAGATCCACAGACCTCTCTGGGGCTCAGATCATCAGCGAAAATAAGTTCCATCATCCCGCCGATGAAAATTTTAAAATCCCTAGCCCACCAGCTTCCACTGCGGGCCCTAGAACCTTATAGTTATGAAGATTAATTTTGAAAACTGATTTGGCCAATTTAAGTCTTCCTTGGATGTTCCACATATTATTGCAGGTTCCACGTACCACAACTGATTTCATGAACCGTTCAAGTCCTCTGCGTACCATCCAGCTCCTCCCTATACCATCCAGCTTCTTTGAGTACCGCGTTGCCCTGCATTCCTCCCTACTCCACATACTGATCGAAATCCCCATGCACCATCCTTTTCGGCGTACTTCCTTTCTCTACCGTATACTGCAGGAGATTATTTCATGAACCACACACCCTTCCACATATTGTTTTCCTTACGCGGATCAGTCTCTCTATGTACCGTTTTCTCCTATGCAAACCACTACCAACTTCTCCAAACTTCTTTACTAAATTTTAATCTCCAATTTCATCATCTAAAAAAGGGGATTATTATTCCTTAAAAAGGAACATAACTCCAAAAAAATCACTCATCGATTTTACCCAAATTTTCAATGTCAGACAGTCTTCACTACATCTGTGTACGGTTAGCCTCCACTATGTACCGTGCCTGTTTTGCAGACCACAACAATCCTGCCAACCTGCATCATTCTGCGTATCGCATTGATTCACAGCATACCATCACTACAAACCATTTTTCATTTAGACCTTCATCATTCCCCATAACAAATTTGTTCACTGTGTACGACTGCTATGAACTATTTTCCATTCTGCACACCTCTCCATGTATCGTTCCCGCTACATACACTATGTACTGCGAACCTGCACCGCGTACCGCGCACCTTCAACGCATACTACGTTCCTTCACTACATATAGTGCACCTTCTCCATGTACCATCAACCTTCACAGTGTACCTCCAGCCTTTACCATGTACAATTTCTACAGACAATTACCAACCTCCGGATTTTTGGGGTTCAAAACATGGAAAACACAAAGAAACTACCCCACCTTCAATACTGATTTCAGCTAAAAATGTATGACCCTATTCTTTGCAAACTCCCCAGTCATACATGTATAGATTGAAAACAAACACAAACCAACCTCTATTATTAGCAAAGATAAGCCTTGGTTCCAATAATCTCCCCCTTTGTGTTTGTTGGCAATCCACAAATAAATTGACTAATGCGCTAACCACAATCAAAACCTAAATCATTAAGAAACAACTCATCCATCACTCTAAGTCAACATGAGTAGTTCTCAGTGTAGAAAACATGAGAGAGTACAATAATTGAGTTCTCATTATTTTCATTTCTCCACCTTCAATGATCAAGTTCTATCTTTTACATTGAATTTATAAATTCTACCCCATTGGAAAAAAACCTGAAAACTATTAATTGAGCATTGTAGAGCTCAAAACATACTCCCCCTTGATTGTATCTCCCCCATAAACCTAAAAACCTTCCACAAACAGATTAGAACAGTTAATCCAATTTGGGAGAGGGGAATCTCATAAACTCTTTATGCATTGGGAGGTGGCAGAACACTGAGGTTCAACTGATGTTTCTCAAACACATCCGCTGATAGTGTCTTGGTCATAATGTCATAAATATGCTCATCAGTTCCCACATGGTCCATTTTTATCACACGTTGTTCAACTTTTTCTTTGATGAAGTGATATCAGATCTCAATTTTTTTTTATGAGAATGATGAACTGGATTCTTCATAAGATCAATTACGCTCTTGTTATCATAATAAATCACTATTGGTTGTTTCACCTCATCACTTATGTCACTCAATTGCTGCTTCATCCAAAGTAATTGAGCGAATTGTTTGGTAGGAGATATATATTCAGCTTTAGATATAATAAGTGAAGTGCTTTCATGTTTCTTACTTAACCATCCCACACGTTTCTTCCCAATATAGAATGCTCCACCACTGGTATACTTTCTGTCAACTACATCACCAGCCGAGTCAGCATCCAAGAAAGATGATTGTTCCATATCCCATCTTGAAGAAAAGTATATCCCATAATTATGTGAACCTTGAATGTATTTCATGATTTTTTTTCAGTGTCTCCATATGTTCTTCCTTCGTATTACTCTGAAATAAGGCCATAAGATAGGTTGTAAGACAATATCTAGTCATGTCGCCATTAGGTACATTAGGCATCCAATGATTCTTCTGTAGAAGGTGGGATCTAGAGAAGTCCCCTCCTCATGATTTCTGATATTTGATCCAAGTGAAATTGGAGTCGACATTGGTTTGGAATCATGAATATTGAAATTAATCAGTATCTCTCTTGCATACCTTTCTTCAGAAATGAAACTGTAATCCTTTTTCTGATGTACCTGTAACCCTATAAAGTATGTGAGTTCACCAATCATAGACATTTCAAATTATGATTTCATGTGATTGTAAAATTCATCCACTGATCGTTGTCTACATCCTCCAAAAATATTATCATCCACGTATACAAATCTCCTAAACTGGTCCTATTGAGAGTTATTCACATAGAGATTGTGTTTCACTCCTCCTTTAAACTCTATCTTTCTCAGATAAGAGTCCAACCGATAGTACCACGCCTATGGTTATAGTTCTTCTCATAAAGATCTTTCTTAAATTTGAAAAATTTCAATTCATCATTGCCAAGAAATAACCCTATGGTTTGTTTAATGTAGACTTCTTCTTATAATAATCCATTTAAGAATGATATACTAACATCCATTTGATATACTTTATAACCTCTTTGGATTTTCATGGAAAGGAATAGCCTGATTGACTCCAGTCTCACAATGGAAGAAAATTTCATCTTAACATCAATGCCTTCAATTTGTGAATATCCTTTACAGACCAAGTGTGCCTTATTTATGATCACATTTCCATGTTTGTCAAATTCCCTCTTGAAAATCTATTTCGTATCAATCACATTATGATTTTTAGGTCTTTTAAAATGATCCCATGTCTGATTTTTTTTAAATATGATCTAACTCTTCATTCATTGATTTCACCCATGACTCATCCTTTTCATCCTATTCAAATATGAATTCTTCCATAACTGATTTAAATGCAGATTGTGCATTATTCCTCAATATCATTGTCTATGTAGGTGCATTCATATCCCCAATAATGTAGGACTAATCAATCTATGCTATTATATTTCTCCTTTGGGGTTCAACCGTATTCTCTCTAGATATGGATTCTTATTCTTATTCTTCTTTAGAGTCAATATCATGATGTGACTCTTGAGAGTTTTGCACATCTTCCTCTACCTCTATCTTGGTATTTGTTCCATTTTCACATTCTTTCTCATCTTCTATCACATCAGTATAAGAATTCATTGAAGCATTTGGGTTTTTATTTTCGATGATATTTACAACACTTCTTTCCATAATTCTTCCCAACCTCTTATTGACACACTTTTAGGCTTTGTTGTTCATTGAGTAATCAAGAAATATTCCTTCTTCTACATTTTCTCCATACTTCCCTTGATTTCTATCTTTGTTTCGGATAAAAAAAATTCTTCTAAACCCATGAAAATATTTCAATGATGGATTCCTTCCATGCCACAATTCATAAGGTTTCATTGTATCACCCATATATATCCTTGTTTGATTTTGAATATACACTGCAGCTTTTACTGCCTCTTTCTAGTAATGTCAAGGAATACGACTCTCAATCCGCATAGTTCTAGCCATGTTTTTTACCTATCGATTCCTGCACTCAACAACTCCATTTTGTTGTTGAGTTTCACAGATGCCACCTCATGTTGTATCCCATTTTTATCTATGTAATTTTCAAATTCAATGAACGTGTATTCCCATCCATTGTCAGACTGTAGGACTTTGATCTTCTGTCCAATATCATTTTTGTTGATTCATTGATAGGTTTTCATGCAATCAAGCACTTGTTGCTTCCTATGTATAATGATCAAACATTCCATTCTACTGTAATCATCTATGAAAAGAACAAAGTACCTCTCTCCATGTGTTCCAGGAACACATATCGCCCCACATACATCTTTATGGATGTGTTCAAGGAGATTTGATGCTCTTTTCTTCTTTGGTTGATAGGAACTGCAGACCAGTTTCCCTCTCATGAAAGCATCACAAGACTTTTCTCATTCACGCTTCAGATTAGGGATATCCATGACTATCTACATCTTAGATATCCTTTCCCTATGTTTTTTATTATTGTTCCCCAATCTCCAATGCCATTATTTGTTTTCCTCTTCAACTGTTAGGTAGAAAATGGTCTCTTTGATGTCAACCGAATACAAGTTTCCTTCTATTCTACATCCTTTCATGAGAGAAATCTCAAACTTTCCACTTATAGTACATCCATTTTCATTGAATGTCACAATAAGACCTGAGTCATAGAGTTGACTCACACTAAAAATATTGGTATGCAGATCGTCCATATACAAGACATCAGTTTTCTTCTACTCTCCATTACCTAGCTCAGTGCCTCCACTACCTTTTATCTTCAATGCATAATCATTACCAATCCTCATTGTCCCATCGACCTTTTTCTTGACATTTGTTAATAGGTCTGCATTTCCTATCATGTGGGTTGATTATACGTTATTGAGAATCCAGGTGTTATTGTTCCTTGTAGATTGAAGGGATACTTCTACAAAATTGTACTTTTCATTTTTTTCCTCTTATCTTTCCATGAAATATTGGATTCAGTGTAGGACATTGATGGACTTTCAATTCTCTCTTTTGTGTTCAAGGGTTCATCATATTTAAATTCTTCTTCAAAATGAGAAAACCTGTTTGAAATAGCATCATTTTCTATTTGACGTGTATTGACTCATCTCTGACCATTGAAAGAATTTATCCTCTTATACGTCAGCCTGAAATGCATATCTTTATGGCCAAAGTTAGAACAATGTAATCAATATCCATAGAAATTATTTATCCTATAAGAAGTAGGATATTAATATTTTCTCTTTTGTGAAACACCTAACTCTTCTTCATTCATATATCCCATTTCCACTTCATAGTATGACATGGTATGTCCCAGATATCCACAAAACTAGCACTTCATGAAGAGAAATGTCTTCTTACTTTTATTTCTCCTCATGCCTTCTTCCTCAAGAAAAATAGTTTGACTTCCTATAATTTTTGGAAACTCATGGATAATATTCAATTATCCTTCTATTTTCATTTAAGGATTTCATTTTCAGCACTTATGGTGGCTTTTCAACATGATCAACTTTCATCTTGCCTTTTTTCTAGATCACTTTTTCTATAGCATTTGACAATTCAACATTGTAACCAATTGCACTATTTCCCATGCATATAGGACATTGATCACTCAATATCTTTTCAACCCCATGAGAACCACATTTTTCTTTCTCTAGCAGCTCAACATCTAAGAACCTTCCAAATTATATTTTCTTCTTGGATTATTTTGAAGTTGATTCACTTTCGAGTTTACTTTTCACTGTAACAACTTCTTCTTCGAGTCCCTCGATGGTCTTGGACTTCTCCTCTAGTCCCCAGGTAAGGATATTAATGACCTTTGCTTGTTCTTAAATTTGGAGTTTTAGTTCCATAACATCATCAGTGCTTTCCAGGATTGATGATTGAACTTTCACCAGTTCTTCAAGTCAATCAATTTCTTATTCCATGTAATCAATATATTTTGATGATTCCTCCACCATTGCTTTCAACTTATTGCATCTCTTACATTTAATCTCAAGATTACCAAAGGAATCCATAAGTTGAAACTTGGGATCAACATTAGCATTCAACTAATTTTCTCTAGCTTTATCTATCAATGGTTCTGACTTTTCAATGGTACCCATCGTGGAGGCATGTTTCCTAGTTTTAAATTCTGGTTCATCTTCCTCGTAGAATTCATTATAATCATCTTCTTCCACATATAACAAAACTCTTCTTCTATGGTTTCTTTCAAAATTTGATGTTACCCTTTCTGAAAAATATTTTCTGAGGATTTTATATATTTTCAACTTCACTCACTTCATCATAAAATTTTTTTGAGCACTAAGAGGCAATGTGACCAACTCTTCCACTGCAAAAACAACCCAAAGGTAGCATGCCTTCAAATTTCCCACTTCCCTTCTTGATATTCTTGGAAATGAGAGAACGAGTTTCATTTTCCTCATCATCTTCATCACCGCTATATCCATAAAATTTTAGTTTATCCATTGATTTGAATTACGTTTTTCTGCTCACATGAGTTGTAGCTTCTTCTGGTTTGATTCTAATTTCATATGTTAATAGATTTCTCAGTAGATCATCTACTGGGAGTTTGAAGAGATCCATTTCCTCAAAGAATAACACATTTTCATTGTAAATGGTTGGAGTATTCTCAATATTTTCTTTATAATATCAATGTATTTGATTTCTTCACCCAGACCATGGATTGCTCCTACCACTTCAGAAATTAAATTGAAAAAGGAATCTATATTCTCATCGAGGTGCATCTTCAAATCATCAAACCTATTGTGTAGTACTTTATGTTTTTCCTCCTTCACTTTTCAATCTCCTTAATAAATATTCCTTATTTTATCCCACATTGACTTGGAAGATGTGCAACTCATTACCTTTAGATAAATCTAATCAGAAAGGGCTATAGTGAGGGCATTATAAGCTTTTGAATCAACATTAAGAAATTTCCTATCTGTATCTATCTTCGACAATCCTGTAGGATCAGTGAATTGTATTCCCTATAAAGTGGAAAATAAAACTTCATTTCCAAGAGACCTTAAGTGAGATATCATCCTATTTTTTCCATTTCTGAAAAGTACTTCCATCAAAGAGGGGAACCACCCTAACGTTGATTAGATTCTCCACGACAGACAGATTCAACACTAGCAACCTTTTGCATCTGATACAACGTGAAGGACCCTAGAACACCCTATGTGGGGGTGAATGAGGGTGTCAAATTTTTCTATTAAATAGATGGAACTTGTTCCAATGTTGGTAGGAACCTATTAAACCTATCTGAATAGGAGATACAGAAAATAAACAATCACATGCAAAGAAATGAAACAAAAATTTTACTTGGTTCACCACTAAGGGCTATGTCCTAGGAGCATACACTGACAGTGTGTCTGTCATACCAAATTCCACTAATATTCACTAGTTGTGGATTACAAGAATTTAGCACAGTCACTTTGTGCCAGGCACACTTCAATTACAAGGCTTTATGGATAACACACTTTGTCCCTTGGATCACTTCCGCTGACTCTCTTTTTCACACTACATCGGAAGAATCTTTACTCTGTTTATCGACTTGAAGTCCACATCAATGGTTTATCATTAATTCATTTATCCTCAACTGAAAATGGATGTTCTTCTGATGTCCCATAATCACGCATAGATATAATTTATTTTCCGACACACTGATATGTTATGAAGATTAATTTAGAAAATTGATTTGGCCAATTTTAAGCTTACTTGGTTGTTTCGCGTACTGTTGCGGGTTCCATGAACCACAAATATTTTTGTAAACCATTAAACTCCTCTGCATACCGTCCATCTCCTCTGTGTACCATCCAGCTCCTCTATGTACTGTGTTGCGATGCGTTCCACCCTACTCCACAAATTGCTCCAAATATCTATGTATTTTCCTGCTTCACGTGATGCCTTGCTCCAACACGTACTGTAGGAGCTTCCTGTACGAACCACACGCCCTCCCACAAACAGTTTTCTTTACACAGATGAGTCTCTCCAAGTACCTTCTTCTCCTCCGCGAACCACTATCAACTTCTCAAAATTTATTCTAGAAATTTTAATCTCCAATTTCACCATCTAACAAAGGGGATTACTGTTCCTTAAATAGGAACACAACTCCACAAAAATTTCTAATCCTTTTTACCGAAATTTTCATTGTGGGAAAATCTCCACTTCATCTGTGCTTGGTTAGCCTCCACTACGTACTTGCCTATTTCGCGAATTGAAGAAATCCCACCAACCTTTATCATTCTGTATACCACATGGAATCACTATGTACCATCACTGAGAACCATTGTTTGTTTCAACCTCAGAATTCTACGTATCGAATTCCTTCACCACGTACCATTGCTGCAAACTATTTTCGGTTCCACGCACTGCTCCGCATACCATTCCTACTACCTACACTGCGTACCATGCGCCTGTACCACGAACCGTGTGCCTTCACCACGTGTTGTGTACCTTCACCGCATACCGCGCACCTTTTCCACGTACCACCAACCTTCACGGCATACTTCTGGACTTCCCCGCATACCATTTCGTCAAACCGTTACCAAACTCTAGAATTTTTAGGCACAAAAACTTGTAAAACACAAGGAAACTATGCAACATTAAATATTGATTTCATCCAAAAACATATAA
The DNA here is from genome assembly GCA_963277665.1 of Viscum album. Lineage (NCBI taxonomy): Eukaryota > Viridiplantae > Streptophyta > Magnoliopsida > Santalales > Viscaceae > Viscum > Viscum album. The sequence goes on from OY728132.1 coordinate 1,591,838,650, forward strand.
CCCTATTTTTTGCCAACTCCCCAGTCATCAATGTACAGATTGAAAACAAACACAAACCAACCTCTATTATTAGTAATGACCAGCCTTGGTGCCAAAAAATTATATGTACAATTTATTAAGATAAAAATTGGGTTCTATTGGAAATTTTTTCTAACCATTTTGATTTTGGAAAATATCTCAAGACAAGAAGAATGACCTAGAATTCTAGTGATCCGTTAAATGTGCTTCAGGCATAAAAATTCATTTTTGATATTCATTTCAAAGAGTATAAAATGAAGGGGGAATTGATAAAATCATAACTGAAGGTTGAAATTTTTCTTATGAAATAGAAATATATCAGTTAAGTACATTTTCATACGTTCTCACACTATATGGTAATATAATTTCTCAACTTCGGGAAAAGATGTATTAAAAAAATATATTATCCCAGTACCTTTATTTTCTAAAATTCAAATGGTCCCCCAACTCATAATATATTCATGATTTGTGTTTTTTCTCTTTCTCTTGATAATTCACCTTCTTGTGATTAGTGTCCTCAATTACCTTCCATCATTATTTGGGAATTATGATTTTCTTCCATGTTGATATATTTACTTCTCCTATGTATTCTCCTACTTGGAATCCTAGTTATGTGATTATTTCAGAAGAACTTCGTAATTATGATTCCCTCTTATAAAAAGGATTTTTTGTTAAAATTTATCATGATGGAGTATTTCTAGATTGTATGTTTCAAATATCATACCCTTGATTATTTAGATCAATATTTAACTTTGAGGAAGAAATTTATTTAAGGGAGTAGAATGTAACACCCCAATATTATAAAATATAAAAAACATATTCGATAGAATGTATGACATGAAATGACAAGATTAAAATAAAATATAATTCCCTGAGAATTTTTTATATATTTATTTTAAAATAAATTCAATCTCTTTGATAGCTTTCAATGCACGCAACATTGGGTTTAAACGAAATGTTACACTATATTAAAATGTCATTCGTAATCATGACCATCATTACATAGTCATTAGATTGAAGGGAATGAATAGAACTGACTAAATTATAGAAATTATATGGTCTACACATTTATAAAATAAATTCAATGGTTATCTATTTATTATAAATAAAATAATAACCATTGGAATGATAAAGATATGTTTTTTAGAAAAAATGTTTTTCTCTAAATAGAGGAATAATCACACTTTGCACACATAATTTAAAATTATTTTTTTCTAATTTTAGAAACTTTATTTGCAAAAATAAACCTTATTTTTGAAACATACATTTCAAGATTATCTTTTGAGGAATTTTTATAATTTTATAAAATTATAATTTCTTGATGAATAGTAAAAAATACTGAATTTTAATTGAAAATTGTATTTTAATTTAAATTATTTATAAAGAAAAAATCTATTTTCAATTTTTTTTAAAGTAATATGAGTTAAATTATATTAAAATTTAACTAATTTAGGTCATTTGAATCAATTTCAAATTGAATATTGACATAAAAAGATTCTATGCTTATAAGAATTTTCTCTTTAGAAACTCGCTTTTTTATCGTGCCTATGGGTATAATTTTGAATGGGATTCTGCCACTTATATGAATTTAATTTGTTAAAATAGATAATATATTTTTAATAATAATAACTTATTTTATCTAAAAATGTCAACTTATTTTTTTACAGTCATGAGTAATAAAAATCGTAAAAATTAATTATTGTGGTTGAGGTATAAAAAAGTTTTACCATGGGTAAACTAAAAATATAAGGGTTAAAATGACCTAATAACATGTCAAAAACCAATTTTATTTCCATATTTAGACCATATTATTTATATGATTCAATAATTACCCATTTTTTATGTTTTTTCATGACAAACTCATGGGTGTAATTATTTCTTTTCAAAAATACCAAGTGTGTCTTCACCCCCACTTATAAAAGGCTACCCCATATCCTCCCATATTCACACTCCCAACCCCTTTTTTAGAAAATAGCTACACAAATATATTACTAAAATCCCTCACAACATCTTAGATTTATTATTTATATCATAAATCTAATCTAGAAGTGATTTTATACTTATTTAATTATAACATCACATATTTATTCTTACATTCCATTATGTTAGGGATACAATAATTTCACTCGTGTGTACAATGGACTACCGACTCGCGAAACAATGTGTTCCATTTTTCACTTACACATTACTTGGAAGGTAATAAGAATAAATATTAATGGTTATATGTTAAATTTATGAAATAAAAAATAATTATATTAATATAATACCACATCTATCTTCTTACCTTCCAATCCATTAGAAGACAATAGCGCCGCTAGCGGGTACATGTGGACTACTGCTTCCACATTGAAATGTGTAATGTCTTCCATTTTATATTTCAATGGATGGTAATAAAGATGTATTTTAATTATATAAATTAAATATATAAAATATTTATTATTATTTATAGTTTAATTAATATTTATTTCTCTTTCCTTTAATCCATCGATAAAAATGGAAACAACGTCCATGCGTACATTCGACCTACCATATCCATGAATGTTATAATCCATTTTTTATCTATAACTTTTATAAATTACTCTAAATTGATATATAATGAATATTTATGATATTTATATCATGTTTAAAATTATATATATTATTTATCCATTATAATATTTAAAATAAAACAATTAATGAACCAAATGTACACCAGAAACTAAGCAATTATCACAGAAAATAATGATTTTAACAAATAATTGCTAAAAAAAGAGTGATAAAATACTATAATTAAATCATAAAAGGTATGATATATATGATTATGGTTTTTTAATTATGTTTAATAATCTTATATTTGTTATATATGAGGTTGGGATGCATATGACGTAATTCTGACATGTGGCTAGGGTTTCTCGTCTCACTATTAATTCCACAAGTCGTACACCATATTCACCACTTATTCCTTTGTTTGGTGTATATACTACCCATTTTTATATGTTATTTCATGAATTTATTTCTATTAATGATATTTAAGGTTTCATTTTAATCTTTTTCTTTCAGGGGGATTATGATTCAAAAGATACCCAATTGGTAAGGGTCTATTTTATAATATTGTCATTATTCGGGATTTTTTTATTTATGTATCCCTTGGGAGAATTATTTTATATTTAAATATAAAATTAAATCTATTTTATTATAATTTGTTTATTAATGAACTTTTTAATGTAATAGTTTCATTTTTAGACAAAATGGTATTAAAAATTATTGATTAAATGTTTATAAGAAAATTTGAATTTATTTATCCTTCGATTGAAAAACAAATTCATCAAAATACAGGTTTTCTAAATATATTTTCAGTTTTTTTTAACATTTTCTAAATTCTTTATAAAATAAATTTTCCCCCATATTTATTGTGTAGAAAAAAATCATATAGAATATTCATTTGGTTTTCAAAATAATTCCCATTTGTGTTTTACCAAAAATGAGAATAGAATATTTGTTTTACCGTATACTGAATGAATGAAATTTTACACCATCATGGCCAATAAATGTTTTAAATATTATTATTCAATTTTCAAAAGTTTATTTTCAAGTAAAATAATTTTTAAAATATTTTCAAAACATTTAGTTTTAAATATATTTTTTAAGTGAAAAGGTTATATTCGTCCAAAAAGTGTTCAATGACCTTTTTATGGTATTTATATTAATCAATTATATCGCTAATTTATTTTACCAATGAAACACTAGGGATATGTTGTATTTATTACATTAATATTATTTCTCAAGATGGTTCGTTATTTTTTTATAGGGGATGTACAATTTTATTACCATTCACCATATTACATCAGATGGTTTAGGACTATGTTTATTTATTAGGGTAAGTATTAAAATTTTGTATGTTAGTTTTTCTATATGAATGTTTATTCTAATTATTTTTTAACCATTTTAAATGATGAATCCATTAAACCTATTATGTAACTAGAGGGACCTAGAATTACAAAACCCCTCAATGAATCAGTTTGTCACATGAGATAAATTAGCTTGGGTATTTGGATAAGGCCTTACCCATTTATGTTAGAAGCCTTGGAATGAGGCCAAAACCTTAATAACACTTGTAATTAGGCCATGATGGTATGTTTAATATTTCTAAAATGATGAATTCCATTATTATGAATTTAGTAATTAATATTAAATGTGATTACTCGATTATTTAAAATATATATGGTTAAGTTTCAAGATCATGTGATTATTCATATCATATTTTTTATCATCATTTATTTTGGCCATATTTTCATATTGTAGGATATTTGGTTATAATGTTAATAATTATAGATCTAAATTACCTCTTATAACAATTATTAAATCTAGTAATCTTGATGATCAATAAGTGGTAATAGTAGGGGTGTTGCTTCTCAGAAATATGAATGGGGTACTAGTTTATATTGTCCTGTGAGGGAAAACCCCAAATAATTTTCATCTCCTTATATCAAGTGGTGGATGGAGCCAAGTAAGTTAATACTTTATCCCCTCCTGATGCCACCATGGATTCTAATGCTTTTTATGTTAAGTCCCATGATATGGTAGTTCATGTAGATGGCCTTAACACTATCTCGGATGAGGCCTCTGTTGATGGGAATATTAATGGGGATCTTGATCACTTGGTTACTATGTTTGAGGCTCCTCGTGATGAAACTAGAACCTTTCATAGTGATGTACAACAAGTTAGGGAGTAGGCTTCATTTTATGGATCATTTCAGGATTACATGGTTGATGTGAGTGACTTTTTTAAATTCAATAGTAAGGGGGAGCATGTGCATTTTGATCAGTTGAAGTGAAAGGTGAAACCCGATATGTATTCTACTATAAAAATGAAAGTAATAGATACTTTTGGAATCATGGTGGTTACACCATCACCTTATGAATTATTCGGGAGGAGTATAATGTCTACTAAACAAGATAACAACTCTGATTCTACTATTGTTTCATAGGATAGAAGTACTTTACCTAGTGGGGTAGTGTGTGGTCATCCCCTTGCCTCTTCTACTCCACTACTGGTGGCCTATTTTTCGGAAATGGTTCCAAATTGTGTTGTATACAAGGTTACTGAGGTCCCATCAATATTTATTGATGGGAATCTGAATTTACATATTAGTGGGGAAGAAGGGGTGACATTAACCAAACTATGGATGGTCATTATAGACGGTCTGTGGGTGTTGCACAAATATTTTTTTAATATGATGGAGTTAATTAATAATCTAGAGTTTGATTTTTTTACATTGAGATCCTTAATAATAAAGGCATTAGGAATAAATGTAGGATATTGGAAAGTGCATGGACTCAATCAACTTCTGTTACTTCAGATTCACCCTCTTCTATTAATGTGTAGGTTGATATTGCGGATCTCAAGGTGTTAGATTATAGGGATCCATTTCTTGGTGATACATTAACACAAGTTCCTTGGGTTAATGATGTCAAATAACAAAAAGATGTGGGATGATCAAATATTGATACTAATATTGATAAAGAGGCCTCATCGGACATTGATGAACAAGATGGTGCATGTAAAACTCCAAAACAATAGAGGCAAGGTAGGAATCTGAGAGGTCATGGTGGTTCAAAATGGAGGGTGGAATACACCAAAAGTGATGATATACAACACTATGCTATTTTTGTCTTGGTGACATATATGTCACTTCTATATCACCTTTCCATCTTAATTTTGTATGATTAATTTTTTTTAAAATAAATTTTTTCGGGTGATGGGTTTCAACCCATAGTCTTCACTTTCTGGTTACTGAGCATCTGATCTCACCCCATTATTATATTTTACCTTCCACATGATACTTGGATGGGTTTTGTGATTGATATGCAGGGATACACTAAGTGGAATAAAAGTTATCTCAAATAAAATTCTTTATGACTTTTATAATTTAAATTTTAATATGAATTTAAAGGATGCATCTTTTTTCCCAGAACTTTTAAGATATTAGATCCTTTTGGATGTGGTTTCTTGTATCTAATGGTATTGTAATAAAGTAACCTCTAGCTCTTGTATACTAGGATCGAGGTCTCTAAATATTTTATGTATGTTTTATTTTGTGGATATTTTCTTTTATATAAAAAATGATTCAAAATATTAAAATTATTAAAAATTAACTATATAGGTATAAAATGAGTTAATTGTTCATCAATTGTTTAAAAATGGAAATACAATCATTTGAAGGAAAATTGGGTTGTTTTTTTTAAAAACTATTTTTATGTTTGATATTTTTTTTATCATAATAAAATATATTAGACAGTATTTATGAATTATTTTAAGGAAAATATTATATTATATATCCATTGATATGTTTTATCATTCATAAAATGGTTTTTATAAAGCATTGAATAAGAATAAATCCATTTTTATGCTTAAAAATACATTTTTTATAAAAATAGTTTTTATTGTGTTTTTAATTAAAAAAATAATTCCAACCACATATAAAAATTCATAAAACATTGATTTAATATTTATAATTGTTATAGTTAATTTAATTTAATATTTTCAACTTAACTTTTAGTCCTAATGAATTGTAAAAACATGAAAAGTCGTTACCCTAGTTAAGGTTAATATGGGTGTACCAGGGGTAAAACTATAAGATATAGGTAAATATTACACTTAAACATGTATAAATATTTTTTCTTTATGATATTTAGACCTTATCATATATTTTATTTTAATTATCTTCCAAATGGTTCCATGTGCACAATAATGTGACTTCATATTATCTAAATCTTATAAGTAATCCCTTGTGTGTCCCTCCCCTCGCATATAAAATGGAACCTCCTCTCCTCCCTTATTAAAAAAATTTATACATATATATCATAAATTAATTACCCAAAAAATATCATATATTTATTCAATTTGTTATTTATATTCTATAATTACCTAACAACATCCTATAAAGGATTAAGTTTTAAGCCAAATAAGGTATCTCAAAGAATAGGTAATCATCTTACACAACTCTTTCAATGTTTATTTCCTTTTATAAATTCTTTAAATATATTGTATTCATACTAACATAATGAATTATGTTTTATAGTTATACTAATATGTTAAAATATTTATGGTAAAAATATTTCCCTCTTCTTTTCTATCAAATTTGAAACAAAAGTATCGCTCGTGCGTACATGTTTACAATTGCCTTCACATAGCTCCATATATCATTTTCGATCACCATCATTCATGGTTTTTTGTTATGATGAATTCTATGTTTTTATATATAATATCTAAGAAACTATAAAAAAAATTATTATAATATATTATCTATATTTGTGCATTTCCCATCCTTTGTAAAATGATAAGGTCGCTCGTGTGTACATGTGGACTACCACCTCCATGAAGAGATGGGATTATTTTTTAATTAATAAATTACATGGATGGTAATAAATAAATATTTATTGTACATAAATGTTATTTAAAATATCGTAAATATTTTATAAATTTTAATTACTACTTTCCTTTATTTCATTCTATCTATGTAAAAGTGGAAATATCATTTATACGTACATATAGATTATTACCTCCATGAAGAGATATAATTAATTTTTCATCATCACTTTATATGAATGCTTATAAAGGTGTATATAATGAATAAATATTATATTTATGTCATGTTTAATATTATGGTTATGATTAAATCATATCCTATTTACATTTAATAGAACCATCAAACCTAATCCTGAACAGAAAACGTATATGTTTTCACATGAATGTTCATTTTTATGAAGAAATTATTAATAAAAGGATCATTTGAAATTATAAAGGAATGATACATATTTGGTTATGTATTAATATGGTTTCTTAATATATTTATAAAAAATAAATTATTATTATAATGAATTTTTGAATTCATACGAAGCAATAAAGGAGTTGTGGTAAGTGTTTATGTTTCAATCACATTTATTTTCATGATTTTCTAATCTAAATTTCAGTTGAGGGAAATTATATGAATCATGACCTTAAAACCCAACCACTTTTTATATAATATATTTATTCCAATAATATTTTTATTAGATCCATTTCCTCTCTTTGGTACATAAAATTGTTGAAAAAAAATCAATGAAACTGTCCTTATTTCATCTTTGGTCGATGAACTATTTCTTACATGTCCGTGATCTTCATAATTGTTTTATAGATGTCTTGACCTATACATGGATATTTTTAAAAAATTAACTTTATTTACATTTTAAAATATTTAAACTGTATTATAAGGAATATTTTAAATTTAATAGTTTTTGAAAAATGTGTTTTTGAATTTTTTCAAAAGTCTGAAAAGAATGTTCTCAGTAAAAAATCTATATTGAAAGTACTTTCTCACCAACATGAATAATATTTTTTTAAGTTTAATTTATTTGTTTAAAAGTATAATTTCAAATAAAATTAATTTCTATATAATTTGGTAATTTTTAGTTAATATTCTATAAAAAGTTAAGATTACTTTTCTCAAGTTTCAGAGAAATGTTTAAATTTTATTTTAAAGTTATTTCTCATATATTTCAACAACATTTAATGATTCTTATATTTCACTGAGGATATGCTCCAATGATGTCATCCACTCCCCTAGATGACTAAAAATGATGATGACTACATGAAACTAATTCCATTCCCATAGGTTAATTATGCTAAGATGTGATAATGAATGCTTTTATAATAAAATCCACTTGATTTCTCTAGATGGATTGTGATTTTAAAATGATGTGATGTTTAAAAAAACATTTATTTTTTATAGGATATTGTATTAGAATATGTTGAATTATTTATGATCTTTTGGCACACATATGTACGATTTTAATTATGTGACAGATGGGACTAGAATTATATAACCCACAAATCCATTGGTTAAAGAAGGATATATCTTGAGATAATAAAGACTGTAATTGGCTGTAATAAAAGTATATTAAGTAATTCAATCTACTTTGGTAATCATGGGAGTAAACATTGACTAGATGGTGGAATGGAGAGTGAATCTTGTTCATAATAATATCATTGGTATGGATCCATGAATGCGGAAATTATTTTCTATGCTTATGTGTATTCCAAAGAAATTTATCTTGTATTGATGATATATCCCCATCGATCATGATTTATTATTTATGTTCCCATAATATAATGAGTTGTGTATTTTGTTATAAAAAATTTTATGGGATGATTGATTATTAATTATCTTTAACTGATAGGGTATGAGATTATTATATTATGATCATGATTTAGTGCCCTTATTCTTATACTAATTTATGATCATTAATTGATATCTCTTAGGTTTACACTTATTGGTAATTTCATCTCACCCTTTCTTATATATCCACATTCCATAAGTTAAGAAGAATGTTGTTAATTAATAAATATCTATGAAGGTTACTATGAGAGAATAAATTTATTGTAGTTGTATAAGATCATTTATGAAATAGGTTTATTATGATTATAGTCTCTAATTACACTACCCCTTTATAGTAATTTGGGGTGTATTATTTTAAAATTTATTGAATAATCAGCTGGGCTAATGTTGTATTTTTGTATGTGATTCTTGTGTCACCTCAATTGGTATCATAAGAGGGTTTATTTATTTTTTATGTTTTAATTAGAATACTTCAGTGAGAACCCATATGATTTGAAAAAGTATAATAGTACATATTATGTTTTGATAATGAAGGTAGTGTTTTTTTTCTAGAATATACATCCATGTATGGATAGTAAAAACTTGATACAGTGATGGCACAGATGTACCTAGAGGTAAAAACTCTAAAGGAGAGAAATTTGGTATCAACCCAATAATCACTACTGCACAATGCGTGAGAAAAAAACTATACACCTATATAGACACTCTAAAGGGATATGATTTAGAAAATTCACATTCTCTTTCTGAATAATTATGATTAATTAGAGTAAAGAACCAATAACAATTGATGATAATCAATAGTGTTATGGGTTTTATATAATGGTTCATGGAATGAAAAAAGGTTTCGCAATATTTTAAATAATATGAATGACGTTCAGAATCATATGATTTTTTACTTTGATTCTTGAGGTTTGATAATAATATCCCAGAACCTGCACTCTTGGATCCTATACCGAAATTCACTACTTTAAATTCCTAACATTGATGTCAATAATTGTGAACAAAAAAATCATTTAAACCTTAGAACATCAATAGGTAAACGTGTCTCACTTACATTATGGAGGGTCCTTTAGTTTTAGTGTTTTACATAATTAGGAAAAACTCCTACACAAACAATTCAAATGAATTTAAATTAGAATTACTCCCACTTAACCTAGATTTTCTTTTTCACATTTTTATGTCATTATCATCTATATAAAATCCCTCATAGATAAAACTCATTAGATATTCTACTTTAAAACCTGGGTAAAAGAAAAATAGTAAGGGTGTCCTCAAATGATCGTTAATTACAATAATAAGCATTAATAATTTAATGTTATCAATGAGCATGAGAGTGCATAAGGGTATGATGATATAACCAAAGTTCATGAGTATAACATAATAATATTCATACCCATTAACACCCAGATATTCAATCATGAAAACATGGAATGAGTCTTTAATAAAAGAAAATATTTGTAAGAATCAAGAACCATGTTTTATGTGACAACAATCTTGATCATAAACACATACAAAGAAATTAAAATGATTTTTGGTGACTTGGAGTGAAACCTTCCTAAAACCCTTTCAAGACACTTTTTATTAGAACAAACATATGCCTAACATCCAATATTATCATTACTCAATGCATTGGATAGATACCTAGGACATTTCATTTAAACTGTTATAGGATTATTATACACTATATGGGACACCCCATGTTACATTGTAACACGTTTATGCACCACTATCTTGGTCACCCCATCCTAAGTTGTAATGGGCTTCCCGAGTACTATTTGGCCCTCCCCATGTCAAGCTGTAATGGGCTTACCTAGTGCTACCTAGTCCACCCCATTTTTAATGTATAATTCCCAAAAACCATATCATGTATAAAACCATTTCACTATAAGAATCATGAAAACATTATAAATCCATGAAACTAAATGTTTTTTATGTCAATCTCTTTGAAACATGATTAACATCAGAAAGAGAAATGGGTTCCTTAACAATAGCCTTGAAACATGATTAACCCATGAAAATAAATGGGTTCTACAAAAATATATTTGAAAAATTATTAACCCATGGAAAATAAATGGGTTCCATAAAATCATATTTAAACATTATTAAACATGGAAAATAAATGGGTTCCATAAGAATATTTTTGAAAAATAATTAAAACATGGAAAAGAATCAGCCTCTCTAACAATCTCTTTAAAACGTGTCTATCCCATTAAAAATAAATGGGTTCCATAAAAATATCATTAGGAAACAATCCATCCTATGGAAAATAAATTGGTTTCGTAATAATATTTTTAATTCATGATTAACCCGTGAAAAAGAAACTCATTCTATAACAATCTCTTTAAAATATGGTTATCTCGTGGAAAGAAATGGGTTACAAAATGATTTCATTGAAATAATCTTAATCCATAATTAGAATAATGAAAATGGTATGAATAAAAAAATATCCTTAGTGGAGGATAAGTAAAAACAAGGGTTTTGACATTGATGAATGGAAATACTATTAAAATATCATTAAAAATAATCTAGAGGAAAATAATCCATAAACTTTCCAAAGTGTCACATACCACTTTGAAACATTTGAATCATAATTTCCATGAGGTAATTAACATAAATGAAACATTTAATATCATGAGAATATTGAGATTCATTATATATCATGAAAAAGGAGAATTATATAAACCTCACAAAATATATTAGGTGTACAACATTACAAATTTCTCAAAGAAGGAAAATTGTGACAAAAATCAATTACCACTTTGGTAACATTGAAACTGTACACCCCTTGAAAAAGATATCATAAAATTTATATTTAATTACCAATAAATTAAATAATTATAATAATAAAATACGTTCAAATGTGGTATATACACTATATAAAAGTAATTATGTGAATAATAATAAATAAGGCTCAATTGAATGTAAATTGAGATAAAACCCCTTAAAAGTGTGGTAACATCTGAATTGGAAAACACAAAAGTAAAAATAATAAAATTAAACATTAAAATACCATGAAGATAAAATATTCCATAATATTATGTATCAAAAGGGTCAGTAGATTCACCACAAAAAATAAGTGGTGAATATGACATTTATCTCACACCTATAAAAAATTAGATGAACACCCTTACATTGATTCATATTTGTCACACTTGTTCTTTATCTTTTGGAATAATAAACATATGCTAATTATTTTATTTATTTTTAACATTTTACATGTTTATTATTACTTTTATTTCACTTATAAACAAGTTATATATAATTAATTAATCAATTAGTTTTAAGACAAATGCTTTGACCATATTCATCTTATGTGTCAAAACAAACTTCATTTGGTTGACTAAGGTCAATATACTCATTATTTAAAAATATAAAGAATAATAATCGATAAATAATAATCATATTTATACATAAATTATTCTTTTATAACCAATTAGGAAATATAGTAATGAAATATGAACCAACATTACAATCATGGAGACGGTAGGCCATAAAAACACATGAGTGTCATTCCTATTTTTAAATTACCATTGTGGAAATAAGGAAAGTAAAATTTATATTAAAATAATTAAAATTATAACATAAATACCATTTTATTTAATTATAAATACTTATATATATAATTATTGTGTTGTGGTTGTGTAAAAAGAAGAATAAGGTCGCTTTAAGGAGGTGGTAGTCCACATGTCCACAAATGATGTTATCACTTTTTCGGTGTGTCAGAAGGTAATAAAGAAAGATATATATTATATTTTAAAAAATATAATTATGTAGTTATTATAATATATATTTCATGTATATAAATTTTTTAACCCATTATTAATGCATTCCATTTAAAGCGTTTACGAATCACATCGCTTCGAGGAGGCGGTAGTTAACACGTCCGCCAACGATGTTATCATATTTCCAAAAAAGGAAAGAATGAAGTTATTTGTTATATAATAATTAAATAATAATAAATATATAATAAATATATAATATAACATATAAAAACATTACTTCCGTCATTATTCCCAACCTTGAGAGGTGGTAATGAAAGAACGAACGACATCGGTTCGTGAGGCGGTTGTCCATCGAACACATAAACAGTGATTGTGTATCCCATGTGATGGATGTGTGTGATTTTGTAGATCATATCCTTAAAATAAAAAAATCTAAATATATTTAATATGCGTAGGTTATTATACAATAATGATATATAAATAATTTAAGGGTTGGAGAAAGAAATAAACCAAAAGTGTTGTTTTATGAATGTTACCTCTTCTTCAGGTATCTCCTATTGGTTTGCACCAAATTAATTAGTTAGTTTTCTTTTTTGCATTAATATTGGATTATAGTATGAGAAGAACTGTTTTAGATCTTATTTGGGTAGGGTTTATATGTTCTAAAAGGCTTTATAGGTGTGAATAAGTGAGTATGTGAGTTCCCTTTTATAGTGGAGTGTCATTCTTGAAAATATAGAAAGGTAAACACAACTGGGAGGTCCCCTTTACATAATGTGACTCCAATAATGAAAACAACTATATCAAAGAGGATATATGCTCAATTTATGTCAATAAAATCAGTTTTTGGCAACTTTTTTGGTCATTTGGAACCTTAAGAATAAATTTTATCCACTAACTAAACTCATTTTTTACTTTCATCATTGTTATTAATTTTAATTCATTTCTAAAACAATTCTAGTAAAAAACATAATTTGACTTTATTATACATTATAAATTATTATAATTCAAATATTGAATCCATTTTCTCTAATTAAAATCACAAAAGTAGCAGCATTTAATTGAAAATTAATCCCGTAAACGAGACAACAAAACAAGGTTTTAAAGTGAAAGTGTTTAAAAGTTTTCTAAGTTTTTATATCTAAATTTATTATAAAAATGATTATAAATTGCTAAATTGGATTAATATGTATATAATTTATCTAATATAACTTTAAAACAATTTCAGAATACAATTTAACACTATAAATTATTTAGACGAAAAAATGAATTTCAATTAAATTTCAGTATTATTCGTTAATCATCCAAATATGAAAGTTCTCAAAAAAAATAAAAAAATAACCCAAGGTAAATTTTTATATTACTATTTCAATAAAAGATAATTTTTTCAAATAAAATTTTTAAAATTTTTAAAATATATTCTTAAAAAAAATTTCACATTATAAGGTAGCAAAACTGCCTTTATAGAAAAATATAGATTTTATGCTTAAAATTGGATTTATTCTTATTTTATATATTTAAAAATTATTGGATGAATTTAAAAATATCTGATTTCAAATATAAAATATTAATTTCACTAATATCATTCACTAATAGTGATTAATTTAATTTAATATGATAAAATTACATTCCGGTCAAAAAATTAGTTTTTCATAAAAACATGACCATTATTAAATTAGTTTTTATATTTATTTAAGTTAAATTTACATCAAATGAATTAATTTTATAAGCATGTGTAAACTATATTTTCATAATTTATTTAATCTCATTAATTCCTTCTATTCCAATGTCTATGTAATAACTATTATGTTAAATAATAACATTAATAGTATATTCTTGTCCGGTAAGACTTGGCCTTGCTTGTAACACAAGTTATCGAAGAAACAGAATGTTGTATGCAAATCAAGGTAAACATGGTGACATGTATAACAAAATAAAAAATTTACATTGTTTGTGACAAAACCTATCAAATAATTTAAATTAATTTGAATTAATATATTTCATAAAATTTCAGGATGTCACCTTCTTCCCCCTAAAAATTATTTTCTCCCTTAAGATTTGTCTTTTTAATCGAAGCATTAACATTTTTATAATTACTTTACTGAAGCCCACATCATATTAAGGGTTAACAAAATATACTATATATAATTTACATTATGAAACATAAAGGTCATTGGAAGTTAAACATAACTATGATTCAATATATAGAGAACATATGTGGGAATGGAGGAAATGCATAAATAATTATCAAGAGTGATTGAGGTCCTTGATCACAAACAAGTGAATTATAAATAGAAAGTTAAGGTGATAAAAAACATAAATCTTTGATTCTATAAAATAACATCGGTTCATCGTAATTGAAGGTACTTGGATTATACTTTTCTTTCAAGATCTTTTTCATATAGTTAAAGAATTATCTTACCATATCAACCAAGAAAAAAAGGAAATATACTTTCTTGATGTGTATAATTTCATCTTTTTATAAATCTCTACCAAAATATCATATTTCTCTACAAATGATAAATATTCAAGATGAATTTTTAATTCCTAAGTTACTAAAATAAACTTTTAAAGACCACATAACCATAAATGGGATAGTCAAGCTATTACACTAGTCTTTAGACATTAACCAAAACCAAAATGGTTAGCACATGGAATGATAATTCCCAAAAATAAGTAAACCTTCATATGATACATTAATCTTAAAAATTAAAACCCAATTTTGAAACTAAATTTTTACGGGGACATCACATATGCCAGTGGAAGGCGTGAAACCCTTATCTTCTTTCAGCCATGGGTTCAAGCACCACCGCCTTGCTAGACACATTGAATTGTCACCAAGCATATCGGTCAACCATTTTTTATCATAAAGAAAATTTCCTCCCTAAATGAAAGTATCTATAACTCTTAAGATAACCGCACATGAAAAAATCATAATCTCCAAAGTAATGTAAACCAACCTTTGATACTAACTATAACGACCCAAAACCCCCACTCCCAGATACTGTGCTAAAATCTATAACTTTAAATACTCGACATTGATCACGATAATTATGAAAAAAAAATCATCTGAATTATATAACATATAAAGCTAAACTTTTATCACTTATATTATATAGGACCATTTAGGTTAATAGTTTCAGATACTTCATAAAATCCCCTACATAAAAAATTCACATCACTTTGAATGAGCATTCCTCTCACTTAAACCATATTTTATTTTTTACATTAATTAATCATCATCATCCATATAAAATCCCATGTAGACATAACTAGTTCAGTATCATACTTTAAAACCTGGGTAAAATGGAACATAATAAAGGTGATCTTAGATACCAATAATGGGTAAACATAAGCATTAAAAACATAATTTCATCAATGGGAATAAGATTGCACAAGGGTATGATGACATAATCAATGTGCATGAGTATAAAAAAATAATCTTCATACCCATAAATATCTGGATGAACAAAAATGAAAACATAAAATAAGGATTTAACAAATTTAAAAGTCATTATAAAGAAAAATCATGTGCCCCGTGATATCAATCTTGATCATAAACCCAGAGAAACAATTAAAACCCTTTTTGGAAACTTAGAGCAACACTTTAATTAAACCATCTAAAAACACTTTTAATATGAATAATCATACAGAAGAATTCCATCATTATCATTACCCAATGAATTAATGTAATATCTGATTGCACCAATAATTTAATCTATTATGGGCTTACCCGGTGTTATCTTGTCTACCCCATGTTAACCTATAATGGGATTACCCGGCACTATCTTCAAGACCTCATGTTAAGATTTAATGGGCGTACATAGTGCTATCATTCCCACCCCATTTTTCATGTAAAATTCCCAATAACCATATCATGAATAAAAAAATTTCATCATAAAACTCCCAAAAACAAGATAAACCCATGTAATATAAATGGGTTTATATCAACCTGTTTGAAACAGGAAAATCCCAACAAAAAGAATGGGTTACTTAAAAATATCTTTGAAACATGATTAACCTACGGAAATGAAACGGGTTCCATATTAATCTCATTAAAACATGATTAAACTATGTAATGTAAATTGGTTCCATAATAGTGTCTTTGAAATATTATAATCCCATAGAAAATAAATGGGTTTTGTAACAATATATTTTAAAAATGTTTAACTCATGCGAAAGAAATGGGTACCATGATATTATCATTGAAACAAGATTAACCCATGAAAAAAGAAATGGGTTCTATAAAAATATCATTATGAAACAATTAAACCCATGGAAAAGAAATTGGTTTTTTTTAAAATATCTTTAAAGAAAGATTAACTTGTGAAAAAGAAATGGGTTTCATGATAATCTCTTTGAAACTTGGTTGTCACATGAAAAGAAATTGGTTCCATAACAATCTCATTGAAATAATATTAATCTATCTTGAGAACAATAAGGATGGTATCAATACAAAAAATCCATAGTGGAGGATAATTTACAATAAGTATTTTCTATTTTGATTAATAGAAATATCATTAAAATATCATTTGAATTAATCTTCATAAAAATAATCTTTTAACATTCCAAAGTGTCCCATAACACATTGAAACATTTGAATCATAAGACCCATGAAGTAATAACATTAAAATAAACATAAAATATCCATATAATATGTTGACTCATGATATATCATTTCAATGAAGAAGTATATACACCTCATAAAATAATTAAGGTGTATAACATAACAAATTTCTCAAAGAAGGAAAATTGTGAGAAAAATTCACTCCTTCTATGGTAACATTGAAACTATAAACCCCATAAAAGAGAGATCATAAAATGGATATTTAAATCCTCATAAATTCAAATATAATAACAGGAAAACAAATTCATGTTCATTATATACATAATGTAAAATTAATTAGGTTCATAATAACAAATAAGTCTCTATGGAATGTAAATTGAGATGAAACATCTTACAATTTTTGAAAAATCTAAATTTTAAGAGAAAAAAGTAATAATAATCCAATGAAACATTTAGATACAATTAATATAAAACAATTTATGATATAATATATCAAAATGGTAAGTATATGAACCACAAAAAATAATTAATCGGTGAATATGTTATTTATCTCATAGATGTAAAAAGTGATATTAAAATAACTTACCATGAGTATGATTCATCTCTATTGTTCATTTTCATATTTAATAATAAACATATGATAATTATTTAATTTTTTATTAACCTTTTAAACTTTTATTATTACTCTTATTTTAATTATAAAAAATTTATATATAATTATTTAGTCAATTAGATTTAAATTGGACGTTTTGACCATATTCATCTTATGTGTCAACACTGAATTCGGTAGGTCAATGATGTGGAGACCAAAATATTGACGTACATGGAAATTACATTACTTTTTCGGAATAATTTATATACAATAAACACAGACACACAAGGATCATAATAGTTTAGTGTCTTTGGAAACTCGGAATTTAATCTTCTAATCGTGGTGAAAGATCTTCAACTTCTACCATAAAGATCTTCCCCTTTTTTTCTTACCTAAAACCTTTATTTATATCCTGGGGAAAAGAAAACATAAAAAGGGTGAGCTCAAATGCTCAGTAAGGGTAACCATAGAGAGCATAAAACAATCCATAAACATTTGATTGCAAAAACATGAATATAAAATCTAAACATCAAAATCTTGAGCAAGGACATAAATATTGGAAGTACATAAGGCATATATCATAAAGTAACATCAATCTTGATAAAATGGCATGGGAATAAATCATGTAATTGTGGAAACCATTCGGCACAAGGTATGATTTCCATAGTAGCCAAGACATTGCTGCCAAGACCATCTTAGTGGACAAAGTCCCTTTCTGAATCGAGTTCACTCCTAGTTCCGGTCATGTATCACTGAACCGGATTAACTTACCATTCTAGCCGTGTCTATATCATGAGATATAAATCTTCACCCAATGCATTGGAGGAATATATAGGTCCCACCCATCTCATAATTAAATCATTCTTACTTGTGGCACAAAATAAACATACATCATTCATTATAACCCAACGAATAAAATGAGTTTCATAAACATCATCCCATCATCACATAATCCATATAAAAGAAATGGATATCATTTCATAATAAGAAAAGTGAAACCATGTAAATCATAGAGACATTATACTTGAAACATACACATTTGAAATAATGTCATCTTATATGGAAAATGGTTTTGATAAAACACTTGATATGAATTCTTGAGGAAAATATCCTTTCTTCATCAAAATCATTTTCTTTTCACAAAATGTCATGCAATTTTAAAAGAAAAGTATTTTGGTGAAAATAGTCATGAAATATTTTGGAGGAATCTTCATGAAAATAAGGCTTTATAAAACCGTATATATCCATTCACACTGTATAAGTTAAAAATATCATTCTCCTCGTACTTTTTTCGGAAAAGTCAAAAAGTACCTCATATGGTAAAAGAAGATTCCTTACATACCATGTAGTAAAAGTAAAAAATGGTTAAAAGGGACTTTAAACATACATGGAACCATTTTCTGGAAACATGGACATGGATGATATCAATAACCCCAGTAAATACTTAAAATAAACAATCTCGGATAAGAACGAGATTGGAATAGTTATCCCTTACCTTAGGTCTGATATGCTTCGTACGTATCTGAACCTCCTATATAATGATTTAAATAATTTTACTGATATATTAAAGAATCATATTCACTGTTATGATATCATATATGGTTTACTTATGACTTTATATTACCCATTCTTTTGTAAATTCCATGTTAAAGCATCGTTTTGGGTAAAATCGTTTTATTTATCGTACGTGTTTGGACTTGTTGTTCTTGATATTATTATTACTTATATATTGATTTACTTACTTCCAGAATTTTAATCATGATTTATATATCATATATATATTCAGTACATATATATATGTATATAATAGATAGATAAATGAAATGAAAAACATCATTCATGGAGACGGTAGGTTGTACGTATGCATGAACGCTGTTTTTTGTTTCCTTATTTAATTAAGTAGATAACATACATATATATATATATATATATATATATATATATACATAAATCCAGTATCATTATTATGTCATATATTTAATGATTACTTATTATATATACTTTATAATCATTCTTGAATTTTTAACCTGGAAAATGAATCTCATCGCGTCATGGAGACCGTAATCCGTACGTATGCACGAGCGATGATATCATTCCCATATTTATTGAATGGAATTAGAGGGGATGATATAATATATTATAATCAGTATAATTTTATAATAATCATATATATAGTTATTCTTTACACGATTATACCTATGCAAGTAAGGTGGTGGTGGAAAAACAGATTACACAACGGCATGGAGACGGTATTTCGTACGTACGCACGCGCGGTGATTTCATTTTCCGTAGGATGGATAGAAGGTGAAATAGGGTTGTTTCGTATTTATAATAACATATCATTATATTATAGATACTGATGTTATTATTTTATAATGAAACAACTAAATAAGAAGATGATGAAGACGAAATAAACATGAAAGAATCATTAGAGGAGATGACCTCTTCTTCAACGCACCTCCTTTAAGCTTCCTCTTAAGGAAGTAGAGTTGGTATTTTGAGAAGAACAGAACCTCCAAGATGTTTCAAGGAAAGTGTAGAAGAGACATGGGTAGGGTTTGTCCAAGCTTCAAGGATCAAAATGGTGTGAAGAGAAGAGGAAAGGGGTGCCCTTTTTATAAGGGAGGAGAGGGGCACCTTTGGAAAAACTTAAAGTATTATTTTATAATAAAGTCATATTTGGTTTTTAATAGCTCAAAATTGATTTATTTCGAATATAAGGTGGGGATGGGTCAAAATACTCTCAACCAATATATTCTATATAGGTTTGTGTCATTATATTAACCTTATCTTTTAGTTTTCACTCTTAGTTAATTACATTAGCATTTACCATGTCACTTTGTATTTTTATATTATATAGTTAATAAACTTACCATATACATCCAAGCGACCCCCAAGTGGTCCATTAATGATACACCTATCATGATATAAGTATCTTGGCTGAACATTATATTTTTAGGAATATAATAACAATTAATAATATAATTTTTGTTTAAAAACTATTTTATGTCAATTTAGACACTATTTGGTAATTGATTTTTTTGAAACTCATAACTGCATTATTAGTTAGACAACAGTTAATTAAATCAATACTAACATGTCATATTAACCTATAAAATTATTTGAATTAATAAAAATTATCAAATTACATTTATTTCGGTATTTGTAACATCAATTATGTTAATATTTCATTAATAAGATAATCACTGCATCATCATTGTGTCAGAAATATATTAAATTATTTAATGTCTAAAAATTATAAATAAAATACCATTATGTAGGAAATATTTTTAGATTTCTAATTAATATTTATAGTTTAATTTAACTTATGTATAACCCTATATTAAAACTAATTTATTTATTAAACATTGATTTTATCTATTTTAACCCTTCATTAAATAAATTAATAATAAATGTCCTAATCTAATCCAAGTGGACCTAAATGGTCATATTTTATTCATAAGGTTGTTTTTGTTCGAATTACACTTATCCAATAGAATTAGGACATGTGTTAGGGTAATAATAATATTATTTTCCCCTTAATTACCCTATTTACTTTTAACAGTGGTAAATAAAAGTAAAAAGTTACTATTTACCAAAAATTATTTTCATCTCATTGAACCACATTTTAGTCCTTGATATTAACCTTTTCTCTCGTATTTTCTAAATTCCACTCATAGAAGCGGTAAAATTAGGTTTTATATGAATTTCCAAATTCTTCTAGGAGGTGGGTAAAAGGCGATGAAAAGTTCAATAAAATTTTTATATATCTAAAATTATTATAAAATGACGCCAATGAATTACATTGAACTTATATAGGTATTACATATCAATTTTTACCTAAAATAAATTTAAATAAAATAAATAATTATTTAAATAAAAAGTTGGTTTTTGAATAGTAACCTAGTGTTTTCACAATTCATCAAAAATGGAAAGTTTTCAGAAAATTACCAAAAATTCACCCTAGGCCAATTTTGATATTCCAAATCCAAAATGAAGTCCATTTCGAAAGATACAATTTATAAAATTTCAAAAAGTGGGTATTACTATTCGTAACGACTAGTTTATATAACATATCATTGTTTAGCGAAACTCGGTATTGCGTACAACACACGTTATCGTAGAAGGTCGCGATTGCGTGTAATGCAAGCCAAGTCAGGGATGCATGTTGTGCAAGCTCCTTTTGATGTAGTATACAACAAAAGACATTAATGAAATTAAAAAGAATATTCTTCATAAAATCTCAGGGTGTTACATTTTACCCCCCTTAAAATGCATTTTTCCCTCGAAATTCATCAGGGTTATAAATGGTTTACTACTTGAAAGTTTCTTTAATAGAAACCCACATCGTAAAAAGGAATACCAAAACATGACATTAAAAACTAATGTATGAAACGTAATGATTACCAAAATTAACTAATCACTGGTTTTCCACATACGAGAACATAGGTGAAAATATTGATATAGAAGAGAAACCTAACCGTCATGTTCTGATGGAGAGTGGTAGAGAACAATGGCTATGAAAAAGAGAACAATCACAAAGCAATAAATTCGTGATGATCTAGGGTACCATCTGATTCATCGGATATAAGGGAACTAGAAAAACATTTTTGGTTTTCAAGATCATTTCCCTAAAGTTGAAGAATTTGAATTAGAAGAAAGACTTTATTTTGGTATATTCTCACCATTGTTCGTGCCTTGAACAATTTCCACTTCATCTCTTTAAGAAATGAAGTTGAATTTGTCTTTCATGAAGATTTAGCAGATCATGCGATAGAATGATAGGTCATTCCATCTGTCTCAAACATAAGTTATCAAAAGTTATATACAAAATTCCATCTATGGTGAGATTAATCATATATGGTTCCAAAATGGACTTATACTTCATGTATCATCCTACATAATAAAATAAAACTAGTTTCTACAAACCAGGGACTTCCTGTAGTCCAGTTCTAAGAAATAAAGGCATATCGCACTTCGGTTGTGGGTTCGATTCCCACATCCTTGTCTGACGTGACAGGTTGTTGCCCGTTCTGCAGGTTGTCCTTTTTTTCTAAAAATACAATATTATAACATTCCATAAATAATATTGAAAAAGTTCTGGCCTTAAACAATACTAAGTTATGTCCAACATAATCCATTCCAATCTTTATGCTTATCCAAACTACTGCTATCCATTCTCATATTATAGTGAAAACAATTACCAGAGAGTTCATATAACAAGCATGTTCATGCCATCGTTGATCCCGATATATCATAAGATATGTCTTGTTGGTCACATTACAAACATTCAAAGGCCTTAATAATGTATTCTCTTGAAAAATGAATACCCATTAAACCTTAGTGAAAACATGAGTGCTATCAAAAGTTAACTCTTTCCACGTACCAAAACCCCAAAATTCTATATACTCATGCCATGATATAACTATTTCCTTATATCAGTCATGAGCTCATGAATACTGTCAAACATTTCATTTTCTCCTTATCCCTTCATTATGAGCATATCATTTTCTTTCCAAAAATATCTCAATCACTTTCCATGGTTACTGGTACCATAAAATTATAGAAAACCAAAATATACCAATACATAAATATTCCAAAACTCCACGATACTATATACCTCATTATTTTGGAATCCCATTACATAAACACTTAATCATTCCAGCACATCGTTTTCATATTCAACATCTCCAATAGTGATCACATGTGACTTCCCCTTGTCCTTTTCCTTAAGTGGTTTCTCATGTCGATCATTATTAACCCTTGTATTAGGGCATTGATTAGCATAATGCCCCATTTCATTTCACTTGAAACATTGAAGTGTTGGTGGTGCGTTCTCTGTAGTATTTTCTTCATTCACATCATTAGCAACCCTTTTTCCACTACTTCGACATCCAGCTGCTCAATGACCTTGTTTTCCACACTTAAAACATTTTCTAGTCCCTTTAAGACAATCTCCACCTTGCTTCTTTCCACACTTCGAGCATAAGGAAACATTCATCTTCTTTTCACCAATATTCTGAGATTTCTCTTTGAACTCCATCTTTTGTTTCTTGTCAAAACCATGAGATGGATATGTAACACCAACTACCATTTCTACCTTCATAGCACAACACACAATTTCATCATAGCTACTGAAGTCTCTTATAGATAATGCCCTTCGAAGACTTAGTTTTAAGCCACTGAAGAATCGATCAAATTTACTTTCAGGTTGGATGATAAAGCCAGAAGCATACCATGCAAGCCTTGTAAAATTCGCTTCATATATACCAACAGATTCGTCATCCTTTTGCTTTAGTTCAAGAAACTCCTTCTCCATATTTGTTCGAAGAATACGAGGGAAGAACTTATTGAAAAATAAGTTCTTGAACTCGTCCCATTCCATGGACTCAATATCATCTCTTGGCCTCATATACTTGATAAGATTCTACCTTTGATCAGCTTCACCATCCAAACAATATACTACTAAGATGACTTTATCATGTTCAGAACATTGAAGAACTGAAAATATCTTTTTAGTGGTACTGATCCATTGTTCAGCAACAAGTGGATCAAAAGACCCACTAAAAGAAGGTGGATGTTGCCTCATGAAGGACTCAATAGAATATTATTCCCTTCTCTGCTCATTTGGATGTCCATAATGATTCATATCTTGTGTAATTATAGCAATAAGATTTTGCACTCCATATCCCATAACATTGGTTTGTTTAGGAGGAAAATCATTGCATTTTCTATTACATTGATCAACACGGTTCCTTCGAGATCCACCCATCATCTAAAACCCAAAAAGAATAGTGTGAGAGGCAAATATCATTCTAGGGAAAACAACATAATAATGGGGGAGTATCTTCAATATCTAACATCTTAGGTTTAATTCTAAGATAGTTATCGTAATTCTAGGATTATAACCTATACTTATACTTAACCTTAGGGACATCCCTAGACATACCTTAGAAATATCTCCAGGGATCCCACTAAAGTTTTCGCATCCTAGTTTCCAAAGGTAAACTAAACCTTTCCTCTGATACCAACTGTAGAGACACAAAGCTTGACGTACATGGACATTACATTACTTTTGTGGAATACTTTATACATAACAAACACAGACAGACAAGGACCGTAATAGTTTAGTGTCTTTGGAAACTTGATATTTAATCTTCTAATCATGGTGAAAGATCTTCAAATTCTACCATAATGATCTTCCCCTTTTTTTTGTACCTAAAACCTTTCTTTATGTCCTGGTGAAAAGAAAACATTAAAAGGGTGAGCTAAAATGCTCAGTAAGGGTAAGCATAGAGAACATAAAACAATCCATAAACATTTTAATGCAAAAACTTGAACATAAAATATAAACATCAAAATATTCAGCAAGGACATAAATCTTGGAAGTACGTAAGGAATATATCATAAAGTAACATCAATCTTGATTAAATAGCATGGGAATAAATCATGTAATTGTAGAAACCATTCATCACTTGTTATGATTTCTATATTATCTAAAGCATTACTACCAAAACCCTCTTAGTGGACAAAGTCCCTTTCTGAATCGAGTTCACTCCTCGTTCCAGTCCTGTATCACTGAAGTCCATTTCAAAATAATTTTTTTTTCACAAAATATAATGAAATTTTAAAAGAAAATTATTTTTTTGAAAATAGTCTTGAAATATTTTGGAGGAATCTTCATGAAAATAAGGCTTTATAAAACCGTAAAAATCCATTCACGTCGTATAAGTTAAAAATAACATTCTCCTTGTACTTTTGTCGAAAAGTCAAAAAGTACCTCGTATTGTAAAAAAAAGATTCCTTACATACCATGTAGTAAAATTAAAAAATGGTTCAAAATTACTTTAAACATACATGAAACCATTTTTATGAAACATGCACATGGATGATAACAATAACCCTAGTAAATACTTACGAATAAACAATCTTAGATAACAACGAGATTGTAATAGTTATCCCTTACCTTAGGTCTGATATGCTTCGTACATATCTGAACCTCCTGTATAACGATTTAAATAATGTCATTAACTTATTAAAAAATCATATTCACTGTTATGATATCATATATGGTTTACTTATGACTTTATATTACCCGTTCTTTTGTAAATTCCATGTTAAAGCAGCATTTTGGGTAAAATCGTTTTATTTATCGTACATGTTTGGACTTGTTGTTCTTGATATTATTATTACTTATATCTTGATTTACTTACTTCTAGAATGTAAATAATGATTTATATATCATATATATATTCAGTACATATATATATATAATAGATAGATAAATGAAATGAAAAACACCATTCATGGAGACGGTAGGTCGTACGTATGCATGAACTCTATTTTTTGTTTCCTTATTTAATTAAGTAGATGACATTCATATATATATAAGTAAATCCTGTATCATTTTTATGTAATATATTTAATGATTTCTTATTATATATACTTTATAATCATTCTTGATTTGTTAACATGGAAAATGAATCTCATCGCGTCGTGGAGACGGTAATCCGTACGTATGCACGAGCGATGATATCGTTTCCATATTTATTGAATAGAATTATAGGGGATGATATAATATCTTATAATCAGTATTATGTTATAATAATAATATATATAGTTATTATTTACACCATTATACTCATCCATGTAAGGTGGTGGTGGAAAAACATATTACCCCACGGCGTGGAGACGGTATTCTGTACGTACGCACACTCAGTGATTTCGTTTTCTATGGGATGGATAGAAGGTGAAATAGTGTTCTTTCATATTTATAATAAAATATCAGTATATTAAAGATACGGATGTTATTAATTTGTAGTGAAACAACTAAATAATAATAAGTTTAAGACGAAAGAAACATGAAAGAATCGTTAGAAGAGATTACCTCTTCTTCGACGCACCTCCTTTAAGCTTCCTCTTAAGGAAGTAGAGTTGGTCTTTTGAGAATAACAGAACCTCCAGAGTTTTTATAGGGAAGTGGAGAAGATAAATGGGCAGGGTTTGGACGAGCTTCAATGCTCAAAATGGTGTGAAGAGAAGAGGGAAGCGGTGCCCTTTTTATAGGGGAGGAGAGGGGCACCTTTGGAAAAACTTAAAATATTATTTTATAATAAAGTCATATTCGGTATTTAATAGCTCCAAATTTATTTATTTAGAAGATAAGGTGGGTATGGGTCGAAATACTCTCAACCAATAGATTTTATATAGGTTTGGGTCATTATATTAACCTTATCTTTTAGTTTTAACTCTTAGTTAATTAGATTGACATTTACCATGTCACTTTTGTATTTTTATATTATATAGTTAATAAACATACGATATACATCCAAGAGACCCCCAAGTGTTCCATTAATGATACACCTATCATGATATAAGTATCTTGGTAGAACCTCATTTTTTTAGGAATATAAGAAAAATTAATAATATAATATTTGTTTTAAAAACAATTTTATGTCAATTTCGACACTATTTGGTAATTAATTTTTGTGAAAATCATAACTGCATGATTAGTTAAAAAAAATTAATTAAATCAATACTAACATATCATATTAACCTATAAAATTAGTTTAATTCATAAAAAGTCTCAAATTACATTTATTTGGGTATTTATAAAATCAATTATGTTAATATTTCATTAAGAAGATAATTACTGCAACATCATTGTGTCAGAAATATATTAAATTACGTAATGTATAAAAATTATAAATAAAATACCATTATTTAGGAAATATTTTTATCTTTCAAATTAATATTTATAGTCTAATTTATCTTATGTATAACCCTATATTAAAAATGATTTAGTTATTAAACATTGATTTTAACTATTTTAACACATCTTTAAAAAATTAATAATAAATATCCTAATCTAATCCAAGTGGACCTAAATGGTCATATTTTATTCCTAAGGTTGTTTTTGGTCGAATTACACTTATCCAATAGAATTAGGACATGTGTTAGTGTAATAATAATATCATTTTCCCCCTTAATTACCCTATTTACTTTTAACTGTGGTAAATAAAATAAAAAGTTTCTATTCACCAAAAAATTATTTTCATCTCATTGAACCAAATTTTTGTCCATCATATTAACCGTGTCTCTAGGATTTTCAAAATTCCACTCATAGAAGCGGTAAAATTATGTTTTATGTGAATTTCCAAATTGTCCTAGGAGGTGGGTAAAAGACAATGAAAAGTTCAATAAAATTTTTATATATCTAAAATTATTATAAATTGACACCAATGAATTACATTGAACTTATATAGGAATTATTTATCAATTTTGACCTAAAAAAAATTTAAATAAAATAAATAATTATTTAAATAAAAAGTCGGTTTTTGTATAGTAACAAAGTATTTTCACTATTCATCAAAAATTGACTGTTTTTAGAAAAATACCAAAACTTCACCCTAGGCTAATTTTGATATTCCGAATCCAAAAATTAAGTCCATTTAAAAAAGTAAAATTTATAAAATTTCAAAAAGTGGCTATTACTATTCACAATGGTTAGTATATATAACATATCGTTG
Organism: Viscum album; assembly: GCA_963277665.1. NCBI lineage: Eukaryota > Viridiplantae > Streptophyta > Magnoliopsida > Santalales > Viscaceae > Viscum > Viscum album. The sequence goes on from OY728132.1 coordinate 1,591,867,215, forward strand.
TTTAGCGAAACTCGGTATTGCGTACAACGCACGCTATCGTGGATGGTCGCAATTGTGTGTAATGCAATCCAAGTCAGGGATGTGTGTTTTGCAATCTCATTTTGGAGTAGCAAACAACACAAGACATTAATGTAATTAAAGAGAATATTTTTCATAAAATCTCGGGGTGTTAAAAATGAGTTCATTATGTAAACATATATAGAATAATAATCAAGACAATATAATAATATTTTAACATAAATTATTATTTTATAAAAAATCATAGAATATGTTTATGAAAAATTAACCAATGTTACAATCATTAAGACTCTAGGTCATATTTACGCTTGAGTAACATTCCCATTTTTAAATGATCATTGTGGAAAAAAGGTAAGTAAAATTTATCTCTGAAAAATTACCATTATATGATAAATACAATGTAATTTAATTATTCCTACTTATCTATATCATTATTTTGATGTGGTGTTGAAAAAATAAGAATCACATTTTTTGAGGAGGCACTAGTCCACACGTCCACAAAGAAATTATCACTTTTTGGTGTGTGAAAAGGTAAGAAATAAAGTGATATATTATATTTTTTTAAAAATAATTATTCAATGAATATAATTTATATTTAATATATATAAAATATTATTATAAAATATATCATTAATACATTCCTTTTAAATTGTGAACAGATCACGTCGTTTTGAGGAGGCAGTAGTACACACGTCTATAAATGATTTTATCGTATTCCCAAGAAATGGAAGTCATTATAGTATGTGTTATATAAAAATTAAATAAGAATAAATTAATTAAAAATAAAATATATAACATATAAAAATATTATTTCCATCATTATTCCCAAGCCTGAGAGGTTGTAATGGAAAAATTGATGACATCAGTTCATGAGGTGGTAGTCCGGCGTACACAAGAATGATGATTGTGTATCTCATTTGACGAAAGTGTGTGAATTTTCAGGTCATAACCTTATTATAAAAAATAATAATCATATTTAATATACTTATTTTATTATATATTATCATTATATAAAAATAATTTAAGGGTTAGAGGAATAAATAAAACAAAAGTGCTAATTAGAGATTGTTACCTCTTCTTCATGTAACTTTTTTTGGTTTGCATCAAATTACTTCATCGATTTTTTTTCTCAAAGAGATGATTATATGATGATATTAAGAGTGTTTTGAGTTTATTTTTTCAGGTATAAAATAATCCCAAGGACTTTATATGTGTGAATAAGTGATGGGGGTAAGTTTTCTTTTATAGTGGAGGGGTGGTATTCTGGTAAATACAAAAATGTAAACAGTGTTCTGGGCTCTCTCTAATATAATGTGCCTAAAATAATGAAACGCATTCTATATAATATAGTATATAGTAAAAATAAGTCCATAAAATGGTTTTTGGACAAGTTTATCGGTGATTTTACTCCTTAAGAATATAGTTTAACCACTAAGTAAACTCATTTTTACCTTAATCGTGGTAATTAATTTTAATTACTTTCAGTAATATTTTTTGACAAAAACAAAGTTGAAATTATTATAAATTATAAATTATTATGACTCAAAATATGAAATCCATTTTTCTAAATTAAAATCACAAAAGTGGCAGTATTAAATTTGAAATTAATCCCCTCGATGGGATGACAAAGCGGGTTTTTAAAGTGAAAATGATCAAAATTTTACTATGTTTTTATATATAAATTTAACATAAGAATGATTACAATGAGAAAAATTGGATTAATAGATATATAATTTATCAAATATAACTTTAAAACCAATTCAAAATATATTTTAACATTATAAATAATTTATATATAATACATTTTCAATTAAAATGCAGTATTATTCAATATTCCTCAAAATATGAAAGTTCTTAGAAGAATATCAAAAAATCACCAAACATAAATTTTGATATTACACTTTTAAAAAATAAATTTATTTTTTAATATAAAATCTATAAAATATGAAAAAAAAATTAAAACAATTCTTCCATTAAAAGGATGCAAAACTGTCTTTTTAGAGAAAAATAGTTTTTTATACTTAAAATTGGATTTATTCTTATTTTGTGCCTATAGAACTTATTTAATGAATTTATAAATATTTTTTGAAATATATGAAATATAAATTTCATTAACATATTTAACTAAAAGTTATTATTTTATTATATTAGTATAAAATGTCATTATCTTCATAAAAATAGGTTTCCACAAAAACACACCCATTATATTAAATTGGTTTATTTATTCATTTTTGAATAATTGGTAGCCAATTAATTCATTTTATAAACATGTGTAAACTATTTTTTCATAATTGAGTCAATATTATTCATTCCTATCATTTCAACAACCAATTAATATACATCATGTTAAATAAAAATATTTATAGTATATTGTAGTCCGGTAAGACTCGATCTTTCTTGTAATAAAAGTTATCATATAAAATCAAGGATGAGTGCAATGAAATATAAAATCTATGTTACATATAAATAAAGATAAAATCTTCATTGTGTGTAACATAATCCATCAAATAATTTAAATTAGTTTGAAATAATATATTTCATAAAATTTCATGTTGTTACATTGATACTCACAGAATGAATTATTTAAAGAGATGGAATCAAGAGGAATCATGAGAATAACAATTGTTACACCCAATGAAATAACAATCCTCATGAGAAAGAGAATTATATTTTATTTAAAATCTAAATAATTGTTATTATTAATAACAAGATATCATAATATATGATTTACTGCCTTAACATGGGAAATTTTAATGACACAAAATATAAGAGAAAAATGGATTTTCATGAGATTTTAGTTGATGAAAACCATGTAGGGAAGAAGATTAAGATTTAAAAATGTAGATAATTTGGGAAAATCACCTAAGTAAATGTATCTAAATAATGATAGGATGTTTTATTTTTGGATAAAAGGTCATAAAGAAACTAATTTTTGAGTAAAAATGAAGCGTTTTAGATGGAAATAAAATTCATCCCAAGGTACCACTAATAGTTCAATGTCTTATGCTTGAGTTAACTTGATAATTATCTGAGTAAATGACCTAATATAGGTTCTAGAAACTATACCCCAAAAGGTAACATGCTATTTCAATCATTTAAGTTCATCATAATAGTTAAGGCCCACGTATCCTTTACTCTAGAGTTGGGGATGTCACGTTAATGTTTGTAAAATGATCCCCATGAAAATACTATTATTCATAATTTAATGGAATTTGATGTTATTTTGGTAAAGTGTTTTCTTTCATTATATAGTGACAATAACTATAACAGAATGAGAATTACATTTTTTATTGTAAATCAACCCATGATCATCATTCAGTGCATGGAAGAAATTGAACATGTAATGAAAAATACTTCCATTATATGGGTTTTAATAATTATTCATGATATATATTTAACTCAAATGGATTGGGAGAAACCCAAAATTTAATATATTCATATTATTTGTGTATTAATTTTTTAAGTTATGACCATGTTCCCAAACCCTTATACCTATACTCACTTATGATCAAGGATTGATATATCATTTTTATACCTATAATTAGTATAAAATTTCACCCATTATAATGTTTCAATTTTCTATAGGATATGAAGAAAGTTATTAAGTATGAAATATCTAAGAAGGGTTCTATGAGCTATGAACTTTATGGGAGATAAATTTGATATTTTGTGAAATATATTTATTATTTATATATTTCATAAATACAACAAACCTTTACAGTCCCCGATCATGTATTATTATGAAATATATTTAATACTTATATAAAATGATGTAATATTTATGTATATTATTCTTGGTTTACCGAATGAGTTTCAACCTATTTTAATATATTTTTGTCATTTTTGGATCATGGTTTGATCAGATATTCAGAAAACCCATATGATGGGTTGTATGTGTCTAGAAAGCAATGCATGACAAGAACACAGTTTTCTAAAATATGAATTCAAGCAGTGAAACTGGTATAGAAGTCAAAAAAATGATATATTATGGTTTCCCCTTTCAACATTAAGACCCATATGGGTCTCACTCCTCCCCAAATCATGTGATTCACCTCTTAATAGTGTTTATAGTAATTTTTCATTCTTCCCCGTGAAGTTGGATATCTTTCCTCATGATTTCAAGTCGATCAATTCTAGTTAAGACTTTTTCTCTCCCCTACTATAATTATTCTCTCTATTCATATATTAATTTTCCTTGATCTCTTATTGGTCAGACCCTAAGATGATGTTTGTCCCTAATGTGTTCTTACTCATAATGTCAAGTTTTTTGGATCATGATTGTGGTTAGTTTCATCATGTATTCAATGTTTTCTATTAATTTAAAAAAATTGAGATATCTCTTTCATTCCATTAACTTTTACAAAAAAATCTATGTATAATTAAGTTTTACAATTAATTACACCCTAGAAATTAGTTTCTTCAAAGATTCATGATATGTTTTAATGTGATTTTCAAAGTGTATGACCATGTTTCTTGGTTTTTAAGGAACATGAAAATGATATATGTTTGATAAAAATGGTTGAAACATTTACATAAAAGTAATTTATTATATTAATGAAACAAATTTAATCATTTTTTATGGTTATTAAATATTTGGATGTAGTTATGAAATAAGGAAACTAGACATATATCTATAAATACAATTACCTCTTCTTTGGGAAACTTTATTTGACTTAAATTTTAATCCTTCAAATGATGGCCCTTTCAGAAGATTAGAATATATAGTACTTTGGCAGAGAAGTAATTTTGGTATTTGGATAGGTATGGGCCAATATTTAGTGTCTAATATTTGTGAATAACTGATGGTAGGGGATTTCCTCTCATAAGTGAGGTTCATGGTACTCTTGTAGATACTTAAAACATTAAAATATAATAAATTCATATTAAAGTGAATGTGAAACCAATGAAACCCAAATAAAATTTTAATGTAATTTTGGGTCAAAATATATTTAAACAATCACATTTATAAAAGCATTTGTGATATGTAATTCCTTATTTCTAAGATTAACCCCCCATTAAACTTTTAACCCCTACCATGATGACAATGTATTACAATGATAACTATTCATAATGAACAAAAATAAAATTGGGCACACTAATAAATATGAACATCTTGGTTCAGAAATTTTATATAATTTTTCCATAATTAATTCCAATAAGTGTAAAAAAATCATTTTAAAATAACCATAAAAAACACAGTTAATAGGATTTTTTAAAAAATCAAGGACAACACATAATTTTTTATTATACCTTTAATAGTAACAAGAATTATGTTAATGTTAAAATATTTTATTTCATATATTATCTATAATTTCATTAAAATAATTAATCAATTATGTTTAATTTGATTTATTATAATAATAATAAATTTCCCACATAGAATAAGTTTTTTAGAAAAACATATATTTTACCTTCAAATTATTTTATATTCATTTATAAAAAAAAAATTAACCCATTTTTTAAATTTTTAAGAAACAAATTTTAAAAAAGTCTAATACTCTAAATTAATTTTTAAATAAAACCTATATAAGAAAAATAATTTCAGAAAATATACTTCAAATACTTTACTATCTATAGTATTCCCTCAATTATTAAGAAACAATTTTCAATATTTATATTTCTTTTAAGTGACAAATAATATATTTAATTTTATAATGTAAAATAATTATTCAACTATGTTCATTTTTTTAGTCTTTATAGGTTATCAAATACATTTATTTATTAATGTAAAACATTTTCTAGAAACTTTGGGTGTCATATTCAACCCACCATTAAATAATTTTACACTAAACAAATTTTCACTCAAACAAAAATAACTGAGGATACATTTTCCTCATCACATCCTTAGGTTCCCAGTTTATTTCATCAAATTTATTATTCCTCTAGAAAACCTTAACCAGGTGAGTGGTATTTTTCCATTGTAATTTATCTCTATGATACAACATTTCAATAGGTTTCAAATTATAAGAAAGTTCATTCTCCAATTGTATGACATACTAATTTAGTACATGTGAAGCTTCTAGACTCTAATTTCTCAAAATAGGAGCATGGAAACATCATAAACTATAAAGATGTTTTTAGGAATCATTGAGTGAGGGGATATGTCCCAATGTGCTCTAGAATCTCATCTGGATTGATATGCATGAGGCTTATATTTCACTTATTTCCAAATATCTAAAACATCTTCCTATGAGATATTTGAAGGAATGCCTTAACACTAACATTAAATTAAAAATATTACTGAAAATTGTTAGTATACCTTTTCTATCAACTCTGATATACCATAATGTGTTGCTAAATAGTTCTTACATTCTCTAACATTTCCTCAGGTACCTCAGGTCCCAATATCTTTCATTCCCTAACTTCATCTCAGTATGTTGGATTACTACACTTATTTCCATAGAGGTATTTACAAGGATCCATTAGAATACTCAATTGAAATCAATTATTGTGAGAAATTTTTACTAGATGATGGTTTAAAACCCAACATTAAAATAAATTCATAAAGAATGACCACAACATATCATCTAGGGTTCAAATTTTCCTCTCAGTTTGACCATCTGTTTAAGGGTGATATACAGTGATAAATCATGTCTTTATATTCAAATCATTCAGAATACTAATCTATAACATAGAGTTAAACTTCAATTATTGATCATATTCAATTTATAGTGGTTATAATAGTCCAAAACCCATCCTCCTAGGCCTATTTATAAAAAAATAATCTTTAAATATCTATAATTGATACAGATAAACTTGTCCACATTTCGACACCGAAAAACATACAACTTTAGGTGTAAGTATCTAATCTCTTATATACCCAAAGACCTTTTAGTTTTAGTGTTTTATAGAATTATTAAACACTCATACCTAACAATTCCCATTTTTTTATGTGATTCCTTTTTCCACTATACCCAGATTTTATTATTCCACCTTATGTCTTCATCATCCCCTACATGAAACCCATCTTGAAATAACTAACTAGACCTATTTATTTATAACTAGCGAAAAAGAAACATAAGAAGGGTGAACTTAAATGCTCAGAACAAGTAAATAAAAGTATCAAAAGTCGAATTTTATAATTGAGAATAAGATGATAATAATGGTATAATGACATAATCTAAGTGTGTGATAATAATATAAGATAATCCATACCCAATAAAAATTATATCACAAATCATGAGGCATGTAATAAAGGTCTAACAAAATAAATAGCCTTAATAATAATTTTACGTGATCCATTAGAAAAAAATCCTTGAGAAAATGATCCATTGTAACTCATAAAAACCACTAAAAACGTTGTAGGTATCTTGGAACATCAACTATTCATCATGGAATCGCCAAACCAAATATCTCCCATATCTCATTAGAATCACCTATAACTTAGAAGCGTTTCCTTCTCTTAGGAGTAACATAATATCTATTAACTCGATAATCATTACCCAATGCCTTAGAGGTTTATAATGGACCCACCCATCACATATCAGAAATATTCATTCAAGTATTTGGGTTCACTCATAAATCCATCTTTTACCAATAATTTCCAAGTACCATATCATAAAACAAAACACATTCATTCCTGTATTTAATCAAAACTGTTATATCTTCATTTTCTTGTGAAAAAGAAATGGATTCCCTTGAAATATTTTTAAAAATTCATCATAAAAATTCAATTAAAGTAAGTGCATGGAATCATAAGATCTTATCTATTGTTAATTATAGAAATCATAAAAGTATTTTAATAAATATTAAAAATTCCATTAAATTATAATTCAAGAATTTATATGAAATCATGAGAAAGTATCATTTTCTATAGATAAAATTCTATCCTGAAATTCCCAAAATATTGAGAAAAATATTATCACTGAAAATAAAAATAGAATATTATAATGTAAACTTCAAAGAAATTAATCTTTAGGATGTCATGAAAATCCATTCGTGTTGTAAATGTTAAAAATAAATGTTATTTTCAAACATTTGTAAAGTGACTCAAAGGTGAAACATAAGAAAAACATTAATAAATTTCCCTATAAAAAAATGAAATAATATCATATTTCATGATAAAAGAAGTTATGAAATCATTTATGACTATAAAATAAAATTCAAAAAATAAGAAAACTATCATTGATGGAGAGTTTGGCTAAAAGTCATTGAAAACATTAAAAAATTGTTTTTAAAGGAAAATAATTTATGGAATTTTAATACCAAAGACCCTTTGAAATAAATAATATAATAAGGAACAAGAAATTCCATGAGTATAAAAAAATCCAGATAATATATTTTTGGATTCAATACAAACATCATATAAAATAATATAGGTGTATCAATCAAAATACGCCTCGGTGAAGAAAGTTTGAGATGAGAAAACGTTGAAACATGGGTAATTCTAGAATCTATAATCAATTGAATGAATGAAAATAACATGATTCTATAAAGCCAATAATATCCATGAAATATTTTGTGAAATAATGTTAATGGGGAAGTAAGTACACTATATACAATAAAACATTATATGAATTTAGTCCCAAAGAATTAAAATTCAGACCATGAAAACACTTTTAACTTTTATAACAATTAAATAAATATATCCCAAAATAGATATCTTAATGGAACATTAAATATGATGGTAAAGAAATCATTCATTATATAATATCTAATTATTAAGTATATTCACCTTGTCAAATGAAGTATGTGCATATTACAAAATATATGTCAATGAAATAATTTTGAGATGAATAATCCATAGAACGATCATATCACTTAAGTTAGAATTAATCATTGATGAGATTATTTGTAAAAATTTGAAAAACAAAAAATTTAAGATGAAATATAACACAATAGAATCATAGTTCATTTTCCACATAAATTTTTCATAAAAGTTTCAATAAAGTGTAATTATAACCCAATGAAAGGAAATTGGTTTAATAAACCCCTTACCTAGAGACCCAACATATTGTGTATACCCTTTAACTCTTATATAATAAATTTATATTGATTATTTACTTGTTTAATAATCTATTATAGGTTTACTAATTTATTTTTGAACTGTTTATTTCATTTATTTCAATGGCATATTTAATTACTTTGTCTATTAATTCCAAGTTGTATGTTTGGAAGATGTTCATTCATAATTTTAAAATGACATTAGTGTGTTGGCCATGGAAAAAGTGGTCAGGGTTTCATCATATAAAAATAATAATGAAACGGTAATCAATTTTATAAATCAATTAAAATTTTAGAATCACCCATGAAAGGAAGATGTGAAAAATGAATCGCATCACTTCGTGGAGGTGGTATTCTACACGTACGCATGAGCGATATTATCATTTTTTAAAGGATAGATAAGTAATAAAATAAATGATATATAATATTTATACAATGATAATTATTTCATGAATATCATATATATATATATATATATATATATATTAAAACCATTGTAACATCTCAGATTTTGGAACGGCTTAGAATTTCCTCAACCCTTTTAAATTTTTTTATTGGTGGTCAAACCTGCTTTATTTTGGGGATCCATAACATATTTATGAGATTTTGAATCCAATAAGTAGTTTTATTGTGTTTTAATCCAACTCTACTTCCCTTGGGGTTCTTATGGGTTTCAGGTGCATAAAGTCCAAAAAACCCATTTTTTAGAAGGTTTAGAAAGTGGAGCATGGTTATTTTTAACAACGTAGCATTAAGGGGAAACTATATGGGTGTCTAAAGGTCTTATTAGAGGGTGTACATAGCATGTGAATGGTTTTTCAAACCATGCATCATATATCACACTATTAGTTTCCTTTATTTTTTAGGTTTTCATCATTGGGGAGCGGTCTAGCCAAACCATGCGGCCAATCCGTGCGACCTGTTTTAAAGGGTTATGATTTGGACAATGAGAGTGCACCATTGGGGCATGGTTATCCAAACCATATGAAATTGTCCTTCCTCCATATAAGATATCATAATCAAGATTCATCAGTGGGTATATATTCCTCTTGCTAAGGCCTTTAATCCATTTACTTCTCTATCTTATTTATATTTCAAAACATAATGCTAAATTTGTACGAGTTATTTTTTTTGGTGTTTTTCTGGAAGGCCAATTTCTCCAATTTCATCTCGAGTTAGAGGATGATATTTAGAGGGTGATAAACTCTGAGTATCAGGTAGGTGGTTCAAAAATATCTTCATAATTTTAAGGTTGATTTGGGGTGTGTGATTTAATATTCATGGTGGGTTGACTAGGTGAAACCCAAACTAAATTAAATTATTTTTTTTAAAATTTTTATGAATGTCGTGAGATTCCAGAAGACATGAACCTATTTACTTTAAAATTAATTAAGTTAGGTAAGAATATGTTGACCATTTGGATATTTTAGGCTGGTTAACTTAATTTAATTATATTTATTGTTATATATATGTTGTGGTTCCATGTGAATGTGTTGGGAGTGGCTTGGGTTACTTGTGGTGATGTTGATCATTGGGATTGAGGAAACATGGTATTTAAGAAGTGGGTGTTGCCTAAGATATATTAGATTTTGATGATCACCTGGTTGAAGAAACATAGTACATTGGTATTAAGGTGATGAGGTGGTTCGGACTATGGTATTCATCACGGGACATGAATTTGTGATGGACATCAGGGCTTGGAAAACAGCATCATAGGTGGAAACGAGGTTGTTAAATGGTGTAACATTGGATATGATAGTGATTTCTGCACACTGATGTTGGTCGATGTACTATTGGATTCATTTTCACACAGATAGCACTCAGATGTGGTGGTATTGACCACTCAATATGGGTGGTGGCCTTCGTAGATATTTTGGATTATAAGATTGTATTGATCATCAATTGGGAATGATGTTATCACCATAAAACTCCATGGTTGATGGTATTGAACCATCAGGATATAGTAATGAGACCATCGGTCAGGGGGTAAGGTTCATCATTGTTTTGAGACTGATGGGATGAGATTATTGGATAACAGACATCATCGTGCCTTGGGACATTAGGTTGTTATACCGACAATGATTTATATATATTGTATGACAGGTATAATTGTTACTTGGAAAATTGGGGTATTAAGCTGAGCGTGACTATTTTAATGGAGTTATGAGGGACCAAGGATGTGTGTTGGGAAAGTCGATAGTATGTTGTTTCCTTAACGATTTTTGATACATGTGGTAGTGGATGGCACGAGGTTTTTGTGATAGGTTTCATCGTGCCTTGGGATGTCAGTCAATTAAGTAAAGGGTGACTATTTTAATGGAGGACTGAGGGTCCTGGGATGTATGATGGTCAGGTCCATAGGATGTTGATGCCTTCTCAATTTATGAAACTGGTTGTAACAGATGGCATGAGGTGTTGGGTGACATTTTTAAAGATAAAAACTAAGGGTTTTCTAGATATGAAATTCTTCAGGGGATGCCTAGCCACTAATCCATTAGTCCTTTTAACTAAAAATAAATACTTTCATGCATGTATTATGTTCCCAATACATATTTGGAGGAATGTGTTTAGAGATGTTCAATCATTGGCTAAAGTAGGTAAATTCTCACATGTTGTAGTTGAGTACAAGTGAAGCGAGTAAAATTGTTAAACATGTTTGTGCTTACTTTTTATTAAATTTTATCAAAAACATGTATAATTATTGATATAATATAGGAACACATTAGTGGTGTCCTACTGAGTATATACTCACACCCTACACGAGACCCTTGGGATTCATGTAGACTTTATCGTGTTTATATCTAGTAATGGACATAGCTCCGGAGATGGACCTTAGTGGTCAATAATTCTGTTGTTTTAGCACGGTATGGATGGAAATGGTCTAGGTGGTTTCCCTACATCGAGTTAGACCTTCTCCTGGGAATTTATATTAATGTAGTCACATGGTAGGCCATGAGAGACCCTACTTATCTATTTTTTATGACTTATCCTGACATGTGTATTTATCTACATATGGTATGATGCCTTTGGGCTTGTTATACAATTTTTGTTATACTTTAATTCACTTTTATTGTTTCTTTTGTTGTTTTGGTCATTTTTAAATGTGTTCTATATGTATCAACCAATATTATTATCATCACCATAGAGTATAGTACCCCCACAATCAAATAAATCAACCCTCACTCTTTCTCGAAAACCATTGGAATTTTCAAGCAGGAATGCCTATGTAATAGTTGTCCAATAGTTCAGGGGAACATTTTAAGTGTCTTCTCAGTTTGGTCACTAAAAATGGTATCTAGGTTGTTTCTTTTATTTTTTGATCTTACTATTTGTTCTAGGGTAGAACAGAGAAAATTATGTAGTTAAATCTTGGTATATAACTCATTTTTGGGTGTCTAAAGCCACATGTATGGGGGACATTCCATGTTTACATGGGTGAAAAATCAATGTTATGTTTTTCACTTTTATAGTTGATTAATTTCCACCTCAAGTGGAACACATGGGTGTGATGTTATTTAATTATTTGGTTTGACCCTTGACCTAGTATGTTCAGGGATGATTATTTTTTCGTCATGGTAGGGTTGACATAATTTATATATTTGAATATAAATAATTTTTTTGATCCTATAATATGCTAAGAAGGGTGTATTTTTTTAGAGTGTCAATAAAAAGCTAAAATCATTTTCCTACTTATCTCTTTTGGTGGAATTCTACTCATCCAGCCTAGGTGTTTGGTTATCGGTGATACTGATGTGTGATTCTATATGTGTGTATATTATTTATGGGGATGATCCTAATAAGGGTATATGGAGATGATAAAAGGGTGTGAGTTGTTTTAAGTGACAACAAAATACTAAACAGTGTTTTCTTGTATATCTATTTGGTGGAATTCTACTCAACTACCCCATATTTATGATATGTGTTTATATATGATATGACATGCATGAATTTGTTATGGGTAGGTAAAGGGCCAGGGGGTTGAATAATATATGACGCATAAATCTGATATAGGTAAGAAACGGGCCTTAAGGTTGGATGTCATGTGACATGGGTGTGGTAGGGGAGTTTCAGGGTGGTGAGATGTATGACTTATTATATATTTCCATATCTATTATGTATATATATATATATATATATATGGATATTTGACTGTGGTATTTGGTCTTCAGCATGATTCCATCTAGACAGCTTCCGGTGGAGCATCAGGAGGGAAGCGATATTGTGCCATATAGAATGCACAAAAAGTGGCCTTAGAGGTTCAGGATGATTATAAGCCATAGGTATAGGCTCTAGTAAAAGCGGTAAATCCATGGAAAAGAAAAAAGTGTCATATTGATAGATGAGCATCTTAGGTCGATATGGGTGTGAGTCATACAGGGTATTGACAGGGGAGCACATAGAGATGATCCCTCTATGGAATATTTAACTTGTGAGTTCTAGTATCAGCCACCACCATTATTTCAAGGGGAGGGTGGAACATAAGAAGTAGATAACTTGACCAATTCGGAGTAGAATATTTTTTATCATCTTGAGACAACCCCAAATCGGAGGGTGACATTGGCTAATTATATACGCAAAGGACCATAAAAGCCCGAGTGGTATGTACAGGTCTAGAAAATAATATATAAGGGACTTCATTAGAATGATTTTGAGGAAATTTTCATAGATAAATTATTCCCTAAGATATTGAGGTTGGACCGATCCCAGGAGTTCATGAACCTCCCGCAGGGAGATCCATCTGTCAGGGATTATGCAGTTAGTTTCGCAGACTTCCCACAATTTTCACTATCTATGGTGGGTAACGACATTGTATGGATGTGGAGATTTGAGTATTTATTGTGATATCCCATCAAGGGGTAGGTGAATATCTTTAGGATGAAATCATTCTTGGAGGTTGTGAATTAGGAACTAATAGCTAAGCTAAACTTGGTGGACCGGTCTTATTCAAGATGGGTGATTCCATTGGGTGAGCTTAGCAGTGATGTTGTGGGTTGTAGGAAGTGGGGCCCTGAGGAGTCATTGTAGGTTATTGAAGACATAGATTTGGGTAGACCATAAAGGAGTGGATCTTCAATTGAATTCTTCTAGTGTTGGAATATGGGGAATGATCGAACTCAGTGTGAGAGGGATCCAAATAAGTGTTGAGACTACAGTCAGATGGGACATATAGATAGATTCACTAGGAAGTATTCTCATGGATATGTGATAGGGACCGGTTCAAACTTAGGGATCTGAGGAGGGACCTATAGGGGTACCATAAACGGGTACCCATAATTTGACTACACACATAGGCAATGTTATATAGGGAGAGACCTAGTAGTGGGGTAATTGGCCATTAGAAAGTGCAGCTTCATAGGGAGGTTGGTCGTTAGAAATTTCATATTTAGGCCAGATTCATGATATTGAGAATCTAGGTTTATATAAGGTCAAGTAACTATTTATAGTTTGAGTAACATCATGATTTTGGGTATGTCCCTTTTGTTTCGAAATGGAAATTTTTGATGCACGAGGTCTACGTGTATTGTATTTCAACTTACCAGACACTGGTTGGTTTATGGAAATCATGTGTGATGTGTTGCTTATATGAGGTTTTTAGGAATCAATAATATGATGGGTATTCATATATATATATGTATTTATATGATTTAGGTTTAATTTTGATAATCTATTGAGTTACAAGACTTATGGGAATCTGATTAGATATAGAACACATGGGTTTCTTATATGGAATGAATAATGATGAGCATATGATTATATGAAAATATTAATGGGTTTTAGGTACAAAACGGGTATAGAATGAGCACCAGATGGGGTTCAATAATGATGTTATGTCATTATAGGACTTTTATGTTCATGCATGGTTGGTGGATCCATTAGAATGTTTTTCTTGGTTTGAGAAGTAATCTGGTAGGTAATTCCTAAGGTGAAGAGTACCATAAGAAAAATTGACCATAAATAAAAACCAGGGTGATCCTTATGAGATGGGTATGTTCACTACCATCTCAGATTGAGACCTCAAATCTTAAGTAAGAGCAATATTAAGGTGGTGAGGTTATAACATCCTATGTTTTGGAATGGGTTGAAATTTCCTTGATATTTTCGAATTTTTCTATTTGTGTTCATACTATATTTATTTTGGAACTTAGGAACCTAGTATTGAGATTTTGACTACTCAAAGGATATTTTTAGACTTTTTTTAATGTTAATCAAGTAAATGTAAGATCCATATGGATTTTAGGTTCATCATGTATGGAAAACACAATTCATTGAAGTTTACAATAGAGGTGCACTGTGAAATCATACCGTGTGAACTTAAGGGGGAAACCATATAGGGAGTTTACAGGTCTTCTAAAAGGGTGTTCATGGAATGTGAATAGTTTTTTAAACTATGAGCCTTATCTTGTATGCTTAGTCCCACTTAGGTAGTAGGTTCACATGGTTGGCACATAGTTATTCAAAATAATGTAGCCAAATTGTGCAAATAGTTTTAAAGATGTGACACCTTGGATAGTGAGGGTGCACAGTTGGAACACAGTTAGCCAAACTATTTGACTTAACCATGTGCCTATTTAGAAATTGGGAAATTGCCTTATTTTAAATACCTATTTTATCTCTTTTTATCCTCCCTTCTCCTCCCACTCATGCATGCAGCACCTCTATGTAGGGATCTCTCTCATTTTCTCAATTAGCTAGGCTTTGGCCTTCTTCCACTATCCGAGATCAAAATCATGGTCTGTCATTGGCTATGGATTCCTACTATTAAGACATTAAATATCCTTGTTTATCCTTCTTGTTTATCTCACCATATGAAATGATAAATCTATGTGAGATCTTTTTCCCTATTTTAGGGAACCTTTCTGAAATCTCTATTTCTCTCATTTTAACTCGAGTATGAGACTGATATTTGTTGAGTGAGCATCTATGTGTATAAGGTTGCTGGTTTCTATATTTGTCTTCAATTTTACTAGTTTTTTAGGGTGAATTATTTCATATGCATGTTGTGTTGATTGAGTGAGACCCTAAATAAATTAAATGCTTGTATTTTAGTTTTTATTAACGTCATGAGATGCCGATGGGCATGATCCAATTTCTTTCAAAATGAATAAAGATGAGTTAGGGGATCTTGACCATTTGGGAAAATCAATCTTATAGACATAATTAAATTATTTTTATTGTGATATATCTATTTGGGCTCTATAGGAATGTGTTGGGTGTGTCCTAGGTTACTTGTAGTGATGTTGATCATTAAGATAGAGGTGACGTGCTTGAAAAAATAAGGGTGTGGCTCAAGAGATATGTGGTGATGATGATCATTGAGTTGAGGTGACAGAGATTTTCATGATTGTGTTGATGAGGCCTTCAGGATGAGGTTATCACTCTAAGGGATTTGGATAGTTTTCAACATAGGGACTTGGGAAATGTCATTGCGGGTGTAAATGAGGTTGTTAGATGATGTATATTAGGATATATTGGTGATTTTATTTCACCATTATTGGTTGATGAACTCTTGTAGATATTTTCACATATATAGGACTTAGTTGAGGTGGTTTTGACCTCATGTTTTGATTGGAGGTCTCTGTAGATATTTCAGGTTAGGAAATGGTGTTTACCATCAATTATGGAGGAGGTGTTCACTGTAGAAATCCACAGATTGTAGTGATGGACAATCAAAAGATTATATTAATACCATCGTTTAGGGGCTAATCCTTACAATTATATTGAGTATGATGGATTGTGATCATTGGAGGATGGATATCATTGTGCCTCGTGACATCGAATTTTTGATATAAAGGTGATTTATATATATTGGAGTATGGGTATGGTCATGCCTTTGGACATGAGGCTGTTAATACAAAGGTAACTATTTGAATAGAGGTCCAGGAAACCTAGGATGTTTTATGGGAATGCTGATAGGATTCTGAGGCTTTCTCGGTTTGGGATATGCGTGGAAGTAGATGGCACATGGTGTTGGGTGAAATATTTATAGGTTAAAATTGAAGTTTAACCAGATATGATATTATTCATGCGATGCATGGTCAAAAAGACATGGTTCCTCACCACAATAAATATTTTTGTTTACATGTACTGTATGGAGAATATATATTTGAGGGAACATATTCAGAGATATTTCAGCATTGGCCAAAGAATTTAAATGCTCACTAGTGGGTTTTCAGCATAAGTGAAGCTGGTTAAATTATTAAATATGTGTGCATTGAATTTTAATTATATTTTTTCATATAGTTGTATAATTAAGGTTGTAATACGTGAAAAAAAATCGGGGCCTACTGAGTTCATACTCAAACCTGAAATGGCCCTCTTAGGACATGAATAGACTTTATGGTTTTGAGAACAAGAGAGGGTTCAGGTTTAGGAGATAGACCTTAGTGATTTTTAGTTGTATTTCATTAGAATGGGATTTATAGTGGCTGACCAGGTGGTGTCTTTCAATGATTTGGACCTTATTTTGGGACTTTATAATTATGTACTTATATAGTCTTCCATGGAAAACCCTAATTATCTATTTGGTATGACTTGTCCTGAATTTTTTATTTATTTTCACATTGTATGATGCCTTTGGTTTGGTTATAGTGATTTAATTATGCTTCTTCTATGTTATATTATTTCTTATACTATTTTGTTCCTTTTATAATATATTATATATGTATGGACAACTATTTATATCATCACCAGAGGGTATAGTATCTCCATTATCACCTAACTAGACCATTACTGATAGTCGATAGCCTTTGGTGTTTGGGGAAGCAATCCTAAGGCATAGTACTAAATCCGGATAGGTCACCATTTTAAGTGGATTCTGGGATAGGGTGTTATATCCATCATTATAAACATCCCTGAGAGGTGTCGACAAAAACCAAAACACGCCAACTTTTGGACGTGGTAGTCTACACATACGTAAAAATTATAACTATGTTCCCCATAGGATAAAGGAAACGAATAAGTTTATTCCATTAACATAATAACATATTTATATATGCTAGATACTAATTTTATTATATTTCAATGTTTACGATACAATTAAAGGAGGTAAGAGAATAAGTAAAATGAAACTTTCTGGTTAAGACGATTACCTCCTCCATGAATAACCTCATTTGGATATCTACTAAAGGACCCTACGGATGCTATTTTAAGAAGAAAAGAAACGATTTTATGTATATAATGAATTTAAAAAGATGTATTGTTAGGTTTTTTAATATAAGAGGGTCTTGAAGTGTGAGGAAGAGAAGATGGTTGGTACCATTTATATGTCAGGGAAGGGGCATCCTTGGAAAAACAAAAAGTATTAAAATAATGGTAGATATTCTAGAATATATCCCATTCAATTTTTCAAATATAATATTTTTATGGATTTTAAATCATTTAATAAAATATTATGGAATATAAAATAACACTAAATTTATTTTCATGACTTTTCTTGTAATTGAATTTTAAAGAAATCAAGACTGTATAATAGTTAAATTATAAAAAATTAAAACCTCTATAATACAATATATTTATCTAAAAAATATTTTAACACACAAAATCACCCAAAAAATATTACGATTTATGTTTTAAAAATTAATTATTATATTTTTCTATTGCCTGAACAAGCACTCGGTCAAAGTTTCATAAGCATCCAAGGTAATAATTTCATCATAAAAATTTAAAAATAAATAACCATGATTACAAAAATAAGTAATTTTTTAAATTATAATTTATAAATGAATATAAAATCCTTTTATCCCTATGGAAAATATCATTTTTTTAAATAACGAGATTTATATTTTTTATTTTCTCATTAATAAAAATAATATTAATGTCATTATTAAGGAAAAATAGAACTAAGTTTCTGTATCCTTGAATTTTTTATGATTTTTTCAAATATATAATCATCAAGTAGAAAAAATGTAGGTGTTATATATATTTTTAAACCATTGTCACAATCTTTTTAACCTTAATTACCCAATTTAACCTTTCTGATATCACAATAATTTATCACTGTTAATAATCATAAGGACCAAAAATGGATTTAACCTATTTTACAAAAAAAAATCATGAAGATTAATAATATGAAATATATTTTCATTAAATTAATCCCACATAATTGATAGAAATTACTTTTAATATAAACTCACAAAACATGATGGGATATACTATTCTTGAAAAGTACATTTTTAACAATAAATATGTATTTTATATCAAAATTTAGAAAGATGTTGAATCCTGTGACAATAATTGGTTTATTTTTAATAAAACTTAATTAATTAAATTTTAAAATAAATTTAAAACAAAATGAAACTTTATAAATACTTTAATGTAAATGATATTTTTCTATAAAATTGATATTTTTTAACATTCACTAAAAATTTAATATTTTCATAAAATTCAAAGATTTAACCCAAACGTAATTTTGACATGATGATTTCAAAAAGTATATACTTTTTATTAAATAAATATTATTAGGTTTCATTAATTAGTTATAATAATCAATCATAAATAATAATAAAATCCATTTTGAAGAAAAATTATTTTTGATGATAAAAATGACTTTACAAAAAATTGAGTACATATTTATTATGAATTAATCAATATATTTACATAACATAAAAAAGTTTAAACATATTTATTATAATATGGATATTACTATAAATACCTTACAATTTAAAATCTATGTTATAAACTTCCCATTTAAAAAATAATGTTTTCATAATATATCACAACTAACATAAAGCTCGGTGTTGCATATTAAACAACCTATTGAGTATAATATTATTTTAAACTGAATTTTTAGTGAGTAACATTATTTTCATTAAATTAATTACACCCATATAATTTTATATTGGCCATTTAGTGTTTAATATTTGTAAATACCTTTGCTAAAAACCCACATCATATAAATGGATAATAAAACATCCTTTGAAACATGAATTTTGAAATATAAAGGTTACCTAAAATAAAACATAATCTAGTTCCTAGATAAAGATAAATTTAATGGGAATTTAATATATATATATATATATATAAGAGAAAAATAATTTCAAAAGACTAATAGATAATGATATATGACATGGTCATGAGAAAGTTAGTGATCACAAAACCATAAATCAGTGAGGGTAAATTCCTTAAAAATGAAGGCAAAAAATAATATTTTTATTTCAGAATAAGTTTTGTAAATTTGATATATTTATTTACCGTTTAAACAAAAAACAGAATTCAATATAGTTAACTGGTTTTATTTAAATCCATAAATGAAATTTCATCCTTCATTTGTTTGTTTCAATCGGTATCCACATTTATCTCATCTTTTACTCCAAATAATGAGTATAAAAATTTAATTCCTGAAGAACAATAATCAAATTATGATTGATAATGATATATATAAAAGGATGAAAAAGTATCGTTCATTCCATTATTAAAACCAAAAAATTTAGCACATGACATGATATTACCCAAATGGATAAGCCTTCATATGAATAAATAATACATTTTACTCCAGAAGTTTTATAAAAACAACAAATCTTCAACATAGGTAATTCCATAAATAAATCACCTTTCATCATAAATAACCTCAATGACCTCAAAATTAAATAAAGGTAATATCAGTCCTTTCATCTTTCACCCCCAAAAATATAATATAATTATTCTAAAATAATCCTTCACTTATGCCTAAGGGTTACATATGCCTCATCCTAATAATCGATTTCCCAAAATATCATTAGTCACCATAAAATTTCATCAAATAAAACCTCAAAAGGGGTGTATATACATTTGATCTTATAATAATTTGTAAACTTACAAACCCATGATGGTATCCATAACTCTTAAGTTATCTTAATATTAAAACATCAAAATAAAAAAAATATCTAAACCATACTCTAATAAAAACTACAATAGCCTTAAACCCACACTCCAAGTTACTGTGCTGAAAATGTAATATTTACATTTTTGGAATTGATGTTGATAAAGGTTATCCAATTTTAACCACCCAAAATAACGAATATCAATTTTAAATACTGGATCACTTGTATAAATAAGGACCTTTTAGGTTTATAGACCAAGAGATTAATGAAGAACTCTAATATAACAGTAGTGATATATTTATGTGATCATTTTTTCCACTATACCCAATGTTTCTTATTTCACATTATGTATCAATAATAACCCATAAAACCCATTATAGAAATATAATAATTGCATATTTTTTATAAAAATGGGAAGTAAACATAAGAATAGTCAACTAAAATTATCAGTAATGGTAAACATAAGCAATAATAATTGAAAAACCTCAATGATCATAAGATGTGAATGTGGATATGATGACATAATAAATGTGAATGATCTTAATATAAGATAATACATGACTATTAAAACATTCACAACTAGAAAATGAGGCTACGGCCATGGCCTTATAGCCACAGTTGTAAAACCACGGCTATAGGTTCCTATAGCCACTGTTTTTGTGGCCTACTTCCACAGTTTTAAAACTGTGGCACTAGGCCAGTTATCATGGCCTATGGCCGCGGTTTTCAGAACCGTGGAAATAGGCTATGGCTATAGCCATTGTTCTATGGCCTATAGCCACGGTTTTAGAACCATGACTATAGGACACTTTTTTCAATGGCCCATTGCCACGGTTTTTCAAAATCGTGGCAATAGGGTTCTCGCGCATTGGCAGGAAAAAAATTTCCCAACAGAAAATTGGTGGGAAGACCTACCACCATAGTTTTGAGGATATTCCCATGGTTTATATTAATATATATATCATAATATATAAATATATACCTGTAATTTCTCTTGTTGTTTTGGTAAGTACTCTGGTTCATAGAGAAAAGTTTAAGGGATCAAAACCTGCTTGTGACATTTTTGTATTTAGGCTATTTCCACAGTTTACCAAGGCTATAGCCATGGAAAAAACTGTGAAAATAGCTACCTGTAGCCACGGTTTCCATAGGTCAACTGCCACTGTGGTAGTATTTAAGACATATTGCAACGGTTTTTAAAAGCATGTCCATAGGCATCTATTTCCACGTTTGAAACTGTGGCAAAATTCTGGGGTCTACTACCACGGCGATAGCGGCCATGGTTGTCCAAAACTGTGGTCGTAGCCTATGGCCATGGTTTTCAGGCCTATTTCCCCAGTTTTGAACCATACCAAGAGGTATTTTTTCCAGTTATGAAGGATCATTAATCATGATACATTACATGAAGGTTTTTTATAGGCATGGTGTAACACCCTGAGATTTTATGAAGAATGTTCTTTTTAATTTCATTGATGTCTTGTGTTGTACGCTACACCAAAAGGAGCTTGCACTACATGCATCCCTGACTTGGCTTGTTTTACATTCAATCGTGACCTTCCACGATAGCGTGTGTTGTATGCAATATCGAGTTTCACTAAACAACGATATGTTATTAAAATATTATATAAACTAGCCGTTATGAATAGTAATACCCACTTTTTTAAATTTTATAAATTTTATATTTCAAAATGGACTTCATTTTTGGATTCGGAATAACAAAATAATCCTAGGGTGAATTTTTGGTATTTTTCTGAAAACATTCAATTTTTGATGAATAGTGAAAACACTGGGTTACTATTTAAAAACCGACTTTTTATTTAAATAATTATTTATTTTAATTAAATTTATTTTACGTCAAAATTGATACATAATACCTATATAAGTTCAATGTAATTAATTGGAGTCATTTTATAATAATTTTAGATATATAAAAAATTTATTAAACTATTCACCGTCTTTTACCCACCTCCTATGAGAATTTAGAAATTCACATAAAACTTAATTTTAGTGCTTCTGTGAGTGTAATTTCGAAAATCCTAGAAACACAGTTAATATCAAGGACTAAAATGTGGTTCAATGAGATGAAAATAATGTTGGTGAATAGTAACTTTTTATTTTTATTTACCACGGTTAAAAGTAAATAGGGTAATTAAGGGTAAAATTGATATTATTATTACCCTAACACATGTCCTAATTCTATTGGATAAGTTTAATTCGACCATAAAAAGCCTTAGGAATAACATATGACCATTTAGGTCCACTTGTATTAGATTAGGACATTTATTATTAATTTATTTAAAGAAGGGTTAGAATAGTTAAAATAAAAGTTTAATAACTAAATTATTTATTATATAGGGTTATACATAAGATAAATAATACTATTAATATTCATTAGAAAGATAAAAATATTTCCTTCCTAATGATATTTTAATTATAATTTTTAGACATTAAATAATTTAAGAAATTTATGGCACAATGGTGATGCAGTAATTACATAAATAATGAAATCTTAAAATAATTGATGTTATAAATACCCAAATAAATGTATTTTGAGACTTTTTATGAATTCCAAAAAAATTCTAGGTTAATATGACATGTTATTATTGAATTAATTATCATTTTTCTAACTAATCATGCAGTTATGATATTCACAAAAATCCATTACCAAATAGTGTCAAAATTGACATAAAATTGTTTTTAAAACAAATATTATATTATTAATTGTTATTATTTTCCTAAAAAGCTAAGGTTTGGAAAAGATACTTATATCATGATATGTGTATCATTAATGGAACACTTGTGGGAATCTTGGATGTATATGGTATGTTTATTAACTATATAATATAAAAGTACAAAGTGGCATGGTAAATGTCAATCTAATTAACTAAGAGTTAAAACTAAAAGATAAGGTTAATATAATAACCCAAACCTGCCTAAAATCTATTGGGTGAGATTATTCAGACCCATACCTACCTTAGCTTCGAAATAAATCAATTTGTAACTATTAAAACCCAAATATGACTTTATTATAAAATAATATTTTATGTTTTTCCAAAGGTGCCCCTCTCCTCCCTTATAAAAAGGGCACCCATTCCCTCTACTCTTAACACCCTTTTGAGCCTTGATGCTCGGCCAACCCCTACCCATTTATCTTCTCGACTTCCCTAGAAACATTCTGGAGGTTCTATTCTTCTCAAAAGACCAAATCTACTTCCTTAAGAGGAAGCTTAAAAGAGGTGCGTCGAAGAAGAGGTAATCTCTTCTTCCAATTATCTCAAGTTTTTTTCTTCTTCTA
The DNA here is from genome assembly GCA_963277665.1 of Viscum album. NCBI lineage: Eukaryota > Viridiplantae > Streptophyta > Magnoliopsida > Santalales > Viscaceae > Viscum > Viscum album. The sequence goes on from OY728132.1 coordinate 1,591,891,269, forward strand.
CTTCTTCTTCTTTAGTTGTCTCATTATAAATTAATAACATCAGTGTTACTTATATAATTATGTGCTATTATAGATATGAAAAAATCTTATTTCACCTTCTGTCCATCCTACGGAAAATGAAATCAGCACGCGTGCGTACGTACGGAATACCGTCTCCACGCCGTGGTGTAATCTGTTTTCAACCACCACCTTACTTGGATGGGTATAATGGTGTAAATAAATAATTATATATGATTATTGTAAAGTTATATTGATTCTAAAATATTATACATACACTTCAATACAATTCCACGATCATTGGAATGATATCATCGCTCGTGCGTACGTACGGACTACCGTCTCCACGACGTGATGAGATTCATTCTCCATGTTAACCATTCATGAATGATTATAAAGTATATATAATGAATAATAATGAAATATATGACATAATAATGATACATTATTTATGTATATATATATATATATATATTTATGTCATATACTTAATTCCATTCAATTCAATAAGGAAACGAAAACAGCGTTCATGCGTACATACGGCCTACTTTCTCCATGAACGGTGTATTTCACTCCATTTATCGATCTATCATATATATATGTATATGGTTAATATATATTATATATAATTCATTTTTTACATTCTGGAATTATTTAAATCAGTATATAAGTAATAATATCAAGAACAACAAGTCGAAACACCTATGATAAATGAAACGATTTTACCCAAAATGTTGCTTTAACATGGTATTTACAAAAGAACGGGTAATATAAAGTCATAAGTGAACCATATATGATATCATAAAAATGAATATGATTCTTCCATAAGTCAATTACATTATTTAAATCATTATACTGGAGGTTCGGACAAATAAAAATCTTATCAGACCTAAGGTAAGGGAAAATTTTACAATCTCAATTTTTATCCGAGATTGTTTATACTTCGATATTCACTGGGGCATATTTATCATCCAAATACATGTTTCTTCAATATGTAATATTATTTCTATCCTACTAAAATTTTTTAAGTCCAATTTTACCTATTGGGGAGTTTTTGGTAAATATATGAAAGGAATCTTCTGTCGTTTTCAGTATGAGGTTCTTTTTGAATTTTTCGACAAAAGTATGAGAAGAATGTTTTTTTAACTTATATGGCATGAAAGGTTTTTTACAGTTTTATAAAGCCTTATTTTCATGAATCTTCCTCCAAAATATTTCATGACTAATTTTCAACAGAATATTTTTATTTTAAAATTGCATGACGTTTTGTGAAAAGAAATAGATTTTGAAGAAGAAAGGATATTTTCCTCAAGAATTCATCTCAAGTGTTTTGTCAAAACCATTTTCCATCTAAGATGACATTATTTCATATGGGTATGTTTCAGGTATAATGTCTCTATAATTTACAGGTTTTTACTTTTCTTATTATGAAATGATATCCATTTGTTTTATATGGATTTTGTTATGATGGAATTAAGTTTATGAAACCCATTTTATTCTTTGGGTTATGATGATTGAATTATGTTTTTTTTATGGCACAAGTGAGAATGATTTCATTATGAGATGGTTGGGACCTATATCTCCCTCCAATGCATTGGGTAAAGATTTATATCTCATGATATAGACATGGTTGGAACGGTAAATTAATCTGGTTCAGTAATACAGGACTGGAACGAGGAGTGAACTCGATTCAGATTGGGACTTTGTCCACTAAGTTGCTCTTGGCAGCATTTCCTTGGCTACTATGGAAATCATATCATGTGCTTAATGGTTTCCACAATCACATGTTTTATTCACATGCTATTTTAGTATTTTTAATGTTTCTTTATGATCTATGCCTTATGTGCTTCCATGTTTTATGTCATTGCCCAACATTTTGATGTTGAAACATTATGTTCATGTTTTTAAATTCAAATGTATATGATTTGTTTTATTTTATCAATGAGTACCCTTACTGAGCATTTGAGCTCACACTTTATATGTTTACTTTTCCCCAGGATTTAATGAAAGGTTTTATGTAAGAAAACCAAAAGGGGAAGATCTTTATGGGAGATTTTGAAGATCTTTCACCACGATTAGAATATTACGTTCCAAGTTTCCAAAGAAACTAAACTATTATGGTCCTTGTGTGTCTATTTTCGTTATGTATTGAGTATTCCTTAAAAGTAAATAAATGTCCATGTATGTCAGGATTTGGGTCTCTATAGTTGGTATCAAAGGAAAGGTTTAGTTAACATTTGGAAACTAGGATGCGAAAACTTTAGTGAGATCCCTAGATATATTTATAAGGTATGTCTAGGAATGTCCCTAAGGTTAAGTATAAGTATAGGTTATAGTCCTAGAATTTTGGTAATGATATTATAATTAAACCTAAGATGTTAGATATCAATGGTACTCCCCCTTTATTATGTTGCTTTCCTTGGCATGATTTTTCCTCTCACACTATTCTTTTTGGGTTTTAGACGATGGCTAGAACCCGAAGTAACCAGGTTGATCAATGTAATGGACAATGCAATGATTGTCCTCCTGAACAAACCAATGTTATGGTAGATGAAGTGTAAAATCTTATTGCTATACTTACTCAATATATGAATCATTCTGGACTTCTGAATGAGCAGAGAAGGGAACAATATTCTATTGATTCCTTCATGAGGCAACGACCACCTTCTTTCAATGGGTCTTCTGATCTACTTGTTATTGAACGATGGATCAATACCTTTGAAAAGATATTTTCCATACTTCGCTATTCGGAACATGATAAATTCATTCTTGCTATTTACCGTTTAGAAGGTGAAGCAGACCAGTGGTGGACTCTAATTAAGAATACAAGTCCCCAAGATGAAATTGAATCCATGGAATGGGACATGTTCAAGAACTTGTTTTTCAGTAAGTACTTCCCTCGTATTCTTCGAACAAATATGGAAAATGAGTTACTTGAGCTTAAGCAAAAGGATGATGAATCTGTTGGTATATACGAAGGAAATTTTACAAGGCATGCGAGGTATGCATCTGGCTTTATCATCCAACCTGAAAGTAAAGTTGATCGATTCTTCAGTGGCTTAAAACCAGGTCTTCAAAGTGATTTAGCTATAAGAGACTTCAATAGCTATGAAGAAATTTTGTGTTGTGCTATCAAGGTAGAAATGGAAGTTGGTGTTACATATCCATCTCATGGTTTGGACAGGAAAAGAAAGATGGAGTTCAAGGAGAAATCTCAGAACAATGTGGAAAAGAAGATGAATGTTTCTTTATGCTCAAAGTGTGGAAAAAAGCATGGTGGGGATTGTCTTAAAGGGACTATAAAATATTTTAAGTGCGGAAAAGAAGTTCATCGAGTAGATGAGTGTCAAAGTAATGGAAAAAGGGTTTCTAATGATGTGAATAAAGAAAAGTCTGCAGAGAATGCACCACCAACACATCAATGCTTCAAGTGTAGTGAAATGGGGCATTATGCTAATAAATGCCCTAATCCAAGGGTTAACGTTGATCTACATGAACAACCACTTAAGGAAAAGGACAAAGTAAAGTCACATGTGATCACTGTTGGCAATGTTGAATATGACAACGATGTGGTGGAATGATTAAGTGTTTATGTAATGGTATTCCAAACTAATGTTGTATATAGTATAGTTGAATATTAGAATATTTATGTATTGGTCTATTGTGGTTTTCAATAATTTTTTGGTACCGGTAACCATGGAAATTGATTGAGATATTCTTGGAAAGAAGTTGAAATGTGCATAATGAAGAGATAAGGAGAAAATTAAATGTTTGACAGTATTCATGAGCTCATGACTTATATAAGGAAAAAGTTATATCATGGTTTGAGTATATAGAATTTTTGGATTTTGGTATGTGGAAGGAGTTAAATTTTGACAGAATTCATGTTTTCACTAAGGTTCAATGGGTATTCATTTTCAAGAGAATACATGATTAAGGTATTCACATGATTGGAATGTGACCAACAAGATATATGAGGGATAAATGATGTAATTCACATGCTTTTTATATGACCTTTTTAATAATCGTTCTCTTTATACTATGAGTTTGGAAAAATGTATTTTGGATAAACCTAAAGATTCGAATGGATTATGTTGAACATAAGTTAGTATTTTTTAAGGCTAGAAATCTGTTTTCAATATTATTGATAGAATGTTATAATAGTATAGTTTAAGAAAAAGGAAAACCCATAGGACGGGCGACAACCCGTCATGTCAGACAAGGATGTGGGAATCAAACCCACAACTAAAGTGCGACTTGCCTTTATCACCTACCACTAGCCTACAGGAAGTCCCTGGTTAGTAGAAACTAGTTTTATTTTATTAAGTGTTATGATAGCTGAAGTATAAGTCCTTTTTAGCAACCATATACGATTAATATCAGCATAGATGGACTTCTGTATATTTAATAAATTGTGCGAAACTTTATGCGATAGAAATAGATGGAATGGCCTATCATTCTATCACATAATTTTCTAACACTTCACAAAAGACAAATTCAGCTTCATTTCTTTAATAGATGAAGTGTAAATTGTTTGAGGTATGAGAAATGGTGAGATGATACTAAAATAAAGTAAATATTTCTTCTAATTCAAATTTATCAAATTTAGGGAAATGATCTTGAAAACAAATGAAAATGTTGTCCTAGTGCTCTCATATCTAATGAATCAGATGGTACCTTAGATCATCACAAATTTATGGCTTTTTGATTGTTGGATTTTTCATAGCCATTTCCTCTACCATTCTTCATCAGAAGTTGATGGTTATATTATTCTTCAATATCCAAATTTTCACCTATGTTCTCCTATGTCGAAACCTAGTGATAAGTTAATTTGGGTAACTGTTACGTTTCATACGTTAGTTTTTAAAGTCTTGTTTTGTTATTCCTTTTTACGATGTGGGTTTCTATGAAAGAAAAATTCAAGTAGTAAACCATTTATAACCCCAATGAATTTCGAGGGCGAAATTAATTTTAAGAGGGGTTGAATGTAACACCCCGAGATTTTATGAAAAATATTTTTTAAAATTTCATTGATGTCATGTGTTGTACGCTACACCAAAAGGAGCATTCACTACATGCATCCCTAACTTGGCTTCCTTTACACACAATCGTGACCTTCCACTATAGCGTGTGTTTACGCAATATTGAGTTTCACTAAACAATGATGTGTTATTAAAATATTATATAAACTAACCGTTATGAATAGTAATACCCACTTTTTGAAATTTTATAAATTTTATCTTTCAAAATGGACTTCATTTTTGGATTCAGAATATCGAAATTATCCTAGGGTGAATTTTTGGTATTTTTTTAAAAACATTCAATTTTTGATGAATAGTGAAAACACTTGGTTACTATTTAAAAACCGACTTTTTATTTGAATAATTATTTATTTTATTTAAATTTATTTTTTGTCAAAATTGATACATAATACATATATAAGTTCAATTTAATTAATTGGAGTCATTTTATAATAATTATATATATATAAAAATTTTATTGAACTTTTCACCGTCTTTTACTCACCTCCTAGGAGAATTTGGAAATTCACATAAAACCTAATTTTACAACTTCTTTGAGTGAAATTTTGAAAATACGAGAGATAGGGTTAATATCAAGGACTAAAATGTGGTTCAATGAGATGAAAATAATTTTTGGTGAATAGTAACTTTTTGCTTTTATTTACCACGACTAAAAGTAAATAGGGTAATTAACGGTAAAAATGATATTATTATTACCCTAAAACATGTCCTAATTCTATTGGATAAGTGTAATTCGACCAAAAACAACATTAGGAATAAAATATCACCATTTAGGTCCACTTGGATTAGATTAGGACATTTATTATTAATTTATTTAAAGAAGGGTTAAAATAGTTAAAATCAATGTTTAATAACTAAATCATTTTTAATATGGGTTATACATAAGATAAATTAAACTATAAATATTCAATAGAAATCTAAAAAGATTTCCTACCTAATGGTATTTTCTTTAAAAAATTTAGACATTAAATAATTTAAGTTATTCATGACACAATGGTGATGCAGTAATTACCTAAATACTGAAATCTTAAAATAATTGATGTTATAAATACCCAAATAAATGTAATTTGAGACTTTTTATGAATTCCAAAACATTTATAGGTTAATATGACATGTTATTATTGAATTAATTGATTTTTTTTTGAACTAATCATGCTGTTATTATTTTCACAAAAATCCATTACCAAATAGTTTCAAAATTGACATAAAATAGTTTTTAAAACAAATATTATATTATTAATTGTTATTATATTCCTAAAAATCTAATGTACGGATAATATACTTATATCATGATAGGTGTATAATTAATGGACCACTTGGGGGTCACTTGGATGTATATTGTAAGTTTATTAACGATATAGTATAAAAATACAAAGTGATATGGTAAATGTCAATCTAATTAACTAAGAGTTAAAACTAAATAAAAGGTTAATATAATATCTCAAACCTGTCTCAAATCTATTGGTTGAGATTATTTTGACCCATACCCACCTTATCATCGAAATAAATCAATTTTTAGCTATGAAAAACCGAAAATTACTTTATTATAAAATAATATTTTAAGTTTTTCCAATGGTGCCCCTCTCCTCCCTTATAAAAAGGGAACACCTTCCCTCTTCTCTTCACACCATTTTGAGCCTTGATGCTTTTCCAACCCCTGAAAATTTCTCTTCTCCACTTCCCTAGAAACATTATGTAGTTTCTGGTCTTCTCAAAAGACCAACTCTACTTCCTTAAGAGGAATCTTAAGGGAGGTGCGTCGAAGAAGAGGTAATCTCTTCGTCCAATTCTCTCAAGTTTCTTTCTTCTTCTACTTCTTCTTCATTAGTTGTCTCATTATGAAGTAATAAAATAGGTATTACTTATATACTGATATGTTATTATAAATATGAAACAACCTTATTTCACATTATATCCATCCTATGGAAAACGAAATCACCGCGCGTGCGTACGTACGGAATACCGTCTCCACGTCGTGGTGTAATCTGTTTTCGACCACCACCTTACTTGGATGGGTATAATGGTGTAAAAAAATAACTATATATGATTATTGTAAAGTTATATTGATTCTGAAATATTATACATACACTTCAATACAATTCCACGATCATGGGAATGATATCATCGATCGTGCATACGTACGGACTACCGTCTCCACGACGCGATGATATTCATTCTCCATGTTAACCATTCATTATTGATTATAAAGTATATATAATGAATAATAATGAAATATATTACATAATAATGATACTGGATTTATGTATATATATATGTATTTCATATACTTAATTCCATTCAATTCAATAAGGAAACGAAAACAGCAGTCATGCGTACGTACGGCCTACCGTCTCCATGAACGGTGTATTTCACTCCATTTATCGATCTATCATATATATATGTATATACTTAATATATATCATATATAAATATTGTTTTACACTCTGGAATTATGTAAATCAGTATATAAGTAATAATATCAAGAACAACAAGTCGAAACACATAAGATAAATGAAACGATTTTACCCAAAATGCAGCTTTAACATAGAATTTACAAAAGAACAGGTAATATAAAGTCATAAGTGAACCATATATGATATCATAACAATGAATATGATTCTTTAATAAGTCAATGAAGTTATTTAAATCATTATACAGGAGGTTAGAACACGTACAAATCTTATCGGACCTAAGGTAGGGGAAAATTTCACAATCTCAATTTTTATCCGAGATTGTTTATACTTCGATATTCACTGGGGAATATTTATCATCCACATCCATGTTTCTTAAATGTTAAATATTATTTCTATCATACTAAAATTTTTTAAGTCCAGTTTTAACTATTGGGGAGTTTTTGTTAATGATAATAAAGGAATCATCAGTTGTTTTCAGTACGAGGTTCTTTTTGACTTTTTCGGCAAAAGTACGAGAAGAATATTTTTTTAACTTATATGGCATGAAAGGTTTTTTACGGTTTAACAAAGCCTTATTTTTATGAAGCTTCCTCCAAAATATTTCATGACTAATTTTCAACAAAATATTTTTCTTTTAAAATTGCATGACGTTTTTTGAAAAGAAATTGATTTTGAAGAAGAAAAGATATTTTCCTCAAGAATTCATCTCAAGTGTTTTATCAGAACCATTTTCCATCTATGATGACATTATTTCATATGTGTTTTTTTCAAGTATAATGTCTCTATGATTTACATGGTTTCACTTTTCTTTTAATGAAATGATATCCATTTGTTTTATATGGATTATGTTATGATGGGATGATGTTTATGAAACCCATTTTATTCTTTGGGTTATGATGAATGAGTTATGTTTATTTTGTGGCATAAGTAAGAATTATTTCAATATGAAATGGGAGGGAAATATATCTACCTCCAATTCATTGGGAAAAGATTTATATCTCATGAGATATACATGGCTGGAATGGTAAGTTATTCAGGTTCATTAATACAGGACTGGAACGAGGAGTGAACTCGATTCAGAAAGGGACTTTGTCCACTAAGATGATCTTGGAAGCAATGCCTTGGCTACTATGGAAATCATATAATGTGCTTAATGGTTGCCACAATCACATGTTTTATTCCCATTCCATTTTATCATGTTTAATGTTTCTTTATGATCTATGCCTTATGTACTGCCATGTTTTATGTCATTGCCCATGATTTTGATGTTTAAACATAATGTTCATATTTTTAAGTTGAAATGTATATGATTTGTTTTATTTTATCCATGCTTACCCTTACTAAGAATTTGAGCTCACCCTTTATATGTTTACTTTTACCCAGGATTTAAAGAATGGTTTTAGATAAGAAAACCAGAAGGAGAAGATCTTTATGGGAGATATTTAAGGTCTTTCACCACAATTAGAAGATTACGTTCCGAGTTTCCAAAGACACTAAACTATTACAGTCCTTGTGTGTCTGTTTTTGTAATATATTGAGTATTCCACAAAAGTAATGAAATGTCCATATATGTCAGGCTTTGGGTCTCTACACTTGAGTCATAATCTCAATAATTAAGATCCATGTGAAAAACAATCCCGGAGAAAAGGATATGTTAGAACTTATTTCAAAGATTGAAAAACAATGTAGGTATCTTAGAAAAAAAACATTCATTATGAAATCAACAAGGAATATAATTCCCATATCTCATTGGTGTAACTTCTAACCAGTAAACTCTATCATCTATATGGATAAACTTAAAATCAATTAACACTTTCATCATTACACAATGTGTTGGAAGTATCTAACAAACCCACCCATCACATATGAGATAAATTTATTAAATTATTTGTGTTCAATACACAGTAATTCCTTCATCGATAATTTCCAAAAACTATATAATGAAACAAAAAAGGATTATTTTGTTTTACTAAAACATTCATAGATTTATTTACCCATGAAATAGAAATTTGTTTCTAATAATATCTTGAAAACATCATCATAAACCATTCAATGAAAATAAGTGAATGGTGTCATAAAATAATATAACAAGTGAAGAATAAGAATCATTTATGGAAACTAAAATATATTGAATTTTTTTTTTAAATATCATTAGAAAAACTCTTTGAAAATATAATAAAATATCATTTTCTTTTAAAAACATTTTAATTAAAAAATCATAGAATATTCCAAAATTCTGTTTCATAGAAAATAACCATGGAAACTTATAAATTAATCTTCAAATGAAATAATTGTAATGATGATTGTAAAAAAAAAATTCATAAATCCTAAAAATAATTTTTTGTTTCAAACATTTATAAAGGGAGTAAAAATTGACCCTTCAGAAAAATGTTAAGCAATTTTCTTTTAAATTTTTTTAAAAGAATGTCAAAGATCAAGGAAAATAATTTTAAGAAATAATTTTTGTTTATAAAATTCCTTTAATTGAATAATATAACTAATATGTTTGAATAATTTTGAAAAATTTATTTAAAAAAATTAAAACAGTATTTTTAATGAAAACACATTTACATACAGTTAAAATAACAACAAAAGTCCTTGAAATAATTAATATAAAAATTGAGATCAAAAAAATGTAATTATATTATATTTAATGATTCCATATATACACTATATAAATTAATAAATGTTCATCAATGAAAACATGTCTCAAAGAAGAGGGTTTGAGGTGAGAAACCCTTGAAACATGGGTAATGATTGAATAAAATACATTTAATGAAATATTATATCATGATTCTAAAAACATATAATTTTCATGAAATATATGTGTGAAAATGTGGTCAATGATTTGTAATTACAACATGATAAATAAAAATTGGTTCATAGCATGAATTAAGTCTAAAAGAATTGAAATTGAGACCATGAAAACCCTTGAAACTTTTTTAAAATTTAAATAAATATCTCATAAAAGAGTGAAATTAAAGAAAAATTAGATATCGTAATAAAAGATTCATTCATGATATAATATCTAAATATTTTGTATATACACCTTATAAAATAAAGTTAATGTATATTAAAAAACAAGTCTTAAAGAAACAATATTGAGACAAATAATCCTTATAAAATATTATATCATTGAAGTTGAAATTAATCAATGAATCAATTATATGTAACATTTTTAAAACAATAAATTATATTTAAATTAAAACATAATTAAACTAGGAGATATTCTATACATAATCATGAAATAAAATAGTCATTGAAGAATAATTATAACCCAATTAATCAAAATTAAATAAAGAAAAACCTTACCAAGAGTCCCGACATGATATGTAGGTTCTCTGACTCTAGTATAATAAAAATATCATAATTATGTACTTTTTTAAGAACCATTTATAGGATTATTAATTTATCATTGAACCATGTATTACTTTTATTTCAATGATATATTTACTTACTTAATTAGTTACATCCAAGTCAGGTGTTTGGAAGATGTTCAATTCAAAATTTCAAATTGAATTTGGTGTGTTGAACATGGTCAAAGTGTCCATGATTAAATAATATAAAAAATAATATTAGTTAATTAGTTATAATTTTAATACCTGGAATAAAATTTTGGAATAACCATTGAATATTCGATGTTAAGAAAAAATCACATCGCTTCATGGAGGTGATATTCTCCACGTACACATGAGCGATGTTATTATTATTTTTAAAATGAAAGGGAAAGAAAATGAATGATATAATATCCTTCCAAAATGTTAATTTTTTAATTTATATAATATATATGTGTGTGTGTGTTAAATCTATCATTATATAAATCTATGATAGGTGGTGCTGGAAAAATAAAATACATTGCTTCGTGGAGGTGGTAGTCCACATATACGAACAAATGACGATTTCAATCCCCATGGGATGAAAAATGACAAAATAAGGTTATTAAATTATAATAATGACATCTCAGTATATGGGAAATACTAATATTATTATATTGTAATTATAAAGATGGATTTTAATGAGGTTAAATAAGAAGTAATATGAAAACTCTCGGTTAAGAAAATTACCTCCTCTTTGAAGTACCCCATTTAGATCTATCCAAAAGAACCCTGGGATAGTATTTTTAGAAGAAAGTTCCCCTATTATATATATAAGGATGTTCTTAATAATTTTAGGTGATGTTTCAACTCATTTATCTTAGATTTAACCCTCGTTAACCCTATTGAAATTTATCAAAATGTCAATGTTTATTACAATTTATGGGTCGATAGAGTTACTATATAAGGGAAAGTGACATATAAATGGATAATGTATGAAATTTTAATACCATATCCCATTTAGTTTCACAATGTTTTTTATGAATATTAAACTATTTAATAAAATATTATTTAACATAAAATATCATCAAATTCATATACATGACTATTATCAAAATTGACTTCAAAAAATATCAATAGAGTGATATAGTTTGAATAGGAATGTTTTAAACAATTAAAATAAATAATATATATCCACAAAATTCATGGAACATGATAAATCACCTAGAAAATATTACTTTTAAGTTTTTTTTAATCATTTACTTGATTCTTCTACTATATGTATATGAAATATGTCGACATTGCGTAAGAATTTTAGGTAATTATTCAATCACTAAAAATTAAAAATAAATTACCATGATAATAGGAATCATTAATATTTTAAATAAAAATTTAAATCAAAAAATATATTCCATTCATCTATATGGAAAATATCATAGTCACTTAAACAAAGAGAGTGACGATTTGGATTTAATTCATACTTAAAATAATATTAAGGTCATTTTCAAATAAAAATGGAACCAATTTTACATATAATGATATATTTAATGAGTTAGTTTGAATTAAACTTATTAAATAGGAATAATTCCTATGTAATATATACTTTTAAGGCCATATCATATTTCTTTAATGTTAATAAATTGAGTTAACTTTATCGAGGTGAGAAATAGTTAACCGGATTACTATTCATAATGAAAAAAAATAAAGTTGTCCCATTCAAAAAAATTGGAATATTTTATTCCAAATATTGAATCTATTTTAAGAAATTAATTCCCTTTAATTGATGAATTAATTTTAAAATTAACCTCTAAAATGCAATGAAAAATCATTTTTCTGAAAAAAAAACATTTTTAAGTATAAAAATGCTTTTATATCAAAATGAAGAAAAATTTAAAATATAAAGACATAAATTATATTATTTTTTATAAAAAAGAACTAATAAAATTCTAAAGTCAATTCATAAAAAATGGGACTTTGTAATTATTTAAATTGAAAAGGAATATTTCTATAACATCAGTATTTTTCTCTATTTTCTAAAAAAATAATCCTTTCATCAAAATACCAAAATTGTAACCTAAGATAATTTTTACATGATTATTCAAAAAAATAAATTCCTTTTATATAATAAAATTTATAAAAAAAATTATAAATTAATAGTAAAATTCACTCACAAAAAGAAATAAAACAATTTTTGAAGAAAACGTATTTTTTAAGCATATAATTACTTTACTAAAAATTAATTTGCTTTTTTATTATTAATTAATAAATATATTTATATTATATAAAACTTTTATAAAAAAAATTATAATGTTTTTACTAGTATTAATACATTTTAATCTAACAACTATTTTATAACCATCACATTTAAATAATAATATTTTTATAGTATATTGTAGTTCGTTTAAAGATTGGTGTTGTGTGTTAAGAAAGCTATTGAGAATAATATTATTTTAAAATAAATTTTTAGGTTGTTATAGTTATACTCAATGAAACTATACAACTTTCTTTACACTTTTCATTGAAATCTCATAAAGTGAGAAATATTCTCTGATTACAATGAAATGTTTAGATTTTGTATGGTGATCGACTAAAACCCAAATTGAATTATTCCATTTAAATATCTAGGGGAGTACCAATATAAAATATATCATGATTATTTACCATCCCCACTCAGTTATGGGTAATGTTTGTAACATAACTTTAGACTTTTATCTCTCTTCCATAACCTTATATCATACCCAACAGAATGATACATACGATGTAATATAACTCTTCATGTTGTCCCACCATAAATACTCTTTAATATTTATACGCATCTTCATACCTCCCAGATAAATAGAAAATGATGAGATATATGATTCATCCAATTTCACATTCTTCATTTCTATTATTAATGGGTAATATACTCTATTATTTAACTTTTTCATTCATTCATGGTATTTTTTGAATCCATGAATAATTCTTACCTTCCATTACATCTATATATCTTCCTTTAAAGCCTCTTTAATCATCACATGATCATATGGTTGAATTTTCGTCTAATAAATATATTACCCATTTAATTTCCATAGTATTTCAATGTCCCTCATCTGAAAATCCATAATTATAGGATCTCATTCAATCATTATCATGGAAAAACTACCATGCACCTTCTAACTCAGTGCATCAGCCACCTTTTTCAACTTCTAAGGATAGTAATTAATTGAGTATTCATAACCATTAATCAATTACAACCATCTCATCTTATTAATATTCAACACTTTCTGGGTGAATATATACATCAATCTTTAATAATCTGTATATATATCACAACTTTCCCCATAATTTTATTTCCTTGTTATCTTCAAAGAAAACATTGTTTTTTCCCATTCGAAATCATGAGGTAGAAAATTATTATCATGAATTCAAATGGAATGATTTATAAACTATATACATTTCCTTCTTCATTAAAACACATTATATTTACTTAGTCGATTCATCAATATAGATAACAAACCATTCTCCATTGTCATGTAGTGTGATCACATGTTCACTAAAAAACCCTCTCTTAGGTTTCATAAAAAAAATTCCCATTCATTTTTACAAGGAATGTGGAACCCTTCTGCGTCCACCTAGTCAAAGGATTTTTTAACAGTGAAAACTTTCACATAAAGAATGAATAGTATCCACCCTTCCCCATAAAACTATGGATTTCGATAACTATAGTTGGACTAGGACATTACTCAATAACTTCTATCATTAAAGATATAACTGATATCCCCTTATTATGACTACATAACCGAAGAATAATATTTTCTAATTCCAAAATTAAAATTTTCTAAATTTGGAATACAGCTTTTCCTTCCCCATGGTCTTTAAAAAAATTCAAAAATGATCTTCATTTTTTTCATTTATCTTGGAATATATGATATTATATCCTATGAAGACTATCAAAAACTAATAAAGATAATCTCTCAAGACTCTATTCCTTAAATCCATGAAGATAGTTGGGGAATCGACAATTAAAAAATGTAATCACTAAGAATTCATAATGATCATGCCTCATATAGAAGTATTTATTAGATATTTCCTCATTTTTATACCTTAATAGATGATATCTAATTTTTAGGTTAATATTTGAAAGGTATTTATATTATTATAGTTCATAAAACAAATCATTAATACATGGTGGAGAGTACTTTTTCTTAATTTTAATATTTTTATATTTCAAATAATCAATGAAAAAATGCATTGAATCATATTTTTTCTTAAAAAAAAAAAGAAAAGGTACACCCCATGGTGATTCACTTGGTTGAATGAATCCCTAATCAAGATTCCCCTAGAGTTAAATCTTCAATTTTTAGAACTCAATATGGGCCATTTCATAAGGAGTATATGAAATAGTTATAGCACCACATATGAGTTATATTGAAAACAAAAATTCACAATTCAGGTGAATTCTAGAAAACTATTCAACTAATACATCAATATATTCATACATAGTAGTAATATCAATAATTTTGAGTTTCGATACATCCATTTGATATAGATGGCCCTCATGGAATGGTAATAAGACCAATACAGTAGATGTATCCTCCATTGGATGTTCTTATTCATCATCTCAATAATAGAAAATCATTGGTTCATTCGGAATATTAAATGTTACATCCATTCCTTAGTAATTAATATAGGCCCTATATAAAGAATGCCAATCCATGTCCAAAATCACATCAAGTTTTCTGTAACTTCCCAGTTCCAACTGCCGCACTGAAGTGCCCCAGACCTGGTTGGTCACATAACCTCAAGCGCATTTCCCCAAATGCCAGAGTATGTCGACTTGCAGTGAGGGACAGGGTCTAATAGTGGGGAAACTATGCCTTAATTGGTAGAGTATACACATGGGATAACAATAATAACAAAAGTGGAAGCAGTAATACCATACAACGAGTAAGTAGCAGAAGACTGAAAGTAAATAAACAACTAGATCACATATATAAATGATTCATGTCACATATGTCTAGTAAGAAGATAAATAGGTCACAATGATGGAAATACAATAATAAAACAACGAAAAAAAAAGAACAAGTAAAATCCATTAGCATCACAGGCCTCAGCTTGGTCACATGATCTCCAACTCCAACACCAATCAAGTACTTGATGAAGAAGGGTGCCTTCCCTTATCTATACCTGCAACCATATAATCACCTTAGGTCGAAAAGAATGACCCAAATTGGTTCTGATATGAATCATAGTAGGAAACCACCAAAATATCTGTTCCTAACAATCAGTGAATATATATAGCTGGTAATATAATAAAATGAATCAATAAACTAATAAGTACTCAGAAGTAAACAATCCTTCAGTTTTCAATTACATTTATTTATATCTATTAATTATTCCATCCATTGAATAATTTGACTTCAGTATTTAGCCTAATATTTGTATCCCCTAGTATAAAAGAAACAACATATGTCTCAAAAGACCGTATAAATAATCAAGAGAGACTGAGTTCATTCTTGTGCTTTGACTTGGAAGAATCATCATAATCATACAATCATTCACAAGAAACCCTATGAGAAACTTAGCATAGTCTAATCCTATATTGTTTCATATATAATAATATCAATAAAATAATAAAGACCCTATAAGAAATATCACACGGTCTAACCCCTTTGGTCTCACATAGCACTATTCATTTACAAACAACCACTCAGGTAGCTCTGATAGTCAATTACCCCTTGTTCTGAATTATAATTTCCCCCTAACACCTCTCACAATCAATGCCCTGTCATCCAACATTTATTTAAAAATGACCCTCTGGGTAGCTCTCACTGTCTAACCACTCTGGTCAATGACCCACTGCAGCTCTCACAGTCAATACCTCGGGTCAATTATAACAACAATTCATAATATAAAGACCCTACTTTTGGAACCTCTCATAGTCAATTTTCCTTCGTCACACATTCATAATGAAAAATACATGAATTTCTTATAAACAAAAAATCCATCCAAATAGCACTAGGCATGGAAAATAAATCATCCTAACATTATTTCTATACCCAATGGCCATAACAAAAAACAGTCATCGAAAAAAACTCCATAAACAAGGTAGTCAACCTTATGCACAAACAATAACCCTTTCTCAATCAAAAAAAACAATATCAAGCATTAAACATGGTTAAATTCCAAAAACACACAATACCCTGACCATGGGTATTCATCACCTTAAGCATATATAATCAAAAGAATATCAAAGAAAGGAACAAACCACCCTCCTTGATGTGGTATGGTGAACACTCTCGAACACGGCCATTGAATCGGCCTAGAATGTAATAGATCTATAAAAATTTCAAAAAATTTCAACCTTAAATAACTTATGACATAGGTGAAATTAGGAAGAGAGGCCCCAGGGAAAGATAGAACTCACTGGTGGAAATCCAACACATCTGGTGGCTTCTCAATCAGCACTCAGACAGAGAAACAAGAGAACCTCATAGATTTTCAGTTGTACGTTGCTCTCCCGTAAGAGACACGGGAAGAAGAAGATGCTTCTAGAGATTAGATGAGACCCCATTCCGATTAATCAACTAAAAATAAAATTACAATGTGTGTTCATTCAATGAATGCGCCATGTACTAGCCTCAATAGTCCCTTTTTTAGGCAGTCTATCAGGTCACCTACATGGCCATGTACTCCACCATTACACGGCCAACACACAGTTATGTGCGGATAATGAGTACACGATATGTACTCAGGGGTACACAAAATGTACTTAGAATATTTTTATTTCTTTATTTTTCCTCAAAAGCAACCAGAAACAAATATCCATACCTAAAATGAAGATCTGAGCTCTTAAAAACATCCCCGCTTAAAGAAAGTCATCCCCCAATTCCACTTACAAGGGTGGTGAAGAAGAGACATCAAACAACTATGGCCACTGTGATTGTACGTCGGCCTTTCTCTCCCAAGCCTCATCCTTTACTCACTCATGCTACCATAGCACCCGGACTAGAGGAACCAACCAGCCCCAAAGAAATTTCATTCTTAGATCCACAATCTGAATAGGGTACTTCTCAAAGGATGCATCCACCTCTAACTCAACCTCCTCAGGTTGAAAAACGCGAGACAAGTCTAAAAAGTAACATCATAGATGAGAAACGTGGAAGACATCATGCATTACCTGGTACCTCTAAGGTAACCGAAACTAATAGGTAATCGACCAAACTTTCCCAAAACCTCAACTGGATTAACGTATCTTAGTGAAATATTTCCATGTCTCCTAATCCTCCTATGTCCCAACCTCAGGGCGACATTTTAGAAAACCCGATCTCTGACTTCGAACTCCAGAGGTCATCTCTGTCAATCAGCATAGGATTTATAGTGAGACTGAATTGTTGTCATCCTATTCCAAATCAAATCTACCTGATCAGGGGTCCCCTGGACAAGATGAATTCCAAGAATAGAAGCCTCTTATGTCTCCATCCAACATAGGGTTGCCCATCATATCCTCCCGTACAATGCCTAATAAGGTGCCATCTGAATCCTTCATGAAAATTTTTATTGTTGGAAAACTTCACTAGGGTTATGTGTCTCTCCACGTACCCCCAAAATCCAGGACATGTGCTCAAAGAATGTCCTCCAAAATCAAATTCGTGCACTGGGACTCACCATCTTTCTGGTGATGTTAAAACGTACTCAAAGGTACCAATGTACCCAAACCCTCTGTAGACCCCATCAGACACGAGAAGTAAGTTGGGAATCCCTTTCTGAAATGATAGAGTGTGGAACCCCATGAAAAGGGTACAGTCTCTCAGATGTACAACCTTCCAAGATCATCAACACTTATGTTTTCCTTGATACAAAAAAAATTCAACCTTCGTGAGTCTATCAACAACAACCCATATTGCATCACTCCCTCAAGGTGACCTCGGTAAACCTATCACAAAATCCATCGTGATATCATTCCACTTCCATTAAGAAATATGTAACTACTGTAGAAGACCAACTAGTCACTGATTCTCTTCCTTCACATTTTGATAGGTGAAACATCTCCTAATAAAACCAGCCATATCTCTCTTCAGTTTTGTCCACCAATACTAATGGTGTAGATCTCAATACATCTTGGTGAAACCAGGATGAATTACCGAAACTAAGGAATAAAAATCCCATATCATCCTCTTGTGTATGCCTGCTGACACACATACTCACCCTTGAAAATGAAAGATCTCATCCCTAACTATGGTCCACCCAGTAGTAGGGTCCTCTCTTGCCACACCCACTCATAGGATTATGGCTTCAAAATCTGATAGATACCTCATTCTCACTCAATCTAGTATAGTAGATATAACTTCTATTGAAGAAAGAACCATCTTCTCCTATATGTCGTGCACCTCCAAATGAATCTTAGAGAACAGTTCCATAAGCTACCACTCAAAGTTGGCCTTCTGAACTACCTCTATCTGATTCCTCATGCTCAACACATCATCCATTGCATTTACTTTTCCAGGAATATAGGCAAGCTCCAAGTCAAAAGACATAAGGTAGTAAACCCACCTTTGTTATCTCAAATTTAGATCACACCGAGTAAAGATATACTTGAGTCTTTTGTGGTTAGTGAACACCACAAAATGATCTCCCAAAAGATAATGTATCCAACAGTGCAAATCATGCACAAGTGCAGCTAACTCCAGATCATGCATTGAGTAATTCCTCTAATGTGGCCTCAACTGCTGAGACCCATATGCAATAAATCCTTCCCCCTACATAAGCACTGATCCCAGCCCGATACCTGATGCTTCACAGTAAATGGTGTAACTCTTTCTCAGCTCGGTAAAAATTAGTATCTTTTCTAAATTCAACCTCCCCTTTAGCCCCTAGAAGGCTAAATCACAGGATTTTGTTCACAAGTACTTCACACCCTTCTTATTTTGTCTTATCATTGGCACTGATAAGCATGAAAAGTCCTCTATAAAGGGCATGTAGTAACCATAAATCCCTTTAAAACCTTGTACCTCAAGGAAATTCTTTAGTTCCTCCCAAGAAACTACTTCTCTCACTTTATCTGGGTCTACTGATACACCTGTCTCTGAGATAACATCACCTTAGAAGTGAATCTGGTCCATCCAAAAGTGGAATTTTGAGATCCTGGCATATAAATGATGCTCTCTCAGTGTACACAATATGATCTCAAGATTGATGGAATGGTCATGTCAAGTGTGATAGTACACAATGATATCAACCATGAAGACTAATACAAAAGAATCCAAGTAAGGATGGAACACTCTGTTCATCGGATCCATGAAAACTGTCGGCAAGTTCGTGAGACCAAAACGAAATAACGACATACTCATATAGACCATACCTTCTTCGAAAGGCTATAAGTGGTGTATCTGATGGTCTAGCATGCAACTTATGATAACTGTATCTCAATTCAATCTTGAATGACACTCAGGATCCTTTAAGATGATCAAAGAGATCATCAGTCCCCAGCAATGGATATCGGTTCTTAACTGTCAACTAGTTTAGCTTCTGATAATCCAAAACAAAGTCTGAGGGTATCGTCTTCCTACTTCGCAAACATAACAGGAGCACCCCAAGGAGAAGTACTGGGTCGAATGAAACCCTTTGCCTGCAAATCCTTTAAAAGCTCTTTAATCTCCTATAACTTTGGTGTAGCCATCTTAAAAGGAGGAATGGACACTGGTGTTACTCCTAGGACAAGATCAATAGGGAAATGTACCTCTCGTTCCAGAGGTAAACCTGAAAATTTGTCTGGAAAGGAATCCCTGAAACGATCCACCATTGGAGGAAAGTCCAATTGTGATATCCCTTGGCCATACAGATATAGACTAGAAATATGTCCTATAACTCCTCCCAACCCATGATGCTCGGTTCCATCCCTACTCACCTGAACATCCCATTCTCCCATTTATAGAAAAGTCCCACCCTCTAGTGATTCCAAACTCACCCTGCAAAGATAGAAGTCATCAAATATCTAAGAGGATACTAACCAGTCAATTCTGAGAATGACATTGTTTCTTGTCATATCTAAGACATATAGGTCCCATAAGAAGATACACCTACCAACCTCAAAATGTCTCTCCTTTCACTGATGTATACTAGACGTTCTAATCCCCAACAAAGTTTCTGGCATCATAACATCCTCAGAAGTAAAGATACAGAGCCCAAGCCTCTCCATAATAGAAATAGATATAAAACTATGGGAAGATGCAATATCAAAAAGTTTATGAGCAAAAACTAAGGAAACTATAATCGTATCTCTAACTGTAGAGGGTCCAAGATCCTTCTCCTACTGGGTCTGCTCCACTTCAAATATCTGACCTATAATGTGGCCCTATGACCCTGCCTGACTACCATCAGTTGATCCAACATGCGGTCACTGAAAACATGTATCCTAAAGACTATGGATATGGCCAGCTCTTTAACTTGAACGGCCTAACGAACTCCAGTTCCCTAACTAATAAGAAACTCGTGGTCCTGCTTTTAAACTTGGAGTCATAACAGAAACCCTATTTCCAGCTGCTAGTGAAAACACCTAGAAAAAACACTAAAGATAACCCATCTTGCTGCAATCTCGGTACTCAAATGGGTCCCACGGGCACTGAGGTCTCGTTTTCTCACCCTTCGCACACTGGTATCATACCATTTGGAAACCTGAATAAACATCACATGATAGCTCCCTACAGTGCTTCCTGCTATATTTAAAAGGTGTACCATCCCTGGATGTTAAACTACCATGACTAATAGCTCTCAAATCCCTCATATTACACTTGGTAATCAGTGCTTGGTTCATTATATCCATCACTGAAGTTATCCTGAAGACATTTACCTATGATCAGATGTCATACTTGAGACCATCCTCAAACTGCCTATCCAAATACAACTCGCCACCTCCCAGAACAGGTAAAATGTGTTGTAGCTCTATAAAAAGAGAAGAGCACTCCATCACTGAAAGAGTGCCCTTCTCTAGATGCATGAAATCTCAAGCATTATTGGTGTTGAACTTCTCGAGGTAGAAGTAGTCATAGAATATCCTCTAAAATTATTCCCAAGTCATATCTCGATGATGTCCCGCCTATGAGATAACATCCCACCATCGTTTTGTGAAATCATGTAGCATGTTCGTAGAAATATTCACCCTCATCTTTGGAGGCGTCTCTAGATGCTCAAAGATAGAAAGCATGTCCTCTAACCATGACTCTAAAGCCTTTGGTCCTCCATCCCCAGAAAAAGTGGGAGGATACTGCTATTGGAAGACCCACATCAACACTGCCATAGATGGGGTAGGGTGTGGTTCTCCCTGAAGGGTCTATAACATCCTAAAAAATCCTTCATGGAACTATGAATCATCACCTGTGTCCGGTATAACAGCTAGTTCCATGACAGACATGACATGAGGATCTGCTGGTAGTCCCTAATCTACCATCTCTAGAGTATAATCATTGCTTTTTATCTAGTGTACAATCATAGGATATCTCGGTGGAATGACTCTTCAAGGTCAAGCGCACACCTCAGTATAATATTATCAAGGAAATCAACTTAGAAATTCCAGAAGGGAACATAATAAGAAAACAATCAAGTTTTTCAACACAGGGCCATAGGGTGTGTAAAACCAGCACATGACATGTTCCCTTAAGTATTAAGCATGGCGTGTACCTCTTCCAAACCTCATCGTGAAACACCCATAAAAACGGCATGTACCTCCTAGGACATGACGTGAACTTGAATTTTTATCTCATACTGGAGATTCTTCTACAAGGAGAAACCACGCAGTTCTCTCCTAGGTATCACTACATGGCATGTTCTCCCTAGACACGGAATGTACTAACAAATCCATAACAACCTGTGTCATTAGTGACAGGTTCAGAGACATAGACGACTTCTGCACGGCATGTTCAAGCTGGACATAATGTTTACTACCTGAATTTCATCTACCCAAGTCGTTATTTACGCGGCTAGATACATGGTCTCTACCGAACGATTTGTACAATCTAGAAACAACATGTTCTACCATCATTTTACCAACCCTTTGTCTCTACCTACACATTCAGTCTCATAGTCGAACACTACATGATGTGTGGATACAGTACACGGTGTGTACTGAAGAAAAGTTGTTTCTTCCATAATAGAAGAACCCATGGTGTGTGTTCATAACACCACACACCGTATTTTCAGGGTTTCTAGATAGTAGGCCTCTGAGAATTCTCCAGAACCAATAAATACTTAGATTTTTGTCCAATTTATGAAAAATCCCAACCCGTGAGATCCCAAACTCCTATGAATCAATGTTTGGAATCTTTCTTCACATAAAAAATTGAAAAAATTCAAATAAAGTTCAATATGATCCACCAAATTCCGATTCAAGAGGGCCCATAAAACCTCAGGGATCAAAGTTTGGCATCCATGGGAAAGAAACATTACATATTCAAATAACCTAATAATAGGTATTCTATCACTAAATCTATAACAACAACATGAATATCTTGAAAATTCTCTATCACAACAGCATGTAATCAGTAATGCACACTAAATGGCATGACAAGAATGCATGACATGCGATCTATCTTAACTGCTTATATGATGCATGGGATGGAATATCTTCATCTCATTGAGTTGAAATAGAAATAGAACCTTAATAATATAAATGATAACAACACAATACAATTGAATCACCCTATAGAGAAATCAAATCCACTATAACCATTTAAAAACCATAAAAATTTCAATATCTCGGGCAACATGGATTTTACCTATACACGTGTTAGCTAATCTCAGGCATAGCTTATTACCAACTACCCATTCCTTCATATCCCTATCTATAGGATCAAAATATTAAGACAAAGTATAAAAGAAACTTCCTTGATTTCAATTTGTAACATCCCAGTTTTGGGTGCCGCCCTAATGTTCCCAAGACCTGATTTGTCACATAACCTCAACCGTATTTCCCGAAATGCCAGAGGCTGCCAACTAGCAGTGAGGGACAAGGTCTGATATTGGGTAAACTAAGCCCTCATTTTCATAGTATACATATAAGAATAACAATAATAACAAAATAAGAAGCAGTAATACCATACAACAAGTAAAAAGGGGAACATTGATAGTAAATAAACAACTAGAGAAGATATATAAATGATGCATGTCACATATGTCTAGGAAAGAGGCCAAAAAAGTCACAATTATAGAAATACAATACTAAACCAAAGTAAAAAACAAATAAAAATTAATCTCCAGTAGAATCACAAGCCTCATCATGGTCTCATGCTCTCCGGCTCCGATAGTAATCAAGTACCTGATGAAGAAGGGTGCTTTCCCTTATCTATACCTGCAACCATATAATCTGTTTGGGACAAAAATCATAACCCTAAAATGGTGTGATACAAATCCCAATAGAAAACCACCAAAAGATATGTGCCTAACTATTAGTGAATATATATATATATTAGGTATTGTGAAGAAATGAAGCAATAAACTAGAAAGTACTCAGAAGTAAAAAATCCTTTAGTTTTCAATTACACTCATTTAAATTTAATAATTATTTAATCCATTGAAAAATGTGGCCTCAAGATTTATCCTAAGATCTATATCACCTAGTGTAAAAGTAAAAACATACATCTCAAAAGACCATATAAACAATCAATAGAGACAGAGTCCAAGCTGATTCTTTGGATAGGAATATCCGTCATAATCATACAATCATTCACAAGAAACTCGCTGGGAAATTTCTCATAGTCTAATCCCATCTAGTTTCTCATATCATCAAATAAATAAAATAATAAAGAACCTCTAGGAAAATCACATGGTCTAACCCATTTCGTCTCACATAGCACTATTCATTTACAAAAAACCACTTGTGTATCTCTCAAGGTCAATACCCCCTTGGTCTACATTATAATTCCACCCTAAAGGCTCTCACAGTCAATTCCCTGTGGTCCAACATTTATTTAATAATGACCCTCTAGGTAGCTCTCGCATTCTAAACCCTCTGGTCAATGACCCATGACAGTTCTCACAGTCAATACCTCTGGTCAATTATAACAACAATTCATAATTAAAAGACCCTACTTCAGGAAGCTCTCACAGTCAATTACCCTTGGTCATACTTTTATAATGTGAAACACATGCATTTCATATAAATAGAAACTCCATCCTAACAACACTAGGAATGGAAAACAAAGCATCCTAACATGATTTCTAGACCCAGCGGCCATAAGCATAACAACCATTTGAATCAATTCCATAAAAAAGGTAGTAAACCTTATTCACAAACAATAACCCTTTCTCTATCAAACTTACGATAATAGGCATTAAACAGGGTTAAATTCCAAAACCACGCAATACCCTAACCATGGGTATTAATCACTGTAAGCAAATATAATCCAAATACTATCATAGAAAGGCACAAACCACCTACCTCAATGTGGTATGATTAATACTCTCGAACGTCATCCCTTGAATTTGGATAGAACATAATATATATACAAAAAGGTCAAAAACTCTCAACCTTGAATAAAATATGAGAGACGGTCAGGAAGAGAGGCACTAGGGAAAGAGATAACTCACTGGTGGGAATCCAACACACTGAGCGGTGTCTCGATCAGAGCTCGGATAGAGGAATGAGAGATCCTCGAAGACTTTTGGTCGTATGTTGCTCTCCTGTATGAGACGAGGGGAGAAGAAGACACCTTTGGGGATTAGATGTTCCCCCTATCTGATTAATTAAATTAAAATAAAAGTACAACACGTTTTCATTTAATGTTCACACCGTGTATTAGCCTCAACCGGACCCCGCTTTAGGTGGTCTTCCAGGTCACCTACACGGCCAACACATGGTTATCCACAGCAACCAGGTACATGGCGTGTAATCAGAAGTACACAACATGTACATAGAAAATTTCCATTTATTCCTTTTTCCAAAAAAAAATCAAAACAAAGATCCATACCTGAAATGAAGATCCGGGTTCTTACATTTATCAAGAGGATAATGATCAAGATTTGAAAGAATTTATTTACCAAAAACCTCTATTAGATAGGATATGTAGACTTGTGAGGTTATCATCATACATATAAGAGTTTTCACTAATAACTCAACATCTTATTGTTGAGGTGGTTATGTGATAACCTAACTAAATTATTCTGAAATATAAGTGTGGTTAGGACCAGAATCAAATAATACATGGGTAGTTATAGAATAGATGATAAGCGTACCTTTCAACACTTCATTCTCATGGCCCACTTTGGCGATTATGATCACCGGATATTTCCCACTATCTCTTGGGATATGATGTTAGTTATTCTTATTTTCATCATTAACCCTTGTATTTTTTCACTAGTTGGAATAATTATTATAATATTACTAATTATAGCATTGGTGGATGGGTGGTTCATTCAGTTTATCTCTCCCCCAATTATTTTAATTTTCTTGAATCTTTATATCCCTTTGGTATTTACATTATTTATGGTTATCCTTTCCACATTTCAAATATTTACAAGTCCCTTAAAGACAATTTCCCCCATTCTTCTTTCGATGCATTTGAAAAAAAGGTTTATTTTATTTCCTTTATGGATTTTAATAATATAATATCATGGAAGCTCCAACATTCTATTCATATCAAAATAATAAAGATTATGGAAATATGTAATATCTATTTTTGGAACCATGTTAGGTGGAAGTTGTTTTTTGGAAGCTAAACATGTTTTTTACATGTGTTGTCATTTTTTGTCAACAAAATATCAAAGAAGAATACAATAATATCACATTGTAAAATTTGGTTATCAATCTCAGAATCATATTCAGATGATCAGATTCACCTTGGGTTCAGAAAGAAAAGAAGATCATAATGAGAAGTTGTATCAGAGTCAATCTAGCTTTGATGTAAATCTGGAAATTCTTTACTGGTCTTGGAGTTCTCATAAATAATTTTTAACCTAAAAACTTATGATCAAATACATATGAAATAAATTGGGATAAAAAGTGCTACCAATCAAATTAAGTTTCAGATTGGAAAAAATAAGTTATTGGCAAGTTACAATACATCTAAATGTAAGTTAGATGATGCTATGTCGATCTTAAAGGATTTCAAAGTCATGAGGAAGTAATGATAAAAGAAAAAAAAATCAAAGAAAGAAGTTCTAGTAGTCAAAGATTTCCAATCTCATTTCATTAGTGTGAGATCACCTAATGTTGAATAGTTTGAGGTTTGTAATGTTTTGTTCAGAACATGAAATTATGAAGATATTGGTTTTTAGTCAGACCATTATAACATGAGATAAAAATATTCAAGGAAAGAAGTTGTTGAATATCAGAAGTGTATATCGTAATTATAAAATAATAATGTTTCTAAAGTCAAATCTAGTAAACACTAGCTAATCATATTTGGTGTGCCACTGAGTATCGATGTTCCACTAACATCGATCTTTAGATGCAGTGTATATTGTAAAAGGGTATTAGAATGAAAATTGTTTTCATTGGAATTTTTTTAGAAAAATGAAAAGAAAAATGATGTTTTTGGGATATATGGGTGTGAGGAAGTCAATGACCAATCACCCTATGACGATAAATAATGCATTCAACCATTTTCCTTAGGTTTAATTTTTTGTATCAATTGGTTTAGGATGAAACTAAGTCATGTCTCCTTAAAAGATGGTTCAAGAGAAAAGAAAACTATCCTTTTATTTTCAATTGGTTCATGAGTCATTGTCCTGGTATAGACATAAATTATCAAAGTGAATCAGAGACCAATCACTGAGGCATAGGCTAACACTAATAACTTTATCATATGCATAATCATCCATCTGAAGAATATGAGAAAATTATATTTGTTTCAAGCAGCCACAGAAGTGTTGCCCAGGGGGATCTTAAAAATATATTTGAATAGGTTCAAATAGGTGTTGGAGAGTTTCCAAGAAGTCCAAACATATTTAGAAGTTTCCATTCTTTTTAAAGAAAAATAAAAGGTGAATGATGTCTAAAAAAGTAAAAAAATGTTAATGGAAAAATGTTTTCAACAAAAAAAAATCAGTTCGTACGAAGGTTCAAGCATATTGATTTTTTTGGTACAGAGCCTCAAATTGGTATGTGTGGGTCCAATTGGTTCCAAGAATCATAATGGGAAGAAATACTTTTTTAATATGTTTGTTTTTTAAATGGTACAGATAAATGTAATGAATAATATATTTTTGAACATATTCTTCCATTGTAATGTGAAAATTGGAATAGGAAATTGGACTTGTACTGAAGAATGTAAGAAATTATGAAGCTGAGATTAAATTTTGAGATGATTTGATAAGGTTAGTGAAGAATTTAGAAGCTCTGAATATGTCAAAGATGCACCCATAATGTAAAGGGAATTTATCTTTTCAGAAATTTGGTGTAGTGGCAAAAGATTTAGAATCCTTCCTAAACCTTATTTGGATCACATGTAAATAATAGATCTACACTGTACTTTATACTAATCGAAGTGTTGTTCCCAGGTGAAGAAGAGGGAACGAAGATCACTTAATGTTATAGAGAGAATAAATTTATAGATTGGTATTTCTTAAGGATGATTACCAGATATAAGAAGAA
Organism: Viscum album; assembly: GCA_963277665.1. Lineage (NCBI taxonomy): Eukaryota > Viridiplantae > Streptophyta > Magnoliopsida > Santalales > Viscaceae > Viscum > Viscum album. The sequence continues at coordinate 1,591,919,599 of OY728132.1, forward strand.
GAAAGATCATATTCAGAGTTTCCAGAATCAGACCGATTAATATGAGTGGGATTTTTGGAATGAGGAAAAAGTAGTTCAAAATTGTTTCATTGGTATTCTAGAAGAGTTATAGTACCATACAGACCAATTGTACAGGTAATATCAAAATGGGTATCATACTAAAAATCATTATAAAGTCTAATAAAACATTACCTTATACTTGGTAGGAAAGTTAAGAATTGTTTTGAAGAGTGTATTTTTGGAAGTTGACAGAATAGTACAATAACTTGTTTTAATGCATCTGGTGAATGTTTCTTAACTTGTTAAAAAAATTTATTACATCATTTTATGCTATTTGAAACACATCAACTATTATATTGAACATTGTGTTATACAAGTGTAAGGGCATATTCAACTCACTGTATCTACACGAAAGGATTATTTTCAAGTAGATTGTGTGGTATTAGATTTTTTCCTAACCATGCCAAGGACGTAACTACTCTTTTTGATTATTAAAACTTGTAAATTATTTTGTTCCTATGGATATGTCATTTTGATTTGTTTTAATCAAGGTATAAACTCTTTAAAAGGAGGTTAAGGTTGTTTCAAATTAACGGGAACTTAAAAAAAGATCACTGATTGACCCCCTCCCCCACTAAGTGATAAATTTGATCCTATTGTGAATTATCAATTTATATCAGAGACAAGGCTCCCTTCATTTACTCTTTGATGAAGCTTTGAAAGGGAATAAATGATGAAGAATCTAAATTATGTGAATAAAAAGGGGGCTCCAGTACTCAATGGTAAGAACTATCATATCTGTAAAGAATTAATGTTTCCATAGCTTATGTCTATTGGTTATGATGTTCTTGAATCTGCAACAGATGGATTTCCTCCAATTGATGAAATTTTTTCTCTTACATTAGTTGATAAAAGGAATATTGGAAATAATAGAATATCTAATAAATATTTACTGTCATCACTTTCTAAAACTTGGTTATTAAGAGTAAAAGTTTTTTCCTCTACTAAAGATATCTGGTATAAGCTAAATAATATTTATAAATGGAATACAAAATTTAAGAAGGAAAATTAAAAAATCTAGAGATTGACAAAAAAATATATCAATATGAGTTATTAGGAATCTTCTGGTGATATATTCACAATGGTGAATGAAATTGATATCACTATCACATGTCTTGGTGAAAAGTTAAAAAATCATACAATTATTGGGAATATATTAAGAATTATTCTTGAAAATTCTAATTCCAAGGTTTCTTTGTTGGAAGTTAAAGATCTAGAAACATTTTCTTTGGATGATTTTCATAGTACTATTTTTAATTATGAAATGGCAAGGGAGAATGTTATGAAAGGGAAAAAAATTGATCATGAAAAGTATTTCAAGTCTACTAATAAAGATAATCCTAATAATATTCCTAAAGAAGAATAATTTTGTGATTATGATTATGAAAATGAGATATGTAAAAATATTAATGAATTTTTGTCCTTATTTTCTAAAAATGTGCAAAGTGGTATGGGTAAAAATATAGGGAAACTTCCCATGAAAATTTTTTAATGTGGAGAAGTTAGGAAATTTTGACAAATTTTCATCAAAGAAAGAATGAAGAGGATAGTGGGGAATATGATAGAAGGAAGAGAAGATCAACGAAGAAATAGGGTGATAAGGAAATAACTTATTCCAAAGGGAAAGGAAATAAGTTATCGAAATACAAAAGGAGGATCTTTTTGTCTAAAGATGATATAGAAGAATAAAGTGAAGTTGAATCCAAAACATCAAATGATCATTCTGAATATAATACTTTTATTTCAATAGATAATAATGAATAGTTTGGATGTAGCAGTTATGAAGAAGAATAAACTCAATTAAAATTTCATTAGAAGAAGAGTTGAAAGAATGGCTTAGAAACATTAGAATTCTTGGCAAAGAAATCATGAAGTTAAAAAATTAAAATTATTCAATAAACAATAAAGAATGTTTTCTTGATGGGAAACTCAAGATGTTGAAAGAGATTGAAGAATTGAAGAAATCCCTGGAGAAAAAAAAAATCGTAATGAGTATCTAGAAGTTAAGTTGAAAACTAAAGAAGAATAGTTGGAACATGTCCAATAAAAACTCACTAAAGGTGAGTAGAGGGTTTCAAGTTTCAAGAATTATACTTATGATGTTTATGAAAGTTATAGAAAGAATAAACCTATGAATTATCAATAATAGTTACCTTCCAAGGTTGAGAATAAAGTTGAAATTGTTTCTAAGAATAAGTAATATGATAAAGTTATATGTATGTGACCAAAACCAACAAAATTTAGAAATAAGAAGTCTATAAAATTTTTGAGTTCAAAAAAATTTCTACAACTTCTAGTTCAGTTAAGGAGGAGTAGAAAACTGAGATGAAAAAAGAATATTTTGTTTGATAACATAAATATTGGTGGCAAAACAACGTTCTGAAAAGAAATATTAGAAGGTTTCTCATAAACATGATCAAAATTCCGATTAGTATGGAAGTTTTAGAGGCAAATATTAATACTATTGATATTATTGGTATTTTGGTGCATTTGGGCACATGGAAAATATGTTTTGGTATAATCAAAAACATTACTACTATTCCACAAATTACATAAGGAAAAGTTTTATGGGTAACCAATCCTCTCAAAGGAAGTTTCTGAGAATGAACGTGTGAAGAAAACATAGAATGTTAGTGTAAATACTGAAAAAAGGTGTTAAGTCAATAAGGTTTTCCTTATGAATTTTTCATTCCTTCTTTTTTTGAAAATCACAAACACTCTATACATAACCAAATATATATCTTACTTATATAAAGAAAATTTCCTTCTCAAAATAATTTACCCATACCATGTTTTTATTGTTCATATCAATATTTTTCTTAAGTATAAAATTCTGATTCATATTAAAAACCTCAGAATCATATAATACTTAGATATGACGCATTATGTTTTAGGATCCGAATTCTGGATATGAACTGTAATAAAGTTCTACTCTGAATTCTGGATACGAACTCTAAAAAAGATCCACTCTGAATTCAGGATACGAACTCTAATAAAGTTCCATTCCGAATTCTGGATACGAACTATAACAAAGTTCAACTCCAAAATCTGGACTCCGAACTTTTACTAGTTCGACTCCAAACTTTTATGAGTTCAACTCTGAAATTTTATGACTTCGACTCCGAACTTTTATGAGTTCGACTCTGAACTTTTACTAGTTCGACTCCTAACTATTACTAGTTCGACTCCCAACTTTTACTAGTTCGACTTCCAACTTTTATTAGTGCGACTCCGAACTTCTACAAGTTCTACTCCGAACTCTGTAAGTTTAGATTCTGAATTCTCTTGAAACCAGACTCCGAATTTCCGTAGAAATTCAGACTCCGGATTTCTACAGAATTCAGGTTCTGAATTCCTATAAAATAGAATCTGAATATCTCTTTATTATATACTCTGAATTCCATTTTTGTTAGACTCCAAACTTTTCTTTTCCTTACATTATGAACTTTTTACTTACACTACGATTTGTTAAGTTTGTTATAAAACGATGTCGTGATTTCATTTACACATGTTTTGTTATAAAACGATGTCGTCCATTCTATTTCTAACTAACCGTTGTATTAGTGACACAAGTGCAGGTCCCTCCAAAATTTAAGGAAAATATGAACATTGGAGGAGGGAGTCGACCGTTGGAGCTTCGCCTATAAATAGGAGCTCATTGGAAAAGAAACGACAACTTTGACACTGATCTTGGACTAAGTTATATTGAAGTGATTTCTAGAGAGAGTGTCTCTTATTAACTCTCAAATATTCATGCAGAAAGTTTGAACAACTTTTTCAAACTTTGCCTTGTGGGGATTGCTTCGTGCGACTCTGAATGTTGGTGATTACATTCGAGTGCTTCTGGGGATAGGAAGCCAGAGGTTCCGACTACCTTAAAGTTTGAGGGCTTCCTTGCTGAGGAAGACAGAGGTTCCAACTACCTTGAAGTTGAGGGCTTGCGGGGATAGAAATACAGAGACTCTGATCTTCATATTGAGGGCTTACCCGGGTGTGGGTAAGAAAGACTTTCTTGAAAGTATAAATCAGGGGACCTTTATGCAAGGTTGTTGGATACCCTTCTCTTTGGGTTAAAAGATCTATATCTTGTTACTTATTTTTATTACATGTTTTTCTGATGCATTTTGTATTGTAAGGAAAGTATAACCTTATTATATTTCCTTACACTTGTACTCTTATTCATTCATATTTTATACGCTTTAAGGTAGAATCTCATATTGTAAACTTTGGTTACGTATCAATTTACGGATCCATATTTTCGGAACCAACTTTCTGGATCCATATTTCCGGAACCGGTTTTTTGGAATCACTTTCCAGTTTTAAGCAAGTGTGTAGAACTAGAAGTTTATAACTTCATACCTTGTTCCAATTTTCCAATTGGTGTTAGAGGTGTTGTGAATTTTCTTAGTTTAACATTGTTAAACATAGATATTTCCTTGTTTTAGGAAATTATTAAAGTGTTCAATTCACCCCCCCCCCTCTTGTATATTGAGCATCTACATCATTATTTCGATCCAAAAATTGGTATCATAGGAGGTCTCTGAAATACTTATACTCACATATATGTTTTTCTTGCTCTGTTTTTCATTGATCTATATTTTTCCTTGCATAGGAATTTTCTCCTTGAATCCAAACTTTTGTTATTAACAAGTTTTTGTGTAGAAAAATTTTAAGATGGCAGGAATCAATGTTGGTTCCATCGACAACCTAAATCCTATAAGACCACTAATTTTTTATGGTAATGATTATGACTATTGGATAGATCCAATGAAGACATCCGTTATCAATACTGGAGTAGAAAATTTTGTTATGCTTACTGGAGGTTATCAAATACCTGATAAGGAAGTAAGTGCTTTTACAAACCAAGAGAATCATGATTATCAACTCAATTATAAGGAACATGATACTTTACTATGTTCAATGACTGGGAATATATATATCCAAATTTCTTCTTGTGAAGCAGCTAACTGTATATGGAATAAACTTGAAGTTACACATTTTGGCACATCTAAAGTGATTGAGACTAGAAGAGCTATGCATAGAGCTGAGTATCATGGTTTTATAATTCCGTATGGAGAACCCATTTCTAAGGTGCAACAAAGATTTATGACTATCGTGAATATCTTACAATCTATGGGAGAGAAAGGTCTGGATGATGAATCTCTTGTTGACAAGATCATTGATATTATTCCCAATGAGTGGGAATTAAAGAGAACTGTTATTGATGAGAACAGGAAGGTAACTCAAATCTCCTTAGATGAGCTCTTTGGAACTCTTCTTCAACATGAAACAAGGATGACGAGAGATGCTAACAACATCAAAAAGAAGAATGGAAATGGTACTGTTGCTTTTACTACAACATCAAATCCCATGAAAGCTAAGACTCATGAGAGAGTAACTATATCCAAGTCTAAGAAGGTTGTTATCCAATCCGAATCTAGTGAGAGTGAAGTCTCAGAGAATGAGTTAGCTAATCTTGCTTGAAGGATGAACAAGATAGTTGGAAAAGGAAATTTTAAATCCAAGTTTAAGAAGAAGGAAATGAGAGATAAGAAAGATTCAAAGGTCACATGCCATGAATGCAAGAGAAGTGGACACATACTACCTGATTGCGCTTTGCTCAAGATGAAAGAAAGAAAAGAAAGGCATTCTGAAAGGAATAGTAAAGAGTATTATAAAGCTAAAGCTAAGAAATTTTTGAAAGCTAATGATACTTGGAGTGCCAGTGGTGGTGACTCTTCAGATGAATCTTCTGATTATAAATCTTCAGGATAGAAGAATCTTGGTCTTATAGCCCGGCTACCTATTAATAATCATTTCTTTATGGATAAGGTACATAATGCTGAATAATTGACCAAAGTTTCTTGGAATGCAAATGATAGTAAATATTATAACTCTTCTGATTAAGAATCCTCTTCTTATGAAAAAAATACTTTACCTACCTCTAAACAAGTTTCTAGTTTTGCAGAACTTCTTGAGATTGAGAATTCAAAACTCAATAAAAAATTTGATAAGGCAAATTCTAGAAATACTATTCTTTTAAGGAAATATCAGATCATTCTAAAGTTCATGATAAGAAAAATTCTGATTTTATAAGTATTTCAAAAAATCTTGAGGAAGTAAGTTCTTATAAGAACAAACATTATAAAGATTTAGAAAAAGTGATTTCTAAGAAAAATGTTTTCGAGCATAGCTCTAGTTCCAAATATAATGATTTTGAAGATAAAAACTTTGTTATAAAACTCAAGTCCAAAATATTTTCCTTAGAGAAGTTTTTGTTGACCTTTACCTTAGGTAAAGAAAATTTTAATAAAATGTGTTCACAAATACCACCTTAAAAAACAAATCTGGATTTGGTTATACCCATGATAATCCAACTTTTAGTAACAATTATTTTGTTCCTCAAAGTGCCCCATTTTGTAACAAGTGTCAATGTGGTGGTCACTGGGAAATAAAATGTTCTTTAAACAAAACCCAATCTTTAAGCTTTCATAAGGCATATTTTTCTACGAAGATGTGGGTACCCCAAACTTTGTTACCTGAAAATCTCGGTTCCAAACAAGTTTGGATTCCGAAAGTCTAATTCTTTTCTTATGTTCAGGAAGATAAAGGAAGTACCCACAGCAATACACGGTACATGGATAGTGGATGTTCCCAGCATATGACTGGTAACAAAAACTATTTTGAAAAGATTATCAAGATGAAAGGAGTAAAAGTAACATTCGGAGATAATGCTCAGGGAGAAATTACTGGTATAGGTAACATAGTTTTTCTTGGAAAAACTATGATTTCAAATGTTTTGTTTGTTAAGGGTCTTAAGAAAAACCTCATTAGCATAATTCAGTCATGTGATGAAGGATACCTTGTGAATTTTAGGAATGATAAATTCTAAGTTCACAATTCCAAGGAATAAAGGAGATATTATTCTTCAATTTATCAGAATGCAAGATCAACTTGCTGAAATTTTCACAAAATCTTTACCCTCCGATAGATTTGAATACATTAAAAAGAAGTTAGGAATGATAACTGTGGGGTAATCCTTCTTCATTAAATTCTTGTTGAAAAAATCTCTTTACAGAAATAAAATCCTTTTCATAGGGGGAGTACATTTGCTTGTTAGCCTAATGAAAATTTTTGTAGTCAGTTTTTTTTAAGCTTTTGTAATCAAAATTTTCGTAGTCAGTTTTTTTAAGCTTTTGTAATCAAAATTTTCATAGTCAATTTTTTTTTTTAAATTTTGTAATCAAAATTTACGTAGTCAGTTTTTTTATGCTTTTGAAATCAAAATTTTCATAGTCAGTTTTTTTTAAAAGATTGTGTAATCAAAATTTTAGTAGTCAGTTTTTCAATCTTTTGTAACTAAAATTTTCGTAGTGAAGTTTTCGAAATTGAAATTTTCGTAATGGAAATTTTCAAAACTGGAACTTTCGTAATGAGAATTTTCATACTCGGAATTTTCGTAAGGAAAATTTTTCGTACTCATACATTTCGTACTGAGTTTTTCATACTCATACTTTTCGTACTGAGATTTTCGTACTCATACTTTTCATACTGAGTTTTTCGTACTCATACTTTTTGTACTAAGATTTTCATACTCAAACTTTTCATACTGATATTTTTGTACTCATACTTTTAGTACTGAGTTTTTCGTACTCGTACTTTTCGTACTGAGATTTTCGTACTCAAACTTTTTGTACTGATATTTTCATACTCATACTATTCGTACTGGAGTTTTGGTACTCAAAGTCTTTTCACTCTAAGTTTTTTATAGTTAGTTTTCTGAAGTCAATTTTTTCTTCAAGAAGAATATCACCTATTACGAATAAACTTCCTGGTCAATCCGAAAGGTATGATTTCCTTACTTAAGTTCTCGTTGTCATATTTTTCTTGCTGGTATTTTCCTATGAGTTTTAAAATTTCTCGGATTCTAGTTTTCATAAATCTGATTGTTTTTCATAAAACCTCAAAATATTGGATTCAAGATTTCCTTACGGGTATATTTTCAACCATCAGATCTGAACAGAGAGTTTTTCAACCGTTAGATGGTTTTTGGTAGCTCAAAGGTCACATCCATCGCCTATATAAAGGGAACCCTCGATGGTTGTCCCACATCGATCTTCAAGCTCTTGCGTGTTGAGCTTCTGCCTCCCTTATTAAAGCTCATTCTGAATCTTCCAGAGTTTATCATTCTGAATGTATGCTGAAGCTACTTCTCAGGATATGTCAACTAAAAATCTAATCTCAAAATTGTTAGTTTACAGGGAGAGGTTAGTGCATCCGAGTTTCTATAAGTATGATTCTCCTATATCTAAGAATATCATATTGAATGGATGGTAGGATGTTTGATTATCAAACTCAAAGAAACAAGATCTGGTTTATGTAGATGTGCTTGTTGAGTTATATGAGTCTGTTTCCTTCCTTAAGGAAGATGGCAGAGAGTTATTTTCTTTCAAGTATTATGGGAAGACTTACAAATTATCTTACACCAAGGTTGCAAGCTTGGTGGGTTTATCTTATGAAGGTGAAGCAGAGTTTTGTTCACATAAGCTTTTGGATGGGAAAGGAACTTTTAACAAAGTGAAGGCATTGAAATGCCTTGGACTTAAAGATGCCAAGACTGCTAAGATTTCTCACCTCTCTCTGAATAATCGGATTCTACAACTTTGGGTACAAGGCTTTTTATTACCGAGAAAGGGTGATAAGGATAATCTCAAGAAGAGTGATATATGCATATTAGTTTTTTGGTAAATCTAAGGAAGTTGAATTTGATGAGGCATGTTTTGATTACAGTGAAGAATACTAAAGAAGGGAATCCGAAAGCTCAGATCATAATGTTTCCAGCCTTGCATTCTAAGCTTATCATCAGATGTCTTGATTCATTTAAATTTTCTTGCACTTACAAACAAAGAAATTTCAAGGTAATGCTGGTTAGTAATGTTACATTAAAGAGGATGAAGATGGGTTTTTATGATTAATCTAGAGAATTCTACCATTTACCAGAGGAAGAGGCTAATGCAGCTCAGAAAGATCAACAAACTCCAGAACTATCTAAAAATGCAGGGAAGAAGAGAATGTTGAAAGAAGTGGTGGCTGAAGAAAAAACTCAGAAAGCTAAGGAAACTCAATCTGCACCACCCAAGCCAAAGAAACAAAAAACCTACCCAGATGAAGTGGCTGCTAAGTGGAGGGAAGATAAAGAGAAGAGAACGGAAGGGGATCCTCATTCCGGATTAGACCCCACTGAGGCTAAGGCCTTAAGAGAAAAAGCTACAGATGATTTAGAAAAACAAGCAAAAGAGGTTGTTGAAGAAGTAGAGAAAATAGCTGGTGAAGAGGTATAGGAAGAGGTTATTGAAGAAGAAGAAGAAGTAGAAGAAGGAAGTTATTATCTAGATGACTTGATCAAACTAGTTAAGGATTATCAAGAAAAGGATGAATCCACAAAACTTTTCACTCCAGGAAAGGGTGTTGAGAAAGAAGGTAACAAAGATGATGATAAGGAAGAGGAAGAGAAAGAGTATGAATTGTCTGAGGATGAGACCTATGAGAAGAATTTTCTTGAGGAAGGAGCAGAAAAGGAGAAAATTGATGAATACAATATTTTTCAACTATCAAAGAGTGAGGAAGAATCTCTAGATGATCAACCCATTCCAGAAACTGATAAAGGTAAGCAAGTGCTCATGGATACACTAACAAAAGATGTTATAATAAATAAAGAGGTTGGTGTTTCTTCTAGAAGGAAGCTGGTTGAAACACAATAAGAACAACCCCCAAGCAAGTTATCGGATTCGGAGTCATCAGCACAGGGTCATGACTTTGTTGTTGAATCTTTGAAAAATTGGAGGACACCATTCCGATATTTCCCACTATAGACTCCAGATGCCAGATGCGGCAACACAGTCTGAATCAGAAGTCAGAATCCTTATCCATGGTGATGGATAAGTGTGTGAAGATTGAGTACGATCATAGAAATTTCATTATCAATTATGATGTTCACAGGAAATCATGCAGAAAAATTACTTTGTAACACCCCAAGCTTCTATGGTAAGCTTCTCTTTGAATAATGTGATAGCATGCGTTGTACGCAACACTGAGTTCTAACACACCACAACCAATCAAACTAGCTGTTATGAATAGTAATACCTAATTTTTTAAAATATATATATTTTATATTTCAAAATGGACTTCATTTTTTGGATTCATAATATCAAAATTATCCTATGTTGAATTTTTGGTATTTTTCTGAGAACTTCCAATTTTTATTAATAGTGAAAAATACTTAAAAACAACTTTTTTAATCAAAATAATTTATAGTGATAAATTATATTATTGAGTGGTTTTAATGTATAATTAGAATATATTTTTACCATTTTATCCAATGGTGTTCATTAGAAATAATTTTACTTTGAAATTAGACATAAACAATTGTCAATCTTTTGATATATATTGTTTCTTAAAAACACGTTATTTGTTGTGATAGCGGGAATTAATTATAAAATTAATTAATGCAACTTATATGTTTGAAATTTTGTAAAATAAACATCATTTTTGAATTCAGAATATCAATTATAGCATAGGGTGAAATTTTGGCATTGTTCTGAAAAACTTCAAATTTTGATGAATAGTGAAACTACTAAGTGATAGTTAAAAAACTGAATTTTTCATAAAACATAATTTTATCACTTATGTGATTGGAATTTCAAAAATCCAAGAGACACGGTTAATATCAAGTAGTAAAATGTGGTTCAATGAGATGAAAATAATTTTTGGTGAATAGTAACTTTTTACTTTTATTTACCACGGTTAAAAGTAAATAGGGTAATTAAGGGTCAAAATGATATTGATATTACCCTAACACATGTCTTAATTCTATTGGACAAGTTTATCTCGACCAAAAACTACCTTAGGAATAAAATATTATCATTTAGGTCCACTTGGATTAGATTAGGACATTTATTATTATTTAATTCAAAGAAGAGTTAAAAGAGTTAAAATCAAAGTTTATTTACTAAAACATTTTTAATATAGGGTTATACATAATATAAATTCTATTTTAACTATTCATTAGAAATATACAAATATTTCCCACATAATTATATTTTATTTGTAATTTTTAGACCTTAAATAATTTAATTTATTTATGACACAATGATGATCCAGTAATTAGCATAATAGTGACAAATTAAAATAATTGATATTATAAATACCCATATAAATATAATTTGAGACTTTTTATGAATTACACTAATTTTCTAGATTAATATAACATTTTTGGATTGACTTAAGTAACCTTTTTCTAAGTAATAATTCTGTTATGATTTTCACAAAAATCAATTATTGAATAGTGTCAAAATTGACATAAAAGAGTTTTAAAAAAAATATTATATAATTAATTGATATTAAATTTATAAAAATCTAAGGTTGGGCAAAGAGACTTATATAATGATATTTATATCATTAATGGACCACTTGGGGGTCGCTTGGATGTATATAGTATGTTTATGAACCATATAATATAAAAATACAAAGAGACATTGTAAAAGTGAAACTAATTAACTAAGAGTTAATACTTAAAGATATGGTTAATATAGTAACCCAAACCTGTCTAAATTCTATTGGTTGGGTGTTTTTTGACCCATACACACCTTATCCTTTAAATAATCCACTTTGGAGCCATTAGAACCCAAATATTAATTTATTATAAAATAATATTTCTAACATTTCCAAAGGTGCCCCTCACCCCTCTTATAAAAGGGCACTCTCCCTTCTCATTAACTCACACCTTCAAAGCCTTTTTGTTCAGAATAACTCCACCCAAATACTCTCTAAACTTCTCTCACTTCATCCTAGGGGCCTTACATTAGTCAGAAAGCCAACATAAGGAGCCCTTTTGATCAAATCAAAAGAAAGAACTCGAAGAAGAGGTAATGATTTCACCACCCTTTTTCATGTTCCTTTCTTCTTCCACTTATTATTTCTTTGTTATTACCATTATAAAATAATAACTCCATTATATTATATATACTTTGATGTTATTATAAATATTTTACAACCATATTTCAGTATTCTATCCATCCTTTGAATAACATGTCACCATACGTGCGTACGTACGGCTTACCGTCTCCACATTCTGGTGTAATTGTTATTCAATAAATTATTATTGGGATGGGTATAATAATGATGTATAATTCATGTAAATAATAAATAAAACATGATAATGATTCTTTATATACGATATAACATCCAATTACACATTATTTTATTATCAAAAGAATGATATTGTCGCTCGTGCGTACGTACGGACTACCGTCTCCATGAACGCGATGAGATTCATTCTCCATCGTATCCATTCATGTCTAATTCTCATTTGATGATTAATAATAGTATCTAAGGACTTGATATCATTATGTATATGATTAAGATAAAACCTATCCCTGAAAAACACGACTTACGTAACAAAACATATAAAAGAAAACGAGTAAGTTAACAGCCGAAACAATGATAATACTAAGATATTATTAACAAATCAATGTTAAAAGATAATATATGATATCATATTAATGTATATGATTCTTGTATAATTTAATAAAAATTATTTCACCATTATACAGGAGGTTAACCTACCCCCAACCAAGGAAAAGTACAAGGTAAGTGTTTATTTCGCAATCTCTTCATTATCCGAGGTTGTTTATACGTAATAATCTATTGGGATCTCTTTATCATCCACATCCATGTTTCTTAAAAATTTATTTCAAAACATTTTTACTATTTAAAATAATATGGTTTAAAGTCATTTATACCCTTGTTTGACTTTTTATAAGAGGTTTATAAACGAATCTTTCTATTGTTTTCCAAACATGGTGTTTTTTAACCTTTTCGACAGAATTAAGGTAAGAATGTTTTTTTAACTTATACGGAGGGTGCGGCTATTTTCTGCCGTTATAAAATCGTCGAAGCTTCCCTTAAAATATTATAATAATATTTTAAAAGAAAATTTTTTATTTTATAAATATATGACTCTTAAATAATTTCAAAATAGAAAGAGATATTTCTCTAAAAGGAGTTTTGATTTCATCTATGTCAACATCCTTTGATTGATTTTACGCTTATTTGAAGTTGATTTATTATGATACAAAACTTCTATATTTTATTGAAGGCTTTGTGATATTTTTGACTGTGGATGTGCTATTTTTATACCATTCATGGTTTATGGTTAAAGTATTGACATTTCGTATGCTATTTTTAAAATGAATGTTTATGTTATGTTTAAACCTTTTCATATGGGAATGCGTTGCACATAATATGTGATGGGTGGAGCCCGCTATAGCTCCTCAATGCATTGGTAGGTCTTAGAAGACAAACTAGTGTCTTGGAACAAGGCCTTGACAAAATATTATTTGTAGTCTTGGCACGAGGCCTTGGCTATGTGGTTATGATAGTCTGACATTATGCATTCCATCATTATGAAAGTGGTTATTGATATTGCATGTGATTATTCGATTAGTATAATATCCACGTGAATAAGTAAATGGAATTATTTCATTTTATTTCTTCCATACTATGTTGAAGTTCACGTTTAAAAGGCTTTTGTTTTAGTTATACATTTCCATAAATGTTTATTCGTATTTATGAAAGTTTCCACTATATTGTCACCCTTACTAGGCATTTGAGCTCACCCCTTTTCTATGTTTTATTTTTCCCAGGATGTGAAGAAGTAATTTATGAATGACCTGCAGGGATAGTATGAGGGGATAAGAGTGTGGACTATGGAGACTATGTTGTTGTAGTTTTCATTTTATGATGTAATGCAAACTTTATTAATGTATCTAGTTATTCCAAGGCTACTAAACTAATCGGTCTTTCGAGATTTGATCTTTCTTGTGATCATACCAATGTTATGTAATAATGCACTGACTCTGGGTAACTGGGGTCGGGGTGTCACAACTTTGTGGTCTAAGAAAGATAAAGATGACTTGGTTGAGTTTGATAATTTTAAGAATGAGGTAAAAGATGATTTGATATAGAGGATTCAAAGATAAGTAATCTTCATGATAAGCTAATCCTTGAACAAAATTCTCGGAATCAAAAAGTGATGGACTTGAAAGATAAGGTTAACTCTATTGCTCAAAATTTTTTAAGGGATATAGATCACCGGATTGAGCTCCAAGAAAGACTTATATAGCGAGATGAGTTAGTGAAGATGCAGGAAGAGTCCATGAAGGCTCAAGCAGAGGTGCTGAAAGCTCAACAAGAAAGGATCACAGCTTTGGAGAAGCAAGATGAGGAGGATCAGAAAGATTTAATGAAGCTCAAAACCTTGTTGAAGAAGCTAATCCTGAAGGAAAAGGAAGAAATATAGACAAATCCAATCATTTGTTGCATTAGCCTTTCCTTGTAAATTTTTTTTCAACTCTAATGAAATTTTGGTTGGTTGTATCTTGTGTTACTATGTACTAATATTTTAGGTACTTTATTATCTCTTCCATTCATTCAAATTCTTTTTGAAAATCACAAAGGGGGAGAAGGAAAATGAATTATAATGAGACAAAGAACATTCCTCTAAAACATAGAATAAAATTTCCTAATAAAGGGGGGCTTATCTAAGGGGGAGTGTTAATTAAAGAAGATTTCCACATTTATAAGGAAAATTTCATTCCATAAATCTAGAATACAATCCTTAGAGTTTCAAAGCCTAAGGGGGAGTTAGTCGTATTCACCATTGTCCATAAACAAAGGGAGATAAGCATTAATTTCAATGTCTAGAAATTTATTCTATGCCTTTATATTATTTTTCGTAAGGTTGTTTTTGATTTCCAAAAAGGAGGAGATTGTTAAGTAAATAAGGTTTTATTTATGGATTTTTTCATTCCTTCTTGTTTTGAAAATCACAAACACCCTATACTTAAGAAAATCTATATCTTACTTATATAAGGAAAATTTCCTTCTCAAAGGAATTTACCCCTACCATGTTTTCATTATTCATATCAATATTTTTCTTAAGTATAAAAATAGGATTCATATCAAAAACCTCGGAATCATATATTACATAGATATGAAGCATTCTGTTTTAGGATCCGAATTCTATATATGAACTGTAATGAAGTTCCACTCAGAATTCTGGATACAAACTCTAATAAATTTCCACTACGAATTCGGGATAAAAACTCTAATAAAGTTCCATTCCGAATTCTGGATACGAAATCTAACAAAGTTCAACTCTAAAATCTAGACTCTGAACATTTACTACTTCGACTGCGAACTTTTATGAGTTCAACTCTGAACTTTTATGAGTTCGACTCCGAACTTTTAATAGTTCGACTCCGAAAATTTATGAGTTAGACTCTGAACTTTTACTAGTTCGACTCTGAACTTTTACTAGTTTTACTCCAAACATTTAGGAGTTCGACTCCGAACTTTTACTAGTTCGACTCCGGAATTTTATGAGTTCGACTCCGAAATTCTATAAGTTCGACTCCAAACTCTGTAAGTTCAGATTCTGGATTTTCGTGAAACCAGACTCTAAATTTCCTTAGAAATTCAGATTCCGGATTTCAACAAAATTCAGGTTCCAAATTCCTATAAAACAGAATCTGAATATCTCTTTATTATAGACTCTGAGTTTCATTTTTGTTAGACTCCAAACTTTTCTTTTGCTTACATTACAAACTTTTTACTTACACTCTGATTTATTAAGTTCGTTATAAAATAATTTCGTGCTTATAGTTACACGTGTTTTGTTATAAAACGATGTTGTCCATTCTGTTTCTAACTAACCGTTGGTTTAGTGACACATGTGTAGGTACCTCCGAAATTTAAGGAAAATATGACCGTTGGAGGAGGGAGCTGACTGTTGGAGCTTCCCCTATAAATAAGAGCTCATTTGAAAAGAAGTGACAAATTTGACACTAATCTTGGACTAAGTTCTGCTGAAGTGATTTCTAGAGAGAGAGGCTCTTATTAACTCTCAATGCTTTGTGCAGAAAGTTTGAACAACCTGTTCAAACTTTGCCTTGTGAGGATTTCTTCATATGACTCAGAATGTTGGTGATTACAATCGAGGGCTTCCGAGGATAGGAAGATAGAGGTGCCGACTACCTTGAAGTTCGAGGGCTTCCTTGCTGAGGAAGACAGAGGTTCCAACTACTTTGAAGTTGAGGGCTTGCGGGGATAGCAAGACAGAGACTCCTATCTTAGTATCGAGGGCTTACCCGAGTGTGGGTAAGACAGATTTTCTTTAAATTATAAATCAAGGGACCTTTATCCAAGGTTGTTGTATACCCTTCTATTTGGTTTAAAATACTTATATCTTGTTACTTGTTTTTGTTACAAGTTTTTCCACTGCATTTTGTATTGTAAGGAAAGTATAATCTTATTATATTTCCTTACACGTGTACTTTGATTCATTTAGATTCTATACTCTTTAAGGTAGAATCTCATATTGTAAACTTTGGTTATGTTTTAATTTATGGATCCATATTTTCGGAACCAACTTTCTGGATCCATATTTCCAGAACCATTTTTTCGGAATCACTTTCCAGTTATAAGCAAGTGTGTAGAACTAGAAGTTTATAACTTCATACCTTGTTCCAATTTTCCAAATGGTGTTAGTGGTGTTGTGAATTTTCTTAGTTTAACTTTGTTAAACTTAGACCGTTCCTTTTTTAAGGAAATTTTTAAAGTGTACAATTCACCCCCCCCCCCTGTATATTGGGAATCTACATCGTTATTTCGATCCTATAATTGGTATGAGATGAGGTCTCTGAAATACCTATACTCACATATAAGTTTTTCTTGCTCAGTTTTTCATTATTCTATATTTTTCCTTGCTTAGGAATTTTCTCCTTGAATCCGAACTTTTTTTACTAACAATTTTTTGTGTAGAAAAATTTTAAGATGGCAGGAATCAATTTTGGTTCCATCGACAACCTAAATCCTACAAGACCACCAATTTTTGATGGTAATGATTATGAGTATTGGAGAGATCGAATGAAGACATTCGTTATCAATACTAGAGTAGAAAATTTTGTTATGCTTACTGGAGGTTATCAAGTACCTGATAATGAAATAAGTGATTTTAATAACCAAGAGAAGCATTATTATCAACTCAATTATAAGGTACACAATACATTACTATGTTCAATGACTAAGAATATATTTAGCCAAATTTATTCTTGTGAAAAAGCTAACTGTATATGAAAGAAACATGAAGTTACACATTTTGGTACATCTAAAGTGATTGAGACTAGAAGATCTATACTTAGAGATGAGTATCATGGTTTTAACTTTCCGTATGGAGAACCCATTTTAAGGTGAAAAAGTGATTTATGACTATCGTGAATAGATTAAAATCTATGGGAGAGATAGGTCTGGATGATGAAGCTCTTATTGACAAGATCATTGATATTATTCCCAATGAGTGGGAATCAAAGAGAACTGATATTTATGAGAACAGGAAGGTCACTCAAATATCCTTAGATGAGCTGTTTGGAACTCTTCTTCAAAATGAAACAAGGATGAAGAGAGATGCTGACAACATCAAAAAGAAGAATGGGAATGGTACTGTTTCTTTTACTACAACATCAAATCACATGAAAGATAAGACTCCTCAGAGAGTAACTAGATCCAAGTCTAAGAAGGTTGTTATCCAATACGAATCTAGTGAGAGTGAAGTATTATAGAATGAGTTAGCTAATCTTGCTCGAATGATGAACACGATAGCTGGAAAAAGAAATTTCCAATCCAAGTATAATAAGAAGAATGGAAAGATAATAAAGATTCAGAGGTCACATGCTATGAATTCAAGAGAAGTTGACACATATGACCTAATTTCCCTTTTCTCAAGAAGAAAGAAAGAAAAGAAAGGAATTCTAAAAGGAATAGTAAGAAGTATTATAAAGCTAAAGCTACGAAATTTATAAAAGAAAATGATACTTGGAGTGCCAGTGGTGGTGACTCTTCAGATGAATCTTCTGAATATAAATCTTCAGGATAGAAGAATCTTGGTCTTATAGCCAGGCTACCAATTAATAATCATTGCATTATTGCTAAGGTAAACAATGCTGAATCATTGACCAAAGTTTCTTTGAATGCTAATGATAGTAAATATTATAACTCTTCTGATGAAGAATCCTCTTCTGATGAAGAAAATACTTTACCTACCTATGAAGAAGTTCCTAGGTTTCTGAACTTCTTTAGATTTAGAATTCAAAAACTCAATAGAAAACTTGATAAGGAAAATTCTAGCTATATTCTTCTTACTAATGAAATATCAGATATTTCTAAAGATATTGATAAGAAAAATGCTGATTTTATAATTATTTCAAAAAATCATGAGGAAGTAAGTTTTTAGAAGAACAATCTCTCTAAAGATCTAGAAAAAGAAATTTCTAAGAAAAACGTTTTCGAGCCTAGCTATAGATCCAAATTTAATGATTTTGAAGATAAAAACTTTGTTATAAAAATCAAGTCTGAAATATTTTCCTTAAATAAGTGTTTGTCGAAATTTACCTTAGGTAAAGAAAATTTTGATAAAATATATTCGCAAATACGACCTTTAAGAAACAAATCCGGATTTGGTTATACACATGCTAAACCATCTTTTAGTAACAATTATTCTGTTCCTCAAAGTGCCCCATTTTTTAAACAGTGTCAATGTGGTGGTCACTGGGCAAAGAGTTGTTCTTTAAATAAAAACCAATCTTTAGGCTTTCATAAGGCATATTTTTCTAATAAGATGTGGGTACCCAAAATTTTGTTATCTGAAAATCTCGGATCCAAACAAGTTTGGATTCCGAAAATCTAATTATTTTCTTATTTTCTGGAAGATAAAGGATGTACCTACAGCATTACATGGTACATGGATAGTGGATGTTCCCGGCATATGACTGGTAACAAAAACAATTTTGAAAAGATTATCAAGATGAAAGGAAGAAAGGTAACTTTTGGAGATAATGCTCAGGGAGAAATTATTGGTATATGTAACATAGTTCTTCTTGGAAAAACTTTGATTTCAAATGTTTTGTTTGTTAAGGGTCTTTGGCACAACCTCATTAGCATAAGTCAGTTATGTGATGAAGGATGCCTTGTGAATTTTAGGAATGATAAATTCTTAGTTCACAATTCCAAGGAATAAAGGAGATATTATTTTTCAATTTATCGGAACGCAAGATCAACTTGTTGACATTTTCACAAAATCTTTACCCCCCAATAGAATTTAATACATTAAAAAGAAGTTAGGAATGATAACCTTGAGCTAATCCTTCTTCACTAACTTCTTTTTGAACAATTCTCTTTACAGTAATAAACTCTTTTTCATAGGGAAAGTACATTTTCTTGTTAGCCTAATCAAAATTTTCGTAGTCAGTTTTTTTTAAGCTTTTGTAATCAAAATATTCGTAGTGAGTTTTTTTTTAACTTTCGTAATGAAAAATTTCATAGTCAGTTTTTTTTAAGCTTTTGTAATCAAAATTTCCATAGTCAGACTATTTTAAAAGCTTTTGAAATCAAGATTTTAGTAGTCAGTTTATCAAAATTTTGTAACTGAAATTTTTGTAATGAAGTTTTCGAAACTGAAATTTTCGTAATGGAAATTTTCGGAATCGGAACTTTCATAATGAGAATTTTCATACTCAGAATTTTCGTAATGAAAATTTTTCGTACGCATACATTTCGTACTGAGTTTTTCATACTCATACTTTTCGTACTGAGATTTTTGTACTCATAATTCTCATACTGAGTTTTTTGTACTCTTACTTTTCGTACTGAGGTTTTCGTACTCATACTTTTCGTACTGAGATTTTCGTACTCATACTTTTCGTACTGAGTTTTTCGTAATCATACTTTTCGTACTGAGATTTTCATACTCATACATTTCATACTGAGATTTTCTTACTCATACTATTCGTACTGGAGTTTTGATACTCAAAGTCTTTTCACTCTATGTTTTTCATAGTTAGTTTTCCGTAGTCAAATTTTTTTTCAAGAAGAATACCACCTATTAAGAATAAAATTCCTGGCTAATCCAAAAGGTATGATTTCCTTACTTAAGTTCTCGTAGTCATATTTTTCTTGCTGGTATTTTCCTATTAGTTTTAAAATTTCTTGGAATCTAGTTTCCTTAAATCCGATTGTTTTTCTTAAAACCTCAAAATATCGGATTCAAGATTTCCTTGCGGGTGTGTTTTCAACCGTCAGATCAGATCAGAGATTTTTTCAACCATTAGATGGTTTTTGGTAGCTCAAAGGTCACATGCATCGCCTATATAAAGGGAAACCTCGATGGTTGTCCCACATTGATCTTCAAGCTCTTGCGTGTTGAATTTCTTCCTCCCTTCTTAAAGCTTGTTCCGAATCTTCCAGAGTTCTTCATTCCGAATGTCTGCTGAATCTACTTTTAAGGATATGTCAACTACGAATCCAATATCAAAATGGTTAGTTTACAGGGAGAGGTTAGTGCATCCGAGTTTCTACAAGTATTATTCTCTTATATCTAAGAATATCGGATTAAATGGCTAGGAGGATGTTGGCTTATCAAATTCATAGAAACAGGATCCGGTTTATACATATTTTCTTGTTGAGTTCTACGAGTATGTTTCCTTCCTTAAGGAAGATGGTAGAGATTTATTTTCTTTCAAGTCATATAGGAAGACTTGCAAATTATCTTACACCAAGGTTGCAAGCTTGGTGAGTTTATCTTATGAAGGTGAAGATGAGTTTTGTTCACATAAGCTTTCAGATGAGCAAGGAAGTTTTAATAAAGTGAAGTCATTGAAATGTGTCAGACCTAAAGATGCCAAGACTTCTAAGATATCTCATCTCTCTATGAATAATTGGATTCTACAACTTTGGGTACAAGGCTTTTTAGTACCGAGAAGGGGTGATAAGGATAATCTCAAGAAGGGTGATATATACATCTTAGATTTTTTGGTAAATCTAAGGAAGTTGAATTTGATGAGGCATGTTTTGATTACAGTTAAGAATATTAAAGAAGGCAATCTGAAAGCTCATATCATAATGTATCTGGTCTTTATTTCTAAGCTTATCATCAGATGTTTTGATTTGTTTAACGTTTCTTGCAATTCCAAGAAATGAAATTGCAAGGTAATGCTTCTTAGTGATCATACATTAAAGAGGAAGAAGATGGGTTTTTCTCATGAATATGGAGAATTCTACCCTTTACCGGAGGAAGAGGCTGAGGCAGCTCAGAAAGATCAAAAAAGTCTGGAACCATCTAAAAAGGCAGGGAAGAAGAGAAAGTTGAAAGAAGTTGTGGCTGAAGACAAAACTTAGAAAGCTAAGGAAACTCAATCTCCACCACCCAAGCCAAAGAAACAAAAATACTACCCAGATGAAGTGGCTGCTATGTGGAGGGAAGATAAGGAGAAGAGAAAATAAGGGGATCCTCATTTCGGATTGGACCCTACTGAGGCTAAGGCCTTAAGGGAAAAAGCTACGGATGAGTTATAAAAACAAGCAAAATAAGTTGTTGAAGAATTAGAGAAAACAGCTGGTGAAGAAGTAGAGGAAGAGGATGTTGAAGAAGAAGCATAATTAGAAGAAGGAAGTGATTATCTGGATGACTTGATCAAACAAGTTGAGGATTATCAACAAAAGTCTGAATCCACAAAACTTGTCACTCCGGGAAAGGGAGTTGAGAAAGAAGGTAACAAAGATGATGATAAGGAAGAGGAAGAGAAAGAGTATGAATTGTCCGAGGAAGAGACCTATGAGAATAATTTTCTTTAGGAAGGAGCATAAAAGGAGAAAATAGAAGAAGACAAGATTATTCAACTATCAGAGAGTGAGGAAGAATCTCCAGATGATCAACCCATTCCGAAAACTAATAAATTTAAGCAAGTGCTCATGGATACACCAACAAAAGATGTTATAAGAAAGAAGGAGGTTGGTGGTTCTTCTAGAAGGAAGCTGGTTGAAACTCAAGAAGAACAATCCCCAAGAAAGTTATCAGATTCAGAGTCATAAGCACAGGGTCATGACTTTGTTTTTGAATCTTTGAAAAAATTAGTGGACACCATTCCGATATTTCCCACTATAGACTCCAGATGCCAGATGCTGCAACAAAGTCTGAATCATAAGTCAGAATCCTTATCCATGGTGATGGATATGTGTGTGAAGATTGAGGCCGATCATAGAAATTTCATTATCAATTATGATTTTCATAGGAAATCATGCAGAAAAATCACTTCGTGGTCTATGAAAGCTGAAGATGACTTGGTTGAGTTTGATAATTTTCAGAATGAGGTAATAGATGCTTTTGATACAGAGGATGCAAAGATAAATAATCT
Organism: Viscum album; assembly: GCA_963277665.1. Classification (NCBI taxonomy): domain Eukaryota; kingdom Viridiplantae; phylum Streptophyta; class Magnoliopsida; order Santalales; family Viscaceae; genus Viscum; species Viscum album. The sequence continues at coordinate 1,591,941,963 of OY728132.1, forward strand.
TCAGGATAAGCTAATCTTTGAACAAAATTCTTGTAATCAACAAGTGAAGGACATGAATGATAAGGTTAACTCTCTTGCCCAAATTTTTTTAGGGGATAGAGATCTCTGGATTGAGCTCCAATAAAGACTTGTAAAGAAAGATGAGTTAGTGGAGATGCAGGAAGAGGCCATGAAGGCTCAGGCAGAGGTGTTGAAAGCTCAACAAGAAAGGATTACAGCTTTGGAGAAGCAAGCTAAGGAGGATTAGAATGATTTAAAGAAGCTCAAAACCTTTTTGAAGAAGCTAATCCCAAAGGAAACGGATGACAAATAGACAAATCTGATCTTTTGTTGCATTTGTCTTTCCTTGTAAATGTTATTCAAATCTAATGAAATTTTGGCTGGTTGGATCTTCTATTACTATTTACTAATATTTCAAGTACTTTATTATCTTTTCCATTCCGTCAAATTCTTTTTGAAAATCACAAAGGGGGAGGAGGAAAAAGAATTCTAAGGAGACAAAGAAAATTCCTCTAAAACATAGAATAAACTTTCCTAAGTAAGGGGGAGTGTTCATTAAAGAATATTTCCACATTTATAAGGAAAAGTTCATTCCAGAAATCTAGAATATGATCCTTAGAGTTTCAAAGCCTAAGGGGGAGTTAGTTGTATTCACCATCATCCATAAACAAAGGGAGATAAGCTTTAATTTTAAAGTCTAGAAATTTATTCTAAGCCTTTATATTATTTTTCGTAAGGTTGTTTGTGCTTTCCACAAAGGGGGAGATTGTAAAGTCAATAATGTTTTCCTTATGACTTTTTCCATTGCTTCTTGTTTTGAAAATCACAAACACCCTATACATAAGCAAATCTATATCTTACTTATATAAGGATAATTTCCTTCTCAAATGAATTTACCCCTACCATGTTTTCATTGTTCATATCAATATTTTTCCAAAGCATAAAAATTGGATTCATATCAAAAACTTCAGAATCATATAATTCTTAGATATGAAGCATTCCGTTTTAGGATCCGAATTCTGGATATGAACTATGATGAAGTTCTACTCCGAATTCTGGATACAAACTCTAATAAAGTTCCACTCTGAATTTAGGATACGAACTCTAATAAAGTTTTATTCCGAATTCTGGATACGAACTCTAACAAAGTTCAACTCCGAAATCTAGACTCCGAACTTTTACTAGTTTGACTCCGAACTTTTATGAGTTCAACTCCAAACTTTTATGAGTTCGACTATGAACTTTTACGAGTTCGACTTCGAACTTTTATGAGTTAGACTCCGAACTCTTATGAGTTCGACTCCGAACTTTTATGAGTTTGACTCCAAACTTCTACAAGTTCGACTTTGAACTCTGTAAGTTCAGATTCTGAATTCTAGTGAAACCAGACTCCGAATTTCCTTAGAGATTAAGACTCTAGATTTCTACATAATTCAGGTTCCAAATTCATATAAAATGGAATCCAAATATCTCTTTTTTATAGACTCTGAATTCGATTTTTGTTAGACTCCAAACTTTTCTTTTGCTTACATTACGAACTATTTACTTACACTCTGATTTGTTAACTTTGTTATAAAACGATGTCATGCTTTCAGTTACACATGTTTTGTTATAAAACGATGTTTTCCATTCTGTTTCTAACTAACCGTTGGTTTAGTGACACGTGTGCAGGTCCCTCCAAAATTTAAGGAAAATATGACCATTGGAGGAGGGAGCTGACCGTTGGACCTTCACCTATAAATAGAAGCTCATTGGAAAGGAAGCGATAACTTTGACACTGATCATGGAGTAAGTTCTGTCTAAGTGATTTCTAGAGAGAGAGGCTCTTATTAACTCTCAAATCTTCATGCCGAAAGCTTGAACAACTTGATCAAAATTTGCCTTATGCATATTGCTTCGTGTGACTCCGAATGTTGGTGATTACATTCGAGGGCTTCCTTGCTAAGGAAGAAAGAGGTTCCAACTACCTTGAAGTTGAGGGCTTGCGGGGATAGAAATACAAAGAATCTGATCTTCATATCGAGGGATTACTCGGGTGTGGGTAAGACAGATTTTCTTGAAAGTATAAATCAAGGGACCTTTATCCAAGGTTATTTTTTGGGTTAAAAGATCTATATCTTGTTACTTGTTTTTGTTACAAGTTTTTCTGCTGCATTTTGTATTGTAAGGAAAGTATAACCTTCTTATATTTCCTTACAGTTTTACTATGATTCATTTAGATTCTATACGCTTTAAGGTAGAATCTCATATTGTAAACTTTTCTTAAGTTTCAATTTCCGGATCCATATTTCCAGAACCATCTTTCCGGATCCATATTTTCAGAACAGGTTTTTTGGAATCACATTCTAGTTTTAAGCAAGTATGTAGAACTAGAAGTTTATTACATCATACCTAGTTCCAATTTTCTAATTGGTGTTAGAGGTGTTGTGAAATTTCTTAGTTTAACTTTGTTAAACTTAGATCTTTCCTTGTTTAAGGAAATTTTTAAAGTGTACAATTCACCCCCACCCCCCTCTTATATATTGAGAATCTACATCGTTATTTCGATCCTACAAAAGGTTATAACCATTGGAAAGTATTTTTGAAAGAGGTGAACATCCAGGATAACCTCAAAAAGTTTATCTTGTTTTTTTACCTCAACAACAAAGGTTTTTAAACATTTCTCATAAGCTGAATATTATGAAATATATGGGTAAAGAAAAATACCATATTGTAGAAACCACTCACAAAGATATTAAATAATAATGACCTTGGCTCTTTTAAAGTGGGTGTTCTTATCATATGAAAAAAATATTTGAAATGGTTTAATAATTTAAAAAAAAATTGAATAAGAAATAGTGACATTTAGAAATGATGAATCTCTCATAATCAAAGGTGTTGGATCAGCCATCATTGGGGAAAAAAAGTTGAAATCCAAGAAACCTTTTTTTGTTGATTGGATGAAACATTAATTAATAAGTGTTTCAAAACTGTGTGTTGAAGGGAAAAATGTTTCTTTTAGAAAATATAGTTTTTTTGGGAAAATTGAGGAAGATTTAAAAATATTTATAATAGGCCAACATAGAAATGGAAACTTGTTCCATATTAGTAAGGCTTAGAACTCTTCTAATATATGAATGGTGGAAGAGAGTCGATTCTAGCATAATAGGCTGGGAAACTTGTGTCATAGAAACATGAGTAAGTTAACGATGTTACATAATGTTCGGAGTATTATTGATATGTCAAGAATAATATATTAATGTTTCATGACTTTTCATAGGGTAAATATAAAAAACTCTATACTTAATAAAGTTGATATTTATTAAAAATGACCCTTGGAACTTATTCATTCTGATAACTATGGGAAAATGAGAAATCAATAAAATCACAGAGATAAGTACTTCATTATTTTCATTTATGAATTTAATGACATTACTTTTTTTATGTTCATGCAACATAAGTCTGATGCTCTGAAAATATATAAAATTTTTAAGAGGAAGGCTGAAAATGATCGTGATTATTTAGTGAAGAAGTTGAGAAATAACAATTTTTATGTATTAAAAAAATGAATAATTTGATATTTATCTCAAGAAGAATGTGACTCCACATGAGTTTAGTACACCATACACTCCTCAAAAAAATAGTCTTACTAAAAGTAAGAATATAAGTTTGGTGAAAATATAGTAAACTATGTTATATGAAAATTATATCTCCCATTACTTTTGGAGGCAAGCCATGAGTACTATTGTTTATATTCTAAATTGATGTTTCATTGATCCATGTTCATATATTACCGCATAATAATTTTTTTATCAAAAAATGTTGAGATTGAAACACTTAAGAGTTTTTGGGTGTCCATGAATCATAAAAAAGAAATGTGGAAAACTTGGTAAGTTTGAGAAGAGAGTTGAAGATAGATTTTGTCTTGGATATTCTCGAGAAGGAAGAGGATATAGATACTTTAAAAAATAAACAAGAATATTATTTGATTCTTTTGATGTGAATTTTATTGAACAACTAGGGAAGATTCTAAAAAAACTCCTGATCAAACAGAATATAAACAAGATGAAAGAATTCCCAATGAAAATTATGACAAGGATACCGATAATGGTAATCCTACTCAAGAGGAAGAATTAGACTCATCTATTTCAAGTGATGAGGATGAATATTGAGAATACCATCTCAGGTTGAAGAGGAAAGTGGAATCTCAAAACATAATTGATGATCAACATAAAATGGTTCAAACAAGAATAACATCAAAAAGTTATTTCACATAATACCTCTTATTATAAAGTTGAGCTCACAGATGTGAATTAAGATTTTGAGCATCTTGAATGGGTTCAAGCGATGGATGAGGAGCTATACCAGATAGAAAAGAATGATACATGGTAACTCATACCTAAACCAAATAGAAAAAATACAATTGGTACAAAATAGGTTTTCTAGAATAAGCTGAATAAAGAAGATGAAGTGATCAGAAATAATTAAAGATTAGTTTACAAAGGTAAATCACAGATTGAAGGTATTGAATTTGATGAGAATTTTTCTCTTGTATAAAGGATAGAAAAAATCAGAATTTTTCTTGATTTTGATGCACAATGAAGTTAAAAAAATATCAGATGGATGTGAAATCAATATTTTTGAATGATGATCTTGATGAGGAAGTTTATATTAATCAACAACGTGGATATGCTGTTGGGAAGATAAAATTTATGTGTGTAAGATGAATAAATCCTTGTATGGGATAAAACAAGACATGGGGTCATGGTATTCCAAATTGGGTACCTTCTTAAGAAGGATGTGCATTAAGAAAGGAAGAGTTTATAGTAATCTATACTGAAATGAAAGATGATATTTTTCCCTCGTTTTAATTGTTTATGTTCATGAAATTATCTTTATTGGGGATTATGAAATAACTTGTGAAATATTTTATAAAGAGATTAAGAAGTTGTTTGAAATTTCTATGCTAGGTGAAATGAAATAATTTCTTGGGTTAAAATTTTCAAAAAATAGGAAACACATTTTTCTTTCTCAAGAAAAGTATGGAAAGAAACTTCTCAACAATTTCCAAATAGAAAATTCAAAACCCTTTTCCACACTAATTTCAATGGGAATCAAGTTGACCATATATAGTGAAGGTTAGAATATTAACTCAAAATAGTTTCAAATTATGATTGAGAGTTTGTTATATTTGGCTGCCTCATGTCCCAAATTTATTTATATTATTACCTTATGTGAAATATTTATGATTTCCCCAAAATAATCACATTTTTTGGCAAGAAAAAAAATTATCAGATATATGAAAGGCACATAAGATATTGGAATCAGGTATGATAGCTCAGATATTATTGACTTATTTGGGTACTCAAATACTGATTGGGATGAAAATGTTGATGATAGAAGATCCACATTTTCTAGAGTTTTCTTTTTTGGGAAAAAATTGTGTTAGTTTTCATAAAAAGAAAAAAAAATAACTCTGAACTCAGCTAAAGCTAAGTATGTTGATTCTACTCAAGATGCTACTCAATTTATGTGGGAGAAAACTTAGTTAGAAGACTTACTTCCTAAAATAAATTTATTGTTTCTCTTGTGTGTAAGATGATATTTTAGCGTATAAATGTGTGATCTAATCTAATATATTTTTAGAGTGGTTGTAGGAAAATTTTGTTTACACAAAATTACAAGAACAAAATATTGAGGTGAATTCTGATTTAAATAAAAGTGGACAATGTTTTCATGAGTCACTACTTTTGGAAAACATGGTTTTTCTATCAATGATTCTTGTTTCCTTTAATTATTTACCTCACGTAGGTTTATAATAGTTGATAAGTGATCCAAAGATTGAGGTTATAATTTTCAGTCATTTATAAACCTTGGTTGAAATCAAAATATAATGGGGAGAGTGTTTGGACCAAGTTGGAAAGAAGTTGTTTTTTAGAAGCTAAAGATGTTAGTTTTACATGTCTTGTCTTTTATTGTCAAGTAAATAACAAAAAATAAGAAAATAACCTCACTTTGTAAAATTTGGTGATTGGAATCATAATTGAATTCAGATGATCAGACTCACCTCAGGTATGGATAGAAAGGAAGATAGATCCTATGTAAATATGATGATGATTTGTTAATTTTCAGTTCTCATAAATCATAATTTAAATGAAAACTTGTGATGTAATCCTTATGAAATAAAGGGGGAGAAAATTTGATTCCAATCGTATTGAGGATTAAATTGGAAAGAAATAATTTTCTAGGAAGATACAATACTTCCCAATGTAAGTCAGAAGATGTTTTTCCAATATTAAATGTCTTCAAATTCATGAGGAAGTCATGATACTAGTGAAATTTAGTGAAAGAAATATGTTGTTGAAGTCAATGATTTACGATCCCAGTTCATCAGTCTAAGATCACTAGACATAGAATAGTTTGAAGGCTCAATTTTTTTTAGAATGCGAAATTATAAAGATTATAGCTTTAAGTTAGACCAATAATCCATGAGATATAAATCTTAAAAAAATAATTTATTGAATTTTAGATGTGTATATCGGAAAAAGAAAAAAAAAAGAAGTTGATGAAGTTGAAGCTGCTTGATACCAGTTCATCGGACTCGGTGTTCCATCGAGTATCAGAGTGACACTGACATTGATCATTAGATGAAGTGTTTGTCACAAAATGGAATTGGAATTAGAATTGTTTTCAGTGGACGTTGTTTAGGCCAATGAAAAGGAAAAATAAGATGTCGGGACTAATTGGTGTGGGGAAGTCAGAGAGCAATCAACAGACGAATATAAACAATGTAGTGAAAAGTTTTCATTTGGTAATTTTTTATTGTATTAATTGGGTTAATAGGAAAAGAATTCATTGTCCTTACCAAGTGAGGTAAGAGAAAAATACTCATATTTTTTCAATTAGGTCAAGAGTCATTATATGGGTGTTGACACCAATTATTAGAGTGAATTATAGGTCGATTCATCAGACATAAGATGACACCAACAACTTCATTGAATACAGAATCATCTGTCTAAACAAAAGGATAAAAGTTTATTTGTTTCAAGCATTCATATAAGTTTTGAAAAGGGGAATCTTGAAAAGATATTTGAAGCAGTTGAAACTGATGCTGGAGACTTTTTGAGAATTCTATACATCTTTATAAGTTTACAATATGTTTATAGAAAGATAAAAGGTGATTCAAGTCTAAAAAGGTAGAAACAATGTTAATTGTAAAATGTTTTCATGTTTTTTTATATATCAATTGGTATGGAGCTTCAATAATTTTTTTTGGTACAGAGAATCAGATTGGATTGTGTCTTCTTAGTTGGTTCCAAGAATCTTAATGAGAAGAAATATGGTTTTCATATGTTTTATTTTCAAATGTTTTTTAGTAAAGTAATGTAGAATATTATATTGACCATATGCATCCATCATAATGTGAAAATAATAAAGGGAAATATAAATCAAACTGAATAATTTAAGAATGTATTAAGAATAGATTAGGTTGTGATAAGATTCAAGAAGGTTCAAGATGAACTAAGAAGTGCTGAAGATGTAAAAGAAACACCCAAAATGTAAAGGAAATTTATATATTGGTAAATTTGGTTCAGAAGGAAAAATTTAAAAATACCACGTAAGAATTATTTAGACCACTTATAAATATTGGAATAATATTGTACTTTTGACTTGTCAAAGTACTATTCAAGGGTGTATAAGAGAGGAGGATCACTAAAATTTTTAGGGAGAAGCTGTTTCTGGATAATGATTTTCTGAGTAAGTTTACGATAAATAAGAAGAATAATAATAAGAAATATCATATTCAATGTTTCTAGAATCGAACTGAGTAATCAGATTGGGATATCTAAATATTGATAGATGTAGTTCAGAATTATTTTTGCGGTATTTTGGAAGAGTTATATTATTGGAAAGGGAAGATTGGAGTGGGTATTAGACAGATCATCATTAGGAATTCTGGGATGTTCTTAACTGTTATTGGGTAGGAAAGTGAAGAATTTTTTTGAAGAGCATATTTTTGGACGTTTCCAAGGAAGAACTGTAACGTTTTATGAAGCATCTAGTGAAATTTTATTTATTTCTTACAAAAAATTTATTACTTATTTTTGTTCTACTTGAATCACATTCATTGTTTTATTGAACACAGTTCCATACGATTGTAAGGGAATATCCTACTAACTGTATCTACACAAAAGGATTGTTTTCTAGTGAATTTCATGTATATAGTCTTTTCCAATACTATACCAAGGACATATCTACTCTTATTGAGTAGTGATCCTTGTAAATTATTTTCTTCCTATAGATATGTAATTGGTTTTTTTATCAAGGTAAAAAATCTTTAATAGGAGTAAAGTCTTATTTCAAAAGAAAGGGTACTTAAAAGAAAAATATATAATTGATTCACCCCCTCCCCCTCTGACTGATACATTGATCATACTGGGCATTCTCATCTTTTTCTACATATAGAGAACATCAAACAGTTTCTCCATAAGTAGTAAAGTCCCTTCGTTCTAATTCCACTCTGATACATGGTTTTAGGATATTGATGAAATGATCAATTTTTTTTAGGTTCAATGCTAAAACAAGTATATTACATCACAAGTCATGTAATTTGTTCCTCATATGTACTAATAGATTTATCACCCATTTTATTAATCTCTTGGAATTCCCTTCCCAATTTATTATAAAGAGTTTATGTAAATTACTCACTAAAAAATATATTTTTGTACTCATCCCATTAGAAGGAGCCAATTTCTTCCTCCTGCCTCATATTATTAACAAGATTCCACCATTGACCTACTTCTCCTACCAAATGATATATTGTCTGGTCAACTTTTCTATGTAGTGATAACTAGATAATGGAAAATATCTTTTCATTGGCATTGATCAATTTCTCACCCACTAATGGATCAATGGATCCACTAAAAAAGGTTTATGTTTCCCCATGAATGATTAAAGAGTGAGTTGGTCCCTCCATTTCTCATTTATAATCTCATCATGATTTATATATTCATAGTGTTTCATGAGAAAAGTAAAAAATATTTTATATTCTATCTCCTAGGTTCAATCCATTGAAAAAAATCAAAAAATAATGTGTAACCCCAAAAATAAAACAAATAAATGAATGAGTAATCATATAATCCTAAAAATAATTAATGAGATGTCTTAAATAACTACACCAACTTATCAACCTTTGAAACACTTATGTTCCCACTATATCACTTCTAGTTTATCATAGTATACCTTATGTCCCTTACCTATATTTTTTGTAAATATATATCCAAAAATAACTAAACCCACTTATGATATATGATGAGAGAACTTTAGAAAAACAGACAAAGAAATTTCATCATTTTAAAATAAAGACATAATGTATTTCACAATACTCCATGCACTTTAAATGTAATATATAAGTGTTATTGGAGACTAGATACATAGATAACATATTTCATGAAATACCTTCACCATCATGTAATCATATGTCATCCATATAAAGGGAATAGATCGTATCATTATACCATATCACTAGTGAAGCATAAGAAACATAAATGGATGTTAACGTAAGTGAAAAAATCCATCAAAATAACATCTAAACTATTATTTAAAAAAATGATAAAAATACCCTATTATTTTGATAACATTTTAAATAAAAATTGTAAGAATATATAGAAAAATACTTTCTATAAAAATAACCATAGAGAAATGTAAATTAATTCTCAAAGAAAAGAATTGTCAGTATGGTGGGAGAATTCATTCATGTTGAATACATTAAAATAAGACATTCCTTATAAAAGTTTATAAAAATCAAGAAAATACTATTCAGAATACATTCTAAAAATTACTTTTCAATCCATTGAAAAATATATATAAATATGGTTGAAAACATTTTAAATATTCATAGCATCACCAAAATGAACATTCTCGAAAACATTTTAATGAACATGGACAAGGGAGAAAATATTTGTCACCCAAATAGGAAATAATAATACATTTTCACTAAAAAATCTCTTTCATTTTAAATAACATAGAGTATTTAATTAATGGAAAACATAAAAACCCCAAAATAACCGGAGTATAAGAAAATAAATATTTAATATAAACCCTTGCCTTATTTTCTAACATTCATCACAAATGAAGATAATATCTAGTATTTTAAATTTAGATTTATTATAAATCTATATAATAACCACATTCATACTTAATATACAATATTACATTCCAATATAATTTTCAATTACACATTTATTTACAATTCTTCTTTAAAATCAGCATCCATGGAGTAAATTATTATTTTTCTCATGTATGTTTTGGTTTGACAGTTTAGTTACTTTCAAATTGTTCATGGTTGAAACAAATCCAAAATGTCAAACATGTTATAAGTATCATATTTACTCATTATATAAACTTTTATAATCATTCATATATATTGGTGATGAAAAATTAATTGCATCCATTCTTGTCGATGGTTGACCAAATGTATGCGCGGGTAATGATTTCATTTTCCAACGAATAGAATAAAATAATAGAATGAAATAATATATCTTTTCAAATTAATAATAATATCATATATATCATATATATTATTTAAATCCAAATATATAACCATCAATTTATGGTAGAAATGAAAATCATATCATGTTGTTTTGTGGGGGTTGTAGTCCAAATATATAAATAAATGATGTTATCATTCCTCATATGATGAAAATGATACATAAAATGGATTAACCCTTAAAATTAAAGAATTTATGTATATTAATCATACTTATTTCATCATTTTAATGTGGTTATATAATATTTTTAGGATTTTAAGGAAGAATGAAACTCGAAATATATCAGTAATGACAATTAAATATTCTTTAGGAATCTTCCTTTGTCTTATAACTTATGCCTTAAAATTATTTCTTTTGGGAAGAAAACATCTCAAGGAAATGGGTTGGTATGTTATAAAGTAATTTTTCTTGTTATTTGATGAACAAAAAGGCTCAATGTGTGTGGATTGGTGAAGGGATAGTGATACCTTTTATATTTTAAAAGGGAGCCACTCTTGTAAATACTTGCAACAATCAAATATAATAAATTCATATTCAAGTTAATTTTGATACAATGCAATTGAAATTAAAAAATAATATGATGTTGGGAAAAAATACCTTTAACTAATAATATTTATCCTTGTTTCAGTGATCTTTTATTCCATATCTCTATGTTTAACCTCTTTCTAAGCCTTTTAACATGAACCATGGTGATAAAGTTTTACCACGGTAACTACACATTTTGAAAAAAATGAAAACATTACCAAATTCATTCCACCTTCTGTATTGGAAATGAATTTTACCATATTTAATTTCGATATGTTTTAGAAATTCGTTCTAAAATATACTTGAAAAGCACAATAAAAAAGTTTTTCGAAGAATGAATTTTTTAGAATAACATTGAATTTATCTTTATTTCATTCTAAGTAACAACCATAAAATGGATTTTAAAATATTTTATTGAATATATAATCTAAATATTTCATTAAAATTATTTCATTTATATTGATTATTTTATTTTATTAAGATAAAAAACACAGTACATGCATAAAATATATTTTTAAGAAAAACATCACTTTTACCTTTAAATTATTTTATTTTCATTACTGAATAATTTTTGAAAAATTAATTTATTTTTTACATGTTTAAAAAATATCATTTTACATTATTTTATAACTCTAAATTAACTTTCAAATAAAAAATTAATTAAAAAATTACTCAAAAAATTAAAATAGTTCTTTAGGGTTGACGGTATTTCCAAAATAAATTAGAAATTATTTTTGACAATAATATTTCATTAAAAATTCATATAATCTATTAAATTTTATAATAAATAATAATGAATCTCCTAATTTTAGGATTTCTTGCTTCACAAGTTATCAAATGGATTTAATTATCAATGTGAAATATATTCTAAAATATTGGATTGTTATAATAATTTGATACTAGCCTAAATATTCATATGTTTCCTCTATATATGACATTGAGTGTCGAGGCTATATGAAACACCCTCTGAGTCACAAGTATGATTTATCTTGATATTGATTTTTCCTTTGGTTTCTTGAAGTTGCTTTTAGGAAGAAAAGGTTAAAACCTGTATTTTTTAGGAAATAGGACAAGTGCACGGTTTGGTTGCATAGTTACTACTAACTATGTTGTATTGGTATGGAGGGTTACAGTGGTATTTTTCATTAATTGATCATGTTTAATCAAACTGTATGGCTCTACAACGAGACCTTATAAATATTTTGGGATGTTCTAAATCTGTCACAAGGTTTGAGAGAAACTTTTACAAACCATGTAACATATGTTTATAAAACCATGTACCTTATTTTTCAAGTGATAGAGGCCATGCACTATTGGAATGAAGTTTGTCTAACTGTGAAGCCTAACAGTGCTCCCTGATCAAAATCATTAAAAAGTATTAAATTACCAAATTTTCCTTGGTAATTTTTATTTCTAATCACCTCCTAATATTCATTTATATCAAACTAAACATTCCCTAAAACTCTATAGGTTTTTTTATATTCTTAGAAGTTTTCCTTCATTCTTGATGGATCTCCTCAATGTGTTTTCAATTTTCGATACGGTTTCATCTCCTCTTCTTAGACCCTCTCTTGATCTCCCCTCCTCTTGTCTCATTTAAAGTGGAATGGGTAGCGCAAGCTACACCATAAGGGTTCAATAAAGGATTGTAGTTTTTTATTATGGATATAGGCTTGTGTGGTGCTGACCTCTTTCCATATCTCTATTGTTAAAGGAAACTAGTTTCCCTCCATTATTATGGAACGTGTCTCCATAAAAATGTTATAACTAATGAATTACTTAAAGTTCTTGTTAATTACTTTAGTTTGTTTTATGAAATTCATTGATTGTATACCAAAATAAATTTTCGTCAAGAGATTCACGTTTTTAAATGGGTTTTTATTTAATAAAATATTTTTTCACACTAGGTGTTCTATAATATTCATTGAAGGTGGTTATGATTCCAAAATTGGTTTTTAAGAATGTAATACTTAATTATTAATGATGATTTTTTTACAAATTATAATAATGGTTTTCAAATGGTTTTGGAAAGTATAGAACATTGGAAACCTTGGGATATTCTGGAAATGGACATATCACTTTAGTGTGTGAAATACTAGTACAGGTTTGATATCAAAATATAGTGATAGGACATGAAATCATTTGGATTCATTTGACACCAAGCATAGTGTTTTAATCATATATATGAGTGTGTATCCCATATTCCATGGTTATTCCTCACTTTTTTATCTTATATTGTATCCATGCTTGGTTTTTCTTATGCTATCATGCTTTCTAACATGTACTTTTCATATTCCTTACTTGTGTGAAGATGAGAGAATTTTGTTAAAACCAAAGGATGTCTTAAAAACGGTTGCATATTTTTAAATTTATGTGTAAACTAGTTTTGTTTTAAAGCTAGAGCTAACATTTTTAAGAAAATATCTTTTTTATAGATTTTTTAGTGAAATAATATTAGGCTATTTCCCCACATCCTAATTTTTCCATTAGGAATTTTATTTTCTGTTTTAGAGGACTTGGGTAAAGGGAAGGTTGTCATAGTGTCTGATGGTATCTCTTTGTTGTTTTCGCCAACGTAGTGGAACAATTTGGTGGTGAAAATGGTCAAATTGAGTTTTGGTTATTTTCTTGTTTTTTTTGCTATATGGATTAACATTTTGGGATTTAATTTGTATGTATCCTGGATATGTATTGTTCTCAATCATTATGCTCTCTGGGTTTATCTATTTTCAGTTATTCAAGAGACTTTTTGGCTTGTCTATTTTTTTAGCTACCATGTGGAGGTCCCTCTGGTGTGGCACATCTGGTCCACCCTGGTTGGTATGTTACATAATTTATTGTATGTTTATCACATAAATCCTCCCAATATGTTCTTTATTCTTAGAGTGTAGATTGATCAGTTCAATAATACGTCGCATTTCATTAATCTTATAGATCATTTGATAACATGCCCCTCACCCAAGTAAATAACAACATCAGATAAACATTCAATTTATGGATTTACATTTTCTCATTATATCCCAATTGAGGGACTATATGTCATACTCATCATACGAGATGAAAAATATCATCATTTTAGACCTCCAACCAACAATATTCCCAACGACCCCAAGTTAGATAATTCAAAATGGATTGTGTAAAAATGGTATCTATGTATGAAGCTTGTTATGATAGGTATCAAACCAACCTTAGGTAGTGGAGACTCTTATATGAACAACGCATCACTATTATACCAAAGATGTTGTCTTTGCGACATAGTGTGACATACTTTGTAGGTCATCCAGAGCACACAAAAAAGCATTTCCTACTTTTTTATGCCTCATGATCATAAGTTGTATCTTTATATGACATTCATACTATTACATACATTATCATTTAATCAAAAGCCATATAAGTAAGTGATAAAAATTAGTTTGCGATAAACTCAAATTCATACTTTAATAGGTCCATTATCATTCCACTTCATAAAATTTATATCAATATGTACATATATAAAACCAACATGAATGAGTAATAAAATGGATATTTTATATTGAAAATAAATTTATATAAATAAAACAGTTTTTAAATAATATAAATGAAAACCCAACATAATCATCAGTGTATCATATCATATATGAAAAATGTCCAAAAAGTTCTTATGTTTTCTAGACATCAAGTGGAAATTCGATCTTATAACATCTATATGTAATTTCTTTCATAAATCTATAAAACCATACGATAAAACCCTGATACTAAACTCTTTAGTGAGAAAAATCTATAAAGAAATAATGTTTTAATAATGATGAGACTTAGGTTTCATATTCCTTTTAAACTAACTAATATATAATGATATGATGTCAGCATTGGTTTTCTGCATAAAAATATATATTTTATTAACATCATAATCCTTGAAACTCAATTATAAAAACTGCATTCCTTGAAATAATATAAATATATAAATTATTAGTTACAAGAAGATACAAATATCATTTCACATAAATGGATATTCACTTTTACTATAATAATCCTTTAGAAAATAGAAATTCTCACCTTTAATGGTATCAAAATGTATCACTAAATCTTTTCATACCATCAAATATCACATCTTATTTAGTTTATAAAGTGAAACTCAATTTAAATTTTGACTGGTATGAACCTTTTTTCATCCTAAAAACATTATATGTACAAACATACTCCCAAGAACCACTTAGGCACTATATTCTCTTCTAAAAATAATGGTATGATAAAAAATGACTTTTTGTTTTGGAAACAAATCTTATTTAATTTTAGTTTAGTAATGAACTATTATTTTCTCTTAGTAGAAATATTTTAGAAAATAAACTATTATTTATATATCACACCTGGTAATATAATATGTTTGGAAATATTAAAAAAGAAATTCATTATAGAATAATACAAAGTATTTGGTATAATTTAATTACCCATATTCTTATATAAACACTTTACATGAGATAAAAATTATTTTATACATGTAAAATTTATATGTATGTTACAAAATTTGGGGAGAACAAAAATCATATGACCAAAATTTCAACTCATTTACTTAAACAACTTATGTTTATAATATCTATACAATACAAAAAAAGGAGTTATAAAATGAATATTCCTTTCATGTTTCATCCTTACTTGAAGTATTCCTTGGATAAAAGTCTATAGTAAAATACCTCCTTATTGTATTACTTTATATAAAAATCCTCAAAATCTATCCTTCAATTCTATTTTTTACTTTTGAACTCATTTATATTCACAAGACATTTAAAAATATATTTTATATCATATACAAATTTGAATCTAAAAATTGTATTCAAAAAAATAATAACTGAATTAGAATATCTATCATATTTCATATAAACCCTCTTGTATTTTAATTCATTTATCATCAAATGGACTAGTTTTACAAAATGTAAATAGTTCCCCTCCTCCTTCTACTCGGACTTAGGTTGTGGTTTGGAATCTCTATAACCTCTTTTCTTATCTCTCTAGCAAAAAGTTCTACCCTTATCCTTATGTATTTTAATAATGGAACATGAGACTTAACCACCATTTTCCAACTTATTTAACCTCAATATATTAAGTAGATCTGGTAAAAAATTGAATTTATTCATAAAATTATTCCTAATAAATTATCAAAACCATTCCAAAAGTGATTGTAGAATGAAATATATATCTTGATCGAGAATAATTTGTGAGCATAGCCTCTCCAACACATTGATGTAGCCATTAAAAATGAGAAAACTATTTAAGACAGAAGTTCTTTTTATAATCTTACACTAAAAGAGATACTTCGATATCTCATACCACTTAAGAGTTCCCAATTCATCAGTGATATTTTTCTTCTTATCTGTCATCTTATAAAAATAAATTTTCTGAATTTTCTTCTACAACATAGATTCAATGGTTAAAATAATGAGTTTTGAAACTTATTTTTAATACCTTAGTTTCCAATCATAGATATATATATACAATTATGGAATACTTTCAGTAATCGATTTCCACATTAGAAGGTAATTTTACAACACATGGAATTTTCCATATTTATTGAGATCTATTCTCATGTATCGATACCAGTTGATGAAATTGCTACCATTTAATTTTTACTTATACTAAATTGATCGTAGGTTTATGTTAGATGATGATAATGGAATTTTATAAAAATCCAAACGAATTGAAAATGACATTCTTCTTAGGGAAGAGAAACTTAACCAACTCCAAAACATAGCTACTTGATCTAATTTTTCTTCAGACCCAAGACATGAAATAAACATTACTACGAAACTTGTCTCTTTTCTCACCTTTATAGAAAACTTTAGAAAACAAATCTTGAAAACCAAATGGCTCATATATGATGATAGAAGTATTAAATTTTACAACTCCATTCAGAGAATCAGAAATGCTTAAAGACCTCCCACTTTTCTAAGAGGTCAGGAAAACCTCGTTGATACTAAGGATGGTATTGAAAATCATGTCATCTATTATTTTGAAAATATTTTACATGGTCTAGAAACCAACAAAGACCTTTTACCTGATGTCATCATGGATTTGGTGAATAAATGAGATAACTCTTTTCTTACTATCATTCCCATTGATCATGAGATCAAAGACACTCTCTTTAGCTTAAATCATGATAGTGTTCTGAGACCTGATAGATTCAATAATGGCTACTATCATCACTTTTGGGAGGTTATTCAAACTGATGTTTATATATTAGTCAAAACATTCTTCTCCAATGGTATTCTCCCTCATGGGTTGAATGGTCAATTTCTCTCTTTGATCACTAAAGTGGATAATGCTTCATAGATTCATCTCATTAGACCCATTGCACTAATTAATACTCTTCAAAAAATTATCATTAAACTTTTTACCAATATAATTACTTGTATTATCAATAAAATTGTCTCTTAGAACAAATTTTGTTTTTCCAATGGCAGATCTATTTGAAACTGTATTTTTCTTGCCTCTGAATTCACTAACTCTTTAAATAAATCTATAATGGATGATAATATTCCATTCAAAATTGACATTTGAAAATATTTTGATACCATGGATTGGAGTTTTATTTTCAATGTTATTCAATGCTTTAGTTTTTGTGACTCCTTTATCAGTAGAATTAAAATTGTCTTCAATTTGGACTTCATTTACATCATTATTAATGGCTCTACATAGGGTTGATTTAAATGCACCAAAGGTTTAAGAAAAGGTGACCCCCTCTCGGTTATTCTTCTCTCAATTTCTAAATATTAATTAAGTATATTTCTCACTCGCCTTATGGTTCGGAACAAGCTTAATCTTATTTATGCTTCAATGAATTTGAATGTTCCCATGATTCTCTTATATGCGGATGATATCATACTTTTTTTACAAGAAGATAAAATGAATATCCAAAATCTCAAAAGTTACCTCTCACACTATAGATAAGTTTCTGGAAAACCCATTAGTTAGATAAAATCATTTATCTTTTTCAGGAAAAGGTTTCCTCCTAAAATAAAATCCAATATTATAAATGAATTAGGTATTAAAGAAGTATATTTTCCCTTCACTTATCTTGGTGTTCCTGTTTCTTAAGGCAGACCCAAATCTAGTTACTTTTATAAAACTATCGAACAAATCCTTGAACAAATTTCCACATGGAAATGAAAATACCTTTCTATGGCTAGTAGGATATGTGTAGTAAAATCTACAATTGTTTTTAAAATATTCTATCCTTTTATAGTTTACAAATGGAATGTTGGTCCCTTAAAAAATGTCTCCATCAAAAACTTTGTTTGGAGTGGAAGCATGCTTGAAATGAAAAGGGTGATTGTTCCTTGGTCTACACATTTCAAACCATTGGATAAGGGTGGTCTTGGCATTAAAAATCATAAACTCATTAATGATTCATTACAATATATACTCACTTGGAACTTACTTCATAATGACTCTAATTACATTTCTTTCTTAAAAATGGTTTCTTGAAAAATTGAAGAAAGGAAATTTGAATTATATGAGATTTTCTATTTGGTCATACATTAAGAATGATTTTTATAGCATCATGTCTAACTCAAGATAAATGGTTAGCAGAGATTCTTCCAACATTGAAGATTTATCAATTTGGAAACCATCACATAATAGAATCCTTGATTCAAAAAAAATTATAACCATTTTTTCGTAATTCTGATAATGATTTTTTTTTTTGGCTTAATTTCTTTGATAAAATATGGTTAAGTCCTTCTAGACTCACTCTTGTTTGGTGTATTTCTTACAATAGGGTTCCCATTGACATTTGTATTTAATATTTTGGGATTCAACTTTTCTCTAAATTTCATCTGTGTAACCAACATATAGAATACATTAACCACTTATTTATCTATTATGCTACTACTACATCTATTTGGAATTATTTTTTCGATCTTTTTGAGTGCATATGGTTACTTCATGACTTATTCAACTCTCGAATTCATCTCTTTTTGGATATATAATCCTCTAAAAAATCAAGAATCTCTTCCAAATTTTCATTTTTTAGCTACTACATGTGCTCTAGTATGATAGGAAAGCTGTTATTCCTAAAAATTCCTTAATTAGTTTAAATTCAAGTCATATTTAGATCCTTAATTTCAATCAGGAAGCTTATTTGATTCAGAAGGGACTTTACAACAATATAGTGAGTGATTTTGGGATTGTACATTGACTTGGGATTAATGTTATTTATCATCATCCTAATAGAACATTTGAAGTGTTATTGAAATCTCCGCTCCCAGACCGGATTAAAGTTAATGTTGATGGTGCCTCTAAAGAAAATATGGGCCCTATGAGTTATGGAGAAATTTAAAAAACCACTTATGGAATCTTCTTGGGTGTTTCTATGGTATCTGTGTTGTTTCCTCATCTATGGAGGCAGAAATGATGAGTGTGATCCATGGTATCTCTTTCATGAAACAACATGGTCGGAATAATATCTGGATTTAAAGTGATTTGACTACCATCGTTCAATCTCCTTGGAATGGTGTAGTGAACCTTGAAGGGACACTTATAACACATTGGATGGACTATCTTCTATTTCTTATGGATATCAGTTATATTGTCACTCATGCCTTTTGTGAAGCGGGAAAGGTTGCAGATGGTCTTTGTAATATGGGATTCAACCATGAAATTACGTGGTTGGATGCTCTCCCTATTGATTTACTTCATCTTTATTATAAGGATTGTAAAATATTCCATATTTTATATTTATATAATCCTTTTTATATTTTAGAATAATAAGTGCTTTGGTATTTGACCATGGAACCACATTCTTCAAAAAAAACATAGCAATGTTCCTCTAGTATCTTAACTGTTAGGGTTTCTAGGCTCTCTGTAACCCAATGAAAACACCATAAACAAATAACCTAATCATTAGGGATACTATATATATTACCTTCCATAAAAAAGATAATTCACGGTCCCTTAACCAATAGGGTCACGCATACCGAGTAATCAGGTTCTTAACATGTGTTTCATTATATGGAATCAAACACTTAGTATTAGATTTTTTTCTTATTCTCTCCATCCAATCAAATATTATCACCTTTATATATTCATTCTTTTAATGTTTTAGTTTCTCGATGCCTATTCCTCCTAGAAAATTAATATGTTCACAAAAACTAATTGTGTTACTCTAAAAAACCCAAAAGTTTGTGTTACTCACTAAAAATTAGTTATTAAACGTATTCATAGATATGAAAAAGTATCACAACTATAGGATATATGAACATTTCGTGTAATGGTTTAAAATTATATGAGGCTGAAAAACTCCACAAGAGCAAGACTAAAGAAACAATTAGGAAACCAACACATTATTGAATAAGGTATAGCCTCTAAGATATTGGGACGTCTGAACCCAAGCCTCTATTCCCAAAAATATTTTACTCAAGAGAGAATTATAATAATCAAAATTATAAAACATAATATATAGAAACTATTATCAATAATTCAATTAATCTTAATGAAATTATTTCAAATTGTGGTCAAGGTATTTGAGAAACTACATCTTAAGTTCTCATGCCTAGAATATTATGAAAATTTATAAGAATCATTTTATCTCCATACCTAAATCATACACGACAATTCATAAAATAATAATTATATAAATGAACTAAATAGAGATTTTCAAATAAATGTATTGTTCATTCTTTTAACGAGAGGAAAATATTCTGATAATTTCATAAAATAATGAGTCTAAACATTTTATAATTTATTCCATAATAAACATAACATTTTTCACTTATTCCTAATATGAACATTATTACCTCCATTATTTAGAAATTTATTCTAATTTATGAAATATAATTATTTTATTCTTTATTTTTTATTATTTAAACACTTTATATATTCTAAAACTCACATATTATTATTATTTAGTCCATCAATCATGTCAATTTATCAAAAAACTTCTTATAAGTTTTATATAATTTCCAAATAAGGCTAATTTAAATTGAAAACATTAAAATAAGTTTTTGAAATAATTAATAACTTTATATTTTTATTATTTTATTATTTATAAATACTTAATAAATTGATCATATAATTTTATTAGAAACACATTCTATTTAAATTATAATAAATACTATATAAATTGAAAAAATATATTCTTATATTAAATCTATAAAATATATTCTTTGAATCATCATGAATGGTATAATATAATTGATAATATAGAATCTCAGATTATCAGTTGTATTTTACTAAAAATTGGATGTGTAACCCCTAAATATATATTTTTCATAGTTAATATTAGATAGGGATTTCTTAAGAGTGATTCAACAATTTTTCATTAAAAATGAATGGTAATTAAATTAAGAGATATCTTAATATCATATCATATGATAAATAAAAAATCAAAATTTAATAACATGTCCAGGAATATGATATCAAATATCATATTCTATGAAATTGAACCAGTTTTGTATTATATTCAATGATTTGAAAAAAAAAATATGATATGATTGAAAATCAAATCATTTACCTACATTTTCAAGAATCGAACATCATGAATACATCTTTAATACCACTAAATAATCTCTATGAATATACTGAAACTTAATATAATGGTATAAATATATAAAATCCATGACATCAAAAAACTATAAGTGTTTGAAACTAAAAATTGTAAAACTTTAAATGAAAACAAGCCTGACATTCACCTTTGATTGTTGAAACTGATAGTGTTTGATGAATACCACTAAAATAATGACATTTAGATCCTTACCTATAAGGTGTATCCTATAGAATTTAATAAAATAATATTATATCGCATCTCAAAATCCTTCAAAGGATATGATAAAATCAAGGAAATAGAGAGAGAAATGAGGGAGATCTTTGAGGGAAATAGAGGTTTGGATAGGAAGATCATTAAGATGGACACATCATGCCAAGGGGCATCTATCCATTTATAAAACATATTGGGATTCTCCTAGAGACAAGAAATTATGTCATTACATTACTCATAATATTCATATATGTATAAGTAATAGATTCATTTTTAACTCATGCAGCTAATGGATATAACTCTGCTATAGATAATGATAGTGTGTGGGAGGGATCAAATATTATACTTTAAAATTTGAGGAGGATATAAGTGTTATGAAAGTGCTATGAGCATTGATTCTATTAATGTTTTGAAAAAACAATTCCACATATCTTACTCTATAAAATTCCCCATATAACCCATTCAAATTTCATATATGATTAATGAAAAATTATATAATACGATTGAAGTAGAATCATATTAAGAATTATTTCCTATAAAATTCTTAGTAAAACCTACAAAAAATCTATTGGAATGTTCTTCCATTTCTATAAAGGTATTGGTTTTTTATCATTATCTCATTAGACTTATACCATTCAACCTAAAATTCTTTGAAAACGAATTGTCAAGATATATACTCTGAAATCTCCCACCTTATGTTGTGCCACAAGAAAGGATTCTTTAAGTCTTTATACATATGTTTTCTTTGGGATAGATAGAGAATGAGTAGATATAGGAATCATCCAATGGATCCTTCAATTAGGGTAGTTATGGAATACATATTTATTCCTAAATATTATAATTATATAATTATCAATATTCATCATAGGAATATTTTCTAACTTGTTTTGTAGCTCAATATTATTTTTATTCTCTACGTTTATCTTCACATTGTTGGATTATTGATTTTCCAATAGGGTATGATTGGATTTCACCACATGGAAAAAGATTTCAAGGAAAACCATTGAAAATTAATGAGAATTGGTTCTCTTCAATCCTAATCGTGGATAAAGTAAGGTTATCCTTCCTATTAAAAGCATCTGCCAACTTTTTTTCCATCCCATGGTGGGATTGCATGTTGTAGTCATTGTGTTTGAGTAACTCCAACCACCTAATTTTCAGTATGTTAAAATAATTTCGTATTAATATATATATCAATTTAATATGATTTTTAAACACCCATATTTTCCATTTAATTTTTTTTAATTATTTGAGATTATTACGAGACTGCGAAAATTGATGGTGCGTGATTCTGAGGCCTGGTGTGCCAGGATTAAATATCTGAACTTTTTTGAAGGTATGTTTAGTAAATGCATGGGTGGAATTTTATATAATTTGAACCAGCAATCAGAGTAAAAATCTGAGGGCACCGTTGAATCCACAGCGTCATGATTCACTTAAGGGAGCCTTCACTTCGACCACAGTAGGTCAGGTGAAAAAGTTGTTTTTGAGGACTTTCGAAAGATTAATAAAATAACCTGTTATACTATTTTATTTCTTTTCTTTTTCTCCAGCGGATAATCGGAGGTGTCCGGACCGATGACATGTTAATTCATTAATTGTCTTGACTCCTTGTTTGTAACAGTACCATTGCAATTTGAAAGGGTCGTTAATTAAATGAACCTCATAATTTTCTCAGAATGTTAACCACATCTTCCCCCTCCTATTTATATGGCGCTCAAGGAGGGGTGTTGGCTTGGATTCACCAAGTGAAAAAGCTCTGGCAAAGTACTGTGACACCATCAACTTGGAGTATGAGACCTGTTTCAGCGAATGGTGATGAGCGCCAACAAGTCCCGAACTGACGACAATGACGAAGGAGGTTCTGTCGATTGTTGTCAACTGATGTCTAGTCCAGGTAGGGAGATTGTTATAAAGTTCATCTTTATGAGATAATTTATTTATCGCTTGATACTATCCTAACGTGGAGGGCACGAGCCAAACAAACAAGGCTCAGACCCTTCGCTTCAATAGTATTTGTCTTGTTATACTAGAATGGTTTTCCAAATTGAGTGGTAGGATGAAACAAGAGGACCCACAGCAGCGAAGGTGACCCAAGTGCCTCATAGGCACTAACAGCATCAATAACAGACCACCAGACCACGTCTGGTGGCCCGTGGAAGAAACTGTCGGTGCGCAATGTCAGCGGCGGCCGGCGGTGGCCGGAGGAGACCTGTGGCGACCGGTCATGGGCGGTGAAAACGGAGCGTCGTCGCACACCGTAGTGGATAAGGAAGGTCGGCCCGATCTGACCGCGTGGGACAAAGACGGCACCGCCGGTGGGAGCAGCCAAGGCTAGTGAGGCGCGGTAGGAGGAGGGCAGTGCGACCCTGCGTCACGTCGCATTGGCAGAAGTCGGTCAACCAAACGGTCGACTGTTGAACCTGGTGGGGTAGGGACCAACTGGATGGAAAAATCGAAATCGCAACCATGGGGCTAGAGGGAGAAAATGGTATGCCATCTGGCTGAGCGGGCTGAACCCGCGGCCCAGTGGGCTAGACCCACGACCTAGCGGGCCAGTGCGTGTGGGTCGAGCCCCATACAAGAGGCCGATCCAAACGCGACCCAGGCCCACGAACCAATAGGATGACCCCGAAGGGACAGACCTAGTTAACTGATCGCACCGTTAATGGGCCAAACCCAAGTGGGGACAGGTATACCCTGGGACTCGTTGCGTCGGGCCGGTCAGACCGAGTCGATCTGGGACCAGACCCAACCGACCCCCAAATAAATAAACACCTGTAACTGACGAACTAGGTGTCTGTTTGACACGTCGTCAGTTGCGTTGGGACCCCTTTTGGGAAGTGTTCCCTTTGGCATATTCCAGTAGGCCCGAAAAAGCTGGTCCGGACCGAGGTGTGATCACCACCAATTCATAGAAAGGGATGTAACTGACAGACCAGGCGTCCGATCGATTCTCCATCTGTGGTATAAGGACATTTGTGACAAGGCGTCCTTTGGAGATACTCTAATTCAATTTTAATGGATTTTTACATGAGACTTGGGTTAGATCAAACTTCAATCCAACCCGACCCTTTTTACATAAGTGCTTATATCTCACAGATCGAGCGTCTGATCAACACGTCGTCTATCACATTGGGACCCCTATGATGGGATTGTCCCTTGGGTATTCTTTTTGTAGGACTTTGTACTGGTTGAAATATGGATGATGGCTTGAGGAGCAGTTCTCCCAGAAACAAGCATGCTATGAGTTGGAATCATGTGACCAGCTATCTTGGAAGTAGCGCCCCTGTGTGGATCAACATCACAGAGTCCTTGTGTGGATCAACATAGTAGCTACCTGAATAGGACCCATTTTAGAGTGACCCATCAAGGATCAGAAACTAGCGACCCTATGTGGATCATCATCGAGCGACCCTGTGTGGATCATCCTTCCAGTGACCTAGTGTGGATCACCATTCCAGTGACCCTATGTGGATCATCATTCTAGTGACCCTATGTGGATCATCTATGCGCGACCCGATGAGGAACATCCTTAGAGCGACCCTTTGTGGATCAGCAACATATGTGGATCGACAATGGAACAACTCTTTCGTGGTTCAGTTAGGGAAATTTCTAATGGAATAAAATGATATAGCTTAAAACTAATCATCTTTATTTCTGAACTCTGAGATGTATATCTGTTGTGAGATGATTATTGCTCTGTTCTAGCTGAATGAGGTCTTGCTTTGTGGTATTTATTTTGTGGAACTCTGGGATACCTTAGAGGGTCTTGTTATCCCTGCTGAGTATTGTTATAGTCATCCCTACACGGGCTTCACCCGTACGTTGTTGTGTCTTATACAGACGACAGGAAACTTTGACCAAGGTTTGGGAGCAAGTCCTGGACGGTACTCGGAGGTGGGCCTTTAGACGTGATGTACCACAGTGATGACCAACCATGAGCTGTACCTACCCATTAGGTATGAACTTCGGCTGACGATTCTGGGATCTATTTTTCTATTACTCTTGTAATTTTTATTTGGGCTTGCCTTCCAACCCTCTTTACTTATAGTAATCACCCTTTTTACTTTTAGAACACATCTTTTTACTAAACTAGTTTTACTACGTGGGTTGTTCTCATTGTATTCTTGGACTGTGTGTTTGCAGGTTTTAAGGCAATACCTTCTCGTTTTTTAGGGATATGCCTTTAGGTTCTAGCCTCCAACCCTTGTCCTAGAGAAGGTGGGCTTGGGGTAGTCATGGCACGGGCCCCGGGGGATGGGTCATGATAAAGTGGTATCAGAGGAGTCGGTTCTACCAAAGAACTTGTACTTTGATCTTTTAATAGAGAAATAGTTTTAAGTGTTTTGAGTGTGTTTTTCAGTTTAGGGAGCCCAGTGTTGGTGTGGCAGCCGACGTATCCATAAACCAGGGCGCTGAATTCTGATTTCTGACTCGATGCACGAAAACATGGAATCTCTGTCTTTTGAAAATGTTTTTATTTTTGATCTATTTGAGTCAGCTCAGCAGGTATAACTTATTGATTGTGGTGAACCTATTTTATTTTAGGATTCCACCACATGGACAGCCATCCAGGACTCCTGAGAGAGTACACTATGCCAGCCCACCAAGTGACAAACCTTCAGTGCAGGGCCCTCTTATGGAGACAGTACCATCGGGTGGTGTACCAGAAGCACCACTACCCATTGGGAAGCTATTTCCACCAGCCCCATCAGTAGATGGTTCACTCTAACTGAGCGCATTGCACGAGTTTCAGTGGTAGAGGACTCCGAGATTCTGAGGTGAGATGGGTTCGCAGGAGGCTGAGGACTGGCTGGAGGATGTGACCAGAGTTTTTTGCCTGGTTGGGACACCAGCCGACTAGATGGTGATCCTACCTACCAGTTTTTTCTAGGGACCAGCAGGAAGATGGTGGTTCCTGAAGCTTCAGACACATGATGAGGTGACCCTCACCTAGGAGAAATTTTGAGGGCCTCTTTAGGGAAGACTTCATTCCAGCGACTCTACACTCTATGCATATACAGGAACTTCTACACTTACAGTAAGGAAGCCGGACCATTTCCCAGTACTCAGTGAGGTTCACCGACCTCTCATGCAACTCTACCAACATGGTGTGGGACCCTTTCTTCAGGGCATGGACTATTGAGAAGGGACTCAAATAGGAGATCAGACCTTCGATGGTATCTCTCTGCATTCTAACGCATGCTGGAGTTCTCGGGAGAGCACTTTTGGTAGAGAGTTTACTTTCTAAGCAGACACTAACCTCGAGACCCACCACCGAGCAACATTTAGTAGAGTCATATGTGGCTAGTAATAGGCAGATGACATAGAGGTCCTAGAGGAATAGTCCTTCTGGTGGACAACCCCATGATGGAGGGTCGGAGGTGCGAGGCTCATGAGGTAGA
Organism: Viscum album; assembly: GCA_963277665.1. Lineage (NCBI taxonomy): Eukaryota > Viridiplantae > Streptophyta > Magnoliopsida > Santalales > Viscaceae > Viscum > Viscum album. Next base: position 1,591,969,148 of record OY728132.1, read on the forward strand.
GTTGGCCAGTATAGTAGTATATTGTGCTTCACGTGTGACGGTCAGGGTCACATGGCTCGCGACTACCCAACCAACCACACTGATGACCAGCAGACATTCGAGGGATCGTCGAGGTAGAGGCAGAAATTCATGCGAGGAGGTCTGCAGGGCGGCGAACGTGGCAAAGGATTAGGTCATGCAATAGGTGGTGGATGACGATTAGAGGTTCTACTGCCACTACCTCTAGGTGGTCCTCCCCGACCACAGAGATTAGGTGGACAGGGACAAGCTCATCTCTAGGCAGCTGAGGAATATGACCACGGAACTCTACAGATGATTATAAGTATGATCTTTGCCTACTCCACCTTAGCTTCAATGCTTATACACATAGGTTCTAGTCACTCTTTCATTTTCATTACTATCGTTCAGAGCTCGAAGATTCTGGTGGAGCAGTTGGCTCGATCCTTGCGATTGGAGACTCCTACGGGAGAAGATTCGATGATTACACACTAGTTTCGGCAGTGTGAGCTTACTCAAGGGTGTGAGATCTTCGGTTGTGATCTTCTAGCAGTGGCATTGAGGCCTTATGAAGTCATCTTGGGTATGGAAGGGTTATCCATAGTCCATGCTCAGATTGACTTCATTATGTGGAAAGTGCGGTGTCTCCGCAAGGATGGGACCAGGTTTTCCTTCACCAGCGAGAAGGGAACCTTTTTATCACATGATGAACTTATCCAAAGGAGGGTGCATCTAATCACACCTTATTTTTCTAGCCTTACCCTCAAAGAAGTTGATTTTGAGAGTCTGAGCTATCCTTTAGTGGTGGGCCAGTATGTTGATGTATTCCCTGATGATGTTCCAGGACTACCTCCTCGTAGAGAGGTAGACTTCTACATCGACCTGTACCCCAGGATGGCACCAGTAACTACACCAACATATCAGATGTCTCTCACCAAGCTTCATGAGTTATAGGTACATCTGGAGTACTTGTAGAGGAAGGGGTTCATAAGGCCCAGTGTTTCTCCATGGGTAGCCCCGATTTTGTTCGACAAGAACGTGGATGGGAGTTTGGGGATCTGTTTGGATTATGGGTGCCTGAACCAGGTGATTGTGAAGAATAAGTATCCAATTTTGGGGATTGATGGTCATTTTTATTAGTTAAAGGGAGATCTTTGGTTTTTGAAGATAGACCTCAGATCAGGATATCATCAGCTCAGGTTATGACATGAGGATGTGCATAAGATAGGCTCTAGATGTCGGTGTGGCCACTATGAGTTCTTGGTTATGCCATTCGGCATGACCGACTCCACTGTAGTCTTCATGGGACTCATGAATAGGATATTTCATCAATACCTCAATCGCTTTTTTGTGGTATTAATCGATGGAATCTTGATATACTTAGAGTCGGAGGAGGAGCATGCCTATCATCTGTAGATAGTTCTAGATACACTCAGAGAGCACCAGCTTTAAGGTAAGATCTTGAAGTCCCAGTTCTTGATACAGTAGGTCCACTTTCCAGGACACGTTATCTCAGAGTATGGGGTTGTAGTGGATCTTGCAAGATAAAGGATTTTCTTTCTTGGGATCCACCTAAGAGTGTGACTGAGGTGTAGGGTTTCCTGGGGTTGGATGGGTACTACCGGAGATTTGAATCTGACTTTTCCAGAGTTGTGGCACCATTTTCAGCATTGAAAAACAAGGGACAGCCCTTTTGTGGATGGGGAGATGCCAGCAGAGTTTTTATTAGCTGAGTTAGAGGATGAAAAGTGCCACCATCAAGAGGATACCAGAAGAGGGTGTTGGGTATGTAGCCTACTGTAATGCATCAGGGATCAGACATGGATGTGTCCGGATGTAGAAGCGGGCAGTGATCACTTATGTTTCATGATGATAGTTGAGACATCATGAGAAGAACTATGCTACCCATGACCTAGAGTTAGAAGCATTTTTCTATGCATTGAAGATGTGGCTACACTACTTGATGGGTGAATGGTCTATAGTTTATTCTGATCCCAAGAATCTCAGGTGTATCTTTTCACATAAGGACCTAAACCTGAGACAGCGATGTTGGATAGAGTTCCTTCGGGTCTATGACTTTGAGACAGTCTACGCTCTTGGGAAGCGACAAAGCTCTATAAAACTACCACGATGCAAACCACTTGGAGGATGAGACTGATTTCAGTGAACGGTGATGAGCACCACCAAATCACAAACTGATGACAAAGATGAAGGAGGTTCCATCAATTTTCATTAGCAGACGCCTAGTCCAGGTAGGGGGATTGTTATAAAGTTCATCTTTATGAGATAAATTGTGGAACACTTGATACAATCCTAATGCGGAGGGAATGGGCCAAACGAACAAGGGCCAGACCCTCTGCTTCTACAGTATTTGTCTCATTATTCTAGAATGGTTTTCCAAACGAAGTGGTAGGATGAAACCGGAGGACCAACAGCAGTGATGGTGACCCGAGATCCTCATAGGTGCGGATGGAAACAAAAACGGATCACCGGAGAACATTTGTTGTCCCACAGAAGAAACCTCTATGGCGCCATGTTGGTGGTAGCTGGTGGTGGCCGGAGGAGACCCACGACAACTGGTCGTAGGTGGTAAAAAGTGGCGCGTAATCGCGCACTGCGGCGGCCAAAGGAGGAAGAATCGAGATGGCAATGCGGGACAAATATGGCGCCTGCAGGTGCCACTACTGGTAGCAGCCATGGCTAGCAGGCCGCGATAGGAGGAGGGTGGTGCAGCCCCAATTCCATGCTGCTTTTGTAGAATCCGGTCGGCCAGACGGACAACCGTTGAACTTGGTGGGGCAGCGCTCCACCAGCTATACCAAACGCACCCACAACAGCAGGGCTAGTGGAAGAAAATTGTCTGCCTTATGGAAAACTGGGATGGAGGTGGGCTGGCCGAGTGGTCCAGACCCGATCGGCGGGTCGGAACAGACACAACGGCAGGTCGGGTTGGACAAACGGGCTAGCGCGGGTGGGCCGATCCCCACCCGTCGAGCCGGGCCGACCGCAGCCAGGGCTTGTGAAGGAATGGGCTGACCCCGATAGGCCAAACCTAGTGAAATGGGCCGACCCTTAAGAGGTCGAACCTAGGTGTGATTTGGTAGACCCCAGGAACCATTGCGTTGGGCTGGTCAGACCAAGTCGGACCGGACACAGACCCAACCGGCCCCCGAATAAATAAATACTCGTAACTAATGAAACAGGGGTCTGTTTGACACGTCTTCAGTAGCATTGGGATCCTTTTTGGGATGCATTCCCATTGGAATATTCTGGTAGGCCTGACCGAGCTAGGCCGAACCGAGGTGCGATCACCCTCAATTCACGAAAAGGGATGTAACTAAAAGATTGGGCGTCCGATTGAGGCGCCATCTGTGGCATAAGAACCCTTGTAACAAGGCGGTCCTTTGAAGATACTCTAAGTGAGTTTTGATGGAGTTTTATGTGCGACATGGGTTGGATCAGACGTCAATCCAATTGGACCCTTTTTACAAAATTGCTCATATCTCATATACCAGGTGTCTGATCGACCCATCGTCTGTCACGTTGGGACCCCTATGATGGGTTAATCCCTTGGGTATTTTTTTTGCGGGACATAGTACAGGGTGAAATATGACTGATGGCTTGAGGAGTGGTTCTCCCATAAACAAGCGTGTTATGAGTGGGAATCATGTGACTAGTTGCCTTAGAAGTAGTGATTCAGTGTGGATTAGTATTATAATGACCCAGTGTGGATCAGAATCGTAGCTACCCGATGAGGGCCGATTTTAGAGCGGCCCATTGAGGATCAACAACTAGAGACCATGTGTATATCATCATTGAGTGACCCTGTGTGGATCATCCTTCCTGTGACCCTATGTGGATCATCATTCTAGTGACCCTGTGTGGATCATCATTCTTGCGACCCTATGTAGATCAGCAGTGTTGGACCCAACGAGGACTAGCCTGAGTAGGCCATCATGGATCAGTGACATACGACACTGTGTAGATCGACAATGGAACAAATCCTTTATGCTTCAGTTGTGGAAACTTTCTAATTGAATAAAATAATATAGCTTAAGACTAATCATCTTTATTCTTGAACTCTGAGATGTATACCTAGTGTGAGGTGGCTATTTCTTCGTGCTTTGTGATTGAGGTCTTTATTTGTGGTATTTCCATTGAGGAACTCTTGGAGACCTTTGGGGGTCTCAGGGTCCCTACTGAGTATTGTTATACTCACCCCTGCATGGGATTTTCCCGCACCTTGTTGTGTTTTGTGCAGACGATGGACAACTTTGACCGAGGTTTGGGAGCCAGGCCTGGACAGTACTTGGAGGTGAACATTTAGACATGATGTACCACAGTGACGAATGACTGTGAGTTGTACCTACCCTTCAAGTAGGAACCTTTCCGGATGATTATGGGAGCTGTTATTCTATTACTGTTGTACTTTTCAGTTGGCCTTGTATTTTGGCCCCCTTTACTTACAGTATTCACCCCTTTTAATTTCAGTACTCATCTTTTTACTACTGTAGTTTTACTATGTGGGTTGTAATCATTTTATTCTTGGACTTTATGTTTTCAGGGTTAAAATAAATGTCTTCCCGTTTTTCAGGGATATGCCTTTTTGGGCCTGTCCCCAACCCCTGGCCTATGTAAGGCGGGCTTGGGGTAGTCACGACACGGGCCCTGGGGGATGGGTTATGACATCTTTAGTATATATTTAACACTTTTTACCATTATGATGATTCCACCAAATATTTACGGAAAATATTACGACTTCTAGGTACAAATAATGTGTTAGGGAATTTTTTCTCATAAACCACTAATTTCCTTGAAACATGAGATAGCACAATATAATTTTTCATGAGGACATATACCAATCCATTTTTGATACATCACTCATTACAATAAACCCTAAGCCACCATAGTTTAGAGTTATTAATGGTTTAATAATCAACATTCCTATAATATTATTGAATTTTTTTCATTTTCAACTAAAAAAATAAACTAGAATCCATTAAAAAATATCTTGGATAATGGATTTGATAATCCAAAAAAAATGAATCATAAAGAGTTAATATTATTCATCAAATCTCAGAAAAATATAGATCTTTATTATAGTTTTTAGTCTACTCCATTACTAAATCACCTATATATTTTTAGGATTCATGTATATATATGTTCATTTGTGAGTACAGGAAAAAAAATGATACCTCTTATTTCCATAACTCAGAATTGATTAATTGGGGATATAAATTCTCCTTTTATTAGGGTCCTCAACCTAATCATAAAATTATCATCATACTCTTCATAGAGAAAATAATATATTATAATATTACATAATAACCCTATAAAAATATAATCAATATAATCCACAAGGACTCAATTCATTGGATCTATTAAAATATAAATGTAATTTTTATATCCCAATGGAATCTCTAGGAATTCATAGTACTCATATCTTATGAAAAAATCCTATTTTGGGGACAACCACTCATTTAACCCCAAATTAATTATATACCAATCATAAAACAATATTTTTTATGATTTTATATCCACGTGGTTGATATAACAAGTAATCAATATGGTGATGATAATACATTTTCTCAATCGGTAATTTTTTAACTTCTTAATAATCAATACAAAGACACATAGATCTATCTTTCTTCTTAATCAAAATAGTTGGAGAACCCCTTGGTGGAGAACTTGGTGGTATAAAACCTATATCTATATTATCTTGGAATTCATTATTCAATTTCTCTAGTTCAATTGGGGTCATTCTATAGAGATTATTATATATAATCAGAGTACCAGGATAGAGTTTTATATAAAACTCATCCTTATGATCTAGGGAAAAACATTCCAAATATATAAAAAAACACTAATATATTCATTAAAACTTTTCATATCTTCAATATTTATTTTATCATGTACTATTTGATATAAATACCTCTCAGGGATGCGTACTAAGACCCATAAACTGCAAGTAAATTACATAAGGAGTTAATATTTTTCCTTGAATCAAAATATAATGAATTATAGATTAAGGATAAAAAATGTGACTTCTATATCTAGAGAATTAATATAGTATCTATGTATAGAGATGCAATCAAAACAAAAAATCACTAAAAAATTATAGTAAATGGGAAATAAAAAAAAATTTCTAGAAGTGAATTCCCACAAAATTTTATCATGTATGAGTTATAAACCTTAGATGCACGCATCATTCCACAAGGATATTTCACCAATAATTTAATATCTATCCATTTGATAAATAAACTAAAATACATAAAGAATTTTTAAAATATAAAGGAATTCATATAACTTGGATAAAATAAGATTATTTAATATGGAGAATACCAATCGGTACCTGAATATCATGATTTTTTCTCCAATCCCATAATAAAGTAAAAATGGATAGTGTGTATAATAAACAATAATCAAAGTATATCATAATTAAGGAAAGTGAATCTTAATATGTCTTAAAATATAACACCATGATTTCAATATATGACATTTTAGGTTCATCATATACCACTTTTTTATCAATGATTTTTTATGTTCAGCCCTTGAATTATTTATATACCAATCCAGAAATGTAACTAAATCTAACTCTAATACCAAATATGAAAAATCTTGCACATTATATGTACATAATACATAATTTAATAAAATCATTACATATCACCTTAAATTACACCATGAAACCTATATGTATAGTTTCTTTAGTGACTAGATATATAATAACATCTTCCACATTATCTAAAAATAGTCTTCTCACACTATTGATTTTTATAAATATTAGAGTTAATATTTTTCTACAAACCCATTGGAATGGAAACATTTGAATGGGTGAGATCAGATGCCCAATAAGGTAAAACATGAATAAAAATAATCAAATAACCTAAGTGTGAATAAAATGATCATGTAGGCATGAGAACATAGTAATTGTGCATGGAAATAACATAAGAGAGTCATACATAATAATATATAGATCGTAAATCTTGTTTCATGGAATAATTAAAATGAAAAAAATCATGGGTAATAGAAGTGTGGAAACATTAGGCCATAAACATGAGCCATGAAAACATAACATCGACAAAATAATTTATCACTTTCATAAGAATTGGAAATCAAATACTATGATAAGGCCCTTAACCAATACCATCATAACATAGTGTAAAGTGTCCTGTTTTTTATTGGGTTCCCTCCCCATTGCTATAACAAATTAGATAGAATACCATAGTGTATTGGGACTTTTCCAACATCACTAAAATGTTATTTCATGATAAATAATTTATTATAAAATGAATTAGATGGATATTAAATTCTAAACCCACACATTACATAATAAAAATTCATATTTTTACGTATCCCATGAACATAAAAACATTCTTAATTCAATCATAGCTTAACTAACAAATGGGAAAAAAATGGGATTCTAAAAAACATCCATATAGCGTGATCATAAGATATCTCGAGAAATAAGGTAGATGGTTCCATTTATGAGTACCACAAGTCAAGATAAAAAATTAAAAGAATTATAAATAATCATTGAAACATAATAAGAAACACCCAATAAATTATTGATAGTTTTTATTTCAATAAAAATTATTAATAATAAAATTGGTATTTAAATTAATTTTTATAAAAATGTGAACATGGAAATATTTTTTATAATGAATACTAATGTATTTTTATGAAAAATGTGTTCATACCCAAAATTTACAACAAAAAATCCTTTCACTCTTTTAAAAATAAATTAAAAGATAATAAAAGATGGTCCATGTTGAAAATGATAAAAAGATATTAAATTGATCGTTTTCTAAATAATGTCAAACCCAATATATAACAAAATAATAACATATTTGATGTATACTATATGTAATTTATGAAAAATAATAATAATAATATATCCATGGATGTGGATAACATGTGATGGAAAATAATGTACAATATCACATCCACTTATAAGCGTCCTTTCGATTGAATTATAAACCAATGGGAGGTAAAATGTAAGAGGACAAGTAAAACCTATAAATTACATGAGTAGAATAAAATAAATTTCATATTGGTGAGAAAGAACATAAAACTTACCCAAAATGGAATTTAGACATAGATAACCTCGATTACAAAGTGGGATTATAAAAGAAACCCTTATGGCTTAAGTAACTTATCAATCAAAAGACTTTAAAAAAGAGAATCAAAGATGGGATTTCAAATCCTTTTAATTGAATTATAAATAGTATTAAAATACATTCATGGTCTTTATATACACAATAAAAAAATAACAGAAATGGTGAATATGAATAATATCATAATAATGGGAAATTGAAATAAGAAACCCTTACCATTACTCCTGATTTCAATAAAGGAATATAATCCTCTTATAATAAAACATAATATTATAAAACACTTATTTAAAAAACAAATTTATATCTACTACCTATTATAATTTTCAATGATAATAATTTATTAAATATATATTGTTTTGTTATTGTTTATTTTCATTATTTGATGATAGAGACTTTTATTGTTTCATACAGGTTTCATAATAGTGGTGTTGATCCTCATTCTTTGATAAAATCAATCATTCATAGATCATTCCGGGTAGTGGAAAAAATTTGTTCCATTTATTTATGGAATTTATTAATTTCTCGATGTAAATTACCCCTTAATATCATATATTTAATGTATTAATTTCATGATATTAATTCATGAAAAGTGACGATGTTCATGTATCATTATTTATGTTGGTAGTTGAACTAGCCCAAACAATAACATGTTATATGAGTGATTGAATAAGAGTTTAGAATTTTATAATAGTAGTATCGTATTCAAAGAATCATGTTGATGTTTTTAAAACATCATTATAGTGTAGAATTAAAAGGTAATTGAAAATGTTGTAGAATAACTCAAATAATTACTTTGGAAGGTTCCTTCAAAATAAAGTATTTAATCAACCTTCTTAAATAGAGAAACTACCCAAAGTCTAAAAAGAATTTATGTGTAAGGGTCTAGATTCATGTATTCCAACCCTTTTCATGTTTTTGATGCTCTTGGTGCTTGGAGGAGGTCTATAATGAGTCTAGAGGTGTTTGAATGGTAAAATATGGTATTATAGAGAATACAAGGTGTGTAAATGAGTTTCACATCATGTATTCGATGTTCATGTCTTATTAAGGTTTATTAATGGGGTGTTTCATGATGTGTAAATTTTTGGGAAGAAATACTTTGATGTGATGAATAATTCAGCGAAATATGAATCCTGAAATTTATACGACATGAAAATGGGTTTCATGCTATATAAATACCCAATATAGTGTGCCTGTAAAGGATAGTCTTTCTTGGGAGTTCTCAAAACCTACAACCTTCTCTCGTTTTCCAAATGGACAATAACCATCTTCCTAGGAATTAAGGGATTCATTCTATGGAGATCAATCCTTAGCTTCAACCTTCGATCCATGGTGATCAAAAGTACATTTTACCTCTTCTGTTGTGGTTATTCAATCTACTTCCATTCATTTATTTTTTCCATGTGATGGTGGATCACCTCCAATTTTCAAATGGAATTTTTCTTGGTTTTTTGTTGGTGTGTTTGTGATGTGAAACCCTTGGAGGGATTCAGCTTCTTGCAATAGATGTGATCTGGACCTACAATGTTGGTTTGTTCTCATACAAAGAATTTTTTATCTTTCAAGTTAGGGGATTCATTGCTTCTCTATTTATTTATGTGCAATAATAAATTTAGCATGGTTTATCCCTTGGGATGAAAATAGAATAAACCTAATAATTATTGAGCCCTATTAATAAAAATTTGTTATTGATCTCATATTGATGTATTTTATACCATGGTAACTGATTTACCCGTGAATTTTTAGATAGTGTAATATTTATTCTGTGGGTTTTTAGCATATTAGTTTGCATGTATCATCATGTTTAAATTGATAAATAACCAAAATCAATAATTAATTTGTAATTAATTGGATTAATAATTAAATAATATGCATGTTTATAATCTGGTGTTTGTTGTAATTTGATGATAATAAAATTGATTCAATGTGTATGTTTAATTAGAGAATTATCTTCCATATGATTAATGGAATTTATAAATAATGTTAAGCATGTTTATTCTTGTTGATAATAATTAAAGTCACATTAAATGAAAATTTTTATTCTCATAGTTTTATGAAACTGGTTTAAATGGTATAGATCTTTTTTAATCTTTTGATTGATTGTTATAGATTGATGCCTTTGGTTTCCCATAGTTGGAACTTGTGAAAAATGAAGTTGTTAATTCAAGATGTAATAAGAAATTTTTTGTTTGAAAATATAATTTTTATCCGAATTTTTCAATCTACTTGGGAAGCTTTATTGACTTCAGTTTGGATCCATGCGAGCTCGTTGATGTGTGGGGTGTGTTTGCCTTGTTTTATGGCCTATTTTTACTCGTAGGTTGTTGTTTTTTTTTCTTCTTCTTATGTGTTTTCCTCTCGATGTGAGATTAACTATGTGATTTGTTATGGGGAAGGGATTTTTTAATATGTTATAAGCCTGGGATAGCAGATTTGATGTGGGCAGGGAGGCCCGAGTATTGTGGATGTAGTTAACACCTGTGATGGCTAGATGAATCAATATTTTTATGTGTGTGTCAGGGATGAAACTAAAGATTAAAAAATTTGTTGAAGATATCCTTACCTATTTATGTGGTGTTGATATTTGGGATTATATCTTATTAATTCATTTAATATTTTATATCTAGGTGGATTGCTTTTGTCTTTGTTCCTTTCCCCACTTCTTAAGGAATTTGGATGTCCTTAATTACATTTTTCCTCTTGGTGGTAGTGTATCATGATTTTCATAGAGTTATTGGGTTATGGAATGATTAAAATAGTGAAAAAATAATTCTTAACCCATGGGTTTTTTGATTATGGAATGAAACTTTAGAAGGATTTTACTCTTGAGAAATCGTGGACACGGTTTAGATTTGTTTGGAGGGAATGAAATTTACTCCGATGATTAATGTAAAGTAATGTGGAATAATGTTAATGGATAATTAGTGGTCAATGAATTAATTAATGGAAGTAAATGATAGAAATAAAATAATAAATTTAATACATCTCTTTTCAATGATTGATTATTTATAGGATAACAAGTCTTAGTAGTGGATGTTGGGAATTCGAGCGATGGTAGCTGCAGTTGAGTCTCAGATGAGGTTATTCCCATAGTGTGGTTTTGATTTGTATTATATCACGTATGTTCTGTGATTTCATATTCTGCCCCTCCCATGTTGGTTAGGGATACTAAAACCCAGTGGACTCTAAGAGGGTATTTTCCCAAATATATCGGTGGGAGGATTGAAGGAAGACTACCTCCTCTGGCCCTACTCTCTTCTCTTACAAGTTACATATGCTGTTATGCAAATCACTTAGTTCTTTCACATATTTTTGTAAAGAAATGTTATGGATTTTGGTTATTTTATGCACATGTATCTATGAATATAGTATCTAATATATTATTATAGGTATGACATGTATAATATGTGATGTCTTAAGGTATTTACTCAAAGTATGGGTTGTAATAGCTTTAGGTATAATACCTTATGTTTGATACATGTCATATAGGCTATGGTGGCTCTCAAAAACTACTTGGTTATTATATATGATGGTATTATGTGATTATATAAAGAACAAGGTACATGTTGTGATGCCTTTCCCAGGTGTCTTCAGGCTGGTTTCCATTTGTAGAGAGAGGTATTAGGATGTGTGATGTCAGGGAAGAGTGGAAAATAAGTGGGGAAGTGGGAGCAGGGTAACCTTATTGTTTCATTATTATATTATGGTCTCTTGTATGAGATACATGGTGAGAGTTATCTAGGGTGATGTTGGTGACTTAGTATACTTATTAGGTGATGAGTTATTTTCACTCTTTTCACTATGATTTAGCATGGTTTCTTTATCTTTTTAATGAAAGGTTCCGTGGAGGATCCTACTAAGTATACTGTTATTCTCACCCAAAACAAATATAAAATATTTCTTAGGTTAGCTAAAGAATGTTAGATATTGAGATGGATATTATTAGATCATGGTGTTGCAGGATCTATTTGGGCTTCATGGTCACTGTCAACTTTTCCTTCTTGGGTACTTTTATTTTCATTTCAACTGTTTTAGTATAGCATGACATTGGATTTTTTCACTTGGATTTTCTTTATATATATATATATCTGAGAAGATTTTAATTGGTACATATATCTTATATCTCTCTTCCCCATCTTTTATTAGAGAGTATGTACTTCTATATATATTTTTATTATGTCCTCAGTGATGGTCTCCTACAAGCGGCCTACTAGAGGTGGGAATCAGGTGGCCACTATCTATCTCCCCTCGTTGTAGTACATTCATCGAGAGGGTGTCATTAAATTTGGAGAGTAAAATGAGAAATGATTCAATATATAACTAAATCAAAAAAAGGTTTTTTTAAAGGGGTGGAGGTGGGGTTATTTTATAGGTGTTATTTGAGTGGAATTTCCAAAATTATCATTCCATAATGTATAAGGTTTCCATTTTAAAAGGAAAGAGGATAAAATTTTGGAATATAATATAGGAGTTTCATTCATATAATCATCCACACAATTTAGAGGTTCTTATTTTGATATTTTAAATCTTAAAAACTTTGGTCAACCTTATTTTACATATAATATCTTTACTATTGTAGCTCAATTTTTACCTCAGTAATATATTTTTATGCCTAAAATAAAATTTTACATTATAACTAATTTTGAATTGAGTATTACTATGGTAACTCTATACATGGAAAAATTTTATCTGAATAGTCTTTTAAAAGTGGTCACTTTAATTTGTAAGGATAAAATTACACCACACATAAAAAAGAAATATTTGGTATGAAATTACCATTTTTAGTATTAAATGATTTTAATCGCATCCATCAAAGCTAATAATATATCCTTTAACCATTCAACTTTTATCAATGAATTCATGTATAATATTTCTTTAACTATTTAATCTTATAAAATAATTCATTTTAAAATTAATGATAATAACAGGTGATAAAATATATATATATATATATATAATAACATATTTTTATTAATTATTTTTTCCTATTAGAATTATTTTGTATTTGGGTATTATAATACCATTAATTTTTTACTAATAATTGCATGACCTGAATGTACCAACTGGATACTTTTAAATACTATGACTATATATATAATAACCATATGTCCAATAGCCATATGTACAAGGACCATAACTCCAATGACCATACATATATTGTTCATATTAAATTTTTATTTATAACCTTGCATATGTCTCTAGAATCAATAATCCTATTCATTAACTTTTGTATAAAAATTTATATTATATTTAAATTTTTTTCCTTCATTTCATAGTTATAATTAGTGGTATGATCTTCAATGAAAACCATGAGGACATGGATTTCATGTTTATGTACTTTTTTACAAGTTATTTTATTCCACTTATAGTTTTACTAATGATTTTTATACAACATTACTGTATTATATTAATGTTTATATTGTTTTTTAATATTTTATTATATTAAAATATTTCATAGTTCATTTAATTTTATCTCCTCATGTATTATAATATATAGAACATGTAGTGTTTAATTAAATTGAAATATATAATAAAATCATGGGGTGTTACAAAAATAATCTTCCATGTGTATGGTATTTATCCTTCATTATTTTTCCCAATATTAGTAATTTGAATGTTTGCATGAGGTCAGATGTTGATCCAACTCATGCCTATTTGGGTATACGAGTTAAGTCATTAGAAATGATATCATAATACATTAAGTACTCATGTGTATCGGGTGTGATTAGTTAGGGGATAATACCCTTGAGAAACAGGAAGTAACCATTAAATATATCTATCCATCATAATTATTGTGTAAACCTAAGTTACCAAGTGTATTATACAATTTATTTTATCATTCAGTATGTTGTTCCAGACATTTAAGTCTCATACATCATACTAGGTCTTGATATTTAGGTACAGGTATGTTTTCTTACCATATCACATGCATTCTAGTGTTTGATTACATATTTGTATATGAAACTTAATAATGATTCATGTTAACTGAATCATTAACAGTATATAAATATTTTTTTAAACATATTTATTATTAACGGCCTGGTTAATATCAACTCACAGTTGAACCCATTTTGGGAAAAACTATATTTCATTTTTATTGATACATTGTTTTACAATTACTATATAGAAAATATTACATAAAATGTTTCCAAATGGTAATCTAAACTATGATTAAATAATTCAAATTGAGTTTTATGTTTTAGTGGTTAAGCCTATTGTATTGACGTTTAAAAAATAATTGTGTTTAAATATTTTTTACTAGTTTTTTAAAGTAAAATTTTTCTAGATAAAAGTTAATATTTAAAAGTGGATGGGGTAAACCTAACTTGTGTAGTTATCTAATTAAATTATTGTTGTTTAGAGCCATATATTATCTAGAGATACAGTTGTTTTATATTTCATAAAATAACCTAGAAAAAATTGTTGAATCGTGATCTTTGTGATGGATGGGGATAATTTTTTATCATCCCTATTTATTAATTTCATGTATTACATGTGACCTGAATCTATGTATTTAGTATTTTCAATAATATATTTTTTCTTGGGAAACCAAGGTTTGGTTTCATGTTTTATTCCTTATAGCGTATTTTTCTATTAGAACACGGCAATTTTCTATCATCAATTCATTTAAAATTTGTTTATTAATTTGGGGAAATTATTAGAAGATTAAATTTTCATCATAATAAAGTTTCCTTATATGATTTTTTTTTGTTGGAATTAATGATAAGATTGAGTGAACCTGAGTTAAATTAATAAATTTAACCACTTCTAATGATATTTTCTATATGGATAAAATTATAATGTTGTGAATGTTAAATTTATTTTGGAAAACTATTTTTGGGAAATTATGGAAAACAAGTGTTTAAATGGTGTTTATTTTTCAATGCTATGTTTTAAATAATTTTTTAGAAATGAAGAAGGTTTTAAATTATATGAGTTTGAGATTGATCTCATGGTCTTTCATGGGAATTTCAATTGTGTTTTAAAACATTATCTATATGCTTTAATTAATAATTTAAATAGGTATTAAATGGTTGTTGTATTTTTATTTGGTTCTATGTTCTTTTACCAATCCATGGAATTGAGTTTTTGGGGAAGTTTGTAGTGTGTATTTGGAAATGGTAAGATGGGTAGAATAATTATGATTAAATATGTTGAGTTCTCAAAGTTAGAAAACACAAAAATGTAATACTATAAAAAATTGTCCAACGGGTACTTGGTAAATTGACCTTAGAAAAACCTGAATTAGGTAGTGCATAAATCTCATGATTTAAGTAATACATCTGACAAACATTTGCATAACCCAATAACTTAAATATTTAATGCCTTGGAGATTAACTACATAAACATGTCATTTTATAACACTTGAATATATTTCTCTATAATTTTCTCCTCTAAACCCTTTTCTATACATCTTATATAAAATAATCATCTTCCTAACATATGTATTATAATACATAATAATGGGTGATCTTAGATGCTCGTTAAGGAAAAAACATATCAAAATGTTTCAGATCAAAAACATGAATTAGAACCTGAGAAAGACACAAATATCCTAATAAGATACCATAATATCATAGATTATAACAATATTACTTGATAAAGTAACATAATATTATAACTAAAATGTTAAGGATGTGTAAAATTTATGACTTGGCTCAAAATACATATCAATAACCAAAAACATGTGAGGAAGATATAAAACTGTAGAATACTTTAAAAAGATTGCATGATCCAAAAAACCTATAAAAAGATGATAAACAACATGAAAATATGGCACAATCATAAACATATGATTTCTTATCATTATTAACTGGGAAACCCACAAACCTATTCACTTATAAAATTGTGAGTATATCTAAACACCAACACTCTCACCCTTTATAAACCTTACTGCATCCTAACACATTCACATAAGATTTCTATCTCATGAGATATAATCTATTAACCAATTAATTGGATTGAGATATAGGTCACACCAATATCATAATATATACATCATTATTCCACTTGAAAATTAAACATTTGTCGTTTTATAAATAAACCATAGAAGATTCATTTTCGTAAACCTTTCAAAATGATCACATATCATGAACATAAGAAATCCTAAGATATGAAGATATTCATTTTCTAAAATGATTCATATCATAATAAAATATATAGTGTGATCAAAACATCACTTCATGAATAGTAAACCTTGGTGGTTAAATAGTTGTGAACATAGGAAAAATTTCCCAAAATCCATTAAAATATTTAAGTGAAAATATCTTTCAAAAAAATGTCTACAAATAGAAAAATAATACTTTTAAAAAATTAAATAAAATAAATCATCCTTGAAAAAAATAAATCTTATCAAAAATTATAATTGAATATACTTTTAAAATTTTTAAATTTAAAATATTATTTAATAATGGACACTTTAAAAAGACATAAAGTCTTCAAAAAATGGAAGTTAAAATACTTTGAAAACTTTTAATTTTAAAAGAATCATAAATAATGTATAATTTAAAAATACGTAAAGTTTTCAAAAAGGGAAGTGAAGATTATTTGAGTTATTTTAATTCTAAAAATAATATTTTATAATTTAACCCTGAAAAGGACATAAATTTTATTAAAATAAAATTTGAAGTTGATGATAAAACATGTTATTTTGGAAGGATGGAAAAACCTTTTTACCAGTATCAAATGTCCTTTTCTAAAAACTCAATATTAAAAAGGTAGTGAAACCTTTGATATATAACTAAATAAGGGAATTAAAAATATCATTTGAGATAAAAATATATATTTTAAACTTGATAGTGAATAACATTGGTGGGAAGTAAAAATATGTTCGTGGAAGAAAAAACCATTAAAAGTAATGGGAATTATTATTAAGAATAATACATTTTAACGAAACATTAAAATCATCAAGGAAGAATAGTATGGTGTTAAACAATATTTCCAATAAAAAATAATTTTTAATACATCCTAAAATCATCATAAGTTATAAAATATAAATGTTTAATGAAAATATAAAAATGAGAGTAATTATGTTCCAATGAAGTGAATTGAGTCACATAAACCCCTTATAGACGTTGTGAATTTTGAATAAAAAGTCCATGAGAAGTATAACATTTAATAGGACATTTAATATAAATATTTTCAAGAGTAACCTAATAAAAAATTACAATAGGGAATTATTAATTCCATTGAAAAGTAAACAAGGTTCTCAATTTAGAAAATTATCGAGGGATTCAAATTTGAGAGAAACAAAATCTTATAGATTTAATAACTTTTGAATCATAATTCATTGGATGATTGAAATTAATATGTTAATGTAAGACCCATGAATTAAATCACGAAGTATTACTAAATATATTCTTGGGAAGTATTTTCACTATAGAAATAAAAAATTAGTGTCTAACATTGAAACATTTCTCAATAAAGAGGAAATGAGATCAGAACCCCTACCTTGTTTCCATTCTTAGTCGGATGCACTCTATGCTATGGTGTTAAAAACCTAAATATCATAATAAATAATTTTATAACCATAATAATACATATAAAAATTTATAATTTCAATTTATAATCATTATCTACATGTATATTAGTTATTTTCTGTATATTTTCCCACATCAGGTGTTTATGGTTTTGAATGTTTGTAGTAGTTTCATAAGAGTGATGTCAGTATTTTTTTCTCATCCAAAGTTAATCATTCCTAGTTATGTATTATGTCTAAATATCCTTCTTTGAGTAATTTATTCATTATACAATAAGATAAAATCAAATATGAATTTTTTTTTTTGTGATTTTCAACCTACAAAGGGTGTTTTCATAACTAAAAAATTAAAAAATGATGTATAATTTATATAATTAGTAAAATATCATTATTTTGTTATTTATATCATGTTATTACATTAATTATATATTCATACTAATCCATGACAAATTTTTTTGACATCCGAGACTCATTTTACTCTCGAGTAATTGAACAGGGTTGGCCACATAGCCTCAAGAATGCCTCCCCATACGCTAGAGGCTACCAACTAGTAGTGAATTCCAAGTGTTTGATAGTGGAGAAACTATTACTTATATTTAGAGAGGATCATAACTGATATATAATAGATTAATAAAGAATGGAATCACAATAATGAATAGTACTGGTAGTGAAATATGCATAATCAATCATGTAATAAATAAACATCACAATATTTGGAAAATGTATCATATAAAAAAGAAGAAGATTTTATTTCACTTATCTATAAAAGGAGGTCAAGAATACTTAGTACCTAGAAATTATTTCAATATATATTATAAAAAATAATAAAAAATAAGAAAAAACTATCCAAGAATCTTGATCTATGGCTCGGTAATCTGCTACCAAGATCCCATCCTAAAGGAAGAAATAAAGTTAGGTATCTTAAGTGGGATGCTTCCCCTTTTCCACACCTATAATAATATAATATTCCTAGGTCCCAACGGTGGCCCTAGATAGAGTGTGAGATAAATCTCAATAGGCCCCCTCCAATAGCGTCTATATAATCTATATTGTGAATATAAATTCCAAAATGTGCATTTAAATAAAGGTAAATCATTACTAGAATAATTAACTCATACCATATTCACCCTAATCTAGTAATAACTCTATGAATTTTATCATTTAATTATTCACATTATTTCACTTTAGTTTATATTAAAGAGTTTATTTGTATATAATGGTATCAGTGGTACTATAATAGGATGTAATGATAACAGAGAATCCAAAGTGAAACCAAGGTATCCTAGACATTAGGGGTCAATCCAAATCATAATAGTATCATATGTTGTCTGGATATAAGGTTTATAAGTGTGATCCAAGTGTAATACCCAACACATTCAACTATAAATGAGTCCAAATGAGTCCATGGATCTCTACCATGGTAATCCTGGGCAAAGCATGACGTGGCCCAGTGGGTTGAATCCATGGAGTCTGTGTTTGGAGAAATCAAGATGAATCTGAGGAGTGTATCCAAACCTTTATAATATCTTGAAAATATTTCAATTGAATCTTAAATACTATGCTATGCCATTAACGTAATAAGACAATGACCAGATTTTTTGGTGGGTATCTCCCACGGTAATCGACTCAATGAATAATAATGGTTTCCTCTAAGTGTATAAGGAATTACCTCAGGAATCCAAGGCTGGATCAAGTCTGTACATTTCTATAAAGATGAAAATGTCCAAATTAAGTAGGAATCTTATACTCATTCCATTTATATCATATTTAATCATAGGCCATGTATTACTCATACCATTTAATCATTTAATAGGTTCACTCCATTAACATTCAATATTAATGATAATGTGTATAAGGCCCCCCACCCTTAAACCTTAATTAATCTTGAGTTATTTCAAGAATACACATTGAGGATCTTTTCAGGTTTAGAGTTTTATAGAATTAGGACATAACTATTACATCTCAAAGATTACATAGTAGACGCATCTACTCATCTTCCATTTTTTTCACAAAAATAAAAACTCTTGAACAAAAGAGTCATGTCTAGTTCCTTGTTTTAGATAGCCTGACATTTCCTTGATCTCATCCTTGACCATATGCAACTTTATGTCCTATGAAAACATTTTAAAAACTTGGGATAAGCATAAAAATCATAGTAAGGTTTATAACATTGTGGAAATAAAACATCAGTCCATATATACATAAGAATCAATGAAATCATACTTTACTCATAAAACATAAGCAATTTAACATAACTCATGAAATCATAAGATTTACGAATAACTCATCGAAATCATAAGACATAAAGCTAACTTGAAGAATTCATAACATTCTTACATAGGGATTAATCCTCATTGTTATGTTTGGAATACCCATCTCAGTATATTCCCTAAATCTATTCGGAGAAACCTTAGTGTTTAACCCCTTCGCGTTACCCAATGCATTGGAGAGCTATATCAGGCTCACCTGCCCTTAGTTTATCACGGAACCACCCGTCTTCATAAACAATGCCCAAGAACCATAACATAATCATAGTACATAACATAAGCATAAATTAAAGATAACATTCCCATATTGCAATGACAATATAACATTTTAAGATATTGAAATAATGAATCCATTCTAAAAACCATTTTCAAAACCATTTAAAACATTTAAAGAGATTCTTGAATCAATGTTTCCCATACCAATTTGAATTTTTAAAATTTTAAACCATTAATATCCATATAAATAAATCCTTAAAACCCATTTTTGAAGCATTGATATTAATGAGAAATATTTATAAGAATAAATCCTTAAAACATTTAAAACGATATTTTAGTTAAATGGTTTTTAACAAAATGAGAGACACTTGAATACAATAATTGAGGAATAACATTTAATCAAAACATAATAATATCATGAGAATAAAGGGATTAATGATATAATATGTCAAAGGACAGTATATACACTATATAAGAGGTAATTGGTGCATATCAAAAATGAAGTCTCAAGGGAAATGTAAATTGAGATGAAATCCATTATAAAGATGGTATATTAAAATTAAGGATAAATAAATCTCATAATTATGTGTGAAAATATAAATACACCCAATATAAGTGGATATTTAGTGTAAAAAAATCAGAGGTCATTCACACATATTCATAGGATGACATATTCAATAACTACAAGTTGAACCCAAAAAAATCAAAATTCTGTTAAGAAGTTCACTTGTAAAGATTTGACAGCCTAATGACGTCACATCAAATTTTAGAAAAAGAGTTGATGAGATAGATAAAGGGTATATCATCACTTGGACATACAATTTACGGCAATAAGGATATATAAGATCATATCCCCACATAATAAGATGAAAATTAAAATACATAACAAAAGGAGTCTTTTAAAAAGAGGAGGGTGAAAGGTTCCCTTACCGATTTGGGTAACTTTCGAAACGTACACCCCATGAAATAAGGACTATACAACATTGATGTGAATACTCATAAACGAATTTATATTACACAAAGAGTAGAATAATGTACAGTATATACACCAATCAAAAGGAAATATTGGAAAATGTAGCATGAATCTCATGAAAACACAAAGTGAGATAAAAAGTCCCTTACGAAATTTCGGCCTCCTAATGGCGCCGATTAAAACATCCAAAAATGGATTTATGAGATAAAATAGGGTCTCTCATAATATGAACATAAAATGTAAATAATTAGGAATATAAAATAACATCCCCAATCATAATAAATATGAGATTAAAAGAAATGACATAAAATAGAGTACTTAAAAAAGAAAGAGAGAGGTAAGATCTCTTACAAAAATTCGGCAGCCTAACGGCGCCAATCAAAGCTTCTAAAATGGATTGATGAGAGAAAATAGGGTCTATAATCATATGAACATAAAAATTACAGTAAGAGTAATATAAAATAACATCCCAATCATAATAAATATCAGATTAAAAGGAATGACATAAAAGAGTGTACTTAAAAAGAAAGATAGGGGTAGGTTCCCTTACCTCATGTCCGACTTGTCTTGTTTGTTTCTTTATATTCCTGAATAATAAACTTTGGTAAATTTATAATTTCTTAAGAAACTCCTTCAAATATTTTTATTCAGTTCATATCACATATTATAATTTTATAATAATTGGTTAATAAAGTGAGTTCAAATTAGATGTTTTTGTCGATGTTCGGTACATGAGTAAAAATTGAACATGTTAGAAAAGAATTTTCCATGTAGTTATAGGTACATCATATCTAGAATAGTATTAATGTTTTATATATCATATATATCCAGTATATATTCATTTTATACTATTCCATAACATTTGGAGATAGAAAATTAAAAGCATCATTCATGGAGACGGTAGGCCGTACGTATGCATGAACGCTACTTTAATTTTGTTGTCATATTAATGGAATTAAAGTTAAAAGAGACATATATATATTATAATTACAGAATTATATCCATAATTTAGATGTAATATATGAAATATATATCCATTATATATATATACTTATAATAGTACATAACATTTGGATATAAGAAATGAAATGTATCGTTCATGGAGACGGTAAGTCGTACGTACGCATGAACGCTACTTTCATTTCTTTGGCACATTAATGGAATTAAACTAGATGAGATATATATATATATTATAATTACAGTATAATATATATTTTATATATATCATATAAGTTCATCAATTTCATTCTTTATACATTCCATGTATTGCATGAACGAGTCACATCACTTGAGTGGGCGGTAGTCCACACATCCTCAAATGCAATTATCTCATGTGCACAACATGCAAAGCGTAAAATTATGTATTAAATATAAAATACATAAGAATAAAGATGAAATAAATATAATATATATCATAAATAAATATAGTTCCATCATAATGGCCACCATGAGAGCTGGTATGAGAAGATAGAATAATCATCGTTTCGTGAGGCAGTAATTCACCATCCACGGAAACAGTATGTTCTTTAACAATTAGATGGAGGTGTTTGTTAGTGTAGCTAGAATACTCCCCCTAAAAACATACTAGTATATTTAAAATAATGTTGTTGTTACAAAATAAATAAATAAAAAGATTTTATGGGGTTGGAGAAGCAAAATAAAACAAAAGAACACTAGGGAAGACATTACCTTTAAATCGGGTAACTCTTTTTTATTTGAGCTCAAAGGCTTCCTTGGAAAGGATTCTGCCCAAAGTGAGGCTTCTAGTAGTAATAGAGGGATGTGGAGAGACAAAATGGTCAGGGGTTGGCCGATCCAAATTCTTGATAGGTGTGGTTAAGGTGGTAGAGGTGGGGGCCTTTTATAAGAGGAGAGGTGGGGCACTCTTGGAAAGTGATAAATGGTTACTTTATTATAAAATGATTTTCTGATTTTAAAGGTCCCAAAATTATATATTTCAAGGATAAGGTGATAATAGTTCTAAATCCACCGATACAATAGGTTTTTGACAAATTTACGTCTTAGATTTTACATTATCTTTTCATTTTATTTAAATAGTTAAATAATGATGTAATCGCTGCATCATCCTGGTGTCATAAATAATTTAATTTATTTAATGTATAAAAATTATAAAAAAACTAATATGATGTAGGAAATATTTTTATATTTATAATGAATATTTATTGTCAAAATTATGACTTTTATAACCCCATGTAAAACTTGTTTTAGTAAAGAAACACATGTTTGTGACAATTTTATTATAACATTAAATAAAAGTTATTAATGTCATTTTCCTACCAAAGTGGATCCATGGGGTCCCCAAGTTGACCCATGGATTTTCTTGGTCGTCCATGACACATCCAATAAGGGTAGTACATGTGTCACGGTCATTTCATATTATTAAAACATTATTTTTACCTTAAACTACACTAATTACCTCTAATCGCGATTAATAAACTTAAAAGTTATTATTCACCAAAAATTATTTTAATCTGATTGAACCACATTTTACTTCCTAATGACAACCATGTATGTCAGATTTTTGAAAATAAAATCATAGAAGTGGTAAAGTTTCATTTAAACGAAAAATCAGTTTCTTTAACTACCACTTAGTGGTTTCACTATTCATCAAAAATTGAAGTTTTTCAGAAAAAAAACTAAAAATTCACCCTAAGCTATATTTTATATTTCGAATTAAAAAATGATGTCTATTTTACAAAATTCAAAACATATAAGTTGCATTAATTAATTTAATAATTAATTCCCGCTGTCAAAACAAATAGCGTGTTTTTAAGAAATAATATCTATTAAAAGATTGACACTAGTTTAAGTCCAATTTCAAATTGAAATTAATTCCAATGACCACTATTGGAATAAATGGTAAATATATATTCTAATTTCACTTTAAAACAAATTCAAATGATAATCTATTCATATAAATAAATTAGATTAAAAAGTTGTTTTGAATTAAAATACAACATTTTTCACTATTCATTAAAAATGAACTTTATCGGAAAAATACCAAAAATTTACTCAAAGTAAATTTTGATGTCCCGATTCTAAAGAAGAATTTTATTTTGTCAAATATAACACATAAAATTGTCAAAAAGTGGATTTAAAAGAGGGTCGCCATCAAAAGGCGGTTAATCGACCCATTAAAGAATATTAGAATGTTTACGCTTAAAATTGGATTCATTCGCATTTTTAATCCTCTAACATTTATTATAAAAAGTAAAAAAAATTGAAAAAAATATATAATCATTTTGTAGTTAGTTCTTTTCATTCCCGTCATTACAATGGCTAGGTGTTAACTACCATTTAAAATAAAATTATCTTATTATTAGAGTGAAACGTAAGATTTCAATGGAACTCGTTGTTGCGTATTGGGTAATCCATCGAGCATAGCGTTCCCTTTAAATTAATATTAACATTTTATTCACAAATATGAAAATTTCATATTCTTTAATTACCTTGGGGGTTACGTCCTTCACCCCTTTTGGAAATTGCGCCCTCGCAATTTCAAAATTGGGCTCAGAAACATCATTAAAAGTCCCACATCGGAACAAGAGTCGGTAAAACAGTCACTTTAAAAGAAAGAAAGAGAAGCACAGAGGTCACTCGAGTTAACCCATACTAGGATTCCATGTAGGAAAACATGGATATGGAAGAAAAATAAAAGGGTCATTTTTTTATGGAGACTGATAGAAAACATGTTTAAAAGAAAGTTAACCACCAGAAAATCACAAACTTGTGATGGGTTAAATGGTATCTGATTCCCCAGTAATAAAAATTAACAGACAAATTTTTTGTTTTAAGTTAATTTTCATTGAGGAATTCATTTATGAGCATAAATAAAACATAAGGAAACATACTTACTTGTCATGTTGACTTTTAACTTTTACTAGATTTCTTACACAAACTCATATTTTCTCCAAAATATGAGTATTTAGGAAGACTTGTTCATATTAAGAATACTATAATCAACTTCTCAAGAATCACCTAGTCCGTAAAAGATAACTATATACTTCCCATGTATTTATAACTTAACCAAAACCAAAACCAAAAAGGTTACTACAAGATCAGATAATACCCAAAAAGGATAATCCTTTTTAAAAAATCTATTCTTAATCTCCAAAAATTTTCAAACAATACCCAAATTTCAACAAAGACCATTTAATAAAAATCTATCCATAAAATTATTCAAATTAATCAAAACTAAGATTGAAACCCAAATCTCTGAATGATTTAATCACATAGTCTTCCAAGATAAACCTTAACATTTATCTCCAAATAACATTAGTTACTCTTAAAGTCTCATATTGAAAAGTAATTAACCTAATCACATATCCTCCATGATAGGTAAATAATTTCCATAGATAACCCAAAATAAACTTACTATTAATTCATAAAATCATCTAACTAAAAAGAATAAGTCATATTAACTAGGGACTTCACGTAGTCCCGTGGTAGGTGATAAATACCAGTCGCACTTTGGTTGTAGGTTCGATTCCCGCAGCTTTGTCCGACGCGACGTGTTGTCACATGGTCTGCATGTTGTCCTTTTTATAAAACTCCAAAAATATCCCTAACATGTTTTAACCTCAATAGTTTCCTTATACCTCTCATTTTGCATCCAAATTCATTAAAATTTCAACTTCTTAATTCTGGAATTCTTATTTCACCACCATAAAATAAAACGATTCCCAAAATGAATAACAGCATACCTTGATCATGGTGTCCACTTGGTTTCATCATCATCTTGTTCGCGTAGGTAGAAGTCCCATGCATTACAACAATGATTTAGAGATCCTTCAAAATCATTTGCTTCCTCCATACAAATACACCTTGTACAACATGGGTGATATGGGTGTTCATATAAAAACAGTTTTGGAAAATAATCATGTATGACATATAATTCCAAAACATCTGATAAAAGAGGATTTCTATAAAATAGTCGGACAGAATTTGAGTCGAAACTTTCTATTATTGGTCCTTTTAAAATACCATATGAATGTTCTGAGAGACTATATTTTAAAAGCAAATATAAATAGGTTCCGCAAGGGTCTCCTTCCTCAGCACCATTTCTAAAATCGTAATATGCTTCAAATTCTTGTGATAAGCTAAAATATTTGAAAATACCTTGATAATATATACCTTTCTTGAAAATATGAGAATATTGTGAAAATATTATTTGCCTAAATACAACCCATGATCCACGATGATAATGAGGTATAGTGGAGGTGTTTGATAACACAAACAACTTCTTGCAAGTGAGTTGTATTCTAGAAAACATTTCACAATCATCCGAACATGACTTTTCAATAATTATTGCAAGCATGTCATTAGGAAGAGATAGGAATGTCGTTTGAGATCCTCCTCCATCCATTCATAATTAACTTTACTTGACCTGAAAAAAAAGTTATAAAACAAAGATTTAACTGAAATAATAGATATAGGGACTAACCATGTGTCTAACAAAAACTCTTAATCCCTAAAGTTGTCTCAACCGACCTCCGATACCAACTATAAGGCCCCACCCTTAAACCTTAATTAATATTTTGTTATTTCAAGAATACACATTGAGGATATTTTCAGGTTTAGAGTTTTAGAGAATTAGGACATAACTATTACATCTCAAAAATTACAAAGTAGATTCATATACTCAGCTTCCATTTTTTCACAAATATAAAAACTCTTGAACAATAGAGTCATGTATAGTTCCTTGTTTTAGACTGCCTGACATTTCCTTGATCCCATCCTTGACCCTATGCAACTTTATGTCCTGTGAAAACATTTCAAAAACATGGGATGAGCATAAAAATCTCAGTAAGGGTTATAACAGTATGGAAAGAAAACATCAGTCCATGTAAACATAAGAATCAATGAAATCATACTTTACTCATAAAACATAAGCAATTTAACATACCTCATGAAATCATAATATTTACGAATAACTCATAGAAATCATAATACATAAAGGTAACTTGATGAATTCATAACATTCTTACATAGGGAGTAACCCTCATGGTTACGTTTGAAATACCCATCTCAGTATATTACCTAAATCTCTTCGGAGAAACCTTAGCATTTAACCCCTTCGCGTTACCCAATGCATTGGAGAGCTATATCGGGCTCACCCACCCTTAGTATATCACGGAACCACCCGTCTTCATAAAAAATGCCCAAGAACCATAACATAATCATAGTACATAACATAATCATAAAGGAAAGATAAAATTCCCATATTGCAATAACAATATAACAATTTAAGATATTGAAATAAAGAATCCATTCTAAAACCCATTTTCAAAACCATTTAAAACATTTAAAGATATTTTTGAATCAAAGTGTCCCATACCAATTTGAATATTTTAACATTTTAAACCATTAATATCGATATAAATAAATCCTTAAAACCCATTTTTAAAGAATGGATATTAATGAGAAATATTTATAAGAATAAATCATTAAAACATTTAAAATGATATTTTAGTTAAAGGGTTTTTAACAAAATGAGAGACACTTGAATAAAATAATTGCGGAATAACATTTAATCAAAACTTTATAATATCATGAGAATAAAGGGATTCGTGATATAATATGTCAAAGGACAGTATATACACCATATAAGAGGGAATTGGTGCATATCAAAAATGAAGTCTCAATGGAAATATAAATTGAGATTAAATCCCTTATAAAGATGGTATCCTAAAATTAAGGATAAATCAATCTAATAATTATGTGTGAAAAATATAAATACACCCAATATAAGTTTATATTTAGTGTAAAACAATCATAGGTCATTCACACATATTCATAGGATGAAATATTAAATAACTAAAAGTTTAACCCAATGAAATCGAAATTATGTTTAGAAGTTCCCTTGTAAAGATTCGACAGCCTAACGGCATCACATCAAATTTTAGAAAAAGCGTTGATGAGAGAGATAAAGGGTATCTCATCACTTTGACATAAAATTTACAGCAATAAGTATATATAGAAACATATCCCCACATGATAAGATGGAAATTAAAAGACATAACAAAAGGAGTCTTTTAAAAAGAGGAGGGTGAAAGGTTCCCTTATCGATTTGGGTAACTTTCGAAACATACACCCCATGAACGAAGGACTATACAACATTGATGTGAATACTCATAAACAAATTTATATTACACAAAGAGTATAATAATGGACATTACATACACCACTCAAAAGTTAATATTGTCAAATGTAGCATGAATCTCACGAAAACACAAAGTGAGATAAATAGCCCCTTACAAAATTTCGACAGCCTAATGGTGCCTATTAAAACATCCAAAAATGGATTTATGAGATCAAATAGGGTCTATCATAATATGAACATAAAAATTAAAGAATTAGGAATATAAAATAACATCCCCCAAAATAATAAATATGAGCTTAAAAGAAATGACATAAAAGACAGTACTTAAAAAAAGAAAGAGAGAGGTAGGATCTCTTAAGAAAATTCAACAGCCTAACGGCGCCAATCAAAACTTCCAAAATGGATTGATGAGAGAAAATAGGGTGTCTCATCATATGAACATAAAAATTACAGTAAGATTTATTTAAAATAACATCCCAATAATAAGAAAGGTGAGCTTAAAAGTAAAGAAATAAAAGAGTGTACTCAAAAAGAAAGATAGGGGTAGGTTCCCTTACCTTAAGTCTGACTTGTCTTGTTCGTTTCATTATATTCCTGAATAATAAACTTTGGTCAATTTATAATTTCTTAAGGACCTCCTTTAAATAATTTTATTCAGTTCATATCACATATTATAATGTTATAATAATTGGTTAATAAAGTGATTTCATATCAGATGTTTTTGTCGATGTTCGGTACATGAGTAAAAACTGAACTTGTTGGAAAAAAAAATTCCATGTAGTTATAGGTACATCATCTACAGAATAGTATTAATGTTTTAAATATCATATATATTCAGTATATATTTATTTTATACTATTCCATAACATTTGGAGATAAAAAATTAAAAGCACCATTCATGGAGACGGTAGACGTACGTACGCATGAACGATACTTTAATTTTTTTGTCATATTAATGGAATTAATGTTAAAAGAGATATATATATATTATAATAACAGAATTATATCCATCATTTAGATTTAATATATGACATATATATCCATTATATATATATAGTTATAATAGTACATAACATTTGGAGATAAGAAATGAAATGTACCGTTCATGGAGACGGTAAGCCGTACATACGCATGAACGCTACTTTCATTTCTTTGGCACATTAATGGAATTAAACTAGATGTGATATATATATATATATATATATATATTATAATTAAATTATAATATATATGTCATATATATCATATAAGTTCATCAATTTCATTCTTTATGCATTTCATGTATTTCATGAATGAGTCACATCACTTGAGGGGGCGGTAGTCCACGCTTCCTCAAATGAAATTATCGCATTTGCACAACATGTAAAGTATAAAGGTATGTATTAAATATAAAATACAGAAGAATATAGAGAAAATAAATATAATATATATCATAAATAAATATAGTGCCATCATAATGGCCACCATGAGAGGTGGTATAAGAAGATAGAACAATCATCATTTCGTGAGGCAGTAATTCACCATCCACGGAAACTGTATGTTCTTTAACCATTAGACGGAGGTGTGTGTTAGTGTATCTCGAATACTCCTCATAAAAACATCCTAGTATATTGAAGATACTGGTTTTGTTACAACTGAAATAAATAAAAAGATTTTATGGGGTTGGAGAAGCAAAATAAAACAAAAGAACACTAGGGAAGACATTACCTTTAAATCGGGTAACTCTTTTTGATTTGAGCTCAAAGGATTCCTTGGAAAGGATTGTATCCAAATTGAGGATTATAGGAGTAATAGAGGGATGTGTAGAGACAAAATGGGCAGGTTTTGGCCGATCCAAAGGCTTGAGAGGTGTGGGTAAGGTGGTAGAGGTGGGAGCCTTTTATAAGAGGAGAGGAGGGGCACTCTTGGAAAGTTATAAAAGGTTACTTTATTATAAAATGATTTTCAGATTTTAAAGGTCCAAAAATTATATATTTCTAGGATTAGGTGAAAAAAGTTCTAAATCCACCCATACAATTGGTTTTTGACAAGTGTAGGTCTTAGATTTAACATTAGCTTTTTATTTTATTTAAATCGTTAAATAATGAGGTAATCGCTGCATCATCATGGTGTCATAAATAATTTAATTTATTTAATGTCTAAAAATTATAAAAAAACTAATATGGTGTAGGAAATATTTTTATCTTTCCAATTAATATTTATAGTCAAAATTATTACTTGTATAACCCCATGTAAAAATTGTTTTAGGAAATAAACACATGTTTCTGACATTTTTATTTTAACATTAAATAAAAGTTATTAATGTCATTTTCCTACCAAAGTGGCTCAATGGGGTCCCCAAGTTGACCCATGGATTTTCCTGCTCGGCCATGACACATCCAATAAGGGTAGCACATGTGACAAGGTCATTTCATATTATTAAAACATTATTTTTACCTTAAACTGCACTAATTACCTCTAATCGCGATTAATAAACTTAAAAGTTACTATTCACCAAAAATTATTTTAATCCCATTGAACCCCATTTTACTTCTTAATTACAACCATGTATGTCTAATTTTTGAAAATCAAATCACCGAAGTGGTAAAGTTTCATTTAAACAAAAAATCAGTTTCTTTAACTACCACTTAGTGGTTTCACTATTCATCAAAAATTGAAGTTCTTCAGAAAAATACCAAAAATTCACCCTAAGCTATATTTGATATTCCAAATTCAAAAATGATGTCTATTTTAGCAAATTCAAAACATATAAGTTTCATTAATTAATTTAATAATTAATTCCCGTTGTCAAAACAAATAGCGTGTTTTTAAGAAACAATATCTATTAAAAGATTGACACTAGGTTAAGTCCAATTCCAAATTGAAATTAATTACAATGACCACTATTGGAATAAATGGTAAAAATATATTATAATTTTACTTTAAAACAAATTCAAAAGATAATCTAATAATATAAATAAATTAGATTAAAAGGAGGTTTTGAATTAAAATACAACATTTTTCACTATTCATTAAAAATGAACTTTATCGGAAAAATACCAAAAATTTACACAAAGTAAATTTTGATGTCCCAATTCTAAAGAAGAATTTTATTTTGTCAAATATAACACATAAAATTTTCAAAAAGTGGATTTAAAATAGGTTCGTCATCAAAAGGCGGTTAATCGACACTTTAAAGAATATTAGAATGTTTACGCTTAAAATTGGATTTATTCGCATTTTTAATCCTATAACATTTATTGTAAAAAGTAAAAATATTTGACAAACATATATAATAATTTTTTAGTTAGTTCTATTCATTCTCATCATTACAATGGCTAGGTGTTAACTTCCATTTAAAATAAAATTATTTTATTATTAGAGTGAAACGTAAGATTTCAATGGAACTCATTTCTGCGTATTGTGTAAGCCATCGAGCATAGCGTTCCCTTTAAATTAATATTAAAATTTTATTCAAAAATATGAAAATTTCATATTCTTTATTTACCTAGGGTGTTACAATGTGTATCAAGGACATGAACCCATTTATCACTTTAATTTATAAACATTTTATAGTTTCATTCCATAAATTTCATTAACATGACAAGGGGTAGATGACATTCAAACAATATTGAATCAATTAAATTATCATTTAACTAGACCAGGTGATATCTATTAACATACTTTCCATTTAACAATCAAATGATCCCTTTAATTATTATGAAACACATTCCTTCAAAAGGCCAAGTCAAACCACACCAAGATAGTGTCTCAAATAATCTAAATAATAGGAAAAAGGAATAACATGGTATATACCCTTATTGGGCGGATGGATTTGAGATTCAAACCTCCAAATTCATGAAGATCGTGTATAATTATGGCTTTAGAACACAATTTAAAAATTATAATTAAGGAAGAAGAATTTTAGAAGCATCAGCTAGTGAAACCGGTGTACACACAATAATAGAAATTTATAAACAACAAGTCCTTTAGGGAAAGGTTATAAACCAAATATAGTATACCTGTAGTATATGCCTCATCCAGTACCAACCCTTAGTTTTTCCTAGATCAAAATAAAATTGAAGAACCAAAAAATGACATGAATATTGGGAATATGATTGTCTATCAAAATAGTTTTCTCAAGAGAAGGGGAAAATGAAACAAGGATAAGGATTGAATCACTTACCTATGGTTTTCCAATGAAATGATAATATCTTCAATCGAAGGTTGTGAAATTAATAAATCCATGAACCTAGGTGGTTTCCATGGAAGTATCTCTCAATGAAGGAATGAGGGAGACTCTAGTAAGATCTCAGATTTCTCTCAAGTTA
This sequence comes from Viscum album, assembly GCA_963277665.1. Classification (NCBI taxonomy): domain Eukaryota; kingdom Viridiplantae; phylum Streptophyta; class Magnoliopsida; order Santalales; family Viscaceae; genus Viscum; species Viscum album. Next base: position 1,592,001,629 of record OY728132.1, read on the forward strand.
TGTTTTTTCAATATTTAGTTTAAGTCCCTTATTTTGGCCAAATAAGTGTTTTCCAAGTAATTGGGGATGCTTGGGGGTGTTCTAGGGGTTCGAGACACCAAAAGAGGAAGAAAAAAGAGTTTCTGGGCTTGTTGCACAGTTTTCACATAGTTAGTGAAAACCGTGCAGAGCATCCCATGTAACTATGAAGCCTTGGATAGAGGATTTCACATGGTTACTACACGGTTAAGATAACCATGAATAATTGTTAGGAAATTGTGTGAAGGGGTGCTTTTTAGATAGTATCATCCGCATGTTTTGTGCACGGTTTGGAAAACCATGCGGGTAAACCGTGCCTCCCAGAAATGTTGATAAATTTATGAAAAATGCCATTGTAGGATTCCACTTAGGATTTCCTCCTCCTCCCCTCATGAAACCCTAGGAATGAACCAAATCTCCCAAGAGCTCACAAGGTTGTTTATCCCTCAACTCTAGGTTGTTTGGAGTGTCACCAGTTGTGGATTGAAGATCCGGGTAAGTAAAATCCCTCTATATCATATATTTTATGTCTAGGATTTCCATTCTCACACCATATCCATCTAAATATATAAAACTGTTATTTCATTGAAATCTAGGTTGAGGCATCAAAGGGTGGTTGAATCGTAATATAAGGCCTCGATTAGGAGTGATTTTACCAATGATTTCGAGGTAGGTGGTCTACAAGTTATATCTCATAGTTTATGCTTGGATTTGTGCATATAGGATTTTATTTTTGTTCTCATATTGATGTGTTATTGATACCATTCGCAAGATGTGGTATATTGGTTGTCAATATAACCAAATAAACCCCTCAAAATACCCATGAGATGCATGGAGGATGATGTGACTTATTTTAGGGCCATCCATGGGGTACGCTGAACCTCCCAAATGCGGTTAACAGAAATGTAAGGTGTGAAATTGACTCATGATGATGTATATCCTTAGAGAATGTGTTAATGTTTTTATGAAATGAGTTACAAGGGATTGTGTTTAGTTGTGATTAATGTGGTTAAAGGCAAAGGGGTTTTTTGGTTGGAATATAAATGGGTCAAATGGGATTAATGGGAGTATGATAAGGAATTATGTTTACACTTAAATATACTTAGTGAGATAGGCATGGGAAATGGGAATTGGGGTTAAATGGTTAGGTGATATAAATTAAAAATGTCTAAATGTATTGTGGTAAAATATTAATTTTCCATTTGTTGATATTGTTGTGATGTTGTTAATGATATCGACTATGCTTGGTTGTAATGTGGTTATTTATGGAGAATGATAAATAAGCATGTTCACATGGATTATTAGAGTGGGGTATATACATGAGGTTATATGCCCATGTTTTGAGTTTGACTGAGCCTCTAAACTCTACCCTATAAATACATGGGTTAGGGAAGGGGAGGGAGTTCTGTTCCAATAACAGTTTCACTACACCCAGACTGAGGCTTCAAGGTGAGGACAATTAGGTTATTGTGATTTTATTCCTAGTGATATTGGACTTTATTTATTTTCATATTCCGTGATAATATTGAACATGCCTAATCCATTGATCACACGAAAAGGGTGAACTAAACCATGAGATGCTTAAGCAGTGAACCGATTTAAATGGTAGAATAACTCAAAGGAACTTAATTTAGAAAATGTTATTGAACTATTTTCCTTTACTTTCCATTATTTCTCACTTGTATGCACTATCTATTTGACTGGAAATTTTTTAGACACCATTTTTGGAGTCCTACTGAGTTGTACTCACACCCTGCTCGGGCCATCGTTGGGTACCGGAGCAGATTTCATGGTTGCAGGTTAAGAAAGAGGCAAGGACCTCATGCTTGAGAAGCGAGACAGGTTTGATATATGCTCGTATGAGGTTTGGGACTTAGATACATGACCATTTTAGGGATTACCCTTTTTTCCTTCATTTTGGGTTTTTTCACTTGGCACTATAGCATGGCATGCCAGATTTATTGTTGGATACGTTTGTACCTAGTTTGGGAGTTGGTTATTTATGCATGTCCATCATTCTGTTTATATTGATTTTGTTTTGATTATGTATTACATTTTTTCTTACTCTATATAAGATGATATAGTCTTCCAAGTTGACTCTTATACCCTCTCCACATGTTGGAAATCTCTGTCGTATGGGGGGCGCGCTTGAGGTCATGTGGCAAACTGGCTCGGGGCACTGGTTTTGTGGTTCACGGGTCGGGATGTTACAACGTTGTATCACAGGTGGTATTTTTTCTTTATTACTAATTGGGGATTTTAGAAATAATATAAGGAAGGTGTTGGGACTTGGTAATGAGTTTGTTCTTGGGAGTAGCTAACCCAACCACGAGGGAAAATCCAAGTAATCGTCAAGCGGGAATTGTCATTCTTGTTGTGTGTTGTTACAGTCGATGATATTTCACCATCAGGTGATGCACCTTTTGTGTGATTTGAATTTTTTTGATATTTTTCTCATGGCCGAAATTGAAAAGGGTTATGCATTCATGCATCGTTTAGGAACCTATGTAGGTAAGTGACATGTATTAGAGTTGACACGCACACGGGAAGGGTGTGTGGGACATGGAGAGTAGGATGAATTAGATACCTTGAAAATGAGGAAAATTGGCACTAAAAAAATTGTACAAATGTGTAAAGAGGAAAATAAAATATTGGATAAGAAATAAATATTTGTGCTTGATAAGGTTTGGTAGGTAAATTAATGTGGCCTATATGAATAGTGATATCAAAATAGTCTTGAATGGTGTAAAGTGTTAAATTGTAACCCTGTGAGTGGGTTACCCTTGTTTTCCATTAACATGGTTGGGTATCCAAGGCTAGTGTTCCGAGGGTGATTGGACTCATTTTGGTAGTGTATGAGAAATTATTTTTTATGGCTTTTGATGATATTTCCATTATATTTTCATGAAAGTTTTATAGCAGGTGTTCTAAAGCTCGTGTTTGGCATTATATAGGGATGTCACCACAAAGATGTGTCCCAGTTGGGTGATAGGAGGTCATTGTTGAGAATAACCCTTTGGTAGTGGAATAAGAGAACATGGTGATCTAGGAAGTTGGGGAAGAGCAGTTCTATGAGAACTTTTCTCGTTTTATGCAGATGACGGAATCGGCCCCTGGACAGGTTTCCCCAAGTATGTTTGAGCTGACCAGGGAGTTTTAGCTGCATCACCCTCTGACCTTTACTGAAACGGGTGGTCCAGAGGTAGTAGATTTATGGATTGAGTATATCCATAATATTCTTGAACATCTAGAGACTCTTCTTGATAAGAAATTCATATTAGAGGCCTATATGATGAAAGGTCGGTCAAAGTGTTGGTGGGACGTCATGGTTCAAATGAAGCTAGCGAAACCAATGATGTGGAAAGATTTTCAGGAGAAGTTTCTCAAACCCTTTTACTCGGAGCGACTGGGGCAGGATAAGGCTGTGGAATTTATGAATTTGACCCAAGGGATAATGTGGGTAATAGAATACTCTAGTCGCTTCACTGATTTGTGACACATCATTTCATCATTGACAGGAGATGAGGCTGTAGTGGAGAAATGTTTCCAGCAAGGTCTGAGACACGAGATCAGGTCTCAGGTGAATAGATTTATCCTGAAGATGTTTGCTGAACTGGTGGTGGAATGGGTCAATTGCCACATATCAAGAAATTAGTTGGAGCTCCAAGGGTTGTATTGGTAGAGGTGGTGGATGTGGAACTCCAGGGTGAGATCATCTACACCAATAGGGTAGTGCGGTGCAGGGTACTCAGGTTGGAGCCCAGGGTAGAGGGGCATGTCAACTCTATATAGTTCAGACTAAACCTAGAGTTGGTGATGTGGGACCTCCAACTATTCAAGGTACAATTCTTGTGGCTTCCAAACTCACTATTTATTTTTTTGATATAGGTGTTATGAATTCTTTTATTGCTTCCCAATTCGTAGTTGTTTTGGGATTAACCATGTAGAGTTATTTTGGAGTAATGTTAGTTGACAATCTATTAGGGGTATGAGATGGGGATATTAGGCACTATAAGGGTTGTGCTCTAGAGGTTGGTGAATATAATTTTCTATGGTATCTATTTGTTCTAGATATATCATGTTTTATCTTAATAATGGGGATGTGTTGGTTGGGGTTATATCAATAAAATAACGACTGTTACCGATATTGGGTAACGTTCACATCTCTCGATGGGGATACTCATGTCCTTCATAGTGCGTGGGATACTCGATTGGGACACGCAGGGCCACTATGCCAGCAGTTGGGAGGAATCAAAGATCATGTGTATTTTCTTATGTTAAATGATGGGGAGAAAGAGAAAGTACTTTTCCCACATATTGTGGACCAGTTTCAGGACGTGTTTCCTGATGACTTGTCAATGTTACTACCTGAGAGAGATGTTGAGTTCACAATTGAATTGTTTCCAAGGACGAATCCAGTTTCCATTCTCCCGTATGAAATGGTATCGGTAGAGCTCCAATAACTCAAAGTTTAGCATGAGGAGTTGGAACATAAGGGGTTTATCCGTCCTATTACATCACCTTGAGGATGTTCTGTATTATTTTATAAGAAGTATGAAGGATCACTAAGGATATGTGTTGATTATAGGAAGCTGAACCAGACGACGGTTAAGAACTGATACCCTCTTCCTAGAATCGATGACATGTTTGACCAGCTCAGATGTGCCTTGGTGTTCTCTAATATCAGTTAGATATTGGGATACTATCAGTTAAGGGTGAGATCTTCTGACATACCCGGACTTCTTTTCGAAGAAGGTATGGATTGTATGCATTTTTTGTGATGTTGTAGGGATTAACCAACGTGCCAGTTGTGTTCGTGGATTTGATTAATTTAGAGACCCGAATCCTGACGTACATGGACATTACATTACTTTTGCGGAATACTTAGTACATAACAAAAACACACACACAAGGACCATAATAGTTTAGTGTCTTTGGAAACTCGGAATATAATCTTCTAATCGTGGTGAAAGATCTTCAACATCTCCCATAAAGATCTTCCTTTTTTTATACCTAAAACCTTTCTTTATATCCTGGGGAAAAGAAAACATAAAAGGGTGAGCTCAAATGCTCAGTAAGGGTAAACAAAAGAAATATCAATCACATCATATTCATAAGAACATAACATTTTGGAATTCTTAACCTGCAAAAGAGATCATAATATCATAACATGGGATAAATCATAGTAGTGAAATGTAATCCCAATAATCATAACTTAAAACATGAAACTTTTTGGAATACACACATAATCATAGTGAATCATTTCTTATTAGTCAAGACTCATTGCCAAGACTATCTTAGTGGACAAAGTCTATTTCTGAACCGAGTTCACTCCTCGTTTCAGTCCTGTTTTACTGAACCGGCATAACCTACCGTTCTAGCCATGTCTATCTCATGAGATATAAAATCTTTACCCAATTCATTGGAGAGAGATATAGGTCCCACCCATCTCATAATGATACCATTCTTATGTGTGCCACAAAATCATAAACCATACATCATAGCATAACCCATGTAATAAAAATGGGATTCTTAAACATCATGAAATCATAAAACAATTAATATAAGATAAAGGAATTCATAAAAATAATTCCACCACAATATAATCAAATAAATAGGGATAGAAACAGAACCCTTTATTATCTTAGATGGAAAATAATTTTGATAAAACACTTGAACTCCATTCTTGAGGAAAATATCCTTTCTACTTCAAAAACATTTTCCTTTCTTAACATGTCATACAATTTTAAACTAATAGAACTTGATTAAAAATAAACTTGAAAACTTGAAAAGGAAGATTCTTGGAAATAATGTTTTAAAAATCCATTCATGCCGTATAAGTTAAAAAACATTATTCCCGTACTTTTGTCGGAAAAGTCAAAAAGTACCTCGTACGAAAAATGACAAAAGATTCCTTTCATATCTTTTACTAAAAACTCACCGAAGGGTAAAATTGGATTTAAAAAAATTTAGTTGGATGGAAATAATATTACATATTGAAGAAACATGGATGTAGATGATAAAATAAACCCCAGTAAATTCCAAAGTATATACAATCTCGGATAAAAATGAGATTGTGATATTTCCCTTACCATAGGTCCGATTTGCTTCGTTTTCCAGAATCATACTTATTGTTATGATATCATATATGGTCATATTCTTAGCTTCTTATTAGTAATATTTCATTACTACTTGTTTTCGGGTGTTTATTACTTTTTGTTCTTATGCGTGTTTTGTCGAATAAATTCTTATTCTTCTCTTTAGGTTATAGATACCTCATTTCCAGAATGGTATTAGTGTAATATATATCATATTCATTCATTCAATTAATTTATATAATCATTATGCAATGAATATGTAACATCCCAAGTAAGTAATGAATAATAGATATTTTTATCTATGTCTATTAATGATTAAGATAGTGTTATAGAGGCTTAAAATGAAAATAAATACAATCTTATGCATGGAATACACTAATATTCTTAAAAGATTGTTTTACTGCCTTTTGATGGCAAACCATTTTTGAATCTATATTTTGACAATTTTATAAACTATGTTTGTCAAAATAAACTTATCCTTTATGATTGCGACATCAAAATTTACCTTGTGTGAATTTTTGGTATTTTTCTGACAATGTTCATTTTTTAATGAATAGTGAAAAATACTGCATTTTACATAAAAACCGCTTTTTAATCTAATTTATTTATATTATTAGTTTATGTTTTGAATTGGTTTTGAAGTGAAATTAGAATATATTTTTACCATTTTATCCAATGGTGGTCATTGGAATCAATTTCACTTTGAAATTAGACTTAAACTGGTGTCAATCTTTTGATACTTATTGTTTTGTAAAAACACGCTATTTGCTCTCGCAGCGGGAATTAATTATTAAATTAATTAATGTGACTTATATGATTTGAATTTTGTAAAATTGACTTCATTTTTTAATTCGGAATATCAAATATATCTTAGGGTGAATTTTTGGTAATTTTCTGAAAAACTTCAATTTTTGATGAATAGTGAAACCACTAAGTGGTAATCAAGCAAACTGATTTTTCAGTTAAATGAAAGTTTACCACTAATGTGTATTGAATTTCAAAAATCCGACATACATGGTTGTCATTAAGAAGTAAAATGTGGTTCAATGAGATTAAAATATGTTTTTGGTGAATAGTAACTTATTAAGTTCTTAATCGCGATTAGTGGTAATTAGGGTAGTTTAAGGTATAAATAATGCTTTAATAATAGGAAATGACCTAGACACATGTCCCAACCTTATTGGTTGTGTCATGGCCGACCAAGAAAAGCCATGGGTCAACTTGGGGACCCCATGGAGACATTTTGGTTGGGAAATGACATAAATAACTTTTTATTAAATGTTAAAGTAAAAATGACACAAACAAGAAATGTTTTACGAAAACAATTTTTACATGGGGTTATAAAGATCAGATTTTTGATTATAAATAGTAATTGGAAAGATAAAAAGATTTCATACATCATAGTATTTATTTTATGATTTTTAGACATTAAATAAATTAAATTATTTATGACATAATAATGATGCAGCAATGACATCATTATTTGACGATTTAAATAAAATGGAAAGATAATGTCAAATCTATGAACTAAACATGTCCAAAACTAATTGGATGAGTGTATTTCAAACCCTTATCACCTTATCCACGAATTATATCAATTTGGGACCTTTTGAAACCGAAACACATTTTCAAATAAAGTAATATTTCTTTACTTTCCAAAAGTACCCCTCCTCTCCTCTTATAAAAGGCCCCCACCTCTACCTCATTTCACACACTACTCAAGCCTTTGGCTCGGCCAACCCCTGTCCATTTACTCTTTCCACATCCCTCTCCTCATCGTAGAGGATTCCCTTTGGGCAGAATCCTATCAAAGGAAGCCTTTAGACTCAAATCAAAAGGAGATACACTTTTAAAGGTAATTCATTCTCTCATGTTCATTTGTTTTATTTTGCTTCTCCAACCCCCTAAACTCTTTTTATTTACATATTTTGTAACAACACCAGTATATTAAATATACAAGGATGTTGTTATAATATTTATTTGAGCAAAACTCTCACAAAACTACACCAAATGGTTAAAGAACATACGGTTTCCGTGGATGGAGAAATTCTGTCTCCCGAAACGATGATTGTTCAACACTCATTTAACACCTTCAAAGGTGGCCATTATGATGTCACTATTTTTATATATGATATATGATATGTTTATGTTTTCCTTAAGCTTCTATTTTTTCATTTTCGGCATACCTTTATGGTTTCCATTATGGGTAAACACGATATCTTCATTTTAGGAAGTGCGGACTACCGCCCCCTCAAAGTGATTTGATTCGTTAAATACCATATGTGGGACATATAAAGGATGGAACTATGATATTATATATGATATTATACTGGAATTATAATATACCTTTATATCATTATGATTCCATTCTATAAAATACGAAATAGAAATGAAAGTAGCGTTCATGCGTACGTATGGCTTACCGTCTCCATGAATGGTGCATTTCATTTCTTACCTCTAAATAATTATGTAATATTATAAATGCAAGTATGTACTGGATATATATGACATATATGATATCTACATCATGAATACCATTCTGAATATAATGAACCTTTGACCAAATTAACAACATGTAAGTGTAAGAAGTCTATTTTTGACTTAAGAACCAAATACCGACAAAATGAACATTATTAACTTAACTGATTACATGATGTTCATAACATGGTATAAAAGGAATAATGAACTTGAAAAAAGATTCATAAGAAAGTATAGATTAACTCAAGTTTATTATTCAGGAGATTAAAGAACGGTCGGGTCAAGTCGGATACGAGGTATGGGACTTCGTCCCAATATCCTTTCGTTGAGGCATATTTTATTTTATACACAACTTTCTTTTATACGATGTATAAACCACTTTGACTTTTATGTTTATTCAAAATGAATCTTTTTTATACGAAGCGTTTACTAAATGACAAAAAGGGAATGTTTTTGTCGTACGTATGCGGCGACAACGACTTATCCGCCGTCGTAACCGTTATTTGAGTTTCGGCTTCCTCTACAAGCCATACCTTCTTTTTAAAAGAAAAATAAATACCATGTTTTACTTTTCTTTTATTTTGGTATTGAAAATGGTTTTCACAATGTTTTCGTGTTGTATTGATATCTTGTGATTGAAATGTGGAAATGTTATGTTTCCTTTATGCATGTTTTATGTGATACGATTATGTTATGGTTCTTGGGCATTATTATGAATACGGGTGGTTCCGTGATAAACTAAGGGCGGGTGAGCCCGTTATAGCTCTCCAATGCATTGGGTAACGTGAAGGAGTGAAACGTTAAGGTTTCTCCGAAGAGATTTTAGGGAATATACTGTGATGGGTATTCCAAACGTAACCAAGAGGCTTACTCCCTACGTAAGAATGTTATGAATGCCTCAAGTTACCTTTATGTCTTATGATTTCTATGATTTATTCATGATTTTATGAGGTATGTTGAAGTGCCTATGTTTTATGGGTAAAGTATGATTTCATTCTTATGTATATATGAACTCATGTTTCCTTTCCATGTTTTTTTATAACCCATACTGAGTTTTTATGCTAATCCCAAGTTTTTGAAATATTTTTCACAGGTCAAGGGAAAGGTGCATGATAAGATGATAGAGTCAAGGATGTGTCAAGAAATAATCCATGTTTTATTTTAAATGTGTTTCCATTGATGGGAATGAAGAATACTATCTTTATGTAACCACTTTGTTTATATGTGGAATGTAATGCAAGTTTTATGATCTAATTCTCTAAAACTCTAAACCCGAAAAGATCCTCAATGTGTAATCTTGTAATAACTCAAGATTAAGCAAGGTTTAAGGCTGGGGCCTTATAGTTGGTATCAAAGGGAGGTTTAGATAACTTTAGGAGTTAGAATTATATTAAATGATTATCCAAAAATATTTTTTTTCGAAATGATATAGCATTTAAAGATTACCATGTTGCTTCATCTAAGACGTGTTTGTTCAGAATGGTTTTCCGCAGAGGAAACAGGGAAGCAGTGCTAGGAAGGCATACAGAAGGAAATAACCTTCCGAATCAGCATCCAGAAATGGTCGGAATTGGAACTGAACAGTTTGTTGCAGTAATGGCGCAGTTGACTCAAGCGATAAATGGTGGTGGTATCCATACACGAGATCAGCCAGAACAACCGCAGAGGAACATGTCAGTGGTGGAACATTTCATGAGGCAACATCCACCATCATTCAGAGGATCATCTAACCCTGTGCTAGCTAAAGGGTGGAATAAAGCACTGGAGAAGATTTTTGATGTCATGGGGTGTTCAGACAATCAAAAGTCTAGTCTTGCTATTTACCGTTTGGAGGGTGAAGCAGATCAGTGGTGGTCTATGGTTAAAAATATCAGGGACGCCGATGAGATTTATGCTCTTGATTGGGATGAATTCAAAGGTATGTTTCTTGAGAAGTATTTTCCTAAGGCTGTTCGACTTAGGATGGAAAAGCAATTCTTGTAATTGAGGCAAGAGGAAGACTCAGTGGCTGTCTATGAAGAAAGGTTCACTCGATTGGCAAGGTATGCTCCAAATTTTATCCGGGACCTTGATAGTAAAATAAATCGTTTTTACTCTGGATTAAAGCCAAAATATCGAAGGGAATTAGCTTCTCGTGAGTTTAAAAGTTATGAAAAGCTTGTTCGATGTGCTGAGAAGGTGGAAATGGAGTTTTCCGATGACCAAGTGTCCTATAACAACCAGCAGAAGAAGAGACCGAGGTGGCAGGAGAAAGGTAAGAATTCTTCAAAAAAGTCTGATGGTAAGAGAACTAAGTTTCCAGTTTGTGATAAATGTGGCAAAAGGCATGCTGGGGAATGTCTTCTGAATTCTGGAAAGTGCTACCGATGTGGTAAGATGGGACATAAGGATCGTGATTGCACTGAAAAGGATCAAGGTGAAGGTAAGATCAAATTTGATTTACAAGTAGTGAAATGTTATAAGTGCAATGAGATGGGTCACTATGAAAACGAGTGTCCGACAAGGAGCTTGAGTGATGGGAAGCAGTTAGACTACAAGCAGAAATGGGTGGTGAAATCCTTTGCAACTACTTCAGCAGATGTTGGGCCATCAAATGAAGTTGTATCAGGTACTTTGTTTGTTTTTTCAGATTATGCCGCGTGTTGTTTGATTCGGGGTCTACACATTCTTTCATCTCTGAAACCTTTTCTAGTAAAATGGGAATACCATCTCAAGAAATGACTCCTGAACTTTTGGTAAAAACACCTGGGGGAAATGTTGAGGCAAAAAGAATTTATAAGAATCTTCCTATCCTTATCTGTGGAAAGAACCTACTTGCAAACCTTATTGTTCTACCTCTAGTAGAGTTTGATGTTATCCTGGGTATGGATTGGCTCTCTATTTACCATGCTAAGATTGAATGTAGAGCTAAAGAAGTTTCCTTTCAAAGACTTTCAGTTTGTTTACAAGAATGAACCTTTACTTTTGATAACATATCAAGAGGCCTTGAAACTTGTAAAAGATGGAAATGAATGTTACCTTGCACACGTCGTTGAAAATAAAGGAACTGTTCAGATTAATGATGTGCCAGTGGTAAATGAGTATCCTGATGTTTTTCCTGATAAGTTGCCTGGAATAATACCAGATCGGGAAGTTGAGTTTACTGTTGACTTAGTTCCTGATGATAATCCAATTTCAAAACCCCCTTATCGAATGGCACAAATTGAACTTTTAGAGTTGAAGGAGCAATTGCAAGATTTATTAGAGAAATGTTTCATTAGACCTAGCACATCACCATGGGGTGCTCCTGTTTTATTTGTTAAAAAGAAAGATGGTTCTATGAGACTTTGCATTGATTATAGAGCCTTGAATAATATCACTGTTAAGAACAAATATCATTTGCCTCATATCGATGATTTGTTTGATCAGCTCCAGGGAGCTCAGTTTTTTTCAAAGATTGACTTGAGATCGGGGTACCATCAGCTGAAGGTAAAGGAGGCAGATATTCCGAAGACCGCGTTCCGTACGAGATATGGCCATTATCAATTTGTAGTAATTCCTTTTGGGCTAACCAATTCACCTACTGTATTCATGGAATTAATGAATGGAATTTTCCATGAGTTCTTGGATAAGTTTGTGGTGGTTTTCATTGATGATATTTTGGTATTTTCTAAAAGTAAAGAGGAGCATGAAAAACATTTAAGGGTTATCTTGCAAACTTTAAAAGAAAAGAAACTGTATGGGAAATTCCGCAAGTGTGAGTTTTGGTTGCAACAAATTTCTTTCCTTGGTCACATTGTTTCTAAAGATACAATAACTATTGATCCTGCAAAAACAAAAGTTGTGGAAGAATGGCCAAGACCCACAAATGTAACCGAGATTCGTAGCTTCCTTGGTTTGGCGGGCTATTACCGAAGGTTTGTTAGAAATTTTTCACGGTTATCTAGTCCAATGACTAAGCTAACTCGGAAGGGTGTTAAGTTTTTCTGGACAAAAGAATGTGATTATTGTTTTCAGGAATTGAAAAGAAGATTGGTGAATGCTCCAGTTTTGTCACTACCTTCCAGGAATGGTGAGTTTGTTATATACAGTGATGCTTCATTGAATGGACTTGGTTGCGTCCTAATGCATAATGATCAGGTAATTGCTTATGCTTCACGACAGTTGAAAACTCATGAGGTAAATTACCCTACACATGATTTGGAATTAGCTGCTGTTGTTTTTGCTTTAAAAATTTGGAGGCATCATTTGTATAGAGTAAAGTGTGAAATATATACCGATCACAAAAGTTTAAAGTATATATTCACTCAGAAAGAGTTAAACATGAGACAAAGGAGATGGCTAGAATTAATCAAGGATTATGATTGTACAATTCATTGCCATCCGGGAAAAGAAAATAAAGTGGCTGATGCTTTGAGTCGAAAAAGTAATGCTTCATTAACAATGTTGCATTTGGAACGTGATCCTTTGGTTAAGGATTTGATGAACTTTGGCATAGAAGTTGTTGGTGTAGGAAGTCCTTCTTTTTTGTTTCAGGTATCAGTGAGATCATCTCTATCAGATAGAATCAAGCAAGCACAGAAGCAAGATAGTGAGTTGCAGAAAAAGGTAGAGCTGGTTCAGAAAGGTAAGTTGCCTGAATTCAACATTGATAATGATTGTGTTTTGAGATTTGGGAAGAGATTGTGTGTGCCTTGTGATTCACAGTTGAAGAGAGAGTTGTTATGTGAAGCTCATAGTTCTCCGTTTTCAGTTCATCCGGGCAGTACTAAGATGTATAGAGATCTGCGGGAGTATTACTGGTGGGATGGAATGAAAAGAGATATTGCTGATTTTACTGTGATGTGTTTGACCTGTCAACAGGTTAAAGCAGAGCGACAGTTACCGAAAGGGATGCTTCAGCCTTTACCAGTGCCAGAGTGGAAATGGGAGAATATATCCATGGACTTTGTTGTTGGATTACCGAAGACATCTCGAGGTAATAATGCAATCTGGGTTATTGTTGATCGCTTGACCAAATCTTCTCATTTCCTTTCTATACGAGATACTTTCTCTCTTGATCAACTTTCCCGTTTGTATCTTAAAGAGATAGTCAGGTTACATGGAGTTCCTCTCTCCATTGTATCGGATCGTGATCCCAGGTTTACTTCTAACTTTTGGAAAGGCCTTCAGAAGTCGTTGGGTACTGAATTAAATTTTAGTACAGCTTTTCATCCTCAATAAGATGGACAGTCAGAACGAACAATTCAGAAATTGGAGGATATACTACGAGCTTGTTCTATGGATTATCAGGGAAGTTGGGACCAACATCTTTCTTTGGTTGAATTTTCATATAATAACAGTTTTCATTCTAGTATACAGATGGCACCATTTCAGGCATTATATGGGAAGTGGTGTCGAACTCCAGCTTTCTGGGATGAAGTGGGTGAAAGGAAGTTGATGGGACCAGAATTGGTAGAAGAGTTGGTAGAAAAAGTTCAGCTGATTCAGAAACACATGAGAACAGCTCAGAGCAGGCAGAAGAGTTATGCGGATAACCGGAGGAAGGATCTATCTTTCGAGGTAGGTGATCATGTTTTTCTCAAGGTTTCCCCTTGGAAAAGTGTGATGAGATTTGGTAAGAAAGGAAAGTTGAGTCCAAGGTTCATTGGACCATACGAAATTCTAGAGAGAGTTGGATCAGTTGCATACCGAGTGGCTTTACCTCCGAGTTTATCTCAGGTACACAATGTTTTTCACATTTCGATGTTGAGAAAGTATATGCCAGATCCATCTCATATTTTGAGTCCAGAGGTAGTTCAGCTGGAAGAGAACCTATCTTATGAGGAACAACCGGTCCAAATTCTTGACCACAGGGAGCAAGTGTTACGGAATAAGGTGATTCATCAGGAAAAGGTTTTGTGTAAAAACCACATGATTGAAGAGGCAACATGGGAATCTGAAAATGCAATTAGGGATAAGTACCCTCATTTATTCGATAAGTAAATAAATTGTGGGGACAAAATTTTCTAAAGGGGGGAAGGATGTAACATCCCAAGTAAGTAATGAATAATAGATATTTTTATCTATGTCTATTAATGATTAAGATAGTGTTATAGAGGCTTAAAAAGAAAATAAATACAATCTTATGCATGGAATACACTAATATTCTTAAAAGATTGTTTTACTGCCTTTTGATGGAAAACCATTTTTGAATCTATATTTTGACAATTTTATAAACTATGTTTGTCAAAATAAACTTATCCTCTATGATTGCGACATCAAAATTTACCTTGTGTGAATTTTTGGTATTTTTCTGACAATGTTCATTTTTTAATGAATAGTGAAAAATACTGCATTTTACATCAAAACTGCTTTTTAATCTAATTTATTTATATGATTAGATTATTTTTTGAATGGGTTTTGAAGTGAAATTAGAATATATTTTTACCATTATATCCAATGGTGGTCATTGGAATCAATTTCACTTTGAAATTAGACTTAAACTGGTGTCAATCTTTTGATACTTATTGTTTTGTAAAAACACGCTATTTTCTCTGGCAGCGGGAATTAATTATTAAATTAATTAATGTGACTTATATGATTTGAATTTTGTAAAATGGACTTCATTTTTGAATTCTTAATATCAAATATATCTTAGGGTGAATTTTTTGTAATTTTCTGAAAAACGCCAATTTTTGATGAATAGTGAAACCACTAAGTGGTAATCAAGCAAACTGATTTTTCAGTTAAATGAAAGTTTACCACTAATGTGTATTGAATTTCAAAAATCCGACATACATGGTTGTCATTAAGAAGTAAAATGTGGTTCAATGAGATTAAAATAATTTTTTGGTGAATAGTAACTTATTAAGTTCTTAATCGCGATTAGTGGTAATTAGGGTAGTTTAAGGTATAAATAATGCTTTAATAATAGGAAATGACCTAGACACATGTCCCAACCTTATTGGTTGTGTCATGGCCGACCAAGACAAGCCATGGGTAAACTTGGGGACCCCATGGAGACATTTGGTTGGGAAATGACATAAATAACTTTTTATTAAATGTTAAAGTAAAAATGACACAAACAAGAGATGTTTTACGAAAACAATTTTTACATGGGGTTATAAAGATCAAGTTTTTTCATTATAAATAGTCATTGGAAAGCTAAAAAGATTTAATACATCATAGTATTTTTTTTATAATTTTTAGACATTAAATAAATTAAATTGTTTATGACATAATAATGATGCAGCGATGACATCATTATTTGACGATTTAAATAAAATGGAAAGATAATGTAAAATATATGAACTACACATGTCCAAAACCAATTGGATGAGTGGATTTCTAACACTTATCACCTTATCCACGAATTATATCAATGTGGGACCATTTGAAACCGAAACACATTTTCAAATAAAGTAATATTTCTTTACTTTCCAAAAGTGCCCCTCCTCTCCTCTTATAAAAGGCCCCCACCTCTACCTAATTTCACACACTACTCAAGCCTTTGGCTCGGCCAACCCCTGCCCATTTACTCTTTCCACATCTCTCTACTCATCCTAGAGGATTCCCTTTGGGCAAAATCCTATCAAAGGAATCCTTTAGACTCAAATCAAAAGGAGATACACTTTTAAAGGTAATTCATTCTCTCGTGTTCATTTGTTTTATTTTGCTTCTCCAACCCCCTAAACTCTTTTTATTTACTTATTTTGTAACAACACCAGTATCTTAAATATACAAGGATGTTGTTATAATATTTATTTGAGCAACACTCTCACACAACTACACCAAATGGTTAAAGAACATATGGTTTCCGTGGATGGAGAAATTCTGCCTCCCGAAACGATGATTTTTCAACACTCATTTAACACCTTCAAAGGTGGCCATTATGATGTCACTATTTTTATATATGATATATATTATGTTTATGTTGTCCTTAAGCTTCTGTTTTTTTATTTTGGGCATACCTTTATGGTTTCCATTATGGGTAAACACGATATCTTCATTTTAGGAAGTGCGGACTACCGCCCCCTCAAAGTGATTTGATTCGTTAAATACCATATGTGGGACATATAAAGGATGGAACTATGATATTATATATGATATTATACTGGAATTATAATATACCTTTATATCATTATGATTCCATTCTATAAAATATGAAATAGAAATGAAAGTAGCGTTCATGCGTACGTACGGCTTACCGTCTCCATTAACGGTGCATTTCATTTCTTACCTCTAAATGATTATGTAATATTATAAATGCAAGTATGTACTAGATATATATGACATATATGATATCTACATCATGAATACCATTCTGGATATAATGAACCTTTGACCAAATTAACAACATGTAAGTGTAAGAAGTCTATTTTTGACTTAAGAACCAAATACCGACAAAATGAACATTATTAAATTAACTGATTACATGATGTTCATAACATGGTATAAAATGAATAATTAACTTGAAAAAGATTCATAAGAAAGTATAGATTAACTCAAGTTTATTATTCAGGATATTAAATAACGGTCGGGTCAAGTCGGATACGAGGTATGGGACTTCGTCTCAATCTCCTTTCGTTGAGGCATATTTTATTTTATTCACAACTTTCTTTTATACGATGTATAAACCACTTTGACTTTTACATTTATTCAAAATGAATCTTTTTTATACGAAGCATTTACTAAACGAAAAAAGGGAATGTTTTTGTCGTACGTATGCGGCGACAACGACTTCTCCGCCGTCGTAACCGTTATTTGAGTTTCGGCTTCCTCTACAAGCCATACATTCTTTTTAAAAGAAAAATAAATACCATGTTTTACTTTTCTTTTATTTTGGTATTGAAAATGGTTTTCACAATGTTTTTGTGTTGTATTGATATCTTGTGATTGAAATGTGGAAATGTTATGTTTCCTTTATGCATGTTTTATGTGATACGATTATGTTATGGTTCTTGGGCATTATTATGAAGACGGGTGGTTCCGTGATAAACTAAGGGCGGGTGAGCCCGTTATAGCTCTCCAATGCATTGGGTAACGCAAAGGAGTGAAACGTTAAGGTTTCTCCGAAGAGATTTTAGGGAATATACTGTGATGGGTATTCCAAACGTAACCAAGAGGGTTACTCCCTATGTAAGAATGTTATGAATGCCTCAAGTTACCTTTATGTCTTATGATTTCTATGATTTATTCATGATTTTATGAGGTATGTTGAAGTGCCTATGTTTTATGGGTAAAGTATGATTTCATTCTTATGTATATATGAACTCATGTTTCCTTTCCATGTTTTTTTTATAACCCATACTGAGTTTTTATGCTCATCCCAAGTTTTTGAAATGTTTTTCACAGGTCAAGGGAAAGGTACATGATAAGATTATAGAGTCAAGGATGTGTCAAGAAATAATCCATGTTTTATTTTAAATGTGTTTCCATTGATGGGAATGAAGAATACTATCTTTATGTAACCACTTTGTTTATATGTGGAATGTAATGCAAGTTTTATGATCTAATTCTCTAAAACTCTAAACCCGAAAAGATCCTCAATGTGTAATCTTGTAATAACTCAAGATTAAGCAAGGTTTAAGGCTGGGGCCTTATAGAATATCATGTATAACGATTCGCATCACATCGTGGAGACGGTATTCCGTACGTACTCACGAGTGATGATATCGTTCCTATGATCGTGGAATTGTATTGGAGTGTATGTATACTATTTAAAAATCAATATAACTTTATAATATTCATATATAGTCATTATTTACACCATTATACCCATCCAAGTAAGGTGGTGGTGGAAAATAGATTTCACCACGGCGTGGAGACGGTATTCTGTACGTACGCACGCGCGGTGATTTCGTTTTCCGTAGGATGGATAGATGGGGAAATAGGGTTGTTTCATACTTATAATAACATATCAGTATATGAGTGATACTGATGTTATTACTTCATAATGAAACAACCTGATAAGAAGAAGTGTAAGAATAAATAAAGTTGAAAGAATCTGTAACGGACATTACCTCTTCTTTGAAGCGCCTCTTTGAGATCTCCTTTTAGGGCACTAAAATTGGTTTTTGAGGAATACCAGAACCACTAGGATGTTTCTAGGGAAGTATAGAAGAGAATTGGGCAGGGTTTGGACGAGATTGAAGGCTCAAAGTGGTGTGAAGAAGAGAGGGAGAAGGTGCCCTTTTATAAGGGAGGAGAGGGGTACCTTTGGAATAACAAAAAATATTATTTTATTACGGTTTTAAATAGCTCCAAATTGATTTATTTCTAAGCTAAGGTGGGTATGGGTCGAAATACCCCCATACAATAGAATTTAGACAAGTTTAGGTTCCTATTTTAACCTTATCATTTAGATTTAACATTAAGTTAAATAATTTTACTGTTACCGCTTCTTCTTGTGTTCTTACACTATAAGGTTAATAAACTTACTATAACAATCCAAACGAACCCCAAGTTGTTTATTATTAATATATATAACCTTATCTCAGTCATTTTGCCTAACCATAGATTTTTAAGAATAAAATAACAATTAATAATATAATATTTGTTTTAAAAACTATTTTATGTAAATTTTAACACTATTTAGTAATTGATTTTTTTGAAAATCATAAAAGAAATATTAGTTAGACTTAAGTTAATTAAATAATAATAACATGTCATATTAACCTATAAAATTATTGGAATTCATAAAAAGTCTCAAATTACATTTATTTGGGTATTTATAACATCAATTATGTCAATATTTCATAAATAAGATAATTACTGCATCATCTTTGTGTCATAAATAAATAATATTATTTAATGTCTAAAAATTGAAAATAAAATACCATTATGTAGGAAATATTTGTAGGGTTTTAATGAGTATTTATAGTCGAATTTATCTTATGTATAACCCTATATTAAATTTTTTTTAGTAAATAAACTATGATTTTAACTCTTTTAACTCTTCTTTGAATTAAATAATAATAAATGTCCTAATCTAATCCAAGTTGGCCTAAATGGTCATATTTTATTCCTAAGGTTGTTTTTTGTCGAATTACACTTATCCAATAGAATTAGGACATGTGTTAGGGTAATAATAATATCATTTTTACCCTTAATTACCCTATTTACTTTTAACCGTGGTAAAAAAAAGTAAAAAGTTACGATTCACCAAAAATTATTTTCATCTCATTGAACCACATTTTACTAACTAACATCAATCGTGTCTCTCGGATATTTGAAATTCCACTCATAGAAGCGTAAAAATTAAGTTTTATGAAAATATTCATTTTTTTAACTACCACTTAGTGGTTTAACTATTCATCAAAAAATGAAAGTTTCCATAAAAACACCAAAAATTAGTCCTAAGATATATTTGATATTATGAACTCAAAAATGATGTCTATTTTACCAAATTCAAAACATATCATTTGCATTAATTAATTTAAAAATTAATTCCCGTCATCAAAACAAATAGCGTGTTCTTAAGAGATAATAACTATCAAAAGATTGACACTTGTTTATGTCTGGTTTAAAGGTAGAATTACATCCAATGACCAAAATTGTATTAAATTGTAAAAATATATTCTAAATATACTTTAAAACCACTCAAATAAATAATTTATCACTATTAATTATTTCGATTAAAAAATTTGTTTTTAATTAAAATTTAGTAATTTTCACTATTCATCAGAATATGAAAGTTATCCGAAAAGTACCAAAATTTCACCTTAGGCTAAATTCGATACTCTGAATCTAAAAATGAAGTCCATTTTGAGAGATAAAATTTCTAAAATTTTAAAAGGTGGTTATTACTATTCATAACGGCTAGTTTTAATAATATTTTAATAGCATATCATTTTTTAGTGAAACTCGGTATTGCGTACTACACATGCTATCGAGGAAGGTCGTGATTGCGTGTAATGAAAGGCAAGTCAAGGATGCGTGTTGTGCAAGATCCTTTTGGTGTAGCGTACAACACAAGACATTAATTAAATTAAAAAGAATATTTTTCATAAAATCTCGGGGTGTTACATTCTACCCCCCTTAAAATGAATTCCGCCCTCGAAATTCGTCGGGGTTATAAATGGTTTACTATTCGAGAGATTCTTTGATAGAAACCCACATCGTAAAAAGGAATACCAAAACCAATCTTTAAAACCAAAATTATGAAACGTAACAGTTACCCAAATAAACTAATCACTGGGTTTCCACATAGATGAAAATATGGATATGGAAGAGAAATCTAACCATCACGTTCTGATGGAGAGTGGTAGAGAACATGGCTATAGAAAATCCAGCAATCACAAAGCCATAAATTTGTGACGATCTAAGTTACCATCTGATTCATCAGATATAAGAGCACTAGGACAACATTTTTGGTTTTCAAGATCATTTCCCTAAAGTTGATGAAATTGGAATTAGAAGAAATACTTTCGTGATTTCGGTATAGTCTCACCGTTGGTCGTTCTTTGGACAATTTCCACTTCATCTCTTAAAGAAATGAAGTTGAATTTTTCATTCATGATGTGTTAGCAGATCATGTGATAGAATGATGGGTCATTCCATCTGTATCAAACAAAAGGTTAGAAATGTTATCAAAAATTATACATAAGTCCATCTATAGTGAGATTAATCAAATATGGTGCCTAAAATGGACTTATACTTCATATATAATACTGCTTAATACAATAAAAATAGTTTCTACTAAACAGGGACTTCATGTAGGCCAGTGGTAGGCGATAAAGCCCAGTCGCACTTCGGTTGTGGGTTTGATTCCCACGGCCTTGTCCGACGTGATGGGCTGTCACCCGTCCTGCAGGTTGTCCTTTTTCTAAAACTATATTACTATTACATCCCATCAAAAATATCGAAAAAACAAACAATACTAACTTATTTCCAACATAATCCATTCCAATCTTTAGGCTTATCCATAATACTTCAGTCCACTCTCATAATATAGTGAAAACGATTATCAGAGATTTAATACCATCGTGGATCCCCATATATCATAAGATATATTTTGTTGGTCACATTCCAAACATTCAAAGGCTTTAATCATGTATTCTCTTGAATACCCATTGAACCTTAGTGAAAACTAGAATGTTGTTAAAAGTTAACTCTTTCCACATACCAAAATCCTCAAAATTCTATATCCTCAAACCATGATATAACTTAGTCCTTATATCAATCGTGAGCTCATGAATATTATCAAACATATTAGATTCTCTTTATCCCTTCATTATGTGCATATCATCTGCTTTCCAAAAATATTTCAATCACTTTTCACGGTTACCGATGCCGTAAAATTACTAAAAACCACAATAGACCAAAACATATATATTCCAATATTCCACGATACTATATTCAGCATTATTCCGGAATCCCATTACATAAACACTTAATAATTCCACCACATCGTTGTCATATTCAACATCGCCAATGGTGATCGCATGTGACTTCCCTTTGTCCTTTGCCTTAAGTGGTTGCTCATGTTGATCATCACTAACCCTTGGATTAGGGCATTTATTAGCATAATGCCCCATTTCCTTGCACTTGAAGCATTGAAGTGTACTAGGTTCATTCTGTGTATCCCTTCCTTTGCTTGCATCATTAGGCATCTTCTTCCCATCATTGCGGCATTCAAATGCCCGATGACCTTCCTTTCCAAATTTGAAACATTTACTTGTCCCTTTAATACAATCTCTGCCATTCTTCTTTCCACACTTTGAGCATAACAAAACATTAAAATTCTTTTCACCATTATTCTGAGATTTCTCCTTGAACTCCATCTTTTGTTTCTTGTCAAAACTATGAGATGGATAAGTAAAACCAACTTCCATTTCTACCTTGATAGCACAACACACATTTTCTTTATAGCTACTGAAGTCTCTAATAGCTAATGCCCTTCGAAGATTTGGTTTTATACCACTGGAGAATCGATCAACTTTACATTCAGGTTGGATGATAAATCCAAATGCATACCTTGCAAGCCTCGTAAAATTTGCTTCGTATATACCAACAGATTCATCATCCTTTTTCTTTAGTTCAAGAAACTCCTTCTCCATCTTTGTTCGAAGAATACGAGGGAATTGCTTATTGAAAAATAAGTTCTTGAACTCGTCCCATTCCATGGACTCAATTTCATCTCATTGCCTCAAATTCTTGATAATATTCCACCATTGATCAGCTTCACCTTCCAAACGATATACTTCTAAGATGACTTTATCATGTTCAGAACATTGAAGAACTAAAAATATCTTTTCAGTGGTACTGATCCATTGTTCAGCAACAAGTGGATCAGAAGACCCACTGAAAGAAGGTGGATGTTGCCTCATGAAGGACTCAATAGAATAGTGTTCCCTT
This sequence comes from Viscum album, assembly GCA_963277665.1. Lineage (NCBI taxonomy): Eukaryota > Viridiplantae > Streptophyta > Magnoliopsida > Santalales > Viscaceae > Viscum > Viscum album. Next base: position 1,592,024,542 of record OY728132.1, read on the forward strand.
CTCTGCTCATTTGGAAGTCCAGAATGATTCATAGCTTGTGTAAGTGTAGCAATAAGATTTTGCACTCCATCTTCCATAACATTTGTTTGTTCAGGAGGACAATCATTTCATTGTCCATTGTATTGATCAACACGGTTCCTTCGGGTTCCATCTATCGTATAAAACCCAAAAAGAATAGTGTGAGAGGCAAAAATCATGCTAGGGAAAACAACATAATAAAAGGGGGAGTACCCTCAATATCTAACATATTAGGTTAAATTCTAAGATCGTTAGTGAAATTCTAGGACTATAAACTATACGTATACTTAACCTTAAAGACATCCTTAGACATACCTTAGAAATATCTCTAGGGATCTCACTAAAGTTCTCCCATCCTAGTTTCCAATGGTTGACTAAACCTTTCCTCAGATACCAACTGTAGAGACCCGAATCCTAACGTACATGGACATTACATTACTTTTGCAGAAAACTTAGTACATAACAAAAACACACACACAAGGACCGTAATAGTTTAGTGTCTTTGGAAACTCAGAAAATAATCTTCTAATCGTGGGGAAAGATCTTCAACATCTCCCATAAAGATCTTCCTTTTTTTATACCTAAACCTTTCTTTATATCCTGGGGAAAAGAAAACATAAAAGGGTGAGCTCAAATGCTCAGTAAGGGTAAAAAAAAGAAATATCAATCACATCATATTAATAAGAACATAACATTTTAGAATTCTTAACCTGCAAAAGAGATCATAATATCATAACATGGGATAAATCAGAGTAGTGAAATGTAATCCCAATAATCATAACATAAAACATGAAAATTTGTGTCATACACACATAATCATAGATAATCATTTCTTATTAGTCAAGACTCATTGCCAAGACTATCTTAGTGGACAAAGTCCATTTTTGAACCGAGTTCAGTCCTCGTTTCAGTCCTGTTTTACTGAACCAGCATAACCTACCATTCCAGCCATGTTTATCTCATTAGATATAAAATCTTTACCCAATTCATTGGAGGGAGATATAGGTACCACCCATCTCATAATGATACCATTCTTATGTGTGCCACAAAATCATAAACCATACATCATAGAATAACCCATGTAATAAAAATGGGATTCTTAAATATCATGAAATCATAAAACAATTCATATAAGATAAAGGAATTCATAAAAATAATTCCATCACAATATAATCAAATCAATAGGGATATAAATAGAACCCTTTATTATCTTAGATGGAAAATAATTTTGATAAAACACTTGAACTCCATTCTTGAGGAAAATATCCTTTCTACTTCAAAAACATTTTCCTTTCTTAACATGTCATACAATTTTAAACTAAAAGAAGTTGATTAAAAATAATCTTGAAAACTTTTAAAGGATGATTCTTGGAAATAATGTTTTAAAAATCCATTCATGCCGTATAAGTTAAAAAAACATTCTTCCCGTACTTTTGTCGGAAAATTCAAAAAGTACCTCGTACGAAAAACGACAAAAGATTACTTTAATTTCTTTTACTAAAAACTCACTGAAGGGTAAAATTGGATATAAAAAATTGTAGGTGGATGGAAATAATATTATATATTGAAGAAACATGGATGTGGATGATAAAATACACCCCAGTAAATTCCAAAGTATAACCAATCTCGGATAAAAATGAGATTGCGATATTTCCCTTACCTTAGGTCCGATTTGCTTCGTAAGTGTCCGAACCTCTTGTATAATGATTTAAATAATTTTATTGACTTATTCCAGAATCATACTTATTTTTATGATATCATATATGGTCATATTTTTAGCTTCTTATTAGTAATATTTCATTACTACTTGTTATTCGGGTGTTTATTACTTTTTGTTCTTATGCGTGTTTTGTCGAATAAATTCTTATTCTTCTCTTTAGGTGATAGATACCTCATTTCCAGAATGGTATTAGTGTGATATATATCATATTCATTCATTAAATTCATTTATATAATCATTATGCAATGAAGATCATGTAGAACGAGTCGCATCACATCGTGGAGACGGTATTCCGTACGTACGCACGAGTGATGATATCGTTCCTATGATCGTGGAATTGTATTGGATTGTATGTATACTATTTCAGAATCAATATAACATTATAATAGTCATATATAGTCATTATTTACACCATTATACCCATCCAAGTAAGGTGGTGGTAGAAAATAGATTTCACCACGGCGTGGAGACGGTATTTTGTACGTACGCACGCGCGGTGATTTCATTTTCCGTAGGATGGATAGATAGTGAAATAGGTTTGTTTCATACTTATAATAACATATCAGTATATGAGTGATACTTATGTTATTACTTAATAATGAAACAACCTAAGAAGAATAAGTGGAAGAAGAAATAAAGTTGAAAGAATCGGTAACGGACATTACCTCTTCTTTGAAGCACCTCTTTGATATCTCCTTTTAGGGCACTAAAATTGGTCTTTGAGGAATACCGGAACCTCTAGGATGTATCTAGGGAAGTGGAGAAGTGAATTTGGTAGGGGTTGGCCGAGATTTAAGCCTCAAAGTGGTGTGAGGAAGAGAGGGAGGAGTTGCCCTTTTATAAGGGAGGAGAGGGGTACCTTTGGAATAAATAAAAATATTATTTTATTATAAAGCCAAATTCGGTTTTAAATAGCTCCAAATTGATTTATTTAAAAGCTAAGGTGGGGATGGGTCTAAATCATCTCATCCAATAGAATTTAGAAAAGTTTAGGTTCCTATTTTAACCTTATCATTTAGATTTAACATTAAGTAAAATAATTTCACTTTTACCGTGTCTTCTTGTGTTCTTACACTATAAGGTTAATAAACTTACTATAACAAGCCAATAGAACCCCAAGTTGTTTATTATTAATATATATAACCATATCTAAGTCATTTGACCAAACCTTAGATTTTTAGTAATAAAATAACAATTAATAATATAATGTTTGTTTTAAAAACTATTTTATGTCAATTTTGACACTATTTAGTAATTTATTTTTTTGAGAATAATAACAGATTTATTAGTTCGAAAAACGTTAATTAAATAAATACTAACATGTCATATTAACCTAGAAAATTAGTGGAATTCATAAAAAGTCTCAAATTACATTTATTTGGGTATTTATAACATCAATTATGTCAATATTTCATAAATAAGATAATTACAGCATCATCTTTGTGTCATAAATAAATAATATTATTTAATGTCTAAAAACTAAAAATAAAATACCTTTATGTCTGAAATCTTGTTATATTTCTAATGAATATTTATAGTCGAATTTATCTTATGTATAACCCAATATTAAAAATGTTTTAGAAAATAAACATTGATTTTAACTCTTTTAACTCTTCTTTGAATTAAATAATAATAAATGTCCTAATCTAATCCAAGTGGGCCTAAATGGTCATATTTTATTCCGAAGGTTGTTTTTGGTCGAATTATACTTATCCAATAGAATTAGGACATGTGTTAGGGTAATAATAATATCATTTTTACCCTTAATTACCCTATTTACTTTTAACCGTGGTAAAAAAAATGTAAAAAGTTACTATTCACCAAAAATTATTTTCATCTCATTGAACAACATTTTACTAACTAACATCAACCGTGTCTCTCGGATTTTTGAAATTCCACTCACAGAAGCGGTAAAATTAAGTTTTATGAAAAAATCATTTTTTTAACTACCACTTAGTGGTTTCACTATTCATCAAAAAATGAAAGTTTCCAGAAAAAACACCAAAAATTAGGCCTAAGCTATATTTGATATTATGAACTCAAAAATTATGTCTATTTTACCAAATTCAAAACATATCAGTTGCATTAATTAATTTAAAAATTAATTGTCGTCGTCAAAACAAATACTGTATTCTTAAGAGATAATAACTATCAAAAGATTGACACTTGTTTATGTCTGGTTTAAATGTAGAATTACATCCAATGACCAACATTGTATTAAATTGTAAAAATATATTCTAAATATACTTTAATGACACTAAAATAAATAATTTATCACTATTAATTATTTCGATTAAAAAAGTTGTTTTTAATTAAAATTTAGTAATTTTCACTATTCATCAGAATATGAAAGTTATCTGAAAAGTACCAAAATTTCACCTTAGGCTAAATTCGATACTCCGAATCCAAAAATGAAGTCCATTTTGAGAGATAAAATTTTTAAAATTTTAAAAGGTGGTTATTACTATTCATAACGGCTAGTTTTAATAATATTTTAATAGCATATCGTTGTTTAGTGAAACTCGGTATTGCGTACTACACACGCTATCGAGGAAGGTCATGATTGCGTGTAATGAAAGTCAAGTCAAGGATGCGTGTTGTGCAATCTCCTTTTGGTGTAGCTTACAACACAAGACATTAATGAAATTAAAAAGAATATTTTTCATAAAATCTTGGGGTTTTACAATGAAGCAGATATTCCACCCATATTTGGATTATTTTTAATTGCTCTCATTGATGACATATTGTTTTACTTGAGAACACAAGATGATCATTCCCAACATCTTAACATCATCCTGAGTACACTAAGAGAGCATAGGATTTACGCCAACCAATCAAAAGGTCAATTTCATATTGTTGAGGTGCACTTTTTTGGACACATAATTTCTAAGTCAGGTGTGTTGGTGGATCCAAAAAAGGTACAGGTTTTGGTGTCTTTGGAGTAGCCCAAGAACATCCCTGATGTTTAGAGTTTTATGGGTTAGTACGGTTATTACTGAATTCTTAATAGATATTAATTTCATTTCGAAATTCCTATCATAGGCTTAACCAATAAGGGTGTAAATTTTGAATGGTCAGAGGCTTGTGAGAATTATTTTTAGGAGCTAAAGAATCAGTTGACTACCACACTGATTTTAATATTACCCTAACTAGGTAAAATGTACACCTTGTTCTGTGATGTGTCTTGTGTTGGACATGGGGAAGTGTTGATAAAGGATGATAGGGTTTTAGCTTATGGGTCAAGGTTGTTGTGACCACATGAATGAAATTACCCTTCTCAATACCTTGAACTAGATGGTGTGGTTCATGCCTTGAAGTGATGGAGGGATTACATGTTGGGAGAATGTTTCACGGTATTTACCAGACATAAAAGTCTCAAATTCATATTATCTAAGTGGTATTTAAATCTTCGATAGAAAAGGTGGGTCTATTACCTACAATCCTTCTATTTTGAGATGGTATATACACTAGGGAATGGGAATAGTGTTGCTGATGTGTTGAGTTGGAAGACTCAGAGTTTGGTAGTTTAGGAATCCAAATCAGAGTGGAGGTTGATGGCCTTGTTTGCTGAGATGCATTTCTAGGTACAGTATGGGAATGGTAGGTAAACCTCGAATCTATAGAAATTGAATTTTTCACTTTTGAACTAAGTTAAGGAAATTCATCTGGTGGAACCAGAGTGTTTATCTATGAAGGGAAGCCTTAATGGTGGGGGGTCACCTTCTGTTTGGGATTTTGGTGTTGATGGAGTTGCTTATGTTCATGGTCATGTTGTTTTATTGAAAGTTATATGGGACGATTTAATGCTTGGGTTACACGTGGCATGGTTGAAATTGAATCCCGTCTAGACTAATATATACTGCAATCTTCATAGGAAATATTGGTGGCTGGGAATGAAGAAAAAAGTTGTGGGTTTTGTAGAACGATGTCTTACCTATCAACTGGTGATAGCCAAACATCAATGTCCTGGTGGGTTTTTATAGTCATTTCCTATTCTGGAGTGGAAGTATAATTACATGATGACGTACTTTGTAGTTGGTCTTCTAAGGATGCCTCATAATAATGATACAATCAGGGTGGATGTGGATCGACTAATGAAAGTATCTCATTTATTTCCGATCCTGGAGACATACATAGTAGATTAGTTGGGTGAGATGTATGTTTGATAGATAGTATTATTTCATGGGGTGATAAGAATCATAGTTTTTGATTGGGATCCACATTTTACCTCTCACCTTTGGTAGGGGTTACAGAAATCTCTTGGTTCCCAGGTTTTTCTAAGTATGGTTTATCACTCGCAGACAGATGGGCAGTTAGAATGCAAGATCTAGGTATTAGAAGACACGTTGAGTTCTAGTGTTCTAGATTTCAGTGGTTCCTGGGAAAATCAATTTTCACTTGTTTACTTTTCCTACAACAACGTTTATTAGGCTACAATTCAGATGGACCCTTTTGAGGCACTCTACGGGAGACCGTGTAGATCTATACTGTGTTGGTTAGAGACTAGGGAGTCTAAGTTGTTAGGAACGAGTCGTGTGTTTGAGACATTGGAGAAGTAAACTTTTATTTAGAAGTGTGTGTAAACATCTCAGAGTAGGAAGAAGTCATTTGAAGATCGGTGTTGTAGACCCCTCAAGTTTAGTGTGGGTGATAGTTTGTTTCTTCTAGTGTCGCCAAGGCTGGGTCACCATCGTATTTGAAGTAAGTCAAAGTAAGTTCCCAGGTATGTGGGGCCATCTAAAATTATGGAGAGGATTAGACCAATGGATTACCAATTATCTATTCCACAATGATATAATGGTATGGATGATGCTTTCCATGTTTCACAACTCTAACAGTATCAACCTAATTTATCTCATGTAAGAATTGGTGATGATGTCAAGATTTAGGTTGATACATCCTTTTAGGAGAATCCAATTCGTATTTTGGATCATATTGAAAAGGTGTTGTAAGGTAAGGTCATCCCATTGGTTCATATTCTGTGGCTACATGGAAATGTTCATGAGGAGACATGGGAGTGAGAATCAGATGTGCGGGCCTAGTGGCTCAATCTCTTTTCTTTGGAAACTCAGTGATTCTCGGAAAGATTGGCTCGGGGAAAAGCCATCATAAGGTGGGGAGGATGTAAGATCAATGATTTCTATCAAGGTATGCTTTTTATACATTAGTTTAATTCCATTATTGGGGTTAAATAATATTTTTCTAAGTAATTGGGGAGGATTGGGGGTGTTTCGGGGGTTCGGGACACCAAAAGAGGACGAAAAGGAGTTTCTCAGCTTGTTTCATGGTTTCTGCATGGTTATTGAAAATCGTGTAGATCATATCAGGTAACCATGCATCCCTGGATAGAGGCTTTCACCTGGTTACCAAACAGTTAAGCTAACCATGCAGAATTCCTAGGAAACTATGTGAAGGGGTGTTTTTGGGACAACAACATTTTCACAGTTTGTACACAGTTTAAAAAAATGTGCGGCCTAGAAAAGTTGAAAAATTTACAAAAATTCCATTGTGGGATTTTATGTTCCACTCAAGATTTTCCTCATCCCCCTCTTGAAATGGTATAAACGAACCAAAGCTTACAAGAGCTCCCAAGGGTGTTTTTTCCCTCAAATCTAGGTCGTTTAGTGTGTCGTTGATTGTGGATTGAAGATCTGGGTAACTATAATCCCTCTCTAGTTTCTATTTTTAGTTTAGTGTTTCCATTCTCTTCCCATCTCCATTTGAATAACTAAAACCCTTATTTTCCTGTGACATCTTGGTTGAGGCTCCAAATGATGGTTGAATAAAGATCTAAGGCCTCGATTTGGAGGTCTTTCACCAATTATTTTGAGGTAGGTGGTCTATAAGTTATATCCTATAGTTTATACTTGGATTTGTGCTTATAGGGTTTTATTCTAGATCTCTTATTGATGTATTCCTTATTCCATTGGAATGATGTGGTATATTGGGTGTATAGATAACCAAATAAACCCCTCAAGATCCCTGCAATATGTATGGAGGACGACGTGAATCATTTTAGGGTCACTCATGGGGTACGCTGACCCTTCTGAATGGGGATGAAGGAATTGTAAGGTGTGAAATTGACTCATGATGATGTTGAGCCTAGTCAAATGTGTTAATTTTTTTATGGAGTGAGTTAGAATGGATTGTGGTTAGTTGTTCCTAATGTCGTTAAGGGATAAGGTATTGTTTGATTGGCATGTAAATGGGTTAAATATGATTAATGGAATTGTTATAAGGAATTCTGTTTACACGTGACTATTCTTAGTGAGATAGAAATGGGAAATGGGAATTGTGGTTAAATGGTTAGGTGATATAAATTAAAAATGTGTTAATGGATTGTTTCATAATATTAATTTTCTATTTTTTGATATTGTTGTGATGTTGTTAATGATATAGGATATGCTTGGATGTAATGTTGTTATTTGTGGAGAATGATAAATAAGAATGTGCACATGGCTTGGTAGAGTGGGGTATATACATGAGGTTCTATGCCCATTAGTCAAGTTTGACTGAGGCTATAACCTCCACCCTCTAAATACACGGGTTAAGGAAGGGGACAAAGTTTTATTCCCCTAATAGTTGCATTCCACTCAGACTGAGCCGTCAAGGTGAGGACAATGACGTTATTGTGATGTTATGCCTAGTGATATAGAACCTTATTTATCTCCATATTCCTTGAGAATTTTTAACATTCATAACACATTGATCACATGAAAAGGTTTAACTAAACCATGATATGCTTATGTATTAAACCGATTTTAATGGTAGCATAACTCAAAGGAACTTAATTTAGAATACCTCATTGAACTATTGTAATTTAATTTCCATTATTTATCACTTTCATGGAATTTATATTTGATTTTATATTTTTTAGACATCATTGGTGGTGTCCTACTAAGTAGTACTCACACCCTACTCAGGTCGTTGTTGTGTACCCGAGTATATTTCATGGTTCCAGCACCGGAAAGAGCAAGGACCTCACGCTTGAGAAGTGAGTCAGGTTCGATATATACTTGTATGTGGTCCAAGACTTGGATCTAGGACCGTTTTGGGGGCTCCTCTAGTTTTTCTTTATTTTTGGGTATTGTTCACTTGGCACTTTAGCACGACATTTCATATTTAGCATTGGATATGTTTATACCCGGTTTGGGATTTCATTATTTATGCATGTTCATCATTATATTTATATTTCTTATTTTATTTTTTATATATTCCATTGTGTCTTACTCTATAAAAGAGGTTATAGTCACCTCATTGACTCTTAGACCCTCGTCGCTAGTCGAAAACCTCTGGCATATGGGGAGGCGGGCTTGAGGACATGTGGTGACCTGGATTGGGGAACCGGTTTAGTGTCTCCCAGGTCAAGACGTTACAACTCCTATCACTAGAAATAAGAAATTGGAAATGGGTTAGGGGTTTTATTAATTTTAAGGAAAAAATAGTAATTTTACACAAATTATAGGGATTTCATAGTTTGGTCACATGGTTGGAAAAATCGTGCACTAAATGTTGTCTATGCACTGCCTCAAGAGGGGGCATACATGGTCCATGCACACGGTTTGGGAAACTATAACCAAAATGTGTGTTTTACATCTATTAAAAACTGTAGAGCCACCACATGGGAATGTGGCATGGGTTGAATGGTTAGGAAAAATCATGTGTCCCACTTCTTCTCATTGAACACCCCACATTGTTTGGATAAACCATGTGAACTTGGAAGTGTGGTTACTACTAACCATGAAGCCTAATGTTATCTTCTGGTGGACAGGCTTCCAGGATCCAGAAAAGCCTCAGAAACCCTTGTATATGACATAGTATCACTAGGAATAAATATTAGTTCAAAACCAAAGAGTTAAACTAATTTTTAAAGGATCTATGCCTCAAGGAAAAATTTGGTTCTTACAACCTTCCCTGCTTAAAAGAACTCATCTTTGAGTTACCCTTCTAGGGGTGGTAGAACACTGTCTGATAAAAACTCCATCCACTATGCTTAGACATCGACCTCCCACTCCCAAGCCTAATATTGGACATGGAAGTACTGCCATAGAACCCATACTAAAGAGAAAACTTGGATTCATGGATACTTTCTTCTTTGATCAATGATGTGTATGGGATACTCCTAAAAAAGAATCGATATCTAAATCAACATCATCAGGATCAATGGTATGAGATGATATGCCATGATAACAATGAAGATGTGAAAAATAGAAGATGTCATTCATAGAACATAACCTCTGAGGTAATAAAAACTGATAGATGATTGGTCCAACTCTACCCAAAATCTCAAAATACCTGAAAAAGTGAGGCGGCATCTTCCCTTGACTCTGTATCCATTAATTCTGAATCTTGGGTGATACCTAATGGAAAAAATGATCCCTAATCTCAAACCCTAAAGATAATTGATGGTGATCAACATGGGATTTAATTATACACTAGGAAGTCTACATATAATTTCTAATCGATTGTACCTACTCTCAAGTCTCCTACTCAAGATAAGGAAATAGTAACACTACCTCTCCTACCTCTAACCAGCATAGGGTTAAAAAACATAGCCTATGATATACGGAATCATATGGATCTATATGAATATTCTCCTAATATTTTTTTATTTTAGGTGAACTCAACGATAGGGATATGGCTCCCCTAATAGCTACAGAAATTGAGGATGCATTATTGGAGCATGACCTCCAACACCTGTATCATTTGTTCCAAATTCCCATCAGTATGATGGTAAAAAATTATTGTCAAAAGAAACTGTCTATGAAAAGAACTCTGTAACCCCTACCAGAACCATGATTTGAAATTATCTACACTATTAGAAATGATGGTATGAGGGACCCCTTAAAGGTGTATAATCTCACCAACATAAATTATTCCCAGATGATCAACTAAGAAAGTCTATTAGATAGGAAGTAAGTGGGATACCTTTTTGAGTTAACCCATGACTAACCAAACTATGTTGATACTTCTAGGAGACCTCAGTAATCAAACTAAAAAATCTATTGCAACATATTTGTATTTCATTTATTAGAATAGTATTGGTTGTAACAAGAAAGTAGGCCAATTTTTCTTTCCCTTCACCTAGTGATAGGTCAATTACCAAGTAATAAAACATGTTATCTATCATTTCATCCTAGTCCACCAATACTAGTGATTCATATCAAGATACATCTTGGTGATTCCTTGATGAATTGTGTAGGTAGTAGCCTGAGAATCTCACCTTATCTCCTCCCTCATGTCGGTAGTAACCCAAATACACCCATGTATATATATGATGTTGTCTCCATCAACATACCAAACTGAAGGTGGATCCATGCTATAAATACTCTCCTATATGACCAAACCTACAGGATATGATTACTACCTTCTATTTACCCTATTAAGGAGTGAGGATGAAATTTATAAGGCTATATGAAAATAGTACTCGAAACTCTCAAGAAACTCAAGAAGAAACTCAAAAAAAGGGCCATAAATTTATATTCATCACTGGACTCTTGAATGGCCATCACTATTGTTTTTGGGTTCATCACATCAGTTACCACATTTCCCTTTACAAGTGGATAGGCAAGCTCAAAGTTAAAATACTTAAGTTATTCAACCCATCTTTGCTGCATGATATTAATGTAATATTGAGTAGAGATATATTTGAGGCTCTTTTGGTCCTTCTACACCAAAAATAACTCATCCATAATATGTTGTATCCAGAAATGTATAGAATAGAAAAAAAAATTCAATCTTGAGGTCATGTGTCTGGTGATTCACTTGTGAGGTCTCAAATGGAAAGACCCATATACAACAACATTGTCCTCTTGCATTAGCACTACATCCAAATCTGAGGCTTAATGAATCAAAAAACTCAGTATGACCTCTACTAGTCTCTGAAATAATAAAAATTTATGTCAAAGTAATCTTTTCTTTCATATATAGAAAGTCCAAATCTCATTCTTCATACCATAATAACTTCACACCCTTCTTATAAAGTCCAGTAAGAAGTGAAGAAATTTGTAATAAATATTCTATGGAATGTGTGTAATATCTAGCCAGACCCAAGAAATCTGTATACCAAACACATTATTGTTATTATCATAGGATACCATAACACTCACCTTCACTAGGTCAATATATACTCTTGATTATAAGATAATATGACACAAGAAGATAAATTTTTCAATCCAAAAGTGAAAATTTGAGAAGTTATAATAAAACTGATGCTCTTTTGGTGTATCTAAAATTATACAAAGATTTTTATAACGATATCATGAAGTATAATAATACATAAATATTTTCTCAAAAAAACCATGATAAAGGAATCCAGATAGGCGTGGAACACACTATTTATCAAGTCCCTAAAAATGGCAGGCTTCTTTGTAATACGGAATAGCATAACCAGATACACATAAATTATACTGATTATGGAAAGTTATATGTGGTATATCTAAAGTCCTAACTCATACATAATGATAGCCCAATCTTTAGTTTGACATTTGAGAACACTCTAGCTCCTTAGAGAAGGTTGAAGATATCATTTATTCACGGCAATGAATACTATTTCTTAATCATCAGCTGGTTCAACCATCGGTAATCCATGCATAGCCTAAGGTTCCCATATTCCTTCTTAGAAAAAAGGATGGGTGAACCCCAAGAATAAGTATTGGGTAATATAAAACCCTTTTATTCTAAATAACCCAACTATATATTGATATCCAAGAGCACAGTAGGTTCCATCTTATACATTGAAATAGATACTGGAGCTTCTCCTTGAGTGAGATTGATCATAAAATCTACCTCTCTCATGAGAGGTAGTACATAGAAGTAGTCTGGGAAGAAATCCATAAAATGTTCCACCATAGGAGAACAACCTATAACATGAATCATATGATCATCTAAAAAAGGATGTAAATCTAGGAAGTCACTCCACTTATCCCATAATGCTCTGGCCTAACTCTACTCACTCACACATTCCACTCACCCTTATGAAGATAACTATCTCCCTCTGGTAATGTAAAGGATACCCTTTAGTGATAGAAGTATGCATAGGTGTGATAGGGAACCAACCATTCTATCCCAAGAATGACATAAAATTCCATTATATCAAGAATCAAGAGGTCCCTTTAGAAGATATAATTTCTTAACTCAATGGGACATTCCTTGCATTGGTGTATACCCTCTGACCATACCCCCAAAGGAATGTCCAGGGTCATCACCCCACAGAAGTCCTGAATTTCTAACCCGATACATTCCAAAATACATGAATAGATAAAGGAGTGATAATCACCTATATCTAATGAATTAGATATGAGTTTATAGGCTACTATAATAGTACCTTATACAGTAGATGGTCATGCACTCTAATCCTCAGTTATAGATTGCAATGCATGCAGCTGGAATGATCCATGACCCTATGCTACATATGGACTACATAGAGTAGGTTCACTCTTCTAGAAATAATAATCAGAAGCCAACATAACATGACCACAAATCCCTCCTCAACCTATTTTTCTAGTGCTACTCCATCTTCTTGCTTGACATGGCGTAACTAATCCCCCTCCTAATGGTGCAACTAGTGTAGATCCTCTTCTTCTAGAAATAGGAATAATGTTATGGTATAATCCTTGAATATGATACATTTTTCTACAAGAATAACACTCAAGTGTGTCTCTATCACACTGAGGCTTCAGATGACCATTTCATTCACACTTATGGAATATAACAGAGTTTCCAGTGTGGGTACTCTTGCTACCACTACTCTAACTAGAAACCTCAAGTTTGTGCTTTCTACTATTTGAAGAACTATTTCCCTTCCTCGATACTTAACATTTGTTCCTAATAAAATCATATTCACTCAAGTTTCACTCAATAATAAGATACTAGTTCTGGATCTCAGCAAATGTATATTGGAGAAATACATTCAACTGTGAGTGGATAGAAAACTCGAGCCCATCCTCAAAGGGTCTCACTCACGATAGCTAGTCAACAAACATAAGTGGTGAAAAGCATTAAAATATGGTGAAATATGATGAATATCATATGATATACATATAACCCTAATCTCAGATCATGAACTATTTGGTTTGATTATCTCCCAACATCATAGGTAAAAATTAATCATATAAATCTTTCTAGAAGTATGCCCAGACCATGAACTGATGATGATAATCCTGGGTAATAAGATCCCACCAATGCTTTGTGGAATCATGTAACATGTAGGTGGAGAGAATTACCCTCCTCACTGGAGTCGTTTATATATGATTGAATATAGAAATAATTGCCTCTAGTTAAGACTCAGCAGCATGTGGACCATCATCGCATGAATAGATGGGAGGATGTTGATGTTGGAACTCATGAGTCAGATCTAATATCATGGGTATAGGTCATGGAGCACCTTACAAAGACTACATCATATTTAGAAAATCCTCCTTAATCTTAGAATCAGTACTCAATTTGGGAATAGAAGGAGGTGCCTTATGTGTCATTGTATGAGGTATTACTGGTGGCCCAAGGACCCTGACCTCTAGAATGTGGTCTTCGTCATCCTCCTCGTGGAAGACTAGAGAATGTTAAGGTGTTATAGCTCCAAAAATTCTAATAGAATGCCTTAGAACAATATTTTTAATCATATATAATCTTTATATAAACTAAACATAAGAATTATGGATCATAACCCAATATACTACCCCAAATACCCACTTATAATTCTAGGATATTGGTAAGTGTTCAAGGGTAATTTACATGGGTTTAATTTATATGGAAGGTTTAATTTTAGTTTAAGGAGGAAATCTTATTTAAATTATAGTTGGCCTCTCCATTTACTAGAAGCCATTTCATTTATAAGTAAATATTTATATTTTAATATCATAATTGATTTTATATATAGCACACATTTCAATTAAAATGGATTTTTATTGACAACTAAAAAGTCCCATAAAATTTATAACTAATATAAATACCCATTTAATTACAACCAACTACCTTACATTTAGTCTCAGAATATAACAAGAAAAATTTGATGGCTGGAATCATTGAATTTCCTTTTATATTTTATAAGGACCCATGCACCATATAATTGAAATTGGTAATCATTTAATCATGTCTAAAATGCGGCTCATGCAGCCAGGGGTACATAGCTTATATGGGTAAAAATGGGTTATTTAGGATGCCGACATAAACTTATATAATAAGAAACTACTAGATTTATATTTAAACCTAAAATGACTAATTTTTATCCCTTCAGATTATGTGGGTAATACATACTTATATAACAACCATGGATCACTCAACAATCATAAGAAACATAGGCAATGCAAGAAAAAATGCACTTATATGTCATGGAATATGAATGGAAGGGGAATTTTAGGTTCACATAATGATTCATGTAACAATTATCCCTACCAAACCATGACAAGGTAAAATATCCATATGGCATAAAAATTACCAAATTTCATGTGCATCACCCAATGGTGGAAGTATATCAACTATAATAAGAAAAATACATAACAAAATTTCCCATTCCGATGAAACTTAGTATTTACCCCTAACATAGGTTGGATAATCCCAAGAATGGCATATGACCAAGTTCCAACATTTTCCAAGCATCATATATAAATTTTCAAAGAAATGACATAGGAAAATAAATATCTCTGATACCACTTTGTGACATCCTGAACCTGGTTCACCATTGAATAACTAAACCTCGTTGGCCACATGTCCTCAAGCACACCTCCCCATACGCCAAAGGCTACCAAATAGTAGTGAGGGCCTAGGGTATTATAGTGGGGATACTATTACCTCTGGTGAAAGTGGATCATAGTGGTGATAGAATTGATGAATAAATTAAGGAAGCATAATAATGAATATCATTGGCCGCAGAATAAGAATAATCAATCATGTAATAAATATCCATCTCAACATCTAGAAAACGTATCATACAAAAATATGATAATGTAATTTCATGTATCTATAAAAGGAAATTAGGCATACATGGAATTAAGAAATTATTACAATACATAATATACAAAACAATCAAAATGAAGAAAAAACTATCCAAGCATCTTGAGCTCTGGCTAGGCCATCTTCTACCAAGATCATATCCTATAGTAAGAAAGTGATTCAAGATTCCAAAGAGGGATTATTCTCATTTTTAGGGTAGAATGAGATATTTCTAAAAATAAAGATTCTCCATTATTGAATAAAATAAATATCACAAAAATATTAATGAATATTTTTTAAAAAGTCACGATGCCAAAAGAAGAAAGCTCATCAAAAAGATCATCACACCATATCAACTCAGGATTAGTAACCCATTTATTATAAAAACCATCATCCAGGTGATTTTATTCATATTAGGTATATGTAATGATATATTTAATGGATGAAAGATCATATATTCAGTTGCTCCATCTAGCATTCAACTTCCATGAAAGATGAATAATACCACTTTTGATAACTTGAACTATGGTGGTTGAGTTGCATTCAATCCATAAATTGAGGTAGCCACATTTTTTTCAATATACACAACATTAATAATACTAATAATTTAATCATCAAGAGATGTGTTTAATATATAAGGTCCAAAAAGACATCCCATAGTTTCCCCACGATGATTTTTGAAAATCACACCATAACCAGAAGCGCCTGAATTTACCCTTGAAGAACCATCGATATTGTATTTGATCTAGTCCATAAATTAAGGTATCCACAAGAATTCAAAGGTTACAGAAGGAGTATGATAAATACCTAAAATACCAACACACTTTATCCTGGTATTTTCGTAAATTGATTTTTCATAATATTCTTTTTGGAAATCATTCACATGATTAACAGCAGATAAAACATGTCCCTATGTCAACTTAAAATTGAAATTAGCGCCTTCATGAACCCCTTTATTCCAAATATTCCACATAATATGAATGAACTCTAAATTTTCCATAATAAATAATTATATAAGCTTTTTAAAAGTATAAAATTCTTGCATACAGTCTAGTGATCCCATATACAATCTGACATTGGAATTACAATTTTAAAATAATATGAAATAAAATTCCATATGGTTAAAGTAGTAGTACAGCTCCAAAAAATATATTAAATATATTCCCAATGCTATTAATATATAACACATTCATAACAAATGTTAATTTTAAAAACCTTCAAAAAAATAATTGGGAACTTTGTAATAAATAACTCTCTATGCGAAAGGGAACCTGGATGGAAAAATAAAGTTTCTTTTAAAACCCTTAGCCTAGATACGGGTATTCCCTTTAAAAACCTCTTAATTATAGGTCTTTAAAGACAAAAACCCATTAGAAGATGGTTCACATAACAGTGTATAATTTCCATTGAATAAATTATAATTAAAAACTACTTCCTTAATACAAGCAGCTTGAAAATCCAATTAATTATCCAATTTCTCTTTAGCTGATACATTTGTTTCAAAAGATGTATAAGGAGAGATAAGGGATTTTATAATATTAATACCTATCAATTTATCAAGAAAAAAATTAAAGATGAGATGATATTTACCAGATTGTGTGAATTCAAATAAATGGTGGATAAAGAATTCTTAAGGGCAATCCAAACAGAAGAATCCCAATAATTTAAATTCCCATTTTTGAGCCTATTTACAAATATTGATCTTACAAAAGAAAGAAACTCATAATTCCCCTTAATATGTTTCCAACATGAAGTTACCCTAATAAAATTATTTTAGTTTTCAAATATTTAAAATTCCCAAACCACCTAGATCAACGGTCTTCAACACTACTTCTAAAGAATGATTTCAAATTTCCTCTAGAAAATACTTCCACTCTCGAAAAAAAATTTAAAATTGTTTTCATTAATCTTAATGATATATTCTAGATATCTATAAACTATAAAATACTACAAAATGTAATAAAATCCTATATTTGACAAGACAAACCCTTCCCTACATTGATAGAGTCTTACCTTTCTAGAAATTCAACAAATTTATGATTTGGATAACAATTTGATAAAAATCCCCAACATTTTTTTCCTCTAAAACATAGGGACAAATAGATATTGTAAAGGAAATCCACCTTCTCTAATGCTCATATCTCTAATAATAACCACTTTTGTAGTTATACAATTTTTTTACAAAAAAAAATGAAATACTTATTTCAAATTTTCTTCTTCCCCAAGACATTCTCATAATAAAGAAGATCATTTATATATAATGGTGTCATTATTACAGTGTCATTATGTAATGAAAACATATGATCAAGGGTGTAACCAAGTAATCCTTGACCTTAGGGATCTATCCAACAAATAATTTTATCACATGGAGTCTGGCTAGAGGGTTCTGAGTTTAATTAAAGGGCCATGCCTAAGGAATTACACTGTATATGAGTCTAATCAAGTCCATGGATATTATCCATGGTAATCCCAGTGTAACCATGATAGGGACCAATGGTTTGAATACATGGCACCATGTGTCTAGAGATATCAAGCTCAATCCAAGGAGTGTATCCAATTCATTATAATTTTTGGAAAAGATTTCATGTGAATCATCAGTACTATGTTGAGGCATTGATGTAATAAGAAAATGACTAGATTCCATAGTGGATATCTCCCATGAAAATCAGATCAATGAATTAGAATGGTATCCTCTGAGTGCATAAGGAGTTATCTCTATAATCCAAGGATATCTCAAGTATGACCATTCCTATATAGTTGAAATGGTCCAAATAAATTATGGACCTTATATTCATTTAATTTATATCATATATAATCATTGCCCATGTATTAATCATTCCATTTAATCATTAAATATATTCCATCCATTTAATTTAAACAATCATGATATGGTGTATCAAGGACATACAACCATTTATAACTTTAATACACAAACATTTAATACGTTTATACCATACCTTTCATTAACATTATAAGGGGTAGAGGACATAAAACCAATATCAAATTAATTCTATTATAATTTAATAAGTCTAAGTGATATTTATTAATATATTATCCATTTAACAATCTAATGATTTATTTAATTATGATGGAAAACTTACCATAATGAGGACAAGTTAAAAAACTCTCAAATGGTGTCTTAAATAATCTAAACAACAAGAAAAATTCATTCCACGGTACACATCCTAATTGGGTGGATGGTATTGATCCCCCAACCTCCAAAGTCATTAATAACATTTATAATTATGGATTTATAACACACTATAAATAATTATAATTAAGGAAGATGAATTTTAGAACCACCACATAGTGAAAATAGAATGTGCACAATGAGAGTAATTTAAAAACAACAATAATTATTGGGAAACATCATATACACTCAAACTTATTCTTGTAGTAGATTCCTTGTCCAATATCTGCCCTTATTTTGGCCTAAGTTAGAAGAAAATGGAAGAATGGATGATAGCCCTGAAAATAGGGAAAAGATCCTTCATCAAAATATCATCGGTGAGACGAGGAATGATGAAATGATACTAAGTATATAATCACTTATCGGTGACTATCCAGAAAAATTATTAGATCATGAATCAAAATTAGGATGATGAATAAATCCAAGAACCTAGGTTCTTTCCAGGTAAGGAGATCCCAATAGATAAAATAAGGAGCCCCCTTTCATTGTAAATATGAAATGGGAATGGGGTGAGGGGTATTAAGAATCTTTAGGGGAAATTATAATTTTATACAAATTCCAAGGTTTTAATGGTTGACCAAACTATGCACCAACCGTGCACGATGCACTACCTCAAGAGGGGACCTACACGATTAATGCACACGGTTTAGGAAACCATGCACAAACTGTGTATTTTTTCTATGTTAAAAATTATAGATCCTTTACATTGTAATTTATCCTAGATCACAAGTTTAGGTTAATCTGTTCATCTCACTTCTTCTCATTTAACACCTTACATTATTAAAATAAATCATGTTGACTAGGCTACATGGTTTTTATTAACCGTGTGACCTAGTGTTCTCTTCCACCATCCAAGGTTATGAGGTCTAAAAAATCTCCAAACGCCCTCATATTTTTCATATACTCACTATATATCTATATTAAGTCAAAAACAGGGAATTAAACTGATAATTAAAGGATCCATGTCTCAATAAAAACGTGGGTTCATACAAATTTCATAGCATTGTTCAAGTAGGTGGTCAAACTAACCCAAACGTGAACACACTTTAGCATGATTAGTGAGTATGGTAAAAGAGGTTCTCCTTTTAATATAATATCATTATAATAGAATAATAAATATGTTATTTTTTATTTCATTATGATTTTGAACCAGGTTTTATGATTTTTTTATGAATAATGAAACACTAGAATAAAAATGAAAAGGCAATTGTTTATGGTGGTGGTTGTCTGCACAACACATAATAAGAATTTATGTTACTCAATGAATGAGTGGCGTGAATGTGGATAGTTGGTTATAATTTAAGAATAATAAACAAATTATCCAAATCAAATTTATTCATAATTACCATTAATAAGACCATCGATGAGGCTTGGTGATGAAAAACAAAAAACATCACTTTAGGAAGGTGGTAATTCACGCACATGCGCACATGAATATTCTTGTTTTTATTATTATATAGAAGAGAATAAATAATGCTTGAATAATTATTATAATTATATATCAAAAAAGTAATGATTCTTATGTTATTATTATACTATGGTTATAGTATTTTTATAAAGTAGAGAATAAGAAAGAAATGTTAAGAAAGATGTGAAACCAATATTGATATCTTGAAATTCCTCTTACTTAGGGCCCTATATTTGAGGTACATAGAAAAAATTTGGTGAATAGAGGAAATATGGAATGTAACTGAATTCACAGATAGGAAATTTAGGCATGTTTTCAAGCAAATTTCAAAATAGGAGTGGAGTATTAAAAGGGTCGAAGTGATCACAATTTTATAAGTGAAGAAGAGTGGATTTTCCATGTAAAAGAATGTTAATTAATGTGTGATAATGGAATTACATACTAATTAGGTGAGTTGGTTTATGGAAGGTTGGAAAGACATGTAGTTAGGACTTTAAAACTGAACAATTGGTTTATATATGTTCTAAGGTCAAATTAAGAAAATTTGAGCCACCTAAGATTAGTCATCTAATCACTTATTACTATTAATTAAGTATTAATAATTTCAATAATTTTATTAATAAAAATATAAGTAGGCCCTTATTGAAAATTTTTTAAATGATGATTCCAAATTAGGGCTCCATTTAACACAATTCATTTTAAAAATAAGAGAAAAGATGATTTCAAATTAAACAGATGTATTTTTTAAACATTAAACTTATGTACAAAATAAATTTTTGTGGTGAATAATTTTTATGTTAGTAATTAATTTATAATCAAAAAATTAAATTTATTTGGATTTAAAGTCTTGAAAAAATGTAATTTTACCAATAAAATAATTAACTAAAATGAAACAAACATAAATAGTTTTAAAATTTTAATAAAATATTTCCTAAGTCCTAAAATATTAAAAATATAAATAATAAGTTCAAAATAATATTTTAAATTTCATAATTATAGACTTAAAATATATATTTAATCAATTATGAGATTTTATAAACATTTATTCCTTTCAAAAATACTTATAAATTGAAAAAAAATCACTATTTTGGCCAAAATTGCATTTTCCACTATTCACAAAAATGTCGATTATTTTAGAAAAATTACTAACATTCATATTAATATAATATGGCCATGATAAATCCAAAAAGTATGTTAATTTTTTTAAATTTACATCCTAAAATTGATAAATTTAACTTTAAAATAAAATCATAAAATCTCATCACATACTTTTTTTAAAATCATTTTTTGTATATTAATTATTATTATAAAATTAGAGATAATAATACACATACAAAACATGGGAAGATATAAACTTTCTAAAATATATATTAATCATACAAATATATTTTATTAGTTTCTTATATGTACTAATTGAGTTAGATATTTAAGGAGAATTTTATTTTTTCTGTTCTTATATATACATAAGTTTCAAAATTATGTTACCACAATTTATACCTGGTAATTATACGGTTACCTTAAGATGGTCAATATTGGTCTAGTATTTGATGTTTTATTGGGATAGAACCCTAGAACACTATAATGATGTGGATTTTCCATGCATTATTTTTGGGTATTGCATTTATTATTTTCAAGACCAAATGCTAAGATGGTGTGGGATTATGAGTCTCAGTATGCTCGGAATAAATGTTTGAAATATATTGAATGTATTTAATAGTGCATGCAAGTAGTTTTCATGAAATAGTGAAATAAATCCTAAATGGGATCCCAAATTATAAATATCGGGGCATCATTGGGTTCATTACATGGGTTTTACCCTATGCATGACTTAACTTTAGTTAGCGCATGGCCTTTTGAGAAATGTCATTGTAGACATAAAATAATAAAATAAATCAAATAAATTTATTCATCTATTCTTTGATGAAATGACATAGTTTCTTATTCAAATTCATGGTTATGGAAAACATTTAGGGTTATCTGCATGACCCTACAAATTGTTAAAGAGACATTGGAGAGCATATAATGAGATTCGGTTGATGGATAACGATCGGATCGAGGATCAATGATCGGTACAAGATAGAATCAAAGGATCTCACCAATAAGCACAGATCAACTTCATTATTCATCATCAATCAATCCTAATTGGGGTTGGACATTTGTTTTGATTTGATTATTTCTCCATTCCTAATTTCTACAATGAACGTGAATCAATCGACCAATAGACTACTTCATGGATCATTCAACTTAACAGATGGGTTTATTTTTGGGGACTTTACCAAGAGAATTTATTTGTGATTATGGATTCTTCATTGCTATTATAATGATAATGTATTGATGTGAACACAATCATTGGCCAAGGTTCATTCCAATGGTTTGTGGTTGTGCATTTCTCCCTCGATTCTTCGATCATCATAGGTGTTCTGCATTCCCCCTGTGATTCTACATATACTGATGCAATTGATCATTTCATGCATGTTTATTGGTGAAATGATATGATATTGTAGATCTATGTTTGGAAAGACACGATGGTCGTTCGATGATGGAAGCAGTGGAAAATCAGATGGTTTTGGATACCCGGTTTCATGTTATTCAGTGCATAATGAAGAACAATAAACAAGGAAAATTTCTAAACAAATCATAGGGATGAATATTGTTATTTGATGATGTAATAACTCTTTCGGGATTGGATGACTATTTTCAAGCGAGGCGGTTACCAAAACAAAGTTCGGTTGAATGAATGAAAATGGGGAAACTAGATCTAGAGATCTAGAAAAATCCATGATATGTGGTCTGTAATGAAGATCCACATGCTATGTGGGTCCCTTGTAGTGGTGTTTATGGTTTCAGAGAAATTTAAGTATCATAGGGTGTGTGACCATATCACATGGCATGTGGTCTCTCGCCAATGGCTCGACATGTACCTCGGAGGGTACATGGAGACAGGTTGGGGTCCATGGGTTGGAGCATGCCATGTACTCACATACATGGACTCATCCTAGACAAGTACATGGGCTATGATGTGTACTAGTACACGGGAAGCTGACACACAGTTTACTATTATATAGACACTAGCATGAGATACAAACCATTTACACTAGTAGGACCTAGGGTCAAGAGACACAATGTGTAATCCTCCAACACATCATGTACTTTCTAAAAAATGGATTTGATCCCTTTTCATATTTATCTTATAGAATTTTAAATTGGGTTCTTTCCCCATATCCATTCCCTTAGGGTTGGTATAGAATTGCCTCCCACACATAGGACAGTGATCCCTTCAGTGTTACTTTTTGGATAGAGTAGTTGGAATCCTCTTATGTGGCCTAGAGTGAGATCCTATATTCATCTTCCTTCCCAAGGTGAAGATCTTGGTATCATAATGACCAACACTATGTGGGACTCGATCCTACACTTAGTGGGTTAATCCAAATTGAGTTATTGGTATGCAACATGGCCTAGGGTTTCATCCTCATTTGTCCATCATATAACTTCTGAACTATAGCATTTACTCTAAATGGAGAGACCTGATGGTATTACCTATCAGATAGATGTCCTCCGTGTTATCAGACTCAGGAGTGCGTTCTCCAAGATGAGTGATTTATTGAATCTTCATGCTGGAATCCTAGGCTGGAATATAATAGTTGTGACTTATCTTTAGACTGAGTGTCTTTTTTGAGTATATCTAGATATTCTTGTTATATGTATTGTATACATATACCTATGTAGAGCTGAATATATTTTTGTTCTAGTATTCTTTGTTGTTTTGAGGTGTCCTAATTGGTATTTTTATACTCACACATGAACAGGATTTGATTTCACATGTCATTTCTTGTGCATATGATCGACCTTTTGATAGAGTACTTAATGGACCAAGACCAGATGGTGCTTAGTGATACCAGACATACTGAGCTCTATTCCCGTGATAATTTGACAACATTCTCAGTTTTACATTCAGGTTGGAAATGTTTTCATGCTCTTTGTGGTAGGATTTTATTTTCCATTTTTTACCTTCCCTTACTTTCTATCGTACTCTAGTTGTGGTATTTAGAGGTATGAAAGCATGGTTTTGTAGTTATTTTTATATTCCAGCATTGTGTGGAGATGTGTGCATGTGTATAGGTACTTAGCCCAAGGAAACTCATGTTAGTGATATGAATACTCGGTGCTAGTCGCCTGCCCCTAGACTATTAGAGGTGGCCTTTGGGAGTCACAAAACAAGCTCCATCGGTATAGGTAGTGAAGATAACCTCACCAACTCTACACATTTTTATTGGTTATATAGTGTTTTCCATGTGTCACACCTGAGGATGTGTGTTCATGACCCATCGTACGTTATCAGCTAGGGTGATCTAGACATCAAGGATATAGTACCTTTGCGGGATTCGAGGTAAAGATCCAGGATCAGCATGAGATGATCATTCATGGGAGATATATTCCTTTTGTACATGTCTGGTGGAATCATGGGAATCTTCATGAGAACACATGGATCGGAAGGCTCAGATTCATGCTCAGTACCCACATCTATTTTTGTAGCCCTTGTTTTGGATTTTTGGGATATAAATCCCCAAATTGTGAGAATTTAATGACTTGAATTTTCCATGTATTGTTTTTTGATATTTTATGGATTAATTTTCAGACTAGGCACTGAAAAGTCATTTGATTCCAAGGCCTAGTGTTCCCGTGAAAATTGTTACAAATATATTTAAAATATTTAATAACATGCGTGTAGAGTTTTCTTGAAAAAGTGGAAAATCCTAAAAGGGGTGTAGATTAGAAATTTGAGGTCACTATTGAGTTCATAACATTGGTTTTACCCTAGTAATGACTTAACCATAGTCGGTATGGTGTGTTTTTAGAAAATTCATCACTAGAAAAAAAATTATTAAAATAAAATAAATTATTGATTTATATGTTGACACAATGACCTAGTTCTTTATTTAAATAAACACTTATTTAAAATTTATAGGGTTATCCATATAACCCTATAATCATTAGAGAGTGTGGAATGAGACTCCATTGACACACGATGACCAGATCAAGGATCGATGACCAGTGTGAGATAGAATCAAAGGATCTCACCAATGATCATGACATAGCTCCTTTATTCATTAGTAATCAATCTAAATCAAGTTACGTTGTTTTTTTATTGGATCATTTCTTTTGTCTAAAATTTTATGATGAACGCGAATCATTCAACTAAAATATTGAATTTTGAATCGGTCATCTTTCAAGATTTGTTAATTTTCTTATATTTTATCGGGATACTTTTTTGTTATTATTGATTCTTAATTTTTATTCTAATTGAAATATATTAATTCCAACACTGACATTGGTTGAGGTTCATTTATCATGTTTTTGGATAGTAATTTCTCCCCTGATTCTTCATTCATCACGGGTGTTCTTCATTTGGATCTCAGTTTGATGTATACTCATGAAATAGATCGCTATGCACCTGTTTCTTGGTGAAACAATTCGATATTGTAGATCCAGGATGAGCATGACACGATGGTGGTGTGACTATAGAAGCAGCGGTGAATCAGAAGGTTTTGGATACACGATTTCATGTTCATAATCATGCAATAAATATTGAGAAAGAGGTTTATTTTCAACATAATTTAATGACTGGGTCTTATTATTCAATGATGGTGTGACTCTTCATGTCTTGGATCCGATTTTTCTAGTGATGTGGTTGATGGATCAAAGGTCAAAGAATGGATGAAAACATGTAAACTATATCTTGGAATCTAAAAAATCCATGATAGATGATGTGTTATGTGGAGAAACACGCCGTGTGGGTCCCTCCAAGTGACGAATAGGCTTTCTGAGATAGTTATGTATCACATGGTGTGGGACCCTATCACATCGTGTGTGGTATCTCCTCGATGGATCAACATGTACCACATAGGGTACATGAACATAGGTTGGGTACATGGGTTATAGAGCCTCTTGTAATCCACTATAAGGACACGGACTAGACATGTACAATGGCTAAGTCATGTACTAGTACACGGACAAAGTACACTGGAAGATGATACGCAGTGTACTATTACATGGACATAGGCATATGACATGGGTTGTTTTCATGAGCAAGACCCGGCGACAAGGTACACAATGGGTAACCCTTCTACACACTGTTTACTTTCTATAAGATGGCTTGGATCCATTTCCCTATATAATATAGACAAGTTTAGTTAGGGTGAATTCCCCATATCCAATCCTTGAGAGTTAGTACAGAATCACCTCCCACACACAGGACATTGATCCCCTCAGTAGGACTTCTTGGATAGACTTATTAGAATCCTTCTATGATACCCATAGTGAGAACCTCTATTCAACTTCATTACCTAATGGGAGTTCTTGTTTTCATTATGACCAACACTATGAGAGAATTAATCCTATACATAGTGGGTCAATCCATATTGAGTTATTGGTATACCCTGTGGCCTTGGGTGTGATCCTCATCTGTGTATCGTATCTCTTCAAACCTTTAGTGTGTAATTCTATTAGAAAGACCCAATGGTCATTACCTCTAAGACATACATCATCGGTGTTATCAGAATCAAGATTATGTTATCTCGGATGAGTACCTTATGGAATCTTTGAGTTGGAATCCTGGTTTGGAATATTACGATGGTGACTTACCTTTAGAGTGTGTGTGTCTTTGTTGAGTATATTTGGATATTCTTGTTATATGTGCTATAGACATATACTTTTATAGAGTATACTGTATTTTCTTCTTTGTATTATTTGGGGTTTTAGGTTAGCCAACTAGGTATTTTTATATTCACCCCTGCATGGTATTTTTCCACACATTCCATGTCTTATGTAGACAATCGAACTCTTGACAATGTCTTTGATAGACCCAGAACAGATGGTGCTTAGTGATATCAGACAGATCGAGGTGTGTTCTTATAGTACATTGATAGTAGTCCTAGTTTTACTTTTAGGTGAGACATCTTTTTAGACACTTTTTTATGGGATTATATTTGGATCTGTTCACTTTCCTTTACTTCATGTCATACTCTGGTTATGGGATTTAGAGGTATGCATTCATGGTTATTCATTCATTTTTTCATTTCATCATAGTATGGACTTGAAGATGTGTACATGCATATTGGTACATAGCCTAAGGCCTCCCATGTATGTGATATGTCAACTTAGGACTAGTCTCCAGCCCCTGGCCTATTGGAGGAATTCTTGAGGAGTCGCGGAATGGACCCCATTGGGATGGTTCATGACAAACAAAATATTTTTTTTAATGTGAAAAACTCAGGTTGTTACATTCTCCCCCCCCCCCCACATAAATAAATTTCATCCTCATAATTTTAAAACTTGTATAATGGGACTAATTTTTTATAGAGAACCTAATTATTCATACCCAGGTAGTTGATCATGGGTCAATTTAGTATATGAAGTGATATTTACCTATAATAAATTTGACATTGGACCTTCTAAAAATATATATTTCATTCCTATTTGAATCCAAATATGTGGATAGTAGATAAAACTATATGGAATACCTTTCTCAAAAATTTGAAGATGATTCATATACCATGAATATAATAAATATACAACCAACTTTCTTTATGTATAGCTCATTGAGTACTAGGTGAAATATGATATGATATAAAAATATGAAAATTATAGAGTTAAAAATCACTATCTACCTCAGTAGAAGTCATTGCATTGTGTTTTTCTTTATTCCCATAACATGGAATGTGGTTGGTGTTGGTCATATAATTAAACCCATGGATTGGTGGATTATGTTTCATAGTGACCAAATTCCTCCCATATAAAACATTAAATTGTTAGTGGATCCATAGAAAGAACATTATATTCCTTCATTGTATCCTTATTTTTCCCTCAGTTTCATTTCACTCATGTCCCCTTTATTGAAATTAAAATTCTTCCAATTTTCTTGAGGTAATATCTTTGATGATTCTTTACAAATTATTTCATATAGGTGGTTGGATATTCTTTATTTCATCACCTCTATTTTATTAATTGGAATGAGTCTCTATTGTTATCTTCTTTTGTACACTCAGGTTTTAAATTATGGTTATATTGTTAATAATGTTTCATGACATATGGTTTGGAATTTTAACTATATTTCTCAGTCTATCTCGCATTCAAATGGGTTTATTATTGAGATAATCATCACATTTTCCTTCACACCCACTGTTAACTATGTTCCTTATTCTTTCATACTTAACAAAAAACCAGAAATTCGATAACATGAGTGATGATCAATTATCCTTATTGGTTGAGTATCTAAGATAACAAAGGGAAATTGAACCTAAAGATTTATAATGTTATAATACTATCATGTTTGCCTATAATTATTTTAGTTCATACTATGTCACTCTTTTTTTCACCAATATCATTCACAATTCAACCTACATCATTCTTAGATCAATTATATCATCCTTCATTTAACTGATGTAATTCGATATTATTCTTATTTTACCATAATTTGGGCTCTCTTATACTTCACTATACAGTCCCTCAAAGTAACTAGAATTCAATACTTGATAGTGGTTTGTAAAGATAATATGATCAACCAAATCATATCCCCCATATGTTTTAAATAAGGTGTATAGTTAGGCATCTTTTTCGTGAAACTGTTGAATTTATTTAATGCCCAACATGGCCTTTTAGGATTTATTACCCCTAAGTACATCTATGTTATAGTTTATATCTACTTGTAGTATCTAGAAAGTGATGTATTCATATTGAAAACCATCTACTCAAGAATCTACCAATATTTTAGGATATCATTATATAAATATACTCATATATAGGGTTCTCATTAGGGTTCTCAATATGAATCTCCATAATTAACTAAACCATTCTATGATACCAACTGAGACAAACCAATATAAAAAATACTTTAATAATACATTAATATCTTTTCAATAATACATCTAAAAAAAGTTGCATAACTTAGTGACCTAATGGTTTAATTTCTTGGATATTGGAAAGATAAAAAAATTAATAACACTTACAATAATTTCCCCACAATTTTTTACCTCTAAACCCTTTTCTTGATATATCACCTGATATAATCATATTTATATATTGGGTATTAGAAACAATAATAAGGGGTGAGCTCAAATGATCTGTAAGAGAAAAACATCTCATAATGTATCAAATCAAGAACATTAATGATAACATGATAAAGACTTAAATATCTTAATAATAAATCATTATACCATAGATAATAATAATAGAACATGATAAAGTAATATAATAACTTAGCAATAATGTTAAGGATGTTTAAATGTTATGACCCAACTCAAAATACATATCAGAAAAAAATCGTGTGAGAATGACATAAAAGTGTGGGACTCTTTAAATATATGTCATAATCATAGAAACATGTAATAATAATATAGAAAACCTGAAAATTTGTATTAATCAAAAGCATGTTATTTCTTATCATTGTGAACCTAGATACCCACCGACCTGTTCAATTATAAAATTTTGAGTATAGCTAAATATTATTACACTCACCTTTTGGGAACCAAGCTACATGACAACCATTTCACATAACATATCTATCTCAATAGATATAAGAATTTACCCAATGAATTGGAGGGATATATAGGTCCCACCCATATCATAATCCATCCATTTGTTTAATCAAACACTCATTGTCTCATAAAGAACCCATGGAAAAAAAGTGTTTCTTAAACCATTCAAAAACATCATATATCATGAACCTGCGAAATATTAAGATTTCAAAAATAAATTTTAACAAAAGTAGTCATATCATGAGAACATATATAGCGTGATAAAAACAACGCTTCATGAATGAAGAAACATGGAGAGTAAATAGATGTTAAAATAAAAAAAATTCATAAACCGTTTAAAAATTGAAGTGAAAATTAATTTCAAAAACAATTATGTGGAGGGAAAGAGAACACTTTTCAGAACATTAATATAAAGAGTTAAAAATAATTCATCAATAAATTTACATAATGGTTATAAAAAATAAAAGTCAAAAACACATTTAAAACATGTACTTTTAATAGAATGTTTATTAAATTGGACTTGAAAAAGACATGAAGTCTTTAAAACCGGAAGTTAAAATACATTAAAAACTGACACTTTTAAAATAATATTTAATAATGGAAATTTAAAAATATATAATGTTTTCAAAAATAGAGGTTAAAATAAATTTAAATCATTTAATTTTAAAAATAATCCTTAATAATGGAACCATGAAAAGGATATAAAAGTTATCAAAATAAAATGTGGAGAGGATGAGAAATATTTTTATTTTTAAAGGATGGAAAAATATTTTGAACATTTTAAAATAACCTTGTTCAAAACCCACATAATT
This sequence comes from Viscum album, assembly GCA_963277665.1. Classification (NCBI taxonomy): domain Eukaryota; kingdom Viridiplantae; phylum Streptophyta; class Magnoliopsida; order Santalales; family Viscaceae; genus Viscum; species Viscum album. The sequence goes on from OY728132.1 coordinate 1,592,055,152, forward strand.
AAAAAATATAATGAAACCATTATTTTAAAATGAAATAAGTATATTAAAAGGATCATTTGAGATAAAAAAAATTCCACTAGTAAAAGGAGAAAATTAGAGGAATGTAAAAATATGTACGTGGAAAAAAATCCTTTAAATGTAATTCCCCAACCCCAGAAGCCCAGAGTCGGTGCATTATTTTAATACATTGTCATGATTATAAGGAATAAAGTCTTCAAATACCGATCAGTTTAGCAGTCTTGGAAAATATATTACACACATGAATGTTATATTACACATTAGAAAATAAAACACAACATAAATGATCCTATGAGAAATCCATTAATCCCCTAGCTTAACCCTGTTTATCAATCATAATACAGTTCTTGGAATCCTGGGAAAATAAAAACATAGAAAGGTGTGTGCTCAGATGCTCAGTAAGGGTAACAATATAGAAGAAACTATCATAAATAAGCATAAACATTTAAGGCAATGTATAAGACAAAAACTAAATCCTTTTAAACATAGACTTCAGAATAATATGGATTCAATAAAATAATGTCATTTACTTATTCACATGTATATTCTACTAGTTGAATAATCACATACAATATCAACAGCCACTTTCATAATGATGGAATGCATAATTCCATACTTCATAAGCACATATTCAAGGCCTTGTGCCAAGACTACAAATAATATTTTGTCAAGTCCTTGTGCCAAGACACTAGTTTGTCTCATGAGACCTACCAATGCATCGAGGAGCCATAGCGGGCTCTAGCCATCACTTACTATGTCCAATGCATTGATCACACGAAAAGGTTTAAATAGAACATAAACATTTGTATTAAAACTAGCATACAAAATGTCAATACTTTATCCATAAACCATGAATGGTATAAAACTAACACATCCATAGTCAAACATATCACAAAACCTTCAATACAATATGGAAGATTTTTATCATAATCAATCAACTTCAGAGAAGTTTAAAATCAATCAAGGGATGTTGATATAAATGAAAATGATTTGTAAAAATCATTGAGTAAAATATCTTTTTTTCATAAAAGCATTTAAAAGTTAAAAAATTTAGAAAGGAAGACATTTAAGGACATTTTTCAATAAAAGTGTCTCATACCACTTTGAAACTTTTGAATGAAATTAACATTTTAAAATCAATCATGTCCATATAAATAAATCCTTATAAACCATTTTGAAAAAATGGACATTAATGAGAATAATTTAGAAGAAAAATATTTAAAACATTTAAAATGTTATTTTATAAAAATAATGGCTCTTAAAAATAATACATTTTAAAAATATTTTGTGAAACATGGAAAGGGATAATAAATATGTCCCAATAGATACGTAAAAACAACCTCGGATAGTAAAGAGATTGTCAAATTAACCCTTACCTTGCACTTTCCTTTAGTAGAGGGTATGTTTAACCTCTTGTATAAAGACCGTATTATGTTATTAAATTATAAGAGAATCATATTAACATTTATTATATCATACATGATTCATTTATGACTTTATACTACCCATTTAATAAAAATTTCATGTTAAATTAATATTTTGGTTAATAATCGCTTTCTTTATCGTACGTGTTTTTACTTGTTACCCTTGATTGTATCACTTAGATAATGATTTAAATACTTTAAGAATATAAAACATGATTTATATATCATATATATTTATAATATAAATATTTATAATAGACGTATATATATGAAATGGAAAACACTGTTTATGGAGATGGTAGGTCATACGTACGCATAAACCCTGTTTCCGTTTTGATATCGTATTGAATGGAACTAAGTAAACAAGATATATTTAAGTAAGAATATATATATATATATATATATATATATATATATACAGTATCATTATTACACAATATATTAAATTATTATTAATGATATATATTTTATAATCATCGTTGAATGGTGAATGTGGAAATGAATCTCATAGCGTCGTGGAGACGGTAATCCGTGCGTACGCACGAGCGACAATATCATTATATTGATGGAGAAATCATATTTAATTGGACGGAATATCATATATAAATAATAATTAACATGTTATATTTATTATTTACATGAGTTATACTCATTATTATACCCATCCAAATAATGAAGTGTTTGAATAACAAACTACACCACGACGTGGAGACGGTAATCCGTACGTACACACGTATGGTGACTTTGTCATTTATAGGATGGATAGAATAATGAATATGGTTTTACCATTTTTATAATAATATCACAGTTTATAGAAGATGTTGTAGTTATTATTTTATAATAGAAACAACAAGGAAAGATAAGTGGAAGAAGAAAAGAACTTGAAAAGGGAGATGAAATATTTACCTCTTCTTCGAGTTCTTCCATTTGATTTGATCAAAAGGGCTCCTTAATTTGGATTTCTAACCAAAGGAAGGACTCTAGGATAAAGGGGGGAAATATTGGAGGATATTTGGGCAGGGTTTGGCTGAGCCATAAGGCTTTGGTGGTTTAAAAGTAAGAGAAGTGAAAGTTCCCTTTTATAAGAGAGGTGAGGGTCACTTTAGGAAAAGATTAAAATATTATTTTATAATAAAATAATTTTCGATTTCTAATGCCTCCAAAATAAATTATTTAAAGTATAATGTGGGTGTAGTTATAAAACCTCTCCACTAATAGGTTTTAAACAGGTTTAGGTCATCATATTAACCTTATATTTTAGATGTAGCTCTTAGTTAAATAGTTTGACATTTACCATGTCTCTTTGTATTCTTATATTATATGGTTAATAAACTTACTATAAACTTCCAAGAGAACCCCAATAGGTTAATTAATGAAATATATAATATTATTAAGGCTCTTGAGAAAAAACCTATATTTTGAGGAAAATTATATCAACCAATAATATAGTATTTTTTTTAAAAACTCAATTATGTCAATTTTTGACATTATTTATTAAATGATTTTTTTAAAGTCCTAAAAACTTTATTACTTCAAAATAAATTCATATGGTAATTAATAACATTTTATATTAACCAATAAAAGTATTTTAATTCATAGAAAGTCTCAAATAACATTTATTTGGATATTTATAATATCAATTATTTTAATATTTCATTATTAAGTTAATTATTACGTCATCATTGTGTCATAAATAAATTAAATTATTTAATGTCTAAAAATTATATATAAAATATCATTATGTAAGAAATATTTTTATGTTTCTAATGAATATTTTTAGTCGAATTTATATTATGTATTACCTTATATTAAAAATGGTTTAGTTATTGAACTTTGAATTTAACTCTTTTAACTCTTCTTTAAATAAAATAATAATAAATGTCCTAATCTAATCCAAGTGGACCAAATAGAATCATATTTTATTCATAAGGTTGTTTTTGTCCGAATTATACTTATCCAGTAGAATTAAGACATGTATTAGGGTAATAATAATATCATTTTTACCCTTAATTACCCTATTTACTTTTAACCGTGGTAAATTAAAGTAAAAAAGTTACTATTCACCAAAAAATGTTTTAATCTTATTGAACAACATTTTAATTACTGATATCAATTGTGTATCTCTAATTTTTTAAATTCAACTCACATAAGGGGTAAAATTAAGTTTTATTCCAATTAGCAAATGCCCTTATGAGGTGGGTAAAAGACAGTAAAATGTTCGATAAAATTTTATATATCTAAACTTATTATAAAATGACTCCAATGAATTAAATTGAAAATATATAGGTATTATGCATCTATGTTTATCTAAAATAAATTAAAATAAGATAACTAATTATTTAAACAAAAATTCGGTTTTAACCAATAACACAATGTTTTTTCACTATTCATCAAAAATTTAAAGTTTTCAGAAAAATGCAAAAAATTTACCCTAAGATAATTTTGATATTTTGAATTAAAAAATAATGTTTATTTTACCAAATTAAAGACATAGAAGTTTCATTTATTAATTTAAATTAAATTCTCGTTGTCAAAACCAGAAAGAGGGTTTTTTTAAAAGTAAAAACTATCAAAAGATTGACATATGTTTATGTCACGTTTAAATGTGAAATTACTTATAAGGACCAATATTGTAGTAAATGATAAAAATGTAATCTAATTATACTTACAGACCATTCAAATGCATAATTTATCACTATAAATTATTTCCATTAAAAAGTTTTTTTTATTAAAACATAGCATTTTTAACTATTCATCAAAATATGAAAGATATCAGAAAAGTACAAAAAATTTATCCAAACTAACTTTTTATGTCCCACTTCAAAATTAGAATTTAATTTCATTATAATTAATATATAAAAGTGTCAAATATTGGTTTTAAAAAGTGTTCTCCATTAAAAGGTGGAAAATTTTCATTTTTTTGAAAAATACTTATTTTATCTGACAAAAATGAATGTGTTCTTATATTATGTCATTGAAACACATAATATGGATCTTAAAATTATATAGATTATTTAAGATTCAAAATGTAGTTAATACTTTTCATAACCGCTTTTTGAACAATTTGTTTAATAAGTTGTGGTGCACTTGAACTCGGTGTTGCGTGTAGTGAAAGCTATTGTATTACTTTAATGAGATAACATACTATTAAATCTTGGGGTGTTACATTATCCCCTACATAAATAAATTGTGTCCTCGCAATTTGAAATTTTTCTTTTAAAATTAATGGTCAATATTAAAAAAACCTTTGTGGAAAACCCACATCGAAAATTGGTTTAATAGAATTTACTCTTAATAAGAGGAAACGAGAAATAAAAAAGTCACCACCAAAATATGATCTCGATTTGGAGAACATTGGTGGAAATTATAGACACATAATTGGAGTAAAAATGTAAATATTTATAGGGAGTGATTGAGGTCATCAATCACAAACAAGTGTAAAATTGAGCGTCTCAAAGTCATCCATCTATGATGATTTAAAATATCGTTAGTTTAAAAAAACATAAGGTAGTAGGATAACACATTTTTGGTTTTAAGATTCCTTCCCTAAAGTTTAAGAATTAATTTATTCATAGAATAAGTGGAAAAAAATATACTTGACAGGTGGAGTTTCATCCTTCAACTAATTCCGACCACAAACTCAACTTCACTCAAAAGATAATAGAATTCAAAAATATTATAGTTAACCTAATTGTATTGGGTTATAAAAAAATTACTTTATAATTAATTTCTCAGACTATTTAAAAAAACGTCATTATACAAACCAGGAAATCAAGTATTCTAGTGGTAGGTGATCCACCCTTGTCGCCTTTTGGTTGCGGGTTCAAGTCTCGCGGCCTTGCCGGACGCGATGTGTTGTCGCCCGACCTTTAGGTTGTCCTTTTTATGAAAATTGAAAAATAATCTCAAGAAATTATTTCTCCTTAAAAATGGTATCCAATTTCAAACTTAATCGATTCCAACTTTTAGAATTATCCAAAATACTTCTGTCCAAACTCACAGTCCAAAATTTATGAGGTAAACACAATGAAGATCCATTTTTCCACATAATAACATGTGAATCTTTCATCTTGTAATCTTTTAAAACACGGTAACACCCTGAATTATAATAAAACCATATAGGTTACAGTTATGCTCAATTATTCATTATAGAACACTAGATATACTTCTTAAATCAAAAAATGTTGTAAACTCCAACAATGATGGAATAACAAAACCGTTAACCAGTTCCAAGGATGTCAATAATATCCAATATAATTTATCCAAATCAATATTCTCTTATTCCAAAATCAATACCTCAGTATCAAGTCCATATTATAGTTTTTTCTTTCCTTCTACCATGTATTTTTAAAAAATCTTAACTTTCCATTGAGTCACTTTTCTTGGTTCTACACAATATCAAGTCCTTAATGAAATAGTACTGGAGTAAAATTCTTATATACTCTATAATTATTTTAACATGTACATCATTAATAAAATACTCAAATGACACAATATTGTAATAACAAAATAAGAACTCTTAATCATTCCTCTTCATCTGTGATCCAATAGTATCATTCGGGGTATACTCTGATGATTTGGACAATGATTTACGTAGTGTCCCAACTCCTTGCAGATAAAGCATTATACATTTGAAACCTTTTTCTCACCCTTAAAATCACGTACTTGGTGTCCTTTTTCTCTACACTTATTACAAACTCTCATTCCCATCAAGAATTTACCAAGGTGATTCTTTCTACAGTTATCACATATGGGAAAATCCTTCTTTTCTTTATTCCCTTTATCCATCATTCTCTCTGAAATCCTTTTCTTCTCTGGATTCCATTCAAATCCATAGGTCATAGAAAATTCTTTACTTATCTTATTAAAACATGATATTATTTTTCATATGATGATAATACGTGGGAGACTATTTCCTTTCTAAATTTTGGCTTAATACCATGAAATATATGATCCTTCTAACTCTTTGGATCATGCTTATTGCTAGAGATCTCATTCCATCTACTGGGCACCATTTCTAAACAATGGCATACACTAGGTTAGTTTATGAATTGCAATGCATAATTCCAAACTTGTAAAACAGTTAACATAAATTGTATAGTTCATAGATATAATCCATAATCATAAAAAAATTCTTAGAAGAAGTATATACTCATAAACCCTTCATAGTGGTTTGTAAAGAAAATAAGAATTATCCTAAGAATATCCCCTCGGAGTGTTGTAACCAAGAGTGCAGCAAGCCCCATTGTTGTGCACCAGTTCCTGTTCGAGTCTAGCTCAAATCGGTGTTTTCAGGTTTCACCCCTAGGTACACATGTGCCAGAGCCGCCTCTTCATGATCATATCCAGACAAGGATGTATTTCTTGGAAAACTCACAAAATCTCTACAGTACCAAAATTCTAGTAAATTATTATATAATAATTCTCAAAGTCTATCTTAGGGTAGTGTTCTCTAATCAGAGTTTTTCTAAATCTAGTTTACAAGGTTATTTATAAACTCCCTCTGATACCAACTATAATTCATCAACCCTAGAAGCCCATAATCGGTGCATTGTTTTAATACATTGGCATAATTATAAGGAATAAAGCCTTGAAAGACTGATCAGTTTAGCAGTCTTGGAAAATAGATTACATACATGAATGTGACATTACACATTAGAAAATATAACAAAACATAAATGATCCTTTGATAATTCTATGAATCCCCTAGCTTAACCCTTCTTATCAATCATAATATACTTCTTTGTAATCCTGGGAAAATTAAAACATATAAAGGGGTGATCTCAGATGCTCAGTAAATGTGATAATATAGTGGAAACTTTCATAAATAAGCATAAACATTTAAGGCAATGTATAAGATTAAAAAAATCCTTTTAAACATAAACATCAGTATAATATGTCAAGGATACAATAAAATAATTCCATTTTCTTATTCACATGGATATTCTACTAGTTGAATAATCACAAGAAATATCAATAGCCACCTTCATAATGATAGAATACATAATACCAGACTTCATAACCATATAGTCCAGGTCTTGTGCCAAGACTACAAATAAATATTGTCAAGTCCCAGTTCCAAGACACTAGTTTGTCTCATGAGACCTACCGATAAATCAAGGAGGTATAGCGGGCTCCACCAATCACTTACTAAGTCCAATGCATTCATCATATGAAAAGGTTTAAACATAACATAAACATTCGAATTAAAACTATCATATGAAATGTCAATACTTTATCCATAAACCATGAATGGTATAAAAATAACACATCCATTTTTAAACATATCACAAAACATTCAATACAATATGGAAGATCTGTATCATAATAAATCAACTTCAAAAAAGTTTAAAATCCATCAAGGGATGTTGATATAGATGAAAATGAGTTGTAAAAATATTTGAGTAAAAATCCCTTTTTCATAAAAACATTAAAAAGTCACACAATTTCGAAATGAAGACATTTAAAGAATTTTTTTAATCAAAGTTTCCCATACCACATTGAAACTTTTGAAAGGAATTAACATTTTAAAAACATTCATGTCCATATAAATAAATCCTTATAAACCATTTTGAAAACATGAACATTAATGAGAATGATTTTGAAGAATAAATATTTAAAACATTTAAAATGATGTTTTAGTAAAAAAAGTCCCTTAAAAATAATCCCGTTTAGATCTATTTTATGAATCATATACATGAATAATTAATATGTCCCAGTAGATACTTACGTCAAAACAACCTCGGATAATAAAGAGATTGTGAAATTAATCCTTACCTTGCACTTTCCTTTAGTTGAGGATATGTTTAACCTCTTTTATAAAGGTTGTATTATGTTATTAAATTATATCCGAACCATATTAATATTTATGATATCATACATGATTCATTTATGACTTTATACTACCCATTTAATAATAATTTCCATGTAAAATTAACATTTCAGGTAATAATCGCTTTCTTTATCTTAAGTGTTTTAACTTATTATCCTTGATTGTATCACTTAGATCATGATTTAAATACTTATAGAATATAAAACATGATTTATATATCATATATATTTATAATATAAATATGTATAATTGATGTATATATATGAAATGGAAAACACCATTTATGGAGATGGTAGGCCATACGTACGCATAAACGCTGTTTCTGTTTTCATATCGTATTGAACGGAACTAAGTGAATAAGATATATATAATTACATAAATATATTTATATATATATATATATATCTCCAGTATCATTATTATGTCATACATTAAATTATTATTAATGATATATATTTTATAATCACCGTTGAATGGTGAATGTGGAAATGAATCTCATCGCATCATGGAGACAGTAATCCGTACGTATGCACGAGCGACAATATCATTATATTGATGCTAAAATCATATGTAATTGAATGATAAATAATATATAAATAATAATTAACATGTTATATTTATTATTTACATTATTTATACTCATTATTATACCCATCTAAATAATGAATTGTTTGAATAACAAACTACACCACGATGTGGAGACGGTAATCCGTACGTACGCATGTATGGTGACTTTGTCTTTTATATGATGGATAGAATAATGAATATGGTTGTACAATTTTTATAATAAAATAACGGTATATATAATATGCTGGATTTATTATTTTAGAATGGAAACAACAAAGAAATATGAAGTGGAAGAAGAAAAGAACTTGAAAGAGGTGTTGAAATATTTACCTCTTCTTCAGGTTCTTCCTTTTGATTTGATCAAAAGGGCTCCTTAGGTTGTATTTCTGACCAAAGGAAGGCCTCTAGGATAAAGGTATGAAAGTTGGGAGAATATTTAGGCAGGGGTTGGCCAATAAAAAAGGATTTACAGGTGTGAAATTAAGAGAAGGGGAAGTTCCCTTTTATAAGAGAGGTGAGGGTCACTTTAGGAAAAGCTTGAAATATTATTTTATAATAAAATCATTCTAGTTTTATAATGGATCAAAATTGAATTATTTACATGATAAGGTGTGTATGGGTCTAAAACCTCTCAACCAATGGGTTTTAGATAGGTTTAGGTTATTATATTAACCTTGTCTTTTAGATTTCACTCTTAGTTAAATAGTTTGACATTTACCATGTCTCTTGGTATTGTTTATATTATATGGTTAATAAACTTAATATAAACTTCCAAGAGAACCCCAATAGATTCATTAATGACAGATATAATATTATTAAGACCATTTGGATGAGATTTATATTTTTAGTAATATTATATTCACCAATAATATAGTATTTTTTTTAAAAACTCAATAATTTCAATTTTGACATTATTTATTAAATTATTTTTTTTATAGTCCTAAAAACACTTTTACTTAGAAATAAATTCATATTTTAAATCCTAACATGTCATATTAACTTATAAAATTATTTTAATTCATCAAAAGTCTCAAATTACATTTATTTGCATATTTATAATATCAATTATTTTAATATTTCATTATTCAGTTAATTAATGTGTCATTATTGGGTCATAAATATTTTATATTATTTAATGTATAAGAATTATAATTAAAATATAATTATGTAGTAAATAATTCTAACTTTCTAATGAATATTTATAGTCGAATTTATATTATGTATAACCCTATATTAAAAACGGTTTAGTTATTGAACTTTGAATTTAACTCTTTTAACTCATCTTTAAATAAAATAATAATAATTATCCTAATCTAATCCAAGTGGACCAAAGAGAATCATATTTTATTCCTAAGGTTTTTTTGTCTAATTATACTTATATAATAGAATTAGTATATGTGTTAGGGTAATAATAATATCATTTTTACCCTCAATTACCATATTTACTTTTAACTGTGGTAAATAAAATTTAGAAGTTATTATTCACTGAAAATTATTTTCATCTTATTGAACCACATTTTGCTTACTGATATCAACTGTGCCCCTCTTATTTTTAAAATTAAACTCACATAAGCAGTAAAATTAATTTTTATTCAAATTTGAAAATGCTCCTAAGAGGTGGGTAAAAGACGGTAAAATGTTCGATAAAATTTTATATATAAAAATTTATAATAAAATGACTCCAATGAATAACGTTGAAAATATATATGTATTATGTATCTATTTTGACATAAAATAAATTAAAATAAAATAACTAATTATTTAAATAAAAATTTGGTTTTTACCAATAATGAAGTGTTTTTCACTATTTATCAAAAATTAAAAGTTAACATAAAAATACAAAAAATTTATCCTAAGATAATTTTGATATTCCGAATTCAAAAATGAATTCTATTTTACCAAATTAAAAACATAGAAGTTTAATTTATTAATTTAAAATTAATTCCCATTGTGAAAACAAAAAAGAGGGTTTTTTAAAAAGTAAAAACTATCAAAAGATTGACATGTGTTTATGTCAAATTTAAATGTAAAATTAATTATAATGACCAAAATTGTAGTAAATGATAAAAATATAATCTAATTATACTTACAAAGCATTCAAATGCATAATTAATCACTAAAAAGTTTTTCGATTAAAAAAGTCTTTTTAATTAAAACATAGTATTTTTAACTATTCATCAAAATATGAAAGTTATCAGAAAAGTAACAAAAATTTATCCAAACTATATTTTTATGTCCCGCTTCTAAATAAGAATTTAATTAAATTAAATTTAATATATAAAAGTGTCAAATAATGGTTTTAAAAAGGGTTCGCCATTAAAAGGTGGTAAAATTTCATTTTTTAGAAAAATACTTATTTTATTCGAAAAAAATTAATTTGTCCTTATATTATGTCTTTGAAACACATAATATGGATGTTAAAATTATATAGAGTATATAAGATTCAAATTGCCATCAATACTATTCATAACCGCTTTTTGGATGGTTAGTTTAATAAGTTATGGTGTGCTCAAACTTAGTATTGCGTGTAGCACAATCTATTGAATTACTTTAATGATATAACGTACTATGAAATCTTGGGGTGTTTCATTAAAAGTAATGAGAATTATTCTTTAAAAAATGCATTTTAACGAAACATTATAATTATTAATGAATAATTCTTCAGTTTGAAGATTTTTTTCCAATTAAATGAAGTTTAAATACACCCTAAAATCATCCTAGGTTATAATAGATAAATATTGTAAGGACAATATACAATCAAGGGTGATTATGATCCAAGGAAGACAATTGAGTCCCAAAACCACATTACAAACATTGTAACTTTTGATGTAAAAAATATGAGAAGTATAAATTTAATGAAAACATTAACTATAATTAATTATAAGTGGATCATTATAAAAAATGAAAATATGGAATTATTTAAACCATTAAAAAGGAAATATTGTGGGCATCTTAAACATGTCCCAAGGGATTCAAATATGAGACAAAGAAACCCTTATTGATTTAGTAATTTTTGAATCCAAAGTCATTGGAATATTGAAATTCATGTGGTTTGATAAATCCTAGTATTTAAATCATGGATTATTTTAAAATAAATACTTGGGTAGTATATACACCATCTAAATCATAAATTAGTTCATAAATATAAAAACTTGTCTCAATAGAGTGGAAATTAGAAGGAAAAGCCTTACTTTGTTTCTCTTCTTAGTCGGATACACGCTATGCTCCTGTGTAACAAACACAAACATTTTAATAACTAATTTTATAAAGATATTCACAGTTAAAACTATTTATAATTTCCATTTATAATCATTATCTACATATATATTAGTTTTTCTTGTTATTTTTTTCAGATCAAGTGTTTATAGTTTTAACCCTCTGTTAGAGTTAGGCAGGAGTGGCTTTAGCTTTGTTTCCTCTTCAAAAGAGCATAATTACAAGTTAATTAAATATAATTTAAATTATTAATTATAATTATCTATTATTTTAAAATTTACTTTGAATATTTCCTTAATCTTTATCCTATAAGATAAAATCAACAATGGACATTTTTCAGTGATTTTCCACCTACAATGGTTGTTTTCTTAGATAGTGACTTTAACACTAGTGGAGAAAACGTTATTTAGGTCGGTTATTTTTCATTTTTTACGTCGGTTTTTAGCCGATGTTAATACGGATGACGTTATAAATATTGTTATTTAGCTCGGTTATTTAAAAACCGACGTAAAAACATAACATCGCGGTGTTTATCACGTTGGTTATTAATTTATCAACGTGAAAAAACCAGGGGGGGGTTTATCACTTCGGTTATTATATAACCAACGTGATAAACCGGAGGGGGGGGGGGGGGTTTATCATGTCGGTTATTATATAACTTACATGATAAACTCGTGTGAAGGATGTTTATCAGTTCGGTTATTTTATAACTGACGTGATAAACCCCTGGGAAATTGTTTATCACATCGGTTATATAATAACTAACTTGCTAAACCTGTTCGGGGGGGGGGGTTATCACATCGGTTCTCAAATAACCGATGTGATAAACCATTTCCCAGGCCTTTTATCACGTCGGTTATTAAATAACCAACGTGATAAACCCTTTCGGATTCCTTTATCATGTCGGTTCTAAAATAACCGACGTGAAAGACCAATTTTTTAAAAAAAAATCGAATGCAGTCCTCTGCTCTCCCTAGAAACAACCAGAAACCAAATCAAGAATCCGTACCACAAAAATAGAAGTAGATCAAAACAAGAACCAAATAAAAATTAATCATTTACATTGATAACATTTAAAACTTACCCCACTAGACACCCCCCCCCCCCCCACCACCCCCTGAACAGCACCCCCTCACCCCACTAGACAGCCCCCACCACACCCTTGGACTGCCTCCCGACCCCCTGGACAGCCCCAAACGCCCCAGGAAACCCCCCCACTTTCATGTATACCCCCCCACACCCTGGACTGCACTCCCACACCCCTGGATAGCCCCCCCCCCCACCCTCACCCCACTGAACAACACCCACCACACCCCTAGATTCCCCCCAACCCCTTGGAAAGCAACAAACACCCCTGGAGAACCCCCCACCCTCATGTATACCCCCACCCACTGGACAGCTCTCCCACACCCCGGACAGCCCTCGCACATCCCTGAAATAGACCAAAAAGTTACCAAAAACAAACTAGAACCCCCTTACCCCACTGGACTTCCCACACCACACCCATGGACCCCCCCCCCCCCACACACACACACACACACCCCCTAGACATCACCACCTCCCCCTAGACATCCCCCACACTCCGGTTCCCCACCCCACTGCCTGGACAGCACTCCCACAACCCTGGAAAGCCCTCCAACACCCTTGAAACAAACCAAAAAGTTACCAAAAATAGACCAGAACCCCCTCAACCCACTAGACAGCCCCCACCACACCCTTGGACTGCCCCCCCCCCCCATCGCCATGGACACCTTGGACCCCCCCACCCCAACCCCTGGAAACCCCCTCACCCCACAGGACACCCCCACACCCCTAGACACCCTCTGGACAGCCTCCCACTCCCCTAGACAGCCCTTCCACCCACCTAGAAACACTCACACCCCCTGGATTGCCCCCCACCCCCCACTATCATGGACACCCAGGACCCCCCCCCCCCCCCAACCCCACTGGATAGCCCTCCCAGACCCTTGGACACCCCCCACCCTAATGAACACCCGCCACACCCTTTGAACCCCTCCCCCCAGACTAGAATCCATACTAAAAAACCATCATAAGTAGACCAGAACAAGAAGTATAGAAAAATTATACATTCACATATATAACATTCAAAACTTAAACTGTCAACTTCAAAAAAAACTAAATCCAACCTAAACGACTACTAAATACACAATTACAATGACAATATTCAAAATTACATTTTTCATTACAAACAACTAAAATCCAATCAAACCTGTACAATAATTTGACCACTTCACTTGTAAGTGTTTGATGTCTTGAGCAGTATAGTGTTGAGGGTCATCAAAAAGCTACAAATTAAAAGGATTGTAGTTAACATGTATAATGAATAAATCAAATTGAAATATTATGGAAACGTTTAAGTGGAAATCTTACCAGGTCAAAATTCACAACTTTCCCAGTTGTTATTATTTCATACATAAATCTTAACATATAATATCCTCACTAGAATATTCCTTGTTGTTCATGACAATTCTGTTTGAATGGGTGTAAATTCAATATATTTTTTTTATGTAATAAATGAAAAAGGTCAAATTTTAAATAGATATTTACCTTAGTATTTACATATTTGATATTTGTACTCCTTTTCTTTGTGTTTTTTCGAAAGTAGACCCATCCCCTATTAAAAAATAATACGAATGGGGTAAATTTAAAATTCATTATAATATATAAAACTATTGAGAAATTGAAACTTACTTTTCTAATATATTCTTAAAACATTCCCACACATCATCATGGACAGAGCATATCCAATAAAGTGTTTTCACCCATAGGTAAAAAACCCCAAACATCCAATGATCACTGATAAAAGGAAATTTAAGGTTAGTGGTCTTTTTATGTTACAAGATAATGAACTATTTGAGAGAGATGTGTTTCATACCTCTCAAAAAAAGGCATCATCCAACATGGTGTCACTATATTCTATTCAAGTCTTTCAGCAATATAAAGAATTATTTATTCCTCATCCAATGCACATGCTTTAGTGGAAATCAATTTCGGGTCCATGAATCCATATACATCTGTTAGCTCATTACTCTCATAGATTTTATAAAGATACCTAATACAAAACAGACATAAGTATACATTTTTAATAAATATAATGCAGGGAAAAGGTGTTAAGACTTACATGGAAAAAAATTTCAGCATTTTGATGCCCAACTTATCTCCAGTAACAAGCTACATGATATCAGTTTTCATAATCCCCAAATTTATTGCAGGTCCACAAACATGAGCTTCCATTGGAAACTCATAATGACCCGCCAACGAATTTGAATATCTTTACAATCTGTAATACTACTATAATCTGTATCTGATGTCACATCCATTTGTCTTTGTTGTTGTCTATACAGTATTTCTTTACCTTTGAAGTATTCCTGTAAAAATAAATAAAAAAATATATTAGTTTTCAAATGATAAAATGACTTACATAAAAAAAAGATATAACATTCATAATTCTATGGTAATGAGTCGAAGAAGTCTGGATGGACAAATTAAAAAATGGCTGATACTATGACCAACTGTCGTCACCTCATCTGTAGGTAATGGTACTCGAGCTGATCTATCTACAATATCATGTACAGTGACCCTCTGATTCTCTACCTATAATTTTTTACGATGAAATGTATCTCCTATACAATATACCAACCCATATGCAACTATATGATGTTGAGGATAATCAACATACAAATCCCAATAAGTAGGAAGTTGTGGCGGAGGAGTAGTATAAAAAATGTGGTCCGCAGGCTATGGTGGGGGAGTGGGAGCTACTGGACAAGGTGGAGGATAAATAATAGGGTCTGCAGGGGGGAGGTGGAGGAGTGGGAGTTGCAGTCTAAAATTGTCTTTGCATGTCTGAAAACAAAGACTGTACCGATTCTCTAATCTTTTCCTCCATTATCGCATTAATATTATGAACTTCAGCCTCCAAGGATTCTATTTTTTTTATAAACCCCCTCAATGTTAGAAGTTGAAGAACGTGGAAACATTTTCTTACCGATACACCTACCGGATATCCTCTTACATGGCCAGGATGTTCGGGCTTTCCCAATGCTATAGATAAAATATCTTGCCTCCCAGTAGCTATAAATGCCCCCTATGAACTCTTCTCCTCAAGAGAGTCATGTATTAATTAATTGAACATTTCTATAATGATTTAAATTATATGAAGAAAATAGTTAACTTAAATAAATAAAATAGGTATCTTACAATCCTCTCAGCTACGATTCTCGATTCTTCTGAAAGATATTGCCCATTTTTGCCCATCTGAGCTCTCGTCCATTTTTCATGTCTAGATGGAGGGGATGGAGGGGCCGCCTCTCTAAATCTTGAAGACTCATCTCTTAGTTATTGAAATTTTTCCGCCATCATTTTTTCTTCCAAAAATGAATACCCTCCCCGAGATAATCTAAGAGGGTATACATTTTTAGATTGGATGTCCTGATGAGCTTTCCTTGTTTACTGTAAATTAAGAATAATAAATAATTAACAAAACATTAATAAGATCTTTTATATAAGAAAGCTTATAAAAGTTTACATTTCCCTTACCAAAAATGACTCTTTTCTTCTACTTTCAAAAAACTGTCTACATGTGTCTTCTTCTAAAAAATGGATATACACGACATGGATTATCATAACTCCTATGACCATAAATGAAATCAGATGAGAGGGTTGATTTGAAATCCCTCCATCTCCTGGCAGCCAACGATAATCATTTCTTCCTGACTCCTCCAGTGTCAAGAATATCAAATTTCATCTGATAAAGAATAGGTTAAACATATTATATATACTAGAAACATTTAAATAATAGTCAAAAAATAGCAAAAGATCTTACCAAAATCGTCTCCCACAACTGAGAGATTATCGCTTTATCCACACATCTCAAGTCATCTTACAGAATGCTTACTTTTCTCTTAACCTAAGTTGATACAAAACTCTTAAAATCTTTTGCATTTGGACCTCTAGGAATACCATCATCACCAAACTCAACGAGTATCCTCTGATCCTACGTATGGTAATGTGATAATTTTGGTAAATGTGTGCACCCACATTTACCAACCTTTGATCTATTTGTCGTAATAGGAGCACATGAGGAAGATTGGGAAACATCAAGAGGAGCATGTGAATGTTCCTCCCCAGAGGTATGAGCAGTATTCCCATCCCCCTATCATGTGGTTGATCAACTGAATGATCTTTAATTATCCTTCAAATCAAAAAAACAAACATTAGTTAACTAATATACAGATTCAAATATTTTAATACTACTGTAATCAGAATATAGAAAATTTTACTAAGTTACATAATAGTAAACATTATTAATATTGTAAGCATGTTAAAAAAAACTAAAGATGGTCAAGATGGACAAGATGCTAAACATGGTAAACATGGTAAAACTGGTAAAATGGTAAAGTAATTGTCACTGAACAAAAATAATAGATATATAATTCATGTAATGGTAAACATGATAAAGTAAACTTAACAATCCTAAAACAAAAAAAAATTATACTTATTTTGTTTTAATACATGTTTTAATAAAGAAAAAACTTACAATATCTAACATTTTATGAAAAAAATAAATGTAAACAAGAAATAAACATATGTTACCTGTAATTTTAGGAATGTAAAAATAAATTGTTTTCCCAAATTCCTTCATCGTGATCGTTCCTTATGGCACAAACCATGTCTTCAACATGCTCATCATTATGTTTTGTTAATCTTTCCATTGAATTAGGGATCTCACATAAATCAGCATCTTCATCAAGTCCATCCTCACCAACATATTATTGTTTCCCTTGTAAAACAACATTCCACTACATATCTGATTGATCTACTACATAGAAAATTTGTTTTGCATTTGTTGTCATTATAAAAGAATCAGTTGTATCTTCCAATCTATTCAGATTAACAAGTGTCATTCCAAATTCATCATGTATGACACCGTTGTTACTGACAAACCATTTATAGTTAAAAAATGAACTTTAATTTTAAATTAATCAACCTCCCATATGTCGTCAATCACTCCATAATATGCACTTGATATATAAATTGGGTTTTTTTCCTTAGCACTCGAAAAATGCATTGCTTCTACAAACACCAATACACCACTATTCTGAACTGCACTTCTATTGCCCTGAGATTTCGTATGAAATGTATGTCCATTAATTTCATAACCGGACCATGTTATCACATTTAAACATAGACCACCCACTATCCATTTTAATGTCTCTGATACATCTGATCTACCAAGAAAGGTATTTTTAAACTATGACAATAATGTTTTGTTGTGCTCATTCAAAATCCACATTTCTTTCTTCTTTGGATGACATTGTTTCAACTCATTAATATGAAATGTGATATACGGTTGACCATCAGCTATGTTATTCAATATTTATGATTCTAACTTCTTCATTTATTCAGCTGACAATGACTTTACTTTCATGTCATGAATCCCCTTTCCCTCATTATTGACTCGTTCATGGAGAGATGGAGGCAAACCTATGTGCTGAGCTACAGCCAATTAGCTCATAAAAAACTCTGCTACTTCCTCAGAAATATAATTTTCAATAATGGAGGCTTCAGGTCGATATGGATTCTTAACATACCCCTTTAAAATTTTCATATACCTTTTAAAAGGATACATCCAATGAATATATACAAGTCCACAAAGATTTATTTCTCAAACTAGATGAATCATTAAATGCACAATTATATCAAAAAAAGTTGGAGGAAAATAAATTTCCAATTGAAAAAGAATAAAAATTACATCCTTTTCCAAAATTTTCAAATCATTCACTTCAATCTCCTTATTACAAATTGAATTGAAAAAATAACACAACTTCATTATAGTCTTTCTAACATGGATGGGCAATATTCCACACAATGCAACTGGTATAATTTGTTGTATCATGACGTGAAAATCATGTGATTTCATACCTATCAACTTCAAGTCCTTCAATGAGACAATTTTTTTTACATTTTATGACTAACCTTGAGGAACTTTGATATCATGAAGACACTGACAAAATATAATTTTATCCCTCTTTGATAATGTATGACAAGACAGGGGAAGAAATGTTTGTCTTCCTTTATGAGTGGGAGATAACTCCAAACGTATTCCCATTGATAGTAAGTCTAATCTTGCACTCAACCCATCTTTTGTCTTTCCTTTAATATATAACAATGTTCCAATCAAACAATCATAGATATTCTTCTACACGTGCATGACATTTATATTATGTTTAAATTCATGATACCTCCAATATGGTAGCTCCAAAAATATTGACCTTTTCTCCCAAATATGTCTATCATTACCACATTTCTGTGTCTTTCCCAATGTCACATCAAGGTTTTTCACCCTCTCAAAATACAGATCAAGGGATAAAGGTTTTGGAGCAATATCAAATTCTTGTAATCCATTGAATTCCTTTTTTAGTCTTCTATAAGGGTGATCTATAGGAAAAAACTTTTGATGACCCATGTACACTATTTTCCTCCAATGATGCAATTGACAATATGACGTCTGTTGTTCACAAATTGGACATTCTTTATGCTCCTTAACACTGTATCTAGATAAATTTCCATATGTTGGGAAGTTATTTATAGTGAACAGAAGCACTACATATAGTTGAAAATAATCCATTTTATAAGAATCATACTCCCTAATACCATCAGCCCATAACAGTTTCAAATCATCAATCAATGGTGACAAGTAAACATCAATATCATTGTCGGGTTTCTTTGGACCAGAGATCATTATACTCAACATGACATATTTTCACTTCATACAAACTTCAGGAGAGAGGTTGTAAATTTCCAATAAAACAGGCCATGAACTATGTGTACTTCTGAGTGTTCGGTATGGATTCATTCCATCTGTGCACAACCTAAGTCTGAGATTTCTTAATTTCATTTTCAAATGTAGAATACTACTCATCAATTTCATCCATTGTGGACAATCAGATGGATGACGTATTTTTCCATCACATAACCACTCATCATCATGCCATTTTTACCTTTTTACATCATGTGAATTAGCAAATAATCGTTTTAAATGATGAATTATAGGAAGATACCAAAATACCTTTGAAGGGATATTTGTAATTTCTATATCAGCCTGTGATTTTTCTTTCACCTTATACCATGATGTCCCACATTTTGGACACTCTGATAGAAATTCATATTCCTTCCTAAATATAATGCAGTCATTCGGACAAGCATGTATTTTCTTGTATCCCAATACCATAATTCATAATATTTTCTTGGCCTTATAATGTGAATCTGGATGATCGTTAACTTTTAGAAGAATATCATTCATCAATTGTAGCAGCTCTGTAAAACTTCTTTCACTCCATCCATGTTTCGCCTTCAGGTTAATCAATCTTAACACCACCGAAAAAACCATAAAATTTGTTCAACCAGGATATAATGGTTTTTCAACATCACTATATAGACGTGCAACTGTCGATTCTATCTCAATTTGTTCTGCTGCAATATCGCGAATCATTTCTTCAATTCCATCGGATTTACCATCTTGTGAATCATCATCATCAGTGACATTTCATCCAGTTTCACCATGCCAAATCCAAGGGTTGTAACTCGGATTAAAACCATGACAAATCAGATGATCTTTTATCTCTCTAATTTTGAACTTCTTCATATTCAAACATTTCAGGCAAGGACAGAAAAAAATTTCACTACATGGAACATTTCGTTTAGAAAATTCCAAAAAGGCATCAACACCATCCTCATATTCATTGCTCATTCGATGTGTCGTAATCCAAATTCGACTCATTATTACCTATAACAAATATCAAAATTATATATATTTTTTAGATAAGACAAATATATGTTTATATGAAAAAATTCATAATTTTAATGTAAAACAATTTTGAAATATATAAAACAATCTTTTCATATTTAAAAAAATATTCTTGAATATTATTTTAAAAACAAAATATAGTTAGATATAACAGGTTTAAATTCCATTGAACCAAAGAAAACCATGGGGCCTATAATGGTTGATAGAAAATTGGATAAAATGGAGTAAACCTGATAATCAAATAAAATTTAGAATAAAAACTCAGATGGAGAAAATCACAATGTAAATCCAATCATCACGACACAATCATCATGTCATAAACTCATAAACCATGATGCAGTAGTCAATCCCAACTGAAACTTATCCCCCACCCCCTTAGACACCCTCTGGACACCACCACCCCCTTAGATAGCCCCCCACCCCTCCTGGACTCCCCCACCCCTCCTGGACACCACCACCCACCTCCTACCCCATTGGACTACCCCCTGGACACCACCCAACCCTCTGGACAGAACCACCCCCCCCCCGAACAACCCCCAAACCCTCTGGATAGCCTCCCCCCTGGACACCCCCTGGACATCACCACCCCCTTGGACAGCCCCCACCCCTCTTGTCAACCCCCCCCCCCCCCCACCCCACCCCCAGGACCGCCCCCACCCCTCTGGACAGCACCCCCACCCCTCATGGACACTACACACACCCCTACCCCCTTGGACACCCCCTGGACACCCCCAACCCTCTGGAAAGCCCCCCCCCCCCCCACCTCGGGACACCACCCCCACCCCCTACCCCCTTGGACACCCCCTGGACACCACCCCCCACCCATTACCCCCTTGGACACACCCCTGGACAACCCCCAATCCTCTGGACAGCCCACCCCCCCCCCCCCCCCCCGGCCCTCTGAACAGACCCCCACCCATATTGGACACCACCCCCACCCCCTACCCCCTTGGACACCCCCTGGACACCCCCCAACCATCTGGACATCCCCCCACCCCCTGGACAGCCCCCCACCCCTCTAGACAGCACCCTCACCCCTCCTGGACACCACCCCCACCCCCTACCCCCTTGGACACCCCTAACCCTCTGGACAGCCCCCCACCCCTCAGACAACCCCCTAAACCCTCTAGACAGGCCCCCACCCCCTTGGACAACCCCCCCCCCCCCACCCCCTTCGACACCCCACCCCCTTGGACCCCCCCCCCCCCCCCACACACACACACAACCCTGGACTGCCCCCCCCCCCCACCTCCATGGACATCCGAGACAGCCCCCAACCCTCTGGACATCCCCCAACCCCCTGGACAGCCACCAACCCTCTTGACAGCCCCTAGAACCATGGGATTTTAACCTCAGGCTACTAGTTTTGGAATATCTAGAGATTTTAACCTCAAGCTACTAGTTTTTGTATCATGCCATTATTCAAAATGAGAACCATGAACTTTATCTCCTACTAGTCTAAAATGGTCTATTCTGCAATGAATCAGGTTTTAATAGCATGTGAAGACTTATAATAGTCCACGAGAATAAGCGACATAAATAGATTATGGAACAACAAAAAGTGATACCCAAAATAGAACAAACCAAGGAACCAAACCAAACATTCCACCATGAAAAACCATATATACTTATAAAATAAATCACACTGGTACATGGAATGGGTTTATCACAATGGTTAACATATAAATTGCGGAAATATAGGTGAATGAGATCATTAGTTGTCAATGAAAACAAAAATTACCATCAATGTCGGGCATCCGTGAAACAAAAACAAACGAAATAGAAGTAGGTGAGGCTTATGTGAATATTGCAAGTCGATCTAATAGATTTGGTGATAATAGATAAGATGATTATGTAAAAACGAGGTAAGAGGGTTATAAATCAAATAATCTTACCTAGTTTAAACAAAAAAATCGCAAAACGTAAATATAGACTATCCGAGAAAAAAATGAATGAAATAAAGTCGTGGGAGGCTTACCTAAGTGTTGCGATTTGAGATGATATATTCGAGGAGAGTAAAGATTATAAAAGACGATGGAAAATGAGTTTAACGAAATGAGATCGAAGAGTTAATTAGGGTTTTCCACGCGATAGAGACGAGTCTCCGGACTGTCGATTGAAAAATCGTAAATTTCAATCCACAAGGCATGTTAATTTTTTAAATATTTTATAACGTCAATTATTTAATAACCGATGTTATAATCTTTTTTTATTACATTTATAACGTCGGTTATTATAATAATCGACATTATAAATGTATCAGATACCTCTTTTTTATGCCGGTTATTTTATAACCGACGTCAAAAAAAGCCGCGAGTGGGTTTTTTACGTCGGTTATAGAATAACCGACGTAAAAAAGACATCAAAGATCACACTTTTTCACGTCGGTTGTACTACAACCGACGTAAAAAATTCTGCGGGTTGGGTTGTTATGTCGGTTATCAAATAACCGACGTCAAAAAAGACTCAAATGCTACTTTTTTACGTCGGTTATTTTATAACCTACCTAAAAAAGCACTGCGCTTTGGTTTTTTATATCGGTTAATTTATAACTGACGTAAAAAACCACATATCACAGCTTATCATGTCGGTTATATATAACCGACGTCAAAAATAGTGACGTTAAAAACATTTTCTGCACTAGGGAAATACAATTGAATACTTTACATAACCAATAAAAAATCCTTATTTACATATTTATATTATATTATACCATAAATTAAGTTTTCATAATCATCCAATACATAATTTCAAAGCATTGTTCAAGTTGGTGGTCAAACCATCCCAAACCTGAACACACTTAAACTCGATTTCTGAGTATGGTTAAGTAGTTGTTTCTTTTGAGATAATATCATTATAATTGAAGAATAATGATATTTTTTTTTTATTTTTTTCTATTTTTTAACCCACATTTAAATATTTTTGGAAAAATAATGAAAATATAGAAGAAAAAAACTTTCTTTGAGTAGCTGGTAGTCCACCCAACGTATGATTATAATTTTTGTTACTCAACGAATGATAGGGGTGAATTTGGATAGTAATTGGTCATTTAAGAATCATAAATACATTATATAAATCTTATTTATTCATTAATATCATAATTAACATCATCCATGTGGGGTGCTGATGAAAAACTGATTGTGCTCCTCCATAGAGGTGGTTTTTCACACACACGTACTAAAAACGATTCTTATTTTTTATAGTATATGGAAGAGAATAAACAACGGTTGTTACATTATTATAATAAATTATAAACACACTAATTATGTTGATGTAATTATTATACTATGGTTAAAGAAGTTTTATAAAGGAAATAAAAAGAAATAAATTTTAAGAAATATGTGATACCTATGTTGAGAACTTGAGCTTCTTCTTAATGAAGGCCTTAGATTTGAGGGATTGAGGCTAATTTTTGGGAAACAGAAGAATTTGGGTTTTTAAAGGACTTAAAGAAGAGTAAATTTCTTTAGGTTTTATCAAAAAAATTAAATAGGAGTGGATTATTGAATGGGTGAAGTGATCACACTTTTATAAGTGAAGAAGAGGGATGTAACAACTCTGTTTTTTCCTCATAAGACTTTGGAATATTTCAAAGAATATTCTAGAGTTTTAAATTGAGATGGAATTCCTAGATATCCTCATTATTTATATAACAAAAATATTAAATATATTATATTTCGTGTGCATATTGTTTCAAAAAATAATAGAATTACTCTCGAATGGGGACTTAGATGGGAAATTTGTGACTATCGTTGAATTAGTAACACAGGGTTTACCCTATGTGAAACATAAAATCAATCATCATCGGTTATTCATTTAGAAGTAACCATTTGATAGTGTGTTAAGAAATTAAATAATTTATTTATTTAATTTACTTAATTGACTTAAAAATGAGCCCACTCTATAAATAAATTTTTAAGGAAAATACCTAGGGTTAGATGAATAACCCTAGGAGATTAGATAGGAGGATAGATTTTTTTTAGGAGTATTGGGATAGAGGATTAATAATGACATATCAAGGTAAATTGAGAGATGGACAATGAATGCACCAGGATATTCATCTCTATTTCTTGATGAACATTTCCTCACCAATTATCGATCCAACTCAAGAAATGCTATTGTTTGATGGTTATATTTCCCAATTTGTTTATCCCACAAAAAATATGAATCAAATCAACTAATAGATTTATTCATGGGTTGATTAGTATTGTAGGTTTTGCTTTCTCTTCAAAGGGATTTAAGGAATTGATATTATTTTGTTTTGGTTCTTCGTTCATCATTATGATGACAACGATTCAAGACCAAGCTAATCAATGGTCGAGGTTCATTCCTTTTGTATGTTTTTTTTCTTTTATCTCCTCATTCTTTTTATGATCATTGTTGGTATTCAATTTAACAGACGATTTAAAAAATACTTGATAAACAATCATTGTGAACTCAATCTTTTCCACAATAAATAATTGTTGTGGGTTCGGGATGCAGATCGATGACGTTGTTGTGGTGTACAATGATGGTGGATGATTGGGTTTAGATTTAGATATTCCCAATTGGGGTTTATGTAATATCAAAAGGAAAAGTGGTGGTAGATGATTTCCATGGATTTATTAACCAAAATCCAACCACTAGAAATGGATCGAGTTCAGTTTTCCATATATCCAAAATCTAAGGGAAAGAATGATGGAAAATCTAGCGGTGGTGTTAGTGGATGATGTGTGAAGAACCAGGGGTTCTAGAAAAGTCTCAAATATATGTTCTTTAGTTTATGAACACATATTTTGTAGAACCCTCTGTGTAGAATCTATGGATTCTGTGTAGAGAAAAGTATCACACATCATGTGACCCTTATCCGGTTAATTATGTGTGTACATGGAGTACACTCCTAAGAATCCATGTGGTATTACACTCCATTTAACCCTTAGTATAAATCTCAGTGAGCACAGGGAGTTCATTCCTAGGTTCCCATGTGGATCCACACATAATTTATGGAAAGGAACACACTATGTACTTTGGAAATTATATAGTCATGGGTAGATGGCAGGCATCTAGTAACAGTCAGGCCCCTATACACAATATGATGGGGAGTACACCTCATTTACATCATAAAAATACTCAGACATAGCCTAATTACATGGGAATTCCCTGAGTACATTGGCACATAACATGGTACATGGGTTAGGTAGGATGGAATTATGTGTTCCATATAGAAAACTATACGCAGTGTACCCATATGGGACACACCGTGTATTTTGGGCAAATGTATGTTGTGTGAGTTCAAGATACATGAATTTTTAGTATTAGGGAGACATATATTGTACCCTTATAGTACACTTAGTTCACTCTTTGAAGGTAACTATGGATACCTTATTCTTCTCAATTAATCTCTGGTTTGATCTTGGGTAAATTCATTTGAATTTAAGCATCGACGAGTATTAGTTGAGTGTATTCCCTTGGTCTATCCCTATGAGGGAACAGTGTGGAAGTATGGCCTCATCATAGTATTTTGATCTCCTTGTTGTATTTATTTTTAGAATAGAGTTCATGGTATCCCTTTGTGTGACTAGTGTCGGATACTATATCAATCCTTATGTTACCCTAGGTGGGGTTTTTTTGAATTGACATTCCAAATTACACAAGAATTGATCTCTTAAGTGTAGGGTTATTCTAGATTCAGTTTTTGGAATCTCCAAGCTATCCTGGATTTGATCCTCTATCTATGTATCATGATATTCAAAGTTCAAATTAGGGTTCTTAGTATTCCCTAGTGGTCATGGGTGTGATACACTATCTATGTATTGATAACTTCTTAGTTTCTTGAGTACTTATTCATTACAATACCTGACAATTATGACCTATCATATGAACATCATCTGAGACAGCATGGATCATTGAGTGACATCTCACATATGATTGTTACCTTAAATACCCAAGAAAAATCATATCGTTGTCAGTATAGTAGAGACCAATTTGAGACTTTAAGTCTATCATTATTATATCTGGGTGTTTGGTATTGTGTTCCTATTGTTATATCTCAAATTCAGATCAACATTCCTCTGAGATGATGAGATGACTACTTTATATATTCTTTATTTATATTGATTTTTAGGTTTCATACTAGGTATTTTTATACTCACTCGGGATATACCTATACATGTTGTGTTTTTTGTAGATGAAATACCTCTTTACAAAGTCCTTAGATGACATAGTGCTAGTGGAGCACAGTTTGAGCTAGATACACCATGGTTTTACAAAGTTTTTTATTTGGTAATAGTACCCACTTTCTGAGTTTGTCAGACATTTTTATAGTTTTTGTGGGATTATATTTATGCCTTTATTCATTCCATTACTTTTCCATACTCTGATGTGGGAAAGATATTATGCATGAATTATGGTATCAGTTGAACTTTAATTTCCATCACTGTATAGTATTTAGAGATGTGTTCATGTGTTTAAGTACTATAGATAAGGCCTCCCATGTGTAAGATATGTCTACTCAATGTTGTTCGACAACTGTTGTCCTATTGAAGTTAGGCTTGGGGTGTCATACTCAGTTTACCACTAGCCAGGCAGGTCTCGGTCAGTCGAGTCATGATAGAATGCTATCAGGTCAGTTTGAATTAGGACCAGAGTTTAGAGTTTTTATAGTTGTTATTTTTTATTTTTTATTTATATCAATTGTGTTAAAGTGTTTTGAGATTGGATTTTAAGATAGGGAACCCAGAGTCTACGTGGAATCCAAGGTATCCATTCACCAAGACTCCGAAAAGTCACTTGTTGACTCGATACACATAGGCACTGGTTGTAGGGAAAAAACATGGGGAAATTCATTATATAAGAATAGTTTGTGGTTTCTATGTCCTTCTTGAGTAATCTCCACTAGATATAATATTTCACTATGGTACATCTTTTCTCCTTGCAGGATTTTTCCACAACAACATTCATTGAGTTTTTTACAGTAGAGTCAAGAGTATGACTCGATGAGTAAAGAGGACTCCATTTAGGGTCCTAGTCATGGATTGTTTTCCTTTCGAGTGGACAGAAGGTGGTGCCCCTAGCTGATGATCAGTATATAGAACCACCTCTGATGGTTTAGGTAGTTGTTTTATGTAAGACTAGTCCATATATAGCTTTATTGGTGTTGGACGATGGTGATGCATAGAGATTGAATTCATGTTATGAGCTTCCATATCAGGGACCACTTAGGATCTAAGGAGAGTGGTAAACACTAACATTAGTCATGCGATATAGGTCAGGAAACATGAGTCTGTATACTTCCTGAGGGAATCATGTATATTATAGTATGTTGAGGTAGAGGAATTGTTATACTTTTAATGGACATAGACATCTCACATTGTATTGTCTTACCCATTATGACGTAGATAGAGATACATTTGATAGATCACCTAGGAAGTGGTAGTGTTCGGAATAAGGGGGTCTACGGGATGGTGGGTATGGTAGATGATCTTAGAGTGTATTAAGATGTGGTTATTGATTTGATCTATTTCCACCACCACCACCACTAGGTGATCTATGCCAATCTTAGGGATCTCGTGGTCAAGGACATGGTTAGCTGTAGGAATTAGAGGTTTATGAAATAGACACAATGGGAGTGATTCAAGGAATGATCAGTTAATTATCTACTTTAGATATAGTACTTCTACACATGGGTGTGAGACACTCTATACTTTCCACTTCTCTTATTTTAAAATTTGAGATTACAATTCATCTCCATGCTCAACCCTTATTTTTTAAGGTTCTAAGAGACAGGATAGGTGATCACACACTTTCACTGATTTTTAGATCTGAATTTTGGAGGATAGAGGTAGATCCCCATGTGGAATCATTTTTTAGTGGTATTGGTACCCAGTGATGTTTTCCTTCGAGGGGATTGGTTGTCTACAATCAATGCATAGTTGACTATTACCAATAAGGGTTGAATTATATATATGTTATGGATATATTTTTTCTCCTTTGGTAAAGAGTGATTGTAGTAAAAGGAGGATAATTCATGTGTACGAGGATAATGTTGATTTCTTATCAGTTGGCCAGTATGAAACTTGGAGCAATGGATGTTATGAGCTTTAGTTTTCTATGTTTTTTGAATAGTACATGGAAATATTCTTTGAGGATGTGTCATGATTAACACCCCATCAAAAGGTTTATTTCTATTCCTACATTCTCCCAAGATGTTCCAATATCTATGCTAGCATATTGGATGACCTTTTTTATCTATGAGATCTGAAGGTGCGGTTAGAGAAACATGTAGAGCATGGTCTTCCTTAGACCCAGTGTGTTCACCTGGGTAGCCCTATGTTGTTCACATATTAAGAGAATGAGATATTAATGTTAGGGGTGAAATTAAATCACCTAAATTAGGTGAGTATAATGGATTATTTTCCAAACCCCAAGAATCAATTATTTTCAACCATTGGTTAGGGGTAAAGTTCTTCTCATAGTTTGACCTCTGGAGAGGTTATCACTGTGTCTAGTTTCAAGAGGAGGATGTACCGAAGGTTTATTTATAAATTTTCTACAGTTTCTTTGAGTTCATAGTGATGCCTTTAAGTGTGTTTAAATCCCTAGTATTTTCTGAGACTTATAAACGGGGACCTCCAAATACTTCTTGGATCAGTTCATGGTAGTCTCCTTTGAGGACATCCTAGTGTACTTAGTGCTACTAAAAGAGAATGCAAGGTAATTAAGGATGATTCTAGACAAGCTCTTTGAGTACAAGATTTATGGGAAGCTCTCAAGGTATTGGTTCTAGATTCATGAAATACACATCTTGGGATATTTATTATTATAAATGGGTGTGACTTTGGACCAGGCCAAGATTGATGTAGTGTTATCTTAATAGCCACCCAAGGGCATGGACCTAGTCCTGAATACTTACAGTGAAGTTTTTTATCAGCTATTTTTGAGTGAGGTGATAGAGAATTTGAAATATGTGTATTTTAACCTTATATATGAGGATGTTGTATCATATCTTCATTCAATGAGTTTTACCCCTACACTTCTTCTGCGAGTCCAGAAGATGCAACTTAGGGATATTTATTGTGAGGTCTTGTGTGACCAGATTTCAACAAGACATGTTACTAATGTATTTTATAAAGGTGGGGATTATGTTATACTTTAAAGTATTTATGATGAAACCTTTAATTTTATGAGAATAGGTCTTGATGAGGTTTCATTTCCTTAGAAACACATCCATGAGAGATGAGGATGTACTAAGATCCTTTTTTATAGATCTCATTGGCCAATGATGTTATAGATTTTTGTTGATTTTGGGATGCATGTTCATGAATTAGGTTGTCTATATTCAGTTAATTTAATTAATTATTTTTTGTGATCATGATTATCACTTCACATATAGATTTTTTTAGATTATGTGCAAGGCTTTGGGACACGGTTTTGTTCGTTCATGGATTTTTTAACCTAGGTTTCTGGCTAGGTAAAGCAGATTGTTCAGGTTCTAGAGAAAATATTTTAGGACTACATGTTAGATTTTTGCCATATCTAGAAACATCATCCACCATCATTAGAGTTTTCTCATAATAATAGATAACACTACAACATAGGTTTATTACCATTTGACTCCATGTATGGGAGACCCTGCAGGACACTGTTGTACTGGTCATAGCTAGTGGGAGAGAACGCTTGTGGGCCTAGAGTTAGTGGTAGTAATGGTTGTGAAGGGTGAATTTCATCTTGAGGTAGATGAGGACAACCCAGTAATATTAGGAGTTCATTGTATATCAAAGACAGTAGCCTCTATGTTTTTTTAGGATATCATGTGTTTTGAGAGGTATCACCTTGACATGGATTGTGGAGATTGGTCCAGAGCGGAAATTTGACTATGAGATTCACTAGCCCTTTCTAAATACTAAATAGTTTTGGGGATCTAAAATTCCACTAAACCCTTCCACCACTATCATATTTATACATGACATATTCAATGTTTCAAAGCTAAGGAGGTATGTACATAACCCATCTAATTTTATTAAATAGGGATAAATGGAAATGAACGATGGAGCTACCTTTCAAGATTACCCAGTGGAGATCAAGGATCAGTAGGATAATATCCTTTATGTGTGATTGATTCCCTTGGTGTTTATCTTGTGGTAGCATGGGAATATTTAAAAGAGGACCTGAGAGTGGGAGACCCAAATGGTATCTTGGTACCCTCATATTTTTTAGTAGGATTTTTCCTTTTAGGTATGAAAATATTTAAGTTAGGGAGAATTTAGCACCTCTTTTTTGCCTCAAAAACTTTGGAATATTTAATAAAATATTTTTAGATTTAGATACTGAGATGGAATGAGGTATTTATTCCAAGATATCTGTAGTGTTGATATAATAAAAATATTAATTGTATCATATCATGTACACACAACTTCTAAAAAATAATAGAATAAATTCTAAATGGGGAATCATATGGTAAATTTAATATGAATATTGAATCCAAAAAATGGGTATTACCTTAGGTGATACATAAAATTGGTCAGCATTGGGTATCCGTCTTAAGTGGACTATTGGTGGGTGTGTTAACTAATTAAATAATTTATTTATTTAATTTACATAATTGACCTAAAAACCTAACCCTCTCTATAAATATTTTATTATGGAAAATATCTAGTGTTATCCATATAAACATGCGAGATTTGAGAGTAGGATAGCTTTTTTCATTGGCAGATTGAATTCAAGGATTGAAACAAAATGGAATAAGGTGAATTGAGGGATTGGTTTCAAATGCAGTGGGATCTTCATCTTCATTGATATAATATGTGTTCTTCACTAATGATTTATGTAAATAGAGTTAGTATGTTCTTTTATGTGTTTTTTCTGTTCGATTATCCAATGATAAAAAAATCAAATCAACTAACGGATTGGTTCACAGGTCGATAATGATTGTGTGTTTGAGTTTATCTTCCAGGGGATCTGGGGAATAAATATTATTTAATTTTGGTTCTTCATTCATCTTTATAATGAAGAAAATCAAGGATATCCAAATCAACAACTAAGGTTCATTACTCTTGTGTATTTTTTCCTATTATCTCCTCATTAATTGTGTGATCATCATCAGTATTTGATTTGGCCAGTAGTTTGAAAAATAATCAGTAAACAATCATTAAAAATAAATCTTTGATGCAATAGATCATTACCTTACTTTCAGGATGAATATTGAAAGCACGGTTGTGTTTTATGATGATAGTGGATGATCTGGTTTGAATTTAGAGATTCCCAGTTGGGGTTTTATGTTTTTCAATGAGGCAAAGTGGTGTTGGATGATTTCCATTGGATTTGGGGGCTAGAATCCAACCACCGGTGATGTTTAAAGCTCGGTTGGCTATAGATCTAAAAAAATTGTATGATATTGGTGGTTGGACAAATAGAAGTAGCAGAATGAGTGAACAAAATGAGAAGAACTAGGGGTTCTTGAAAAAAATTAACTTCATAGCATGTAGTTAAGGAAAATGTGTCATGTATTCCCCTCATTGTGGTGGCTAGGGTTTTGTATAGTGAAAACTATCACATGTTGTTTGATATGTGGCACACACCATGTGACACTTAGACAGCCAGTTTCTCATGTACATGGAGTACAATCTGAGGAATCCATGTGATGTTACATTTTATATGTGCCTCATCACACATCATGGAATACTTGGTGGACTGATCCACAAGTGATTTTTTCATGCCAAAGAGTCCATGTGGCTCTACACACCATTCGTCGCATGAAAGACACTGTGTACTTTGAAAGTACATGGGCATGGGTAGATGGCATGCGTTGAGTGTTACCTCAACCCATACATGCATGGCTTGTTACATGTAGTATACCCTGTGTACTTTCAAAAATTACTTGTGCATGGAACGCACACATGAGAACGCACAGGGTACACAAGAATAGCCTATGGAACATGGGGTAGGTAGGATAGAAATCAGAATTTTGGATGAACATTAATAATTCGTGTACCCTTATATGATATGTCGTCTATTTTAGGGAAATGAATGTTGTGTGAGAACAATACATGGGAAGTTCTAGGATTTGTGAGGAGTGTCATATACCCTTATGGGACATGCTATATACTTCTTGAAGAGTAGGTAGGATCCCTCGTTATTCTCAATTCATCTCTAGTATAATCTTAGGTGAATTACCTCAAATAGTTTCAATGTATACCGATATTAATTGAGTGTGTTCCCTTGTTCCATTCCTATAAGGTTACAGTGTGGAATTATGTCCTTATTACAGAATTATAAGCCCCTCTATGGATTTATTATTTAATGGGGTTCATGGTATACCTTTGTGATACCGTGGTGGGATCCTCTTCCATTCATTCAATTTCTCTAGGTGGGGTATGTGACATTGGTGTGACCTACTTAAATGGGAGTTAATCCCTTACTTGTTGAGTTATTATAGATTGGGACTTTGTAGTCCCCTAGTGGTCCGGGGTGTGATCCCCAATCAGTGTATTAAGATATTCTTAGTTCGAGTTAGGATTCTTGGTGTTCCCCACTGGTCCTGGGTGTGATCCCAAATCTATCTATCTATCTTTTTGGAGTTCCAATGAGCATTTATTTATGATTATACACAAAGATAATGTCCTATAATATGGAATTCATCAATGATAGTATGTATCGTGGAGTGATATATAAGATCAACATTACCTTGAAGACTCGAGAAGAATCATGTGGCTGGTAATATGGTTGAGACCCCTTTGATACTGGCAGTCTATCATGAGTATATCTAGTTTCTTGTTGTTTTTTCTAGTTTTTATGTCTCATATTATAATTGGTATCCCTTTTAGATGATGATCTAACTACTTTCTAGATGATTTATGTTAATTAATTTTGGTATATCATGCTGGGTATTGTCATCCACACCTCTGCATGGGAGTTTCTTGCACATATAGTGTCTTATGTCGATTATAGGCCTTTTTATAGAGTCCTTGGTGGACCAAGAGTAGGTGGACCATAGTTTGGGATAGACAGACCATGGTTGTATGAG
Source organism: Viscum album (assembly GCA_963277665.1). Lineage (NCBI taxonomy): Eukaryota > Viridiplantae > Streptophyta > Magnoliopsida > Santalales > Viscaceae > Viscum > Viscum album. Next base: position 1,592,089,039 of record OY728132.1, read on the forward strand.
GTGTTTCATTTGAAAAGAGTCCACTCCTTCTGAGTAGGATGGACCATTTTTTAGTTTTGGTGGGCTTGTATTTAAACCTTATAATTCCAAGAACATTTTTTACACTCCGATGTAGGACAGATATTGTGCATGCATTATTGGATTAGTTCCACTTTACTTTCTAGCACATTATGCTATCTATATATGTTTGAATGTGTACAAGTACAAAAGATAAGGCCTCCCATATATGATATATGCCTACTTGGTGTTGGTTTCTAGTCCTTGAAAAAATTTATATGGGAATGGGGTGTCACACTCATCTTACCACCTACCAGCTGAGCCCTGGTGGATCAATTCATGACAAGGGACACTTCCATGAAAAAGAATGTTAAGTAAGGTGTAAGTATGGAATGGAATAAATTTTAGTGAGTTAGGTGAGGGGAGGCTGGTAATATATAGAGGTTATACTTTGGAACATAAAAATATATTTCTAAAAGGTTTAATGGACATATTAATTTAGGATAATTTGATCCACCTTAGATTAGTAATTTTAACACTTATTACTCTTAATTAAAAATTAATCATGTTATTTAGTTTTTAGTAAAAATATAAGTATCCCCTTATTACCAATTTTTGAAATTATCATTCTGAATTTAGGTTCAATTTAACCTAATTCATTTTACAAATATGATAAAATTTGTTTTTAAATTAAACAAGCATGACATATAAAAATTGTTTTTAATTAGAATAATTTTTTTAAAAATTAAACTTATGTATAGGATCGATTTTTGTGAGTTACTAATTTTTATGATAGTAATTAACTTATATTATAAAAATGAATGTTATATGGGTTTAAAATCAATACAAAAATTTATTTCACAGTGAAAATATTTTATTTAAATGAATCAAATGAAAAAAAAATTAAATTCTAATAAAATGTTTATTAAGTCCTAAAATATTAAAATCTATATTTATAATTTCAAAATAATATTTAAGATTTCAAAAGTATACGCCTAAAATATAAATATGATCAATTAAAATATTTCATAAAATTTTAGTCCTTTCACATATATTGATATAGTGATAAAACTCATTATTTTAGAAAAAACTCTATTTTTCACTATTCACCAAAGACATAATTATTTTTACAAAAATTCCAAAAAAAATCATATTAAGATAATATAACCATTATAAATAAAAAATATATTAAAATCTTCAAATTCACGTCCTAAAATTGGTAAATTTAACTTTTAAAAATTATACAATTTCATAAAAAGTGGTTTTTTTATAGGAAATAATTTTTTTGTATATTGAAAATTCTTTTAAAATTAGTCTGAATAATAGAAATTTCAAAATTGAAAAAATTTCAATTTTATAAAATACATATTAAGAATATATATAGAATTTATTAGTTTCTTAGTTACACTAATTGAGTTCGATGTTCATGGAAAAAAATTTCTTTTATATATATATATATATAAGAATTTTGTTGCCCCTATTTATACCTACTAATTATACAACTACCATACAAGGGTATATATTGTTCCTTTCAGTATTTTTGGTGTAGAAACCCATAAAAAAGGTATTTATTTATGGATAAAATACTGGGGTTGTTACACCTCACCTCTTAATAATATTTACATAGTAAAGACACTAGTAGGGTATTCCTGACTGGCCCATCTATGGATGTCTAGTGGACTTGTTCTTATTCTGTTAAAGAGAAAGGTAAATAATTTTTTCCAATAATATCTATTGAACCCATTTTTGGTTATCCCTAATACATTCTTCCTTTGGATATTTATAAAGAGGATAAATTTTCGTTTTACCCTTTCCTCTTCTTTCTATCTCCCCCCATAAATCAAGGTTTCTAAATTTGTTTTCAGTCGATGGAGTTATGGTGAACTTACCACTATTATGGCATACCTATTATTTGACCATTATTATAATATCATTAATATCATCTGAGGGAAACTATTTTTCATTTTTTTCATGATAATTGTGAATACCTCAAAGCTTGTGGATCCATTCTTATGTGGTTAATTGAGCTCTGTATTGTATAGCATAACCTTTATCATAAATACTTGTTGTACTCATTTTGTAAATTAATCAATCAATAACTTGGTTATGATATATCCATATGATAATTATAGTTCTCGTGGAATGGTTATTGGTATTAGTCATTTGAATAACAAGTCTAAAGGGATGGTGTTTACTAATAAAGTAAACTAGAACTTCTTATTGGATAATTTTAATTAAAAATTAAAAAAGAGTTTTTATAGAATATGACTTTGAAGGAAGTATTTCTTATTGATTTGGAAAATCATAAATATGATTTTATGGGATCAGTTTTTAAAAAGAAATGCACATGATATTTTAATTCATCTTAATTTTAAAAATATTTAATCACTTGTTTTATATATAATATCACCCCAATGAAAATGGTTTTTATTTCAATAAATACCATGAATGTATTTTGAAAAAAAATTCGTACTCATTTAATTTTTTCTTAGTGTAATTCATTATTTTTATTTCTCTATGCTCACTTTAAATGGTTATGAGAACAATTTTAAGGATTTTTCTAAATCTTGAGCTAAACTAATCTAGTACAATTATAGGAATTATATTCGAATAATTGCATAGTATTATTTAAAATAATAAATTTATTTCTGATAAATTAGGTTTTCTTACACTTTTTTAAAATGTTGAAAACATGGTAGGTATTTATATTTAGTTTATAATGTAAAATCAATATCAATATTTAATTTTTAAAATCATTTTCTGTTAAAAACACCATTAGATTCATCAAAAAAATTGAAATATTTCATAGAATTTGAAATCCTTGGAATAATTAACAATTTTATTGAGATATAGTTATATGATTTTCAAAGAAATCATTTTTCATGAGAATGTGATTTTAGACTTATTAAACATAAATAATTATAGAAAAATTCATGTAAACTTGTTTACATAGCATTATTAACTGAATAATATTTTTTTTCTTAAATTTAATTTAAACATTAAATTAGGTTGGTGGAAATCACATAGATGAATTGATTATTACTTTCTCTTGGATCTTTTCTTTTTACTATATAGATTAAATGAGACATAATACATAAAAAAATCAACCATTAGTTATAGTTAGAATAAATGGTCAAGTAATAACATGGTAATATGGTTGTGTTTATTTTCGTGATATTTTCAATGTTATCATCCTAGTATTCATAGGGATGTTAGAATTGGTAGTATGGCATGGTTATTGTTCATGTTAATCATGCACGTTATTGTTTGGATCATTTATTTGTTTATTTTCTATTCTAAAACCATTTATAATTATTAATATGACATTTTATATATAATGGTTATTATTATTGAGGATCAAACATTCACTCTTGTCATTGAGACAAATTACCTTTGTTATTTTGAAGGAGTATCATTGGTTTGTCATGTGTTCTTTAATGAATGTCACAAGATGGTTTTAAATGATTAGAAACTTGATGGTGTGGAATTTTTAATAATCTTATTTTATGGGTTATCATCTTGTCTTTAATTTTAATTTTTAAATAATGATTTTATGGGATTTTAACTTTTAGATTCAAGATAGGATGATACATATGTATATGTTTCATCACATGAGAAGATGGGAGACCTTTTAAGAGAGGTGGATGGTGTTTTTCAAGTACATTTCTTCTCTATGAGGAGAGAGTGGGCTCCTAGGTAATATAATTATAAACACACACACACAGACATATAGACATATATTTATACACACATTGATATGTGTGTGTGTGTGTGTACATTGACTCCTATAGAGAATTGGTCTCAACAGACATCCTTGAAGAACATGACCCTTAAGGTGGACAGGAAGACAACATTAATTATAAGCATGGATCTAACTAGGTTTGGAAGATGAATTATAAGAATATTAGTTATCTATAAAGGAAATATTAATTTTATTATTTACTATTTGAAAACAATTTATACTTTATATCTGGCTTCAATTTTAAATTTTTTATTACTCTTTTTTACTTATATATATATCATATTAATGTATTGCATGCTTGGTTTTATGAAAAACTAGATGAGATCATATGGATACTTTTATAGGGTGTGTTGTACTCACAACCTAATTTTCATTCTATTGAACATGTTTTGAACTTTTTTTATGTGACCTTATTCGATATAGATAAATCTCCCAAGAGGGATGAGCACATTGTATGATGGTTAGTCAAGGAACGTGGTGTCTCTATACAAGATGGAAACTATAAGGCCCCAGCCTTAAACCTTACTTAATCTTGAGTTATTACAAGATTACACAGTGAGGATCTTTTCAGGTTTAGAGTTTTAGAGAATTAGATCATGAAAGTTGCATTACATTCCACATTTAAACAAAGTGGTTACATAAAAGACAGTATTCATTCTTCCCATCAACGGAAACATGTTTAAAATGAAACATGGATTCTTTCTTGACACATCCTCGACACTATCATCACATCATGTACCTTTCCCTTGACCTATGAAAAACATTTCAAAAACTTGGGATGAGCATAAAAGGCTCAGTAAGGGTTATAAAAATATGGAAAGGAAACATGAGTGCGTATATACATAAGAATGAAATCATACTTTACCCATAAAACATAGGCATATCAAATCATGAATAAATCATAGAAAACATAAGACATAAAGGTAACTTGAGACATTCATAACATTATTACATAGGGAGTAACCCTCTTGGTTACGTTTGGAATACCCATCACAGTATATTACCTAAATCTCTTCAGAGAAACCTTAACGTTTCACTCCTTCGTGTTACCCAATGCATTGGAGAGCTATATCGGGCTCACCCGCCCTTAGTTTATCACGGAACCACCCGTTCTCCATAACAATGACCAAGAACCATAACATAATCGTATCACACAAACATGAATAAAGGAAACATAACATTTCCACATTTCAATCACAATATAACATTTTAGGATATTGAAATAATAAATCCATTCAAAAAGAAACCATTTCCAAAACCATTTAAAACATTTAATAAAGATATTTTTGAATCAAAGTGTCCCATACCACCTTGAATCTTTTAACATTTTAAACCATTGATATCCATATAAATAAATCCTTAAAACCATTTTGAAAACATGGATATTAATAAGAACAAATAATTAAAACATTTAAAACGATATTTTGGTTAAAGGGGTTTTACCAAAATTAGAGACACTTGAATACAATAATCGAGCAATAACATTTAGTCAGAACTTTATAATATCATGAGAATAAAAGGATTCATGATATAATACTCCAAAGGACAGTATATACACCATATAAGAGTGAATTGGTGCATAACAACAATGAACCCTCAATAGAAATTTCAAATGTGATGAAATCCCTTATAAAGAAGGAATCCTTAAATTAAGGACAAATCAATCTCAAAAATATGTGTGACAAATATAAATACACCCAATATAAGTGGATATTAAGTGTAAAACAATAAAAGGTCATTAACACATATTCAATGGATGACATATTCAATGACTACATGTTGAACCCAAAGAAATCGAATTTGGGTTAAAAAGTTCCCTTGACAGCCTAGCGGCATCACATCAAAATGAGTTGATGAGAGATAAAAAGTGTATCTCATCACTTGGACATAAAATTTACATCAATAAGGATATATGATAACATATCCCAACATACCAATATGTAAATTAAAAGACCCAACAAAAGAAGTCTTTTAAAAAAGAGGAGGGTGAAAGGTTCCCTTACCGACTTAGGTATCTTTCAAAACATACACCCCATGAAAGAAAGACAATAGGTCATTGATGTAAATACTCATAAACGAAATTATATTACACAAAGAGTAGAATAATGGGCAGTACATACACCACTCAATGGAATTTGTGGCAAATTTAGCATAAATCTCACGGGAATAAAAGTGAGATGAAAAATCCCTCACGAAAACTCGGCAGCCTAACGGCGCCACATAAAACATCCGAATATGGATTGATGAGATCAAATAGGGTATCTCATCACATTACAATATAATTTAAAGCAAGAGGAATATAAAAGAACATCCCCCAACATTACAAATAGGAGCTTAAAAGAAGTGACATAAAGGAGAGTACTTAAAAAGAAAGAGAAAAGTTAGATCTCTTATGAAAGTTCGGCAGCCTAACGGCGCCAATCAAAACATCCAAAATGGATTGATGAGAGAGAATAGGGTCTCTCATCACATGAACATAAAAATTACAGAAGTATTAATATAAAAGATCATCCCAATAACCAGAAATATGAGCTTTAAAAGGAATGACATAAAAGAGTGTACTTAAAAAGAAAGAGAGGAGTAAGATCCCTTACCTCGGGTCCGACTTGAATCGATCGTTCTTTAATCTCCTGAATAATAAACATGAGTTAATTTATACTTCTTTAATAACCTTTTCAAGTTAATTATTCATTTTATATCACTTATTACCATGTCATAAACATTATGTAATCATTAAGTTAATAATGATTATTTTGTCGATATTTGGTTCTTAAGTCGAAGGTGGACTTCTTACAATTACATGTTGTTCGTGTGTCCAAATGTTTATTATATACAGAATTGTATTCATGATGTAGATATCATATATGTCATATATATCCAGTACATGAATTCATTTATAACATTACATAATCATTTAGAGGTAAGAAATGAAATGCACCGTTCATGGAGATGGTAAGCCGTACGTACGCATGAACGCTACTTTCATTTCTATTTCGTATTTTAAAGAATGGAATAATAATGATATAAAGGTATATTATAATTCCAGTATAATATCATATATAATATCATATTTCCATCCTTTATACGTCCCACATATGGTATTTAACGAATCAAATCACTTTGAGGGGGCGGTAGTCCGCACTTCCTTAAATGAAGATATCGCGTATACCCATAATGGAATCCATAAAGGTAAGACAAAAATGAAAAATAAAGAAGCATAAATAAAACATAAACATATTATATATCATATATAAAAATAGTGACATCATAATGGCCACCTTTGAAGGTGTTAAATGAGTATTGAACAATCATCGTTTCGGGAGGCAGAATTTCACCATCCACAGAAACTGTATGTTCTTTAACTATTTGATGTAGTTGTGTGAAAGTGTAGCTAGAATAAATCTTATAAAAACATCCTAGTATATTTAAGATACTTGTTTTGTTACAAAATAAGTAAATAAAAAGAGTTTAGGGGGTTGTAGAAGCAATATAAAACAAATGAACATGAGAGAATGAATTACCTTAAAAAGTGTAACTCCTTTTGATTTGAGCCTAAAGGATTCCTTTGAAAGGATTCTGCCCAAAGGGAATCCTCTAGGATGAGGAGAGGGTTGTGTAGAGAGTAAATGGTCAGGGGTTGGCCGAGCCAAAGGCTTGAGGAGTGTGTGAAATGAGGTAGAGGTGGGGGCCTTTTATAAGAGGAGAGGAGGGGAACTTTTGGAAAGTAAGGAAATATTACTTTATTTGAAAATGTGTTTCGGTTTTAAGAGGTCCCACATTGATATAATTCGTGTATAAGGTGATAAGTCTTCGAAATCCACCCATACAATAAGTTTTGGACATGTTTAGTTCATAGATATTACATTATATTTCCATTTTATTTTAATCGTTAAATAATGATGTCATCGTTGCATCATTATTATGTCATAAATAATTTAATTTATTTAATGTCTAAAAATTATAAAAAAAATACTATGATTTAGGAAATAGTTTTAGCTTTCCAAAGAATATTTATAATCAAAAATATGACTTGTATAACCCCACTTAAAAATTGTTTTAGTAAAACATATCATGTTTGTGTCAATTTTACTTTTCCATTAAATAAAAATATATTATTGTCATTTTCCAACTAAAGTGGCTCCATGGGGTCCCCAAGTTGGCCCATGGCTCTTCTTGGTCGGCCATGACTCACCCAATAGGTGTAGGACAAGTGTCATGGTGTTTTCACATTCTTATAATATCATTTTTACCTTAAACTACACTAATTACCACTAATCGTGATTAAAACTTAATAAGTTACTATTCACCAAAAAAATTATTTTTATCCCATTGAACCACATTTTACTTATTAATGACAACCATGTATGTCGGATTTTCAAAATTCAATACACATTAGTGGTAAACTTTCATTTAACTGAAAAATCAGTTTGCTTGATTACCACTTAGTGGTTTCACTATTAATCAAAAATTGATGTTTTTCAGAAAATTACCAAAAATTCACCCTAAGCTATATTTGATATTACGAACTCAAAAATGAAGTCCATTTTACAAAATTCACAACATATAAGTTGCATTAATTAATTTAATAATTAATTCCAGCTGTCATGACAAATAGCGTGTTTTTATGAAACAATAAGTATCAAAAGATTGGCACTAGTTTAAGTCCGATTTCAAAGTGAAATTAATTCCAACGACCACTATTGGATTTAATGGTAAAAATATTTTCTAATTTCACTTTAAAAACAATTCAAAATATTATCTAATCATATAAATAAATTAGTTTAAAAAGATTTTTTGAATTAGAACACAACATTTTATACTATTCATTAAAAAAATGAACTTTATCGGAAAAATACCAAAAACTTACACAAAGTAAAATTTGATGTCCCGATTCTTAATAAGAGTTTTATTTGGTCAAAAAGAATTTATAATAGTGATCAAAACTAGATTTAATGATGGTTCCCCATCAAAAGGTGACAAGTGAACCTTTAGTGAAAACTAGGGAATATACGCTTAAAATTGAATTCTTTATGTATTTTAAGCCTTTAGCTTTTATTGGATAAATGTAAAAACATTTAAAAAACATATATAATCATATTTTAGTTATTTCTATCCATTACCTCCCTTACAACGGCTACATGTTATTTAAAATTTATTATTAGAGTGCAATGTAAGATTCCGAAGAAACTCGTTGTTGCGTGTTGGGTACGCCATCGAGCATAGCGTACCCTTTAAAGTCATATCAATATTTTATTCACAAATATGGATAAATATGAAAATGTCATATTCTTTATTTACCTGGGGTGTTACAGAAACTTTTAGATCCCTTTATAGAAATGTGTATCGGGTATCATGGGATTATCCTTGGTGTTTCCCATGAGATACCACACATGTGGGAGTTATGTTTTATTCCTTTAGGCCATGTTTGGATTTTTTTATCTATATAATGAGTGTTTTTTATAATTTTTATAATTTTTATAATATTTTGTGATGTTTTAGACAATTATTTTTTATTTATACCTATTCATATCGATATTTAATCCTTTATTACATAGGTAACCTTTAGAATGGGTGTTCCACTAGTGGATACTTGGGTTTTGGTCACCCAGGATCGAAGACCCCAATGTTCATTCTAAAATATCTACTGGAATTGTATTTATTATTTCATATTTGGTTTATTAATTTTCAAATGAGGAAGAATTGTCTTCCATGTATATGTTATTTATCCTTCATAATTTACACCATCCCTTGGGAATTGGGAGGTGTTCCTGAGATCTTATGATGCTTCGAATTTGGTCTGTTTAAGTTTTTAGGGTTGGTTAATAAAAAACTGTCCCCAATGCTCATATTATCTTTAACAATAAAGTAATAACCATTTAAAAAAGATTTTATTTGAATATAAAATTAACTTTTTCAAGTATTATTGATGGTTCAAAAATTACATATATTTTTTCAGTATAATTAAATTAAATAATTCCCATGAATTTCAATAATTTTGAACAATTATCCATGTTTTGGTCATTTGGGAATGATTTCGTGTAACATATTGATTTTAAAATAATAATTATAACCATCAGTAGTTTGAATTGTTGATATTAATAAAACAAAATAGTAATTTAAAACTATCAATAAATAAAGTGAATAAATAAATAAATAAAATTATAATGAAACTCTTAAATGAAAATTTATTAAAAAATAACACTAAAATTATTATTGATTTTTATTAGTCAATTAAATTCATACATCAAAAAATGATATAGTTTGAATCGTAAATTTATTAATTAATAAATGATTAATTTTAAAAAAAATCCAACAAAATTAATTATATGAAATTTTATTTGAAAGGTAAAAGAACTATGAAAGTATTGAAAATAATTATTACTTCACATTTTACATTAAAAAAACTAAAATATTTCTTAATCATTTTTGAACAAAATTGATTTTCATTAATCATTATTATGTGTTGGTTATAAAATAACATAAAAATTTATAAATGATATTTTTATTGAATTATTAATAATGAAATAATATTTTTTTATTATAATGAAAATATATAAATTATAGTAATTATAATTTAACTCTAAAAAATGATTTATAATTATAAATACTTAAATCCATATAAAATAATTTGAACCAGTAATTATTAACAAAATTTCTATTTGAAATTATATTAAAGGTAATATATTATGAAAATAAAGATATAATAATATAACAAATTGTTATAAAATTTTAATAGCAATAATTATTAATATTAAAGGCAGTTTTATTAAATATAAGAGATTATGAATATATATAGGAATATGAAAAGAAATATAAGGATATGAATTTAGTTAAAAATAATAATAATATTTAATAAGGAAAATCGGAAAAGGGGGGAATCAAAGTTGGGGGGTTTTGATTTCAAGAGGCGTAGCGAGGGTCAAACTCAGAAGTAAAAAATAAAGTCTGAAGGCTACAGTCTTGGGAGGCCGAGTGTTGTGACTCGATTCTGAAGAGAAGATGAGGTTTTTCGCAGGAGAAGGTGTCAACACAGGATAAGCGATCGAATACCAGAGAGGGACTCGATCATGGTTTTAAACACGATTTAGGAAAAATAGGATATCAGATTCTTACATATAAGATCTCTTCATCGTCTTCCTCCGGTTTTTCGATTTGAAAAAGTCAATGATATGTATTTTAGGGTTTCCAAATCTGGTTTAGCAGTACCTTTTTTTAGCGTTCTGGATTTTCTTCATCCTGTTTGACACGATGTTGATTTTTAAATGCATGAATTAAATAAAAATTATTTTTATCAACAAATTTGGTTGGTGAATATTAATTATTGGACTAAAATCATAAAATTATATGTGCTTCCTCTGCCAACAATTTCTGCAGCTTTGTCTCGAACCATTGAAGCTTCATGAGGAAGCTTTTATTAATCATAATCAAACAAGATAAAAGATATATATTTTCGGGTTCATTAAATGTATAAAACAATTTCCTTCATAGATGTGGATTGGAAGGTGAATAAAAATGGATTTCATTAATTATCATGCAATTATTTTTCTTTGGTATAAGCTTGTTTAGTCTTTAAGAAGATTGCACATCTCATTGGCCTCAATAAAAATACATTTTTTTAATGTATTTTTAGTTGAGTCTGGTGAGGATTCTTGCAAGGAAGATGGAAAGAATAGGTTCATATGGATTTTTTATTCTTCTATGTTTTCTAGTTCAGGAATAATGAGAGAAATTCAGAGAGAGATAGAAAATAATATAAAATATGGGAGAATAGAAGAAGCAGAAAATAGTTTCCTATATGGTTTCTCAAATCAATCTAAGGGATTATTTTTAAAAATCAAATATGATTTTTATGTTATGATTCTGTGTAAGGGATGTTAAAATTTTAAAATATTCAAGAATATCAAATTTATGTTTTAATTTAAAATCATTAAATTAAATTATAATTTTATGTAAAGAATTATTTTTAAAACCACTTTTATAGGGAATATATTTTTCAAAAACAAGTATTATTTTCACGTTCCAAAATTATTAAAGGGAAGTTCTTTATTATTTTTTAACAAATATTTTAATTTTTTTTTATTGTTTCAATACTTTTTTTTTAAACAATGTGATTTTATTAATTCTCTACATAATTTATAATAGTAAAATCTATAATTTTATGTGCATCATGGATTTTAATTTAAAAAAAAATCATGCATATTAGTATAAATGGAAATATTATATAATTTCTCATGACATTTAACATTCAAATTAATAGAATAAAATGTTTTAATTTTAATGCGGTTATGTTCATGAATATTTTAAAAATATGGATTTATCCTACAAATTTTCAGAAAAGTGTCAAGCTTAAAGTAATAAAATTATTTTCTTCTATGAAAATAATTTATGTAATTTTTTTAAAATATGTTTAATGGATTATGAATGAGAAAAGAGGATGTTATCAAAAACATTTTCTTAAAATTCAGCACTAGGGTATCAAATGATATTATGAGCAATGGGGAGTAAACCCAAAACCTCAATGGGGTTTTTTTACCATTGATATTGCTAGTTCCTACATGGTTTTCATAGGATATTAAAAGTTTCAATTTAATCCATAAAAATATTATTATTTTCAAATAATTTTCAAGGATAAATCCAATTTTTTTTCAAAGAATATTTTTGAAATATTTTTTCAAAATGATAAGTATTTTTTTGAAAAGTTATGAAAATTCTATCATATATCATATATATATATATATATATATATAAATATATTTTATATAAATATTTTTTAAAGAGTTTTTGAAAATGTATGTATAAAATTATTTTCCACTAGTTTTAAAAACATTTAATGGGGAATTTCAGTCTCATACCATCTTTTTAAAATATTTCTCGAAGCTATAAGGTGACTGGATTCATTTATAGAGATAGCGCATGTAAAACCAATTAGTTATTTCTTAATTATATTTTTAAACTCTAATAAATAGTAAGAATATGACTAATTTTCCTAAACCTAGACCATAAAAGGTCCTTTTTTATATAATGTACTGTGTATTTTTTTAGATATTTTTTATTAAAAAAACACAGCATTCTTCTGGTACTGAATATAGAAGTCTGGGATTGGGTCTTTACATTCCACAATAATGTACCAGTTCCCATTAGAACTCTGTAGTTAAGAATTCTTGGGATAGATTAGTACTAATATGGGTGACCTTTTGGGAAGTTTCATATGGTGTTAGTGAGTGAGGAAAAAGTACACTGGAAATAACATGTGTTGGCTTGTGGGGATAGTCATTAGTTTAATGGCGTATTCGAGCACATGGGTGGGCCCTAAGGAGAGGGCCACAATTCTGTGGGGCAACTCGTGGTACCTAGAGGTCTAGGACCTGGTTTCTATGTTAAGGGGGGTTTCTATGTTGTCAATGGGGTCTATTTGTTAAATTTGGAATTAATTCTAAAATGACCAAAATAAATGTGTTTATTTGATTATTTTATTTTCAAATTCAATTTTAATTAATCCACAAAATTTTTGGGAATTGATTTTTAGATGGTTTTGATTTATTTAAAATTATGGGGAAGATTAAAGGTATTTTATAGTGTCTTTATAACAATATAATGGTTGGGATACATCTTACTATGATAAATCTCTCAGCCAATTCATTGTGCTAGATTAAACTTTAACAATAGAAGTTAACATGTGATTAATCATCCCTCATGTTAGAACAAACCAATCCGTAATCAACCTCATGTAGGAATATCCATAGTTCTCAGTTCTCACATCAGAATAAGGGAATAATATAATCTGGATAATTTTTCTAAGGTCTCTCAATGTTTTATTAAACATGTAATGGTAATTTTCATATGATTAAACCATCATTACTAGCCACATCTCAGATTAAGCATACTTTCATATCTCTCAATGAAAATCATGCTCCCAATATATATAATCTATAATAATCATTTCCCCAAAGAAGGGGTTATGTATGAATTATAAATCTGATCCCCAGGCTATGTGATATATGTAACATGCACACATTATTCATCTACTTCAATGTTTTACTCCATTGAAACCACAAAACACTAGAAAAGATAGACTCATCAACTTCATATGTGGATGAATTTTAGAAAATCATGAATTAAATTTATATTAACAGTTTATTTTCGTAGATGAAAAGGATATACTCATATTTTCATTTGACTATTTGATTTAATTTAAGAGAGAATAAGGAAAGAAACTATTTAAAATCTAGATGATTTGAATGAATTTAAATCTAGTGGAAACCTCAAAGGTTTCTATGTCAAAATACACTATTTACTAATATATTATCATGTTTATTTATCCTGAAGAAAGTCACAAATATCTTATTCCTATAAAAATAAATTATTCCCTCCTTGGATGTGGATTATAGATTCTAAATCATGGATAAATAATTAATGGATTTAATTATGTTTTAATATAATTTAAATTATGTATATTTCAAATTAAATATTTTTTATCTTTTATTTTTTTCATCCACCGTGTCTCTATAATACTCATGATGGTGAATAGGTAACCTAAGGTGAAATCATGAGGTCATTTTAATGGTGTCCCCTTATCCATGTTCGTATTTCTATTAGTGTATTAATTCATTTTTAATGGGGTAGTGAATTTATCATGGAAAATGTAGGGATTTTTTGTATTTCATTTGAATCCCAACAAACTGTAAGGGGTGGTGAATAATAGAGTGAAATTATTCTTATATAACAATTAATATTGTTTCAAGGTTAATTGGAACACGTTAAACATGTTACAGTTAATCACACATCAACCACATTCGTAAATGTAAAAATTAAAATAAGGAAGAATATAATATACTTGGTTTGTCTCTAATAGATAATCCATGGAACATACACATGGTGTTTTCCTAGTGTATCGGATTCCATTGAACATCAAAAGTTTTTCTAGATTTAAATTTTCCATCCATGCTTACACAGGTTTGATAAATTTAAAAATGAATTTAGGGACTAGGGAACTGCCTTACTGAAATCACCTTTGTCGAATCCAACTTTGTACACTTCCTAAGATTGATCCCCATTCTGTTTATCTATATATATTTCAGTTAATTGTTATCTAGAATATTTTCTTTAGTTTACATCAATATAACCAAAATATAATTCTCTAGTACATTCCAAAACATCAAAAATAACTGCCAGTAATAGGAACAGAAGATATATGTGATATACTATTCACCATGTCACATTATTCTATTAAATCTATTCTATGAAAAACTTCTAAAAATTCTTCTCCATTATAAAACACCTACTGAGACTACCCATTACTAAAATGTCTCATCACAGACATTGTCATGATGCTTCCCTTTTTGAACTTCTACACAGTACCACTTATCTTTATGTTACCCCATAGACTACTCTTATTTATGAATAGTATTACCTTATGGTTTCAAGATTTGTAAATTGATATTCCACATCAATTTTCACAAACTAGGCCAAGCCTCCATCTAATCTAACACTCAACTCATCCCATGGTATGTCCTAAAGAGCATTCCCAATCACCATGGGCCAGAAACTAGTTCATGAGCATCAAGAAAAAACTTTGGGAATGATTTCACTCATGAGAACCAATGAAAAATAATAAAAAATAATAGCATGAAACCAAGAAACCTCAAAGACATACCAAAATTATCATCCATAATACCAAAGATCACAAGATACGACTAAAACATCATCTAATCATTTATCACTTACAACCCAAAAAATACCAAAAAGTATAGGGGGATGACAAAACCAAAAAGACTCTATGCAACAAGTGGGTTATCACCCCCATTCCACCCCTACCAACACTTATCCAACAACAAAACTATTAACACATGAAACCATCATCACCACCATGGGGATATTTTTCTCTACTTGGGTCCAACATAACAAGGTCTAAATACACTTGAGGGTGTATTCAGGGTGTGATCCCAAGTTCCCATAAGGATACCACCAAAATAGATTCCATGCAACAAAATCATGAGACAAATTAACATGATATTTTTTAAGTAAAATAAAGATAAAATTTAATTAAAACATGCTTTGAAATAAAATAGGTGATCAATTCAATAATAATTTCAATGATAAGCATAAAATGGAAACCATATCCAATCCCTAAGGTAGTAGGGTTAGCGAGGTCCTAGGATCATCATATTGTTGGTGATCACATATCCTAGGCATAATGATCCTGCTCAAGCCTCTTATCCCCATCACATGAATGTTTAATTAATTTAGTTACCTAAATCTTTATTAGGGAGACTGGTTACTAGAACTTCCAACAAACATAATGTATTATCCCTAGTCTACCAACCTAGATACCTAGGATAACCTTATGCTCAATTCCATTCCCAAAGTCACATGAACCGACTCCTACAAAATCATAATTCCAACAATTGAAACACTCCTAGTAAAAACACATTTTCAATTGGTAAATCAATATTAAACCCGTACAGACACCAAATCCCTTGTAAAAAATATTTCTCACCACCGAAAAAACTTATAAAATTAATTGGAAACCAAATCAAACACACAAAACTCATAAAACAATGTAAAATCATGGAATCACTGTAACACCTCAAGATTTTATGAGAAATATTATTTTAAATTTCTTTGATGTCTTGTGTTGTATGCTACACCAAAATTAGCTTCTACTATACGCAACACCATATTAGCTTGTAGTATACACAATACTATTCTTGACTTGTATTGCACACAATTTCAAGTTTTTTCAAATAAAATTGATTTTACACAACATAGAGTATAGATTTTGATCAATGTATAAATGAACTATGTTTTTATTATGTTATACGCAACACCAGAGGAATCTTGCACTACACGCAACCCTAACTTGGCTTTCATTACATGCAAAAGCGACCTTCCTCGATTGCGTGTGTTGTACACAATACCGGGTTTCACTAAACAATGATATATTGTTATGAACTATCCATTATGAGTAGTATTAAAAAAAATTGAATTTTATAACATTATCATTCATCTTATACATATCCTAGAAAATGGTATGAGAACAAAATAATTTTTTTGGGTAAAATACGTATTTTTTTAAAAAATGTTGTTTTGCAGCCTTTTGGTGGCACACCCACTTTAAATCTAGTTTTTGACATGTTTATAAGTTCAATTAGACAAAATAAACTTATTCATTTCAATAAGGATATAAAAATTTACTTTGGATATTTTTTTAAAAAAAAATTTCTATTAACTTTCATATTTTGATTAATAGTAAAAATACGCTAAATTTTTCTTAAAAACAACTTTTTTCATCAAGATAATTTATATGGTTAAATGATAAAATATAATGGTTTTAAAGTATAAATAGAATATATTTTTACCATTTAATATAATTTATGTTATTACCATTAATTTTACATTTAATTCATAGGTAAAAACATTTCAATCTTTGACAATTTTTTAACTTTTAAAACTCGTTTTCTTAACAATGAGATTAATTTTAAATTAATTTATGCAACTTTTGTTTTTTGAATTTTGAAAAATTTATTTCATATTTGGATTCAGTGGGTCCAAATTATGTTAATAGGTTACTTTTATTTTTTTTATATTATGAATAGTAACTATGGTAATATTTATTTACTACAATTAAAGGCACATCTGGTAATTAAGCATAAAAATAAGATTATAAAATTACCAGAACACCTGCCAAAATTCTATTGGATAAATAAAAGTATACCCATATAACCTAAGGGTCGTAATAGATTCATTTCATGGACTTTTTTCCATGAAAATTATATAATTATAATTAAAACCAAAGAAAGTTACAACATGTCACTCTCTTATATCTTATCCGTGTAATAATTTTAATTTAGTGATAAAATCCATAAAACTCCGAATATAAATAGTCTCCAGATATCTAATAACATTATATATATTATGATAATTTATTTATAATTTTTAGGGATTAAATAATTATCATTAATTGTGACACAATAGTGATGTAGAAATTATTTTATTGATTGAAATATCAAATAAATAGTTTTTAAAATATAAAAATAAATATTATATGAACTATTTAATGTGATACAAGAATTTTATAGATAAATATGACTTGTTATAAATCAATTAAATATTTTTTTTCAAATATATCCTCTGTGTGGATTTTATTTAAATTCAAATAAATGAATAGTGTCAAAATTGACACTATTGTTATTTTATAAATTTACCATATTATAAAATTATTTAAAAATAAAAAAAATATCTAAAAACTATAAATTAAAATCTATAGGGTCAAAATTTTCATAAAGTATCCAATTATGGGAAATTAACAACACATATGTAATTATTTAAAACAATTTAGAATTTAGAATATTATTACCACAAATAAAATTAAATAGATTAAATAAGGATAAATCAAGTTGATAAGGTTTGAAATAAATTCCAAACATGTATAAATTTTATTTTATTATAAGATTAAAACCCTATATAATATCATATTATAATTTGAGTCATTTTGGAGGTTTTTAAGTGGGTTTTGGGTTTATTATAAATTAATATTTTAGAGGTTTCCAAAAGTGCCCCTCTCCTCTCTTATAAAAGGTCACCTCCTCCCTCTCCTATTTATAACATTTTGGGCCTTAAATCTCAGTAAAACCCTATAAATTTCTCTTCCAAACCTTTCTAGAAACATACTAGAAGTCATGGTCTTATTCAAAGACCAACTTTAGTGCCCTAAGAGGAGGTTTAGAAGAGGCGCATCGAAGAAGAGGTAATATCCTTTACCGATTCTTTCAAATTTATTTCTTCTTCTACTTCATCTTATTTATTTGTTTCATTATAAATTAATAAAATCTTTATCAATAATATTCTTATATGTTATTATAAATCTTAAACAATCCTATTTCACCTTCTATCCATCCTACGAAAAACGAAATCACCGTGCATGTGTACGTACGGAATACCGCCTCCACGTTGTGGTGTAATCTGTTTCATCCACCACCACCTTACTTGGATGGGTATAATGGTGGAAATAATAACTATATGTTCTTATTATAACATGATTCTAATTATTATGTACTATATCATCCACTCCAATTCTATTCAATAATTATGGGAAGGATATAATCACTCGTGCGTACGTACGGATTACCGTCTCCACGATGCGATGGGATTCATTCTCCGTGTTAAACATTCAAGAATGATTATAAAGTATATATAATAATTAATCATGAAACATATGAAATAATAATTCTACTAGATTTATGTATGTATATATGTCATTTACTTCCATTCAATTTAATAAGGAAATGAAAACAGCGTTCATGCGTACACACGGCCTACCGTCTCCATGAACTGTGTATTTCATTACATTTATCGATATATTATATATATTTATATGATGAATATATAATTTATATAAATCATATTATAAATTCTAGGAATATTTAATCATGATATAAGTAATCATATGAATAATTACAAGTCAAAACATGTACGATAAATGAAACAATTCTACCCAAAACGTTGTTTTAACATGGAATTGACAAATGAACGGGTAATATAAAGTCATAATTGAATCATATATGATATCATAAATATTATCATGGTTATTTTACAAGTTAATAATATGTTTAAACCCAAAATACAGGAGTCTCGGACACATACAAAAGAAATTGGACATAAGGTAATGGAAAATTATTCCAATCTCATTCTTATCTGAGATTGATTATTCGTAAGTATTTACTAGGGTTATGTTTTTCATCCATTTCCATGTTTTCTCAAAATGTTTTCATAAAATGTTTACTATTCTTCCATGTATGTTTAAATTCATTTTTACCATTTTTGACTTTTACCACATGGTATGGAATGAATCTTTCTTTTGTTTACCATGCGAGGTACTTTTTGACTTTTCCAGCAAAAGTACGAGAAGAATGTTTTTTAAACTTATACGGCATGAACAGATTTCTACGGTTTTATAATGCCTAATTTTTCTGAAACTTACTCAATAATATTTCTTGATTATTTTTAACAAAATCCTTTTCTTTTAAAATTTCATGGAATTTTGTGAAAAGAAAATTATTTTGAAGAAGAAAGGATATTTTCCTCAAGAATTCATTTCAAGTGTTTTATCAAAACTATTTTCCATCTAAGACGAAATTATTTAGTATGTTTATGTTTCAAGTATAATTTCTCTGTTATTTACATGGTTTTATTTAACTTATGATGAAAGTATATCCATTTGTTTTATTTGGATTATGTTATGACGGGATGATGTTTATGAAACCCATTTTATTCTTTGGGTTATGATGAATGATTTCTATTTATTTTGTGGCACACATAAGAATGATTTCATTATGAGATGGGTGGGACATATATATCCTTAAAATTCATTGGGTTAAGATTTATATCTCATGATATAGACATGGCTGGAACAACAAGTAAATCTGGTTCAGTAATACAGGGCTGCAACGGCTTGTAAATCTGGTTTAGTAATACAGGGCTGGAATGACAAGTAAACCGAGTTCAGTAATGGACTTTGTCCACTATGATGGTCTTGGAAGAAATTCCTTGGCTAAAATGGAAATCATATCATGTGATAATTAGTTTTCCACAATTATATATTTTATTCTCAAGCTATTTTATCATGATTGATGTTCCTTTACAATTTATGCCTTATGTACTGCCATGATTTATTTCACAGCTCAAGATTTTGATGTTTAAACTTTGTTTTCATATTTTTAAGTTCAATTGTATATGGTTTGTTTTATTTTCTCCATGATTAAATTTACTAAGAATTTATCTCACCCTTTATAAGTCTTCTTTTCCCTAGGATATAAATAAAGGTTTTAGGTAAGAAAACAAAATGGGAATATCTTTATGGGAGATGTTGAAGGTCTTTCACCATGATTAGACGGTTATGTTCCAAGTTTCCAAAGACATTAAACTATTACGGTCCTTGGGTGTCTGTTTCTATTTTGTATTAATTATTCTGCAAAAGAAATGTAATGTCCATGTATGTCAAGCTTGGGTCTCTACAGTTGGTATCAGAGAAAAGGTTTAGTTAACCTTTGGAAACTAGGATGTGAAAACTTTAGTGAGATCCCTAGAGATATTTCTAATATATGTCTAGGGATGTCCCTAAGGTTAAGTATAAGTATAGGTTATAGTCTTATAATTACGGTAATGATCTTATAATTTAACCTAATATTATAGATATTGAAGGTACTCCCCCTTTATTACGTTATTTTCCTATCATGATTTTTGCCTCTCACACTATTATTTTTGGGTTTTAGATAATGGATGGAACCCGAAGGAACCATGTTAATGATCAATACACTGTGAAATTAAATGATTGTCCTCCTGAACAACCAAATGTTATGGGGAATGGAGTGGAAAATCTTATTGCTATACTAACACAAGGTATGAATCATTCTGGACTTCCAAATGAGCAGAGAAGGGAACAATATTCTATTGAGTCCTTCATGAGGCAACGTCCACCTTCTTTTAGTGGGTCATTTGATCCACTTGTTTCTGAACAATGGACCTGTACAATTGAAAAGATATTTTCCATACTTCGCTATTCAAGGCATGAAAAAGTCATTTTGGCTATTTACCATTTAGAATGTGAAGCAAACCAGTGGTGGACTCTAATTAAGAATACAAGGACCCAAGATGAAATTGAATCCATGGAATGGGATGAGTTTAAGAACTTGTTTTTCAATAATTACTTCCCTCGTATTATTAGAACAAATATGGGAAAGGAGTTCCTTGAGCTTAAGAAAAAGGATGATGAATCTGTTGGTATATACAAGGAGAATTTTACAAGGATTGCAACATATGAATCTGGCTTTATCATCCAACATGAAAGTAAATTTGATCGATTCTTTAGTGGCTTAAAGCAAAGTATTCGAAGGACATTAGATGTAAGAGACTTCAGTAGCTATGAAGAAATTGTGCATTGTGCTATCAAGGTAGAACTGGATGTTGGGGTTACGTATCCATTCCATGGTTTTTTGACAAGAAACGAAAGATGTAGTTCAAATAAAAATATAAAAACTATGTCAAAAAGAAGACAAATGTTTTGTTGTGCTCAAAGTGTGGAAAAAATCATGGTGGAGATTATCTTAAGGGGACTAGAAAATGTTTTAAGTGTGGAAAAGAAGGTCATAGAGCAGTTGAATGTCGAAGTAATGGGAAAAAGGTATCCAATGATGTGAATAGATAAAAGACTACAGAGAACGCACCACCAACACTTAAATGCTAAAAGTGCAAGGAAATGGGGCATTATTCTAATTAATACCCTTATCCAAGAGTTAATGATGATCGAAATCAATAACCTCTTAAGGAAAAGGACAAAGGGATGTCACATGCGATCACTATCGGTGATTTTGAATATGAAAACGAAGTGGTGGAATGATTAAGTGTATATGTAACGAGATTCCAAATTACTGTTTTGGAATATCATTTATAGTATTATAGGATATTGGAATATCTATGTATTGGTTTTCAATAATTGTATGGTACCGGTAACCATGAAAAGTGATTGAAATATTTTTGGAAAGAAGATGATATGGGCATAATGAAGGGATACAGAGAAAAGAACAGTACTAATGAGCTCATGACTGATATAAGGACAAAGTGACATCATGGTTTGAGTATATAGAAATTTTGGGATTTTGGTATGTGGAAATAATTAACTTTTTACAGCATTCATGTTTTCCATAAGGCTCTATGGTAATTCATGTTTCAAGAGAATATATCATTAAGGTATTTATATGATTGGAATTTGACCAACAAGATATATCTTATGATATATGGGGGATAAATGATGGTATTTACAGGCTTGGTAGAATGACCTCTCTAGATATATTGTTCATTATACTATGAGATTGGATAGAAGTATTTTGGATAAGCCTAAATATTGGAATGGATTATGTTAGACATCAGAAAATATTATTTAAGGCTATAACTTTATGATATTATTTTTGAAATGATATAATAGTATAGTTTTAGATAAAGGACAACCTGTTGGATGGGTGACAACCCGTCGTGTCAGAAAAGGATGCGGGAATCGAACCCACAAATGATGTGTGACACGCCTTTATCGCCTACCACTGGCCTACAATAAGTCCTTGGTTAGTAGAAATTTGTTTTATTTTATTACGTGGTATGATATATGAAGTATAAGTCCATTTTTGGAACCATATACGATTAATCTCAACATAGATTGACTTATGTATATTTAATAACTTTTGATAACCTTTTGTTTGAGACACACGGGATGACTTAACATTCTATCACATGATCTTCTCACACTTCACAAATGAAAAATTCAACTTCATTTCATTAAATAATAGATGAAGTGGAAATTGTTCATGGAATGACCAACGATGATATTACAATAAAATCAAGTAAGTAGTTATCCTTATGAAAAAATTCATCAACTTTAGGGAAATGATATTGAAAACCCAAAATTTTGTCCTAGTACCCTCATATCCGATGAATCATATGGTACCTAAGGTCATCAAAAATTTATGGCTTTGTGATTGTTGGCTTTTTCATAGTCATGTTCTCTACCACTCTCCATCAGAACATGATGATTAGATTTCTCTTCCACATCCATATTTTCACCTATATTCTCCTGTGTGGAAACCCAGTGCTGAGTTACTTTGGCTGACCGTTATGTTTCTAACTTTACTTTTTAAAATTAAGTTTTAGTATTCCTTTTTACAATGTGGGTTTCTATGAAAGAAACGTAAAAGTAGTAAACGATTTATAACCCCAACGAATTTTGAGGGAAAAAATCATTTTAAGGGGGGTAGAATGTAACTCCCCGAGATTTTATGAGAAATATTCCTTTTAATTTCTTTGATTTTTTGTGTTGTACGCAACACCAAAATTAGCCTTTGCTATATGCAACACCGTATTAGCTTGTAGTATACGCAACACTATTCTTGGATTGTGTTGCACACAATTTCAAGTTATTTCAAATAAAATTCATTTCACACAACACCGAGTATAGATTTTGATCAATGTATAAATGAACTATGTTTTGATTATGTTATACCCAAAACCAAAGGAATCTTTCACCACATGAAACCCTTACTTTGCTTGCATTACACGCAAAAGCGACCTTCCCCGATAGCGTGTGTTGTACGCAATACCGGGTTTCACTAAACAACGATATATTGTTATGAACTAGCAGTTATGAATAGTATTAACAACATTTTGAATTTTATAAAATTATCATTCATCTAACACATGTCCTATAACATGGTATGAGAACAAAATAATTTTTTTGGGTAAAATACGTAGTTTTCAAAAAAAATGTTGTTTTGCCGCCTTTTGATGGCGCACCAACTTTAAATATAGTTTTTGACATGTTTATAAGGTCAAGATAATTTATATGGTTAAATGATAAAATTTAATGGTTTTAAAGTATAAATAGAATATATTTTTAGCATTTAATATAATTTATGTCATTACCATTAATTTTACATTTAATGCATAGGTAAAAACATTTCAATCTTTGATAATGTTTTAACTTTTAAAACCCATTTTCTTAACAATGAGATTAATTTTAAATTAACTACTGCAACTTCTGTGTTTTTGAATTTTGAAAAATGGATTCCATATTTTTATTCATTGGGTCCAAATTTTGTTAATAGGTTACTTTTATTTTTTTTGACATTATGAATAGTAACTACGGTAATATTTATTTAATATAGTTAAAGGTAAATCGGGTAATTAAGGGTAAAAATAAGAATATAAAATTATCATAATACCTTCCAAAATTATATTTGATGAATAAAAGACGACCCATATCACCTAAGGGTCGTAATAGATTCATTTCATGGACTTTTGACAATGAAAATGATATAATTATTATTAAAACCAAATAAAGTGACAACGTGTCACTCTCTTATATCTTATAAGAGTAATAATTTTAATTTAGTGATAAACTTTATAAAACATCTAATATAAATAGTCTCCAGAAATCTAATAAAATTGTCCCCATCATGAGAATTTATTTATAATTTTTAGAGATTAAATAATTATCATTAATGTTGACACAATACTGATGTAGAAATTATTGTATTGACTGAAATATCAAACAATAGTTAAAAAAATATTAAAAAACTATATTATATGAAATATTTAATATGCTCAACGAATTTTCTAGAAACATATGACATGTTATGAATCTATTAAATATTTTTTCGGATATATCCTCTATGTGGAATTTATTTAAATTCAAATAAATGAATAGTGTCAAAATTGACACTATTGTTATTTTATAAAAATAAAAAATTATTATATTGTTTAAAAATCACAATAATATTTAAAAATTATAAATTGAAATTTATAAGGTCAAAAATGTCATAAAATATCCAATTATGGGAAATTCACAACACATAAGTAATTATTTATAACAATTTAAAATTTAGAATATTATTACCACAAATAAAATTAAATTGATTAAATAAGGATAAATTAAGTTGATAAGGTTAAAAATAAATTGCCAACATGTCTAAATTTTATTGGATGATGATATTACAACCCTATATACTCTCATCTTTGAATTTGAGTCATTTTGGAGGTTTTTATGCCTGGTTTGGGTTTATTATAAATTAATATTTTAGAGGTTTCCAAAAGTGCTCATCTCCTCTCTTATAAATGGGCACCTCCTACCTCTCCACTTAACAACATTTTGAGCTTTAAATATTGTCCAAACCATGTCCATTTATCTTATCCACTTCCCTAGAAATATACTAGAGGTCCTGGTCTTCTTCAAATACCATCTTTAGTGCCCTAAGTGGAGGTTTAGAAGAGGCGCGTCAAAGAAGAGGTAATATCCTTTACCGGTTCTTTCAAATTTATTTCTTCTTCTACTTATTATTATTTATTTATTTCATTATAAATTAATAACATCTGTATCTCTAATATACTTATATGTTATTATAAATATAAAACAACCCTATTTAACCTTTTATCCATCCTATGAAAAATGAAATCATCGTGCGTGCTTACGTACGGAATACCGTCTCCACGCTATGGTGTAATCTGTTTTTCCACCACCACCTTACTTGGATGGGTATAATGGTGGAAATAAAAACTATATATTATTATTATAACATGATTCTAATTATTAGATATTATATCATCCACTCCAATTCCATTCAATAATTATTGGAACGATATAATCGCTTGTGCGTACGTATGGATTACCGTCTCCCCGATGCGATGAGATTCATTCTCCATGTTAACCATTCAAAAATGATTATAAAGTATATATAATAAGTAATCATAAAACATATGAAATAATAATTCTACTGGATTTATTTATGTATATATGTCATTAACTTCTATTCAATTTAATAAGGAAATGGAAACAGCGTTCATGCGTACGGACGGCCTACCGTCTCCATGAACGGTGTATTTCATTCCATTTATCGATCTATTATATATATTTATATGATGAATATATATTATATATAAATCATGTTTTACATTATATAAATATGTAATAATTATCTAAGTAATAATATGAATAATTATAAGTCAAAACATGTATGATAAATGAAACAATTTTACCCAAAACGCTGCTTTAACATGGAATTGACAAATGAACGGGTTATATAAAATCATAAGTGAATCATATATGATATTATAAATATTATTATGGTTATTCTAGATGTTAATAATATTTTTAAACCCACTATACAGGATTCTCGACCACATACACGAAGAAATTGGACATAAGGTAAGGGATAATTATTCCAATCTCATTCTTATTCGAGATTGTTTATTCGTCAGTATTTACTGGGTTATGTTTATCATCCACGTCCATGTCTTCTCAAAATGTTTTCATAAAATTTTTACTATTATTCCATGTATTTTTAAATTAATTTTTACCATTTTTGACTTTTACCACATGGTATGGAAGGAATCATTCTTTTGTTTACCATACGAGGTACTTTTTGACTTTTCCAGCAAAAGTACAAGAAGAATGTTCTTTAAACTTATACGGCATGAATGGATTTATAAGGTTTTATAACGCCTTATTTTCATGAAGCTTAATCTACAATATTTCTTGATTATTTTCAAAAAAAATCCTTTTCTTTTAAAATTTCATGGCATTTTGTGAAAAGAAAATGATTTTGAAGAAGAAAGGATATTTTCCTCAAGAATTCATTTCAAGTGTTTTATCAAAGTTATTTTCCATCTAAGATGACATTATTTAGTATGTTTATGTTTCAAGTATAATATCTTGGTTATTTACATGGTTTAATTTTTCTTATGATGAAATGATATCCATTTGTTTTATTTGGATTAGGTTATGATGGGATGATGTTTATGAAACCCATTTTATTCTTTGGGATACGATGAATGATTTCTATTTATTTTGTGGCACACATAAGAATGATTTCATTATGATATGGGTGTGACCTATACCTCCCTCAAATGCATTGGGTAAAGATTTATATCTCATGAGATAGAAATGGCTGGAACGACAAGTAAATATGGTTCAGTAATGCAGGGCTGGAACAGCAAGTAAATCTGGTTCAGTAATACAGGGATGGAACGGCAAGTAAACCCAATTCAGAAATGGAATTTGTCCACTATGATGGTCTTGGCAGAAATTCCTTGGCTACTATGGAAATAATATCATGTGATTAATGGTTTTCCATAATTACATGTTTTATTCCCATGCTGTTTTTTCATTATTGATGTCCCTTTATGATCTATGCCTTACGTACTGCCAAGATTTATTTCACAACTCAAGATTTTGATGTTTAAACTTTGTGTTCATGTTTTTAAGTTAAAATGTATATGGTCTGTTTTATTTTATCCATGCTTACCCTTACTGATCATTTAAGCTCACCCTTTATATGTTCTTTTTTCCTCCGGATATAAAGAAAGGTTTTAGGTAAGAAAACAAAAGGGGAATATCTTTATGGGAGATGTTGATGATCTTTCACCATGATTAGAAGATTATGTTCCAAGTTTCCAAAGACACTAAACTATTACGGTCCTCGGGTGTCAGTTTTTTTATGTATTAAGTATTTCGCATAAGTAATGTAATGTACATGTATTTCAAGCTTGGGTCTTTACAATCACATACCTATTTCATGAGAACATTACAAAACTAGGTGGAAATCACCAACCACACCAAGAAAGGGCCCTAAAGAAACATGAAACCCCATAACCATAAATATTTAACCCCAAGAATCAATATTGAACCCAACCTAGGTAAAAAACCTTGAAAGTGAAATAGAACATAAGAAAAAGGGAGAAGATACCAAGAAAATAGAACAAATAGAAGAGGAGAGGCTTTCCTGGTGATTTCTTAAACAATCCACACTAAAACCACCCAAAGATTGAAGCCAATGTGAAATAGGAGTATGAGGGAGGCATGACTAGGACTAGGGAAATCTATCCTCATTGTTTTCCTATAAGGGGTGAACACCCATGTGATTAGATATTCTCCTCATAAATTTCATTGGTTCTAGGAAAATTCTTAACCATGGAGGGTCGTACACCCGTGTGCTGGTCACGTGACTTGGACAGTGCCCTTATCAAGGGTGCATGGTTTCCACTGGCATTGCCCATGGTTTCTCCTAACTATTCACCTCCTATTGTCTAGACCAAAAACTTCAATTTTTTTATCAAAAAAACCAAGGAAATCCATGAAATAAAGATAAGAAAAAAATAAATGGTAAAATTCTACAAAACAACCATTCATGTTATAATTCTCCCCACCATGAAAACATTCCACACTTAGAAAGTCAAATCATTTTCTGATTAGAGAATAGATGTCGATTCTGTTCTTACACTCATGAATTTAGATCTCATTAATTATTCTCATCATTCTCTTGCCACTAAAGGAGCCAAACCAAAAATATAAATTCCCCCCAAATCACTTTCAATTCATAATCCACAATATACACTAGTTTCTCAAAAATAGAAAAATTGAATTCCAACTCTAGATCCTCCAAATTCAGCATGTGTGACCAGTTTGAATTATATTTATTCAATTATGAGACATGTAACACATCTTTCATTGATGTAAAATTGGTTGTAAAATCCAATTGGTATTCCAACTTACCAATTTTCTCAGTAGTCTTAAAATGTATGGTATACCACAGGGTCAGGTTCCTCTATTTACCTAGGTGATGGGGACCCAAGTGAGGTTCCACCATTAGAAACACTTGGTCACCCACTAATAATTCTATATCTCAATGTCACTACTCTGAATAGAAAATACATCATCTTTACACCATTAACAAATAATTCTTGGTTAAAACAACATTATCAAATCTATCCAACATGTGGCTCGGTACCAACAAGGAAGTATCACCCACTTCCATTCAGCACAATGGAGACTAGAATGCTCAACCATAAAGCATCTCAAATGGATCCATTATAATTGTGTATTAAAAACTGTTTTTGTACAAAAAATTTACCAATCTTAAATGGTTATCCCACGATCCTCAGAAATGAAAAACACATACATGGATCCTTTCTTCTAGAACTTAGTTTTCCTACTCTCTATGATGATCCATTTGAGGGTGGTATTTCATGCTCAACGTTAATTGAGATCTTATTTCCCTTTTATGTCCTTCTTATAACTCATAGGTAAATCGAGGTTCCCTGACAGAAACGATAACTAATGGAACACCATTAAGCCTCGTTATCTCCTGAATGTACAACCAACTCAACTCATTTAACTTGGCTGAATCCTTGATTGGAATTAATGGGTAGTTTTGGTCATATGATCAATAACCACCCACAGGGAATTCCTCCATTGAGTTTTATAAGGTTAGATAATGAGAAATCCCAAGGTGACCTTATCCCACTTCTAGGTTGGAATGGGTAGGGGCCGAGGAAAAACATGAGGGCATCATATGCTTAGCTTTAACATACTAAAAATTGTAGAATCTGGATATAAATTCAACTATATCCAATCCCATATCTCTCCACTAGAAATAGTGTCACACGTCGTAAGACATATTTGTGGTCTCTAGATGAGATATCCATTTGAGACTAGTGTTTATACTACATCACTAGATTTTGCAAAGACAATGGTCCCATAAAGTGACCCTTTAATAAAATAACTCTTTTAGACGGCAATTACTATTTTATTGGAACCTCCCCACCATTTAGAGTCTTCTTAAACCACTGAAATAGCTCATCATTAGTCTTCTCTTCCCAAATATTCTCTAGAAGGGGGGGAGTTAGCAGAATGTTGGCCAATAACCTACTACCAATATTATCTTTAGCCTGTAGATGCATATGGGAAAAATCCTCACCAAATTCCACACAATGATAGAATCTTTTACTAATTTCAACAACATCTTGCTACTTACAGAATATTCTAAAACATTCCATTTTCCTAGGGTATAAACAATATAAAAATCAAACCACTTAAGGTACTCAACCCATCAACACTCCCTTAGATCCAGATCCTTTTGGGAGAAAATTTTGCCAAATATATTATGATCGGAGTAGACTATAAATTTCTACCCAAATATATTGTGAAACCATTTCTTCAATGAGTGAATCACTTCTTCCAGTTCCAGGTTGTGGGCAGGGTAGTTTCTTTCATGTGGTCGGAGTTGGTGAGAGCTATATGCCAGCACAAGGTCATCATGCATCAAAAAAGACCCAATACCCATATATGAAGCATCAAATTATACCATATATCCTTTCCCATATTTGGGTAATATCAAAATAGAGGCAGTGGTCAAACACTGCTTAAGATCCTCAAAGGAAACCTCACATTCTGGGTTCCATTAAAACTTCATCCCTTTACGGGTAAGCGCCTTCATGGGAAAATAAATCCAACATCAATCTCTGACAAACCACCTCAAAGCCCAAAAATATCCCAATATCAAAGATATTCCTTAGTTTCTCCCATGACATCATTGCTCTATTTTTCTTTGGGTCCATTGAAAACCCACATTCCGAGACCATGTGGCCCGAAAACCATACCTCATGAATCTATAAAGTTCAATTATATAGATTAACAAAGAAATTTTGATCTCAAATAGTTCCTATTACAATCCTAAAGTGTTGATAATACTCTTCCTTGATCCTAAATTAGACCAGGATGTCA
The DNA here is from genome assembly GCA_963277665.1 of Viscum album. Lineage (NCBI taxonomy): Eukaryota > Viridiplantae > Streptophyta > Magnoliopsida > Santalales > Viscaceae > Viscum > Viscum album. Next base: position 1,592,119,875 of record OY728132.1, read on the forward strand.
TCCAAAAACACCATGATAAAGGATTCAAGGTATATATGGAACACCAGTTCATAAGTGCCATGAAAACCACAAGATCATTTTTCAACCCAAATGAAATGACCAAATATTGAAGTGTATCTACCTTATTAAAAGGTATTGTTTGTAATTTCACCTCTCAAACCCTAAATTTATGACACCCATAGCGTAGGTTAATATTAGATAACCACCTTTCCCAATTGAGCTGATCAAATAGATCATCAATGCAAGGAAAGGTGTATTTATTCTTGATTATTTCCTTATTCGACTTACAGTAGTCAATACGTAATTGAAAAGATCCATCATTATTTCCATAAAATAAAAAATCGGTGGAACAAGGTGAGATTCTTGAATGAATGAATCCATTGGAATTCTAATCATCCGATTGTATCTTTAATTCCCTCAATTCAGTGGGGGCATATGATACGTGGCAAGAGATATCAGTTGTGTTCCTAACACCAAATCAATGGTGAACTCCACATCCCTCTCTAGAATTAATGCTAAGAAATCATATGAAAAAAACTTCGGGAACTCATATACCATTGGAGTTAATCCATCCTTTGAAACCTTATAACAATCCCCTAACATGAGAGAAGAGACCTGGAAAATGAGATTGTCCAGCTCTGGAAGTGGAGGTCCAACTCGCCCAGACCAAGGATCCCATTCACCTTGGAAGACTTATGAACTCCCATAAATTTCCATGAATCTCATTCACTGATGATAAAAATCAATGTGTGATTTGAAATTAACCATCCAATACATGTTGAGGATCACATCAAAGAGGTCTATTTTTAGAACCAGGAAGTCCCATTCTAGCTCAACTCCTGAGAGAGTGAGAGTGCAGGTTGGATGTATAAAACCTAGCTCCCTCTTCTTTCCAAGTAGTTTCACCAACTCTATTGAACAAAGGCATATGATCAGTTGAAAATTTCTGCAATTCCACAATACAGGTAGAAATAAATAAATTGGGAGCACAAGTATCTAACAAAACAACAACTATGGATGATGATATAAAAATAGTACCTTGAACTATTTCAGGTATTGTATCTGATTCTACTAGCGCCTGATCCATAGAATGAAGGTTCTTTGTTTGTTTCAAAGACTAAGATCTTTTAATGTCCTTTGAATCTTCCTTGAGATGACTCTACCCATAAGAGTATCCAAAATTTCCACCACTCCCAACAGATCAAGAACCTATTTCCCTAGATGCACCGGATTGAGCTAGTAATTCCATGGGGGTTGAAGAACATGCACCACTCTAACTTAGAAAACCACTCTTACAGAATCTCTACAGTCTCTATAAGCACGCACATTGAGGATATGTTCTAGTTTTAACTAGATATGATTCATGCACATAAATCTCCCTTCCTCATTGGTAGCGTAAAACTAACCCACCACTAGTGCTCACCGAAGAAGGAGGTCTGGAAGGGTGTCCTGAACTACCACCTCCCTTATTTTCCTTCTCATTATGCTTTCCCTTAATTAATAAAGAACCACTACCACCCTAGACCACTATTGAAATTTCCCTATAAAAACTAAACTTGTTGGAATGATCAATATCTACCATCAGGGCTTCATTCACCACCAAATCATAAGTATTAAACATGAAAAATAAATATATGGGAACAAATTCATGGACACAACCCCATTCCAAAATTATGATCCTTAAAATACTCATTCAAAACCAACTTGGGTGTGAAATAGACCAATATAGTAGAGTGGTTGGAATATTCCAACACAGTATGATTCCTATAATGGACATCTAAAAACTCTGATGTTTTAATGAGGGCCAAGGTCTTAGGGAAATAATACTCAGTAAAGATAACCTTTAAGTACCTCCAACATATTTGATTATGTTTCCTAGATTATAACATTGAATCCCACCACCTGTGACTAGGGCCTTCCAACATGAATGAAGCACACTTCACCATGAATACCTTAGGAGTATCAAGAAACCCAAAAATCCTCTCAAACTTTTCGATCTAATCCTTTGCTTCTAGGGGGTCTATGATACTATAAAAGTAAGAAGGTTTATTCTTGAGGAATTCTTGGTATTTTTCCAATTCTAGACCCATTTCAACTTCCTTAACATTAGAAGGACCAAAGCTAACTCCCTGATCCAATGGCTGAATAGCCTGAACCACAGCTTCCACTAATCTATGATCAACTAATGAAGGATAATTCTATTCATAATATTTTCACATTTTCATAGGATGTCTCTGAGGTGGAATAATTCTAAATAAATTAAAAAAACCGAGGAAACCATCAATAAGTCATTTGGATAAATTTTTCATCAAGAACAATAATCTTTAAACATTTTCACAAGTCAAAAAACAATAACAAGAACAATAACAAGTAAAACCACTCCACCCTAACTCAGTGTATATGCACAGTATCTAGACTCTACATCACACCTAGAGTATCATTCAAACCAAATCCCAAACATCCCATGATGAACTAAGTATTTTCAAATGGTGTTTTTTCCAGACACCCCACTCATATCCATAACCTCAACCCCAAAAGTCCTAGCGCTGGACAATCTAGACTCTCCAAAATAACATGACCTAAAGAAAGGGTAAAACCTTCTCTGATACAATTTATCATGACCAGACCTTCCCTGGGACATGAACCTACTTATCTGACCCTAAGGGTCTCCTGTAATACATTGGTTTCATTCCCAGCACACTATATTCTATTACTCAATGGGGTAACTTATCTAACTAAAAATTATCCCCATCGTCCAACACACATTCTTTCAGTGTGTTTTTTCTCAATCACAGAAAACATTGGAGACAACCCGAAAGGTCACCCATCATGATCACTACTCCAAGACAAGAACACTTAACTATAGAGCTAAAATTTGGTAGGTTCCATAAAATAAAGGTGCACCTTGTTGTCATGGGTACTAACATTTACCCTTTTAATTATCACTTTTCTAGGGGTGTTAAAATCTCCACCCATTTAAAGAATTCCCCCCACATTGTGGAACCCAAGACTCAAACCCAGGGAGTGACTCTTTACTTTTGGATAGCTATCAGCTCTGATACTATTTTTTCATGAACCAGGCCATACTTTTATCTAAACCAAAATTTTACTAAACCTGAAGGGAATTCCCAATCCCCTCGGATTGGAAACTAGTTCTTGGTCATCAATAAACACCTTTGGGGATGATTTTATCCATGAGAATCAATGATAAACCCTAAAAATAATGGAATAAAACCAAGAAACCTTCAAGACATACCATAATCAACATCAACAATAAAAGATATCACAAGACAAAAATAAAAAATGAGATATTCATTTATTTCTTACAAACAGTAATCAAAATAAAAAAATAGGTAGGGGTCAAACTAAACCAAAAATCCTTCATGAAATGAGGGGCTTATCACCTCCATTCCACCACCACCAAAACCTTCCTAATAATAAACTTTTAATGCATGGAACCACCATCACCACTACAGAAGTACTTTCTTTTACCTGGGTCAAACATAACAAGTTCTACATACACTCGAGGGTGTATGTAGGGTGTGAGACAAATTTCCTATTATGATACCACCTGAAGAGATTACATACAATGACATCATGATACAAATTAGTTTATTGGTTTTCAAGAAAAATTAAGATAAAATTTAATTAAAAAAATGCATTGAAATAAAAGAAGAGATAACTGTGAACTCAAGATGAATGATAAGAATATCTTGAGAACCATGGGAAATCCCTTGGGTACTAGGTTTAGTACAGTCCCAAGAACCTCATACTCTCTATGATCACATATCTCATACATGACGGTCCTATTAAAGCCTCTAATCCCCATCACATAAATGTTTATTTAGTGTTGTTATGTAAATCCTAGTTAGGGAGACTGAGCCTCATCCCTTATCACTCGCCTAATATACAAGACTTAGACTACCTACTTAGATACCAAGGATTACATTCTTCTCAATTAGATTACCTAAGTCACATGAAACACCTATTACACCATCACAATTACAATAATTGAAATGCACATGGTAATCATCCATCTTCAGTAAGAAAATCATTATTAAACCCTTACGTAGACCAAAACCTTGGAAAACTTGTTTTTCACTAGAAAAAAATTTATAAAACCAATTGGAAACTAATTCAGTCACACTAAACTCATCAAATAATCACTAAGTATGGAACCACCTACCACATTCTTGAGAACATTAAAAAATCATCTGTAAATCACTAATCGTGAAAAAGAAAGACCCTAAGGAAGAAAGAGAACCCCATAACCATCATGATTTAACCCAAAGAATCAATATTGAATCCAACCTATGTCAAAACCCTTTCTAGATCGAGAGTACATGAGAAAAAACAAATAATATACTAATAAAAGAGAAGAAAATAGAAATAGAGAGGCTTACTTGATGATTTTCTAAATAATTCACACTAAAACCACACAAATATAGAATCATGGGGGAAAGAGGAGGAAGGGGGTGGTGCTCCTAGGATTCAGGAGGATGAAGGAGTAAAGTTAGGGGTAATTTAGGGTTAAAATATGTAATGGGTAGAACCAAAATTTCAACATCAAAAAAAAATTATGGGAGGCCACACAATTTGGTAGCACGGTTATACAAAATGTGTGAAAACACATGAGAAACCTATGTCCAAAAGGAAATATGGCCACACAATTTTTCTAAAGGGGGTTCATTACCATGTACAAATTCTTATACATCATATTGTTACACTTTACTAGCCTCATGTTTATCCCTGTCGAGCTACATTCCCATGTGTTAGACCCTTCGACCTGGAGAGTTTCATTGTCCAAGGCGCACAATTTCCACTAGGTTGGCATACAGTTTCCCCTAACTGTGAACCAATAATCCATATCCTTCTTTACTACCTGAAAAAAATAATTTTTTTCAAAAACTCTTTGGATAACAATGAAATAATGTTACGTCCAAAAAAATATAAAATAACTCAAAATAAAACCATGGATGTGACATGAATGGTATAGGTTGTTGGTTCTTTGTTTCAAGGCCTTATCCTCCATCTATGATCTTCTGATTAACCCCATGATCTTTCCATTATTTTCATGTTGAGACCTTAATAAAATTATTATAAATTAATTTATCATAAAACCCCATGAAAATATTTTTTCACAATGGATTAACATTTTACCTTTAGTGCACTCAACTTTTCATAGTCCCACTTCACAAATAACATGGAATTTTTGTGGTCTATTTAGGAATCCCACAAATAAATCATAAACGACGCTCCACATTTCAAAATTTTAATATATTCCTAAGAGGGTCACTCAATTATGGTATCGCATACCTCCTTTTAAATGTATTTACATTTAGGAAAAATACGTCATTAAAATGATATATGGTTTCATGTAAAAACATTATTCATAGTTTGCAAAATGTTTCTGCAATTTATTCAAAAATTGTAATAGAAATCATTTGATTCATTTATGGACGTATACAAGCTTTTTGTACAAGCTCTTATGTACTTTATATGTAGTCTTGCAAGTGTTACATAAAAATTCTTTCTTTTGGATGATTACTTCACACAACTTCAATTAGGCCTCCAAACATAAGGTAATTTTTTCATTTGCTCACAACACCCAAAAACATTAGAAATTATGACTCTAAAAAAATATTATTCTTATTGAAATATTATCCTCTAATATTAGTCCACTATGACCTTCTTCACAAATGAAATATTTGTTGAAGTATCCCTCTCCATCTTCCCCAAATATCATTTAAAAAGGTAACAAATTGACAAAAAAATCAACCTCAAATTCTTTCTCAAATCACCACAATTAAAAAATTATCACCATTAGGATTTTAGTAATTCATTATGAAATTCAATTACAGAATAAAATTACTTCATTCAAATGATAATAAAATATCTCATCCACTACTTTATGCCTATATCAGAATTTTTCAGTGTATAAAAAAAGTTTTCAAGAGAGAATTACATCACTCATTTCATTCCAAATTTTATAAATCCACTTATATTCACTCTAAATAAAATATAATTATTCCACTAATAATGTATCATAGCTCCCAATTACATTATTATAGTGTAATTCCCTTAGTGAGAGAACATCATCCTCAAAACCCCTTATAATATTCACCAGCATCATAGTTATTCTACCTATTTAACAATAAAACCAAAAATAAACAACCTTCCAACCATGAAAAAACTATATAAAGCATTTTATTTAAATATATAAAGGAAAAATATCACAAACTCTTAAAGATAATGAAGTTTTTTTTACATCGATAATAAACCAATATTTCTCAAATATTGGAGTGGTCAATGTTTTAATAATGCTGTATTTCTCTTGAAGTTTTGTTATAAGATTCCCTAATTTAATAATTAAATGAACCCCATTTTCTGTGATAAAATTAAACCTAATATCAATAGTCTTGGAATAAGAGTACTATAATATTTTTTATGAAAACAGTCACACTTTTTTCAAAAAATAGTCATATGTCATTTATATTCTACCCTAATATCCTCTAAATGTTTCTTCAATAATGGATGTTATTTGAATAACTTGTTAACAGAGGTATATCTTGCTTCATCAATTCTCAGTGAAGTGATTTGTTATTTTTTTACTCAACTGGCATGCAACTTTGATTCCAATAAAGAATATGCTACCACTTTTCATCTTTTGGTATCCTATATTATCATCCCAGCCTACATCAAAAAATAAAAATAACTCATGATTATATCCATTATCATAGAGAAATAAATAATTGATAGTACCTAATATGTACCTCATGATTCATTTTATAGTATTGAGACTATCCTCATCATGATTACATTGGAAATGATCTGCCAAAAAAGTTTCAACAAAATTTCTGACTGAGCCATAGTCAAATATAGAAAGATTATTATTATACATCTATATAAAGAGGGATTATAGAAAACCTCTATTTTCGTACATTAAACATAAATAACTTTTTCAGAATACTTATATAATTATACAAATAGATGCCCAAAGATAGTATGAGTATAGTTCCTTTGTAAATATGGGGCATAAACAGCAATGTATAAATAAGATATATTATCTCCCACTAGGTAATTTTTTGACAGGAACCCTTATTAGACACATAAATCATAATACATATCTTCATAAATTGGGAAAGGAAACATAAAAATGGGTGATATTAGATTCTCCAGAAGGGTAAATATTGGAGACATGTAAGAAATATCATGATCATAAGAGTAAAAGAACATGATCAAGAAAAAATAAGATCATAACCTACATATAAAAGATCATAAACATGAATCGTGTCATAAATATTGATAGTTCATTAGACATGAATCATAAAGAAATAATTAACATAATCCATTAAATAATAACATGTTAGTAAAACATGTAATTGTGATAGACATATAACTATATAATATGATTTTCATATTATCCAAGGCATCACTGCGAAGATCATCTTGGAAGCATGGGTTTACTCCCAATACCATCTTGGTACTCATGGTTCACTCCCATGGCCATCTTAGTAGCATGAGTTCAATCCACATAACATCTTGGTAGTCATTATTCACTCCCATGGCCATATTAGTAGCATTATTTCACCCCTAATACCATCTTGGTAGTCATGGTTCACTCCTAGGGACATCTTTGTAGTCATGGTTCATTCCCAAGACCATATTAGTCTACCTCATGAGATATAAATATTTACCTAATAAATTGGAGAGAGATATTGGTACCACAATTAAAGCATATATACATGTTCCACAAGAATAATAAAAATCATATCATAGCCCATTAACTGAAATATATATCATAAACATGTAATCATTTCATAACCAATGGAAAAAGATAGGCTTCATAGTCATTTCACTATAAACATACCCCATGAAAAGAAGCGGGTTTCAAAAACATATAACCTATGGAAGATAAATGAGTTTCATAATCATCATTCCATAAAAAATAAACCATTCAAGAAATAATAGTAATGAAAATTTTGAATATTTTCTTAAAAGGGAATGAGTAACATCAATAGTTATCATATTAGAAGGAAAATAACTTGGAAATATATTTTGAAAACTTTTCTTGACGAAAATATAATTTCATTATAAAAAATGTCTCTTTAAAAACATAAAACCTTTTAAAATCTATTTTCTAAGAAAACATATAAAAAAATCTTGGAAACATCTTGAAAACTATTTCATTGAAAATACTCTGAAAACTTATCAAGAAAGCTTGAAAACATTTTTTGAAACGTTTTACGTGAAGACTAATGAAATTATCTTGAAAACATTTTGAAAACTCTTTTATTAGAAAATACAATTAAAACATATAAAGAAATATTGAAAGCATTTTGAAAACTATTTCTTTGAAAAAAAATTGAAAGCCTATAAGCAAATATTTAAAATGTTTCGAAAATAATTTTTATTGAAAAATTATAAAATAATATTTAATATAATTTGAAAAAAAAAATCCTTCAAAAATAATAAAGGAAGCTCTGAAAACATATTGAAAATAATTTTCCTTAAAAACATATAAAAGAATCCTAAACCCTTTTTTAAAAGACTTTCCTTGAAAAATAATTTCCAAACATATGGAAATGTTTTCAAAATAATTTATTTAAAATATTTTTTAACAAATTTATATTAAAAATTAACCTTATAAACATGAAAAGGAAGCTTCACATAAATGAAAATGGGTAAATTTGTATGTGTCATATAAGGTACAAAGAACATTCCTTTTTCAATGTAAAAGGTTAAAAAATGCCTTGTTCAGAAAGTAACAAAGAGATTATTTTGAAAACATTAGTAAAAGAAAAAAGGATAAAATTTATTTTAAATATTATATGATAATAGTAAAATATTCTTGGAAACATTTTTTATAAAACATGGTTTTGAAGGAACATATATTTTCGACTGAAGAGAGGGTAAAGTTAGGATTTGTTAAAGATTATTTATTAAAAATATTATGTACCCAAGAGTAGAAAAATGGTAGCAATACACGGTTATGTTATGAAGAAAAATAGGAGAAGAAAATTTATGAATTTTCTGGAGAGATGTATTATAATATTTCACAAAATAAATCGTAGACATAAACAATATTTTAAAGTGGTGAGATTGTTTCAATAAGCTCTTATCACTTGGTAACTTGGATTTATACACTCCAAGTAAGAAAATGAAATTAAATGAAGCATAAAATATCATGAAAATTAGTATATTAATGGTATAATATGTAAAATGGAACTATATATACCTCGAAAAAGAATTTAGGTGCATAAGAAAACATGATTCTCAAAGAAGGAAAATTGAGACAACACTATTTTATTGATTTTGTAACTTTTGAAACTTAAATGCCATGAAATACAAATCATAGAATGGATATGTAAATACCCATAAATTTAATTATAAGAATTATTGAATACATCCATGGGTAGTATACACACTACAAAAAAATGGTTTGTGAATAAATCATGTTTCTCATGAAAATATAAAGTGAGATGAAATCACCTTCGCTTGTGTATTGACTATCTTAGTTTTCATACAAACCACCAGTATAATAAATATAAATTTATTATACATCTTTTAAAGAACCATATTCTTGTATATAATCATATATGGTTTTATTATGACATTATATTACCTACTTGTTAACAATCATATGTTAAGATTTCACTTCGGATAAAATTCACTTTATTCTTTTCATGTGTCTTAATTTGTTATCTCTTTGGTCCTTATACGTATATATTGATTTCCAGAATGTGCACCCTGATAAAAATATAATTTATATTCATTATATTTATATTATAATAATCTATATAATATATAAGTATCAAATGGAATGCACCGTTTAGGACTAAATGGCACGAAGGCCTTTATTTTGATTTATTTTTTGATAATGCCCCATTTTAAGGGATGAAGGGGAACCCTTGACATTACAGGACCCGAAGGTCTTAAAGGAATTCATTCATTATAGACTACGACTACTTGAAACTGCACCTCCCTTGTGTATTCATCCTGATCAGCTCTCCACCTTTTCATGGTTGTATGGAATGCTATCCTATGCGGAGGTGCATGAGCCTAGTATTGATGGAAAATGGAATACCCTCTCTTTCTTCCAAATCTGCTAGCTCGGATCTGGTGAAAGTATATGAAATATATATATATATATATATTAATTTTTGTAGGATTATTATTTCATATATATCATATAATTTCACTAAAATCATCATTAATACATTCCTTGTAGTGTGTGAACAAATCAAGTTGCTTTGAGGGGGCGATAGTCCTCACTTCCTCAAAAAAAATATCATATTTACACGAAATGGAAAGTAAAAAAAGATATGTGTTGTAAAAGGAATATATAAGTTTAAACACCTAATAAATATAATATATGACATATATAAATATATTTTCCATCATAATGTTCATCGTGAGAGACAGTGAAGGAAAAATAAACAATCATCGTTTAGTGACGTGGTAGTTCATCGTACACATAAGTAGTATGTTTGTTACCCATTAGATATAAGTGTGTGAAAGTTTAGGAAGACAATTTAGCATAAAAAATCCTAGTATATTGAATATAATGGTTTTTTATAAAATAATAAAATTAAGAGAGTTTAGGGGTGGAGAAAGAAAATAAAATAAAGGAGCTTGAGAGAAGATGTTATCTCTTAATCAGGTAACCCCTTTTGGTTTGTCCCAAAAGGCTTCTCTAGATTGATCTTTGCCTAAGTGGAGGATTATATGAGGAAGGGAGTGATTTTTGAATGTTTATTGGTCATATCTGGTCTGAATCTGAGTGTTTTGAGTTATGTGAGGAGGAGAGAGAGGTGGTGAACTTTTATAGGGAAGCGAAAGGACACACTTGGCATTTTTTGAAAATAAGTTAGGTGTACCCATGTTTGTATCTAAAAAATCATACCCAACCAAAAAAAAACTCAATAACCGAAGGTACATGGATAATTAATGTCTATAAAATTTGTGTTTTATAAGTTTCTAGGTCATTTTGGTTCTTAAATTCGAAGGTTTGGTACTTTGGTAACCTAATTTCTCTCTTAATCATTGAAATTAATTTTAGTCACTTTCACAAATGTTTTTGGAAAAAAATAAATTTGACCTTATTATCCATTATAAATTATTCTGACTCCAAATATGGAATCAATTTTTCTAAATTCAAATCTCGTAAGTGGAATAAATTAATTTAAAATTAATCCCACTAACGGGACGACACTATTGGTTTTTAAAATAAAAACGTCCATTCTTTGTTATGTCTTTATACCCAATTTCAAAGTGAAATTTTTTCCAATGAATGAAATTGAATTAATTGATAAAAATATTATACAATTAAACTTTTAAACCAAAATAATTTATTCTTATAAATAAATTAGATGAAAAGGAAGTTTTGAGTTAAAATTTGGTATTTTTCAATATTCATCCAAAAGTAGTTTATTTAAAAAATAGTATTCTTAATCATATGAGGAATTTACCAAAAATTAAATCTTTCATTATCAATATGTTTTATTTATATAAAAAAATTATAAAAAATATTTGAAAATTTGTTATAACTATTCATATTTATAATTTTAACCACTAGATTATAATTATATCATTTAAATAATTATAATAATAAGAATATGTATCACTGAAACTTAGTGGTGTGTGTAATGTACGCCAAGTTGGTGTTGTGTGTTGCGTACTCCAAATTGGTGTTATGTTTAATGTGCACCAAGTCCCATCTAACCTCAGTGTTATATTTTGAGGAAGTTAAAAATTTTATTGTGTGTAGTGCATGATTAACATGGTGTTATATGCAACATAATAAAAAAATAGTGATTTAATATAAAATAAATATTTTAATTGTTAAATGAAATGAAAAATATCGAAAATATTAAATTAATTTGTATAAAAAATCCAAAAATTATCAGGTTGTTACATTCTAACACCTTTAAAATTAATTTCTCCCTCAAAATTCATCTGGGTTATCAAATATTTAATACTTAAAATTCTTATTCATAGATACCCACATCATAAAAATCAATACAAAAACTACCCTTAAAAAGGGAAAGTTGAAACCATTACACTTACCCAAAGTAACATATAACTAGGTTTCCACATGGAAGAATATATGTTGGGGGTGAATATTAAACATGGAGGAAAATTGTAAATATTTATAGGGAGTGATTAAGGTCATCAATAACAAGTAGGTGAATGATCAAAGAAAATTTTAGGGCCTCAACGTCATAAATTTGTGAGGATTTATAAGGCCATCGTTTAAAAAAAATAAGGTTTAGGATAAAAATTTTAATCATTACTCTGTATTTTTTATTGACCAAAAATATAAGTAAATACACTTACTTGAAATATTTATATAAACAAAATTTCATTCTTTGGTTGAGATTTTAACAATTTCTAATTCATCTGATACTTCCAAAAATCGATGTACATAAATTAACATTGATGCCTAAAGCACTAAAATATGCTTCTATCATATATTAAGGCCCATAAAAGAATGAAAATTATAACTATTTATCTACAAAAATCCTAAAAAATATGGTTAATACATTAATCACTAAACAGTAAAAAGTAACACTATTTTTTCATCATAAATAATTTTTTATCAAAAATAATTATACATTAACCCGTACATTGAGTTGGCCAGTGGTTGGTGTGAAACCCTTATCGTCCTTCAATCATCGATTCAAGAGCTACGGCCTTGGTGAACTTTATTGGTTGTCACCCAACATACATGATATCCTTTTCTATAATAATACTAATATAATCTCCAAAATATGATTGACATACTTGAAATAAGGTTAATCATAAGATATCCTTTTAAACGGGGTTTTCAAAATAGTCTCAATACATAAATACATCCTTCGAATTTTAAATTAATATTTTCATCAAGGGCTGACCTTATAACCCTTCTTAAAGTTGAAAATCCAAAAATTTATAAAGAAAGCCACACAATCATCTTAACATTGGTTCCCCATTCTAGCACAAAGTAGATCTTGGTTGTCACATTCCAAACATGTGAATACCCACATCATATATTTTCTTGAAACATGGTAATAACCTGAATTACCATAAATGCATCTATAAAACAAGGATTCTTCCTTATTGCATAGGTTACTGGTTATATTATATAAATCCAAGAAGTTGTAAACTTCATCCATCATAGCATAAACTACTTTTCAACAAGTACTTAATTAGTTCCAATGTAATTAGTACCGTCCAATTTACTTAAATACAACATATCTTTAGCTAAAAACATTATCATAACATAAAAAACATATTAGGGGTTATCTTTCCCTTAATCATGTGTTTTCCATGGACATAACTATTCCATTAAATCAATTTTCTATTACATCATATTCATTCAACATATTCTTGTAAATCATTAGAAAATAAACATAAAATGAAAATTCCTTATATATTTCACCTTTGATAATTCTTTAATCCAAATACATAAAAACATTGATTACTTTATCCTTAATCCCTTAACAAGGCTACATAATACTATTACATAATACCTCTTTCCTTTCACATTTAATGGATAAACTCTTCATCAGCAGCAATGTAACAATTACTCACACCACATTGATGGTTCTCTTCAGGAACTTTCTTTTTGGGACATTTAGTTACCAAATTAGCATTTATTTCACACTTAAAACACTAAACATATATGGATTATTAGGGATTCCAATATTCTCATCCATTTTTTTAATCTAACTCATCGTTTTTTTTTCATTAAAATAATATTCTTTGTGTCCTTATTTTATAGAGTCAAAACATATTCGTGTTCCTATAATACACTCACTTAGTTGATTCTTTCCACAATATAGACACAAAAGAAACCAAATATTATTTCCACTATGGTCTCCATTACCAGAACTCTCATCGAACTCCTTCTTTATCTTCCTTGGGGAGTCTGAGAGTTGTTTAAGGTACATATTATTAATCTTGTTCTATGAAAATTGATTAGGAATGATCTCAACATCTCTCACTACAGTGATCATCCAACTTGACTTCTCATTAGAAAACCATCCATCACATTCAAGGTTAATCTAGTTCACTCTAGTTACCACCATTAACTAAAACTAGAATCATAGTGTGAGCATTACTTATCATATCAGAAAACCACATTTCAATGAAAATAATTACTTATAGGATGTCTAGATCATGACACCTTCATTAATCTATGAAACCTTAGGTTCATCCTAGGTTATTCATAGCCAACTTATATTTAAATCCTTTATGATGGTTCAGGGACAGTTTTGTGAATTTCCAAAGCATATCCCCTCGGTGTGTCGAACTAGGCGTGTAGTAAGGCTCATTGTTTAGTATTGTATTACCATGAGTTAGGATCAAAATATCTTGTTATAGTTGTTACCCCAAGGTAAATCTGTGCCAGATCCACATATACTTGTAGTATCCAGACAAGGATTTATTTCTAGGAAACCAGTACTCTATACTTTACCAAAATTATAGTACATTTTTCTAAAAATTAACTCAACCTTATACTTATCCTTTTAGAAATCCCTAGACACATCCTCATAAATATACCTAGGGATCTCACTAAAGTTTTATCATCCTAGTTTTTAAAGGTTAATTAAAACTTTTCAATTATACAAACTATAGATACCCTCTCTTTTTATAAATTAACATTAAAACACTTTTGTGGAATACTTAAAATATTATACAAATAGATTCCCAAAGACCATATTATCCTAGTGCCTTTAGAAACATGGGACATAAACACTAGTATACAAATGAGGTAAATTATCTCCCACTAGGTTCTTCTTGATTGGCACCCTTCTTAGTCACATCAAACATTATACATATCTTAATAACCTCGGAAAGGAAACATAAAAAAGGGTGAGCTCATATACTCAGTAAGGGTAAATAAGGGATACATGTAAAAATAATCATGAGCACAAGGGTATGAAAACATGATAAAGAAAATATAAGATCATACGTTGCATATCAAATATAATAAAAATGAATCATGGAATAAATCTAGATAGTTCATAAGACATTAATCATAAGTAAATAAATAACATAATCCATGAAAGAATAACACAGGAATAAAACATGAAATTATGGCAGACACATAAACATATAATATGATTTCAATAGTAGCCAAGGCATCACTACCAAGATCATATTGGTAGTATGGGTTCACTCTACACACCATATTAGTATTAATGGACCACCCCCATGTCCATATTAGTATCATGAGTTCACTCCTCATTCCACATTGGTAGTCATAGTTCACTCCCATGGACATCTTAGTAGCATGAGTTCACTCCTCATACCATCTTGGTGGTCATGGTTCACTCCCATGGCCATCTTAGTAGTCAAGGTTAATTCCCAAGACCATATTAGTCTATATCATGATATATAAATCTTTACCCAATTAATTAGAGGGATATATATGTCCCACCCATCTCATAATAAAATCATACACACATATTCAACAAGATCACTAAAAATCGTATCATAACCCATGAAATGAAATGGGTATCATAAACAAGTAACCATATAATAACTTGTGTAAAAAGATAGGTTTTATAATCATTTTATCATAAACATAACCCATGAAAAGAAGTGGGTTTCACAAGAATATAACTTATCGAAGAGAAAGGGGTGTCAGAATAATCATTCTATCGAACATAAACCATTCAAGAAATAACATTAATATAAACTTTGGAAAATTTTCTAGAAGTTAATGAGTAATATCAATAGATTCTATATTAGATGAAAAATAACTTGGAAATATATATTTAAAACATTTCTTGAAGAAAATATACTTTCTTCACGAAAAATATTTTTTTTAAAATAAAAAAAAATTTAAAAAAAAAATCTTCCTTGAAAACATATAAAATAATCATGAAAAAGTTTTGAAAACTATTTCTTTGAAAATAATTTGAAAACTTATAAAAATATATTAAAAACTCTTTCAAAAACTTTTACTATAAAACTAATTAAATAAGCTTCAAAACATTTTTAAATCCATTTTCTTTTAAAATACTTTGAAAACCTATAAAGAAATCTTAAAAAAGTTCCAAAAACTGTTTCTTTGAAAATAATTTTGAAATGTATAAAGAAATATCAAAAAAAATTGAAATTAAATTTTATTGAAAATTTATAAAATAATATTGAAAATATTTTGAAAACAATTTTCCTTGAAAACTTATAAAGTAATATTTGAAAACATTTTGAAAAATATTTACATTAAAAATATATAAAAGAATCATAAAAACGTTTGAAAAACACTTTCCTTGATATATAATTAGAAAAAGTATGAAAATATTTTGAAAACCATATATTTGAAAATATTTCTTTAAAACATTATATTAAAAATTATCCTTTTAAACAAGTAAATGAATCTTTACAGAAATGATGGTGGGTAAATCCATACGTGTTGTATGAAGAAATAAGAACATTCCTTTTAAAAGGTAAAAGGTCAGAAAAATTCCTAGTTCGAAAAACGATAAGAATATTCCTTTGAAAATATTTATAAAATAGAAAAAGGGAAAAAAATTAAAACATTATAGGATAATATTACAATATTCTTGGAAACCCTTTTTATAAAACATGGTTTTGAAGGGACACGTATTTTCGACAGAAGAGAGTGTAAAGTTGGGATTTATTAAAAACACTTTATTTACTATAATATGAAAAAAGAATAGAAAAATGGAACCAATACATAATTATATTATGAATTACAATATTAGAATCAAATTCATGAATGTTATTGATTGATTTATAGTAATATTTCATCAAAGAAAGAATAAACATAAACAGTCTTGAAAAGCGATGTGATTGTTTCAAAAAGCTCTTATCACTTGGAAACATGGGATCATACTCTCCATGTAAGAAAGGGAAATAAAATTAAGCATAAAATATCATTAAAATTATTATTTTCATGATATAACATGTAAAATGGAAGTATATACACCAAAAAAATTTAGGTTCACAACAAAACATTAGTCTCAAAGAAGGAAAATTAAGACAAAACTATTTTGCTTATTTGGTAACTTTTGAAAATTAAACCCATTGAAATAAAGATTATATAATTGATATCTAAATACCTATAAATTTAATAATAATAATCATTGAATACATACATTGTCTATATACACACCACAAAAAAGTAAAGGGTGGTGAATAAAACATGTATCTCCAGAAAATAAAAAGTGAGATGAATTCCACTTACCTTGTGTCTTGAATCTTTTCATTCTCATAAAAACCTCATGTATAAAAAATATAAATTTAATATAAATATTTTACAAAACTATATTTTTATATCTAATACCATATATGGTTTTATTGTGACCTTATATAACCCATTTGTTCACAATCCCATGTTAAGGTTTCACTTCGAGTAATATTCGACTTATTATTCGCATGTGTCGTAATTTCTTATATCTTTGGTCCTTATACTTATATCATGATTTAAATAATTTACACCATGATATAAATATAATTTATATTCATTATATTTTTATTATAATAATCTATAAAATATATAAGTATGAAATGAAATACACTATTTATGGAGACGGTAAGTCGTACGTACGCATGAACGTTGTTTTTATTTTTATTATTGTATAAAAAGAAATAAAGAAAATGATATTTATGTTTATATATATATATATTATAATTATATTAGAATTATTATGTATTATTTATCATATACTTCCACTAAACGCTTCCTTAATACATTCCAAGTAGTGTACGAATCAATCACATCGCTTTGTGGGGCGATAGTCCACACTTCCTCAAAGGAAATTGTTGTATTTACATCAAATGGAAAGTAAACAAAGATATGTGTTTTAAAAGGAATAAATAGGATTAAATACATAATAAATTTAATATATTACATATATAAATATATTTTCCATAATAATATCCACCATTAGAGGCGGTGACAGAAAAATGAACAGACATCATTTAGTGAGGTGGTAGTTCACTGTACACATAAACATTATGTTCGTTACCCATTAGATGAAAGTGTGTGTATATTTAGGATGAAACATTAGTGTAAAAAATCCTAGATATTGAATATAATAGTGTCTTTATACAATCATCAAATAAAGAGATTGTAGGGGTGTAGAATGAAAATAAAATAATGGAGCTTGAGAGAATATGTTACCTCTAAATAGGGTAACTCTTTTTGGTTTGTACCAAAAGACTTAATTGGATTGATTTATGCCTAAGGGGAGGATTATATGAGTAAGGGAGTGATTTTGGTAAGTTTAATTGGTATATATCATCCAAACCTAAGTGGTTTGAGAGGTGTGAGGAAGAGGGATAGACGGTGGCCTTTTATAGGAAAGGGAAAGGACCCACTTTTCATTTTTGAAAACAAGTTAGGTGTACCCACATTTTTACCTAAAATAATTCAAAATAAAATAACAAAAATAAATAATGGAAGATTCATGGCCTATTAAAGGCCATAAAATTGGTTTTTGGACAAGTTTATAGGTCATTTTGGGTCATAAATTTAGGGTTTATTACTTTGTCAACCTAATTTTTCTCTTAATCATTGTAATTAATTTTAATCACATTCACAAATATTTTTTGTCAAAAACATAGTAGAACTTATTATACAACATATATTATTCTGATTAAAAATATTTAATCCATTTTCTTAAATTATAATCACATAACTGGTATAAATTAATTTAAAACTAACCTCCTTGACGAGACGACACTGTGGGTTTTTAAAAGTAAAAAATGCTCAAACTTTTGCTAAGTTTATATATCTAACTTCAAAGTGAAATATATTCCAATGATATAAATGGTATTAATTGATAAACATATAATCTAAGTAAATATTTAATCTAAAATAATTTATCCTTATAAATAAATTATACAAAATTTAGTTTTGAATTAAAATCTGGTATTTTTCACCATTCATCCAAAAATGAAGTTTCTCAGAAAAATCACAAAAAATTTCCCTAAGGTAATTTAAAAATTACAAAAACAAAAATGAATTTTAATTTTTAAAATTAAATTTGTAAATTTGAATAAAATTAATTTTATTATTTTTCACAAAAGTACATGAAAAATAGTTTATTTGAGAAAATGGTATTTTAAAACATATAAGGACTTTACCAAAAATTATGTATTTCATTATAAATATGTTTTATTTATATAAAACCATTATAAAAAATATTTGAAAAGAAGTTATCAATATTAATATTACTAATTATAATTTCTAGATTATTATTATTATATCATTTAAATAATTATAACAATATAAATACTTTTCATTGAAACTTAGTGTTGTGTGTAACGTACCCCAAGTTAGTGTTGTGTGTTACATACTCCAAGTTGGTGTTTCATGTAAAGTACTCTATTTAAAAAAAATAACCTCAGTATTCCATGAAGAGAAATACAAAATTTATGTTGTGTGTAGTACATTATTAACTTGGTGTTGTGTATAATGAAATCCAAACATAGTGCTTTATTATAAAATAAAATTTGTTTAGTGTTATGTCAAAATAAAAATATCGTTAATGTAAAATTAATTTGAAAAAAAATAAAAAATTCTTGGGGTGTTAGAGGGATTTAATAACTTATCATCCTCATTATTTCCATGATTGGTTTTAAAATCTATTAGAGTTATATTTTTTTATAATCATTAATATCAAATTTATCGGTTAATCTTTGAAATACATAGCTTGGATAAAAAAATTATTTATCTATTTAAACCACTTCATCCAAATAAAGTATGTGTGTCCAATAATTAAGGGAATATAAAAGGTTTACCTCATGAAATTAACAAACAATTTCATATATTTTTTCCTGCTACAGAAAAATATGGTATTATCCACATACATGTGTACAATAAATTATTCATCTATATATCCCCTCAGATAGAGATTATCAACAACACCGCAAAATTTGAAATCTAGAATCATTAAATTTGAGTAAATTCATGCAAATAATGTGAATGGTACCTATTTTTGACCATATTGTTCCTTCTATAACCTGCACACTTTGTATTTATCATTGATAGTCAATAATCCCGCTACTTATTTTGTATAATTCTCATCCTTAAGAATATCATTCGAGAAAAAAATGACATAAAGATGATAAATCATAAAGCCAATTTGAATCTCCATTTATAATTGGAAAAAGATCATATAAAGTTGATCCACTGGTGAAAATGTTTCTTTCACATCAGGCCTTCAATTTTGGAATATCTTGTACAAACCAAATGTGACTCGTTTCAATTCACCTTTCCATGTTCATAAAATTTATTCCTAAAGATCAAATTTTTTCTAATTTCATGATGTTCAAGATTCTTCACTAATTTATAATTTTGGTACTTATAAATTTGATCCAATTCATCCTTTATGGATCAAAACAATTATTCATCTTAATATTCTTCTTCGAATGATGTCAGTCTACCATCATGAAAATAAAAAAATGGTTTTTATTATAAATTCTTTATATCTATGTTGGAATATATTTTTCACCAATTATATTGGATATATCTACTTCTAAACTCATAATTATGTTCTTAGGAGTATACTCAACTTCATTAGAAATAGAATCATCCTCTAATTCAGCCACATAATATTCATCATTTTTGGGACTTTGTAAAACCTTAGGATTTGTATCAACATAAACACCTTCTTTACAAAAATCTTTTGAGTTTATAAAATTTGTATCGTATTTCTACTTAATGACTTTGACATAATTAATTTCTATAATTTAATTCATCTTACTTTTTTCATTTTTAATTATTATCCATTGAATAGTAGAATAAAATTACTCTTTAACAAGTTTCATCAACATAATTTCAATGATTTCCCTCTTTTTTTGATATAAAATTCTATTCGAAAAACTACCAAATGTTTCAAATAAGTTTTCCTTTCAAGACACACTTAATATGTTATCATATCATCCATAGGGATTATCAATACCAAATTATTAGAATATAAAAAAAATTATACTACCCATTTATAATAGTGATGAGAGATTCAAATTTCGATGAGAATGTGTGAGGAATATTTTTCACTATCTAATTTAGACATTCAATCAATTTATTGTTCTGAGTATTTCTCATCAAGGATAACTCATACTTTATATTGTTCTTCTATAGGTACATTTCCACTATAATTGACGTGTATTATATACAATTATTTTATTACAGGACTTTTTTTAGTGTATAGAATCATTATTGACTCTAATTTGATACCTCTTAATGCACATAATGACTTCTATTTTTCTCTATATAAGCATAACATATGTCAGTATTCTCTAATTATCAAAAAAAATAATGAATTACCCCTCCCTATATCTTCCATTAGATTCCCATTTAATCTCTTCCTTATATAAATTTTGAAACCTATTTCATAATATAAATGTGACAAATTTCATTTCATAATCTATCATTGAATTTGGATTTCCATTATAGTGTTTATATTATATTTTATCTTTATATTCAGTTGGAGTAGGTGATCAAGACACCAATACCACATGATTTTATAATCTTCAACAATTGTAAGACAAGGGTTTTCTTTTTATCCACCTAGTATAGATTACAATTTTATCTTGAACTTCTCATGAGAGAGTTCTTACCACTCAATTTGATTAAAAACATCTTTTGGTTAAATGTTTTCAAATGTCCAAATTCATAGAGTTTAATAATATTGAAGAAGTTTTATCTTACGATATCCATATATAGAGCTTCTATCTTCTCCAACTCATCATATTCCAATCAATTATTTCTACTTCCTTTAATTTTCAAAGCTCTATCACCATTTAAAGGCTAGGTTCCATCAATTAATCCATTCACATTTTCCAAGAGGATCATGTTTCCCATAATGTGGGATAAAAACCACTATAAAGGATATAGATTCAACTATTATTTGATTCATTGAGGTAGATTTAAGACAATATAGCCTTCACTAACCTATATTTCATCCCCAAAATACCTAGGTGATTCAAGGTTTTAAATAGACCCTCTTTATTCTCATAAACATTGATATTTTAATCATAATCATCAACTTCTTATAATGTCGTGTACTAATGTATAAATGAGGTCTTATAAGGTTGTTTTCCTTCAACTATCTTTGAATTTTATGGTGGTCATCAACATTTATTATTTTTCTACAAGATATAATGTTATTAATGAAATCATAACAATGAAAGAAATATCCATAGAATGAATTTATTTTATGACATGAATTTCATGGTCTCATTATTATTTTTTAACTTCCAAGTTATCTATTCTTAAAATAGATCCAATCTCCTTTAAAATGGGATGAGGTGTTTCCAAAAAGGCCCAGAATTGACACTTGATAAGAAGAAATATCTTATATCCTTCATGCCTCCAAATTTCCATTGCCTTTATATAGTTCACTGATTATTGGTTGATCCAATAATATTTATGATTACATAAAACCAACGGTTTTCCTTTTTTTTAGCTATCATTTTCCAAGATTTGGTGTCTTAGTATTAACACTAAAATCACTAACATTCTACCTCACACTATTCTAGTCTTTCCTTATTCCTTATTTTGAGGTCTCAGTATCAAAATCAACTCCAATTTTACGAAAGAACATGGGTCTTTGTTTGCTCATTAATTTTTAAACACCTCATGAGCCTTTTTTGGACCTTTATAATATTTATTCATGAAATAATTTCAATAAGTATAGATCCTTTACTAAATCTCTTTGAATAATTTCTTGTAACGCCTCTTCCTGATAGCCATTAAAACTAGTGCCCCATTCCAAATTTCCAAATGACCTCAGGTGCACCTCCCTATATGCCAAAGGCCACCGACTGGAAACTCAGGTCTATAAAGGTACGGTGGAGAGACTATACCCACTTATCATAGTTACACCATAGAAGAAATAATAATAACAGATGTATCAAACAAATGAAATAGTACAATAGAATGACTAGAGGCAAGTTCCAACAATAAACCAAGTGAAACATAATATACAATTGGAATGTATAGACAATATGTTAGGAATTACTAGAGTATATACCCAAAATACTAAAACTATGAAAAATCCCAAAAACAGGCTTGAAATAAAAAAAATATAGTAATTAAATAATCATGTTTCACTTGTAAATAAATATTAAATTTCCATTTTACCCTTTAACTTCCATCATGTAAACAAATCAACCTAACATACTCCATCCATTTGGGATCATATTGTATTGTATAAAGTGGTTAAATAATTTTAGTCACAAAGGGACATTCACTAATCTATTAAATTTATCCATCAACCTTGGATCATCAGTCTAGGTAACCATAGTATGTCCATACTCAGGGAGTATAGATCCTCAATTTGACATCCCATTCCTTGCAAACTTTAGGATTAGAGAACCTCAATCCAAAATCCTAAACTAGGTACAACATTGGTGGGTCCTAGTGAATTGGTCTAGCCCAACTCAATGACATGGAAACTCAGTACAATACTATAATCACACAATACATCAGTAGGTATTAGAGTATTAGTCTAGTTAGACCTATGGGGGTAGAGCCTCAGTCCAATACCCCACTCATACCATTCACCTTGTGTACATGCTTCCAAACTATTTATCAAATTTACCCATTTTATACCATAACTCATTTGATTCCTCAATTAAATGTTATTCAAAAAATTTAACAATTCAACATACCCCTTGTTTTCATTTCAAAAAACACCTCTTAAACAGTTTGAGTTATGTAATAAAACCACAATCTTTATCAAAATGTTTCAAAACTACCCTTCAGAATGGGTATTTCTCTTTAAACCTAAAAACAGTACCATTACTCTCACAATTCAAATCATCATTAAAATATAATAATGAGCCCATTTTTCAGATCAATTTGAGGTCAAAACCTCATTTTAAAACATTACCAACTTTAAAAAAATCATTTTCCTTCACTGAAAACCATAACTAGATGAAAATAAAAAATACTTTTTTAAACCGCTTCATAAGAATCTAGGGAATTTTACAAAATCTAGCATATAAACTTTTAAATTATCCCATTAACCATGCCCAAATACTGGATTACAATTCACAACCCATTCACTTTCATAATTACCATGTTTAATGTTCAATAAAAAATTCACCATTTAAAAGGGTTGGGCATACCCCTAGGGTAGCCCTCGGTCCTATCTCAAATCATCAATAGACCCAATGAGGTCTATAAGAGGTTTTTCACCTAAAATTAAGGCCCAAATTTACTCTCCTTTGTCAATAACACAAAAACTTATCTAGGAAGTAAATTTTGACAACCACATACACTTATAAAATAATAAGACTATGGGAAAAAACTTGCAGATCACCTACTTCATGCTAATAAACAACTACTCTTCCAACCCTGAATCTTGATCCTATAGTAAACAACCTTTATCATACAAACAAAAAATCTACTATAAAGGAGGGCTTTAGGGATTTATAAGGATAGAAAACATTTAAATATGTATATTCTAAAAAATATAAGGAAATATAGTTGAGTAATTACTTTGATCTTTGATTCGCATTAAACAGCACACCTAACACCAAAGAATTGAGGGAGAAAAAACAATGAAGGAGGGAGGATCTCATGGTTAATCACCCTTTCTGTATGGGGTAGAATTGGGTAGAAAATCTAGTAATACACATATAAGGTTAGGAGGGTAAAATGGTAGAAATTCCACCTTTAATGAGGCGCACGATTTGGCCGCACGGTTTTCCAAACCATGGGGCAACAGGACGGTTCCCTTTGTCTAAGAGTAAACTGAGCCACATGGTTTTCCTGGACACACACGGTTTGAAAAAACAAGGAGTTGTCCATGCACTCACCACTATCCAAGGGGATCTCGATCTGCACGATATTCTAGTCCACCCTTCATAGTTTCCCAAACCATGCACCCCTTCGACATGCCTTATAGTTATGGTGAATGGTTACTGTTAATCCTAAACCAACCATCCTCTCAGCATAGATCAACCACTTTTTCTTATTTTATATACCTCAAAACACCCATGATACCTTTCCTACGCATGGTAAAACTTCCATTAACCCATTTAAGATGATTTTAAACAAAATTAAACAAAAACAAACCTTGTAAGATATCAAAATCTTACAACCTCCCCACCATATAATAAATCATCCTCAAGAAGTAAATTCTAAAATGACTAAACCCCAAATGAAAAAAGTGACGGTACACTGGGCACACATACTATCTTTTGTCTCTTAATTTTCCTCTTGAACACAACCATGTTTTCTTAAAATTTAGATCAAATCATGGTCTTACCCAATTAGTATACTCACCACAAGCCACAACATAATTTGGGTGGTCATAAAAGGATGCATAAGACTAAAGGTCAACATTACCAACATAAAACACAAATGAAATGTCTGGAAAAGAATACAAAAACTACCACACCTAGAAAAATCGAGCAAAGAACTGCAACACCCGGGGAGAGATAAATGGTACACCTATGTTCCATTTCTCCTCACAACCCCAAACATGGTATCACACCAGTTTACTAACCTGTCTTACTTTATAAAATAGATGATCAAACAAACATCGAATCATTCAAAGGAACATATGACTATCCAATCACATTACCCAATCTACATCAGTCCACTAATCAAGTCCCAACTACCTCATTTTACATCTAAACACCCAAACCACAACCCTCATCTCAAGCCACTCGTCTGGTAAAAACCCAATCCCACACCTGTTTCCAAAATATAAACACTAAGATGGAAATCAATCCTATCAATCCAATGCATAACACTGATTACTTCATCAATTGACCACATTACCTCTATGGTGATCCTTACCATAAGCTTTTGAAAACCAACACCATTTTACAATGTTTAACACCTCCACCATCAGAAAAGGGCCACTAGAACCTTAAACTCAGGATTCCACAAAGCAACCAACGTATTTACCCACTCATTGTGCCCAAAAATACATAAGATCACCAAAACACATTGGCCTCCATTCTTACTATTGAAACCACACATAAGGGAAACACCTCAACCATCCATACAAGAACGAAGCACAAATTGTCATTCCCATAGTTTTCTTTTATTATAGAGATGAACTTATCATTCCAAAACATCAAACAAAGGTGGTTCACAACTCACAACTTTCATTTCTTTAACCATCCTGTGTCAAATTATCCTTGGTCTAATCACCATAAAAATTCCCAACTCCCACTATTGGTACTTACCACTTTACCTGGTCACAATGCCTTCACACTTAAGTCAAACCACACTACTACAAATAGGGATTTTAAAATTGCTAAAAACTACCTTTAACAGTTCTAGAAAAGCATTGTTAATCATGGAAAAGACAAAGGGGGGTCCCCTTTAACAGCACTAAAAAAGAACCGATAAAGGGTACCATTTATCCGCACTGATAAAGGCCCCCCTTTATTAGCACTTTTTTAGCACGGATAAAGGGCCACCTTTATCAGAGCTATTTTGAGCAATGATAAATGTGTCCTTTATCAACATTATTTTAATCATTGATAATGTCCCAATTTATCAGTGCTTAATTAGTGGTGATAAAGACCATATTGCTTGAGCAAACCCAGCATTTACACAGAACCTGCACACCTGAGACAACACCTATACACACAACACAAAACATCACCTGCACACACAAAAACTACAAAAAATAACACCTACACACAAAAAAAAGCAAAGATGAACAAAACAGCGCACACAAGAGTTTCGCAAAAAAAATTCTATATATATTGACTTGAAATCATGAATACAAAAAAACACACTACTATATACATTCTAAAAATGTTTTATATGGTTAGAATTACAATTATCCCACAAGTGGTTGAAAACATTGGTGTTTCATCCTTTTTGCATCTGTGATCACCTCTCAAAAATTATCGTCCATGGTATTAGTTTTCGAACAAAGCATCCCAACTCAGGAAAAAATTCCACCTATATAAGAAAACAAATATTATGTTAGTAATACAATAATTAAAAAAATTAAACATTAATATGAAAGAATACATTAATAAAATACCAATTTCTAAAAAAAAGACACATTTGGGTATGTATAGGGCCATAAGATTATATGATACTTGATACCTGACCTTGATATGGGTAGGTAAGTAGACATCATAAGATACTAGAGTAATAAGAAGGAAAAAAGTCCACAAATTACAATAATTAATGATTTTGAGAGGTTTCTTAGTGTATGGACTTTCCCACTTTCTCTTCTTTGTCCTCTTATAGTAAGTAACTTTAAAAGATGACTTGAGGTGCTAAAGGTGGTGTTGATGGAGGCACAAATGGTGTTTCCTTTAGATAAAAAACAACAACATCCATGATCTCCACTTGACTTTGATAGCCCTGATCATCAGCCTCTCAATCACTTATTGAACCAACTTTGACCACGGTGTCCCTGGGAAAGTAAACTAGAGAGGTGGTAGGTGACCAAATTTTACCAGCCTCTTGAAATATCCAAGGGAAAAGAAAGTTCACCATAGTCCTAACAATATCAAGGAAGATATGAAAGTAATGATAAAACTTATCTTACCTCTTCACTAGAGCCATCCTAGTCTCCCTTATCTTCACTAGTTACCATTAAGCAAGTAATTATCATTCTCTAAGCTAGGGGTGCGTAATGGACTTGGACTTTGACAGAATCAATCATCACACTAAGTTCTCAGAGAAGTGATTTGACTTCAATAGGCTGTTGTTCATAGAATATTCCTTTGGGAGAGATCACATTCCCAAATACCTAAAGCTCTATTTTCACCTGACACAACACTCTTCAGACCTCTATGGTCAATGTATTCCTCTTATAGTTTTCCCAGTATTGGAATGTGATGGGAAACACCACCATAATTTGATCAGATCCCCCACCGACTAGAAATTCTTTCACGGGAACCCCAAGCATTGTTACTAAATCTGTTGGCACCCTCATTGTTGGTGGTGTTAGACCTAAGTGCCTCATTTTTTTTTAAGACACATAGAGAGTTGTGGGTCTTCCGAAGGATGTTTTTTTGTCTGGAATATAAATTTTTGATGATGCTGGATCCTCTGTGTCCTTCACCTCATCCACTATTAGAAGATCTATTTGCTTTATCACCAATAGATCCAACTAACCATTCAGGTATGAACCGGCCAAGGTATCAACATAAGACTTGGAGAGGCCAAAACCAACACTATCCATAGGGAAGGTCACCCAAACCTAATTTTCCTATTAGTTGAACATTATCCACAATTTTTGGTCCACCATGAGATGAATTTTTGAACGGATGTGGGGAGGAGAGCAGAATTTCATCTGAATGCACTGAACAATCTCCCAAAGTGGTATGATGCATACCACTCATAGAATATCTTTCAGTTAATCCAAGTGGATAAAACCCCCTCACCTATGGCCAAAATATTTCCTTAGGCTATAGGGTCACCCTTTACATTATTTTTAATTTCATAGTTTGGTGCTTTGTATGGTATAAAATTATTGATCATACCGGTTCACTTTTCTCTTGATCTCTAAGTTCATTAGTTTGATTAGACAGAACCCACTGATACTTTATAGAATTTTCCTAAACTAGTAACTTGGAATGTTGTGACTATTAAGTAACTCATATACACCAATTTGAGCCCCATCTAACCCCACCACAGTAGGAAGGGTCTGAATATTCTGAACAGGTCATACCCCTATAGATGTGGTCATGTTGGCAATATAACTTAGCCAACATGGGAACAAACAAGATGATAATCATACCACCTACAATCACCTCTACCATTATTATGGTGGAGACCATAACTCCACTTTTTTCTACATTGTGAATAATTACCCGCTTAGGTACATTGTTAAGAAGCTTACTAGATGAAGAAGGTGATGGCCCTGGGAGGTGACTGACCATCCCTATTCATTTAATTGACACTCTTAAACAATTTTCAAGTGATAAATCTCTTCCCCATAGTATTCTCATTATGGAAAAGCCTTGGGATTATTATTCAGACACTCATGTTGAGTCTTCTAGATGGTCTAGTTAGCCCACTTCTTGAAGGGGATATCAACCCCTAGATATGGGTCCTTCCAAAGGGATGTTTTGAATAGATTGATGAGATCCTACATAATGGGATGATTTTATTCCATTTTATCCTGAGTATATGTGGGATGAATTTACTCATCATACTTTTCTCCTAAAATCATATCACCGTAAATCAACTTAATTCCCCATATACTGATGTCGAACTCACCATACATAAAATGAAATGTGTTCATGTATTGACTCTATAAACTGAAAAATTCTACCATCAAAATTTGGTTGCAATAAGTAAGGGTTTGGTAAGCCTAAATACATTCAGAAAATCTTATCTTTTTCAGCTCAACCATAAACTCTATTGTAGTACAATAACCAAGAAGGGACAACCCCAGTTCATCCCAAAGCTTCCACCTCATCGAATAACCCAGCCAAATAACCACCCAAACTTATAATCTTATATAGAATTATACATTTTTGACATGTAAATATGGGTTTTAAGATCCAAATTATGTTAGAACCCTTTAAAATCAATCCACATAGGCTTCAAAATTAACCGTTAGGGATGTCGTCTTTTGAGATGAAATTACCCACATATGAGATGTTCTCTGTGAACATATTATTAGTTATAAGGATGTAGGAGAGAGGCATGATCCCTTCATGAGGTGGATAGTTCATAGTATCATTTAAAATAAAAAAACCCATATAAGGAAAACTAATTAGAAAATATAAAATCCAAGATATTGGTTCCCATTGAGTTTTTAAGATGCTCATGAGTGGACTGAATGACTATGCACTGGTCGACTTCCACACTATTGACCATTGTAGTCCAATGAACTATAGCCCCCTCAGCTTCAATTCTTGAATTCATTTGTATCATAAGAAAGATAAAATTTATATTAATTGTGAAAATGGAGGATTTTGTGTTAAAAATTGACTTGAGTAAGAAAGGGGAACATGAATAATTAGAAATATCATATTATGTTCGTGACTTTTTCAAAGTCATGTGATCACATGACCATAATAGGATCACATGATCAAATGAACCTGGGAGATTTATATGATTACACAGCCCATGAAGCTTTATGCGATCATTTAAATAAGAAAAGAATACATGAATCATGGTTCAAGTGAATTACTTTGATTATGTGATTTGTTTATGTGATTTTATCATGTGTTGAGATAACATGATCAGTTCACATGAAGAATTCATACAAAGGATATTATGTGACATGATCACATGAAGAGGCTTATGTGAAGTAGAGAAAAAACTAGGAGTTATCATAGAACTATGAAATATTGAGTCATTAGTGAAATATATTTCCCATTACTCTCCTATCTATAAGAAATTTCATGGAATACCAAGATTATCATAGAATACTAAAAGAAAAATAGAATCCCAAGGGAATCATTCAGGTATTCACTTCCTTATAACAAAGTCCTTTTATTATTCTGGAATTTGAATGTGAGGTGTGTATGCATCTGGGCATTGATGTGATATAGGTTCTATATGAGGTGCGTAGGCACCCAGATTTTGATGGGCATGAAAATGTATATATAATGAGGGTTTATTTGAGTAATTATTGAGATGAAAGATCTATGGACAATGAGTTTACTATGAAAACATCAAGATTACCTCTATGATTGAGCAAACATAGTGTTATTTCTCTTCCTGCAAAGGCATGCCACATGGACAGAAATATTCTAAAATAAATGAACCCTAAAAGAAATAATGAAAATAAAATCAATGTTTCATTATATAATTTTTTGTTAAAATAGACATATTAAATCGTAACACTACCATTACATATTTCCAAATGGTTTCTTTGGTCCAAATATAAGCAAATAACAAAACTAATGATTTTTTGTGCATTTTACTACTATTGGTTAACTACCCATTAGTATAGCATCTGATCTAACTTTGGATCTGGAGTCCCCATGATGCTCTCATCTGACACCATCTCTATGATATCATCATTCATGGTTCACTATTCCTTCTCTTCCCGCACCCATTTACCAAGTAAATGGGTGCCAAAAAAGAAGGAAAAGTGAATCATTAATTATTATATCATAGAGATGGTGTCCGATGAGAGCATCAGGGGGACTCCAGATGGGAAGTTCAGTTCAGATTCTATGCTAAGCGGTGGTTAACCAATAGTAGTAAAGAATCCTTAGTTTTGTTATTAAATTTTTGAGTGGTTCACAACCAATATTCTACCAACACAATACATTAGTAAAAACAGCTGCATAAATGACCAAAATATAGAATTTAAATGATCCATGCCATAATATTTTTATTCTAGTGATTTTGGAACCATGGAAACATAAAGAACTAGTTCATAAGAGTCTCTCATTAAGTTATGCTTTATTAGAAATTTAAATCATTTCTAAAACCATTCATCATAACCTAAGAATATAAAACATAATAAAGGGTGATCATATATGCTAAATAAGTATAAAAAAGGGAGATATCAATGATCATATAAGGATAACATAAGTTATAGGAATTCACCTTCATCCTATTTGTGTACAATCTTCCATCAGGTATGTTTCCCATTCGTTTCCAAAACAACTATATCATCTTGTGAATATGAGTTTTTGTGACAGTTATGGTAGTACTGAAAAAATATAAACATATAAAGGATTAATAAACATTTTAAATAAACTTGTAATTATTTTCAAAAATACCTCTTTAGGGATGCTAGTTTATTGATGAAATACGATCTCTTTTATAAATTTACAAACATAATAACCACAGTCCTTTCCATTTATTTGTTTAGCACACAGTAGAAACATCCAGAAAAATAAGTAATTTTTTTATATGTGTTTGGATAGTGAAATATTATTATATATACCAAGATACTTGTCTAGTTTTAGATCTTATATGTGTTCTTTTCCTTAGACTCTGGATTCATTCCATGGTGTAGATGATATTTTTTCACTGCCCTATCATAACAGAATCCTAATTAAAAGTTAAAATAAATTATATAACTAGATGTTTAGTTCTAAAATTTAGGATGTAGTTTATTAAAAATTGATAAATTTCTTCATGTGTGGTTGGTTTTTTGCATATCCATGCATTTAATCAAGAAAATAAATCATTGTAGTATCCAAATTAACTACAATCAGTATCCAATGCTACCGAAAAACACAAAAAGAAATAACTAATGAAAGAAATGAAAATATATTTTATATGATAAAATTGTAGAGTTTTACCCCTACATCATTGGTATTAAAAAGAGTATTTCATCCGTAATTTTGTTTTCAAACTATTTGAGATGGGATGAAATTATTTCAGCCTCTTTAGAGGAATTTATTTCTTCTTTTTAAGAGGTGATGTGAGGACTAACAAGTCAAAATTTTTGTTCATGGGGAAATCCCTTCAATTGTTTTTCATATATATTACTATGAAAAATATGAA
The DNA here is from genome assembly GCA_963277665.1 of Viscum album. Classification (NCBI taxonomy): domain Eukaryota; kingdom Viridiplantae; phylum Streptophyta; class Magnoliopsida; order Santalales; family Viscaceae; genus Viscum; species Viscum album. The sequence continues at coordinate 1,592,152,264 of OY728132.1, forward strand.
ATGTATTTAGTAATAATTATAATAATATATCAGCATTTGTAAAATCTATTCATGAAGACATACCTCATGTATACATTTACAAATGAGGCGCCTAACCATTCATACTTGAGGATTTCATTTACATTTTCATCACTAATGAAATCTTATTTTTCCTCTCCATACATATTTTTTTTTCAAAATCAATTGTGTGATCATTGTCATATATCAAATTTTTATCCACATGAGCCTTCATGATAATAAATTTGGATGTAGAATGGGTGGGTTGAAGGTTCTCTCAGTAGATTGTTTCAATCGGTTGGTTGATCTTTGAGATAATTTTGAGCTGATATTTCATTTCACCACCTTCTCTTTGTCATTTTGCAATAACATTCATAAGTTCAAAACTTTTTTCATTAAATTTTAAAGGTTAATCTAGATTAATAAATTTGAAATGGATACCTCCTTGTCGACGTGTTTTTTTACAAGAATTGATGACCATGATATGAATGTTCCAACATCTTTTTCGACTGTATGAATGTCATCAACGTCATTTGGAATATGTAGCTCGGAACTTGGATCATTGGCTACGTTAATCAACAGTCTGACATGATATATTGGAATTTGTCTATTGTGTAGCATTTTGTTCTACATATTGAACATCATATACCTCGCTACAATGCGGTAGGTGGGAGTTGATAGATATAAATCACAGTCAATTTTACCCTATAGTATATTAGTACAGGAAAGGTGTTAGTGTCTATGTGATTCACATTCCATAGAAACAACTATTATAACATTGATTACCTCAGCTAAGTTAGGTTTTTTAGGGGAATGGCTTGCCTCAAAGTTGGTGGAGGTGGGGTGGGATCTTCACACATGGGTTTTTGTTGAGTTGTTTCTTCTCTTTGCCCCCCCCCATCAAAATTTATATCATCTCTCTTTGGTATTGTAAATCTTATTAAAACATAGCTATTGTTTCTGTAAACTTTTTCATTTCCTCAATTTGATCCCCAGTTTCTTTTTCTTTCTGAAAATATGTTCGGGGTGTCACCCCAAAAACTGCACCTCTAACACGACCATACTGTTCTGGATACTTCAATGCTGTTAAAAGTATGTCTGCATCTGGTGCGAGTGTTATTGATTCCTGTGACTATGTCAGATATAAAATATAGTAAAATAAGTAGTCATTGTTATGTAATAGCATTTTAAATCAAATAAAATTTTAATTATGCCATACGTACACATGTTTCCCACATTTTTTTTGTGTTTACATTTATCAGTATCCCCTCTTTATTTACATGAGACTCTTTCTATAGTACATGGAGCGGAATGGAAGTGTCTTTCGATTTCAATCCATCAATCTACATATAAATATAGGAACATGGTTATGGTGTTGTTTTATGTCACATAAAATTATTACGATAGATTTAAAATACATACCAATTTTTTCTCAAGTGAAGTGTACCCCATCCTTACTTTATGGTAGGGGTAACCTGGTTTTGTTTCTCGGCCTTTATTTTCAACACTCATTTGTTGTTTCATAAATAAAAAAATTTCCATCAAAGTGATGAATACAAGAAACATCAAAAAATGTATTACCAGACACAATGTACCTGAAAATTATGCTCCCCACGACGGTTGCTCAATGCATCCCATGATCCTTGGGATATCAAGTGTGCATAAAGAGGAGGTGGGTGTGGCTTTATTTTCCCATCAACATCTTTAAGATGATATTTTGTTAAAATTATGTGGAAGCATCTATGACTGAATGGACCCACGTCATACTTTTTAATTGATTTTATAAGAACCCCCCATTCAAGGGATGAGGGGGAACCCTTACAAGGCCCATAGGCATAGGAATTACATTTCCCGTAGGCTTGGAGACATTACAAGACCCGTAGGTCTTAAGGAAATCATACAGACTATGACTACTTGAAACTGATCCTCCCCAGCAACTGCATTGTGATCATCTCTCCACCTTTACATGATTTTTGGCTAGCATGTCCTTGTGTATGGGTGCACAGGCACGGTAATGATGGAAAATTACATACCCTCTCATTATTACAAAGTCTTTTTAGCCCTGCTCTGGTGAATGTGCCTAGATCTTTCCTCTTTTGGAGTGGTTCCTTGTAGAATCTGTCTAGGAAACTACAAATCAGGTGGCCCTGAGGGCCTTGTGCAAGGAATCTACTATAAATTCACTCTGTAATGTATGATGAAGAGTAAGTGAATGTTTTAGTATTTTATTTTATTTTAATAAATTAAAGAAATGATATCATAATGTTACTGTAATCTCTTCCCACATTAGTGTCTTAATCCAGGGGACAACATGGTGTCACAACTATACATCAATCAGCACGCATTTCCGAGTGATGATTCCAATGTAGATACTAAATGTGGCTTTGTTAGAGTTAGCATGTTGGACTTTCTTATTCCATCCCACCACAAATTTGATGCCTTTTTCTTTTTCCTTAAGGATTTTGGTTAATACTGTCAAACTACGACATTCTTGTTTTTTTCACCATCAGGGTTTCATTTTCCTATCATTTCCTCAAAAGCATCATCATTATGTTCCTCTGGAGTGCTAGAATCAACATTGGGACCAACAACAATAGGTTTAGAAACTTGTTGTACCTCATCATTGGGACCAGCAGCAATAGAATGAGAAATCTGTTGTTGCTCTATACTTGGACCAACAACAACAGGTTGAGAGACATGTTGTACCTCGGGATTGGTCACATCAGCAGGTGCAGAAGTCATTATCTATAGAATTGGTCTAACATTTAATTTATATTACATAAAATCATCATTCAACATATAATAACATAACATAACATAATGTGTATTACAATAAACAAAAAACCTGATTATTGAACTCTTTTTTAAATTCTGAAGAGATTTCACCCCTCTATCAGCTCTGTAAATCCTTTATTTATGGTCTCCTATGACATACAAAATTTCATCTACATTGGTACCACTATGAAATTATTACGAATTCCCAATGAAATGGTCATCCTCCATTTAACTTTTATCTGACCCTTCAGTTGTTTTGGTCGATAACAGAACAATAGGCCAGTTTCGGTTTGGGGGATCTGGAACATAAAATACTTCCACTACATGTGATGCCATTATAAATGGTTCGTCTTTCTCCCCTTCCTTACTGAAATAAACTTTCACGGATCCTAATTCATCTATTTTAATAGTACTATTGTTATTAACCCACTTTAATTGAAAAATATGCACTTGGAATTCCGTATAATCCAACTCCCATAATTGTTTTATGATTCCAAAGTATGACATATTTGCATAAATTGAATTTCTATGCTTAGCACCGGAAACATGAATCGCTTCATCTACAAGTTTAAACCCATAATTCTGCATGGTTCTGTCTTCATAATGTTCATTAGTATAGAATGTATAACTATTAACTACATAAGCATTGTAAGATAATACATACACACTTGCACCTCTGGCTAACAATTGAAGTTGTTCTGAAATTCAGTCTATATATTCATCTAACTTCTTAAAAATATAGTCCCAAAACCATCATGTAAACTGTCGATTATGTGTATCTGATATTCATTTTTCATCCCTAGATGGATTTAAATGCCTAATAATTTCTTTGTGGGTTTGAACATATGGGTCAACGTCGAAACTGTTATGAAAAACATAAAGGTGGGCATGCTTCTGATCTGTAATACTGATTGTGACAACCTCTCTTCCAGAACATCCTTCACCCTCAAGCTGCCAAATGTAATGAGATTTAGGTAGGCCAATGATTTCCACACCAGATAGGTATTGATAATAGAATTCAATGTCTTCCTCAACAATATATTGCTCTACAATACAACCCTCTGGGCGACTTTTATTTTTGACATACCCTTTCAAAATCTTCATATACCATTCAATGGGGTACATACATCTATAATGTATAGAACCACATAGTTGAATCTCTCTCACCAAATGAACCATCAAATGAACCATCATATCAAATAATTTTGGTGGGAATAACATTTCAAATTCACATAATATGACGAGAATTTCTCTTTCCATAGTTGGAAATTTTGTCGGGTCTATAACTTTGCTGCATATAGAATTGAAGAAAAAACAGAGTTTCATTAATGTATGGAATACGTTCTTGGAAAAAATGCAACGTAAATCTATTGTAATTAGATCTTGAATCAAAACATATAAGTCATGTGATTTCAAACCCTTTAACTTTAAATCTCTCACTGACACGATGTTCTTGATATTTGATGAATACCCCTCTGGAACCTTTAAGTTATTCAAGAAGTTTCAAAATTTATATCTCCCCTCCCAAGAAAGAGTGTAAGCAGAAGGAGGAAGAAATGTTTGTTTTTTCACCCTTTACTAGTTCCAACTCTTCTCGTATTCCCATATCAACCATGTCCAATCTAGCATTAATTTCATCCTTTGTTTTTATGGGTGCATTTAGCAACGTGCTGATGACACTATCACATACATTTTTTTCAACATGTATAACATCAAGAAAATGTCTAACATACAGACAATTCTATTATGGTAATTCAAAATAAACTGATCTCCTTTTCCAATTGGTTTTCATATGTTTTTTCGAAAATATTTTACCAAAATTATTTTCCACATATTTTACTTTCTCAAACAATTGATCAATTATTAGTGAAGACAGTGTTGTACATTCTTCCAAACTTCCATCGAATAATGTCATCCAAGATCGGTACTTATGTTGTTGGGGTAGAAATATGAGATGTCCAAGAAACATAGTTTTTTATTAATGTTTCAACCTAATTGATTGTGTACCTTGTTCACAAATGAGATACACTTGAGTTCCTTTAATGCTATATCCTGAAAAATTTTGATTATCAGAAACGTCATTTATCATCCCATACAACATGGATCTCAAAGTGAAATCTTCATTTTTGTAAGCATCATACGACGTAACACCTGAATCCCACAATAATTTCAAATCCTTGATCAATGGAGCCAAATAAACATCAAAATCATTACCCAGTTGTTTTATCCCTGATATAAGAATAGATAACATGGTGTATTTTTGTTTCATGCATAACCACGGTGGTAAGTTATAATTTACCAACATAATCGGCCATGTACCATGACTTATACTTTGAAAACAAAAAGGATTCACTCCATCATTAGATAATTCAAGACGATGGTTTTTCGGTTCGTTTCCAAATTTAGGATACTCATGATCAATTCTATTCCACTAAGGAGATTTTGTCGGGTGACGTAGTTTCCCATCTTTTATTCTTGTATCTGCATTCCATGTCAATTGTCTGACAGTCTCCTCACTCCCATATAGGCACCTAAACCTTGGAATGATTGGAAAGTACCATACAACTTTTGTAGGAATAATATACAGTCATTCAGGTAGGCAAGTATTCTTTCAGAGATCGTATGCATCGAGTGTAGAATTCGTTTGGAATCGTATGTTCAGCTCGGGAGCACATTATCTTCTAGGAGCATGTCATTCTAGAGAGAAAGTAGTTTTGAAAAATTGGTGTCACTCCACTCTTTGCCTACTTTCAAATTATACACCTTCAGTACGGCTGACAATGCTGTATATTTAGTGCAACCAATTTATAATGACATGTTTTCACAACTCCTTAACTTCTCAAATAATTTTGGGCAATCACAAAGTTCATATTCAATTGTCCTTGTAATTTCCTCAATACGATCTTCATCATCATTCACATCTGTAATCACATCATCCATATGATCATCTTCATTGTTCATGCCTGTAATTATATCAGATGATCCATAAAACTAACTGTTATCCCATCTACTACCTACATTCGTTTTTCACCATGTTTTTTCCAACATGTATAACTTTGATCTATTCTGTGATAGATCAAGTTTTTTTCCAACTCCTCTGGACTAATTAGTCTTGAATAACAATAGCGTAAACACAGACAAATGATTTGATAAGGGACATATGCATGATCTTTTGCAAACTTGATAAACTCTTTCATGCTATCTTCATAATATTTTGTCAACTGATTGAAATTCATCCATTCTTTATTCATATTCATCCTATATGACATAGAAATATTAATATTTAACAAAATAATTACCCAAAATATGTTCAACTAGGGTCATCATATAACTATAATCAATGGAACTAGTAATTAAAAACAATACCCTTACCTCTCCAGGCATTACTCAAGACCAAAGTAGATCACATTTATCTTCCCAACCACATGATCAATAGAACTAGCTATGAGAAGCCGTTGCACTAGAATGTTCTAGTATCCCACATGTGATCTATAGGCATTGTTTTAAACAAATTTTTTAGTGTTTCTCTTGAATCATAATGTCTCTAGTCAAGAACTATGGTACTAAACTAATAGATGGTATGATTTTCAGTAGAGTTCTTGTGGGCGTAAGGATTCATTACATGTGTTGTCATAGTTATTTGAATAGGGTTCCATGTAGTGTCTCATAGACTCCTCTAGTGAATTGGTTTTCTAAGATTTAGTGGAATTGTACTAGTAACGAAGTGGTAGTGCCATTGAAATGGGTAAAGTTTGCATAGATATTCAATGGTTGAAGAACTAAAACATTGAAAAAAAATCATCCCTTATTCAATCGCAACACCATACAAACCAAACAATCACAATTTTAGATTTTACAAAAGCATCCCTTATTCAATTACGTTTTTTAATTCAGGGGTTATCACAGAAGTTTTATCATCCTGGGGAATTAATTCATTAGTCAGTATACGTAAATTAAAAAAATTATATTCAAATGTTCAACAGGAACCATCCAACACACAATTCATTTAGTGCGCAAAAAAGGACCACCAACGGACACAATTTTCAGCAAGGAATTTAGCTCATACATTTCACAACATAACGATCAATATCAAATAGTTATAACATGAGAACAAGAGGAAACCAATGATTAAGAGGAGAAAACTCGCCGCAAAGGTGTCGTTCAGCGCGTTGCAGAGGTACGTTCGTGGCAGAGGAGAGGCACGCGGTTGAGGACATTTGCAACTAAAAAGAAAACATAAAATGAGAAATCACATGTTAAACAATATTCTTCGTCAATAGTGGCATTTTATATTCCATATATGATATCTTCTTTCTATTTATTTATTTTTTGGGTATCTTCTATTTTTCTAGATGTTCAACTTATGAATGAAACATGTCTGCTTTCCAGGAGAAAGATCATTTTTAATTTACTCTAATTTAGGGGTAAAATGTTCCACATTAATTGTATTTTTTTCAGGGTATTTTTGTTATCCTTTATGTATCTTGAACGCCTCTTCGGTTAGTGTAAAGTCAGGTCAGTTGTTGGTTATGATACGAGCCCAGGTTGTGTCATTACATTTCCAATTTCAATTGACCCATGTCCATTTAAATATAGGATTTGGGGGGGGGGGGTCAAACACTAATATATAGAAGGACTAAGAGAGGTAAAAATTATCCTAGGCTCTCCAATACAAGTGATGATATATGAAACATACACTGGGTGAGGTAGAACCACCCAAGAGGAGAGCAGGGGGAGGTTGTCATAGTTCAAAGGGGTTTTAGATGAGAAAAAGGAAAAATCCAGTAAAAAATGTTCAAAGGGGAAGGGGTGGGCTATCAAGGGGGTAGGGGGGCTACAGGGGTGTGGGGGACAGGGGGAGGGGAGTGTGGGCTATCCAGGTAGGGGAGGGCTCTCCAGGTGGGGGCTACAGGGGTTTGGGGGAGGGGTGTGGGTTATCCAGGGAGGGGGGTCGGGTTGTCCACTATGAAACAACCATTAGGGATCCTAAAGAGTGAATTATGAGAGGGAAAATTTATGGGAAAGAGGGGTTTGGGTGATAGGGTCAAGTGACTAATAAAGAATAGAGTAGCCTCATTAAGAAGACTAAAAAATATCTTTTCAATTCATGAATAGGGTACATTATGGTGTAGCCTAAGAGTCTATTGCATAGTGAACCCTATGATCTCACATTGTTGAATTACCACAAGGTACACACTGCAACACTAATCCCTTGAGAAGAACCATTAAATCTTGATCATGAATTCTGATGTGACTATATGACTCATGGAATAACATCCACCCCCCCCCCCCCAAATAGTATAGAGGGAATGACATATCCAACATTCCACATGATCCAAACCATTAACATAAGGCGGGTCCCATGGATAAACTCAAATACATAAAGGAGGGCCTAAAGAGGAATAACCAATATAACCTATAACCCAATCTAAATCACTAATACAAGGTATTTTTCATGGATAATTATATATACTAGAACTGGATCGTGATAAGGTCATAAAAGAGCCAATTTATTGCCTAAGAAGCACTACCAATGTAAGACAGATCAATTGCTAAATAAACATGCATAAAGAAGATCCTAGGGAGTGTATAACATTTCTAACCTTCAACACAATCCGAACCACTAAAATAATTTATGTCTTGTGGAAAATCCATATACCCCATTATTTATAACCAAACATAATCTTTAAAAAATTTGAATGAATGTTCACCTTGGCGGAGTATCTCTACATTGAAACCTCAATGTCTCTAGTCCTCATCCTCATCATATATATATAATAAATATTAAGATATAATGAACAAGCCTGGAAGATAAGCCTCATCCTAGAACTTAGCTATCCAATGATTGATACCTAGCATCAAGCAAGAGGCTATTACATAAGAAGCTCATACATGACCCATCCTAAGAATCCTCACTAAACATACCCTTTATTAGAATATCCTATGGTTAAAAAATATATCATGATGATCCCAAGACCTATAGGTAACAATATATCAACAAGAATTCTCTTTATTCATATTTTTATACCAACCTAAACCACCCCATGTGTGGATTTCCCTACCCTTAAGGTCAAGAATAATCCACATTATTATTTCCACTAACATCATAATCAACCCCTTTCCATGTACTGTACTAATAAGGGTTATAAGGGAGATGTCACAATTTCATATATCCATGATAAATATTTTTTGTGGGATAATCATTACAAACCATGTACTAAACATGATATAAGTTTTAAAATAATACTTGATATATCTCACACAACAACCTACCCACTGGTTATCCCATCACTAGTACCCACCAATGCATCTCCTTAATCACAATATGCAGTACTACCACAAATGCCCATGACTCAGGACAGCCAAATCTCTAGTAATGGAATGGTCTTTACCAATAAATTTCTCATCACTATCACTCTACCCAAATTAAAAATCCATATAAAAACCCATTCCATATGGTTACCATAATTCTTCCCTCACAAAAACCTCCACCCATGACCATTACAACCTGATTGATCATAATATCATTCATACAGTTTCGACCTAGCCTATTAGTAATTAATAACATGAACCAATACCACTATAGGGTCCATTAGACCTAACTCTGCACACCAACTATCTTTCTAATGCAGAAGAGTAAAAATTACATACATAAGAGACTCACCGGGGGGATTTTTGCATTGTATAGAAGGTTGTTAGGACTTTCGTCAGATGAGGTGGGCACGTCGGAGAAAGTCACGTGGACAAGGTTATTGCACAAGGAAGAGAGGGATAAGGAGGTGGTGGAGGAGGAGGAATCCATGGAGGTGGAAGAGGATGAGTCGGTGGACATAGGAGGAATAGGTAGTGGCAGTAGAGGAGGAGTAGAAGCAGGTTCACAGCGAAGGAGGGATCGCAGCGGAGGAGGAGGAGAAGGCAGTGGCGGCGGAGTAGGAGGAGGACGGTTGGAGGGGAGGAGGATAAAAAGGCAGTGGTGGCGAAGGAGAAGGATTGGGCATCATTTCCCCGCACTAAGTTATAATTTCCCTAACATAGGATCACCATACAATGGGTATATCATCCCTAAAATTCATTACTTTAAGATATAAATATTATTGGGTAGTGCATCTAAAATCATTTGAATATTTCATAATTGGTATAAAATCTCAGATCACATTATTATATAGTAAGTGGGAAATGAAACTTATAAAAAAACATCATAGTATCACATCAAGTATACCATCCCATTCTTTAGGCATCTTTGACAAGAATTTCCATATCATCCCAGTCCATAGGCCATGTCGGAGTGATTAGGCAGGTCATCCCACACCCAAACAAAGATATTAATCCAGGGGTAGCACTTCCACCACATAAAAATATAATTACCAGTGGTGATAGTGTCCAATAGTATATAAACAACATAAAATGGAATTATAAACATCTTATAAAATAATAAATAAACCATAACCAGGTTTTCCTAACAAATGACTCACTCAAAGTTTAAGATTAGTTCATCCACACATGCTGAACCCATATCCAAATCCAAAACTAGGCTATAACCCACTCAGATATTACAGTTCATAAGGGGGTGTAATAATCACCCCAAAAGTTAGTCAAATAAGTCAAAACATCTATGAGGAAACACTAAGTTTCATTTGGGTCAAGGCTCACACTGACCTCACATAATCCACACATCTCTTATTCAAGGGAGGCTAAGGGAACCTATTTTGTTCCCTCTTTGTTATTTTCTACCAAGGAGGAATACCTATTGGTTAAATAGAACATAATTACAATTAATTTAATTTCAAAACATGGAACATATTGTCCATTGAATCACTCTACATCACATTTAAGGATAGAACATAGACCAAAATGAACTTACCTACTCTTAGGTGGTGAATTAAAAACATCCCAATAAAAAACTGAAAATGAAATATTTCAATTATACACTTATCCCATATCTTGGGTAGAAAAAAGACACCTGAACAAGGTCCTAGGAACCATTGTATAACACAAGGGAATCCCCCAAGGGCTCTTAAATGTAATGTTCAACATATTTTAATTTATTCCTACAACCCCTAATGGTAATGGTTTGAAACCACCAACAACAAAGTGGAGTCGACTGCTTAATAATTCTTAGCCACTATATCCTAATCTCATCCAAGATTGATCAAGATCCATCATTCATTTTCAAAACACATTAGGAGGCTGTCGTAGCGTAGGAGGATGAGTCAAGTGCCAGAGGACGAGGAGGAGGAGGAAGTGGCAGCCGAGGAGGAGAAGCAGGGTCGCAACCAAGGAGGGATCACGGTGGAGGAGGAGGAGAATACTTCAGCAACAGAGGAGGAGGATGAGGATGGTCACAGTGGAGGAGGAGGAAAAGGCAGTGGCAGCGGTGGAGGAGGAGGATGAGGAGTATGGGTCGCGGTCGAGGAGGGTTCGCGGCGCAGGGTTCAGCTTCCGCGAAGGCTTCAAAGGGTGAAACGGAGGAGGGGCCTATTAGGGTTATTTTATAAAAACTGTTGGAAGCTTTATCAGCACTAGTTAAAATCATTGATAAAGGTATGTTTTATCAATGCTGATAAAACATACCTTTATCAGCACATTTTTTAGCGCTGATAAAACACCTATTTTTCAGCGCTAAAATTATAGCACTGATGAATACTTATTTCATCAGCCCTTTATAGGGATGATAAATATTTGCCTTTATCAGTGCTTAAGAAGAGATGATAAAGCTATAATTTTAATAATTTATTTATATTCTTATATATTTATTTAAAATTATATATAAGATAAATATATATTGATTTATTAGTAATTATAACTATAAATAGTATATATTTATAAATATTAACATATAATTGTTAATATATTTATCTTAATAAAATTATAATTACAAATGTATTTGAAAAGTATTTATATATATCATTAAAAATATAATAAAATATAGTTATTATTTAAATATATTTAATGTAATTTTATAAATACATTTTTTTAGAACATATATAGCTCATATGGGTAACATTATGAATTAATTAGTATACCACATCATGTAATGTAGAAATGAACATTCATGCATATGATACATAACATATACGCATATATTCATTGACCAAATTCATTGGAAAACACATATATATTCAAAAAAATTAATTATAAATATATATATATGAAATATTATTATATATTTATAAATAAAATAAATATAATAAAAATATTAACTATAAAAAATATAATAAATGCAATGAATTGATCTAATAAATCTAATAAATCTATAATAAGTATAATAAATCTAATAAATATATTTATTATTTAATGTAATTTATTATAATCTTATAATTATTTAATTATATATATATATAATTATAATATTAGAAATGCTTTTTCACCTAAGACATTATATATATATTTTTGAATTATTAAAAAATATATATTGATTATAAACATTTGTTTTTTATTTAATGTATTCAAATAAACATTATTTTTTACTATAAATATAATAATTGTATATAAATTAATTTTAAAAACTTTTATCAGTGCTAATAATATCACTAATAAATGTCAACTTTATCAGTGCTAATAATATCCATGATAAATGTAAAATTTATCAGCGCCTGTTTTAGCACTGATAAAGTGTAAATTTATCAGTGCTTTTAGCTAGCTCTCATAAAGGCCCACCCCATTATCAGCACTTTCATCTTAGCACTGATAAAAGGAAGTGCTTCCCTAGCCATGTTTTGTGGTAGTGACATCACCATAAGAATGAACTAACCAGATTCAATCCCTAACTTCCAATGGAATTACACCATCAAAGAATCCACTACCACAATACCATCTTCATGATCTACTACACCCACTAGAACATCTCCAACACAAACACCCAGTATGGCTTTTGGAAACACCCCTAGCCTAAGGCCAATGCTTATTCTAATCAAACACCACATAAAAGGCCCAACTAGCCTTTCCTGAGGAACCCAAGCATGTGCCTCAAATGTTCTTATTTTTCCTCTCTATGCCACCACGTTCAACCCTCATTCAGCTCCACATACTTGTAAAACTACTTGCAGGAAGGTCACCCTCACATGTCTTACACATCACCACCCACCTTAGGAGTTTCATTTCCACCACTATCCTCAAGAAAATCAATCCACCAAGGGCCATGATCTAATGCTACCAAACCCAATAAGTGGATATGGCCACCCCAACCTCACCCAAATGACATATCAAAACATCAACACTTGTCCACCCCCATCTTTCAAGAACGGGATATGTTCCATTTTCAAACACCCATTACATCAAGAGGACCCTTCTCACAAACCAATGATGGTAAACCTTCCACCATGAAGATTTCCTCACACTACTCAATGAATACACCCCCCAAGAGGTTCTATATCTGGAAAAAAGAAAAAACTTTAAGTATTTCAATATATAGTTGATGCTCTCTTTGTGTACCCAATACGATGTTAAGATGTTGGACATGATCATATCAAGTCTAGAAGTACACCAAGATTCTTTTGGAAAATACCACCACAACTAATTCATCATTGATGTAACCTTCTACTATAAGGATGTCAACATATCAAAGTTCCTAGCTTCCCTTCCTGCAAGATCCTTATTAGCACTCAACCACAATTGATTGAGTGGGATTACTAAACCAAAATCACTAACATCTCATGAATATCTTCCTCGTATCCAGGACCCAACATTTCTTTTGGTACTACCATTGTCATACCACTCGACTTATTTCAACAAAACCCTGTAGATTCACAATAGAAACACAATAATCTATTGCGCTAATCTAAACAAGATGGTCACTTTCATAACCAACTATTCCCACTATAATCTCACAAAAAATGGTAGGTTGTTTTCCTGAGCCACCTATTCACACATACAAAATGGAATCATGCCTCCCCATCACCTTCCCATATCTGAGCCTCATTAGAACCATCAAGTTCACACAATTTTCTATGACCATTAACTGAACTCTGCCCCGGATCCCATGTTTTTGACATCACTGGAGCAAGACCCAAACTCCCAATCACACAAATATCAATGCCCCTTGGTCCATCAACCCCATCGGACTCAAGGAATTATAAAAATTCCTATCCAAAAACCAAAAAGTTCGCCAAACCAATCCCAAAAATGGGACCACCCCATCCCCCAAGTGTCATTCCATAAAAAAAATTCCATGATTTAGTCGCACTTGTCTTCTCTTCCTAAATTCAACACTGATTCCATCGTTAATAATTGTCAAAAAAATTCAATTCAGACACCCGAATGATCATGCATCTTCCAAAACTAACCTTATAACCAACCACAATCACTTATGTTCTTCCCAAAGAAAGAAAAACAGTCATAACCATGCACTTATATAAGAATTTGATAGTACCACCATGCATTGATTCCGCATATGAAGTACCCACCCATGCTTCACATTCCAAGGAACCTACAACATTAGGCTAACCCATCTGTAGGTTACCCTCGATTGCTCAAAACCACCAGTGCGTAATAAGAAATCAAGTTGCATCTCTAAAACCATTGAATTTCCCACTACACCCACTATGTCAAACCCAAACTAGGAAAGACTCTCAATCTACCAATATTGAAGTCAAAAACGCACAGAAATTCCATACAAAGTCAAAAACACTAGAAACCTATCTAACCCATCTCTCATGTTCTAAAATCTTGCACCCATATGCCACTGAATATTTCCTCGAGTTCGGTTGGCCACATGGCCTCAAATGCATCTTACCAAATGCAAGAGACTACCGACTACCTGGGGGAGACTAGGGTGTGTTTATGGGGAGACTATTTCCTATTATATAAGTGTAACACAATGATATTACAATAAAATTAAAATAGAATAAGTAGTAATTCATCCATGTATGAGGAAATAATCAAGACATGTAAATATAACAATGACATAAGAAATATCATATACAAAATCATGATGATACATGTCATGTTATCTGTATAAAAAGCATTCAAAATAGGTCTACAGGAATGATTACAACACATGTATCAAAATACCATAAAGAAAAAACAATAACTATATCAAGATAGAATCACAAGCCTTATCTTGGTCTCATTCTCCCCTACTCTTAATCATGTCACAAAGTCAAGCATCATATTGTGGGTGCTTGCCCCGACCCTGACCTACATCCAAATTTTATATCCAGGTAACCAATGGGGGTCCAAAAAAGGCGTGAGATACAATCATAGTATTTCACCACCCAAAGTGTCTATAACAAATCCTTCTTATACAATATAATATGTGGATGAGTGAAATATATATCACAGTTATGTAGTAATAAATGTAAAGATCCCATGGCATATGTACTAAAAACAAGTGATACTATATATCCTAATAAGGATCCCTATAAAATAAGGGTGAGACTCCTATAACAAGGTAGTTGTAAGAATAAGGAAGAAAAGCACAATGACCACATTATATACACAATATATTGTATCATCCATGACCATGACTAATAAAATGTATCTCATAACAACCACGATTGAGATGAATAATCAGGCATGTCACATTTACCATGGATGTGGCATATAATCAAAAATTAAAGACCCTGCAGGATTGGATCCAAGGTATAATGAACCAAGGAATCATCTTCGAGTCTTAAGATTATCCCAATAGAAACTTAGTTATATTTGAATTGGGTTCCAAGGAGAAATTCAATAGACCATGTCCACTACGATCCCAAAAAAAACTAGATCCAAGGGGTAGCAATGACCAAGTAATGACACAAAATCAAAATCCAAGGAGCATACAGGTCTTTGTGAATCTATATCTCTATCATGACTCATGGTGTAGCACACCCAGAAAACCTTTATAATCATTCAATATTCAATTCAATCACTATTTCATACCATCAGTTCACCCTCTCAAATAAAAAATAACAATCATTCACATTTCATGAGTTTACCCACTCATTTCCACAATTTCTAAATAATCCATTCAAGCAATTCAACTTCCATAAAAACCATTCGGTCAAAATCATAAATATTAAAATGAGTAAATATCCATCTCCTAGTAATCAATTCAATTCAATTCAATTATTAACATGATTCCTTTGATTGGGAAAGCACTAACTCACCCCATGGGGGGTTTAACAAAGGTATAGGCAAAGGAAATTCACATATAACACCCCATGGGTGGACTTGGTTAGGGAGAAACCTCCAACACATCTCAAGGAACTAAATGGAAACCTGAAAATGTTCTATTTCATTTAATTCAATTGTTCAATTTATTTTCGGGGTGTCTCCATAAATTCTGGATGGTGGAATAATGAAAAATAGTTCTATAAACTACCAAACCTCAGTGGAAAAGTATATAACACCTACCACAGGTCTGTAGTAGAGTGTTCGTCTAGTATAATCTTCTGATTTGTCTCGGATCGAGTGAAAAATCAAGAATGTATGAATAGCCTAAAAATAGGAAATATTATCTTGAACCTAAATTACTCTATTGATACCAATTCAAACAAATAAGATCAGAAAAGGAATTGAGTACTCACTAGTAAAGATCCATTGAGATCGATGATTCATGATTACAAGTTTGGACAGAGAATCGGGATCAAAATATATCAAAAACCTTCAAAGGAGGTCTCCCTGTATAAAGAGAATGGCCAACAAAAGAGAAGAGGAGTATTTTTAGGATATTACATAATTTAAGGGTAAATTTTTAATTCTACATAAAATTATTGTGCCAAATATTTTAGACACATGGTTTTCCAAGTCATACACCAACCCTAAACTATCTTCTATGATAAGGGGGAACCCACACATTCAGTGTGAATGATTTGACTAACTGTGCCCAAATTATGCATTTTGGATTTGAAATAAAATTCAGGTGCCCTGCACGGTTGTGCACTTCCATCCACATGGTTTCCTAATACTATGCAATCAGCAGCACCCCACTCTCAAACCTCACATGGTTAGAAGTAACCATGCATCCTTCCCTGCATTGTTTCTACCAGCTATGCATCCTTTCCATTTTTTACAAAATTCCAGGATTCGGGCTCTGAACAAGCCCCAGACACCCCCTAATAACCCCATGATGTAACGACCCAAACTTTTATTAATGAAAATCCCTCTTGATCTATTTAAATATATTATTATGTAAAATGGTTATATAAAATATATGAACTTCCATGGTTTTCTATTTTTGGATTTCAAAATACTATTAATAATTGTTATTGTTTCTAATATAGATGTTGAATAGTTATCACATGATTAGTATAAATATAGGGCTTTAACAATTTGAATTTACTCAAAAAAATAAAGTGATGTCCTCGTTTAGTATAATTTCTCCAGACGAAGCCCATTTTTCAGAGCTTGGAAAGGAGGTGGCATCATTAGGATTTTCTCTTGACAAATCCCAATCCAAGCTTCAACACGTTAATCTTGAACTGAACTGCCTACGAGAGAAGTGGATGTTAATAGGGATTACCACTAAAGAGATGTTATCTGAGCCTCCCCAATAGTCTATCACCATTGCACACCTTACCCTTAGGTATTATTCAGGTGTTATAAGAGTATATGTAATAAGACACCATCACCATGATTGTGTACTTTATTTTTGTATAAATAATATACATTTATTTTATTGTTACTTTGTAAATGTTTTTTAAAGCACAAATAGTAGTTTTAGTAAAAATTCAGTTAAGACATCTGTTTTGATGAATTAATGGATTTTTTAATTAAATAATATTTTAACAAAATATTATTACTAAATTATTTCTTATTAAATATAAATGATCTTATATTTTTTATGAATACAATTGTAATTGTTATTATGGTTTGAAAGTCATTTTTGTCGAAACCCATGAATTTTCGATAAATGTAGGTTTTTATTTTAAAAGTAAAAAATAACATATTTAGAAAATTATTTTGATAAAATTAATATTATTTTTTGATTTAGTACATCTAAATTATCTAACAAAGAATTTTTTATAATTTTCTGAGACAATCAAATTTTTGGGTAAAAGATAAATACTGGTAAATATATAATGTGTTTTATGACATCATAATGACCCAATAGTGTTTTAATAAAATTATATAAAAAGGTTGTTTAGACAAAATATGTTTTTAATTTAAAATAATGTGATTTTAAGTTTTTTTGATTATTTTATGGTGCCTTAGTGGACCCTCCAAGACTTATAAACATTTTATCTTTTAAAATGATTTCCATGAGAGTGTGACTCACCTTCACATAAGCAAGCCAAATATTTTAAGAAGTTAGGACATTGTACTAATAGAAAAAACTATACTCCCATTTGGCAAAAACCATGGGCAGAACCCAAGGGTTGGTTTGTGGTTTTGATTAGTTTAATGTGTGGTGTCCAAAACCTAAATAATAAAGAATTCCCTCTTTTTCCATATATAAACTCGTCCAAGCCCCCACTTCTCTTCACAAAAAACCCCTAGGTCATGTCCCTACTCGATCATCCTCTCCTTAGTATCCTACCAAGGCGCCCTAATCCCCCAAGAAGTCTCCCTTAAGCCTCTCCCAAGCCTTTGGATCACACTTCTAAGTAAGGGATTTCTTCCTTTCCCATTTTTTATCCAAATTTCCTTATGTTGTTATACCATTTTTTTCAATTAAAAATGTTAGTGTATGATTTCTAACCTCCCCCATACATCCCTCCTTATCTTTTAATGATGAGATACCTCTTTCTCTCTCATTAATGCCTATCATGTACACCTGTTACCATGCCGAAATTCTTTAGGGAATTTATCTCTTGTCATTTACATTCAAGTAATTATTTTATAATACGCCTCTAAATTACATTACATATGTTGGGATATTATTTTCTAGGACCCCATTACTGTCCATTTCATGTATAAATGATTTTATACTTCTTTCCCTCTCAAAAATCCATTTTTACGATTTCTATTTGACGTCGTTATTCTGCTAAAGTTACACCAAAATTTTCATTCCAAAATCATCCTGTAAGTGAATAGCATACCTGTATCTCTATGAAGGTTATTAATCTTTATGACCATGTACTTATTGATTGTGTAATTACATTTATGTATTCCACATATCTTATTCTTGTAATAAATTATGATGTTTAATGAATCCATGTTGTATAATCTATGTGGCACACTTATACATGAAATTAAATGTTTATAAAGGGTGCGCCCTGATAGCGCTCCAATGCATTGGGTAAAATTAGTATCATGATACGTCAAGTGAAATGAGGGTTTAATCAAACTAATTCAAGTGAAATGAGGTTTTACTCATGCTCTATGTGCAATGACCCTTGGCTCATGCCAATATCATGTTAAATGTTGATGCCACATTTCCATGTCATGATAATCATGTTATATCAGGCCTTTATGTTCATGTGTATCTTATAATCCATTGATATGAATATTTCCTAAAAAGTATTGTATTATACATGTTATGCCTTGTTTAATACCTTACTATGCATTATATCTCACCCTTTTCTTATTCATGTCCTCAAGTTATGACATGTAATGCTAAGTATAAAGGAATGTGTGTGGTCAAGTAAAATAATTTTTCAATAAAGATGTGTATTTCATGTTTTAAGTTGGTATGTAATGTTCCTAAGCCCCAAATACACTAGACCTCTCGATCTTCTATGTTGTATAAAGTGTTGATTTTGTTTAATAAATTATGTTTAAGTGTGAAATAAAGAGCAGCGTTGTTATAGTTGGTATCAGAGGATAGGTTTAGTGATTTTTGGGATTAAGATTATAAAACCTTAGTAAAATCCTCAGGGGTAAGACTAAGTATAATAAAAACATCCCTAAATTTTGGTGAGTATTGATTAGGTGTTTTATCAATAAAATACATCTCTGTCTGGAGACGAGCAGGTAGAGGCATCTCTGGCACAGATGTATCTAGGGGTAAAATGCAAAAACACGGCTTTGAGCTAGACTTGAATGGGAACTGGTGCACAAAAATGGGCCTTATTTTAATCTTGATAACAACACTCCCAGGGGATATGTTTTGGTAAATTCATAAGTTTAGTACGAACCATTATTAAGGGAATTAAAAAATTCCCCTAAGAATATATGTTGGGAAGTAGATCATGGATAACATAGATTGAAGCCTATAAATTCAGAAGTTGAGGAAATAAAAGTAATTTATAAGTCATCTATTTTTGTATTTGGATTTCAATTTATGTGTTACCCCTAAATTTCCTTTTATTCGAGTCGATGTCTGGTAATAGGAGGAAATGGGCTAACAACTGATGCAAAGATCAATGTGATGATTTCTCTAATGAGATTTCCAATGCGATGGGAGCGGGAATCATGAACTTTGTCATGATAATCTCTCAGTTAACTCAATTTTTGAATAGAAACATGGTTTAATAGGAATGTTCAACCCCCCTTTCCAAAGAAAGAACAAATCGCAATCGATAGCTTCATGAGACAAAGGAATCCTACTCTTAATTGATCATCCAATCCCTCAATCGTTGAACAATGGATCAACTCTATTGAAAAGATCTTCTACATCCTTCAATGTTCCAAGCAAGAGAAGGTTCTTCTGGCTACTTATTGTATGGAGGGTGAAGCTGATCACTGGTGGACGTTGATCAAAAATATGAAGCCCAAGGAAGAGATCAAGGTGTTGGAATGGAAGGATTTCTAGAAAATGTCTTTTGACAAATATTTTCCTCACACCCTCCAACTTAAGATGGAAAGGGACTTCCTTGAACTCAAAAAAAAAAGACGACGAATCCATTAGAGCGTATGAGAAAAATTTCACCAGGATTTCACGATATACGTATGGATTTTTCATTTCCCGGAATGAATGGTTGACCGCTTCTTTGGTGGGATAAAACCTAGCCTACGGAAATCCCTAGTGATCCATGACTTCGAGAGCTATGAGTAAATTGTATGATATGCCCTTAATATTGAAATGGATATTGGATAATCTCAAGGGTATCATGGAGATAATAAGCATAAGGTGGACTTTAATTATATCAGTTTCATGGATAAATCTAATGGTGCTAAGAAAATATAGTACCCCGCTTTCCAAATTTGTCGAAAGAATCACCCTATAAATTTCCTGAAGGGGATGAGGAAATACTTTAGATGTGGAAGGGAAGGGAACCTGGCCTTTAACCGCCAACAACAAAAACCCACAGATACAACATAGGAGAGGAACACCCAATTCAACCCTCAATGTATGGTTCATTGCTTCAACTACAAAGAACCATGACACTTTGCAAACCAGTGCCCTAAGCCAAGGGTTTTCAGAGGCAACCAACAACCT
The DNA here is from genome assembly GCA_963277665.1 of Viscum album. NCBI lineage: Eukaryota > Viridiplantae > Streptophyta > Magnoliopsida > Santalales > Viscaceae > Viscum > Viscum album. The sequence goes on from OY728132.1 coordinate 1,592,173,280, forward strand.
CCAAGGGAGCAAGGGTGAGCTTTTTCCGTCACTACTGCTGAAGTGAACCCCGACAATGAAGTGGTGATAGGTATGCAAGTTATTCATTCAAGAATAGAAAATTTACTTTTTTATTTATGTTCTATGCATTATTTTATATCCTGAAAGTTTAGTAGAATAATCCCAACACCACCACAAATCATGTAAGTAAAGATGTCGGTGAGAATGGAAAATTGGGAAATCATTGCATCCCATGAATATGCCTCCCCCTGCCATAATTTGTGGTTTGAAATTCCCAGAAAAACTAATCATACTCCCTTTGGTGTAATTTGATGCAATTCTTGGCATGGATTGGCTATCATTATATAGATACAACATAAATTATCAAGAAAGAGAAATCACTATCCATATGGAGAATCGACCCCCCGATGTTGTACAATTTCAAGGAGGAGGATGAATCATATTTAGCACCATCTTCTCAAGAATGGATATTACTATCCTATGAGTATGTGTATCTTTCTTAGATTATTGAGTATAAGTAAGAAACCATACATGAAGACATGTCGATTGTGAGGGAATTCGCTAAAGTGTTTCCTGAGGAATTGTCTAGTCTCCCTCCTAGAAGAGATGTTGAATTCTCAATTAATCTTATACCTATAAAATTTACACTATACAAGACTCCATATAGAATAGTAGTTTTGGAGCTTGAGGATCTGAAGAAACAACTACTTGAAAATCCGGATAAAGGGTTTATACGCCCAAGTGCTTCACCATGGGGTGCATCTGCCCTCTTTGTCAAAGAGACGGATGGGTCAATGTGCCTTTGCATTGATTATCGTGAGCTCAAAAAATTCACGATAAAAGAATAAGTATCATCTTCCACGAATTGATAAACTGTTCAACCAGCTACGTGGTGAAAAATACTTCTCCAAGGGAGATTTTCGGTCTGGATATTACCATGTAAGGGTGAAGAAGGAGGATATCCCCAAGACTGCATTTCGTACAAGATAAGGGCTCTATGAATTCATAGTAATGCCTTTTGGACTCACTAATTCACCAGAAATATTCATGGACATGTTGAATAGAGTCTTTAGAGATTAACTTTACAAATTTGTGGTAGAATTTATAGACAGTATTCTAATATATTACAAAACCAATAAGTAGCATGAAGAGCATCTAAGCACTGTACTAGAGACCTTGTAAAAGGATAAGCTCTATGAAAAGTAAAAAAAAGTGTCTGTTCTGCTTAAAGGAGGTCTCATTGTTGGGTCATATCTTCACAAGTAATGTTATATCTGTGGATCCTTCTAAGACAGTTGCAATTGAGGGATGGATGAGGCCAACATCGGTAATGGATATCCATAGCTTCCTGGGATGAGTTGGATATTATCGCTGATTTGTGATAAATTTCTCATGATTCTCCAGACCTCTTATCAAGCTAAATCGTATGGGAGTAAAGTTTTCTTAGATTTATGAATGTCAAGATAGATTTAAGGAGTTGAAAGATAGGCTTATCACGGAACATGTTCTCACACTACCCACAAGTGGAGAACTTTTTGTGGTATTCAGTGATGCTTTGAAGAAGGTTTTGGGATGTGTGTTGATGAAAAATGACAAAGTCATTACCTATGCTTCAAATAGATTAAATGTTCATCATAAAAACTATCAAAAACATGCTCAAGAGTTGGATACAGTAATCAACACTTTGAAAATTTGATGACATTACCTCTTTGGGGAGAAGTGTGAAATATACACAGATCACAAAATCCTCAAGTATATATTCACACAAAAAGAGTTGAATATGCACTAAATAAAATGGCTATAGCTGATCAAAGATTATGAATTCTCAATCCATTACCACCTTGGAAAAATAAACAAGGTGGGGGATGCTATAAGTAGAAAGGACCCATCTATTCTATCATTGATGAGAATTAAAAAGGATACAATCTTTCTATATTTTATGAAGATGGACATGGGAATCATAAATAAGGTAACATCATTAATCCTTTAAAAAATGGTTTCTCAACCGCATCTTTTGGAAAGGTTAAATGTTTCTCAAAAGGATGATGTGGGAATTCAGAAGAAAGTGGAAACTATCAGAAAAGGGAAATCCTCAGAGTTCAATGTTAATAAAGAAAGAATTGTGTGATTCGGGACAAGACTATGTGTTCCATCAAATCTGGAGTTAAAAGAATGAACTTTTTGATGATGAACATAGTTCCAATTTCTCCATTCACCCAATAAATACAAAGATGTATCGAGATCTCTAGGAGCATTATTGGTGGGTTAACATGAAGAAGGAGATCACTGAGTATTCATAGAAGTGCATGGTATGTCAGAAAGTGAAGGATGAGAGGCATAAGTCTATGAGGATGATGAAACAGTTACCCATAATAGTATGAAAATGGGTGAAAATCACCATGGACTTTGTCAGCAGACTTTCAAAGACATCCAAAGGAAACAATTCTATCTGGGTTGTTGTCGATCGTCTTATAGAGAGTACACGCTTCATTGAAATTCCATAGGATTTCTCATTGGATCAATGGGCACAGATATAATTATTAGAGAAGTGGTAAGGAAACATTTAGTGCCACTATCTATTGTATCCGATCGAGATACCAGATTCACCTATAAGTTTTGGAAGAGTCTTCAACATACTCTGAATACTGAGCTGAACTTCAGTACATCTTGTCATCCTCAAACTGATGAACAATCTGAGCAGACTATCCAAACACATGAGGACATGTTGACAGCATGCTCAATGGACTTCAAAGGAGGATGGGATCAATATCTTCCTCTAGTTCAGTTCTCTAACAATAACAGTTTCCACTCAAGCATCCAAATGGATCCTTATGAATCCCTTTATGGGAAGAGGTGCAAAAAACTAGCATGTTGGGATAAATTTGGGAAGCAAAAAATCCTAGGTCTAGAAATGTTCGATGAAATGGTGGATAAGGTTAAGACCATCCATCAGCACATTAAAGGTGCTCAGAGTTGACAAAAGATCTATGATGATAATCATAGATGAGACCTAGAGTTTTATGTCAGAGACATGATTTTCCTTCACATATCACCATGGAAAAGATTTATGTGATTTTGGAATAATGGAATGATTATTACATGGTACATAGGCCCTTTTGAGATCCTTGATTGCATTGGAGCAGTGGCCTATCGACTAGAACACCCACCAAACCTATCTCAAGTACATGATGTATTCTATGTATCACTCTTGAGAATGTAAATACATGAACCATCGCTTGTACTCAATCCAGAGGTGGTACCATTTGAGAATGACCTATCCTTTTAAGATAATATGATGAAAATATTAGATCATAGGGAAAAAGTTCTATGAAATAAGGCAATTCCCCTAGTCAAGGTGTTGTGGAAAAACCACAAGTTTGAAGAGGCAATGTGGGAATCAGAGGAAGTGATGAATCAGAGTCACTCGCATCTATTTTAGTGTAGGAAAATCGAATTTATAGGGAGAAATTCTTTAAGGGGGGGAAATTGTAATGACCCAAAATTTAATTAATAAAAATTCCTCTTGATCTGTTTAAATGTATTATTATGTAAAATGGTTATATAAAGCACATGCACTTCCTTGGTTTTATGTTTTTGAACTTCAAAAAACCATCAACAATTGTTATCATTGCTAATATATCTATTGAACAATGATCACATGATTAGTATAAATATAGGGCTTTACCAAATTCAATTTACTCAGAAAAAGGAAGTGATGACCTCATCTAATAGAATTTCTCTATACGAAGCCCATTTGTCGGAGCTCGGAAAGGAGGCGACATCATTAGGATTCTCTCTTGACCAATCCCAAGCTGAGCTTCAACATGTTAAGCTTGAACGGAACCGCCTATGGGAGAATTAGAAGTTAATAGAGATTACCACCCAAGTGATGTTAACTGAGCCTCCCCAAGAGTTTTTCACCATTACACACCTTACCCTTAAGTATTATGTGATTGTTATAAGAGGATATATAACAAGATCCTATCACCATGATTTTGTGCTTTATTTTTGTATAAAGAATATACATTTATTTTATAGTTACTTTGTAAATGGTTTTTAAAGTACAAATAGTATTTTTAGTCAAAATTCAATTAAGAAATCTATTTTGATGAATTAATGGATTTTTAAATTAAATAATATTTTAATAAAATATTATTACTACATTACTTTTTATTAAATATAAATGATCATATAATTTTAATGAATACAATTGTAATTTTTTTAAGGTTTGAAAGCTGCTTTTTTCAAAACCCATAAATTTTCAATAAATCTCCTTTTTTATTTTAAAAGTAAAAATTCACATATTTAGAAAATTATTTAGATAAAATTAGTATTATTTTTGTATTCGGGATGTCAAAATTTTCTAATAGTTAATTTTTCATAATTTTCTGAGATAATCAAATTTTTGGGTAAAAGTTAAATACCCTTAAATATATAATGTGTTTTATGACATCAAAATGGCATAATAGTGATGTAATAAAACACTATAAAAAAGGATTTTGGAAAATATATGTTTTAACTTTAAAATAATGTGATTTTAGATATGTTTGATTGTTTTTTATGGTTCCTTAGTGGACCCTCAAAGACTTAAAAAACATTTTAACTTTTAAAATGATTTCCTTGAGATTGTGACTCACCTCCACATAAGAAAGCCTAATATTTTAAATATTTAGGCCATTGAACTTATAAAATAATGTTTTCCACTTCACTTTGGAAAAAACCATTCTCAAAAACCATCGGTTGGTTTGTGTTTTTGATTAGTTTAATGTGTGGTGTCCAAAACCTAAATAATAAAGAATTATCTATCTTTTCCAATATAATCTCACCCATGTTCCCAATTCTCTTCACTCATAATCCTTTTATCACATCCCTAATCTACCCTCCTCTCTATAGTATCCACCCAAGTCACCCAAAGATCCCAAGAATCCTCTCTCAAGACTCTCCCATACTTCCCTCCTTATGTTTTAATGATAATAGACATCCTTCTCTCTCATTAATGCCTCCCATGTACACCAGTTACTGTGCCAAAATTCTGTAATGAATTTATCTCTCCTCATTTACATTCAAGAAATTATTTTATAATATTCATCTAAATTCCTTTTCATATGTTGGGATATTATGATCCATGACCTCCTTACAGTAAATTTCCTGTATAAATGATTATAGACCATTTTCCCTCTCATCAAACCATGTTTACGATTTCTATTTGGTGTCTTCATGCTGCTGAAGTTACACCAAAATTTCAATGCCAAAATCATCGTGTAAGTGAATACCACACTCATATCTCTATCAAGGTTATTCACCTTTATTCACATGTACTTTTCAATTTAGGACTTACATTTATGTATTCCACATCTCTTATTCATGGAATAAATTATGATGTTTAATCAATCTATGTTGTTTGATCTATGTGGCACAGTTATGCATGAAATGAAATGTTTATAAAGGGTGTGCCCTGATAACACTCCAATGAATTGGGTAAAGATTAATATCATTACACATTATGTTCAATAGGGGTTTACCCATGCTAATTAAATTGAAATGATGGTTTACTCATTCTCCATGTGCAATGGGCCTTATCTAATGAAAATATCATGTTAAATGTTGTTGACACATTTCCATGTTATGAAAATCATGCTATATCGTGCATATATGTTCATGTTTATCTTATGCTCCATTGATATTCCTATTGCCTAAAATGAATTGTATTCTACATGTTATTCCTTCTTTACTCCCTTATTGGGCTTTATAGCTCACCCTTTTCTTATGCATGTCCTCGGGTTATCCCTTACAATGATAAGTACGATGGAATGTGTGTGGTCATGTAAAAGAAGTTTTCAATAAAGATGTCTATTTCATGTTTTAATTTGTTATGTAATGATCCTAAGACCCAAAGACACTAGACCTCTCGATCTTCTACATTGTATCAAGTGAATATTTTATGTAATAAATTATGTTTAAGTGTAAAATAAAGAGAAGGTTTGTTATACAAGACCTCAAATAGTATTCACATTATGCTATAAACAATTATTTAAACTAGAAATAAAAATATATTCACCTCGTGTGAAACCCTCAATCTTAAAATATTCACCCTTAACGTAATTCAACCCTGAATTTCCCCCTCAAGTGTGGTAAAGATTCATCTTAGAAAAACTTTTTCCACTAATCATGGATGTTGGCCTCCATCTCTTAAGTCTCTTCCTATAAACATGAATTTTTTCATAAAACCTTTGTAAGAGGAACTAACTATTCTTGTAGAACTTTTTTTCTCCTATCAACAACAAACCACACAACATCGGTACCTTGATCCAACCTTGGTAAACCTATCACAAAATTCATCCTAATGTCATCACATTTCCACTCGATAAGAGGAAACTACTATAAAATTCTATATGGTTACTGATATTACACCTTCACCTATTGACAGGTCGAACACCTCATAACATAACTAGCTACCTCACATTTCCTCCCCGACCACCAATTCTGGCGATGTAATTCAAAATACATATTGGTATCATTGGGATGAACTTTCCAAATTAAGGCATGAAACTCCCACATTATATCTTATCGTATTTCCACTGGAACCCATACACAACCATGGATATGTAGGATCTCATCCTCATCCATAATCAAACCAAGAGGCGGTTCCTCACATGCCACACTCACCTATAGGACTAGGCCCTTAGAATCCAATAGCTATATCATCCTCACCTTATCCAGTAGGGTAGATATTATTTCTAAGGATGAAATAAAATTCCACCCCTGACTTTCCCGCACCTTTAGGTGTATCTCAGAGAATAAATACATAATCTTCCACTTGTTATTGGCCTCCTAGACTACCTGTATCTGAGTCCTCATACTCAAGGAATCATCCATTGCATTTCACTACCCCGGTGTATAGGCAAGCTCGAAGTCTAAAATCTATAAATAATCAACCTAACTTCAATGACTTAGATTCGTATCACACATTATATATATATATATACTTAATGATTTTTTTGGTCTGTCTACACCACAAAATGTTGTACCTGTAAATAATTTCTCTAACATCACACGGCATGAACAACTACAGTTAACCCATGATCATGAGTAGGGTAGTTCCTATCGTGTTGCCTCAACTATCAATACACATACACCACAAATGTTGTACCCCTAACATTCTTTGGATTCTCCTAAGAAACTACAGCTCTAAGCTTCTCTGGGTAAACAGATACTCCTATCTTTGAGATAATATGAGCTAGAAAATGAATCTTATCCATCAAAAACTGGAACATTGTGAGCATAGAATATATATGATTCTCTCTTAGTGTATCAAAAATTATCTCAAGATGTTGGGATTGGTCATTTATATTAAGATAATTCACTAAGATATCATCCAATAAAACCACCATAAATAAATCCAAATAAGGATGGAAAACTTGGTTCATTAGTTCCATGAAAACAATTGGCACATTCTTAAGACCGAAAAAATAACCAGATACTCATATTGACCATACCTACTATGAAAATCTATACAAGATATATAAATAGGTCGAACATGCACTTAGGGATATTTGGATCTCAAATCAATTTTCAAGAACACCAATGATCCTCAAATTTGGTCAAAAAGATTATCTATTTGTGGAAAGGGATATGAGTTATTTACATTCAATTGGTTTAATTTCAAGTAATCCACAAATATCCTAAATAGATCATCCAAATTTTCATAAAATGGACTGGAGAACCCCACAGAGAAGTACAGGGTCAAATAAACCTCTTTGCCTCCAAATCATCTAGCTTCCTCTTCAGCTCCTACAAATCCATCATAGACATCCTGTAAGGATAAATAGAAGCTAGCACAGCTACTGGAACTAGATAGATGAATAACTCAACCTCTCTCTTAGGATGTAGACCAAAAAAATCATCTAGGAAGACATCTATTAAATAGTGAACCACTGGAGGAAAGTCCACCCGACATACTCCCAAATCATTTAGTTAAAACAACCACTCTGGGATGTCATTCCTCCCAACTCATATTTCATGGACATCCTATTAAAAACTGTGAATGATCTCTATGGGGATGAAAAATTCACCCTATAATGATAGATATCAACATGGGTTTGATAAGATACTGGTTGGTCTGTACCCAGTGTGATGTCAAACCTAGTCATATTGAGTACAAAAAGATTCCATATGAATTACCACCCACCAACCTCAAGGGGGAACTCTATGTACTGATAGGAATCCTATTTTATGATCCCCAAGAGAGTTTCAACAATCATAACACCCTAGTAAGACTGTACCATGAGTCCAGGGATCTTTACAAAATGTACATATATGAAACCATGTGATGCACCTCTGTCAAAAAGAGGAGGTAAAAGAGTTGAGCATACTAAAATCATACCTATCACCATAGATGGTATGGCACCATGCTCCTCAAGGGTAGGTTGTACAAAATATATCTAGCATGAACCACATCCTAGTGACACAACCCCACTACCTCGAGTAGGCCCACTGTGTTGTCTCGATGAAACTGGTGTCTAGCTACCTTGACCATGACCACAACCACCTCGTCCTGATAGACCGGTACTGCTCTATCTCACTACCTGTTGAATATCTATGAAACCCAATCTCAAAAATGGTGTTAGAGATGAACCCATACCACTCACTGATGCAGGTAAGGTCCTTCATAAATGTTTTATGAGGTCAATCCTACTGCAATCTCTGTACTCGATTGGGTCATAATCACAATGATTTCTCATGTGTCCCTGTCTTTCACACAAATGAAAGAAAATTTTACAACTAGAACTAGCATCCTGGTGGGTATTCATCTCATATTAATCCTCAAAATGTCACTTCCTTCCACTGGAAGTCGATCTAATGGGTTAATAGACTACACTTCTCTCCTCTCCACCCCCAAATTCCCTTAGGTTCTAATTCATAGTTAGGAGCTGATTTACTATCTCAGTGATTGATATTAACCTAAACACATTCAACTGAGATTGAACGGCATGTCAGATACCTTCCTTGACCTGTCTCACCATCAATAAATCATCATAAAGGTATGATGACACAAATATCTAAAGCTCTATAAAGCATGTTCAAAACTCCAGAACAGTCATAACGCCCTGCTCCAAATATATGAACTCACTAGCCCACTCTTCTCTTAGAGAATTAGGGTAAAAGTAGTCATAGAACCTACTTTTGAAATCAACCCAGACCATATCTCAAAGCATTTCAACCTTGTTTAGAACATATCACTAGCACTTTGTTGGTCCTCGAAGCAAGTAAGTCACGATATTCACTCTCTTATCAGGAGGTGTATCCAAATGCTCGAAGATTGATAGTGTAGTATCAATCCATAGCTCAACAGCCTATGGAAATCCATACCTCAGAAACATGGTAGGATTCTTCTATTAAAACACACATGTTATCTCATCCATATACAAGGTATGCTTCAGTGCTCCCGGAAAATTCTGCATGAAGCGCAAAACCCCCTCATAGAACTGTGCCTCAGCACTTGAGTATGGTAAAAACATTGGTTCTGTTACTAGCACTCTAGTGGGATCCAGTAGTAACCAATGGACTACTGCCACCAGAGCATGATCATGACTACCTTCCTGGAATACAACTGGAGGTCATTGTGATGGGATTTCTCTACAATGTCAAATGCATTCCTCGTAAAAAAAGATATCAAATTTGACATCTAAAAGAATATTATAGGTCAAAACTAACCTATAACCAAGTCATATCACATATAAATATCTAAAATATAGAACTGCTAAAAATAAACAGTCACAAACAACACTAGAGACACTGCCTACAGCCCACTCACAAGAGGGATCAAGGTCAATCACTTCATTCTTCAATTTCAATTCCCATTTCATTTCCATATTCATTTCACATTTCATTTTAAATAGTTAAAACAAATGGTTCACTAAATTCTGATCCACAAGGACCCATAATCCTCATTAAACAAAATATTGTATCCATCTATTCCAAATCATAACATGTTCTGGTCCATGAAACACTTGGTCTATGAATTAACATGCCACAATTGACTAATTATGGGGTCTATTGTAACCTAATTAAGAAAAAAATTCTTAGGTTATGGTAGGGACTTTAAGTACCAACCATGTTTCTAAATTCCCTATAAAAAATATGTATCAAAATAGTAGGTATATCTATCATGACCTATATCAAAACATCATGAAAAAAATCAATGCATCCTATATGGAATGTCATAATGCATAGCATCTGAATCTTGTAAAGTGCCTAAAATGATGTATGAGATGGAATTGCCTTATCTCATTGGGTTGTAACAAAATAGAACCCTCAATCATATCAATGATAACATCACAACTAAATTACATCACCAAATAGTGGAATCAAATCAATTATAATATCCAAAATCTAGAAAACATCAATTTCCATTCAAGTAAATTTTTCTTTTTCCTACATGTGGGTCAGCTACACCCAAGCACAGCACATTTCCAAATTCTCATTCCTTCATATCCCATTCTATTGTCTCAAAATAGTAAACCAAACCAAAAAATAATTGCTCTGATACAACTTTGTAACATCTTGGACCTATATCTCATTAAATGGTTCCCCAATCTCAGTTGGACACATGGCCTCTAGCACATCTCTCTAAACACCAGAGGAAGATGACTAGCAATGAGCGCCTAGGGTGTGTTTGTGGAGAGAATATTCCCTATTATTATATTGTAATATAGTATAATAACATTAATAGTCAAATAGAAGAAGTAGTAAAACATCTATATAGAAGACAATAACCAAGACAGGTATATATAACAATTCCATAAGTAATCTCATATAAAAAATTATGATGATACATATCATTTCATGTGTCTAAAAATCATCCAAAATAGGTATCGAGTAATTAGAACGATTCACATATCAAAAAACCAAAAATACCAAAAAGAAATATCACCAGATAACATCATGAGCCTCAGCTCATTCATGTGCTCCCCTACTCCTAAGAATGGAACAAACTCAAGCATCATACTATGGTACCTTTCCCTAATCTCTACCAGCATACAAATAGTTTTTTGGGGTACCCAATAGTGGCCCAAATAGGGTGTGACATAAAATATCAGTAGGTCACCACCCAAAGTGTCTATAAAAAATCTTTTTTGTGCAATATAAGATCAGGAAGATTTCAATATATATCAAATTTAAGAAGTAATAAATGTAAAGTGACCATGGAATATATACTAAAAAGCAAGTTATATTGTATATCCTAATAATACTCCCTACAAAACAAGGTTCAAGCTCCTATAACAAGTCAATAGTAATAATAAGGAAGAAAAACACTATATCCTCATCATATACACAATTTCTCATATCATCCATGACCATTAAATATAACATGTATCTTATAACAACCATGGTCGAGCCATATAATAATGCAATACACATTTACCATAGAGGTGCCATATAATTAAAGATTTCAAACCCCGTAAGGCCAGATACTTGGTATAGTGGACCAAAGAATCCTTGTTGAGTCCTAGGATCATCTCAAAAAAACTTTATTAGGCTTTAATTGGTGTCCAAGGAACATTTCAACAGACGATGTCCCTTGAAATCTCACAAAAATCAGATCCAAGGCGTAGCACGGGTAATGGAATCCCATAAATCAAATCAAAGGAACATATAGGTCGAAGGAATTATCTACGGCTATCATGACCCATGGTGTAGCACACCCATGGAATACTTTGAAATCATTCAACATTCAATTCAATCACCATTTCATACCAAAATATTACCCACTCATATAAAAATATATAATCATCCATATTTCATGAGTTTACCCACTAATTTAAATAATTACAAAACAATTCATTCAAACAATTCAAGTTCTATATAAACCATTCAATCAAAAGCATCAATATGAAAAGTAGACAATATCCATCTCCTAAAAATAAATACATTTCATTTATTAATAGGATTACTCAAACTATGTAAGCACTAACTCACCCCATGGGTGGTTTAACAAAGGTATAGGAAAAGTTAATTCACATGGCACACCCCATGGGTGGCCTTGGTTGAGGAAACAACCTCTAACACATCTCAAGTAACCAAATGGAATCCCAAACATGTTTCACTTAATTTAATTCAACTTTTTAATAAATTTTTGAGAATCCAACTAAAATTATGGTTGGAGGAACAAAGTAAATTCGATCTATAAAGCACCAAACCCCAAGGGAAAAGTATAATCCACCTATTGTAGGTCTATATTAGAGTATTTATCCAGTATCAGGTTCTGATTAGACTCAAATTGAAAAAAAAAGATCAAATAATGGATGAAGAACCAGGAAATAGGTCATATTAGCTTGCACCTAAATAATTATGTCAATACCAAGTCAAATGACGAACAACAAAAAAAGAATTGATTACTCACTAGCGTAGTTCCAATGAGACCAACGATACTCGATTCTGAGTTTTGACATAGAATCGAAATCAAAAGATATCAAATAGATTTAAAAGATGTCTCTATATATGAAGAGGCTTCCCAATGAAAGAGAAAAGGAGTATTTTTAGGTTATAACATGATTTAAGGGAAAATGGTAATTTCCCCCAAAATTATTAGGCCCCACGGTTGGCCAAATCGTGCACCAACTGTGCGCCCTATGCTATTCTAAGGGGTACCCACACAGTTATTATGCACACTTTGACTAACTGTGAACAAAATGTGAATTTTTTCTCTATAATGAATTGAAGGTGCCCCATATGGGTGTGAGCCTCCATCCACACAGTTTTCTCAAACCATGCAACCTGTACCACCCCATTGTCCAGCTTCACATGGTTAGGAGTAACCATGCTGCCAATCCCATAAGGTTCATTCTAACCGTACGGCCTATCATATTTTTAAAAAAAATGGACTCTAGGTTTTAAACAAGCCCTGATAACCCCCGATACCCCCAATGACTTCTAAGGGCATTTACATTAGGCTATAAAAAAGAATTTAATGCAGAAATAAAAATATATCTTCCTTATAAAAAAACCTGAGACCTTAGAAAAGTCTTCCTCAAAGGACAAAAGTCACTAACTCCCTAAACCGGAGTCATGTATAACAAAGTCTACTGGATCTCCCTCTAAGACATACATCAAACCTGAAACAAGTCACATCTCATAGGCATCACCCCTTCACCCATTTCAAAACACACTATATCTAATGCACCACGAGACCCTTTACTCTATTTCCCACACCAAATATACCAACACAAATACATCAAAACTACAAGACAAACACCCACTCTAGGGTCCAAAACACAACTCGTAAGGTCTCAACCCACAATGACCACCACATCCATATTAACAAGTGACCATTACCAACCTTAAGGTCACAACATAACCGAAGTTAGGGTGCACAATATTCCACTATCCAACACATCTAAACCCATTAAAGTCTCACATCCTATAACCCAAGGTCTCAGAACTTGGGCACTTTCACTACCCATACCACCAATACATATGGTCTGATCACAACATTTGGGATACCCATTTCCAGTGTCCCTAAGATTCTATCATTACACGTTACTATTTAATTCACTCTACCATTTTAAAAACCTTAAAATTAACATTTCAAAACATTCCACTTACCCCACATTTCGAAAATAATAGATTTACTCAAATTCATTGTTTCCAAAACAATTTCATTAATGATCGCTTCATGAGGATTCTAACAGAAATAAACCATGGTAAAAAAGGTATTATACTAGAATATGAATCTTGGGGAAGTATCAATCATAGGCAAAATGTAGATAACTTATCCATCCTATGTGCCTAAAATGATTCATGAACCCAAAAATCCTCTCTTACCATACCAGGACAAGAGATATAACCTCAAAAACCAATAACATCACTTCCAAGTGTGCCACTAGAGGTGGAAGTGTCAATAAAATGTAAAATAACAAAATATAAAATCAATTACACACACTAGGAAACTTGTGTTTTCTCTCATATGTGGGGTTGTACACATCCCGGAATGAGTTTATTACCAATACCCTATAAGATCCTACTCTCATATCTACCATGCCCAAATAATAAAACAAAAACACCACCTCTGATACCACTTTATAACACCCTAGCCTTGGATCCACTAAGACCGGTGCCCCATTCCGGATCAAAATATGATATTAGGCATGCCTCCCCATAGAACAAAGGCTTTCAAATAGAAACATGGGTCTCTAAAGGTATAGTAGGGAGAATATACCCTCTTATTAGAGTAAAACCCCAACAGAAATAACAAAAAAATATCAACCAAATGGAATAGTACAGTGGAATGAAAAGAGGAATATTACGATAATAAACCTAGTGAAACATAATATACATATGGAATGTATACACAAAATGTTAGGTATTCATACAATAAATACCCAAAATACTAAAACTATTTAAAAGCCTCGAACCTGATCCTGATTCCAACTCAGTCATGACATCCCATCCTCCAACCAATCATCTGATGAAGAAACCAAATACTAGGTCTCTATCCTAAAACTATAATATAAATCAAGTAGCATATTCTTGAGAACTAAAGTGATAGGGTAGCCCAATCAGGGTGTGAGTACAACTCAGTAGGCCACCACCAATAGTTTCCAAAACAATAATGAGTCTATACAATAATGTATGCAGATAATCAAGGTGTAATAAATAAATAAATCAATGAAATAAGCATGTTTCACATATAGAAAAATATTAAATAACCATTTTATCCTTTAACTTTCATCATGAAAACCAACCCACCTAACCCACTATGTCCATGTTGGGAGCCTAATATATAGAATAAAAGGGTTACATAATTTTAGTCACAAAGGGGAATTTACTTATCAATTCATTTTAACCATGAACCATGGAGATTAGTCCATATAACTATATCATGTCCATGGATTGGTATCATATAACCTTATTCTAACATCCCAAACCATGCCAAATTTATGTGCATAGAGGCTCATTCTGACATCTTAAACCACGTAAAACATCAGTGGGGCCTCGAACATTAGTATACCAAATCCAAAGATAAGGAGCCTCAGTCTAATACTCTAGTAATACAATACATCAACGTGGCCTATATCATTAGTATAGGTCAAACCATGGAAGTATATCATCATCACAATACCCCATTCATACCATTTACCACATGGACATACTTTCTTAACCATTTATCACATTTACCAATTTTATTACATAACTCATCTGATTCCTCAATTAAAGGTTATTCAACCAATTTAATATTTTAACATAACCATTATGTTAATTTCAAAAAAATAACTCTTAAATACTTTTAGGATCATAATAAAACCACACTATTTATTAAAATATTTCAAAACTACCATTCAGTAAGGGTATTTCTCTTTGAACCACAAAATAAGACCATTACACTCACAATTCAAATAATCATTCAAATATAGTCAGAAAACCCTTTTTAAAATAACTTTGACATCAAAACCTCCTTTCAAAACATTACCCACATTCAAATCATCATTTTACTTCATTGAAAATCATAGACAGATCAAAATACCAAACACTTCTTCTAAATCATTTCAAAAGACTCTTAGAAATTTAAGGAAAGCTAACATATAACCATTTCAATTATCCCACTAACCATTCCCATATACCAATTTAAAATTTACAATTCATTCACTTTCATAATTACCCTATCTCGATTTTTTTAAAAATATTTTACCATTTATAGGTATTTTGAATAACCCATGGGTAACCCTTGGTTCGGTCTCAAATTAGAAACAGACTTAATAAGGTGTGTGAAGGGTATCGCATCCCAAATTAAGGACCAAAATTACTATATTTAGGCAATAACATAAATACAAATAAAGTTAGTAAATTTTCAAAACCACATACACATATACAGTAATAAGACTATGGAAAGAAATTGTAGACCACCCACCTAATGCTCGTAGACAACAGCTAATACACCCTTATCACTTAATCATATCCCAGAGAACAATTGACATCCAAACTTATAATATATTAGAAAAGGTGGTTTTTAGGTATTCATAACAATAGAAAACTTTCAACTATGCCTCTTCATGAAAATGAAAGGAAACAGAGTTGAAGACTTACTCGAAGCATCAATTTGCACTAAATGGAACTCCAAATGACTAAGAATAAAGGGAGAAACCCCCATGGAGGGGGGAGGAGCTTCTGGTTTATCACCCTTGATGTAGGGGGTTTAATGGGGGAGACAATCGAGGAAGTGACATATAATTTCTAGAGGTAAAATGGTAAACAAACCTCTTTTATTGAGGCACATGGTTTGGCAGAATGATTTTCCAAACTGTCTGTTCCATCTATCCAAGATGAAATTAAGTCGCATGGTTTTACTAACCACCCACATAGTTTGACAAACCAGATAATGTTCATGTTTTTTCCACTACCCAAATAGTGCTCAAGCCACATAGTCAACTAGGCCACCCACCATGGCATCCCTAATCGTGCACCCACTTCTGCAGACCGCATGGTTATGGTGCACGGTTTCTACAAACCATTCTCTAATCTTCCTTATAGAAAAAATCAGCCTCTTTTCCTTATTTTTTATGCCTTGAACCCCCAGGATACCCTTGAGACCTTTCTTGAACATGGTAAACCTTCCCTTAACCCATTTAGGAGGATTTTATCCAAAATTAAATGAAACTGAACCCTATCAAACATTAGGATATTATATTTCTGATTCAAATTTATCTCTTAATTTAAAAATATTTTCTTTAATAGATTTCACCATATTTTTTTGATCCTTTACATAATAATTTTGGTCATCAATCACCTTATCTTATTCTATAATATTAATATGTATGTTTACAACTTCTATCATTTTCACCAAACATACAAATTGATCTTGTAGTTCTTATTCTCGTTATTCAATAATATCATCAAAATAATTTCTGTTTTCATAAGATTAGATCAATAAACCACAATTATTTTCATTTATTTCTCCCTGAGAATCCATATCTTCAATACCCCACTCAATTTCTACCATCATATCAATGACTCTTTTAGGTTCTTTGAGGACTTTTCATTTATATTTTACATAATCTAGTGAATATCCTGGTATGTTCCTCTCTTCAGTAGCTAATACCATTGAATTATATTTTGGTGATATTCTTCACATGATCTTATTCAAAATATTAATTTCCGTTTTCTCTTCACAAAGTACTCAAATTTCCCCTATAAACTTAATGATTTAGTGGATAAACTGTTCACAATTTTCATCTAAGAACATTATATAGTAATTTTTTGTTGTGAATCGCATAGAGTTTTATTCTTGAACCTTAATTATGACCTAATAGATATTAGA
The DNA here is from genome assembly GCA_963277665.1 of Viscum album. Taxonomy (NCBI): domain Eukaryota; kingdom Viridiplantae; phylum Streptophyta; class Magnoliopsida; order Santalales; family Viscaceae; genus Viscum; species Viscum album. Next base: position 1,592,190,594 of record OY728132.1, read on the forward strand.
TAACTAATACTACATGGAATTTTTTATTTTGAAAATCAATAATTTCATGTAAGCATTATTCGATAGATCTCTAGATATAATGTTTTGATATTTGACAACAACATCAATCAGTATCCTTCCCACTTCAGTCATAGAAAGTCCTAAAATATCATGAACATGTATCTCGTGTATAGTAATGAGGAAAAAATCCCAACATATAATAAGTGGGATCCCATTATGTTATTATAAATATGATAATTTCATTCATCAAATAGAGTAAATAAATTTTCATTAACTATATAAAACATACTAAATATCTTTATATGATAGATTCAATGCATGTATCCTTGGTGTTAATATAACTTGTTGTAGCCCAATACACTAAGAGATGAGGGTGAATCGGAGTGTAAAAATTTTATTAAATTAAATTGAAACTTTTTACAAATATTGTAGGAATAATTTAAACATCTGATAGATCATCACACATCCATTGAAATTACAAATACAAAAATTAATACAAGGCATGAGTTATTTTTTGTACATCGTTAAAATATTATCCATGTAGAATACACACAGCGATGTGTCAGTTCAATATAATATAATAAACATAACTAGTATTTTTCCTTATAAGTACTCTACTATGGTGACTCCATAACAGCCTCTATTCCATTATGAATAACTTCAGGAAATATCATACTACCTCCCTCAAATCACTTCCATAAACATATCCTTTACACACTTTTATGGATTGATTTAATCTCAATTAAACAACATGAAGGTACCTTTCATAATATTATGAATGTGGTATTTGACTTTAATTAATATATATATAATTTTATGGTCCAATACATTCCACAATCATAGTAATTACCACTAATAAGAGTCGTGTAAGATACATACAGTATATTATTTACTACATAATATTAATTATTTAAATTTTTGTTATACACAACTCCTATATGGTCATCATAATCATGAAACTCCTATGTGTAGTTTCCCAGCATGAATTTCCTCTTTATGAACTACCTTATAATTATCTCATTCATGAACTTATTCATTTTATTGTATTATTCCTTGTGAACTACTCTACTTTATAAACATTTATTCCTTGCGTATCTATGCTTTGTGAACTATACTAAATCTCAAATGGTTCCCCCTTGTGATTTTATGCTTCCGGAACTAATCTACTAATAATTATCATCATATTAATTCCCTAATAATTCCTTTAGTTTCTCATCTAATTCCTATTGAAATTTTTAGATGGTTATATATAGAAAAAATCACTCAAAAATTATCTCTGAAAAGGCATATCCTTTTTCCCTTAATGTATTTCTCTTCTCGTGGAGCTATTTCATGAATGAAATTTGTCATTTGATGTCCATATAATAACAAAACCAAATGATTATATATGAAAATCCACTTTTTCATTCAAAATTTACTTTATGTTTTAACCTTTTGTGGTATCACATAGCTTCCATAAGATATTTTTTTCCATTTCAAAATTTCATCCTAGAAATTTTGAAAATATTTATATGGAACCATCCTTTACATTTTGAAAACTTCTTTGGCTATTTCATTAAAAATTATTCCAAAAATCATGTGATTCATTCAGGACAACACACCTACATTGTAAAATAGAAATTATATACCTCTTATCAGGTCATATAAGTACAACATGAAGATCCTTCCATTATTTTCAATATATATCACAACTTCAATGAATCATCCAAACAAAGGAAAAACATTTCCCTTTCTACTGAATTCCCAATAACATCTGAAAACTATACTTATGAAAACAATTCTTCTTCTAACTTGATTTGTGCATAATATTCATAAAATACAATCTTATTTACAAAGGAAACATCTAGAGATGTATCTCTCTCCACATTAAAAACCTATCATTTAATAATATAATAGGTTGAAAAAGAAACACAAACTCAAACTCAATATCATATCACATTGTTTTTAACATATTCTTTAGCATCCCCCTTGATTATATTCTATTTTCTACAAAATAATCCTTCCTAACATTACATTTTCTTACTATTTATATAATGGTGGTGGTTATTCTCAAGTGATAGAAAAAAATACTAAGGAACTAGGATTATAATTTCCATGCATAATCAATTAATATGTGATTACTATTCTCTATTGTTAGATGAGGTGAGACTTTGTGTGTTGAAGATATCTCCAATGTGCACTAATACTTAAAAAATTGGGGAATGGTAACTCATGTACAAATAGATGATTTTTTAAATGAATTATAAATAATTAAAATAGATTATGAAGAACCCATATAGCCTAATATATAAAAAAACTTAATTCCCTCTATTTATTTTAATTCATTACCTTAAATTTTCTAATTTAAATTAATGCATCCATTCACATAAAAAACCTTTTCACCTAGTTTTCAAAAAAAATAGAAAATAAGATTAATCATGATTATCTATGGGAATACTATGTGATTAGTGGAAAGTAACCTTATCATATGGCCCTTCTATTCTACTATACTATACTAGAAAAATATAAAATCTATTTTTGAAATCCATATAATAATCATACCAAGGATTAAAATAGAGGATTCCAAATGTAAAATGTTATTTAAAGGTGTATTCTGGGGAGTATAAGAAATTAAATCCTAAAATTTCATTACCATGTTCCAAAAAAATACCCTCATATACATTTATGATAATTTTATAAATTTGAGTAAGAGTTTTTAAAAAATTAATGGGAACATGAAAATTTACCTGATAATCATCGATTTCAGGGAAGTAAAAGTATCTAAGAAGGATCAAGTCTCATACCCAATGGAGTAATAATTAGGGAATCCTTTTATATCTATTTTATATATATTACCAAATAGAATAACCACCCATATATTATTCCATTCACCAATATTTAAATATGAAAAAACAAAGTAAAGAATTACTTTCATGAAAGCACAAAAATATAGGGTCCTTATATTTTTTTCTGAATCACCATGGTTGGTGTGTTGTATTCTTGAACATTCCTCTTAATTTTTATTAACTCATTTCCCTTTATCCATCTCTATTCATGAATATTTTCTTAAAAAAATTAGAATAACGAGTAATTTTTTTAATCTTTATAAGTAATAAGATAGTGACCTTGACTCCCTAGAAAAAGTCCAGTACTTTCTTTTCCATTTAAACTTTATCAATATTCTTATTTTTCAAAACCCTATTTAAAAATTGATGGGGTTTATATGGTACTACATCAACGTACTATTTACACTTATCTTCTACCTTTTCCTTCTCAATGATTTGGAATAAATAGGGTATCTTAGTGGTTATGGTGAAGCCCGGTGGATATATCGGAGTAGATATACTATATTATATCTTCCCAATCATCAACCTGATTTAATTTAAATTAATTTTTATATTTTTATTGGGTTATAATGGAATATTCTTTGAGTTCTTACTCACCAATTCATGTAGGGTGGTCACAATATGGATTACTTGTATCTTTCACTCTCTCAATTAATTAACTTAACTCATAAGTTCATTCTATTAATTGAGAATAATTTTTTATAGGATCTTCATTGTTGGTATATTATATTATTTGTGACTATCATTGATTTTGTTTGAATGTTGAGGATTGGGGGTTAAATTTTCTTTATATCTAATTAAATCCCTATTTATAAGGATAATTTTATTTGTCGTTTTATTGAAAATGAGTTCGTTGTTGTTACTTTGTGTCATCAAAAAGTCCAAAATTATATTTCAATATTAGATTGTTTAATGGAGTGAATGATTTATACTTATTTTATAGAGGTGGTTGTTGAGTCTTTTGATGAGTGTACTACTTAGAAAAATAGTATCACACTCCTCCATTTCTTAGATATGTATACTACAATCAATATGACGATATAGTGCTGTTGAAATTTAAAAGGCCCCAAAATAGAATTTTTTGATGAATTTTCACCCAAATTAATATGTTTTAATATAGTAGTCAACAAATCTAACTTATTATAAATAAAATGACTATAAAGAGTGGAATAACGTAGTTGGTATATTTCTAACATAGAAATTGTACCTTAATTTCCAAACTATTTAGAGATTTTATTAAATTTTTTAATCAGTAATCATTCTTATATAGTTGTTTTTTCAACCAATTATCCTCTAATTTTGACATCCACCACACTCCTTTCCATGAACGTGATACCATCATAAAAGAACTAGATAATTGTTACTCACTTGGTATAGAGGGAAAGATTCAATAATCTTCACGAATAACTCTTTGTACTCATACATCAAAGTCCTTGTACTTTCTTAATCCTTATAATATCCTCTTGAATAGGTATAGCCCTAAATGTTATAAAAACTATTTTCATGAAAAATATATTTTATTTCACACTGATAAGTTACCTCTTCAAGTTGTAAGTGGTGTATCAATTCCTTACCCCATCCCCAAATTGATAATGAGAATGAACAAATATTAGTTATTTCTTTTTGAGAGCATTTTTAGTTATGGAGTGGAAAAAACATTGAGTTATTTCATTTTTTTAGTTTACTCTATAGATTTCATGAAATCTATGAATCATTTTTATTAGAAAAGATTTAATTAAAAATCCTGACTTTAAATTTGGGTGTGAAATACAAGTATGTTGATGGTTTATATCAAGTTGAACTATTTCATGAATTATTCTATCAAGATAAATATTTATATTATTATTAATTATATCATTTTTTAGTATTATTCAAATTTGATATCAATTTTAATGTTCCCAAAATATAGTAAATCCATAAATTGGTCAATGTTCACACTAACATTGAATAAATATTATCTAATACAATCCCAAGGTTTATGTTTGATCATATGGTATAGTTAAAAAAATATCATAGGATGAAAAATTACTTATATAAAATAAATTAATGAATAAAAATTAGACCAAAATATCATGAAAATTGGCATTATGAATGGTCCAAAAATTAATAAGTCAGGATAAATAAACTCTTTAAAAGGAAATATTTAAATAATAAAATCAAAATATATATATAAGAGATGAAAAAATAAGAATAAAAATAATAAAGGAAAGTGATATTGGAATATATAAATAAATAAAAATATAATTGATAATTATAAATAAAATGAAAATAAAAATTTACCTCTAATATATTAATGAAAATAAATACTTCCATTAAAAGATTGAAAAATTGATATCGAATTTCATAGTCACCCAAAAATGATGTTATATATTTATTATGTGTCATAAAATGGATAATATAGGAAATTTTATTGATGAGGAATTAATGAAAACAAATTATTATGGTTTAAAATAAATAATTAAAATAATTAAAAATGACCAAAAAAAGAGGGCGGGTTTTTTTTATAAAAATAAATGTGTATAAATAAGTGATTTTGAATAAAATAAATGTTTAGTAAAGTATAACCTATATAATATATATATTTACTTATATATTCATAATTAATCTAAAATAATAATACAATTCATTGTTATCCTCTAATTTATTAACATTTTAACCCAATTAAAATTAACATAACCGTAAAATTTAAACAATAAACCATTATTCTAAATTTGTGATATATAATTATAGAACCTTTCTTTGATAGTAATTCCAAAACAAATTATCATAATTGTTCAATTAGGGAATCATCTCTATTCATAAAAAATAATTATTTGAAATTGGGGATTATCTTTGAACCCTTATATTTTATCTCAGCATGATTTGATTGGATGAATAAAGTTTTTCTCTTATGATTTTCATGTGTTCTATATTTCCTGCTATGTTATCAATGATTGAGTGCCATATAATTTTAAAAATAAAACCATATATTTTAATTTAGTCCTTTTTAGTATGATATTTAATTCAATATAAACGTGTGGATGTAATAAATACATTAACTATAAAAGGAATCTATTATACCATGGGTAGAGTGGCCATCAGGATAATATATTGAACACAAAAATGTTTTGAAACGGCATGGAACAATCTTATTTCTAATCCTATACTCTAGAAAAAAGGGGAATAAAAATGATATACGAATATTGATAAAACAAACATATGTCTATAATAGAAAGGTGAAATTTTATAACATGAAATGAAATATACAATGTTAAAGAAGTGATAAGAACATCATGGGATGGATTCTTAAATCAGATATTTACCACTTCCAAAGGTTAATTGAAATTGTGAGAAATGAATTATTATCTATTATATAGGTCCTAATAGATGTTTAAATAGATATAATAGTGAAAATACATATTTCTAGGGTGTATGAGACTCTAGGGTTATAGGTTGTTATAATTTTGAATGGTAAAAATTTCAAAAAAATTAACTCCAACAGAAACCAAATGTCTAACACTCTGACCACATAAAAAAACATTATATCTAGAAGAGTGCAATTTATGGATTTATATGTTGTATCAACATCAAAATTTATCCCAATACCACCATGGATAAAAATTTCACATCCCAAATACTATGGTGGTGTCCATGATGATGATTCTAGACTATCATTGACCTCATAGTCCACTTTATCCCATCAAATATAGGGTTTAACATAGACTTTCATCAATTAAACTCTTCTAAAATAATAAAATAATTAAAAATTAGGTGTTCCAAAAAAAATCAAGAAATATTTATATAAAAAATAATATAGTTTAGTTTAAAAGGTAAATTTATGTATTAGATTTTATAATACATGAAAAATTTCTCATGTTTAATAGGTAAACATATTTGATTATATTTGAAGAAATTGTATCATTTATTATTAATATAATGTCCATTAAAAATGTTTTCATCAATTTATAAGAGAAATATAGGTATATTATATGAGTTATAAAGAGTGTGAAACCCAATTTTGAACTATCTGTGGAATCTCAAGGGAAAAATATTTATATTGAAAATATAGAAAAAAAATTAGTCTTCAAAAAGATTCTTTCCATGACCATATTTGTATGAAGTATGGAATATTGTTTTTTAACTTTTCAAAGACCAAGTTGGTTAATAAATTGAAAAAAATCTAAAAAATATTGTAAAACTACATAGTTCTCGAGGAATATTTTGTATGTGTTGGTTTTTTATATAGAATTTTTACAAACAAGCTAGTATTTAAACAAATAAACATACAAGGTATTAAAATTCACATATTCAAAGAAATGTGAAGAATTATTTGAATAAATAAAGAAATATTAGAAAATGTTCATACATTGATCATTCTAAAGTTTGTATAAGGATTTTTTTTATCTATAATGATGCATCATGAGAATGATTTCAATGCATTATAATACAAAATGATAGGATAATAGCTTACAAATCATAATAACTCATACTAAAAGAGAAAATTATCAAAAATATATATATAAATGAATATAGAAAACCCTATATTGAATTTATAGTGGAACTAAAATTGGGGAGAAAATGTTAGATATACATTTTATAAAATATATTTAAGACATGAACTAACCCCACTAGAATCCCACCCTTGAAAATGAAAAGGTTGAGTGGTTCTCCTCAAGTCTGTATCTAGTAAGACTTGGATTAGTCACTAGCATCGAGAGAGAAAACAAAAAATAGGAGGCATTCTCCCATGAAAACTATAATTAAAAAACAAAAGAAAATTAATGGAAATTATAACAAATAGCAAACATCCACAAGTAAATAAAAATGCATGTAAACATAACATATAATTCATAAGAAAACTAATACATAAAAAATCTCATATAAAAATGGAATGATTATAATTCAATTACTCAAAAAACTCAGAAAATATGTATATAAAATATAAAACCCTATGAAAACCCATAATTGTCAATGAAAACTAACTAATTAAGATGAGAAAAACATCCATTAGTGAAGCACCTCTAAATATATTCCAACTAGCTCCATAACCAATGTGTTCACCTGAAAAATTCCATTTATATATACGACCATGATTTCACCACCATCCACGTTCACATATATGGGTGAGTAAAATTGTATGATAAGGTATCCTAAGTCCAGATAAACACTAAATGAATGCAAATACATTCAAAATAATCAAAGCCTATGAAATCATAATACATATTTGTGACCTAATTGTTTCATATCACCAGTAAATTATTAAAATGGATGGTATATCATCTCGATCTTCACAAAATATATTATATGTGTGTACTATTTCATCTCAAGAGTTTTTTTACATTCAATATATTCTCTATTTTAAGGGATTTTATACCCTTTATCACCAAAAATAACCTCTCTCAAAATAAAAAATTCCATAAAGATATAATCTCAAAATCTAGGCTTAAATTTACTACACCCTTATTCATCAGAGAGAACTATCACATGTCTGAAGAAATAACTCTATTTCAAACTAAAATGATATTAATAGAAATTAAACCCCATCACATTGGATAATTTATGGTAGATGCTTAATATATACATATTAATACACAAAATCAATGAATTAGTCAAGAGAGGACCATGAATAATCATGGGTAAACAATAAAATGGAATACAAAACATTACTAACAAAATATAGAAGACCAATTGATGTAAAATTTAAAGTCATAGGTAGGGATACTTAACTTCATAGTCATAATGTCTTGATATATTTTCACTGTAAATTACTTTTTAATATTGTTGTATCTCCATGAAGAACTAAAGGCAATGCTTGAATGTAATAGGATCACAGAAATAATATAAAAGTTTGGGGATCATATATAAAACCATTTAGTATTTAATCACTTTAAATGTTGGTATTTCATCATTATTGTTTCTGAAATTTTCTCCCATTCCTATTTATCTCACAATTCCTTATAGGAAAGAGAAATAGGTTCATTGTAATATTAGTATATATATCGAGATTGAGAAGACAAATAGTCAATTAATCTCATGAGGGATCATAGTGCTTAGTTCATGAATATCTTATTGATTTATATCAAGTCCATATAATGATTCCACGTAATAATACCATTATATTTTACCTAACATCCCACTATATAATGGTGAACTCCTTTAATAAGAGTTATTGACTAAATTTAATTCATTTAAAATTAAACAATATATAATTAATTCATTCTTTGGTCTGTTGTGCCAAGAATTTTTTTTTATTATGTTATAATGTTTGTTAATGGTGACACTATAGTTGAAATCCAAAGAGAAATTAAACCTCGAATTTAACACTTTGAAAGAAGAATTAGAGGAGAATATAATAAAATTTAATGCTAGATAATTAGGAAAAAAAGATTACACCATAGTTAAATTTTTGATAGGAAGGTATAAAGTGTCACCAAATAGATTAGTTTCATACATGAAGGTGAATGGTTTTGCACTATAGATTATGGAACTCCTAGAGGAAACTAAAATTTTATGCTAAATTTTAGAGTCCTCTAGGAAGGTAAGTGGCTTTATTTATTCAATTAATGTCTCCATAAATGTTTTAAAGTTCACTCCATATTTTTTGTGTTATCTTGGAAGGCTTCAGAGGATATTTTAGAATTAAGTCCCATACTTGGAAGATTTAGGAGATACAATAGAATTTCATGAAATCCAACAAGTATTAAAAGAGTTTAATCACATCAAGGTAGTTGAATAGTTTTATAAAATTGTTTGCAGTCCTCTAGGTTGGCATAAAACATATGCCATATTTTATCATCATTGAGGATTAATTGAGGGTATATGATGTATTTTAGTGTCATCCATAAATTTTTAATGTAATTTAATGGAATTTAGAATCATATATAAAGGTTTAAAAAAATTTACAATAGTTTTTATTTATTAATATGTTGTAAAATAGTTTTACACTAGAGTTTAAGGTCATCCAGGAATACATAAAATGGTTTTAGAAAGTGTCTAGTATTATCATGGAAAATATATGGTTTTGCTTCAATATTTATAGTCTCTATGAAAGAAATAAAAATTATTCAATATATTAGTGTAATTTTGGAATCCAAAAGGGGATACACTAGAGTTTAGTGACATTCAAGATTTCTTGAAGGAATATGTTATAGTATATTTTATTATAGGAAGGCTTAATATGATTTTCCTAAAGTCTTGTGTCATCCAAGATGACTTAATATTTTAAATAGGGAACAAGGTGATATATTGTTTTAACTGATCCCATGTAGTGCTTCCTACATATCCCCAATTTGGGGGGGAAAATCCACATAGTTCTATTTAGTAGTTTATAATCATATGATAAGGCATAACACTCGATACTTAAATATAATACCTTTCACTTTTTGTCCAGGAAGGAAGGCACAACATGTTGTTGAGATCCAAATGATCACTACATTCCACATATTTTAGGTTAACCTAAGATATACCAACACCATTCCTTTTATGATTATGTTATAGTGACTTATGTTAGGCCTTTTAATATTATAAAATTATGACCAATGTTATGCCATTTATGGTCTTGAAACTTGTACCAATGTAGATCTTTTTACATCATTTAATTAGGAAAAATGTTTTACCTCATAAAATTATTTAACCAAGGATAATGATATTCTTTTTATGGTCATAGAAACTGGAAAAATGTTATCCCATTTTTGTTTATTCAACCAAGAACAGTGTATTAAAATCTTAGGTCATATAACTAGGAACACTAGGGGAAATAATATTAGAATGAGTGTGGGATTTGTACATGAGCATCATTAGAAATTCACCATGTTTTGTGAAATTGGTGATGTTGTGAATATTACATCATAAAGGTATCCCAATAGGATGATATAGAATTATAGAAAAAGGTTCAATGTAATGGAAACTCCACCAACTGAGGAACATACAAGAATAAATCCTTAAAATGTGTATATGAAGGAACTGTATGAGAGTTTCAATATTATTCTAAGAAGGTAACCTATGAGTAAAAAGGTCTAAGACAATATTATGGTATAATACTTAGTAGGTGGTAATTCTACTAGATATTCAAGAATAAGAATCCCTATTATCAAAGAGGAGTTCAATTTACCATGACATGAAGACTCATGGGGTGAATCATATCACCATGGAGGAAATATTCAAATGGATGCATAATCATTTTTATAAAAAAAATTATATGATAAAATATTCATTTAAGATTAATTGAGTTTCACTCAAGTGATGAAAATTTATCAAGGGAGTTTATAAAGGTCAGTTTGTGTTAGAGTGCAGTTAATATCTTATACAAGTTGGTTTTGAGTTACAGGACCGCTAAAACTCATGTCTTTGGGTAATCAACTACATTTGTAAGAAGTGTGAATTATGTTTTCATGAATTAAATAACTACTAGGAATCTAGTCATGCATGTCTCAAGTATGAGGTATTCAGTTGGATGATCCATTGTGCTAAAAAGAATTACTTAAGAAAAATTGATCACCCATACAGGGGGTATTTAGTGGATGTACAGCATATATTGGACTTCATTTTAAAGGCACCTGATAGTCTCTTTGTAAGTTATATACATGGTTAATTCAAATTAAAAGTACCTAAATTTGAGAATTCATATAAAATTAACATGCTTAATCATACTTTATTGTCCCATGGGTTTACATGTATAAGTTAGGAAATTACAAAAAGTGTTACATGAATCATATATATCGCATGATGCTTTGACATTCCATCAGTTCATCAATAGTAATTTTTCTATTCAACCAAATTATAGATATATTCTTGTATCTGGAGATAAATTTACCATGTATGATTTATATTCTGTAAACCTGTATATATAGGCTTGAGAATAATGACCTATGTTCATGTAGGATTAAAAAATTGTATATGTGTTCATTTAAGTAAGTCATTGCCAAAATTTTATCTATTCGACAAAGAAATTCAAGACATCTCCATATATTTTTTATTATGAATAAACAATTATTTGCGTGTCTACAAATTTAAAACCTTGTAATATGATATTCTTCAATAAAAAGGATATAATTTCATGAAATTATAATTTAATTTTTTCTGATTCTCTAATTTTTTCAAAAATAGATCATGGAGTTCAATTTCTACGACTTTAAATAGATGAATCCAACTCCTTTTGATGGATTTATAAAATTCATCATTGAAAAAACAATATGTCCCTCATTAGAAAATTCAAAGACTACATGACTTTCATTCCCATATTTATTAAATTGGTTTTCAACCTTTTTTTATAATTGGTAAGTTCTATTATTTTCATAAGAGGATTATGTGATAATCATTCAAAGAATGGATTATATTATTTTAATTACTTTATTAATTATTTTATATTTATTTTATATACATTGTTTCATTCCCATTTATAAAAAAAACATGTATTTAAAATCTGAATTATATTTTACTAGATATTTTCTTGAATTCCATGAATCTAGAGATGAGGTCATTGAATAGACACAATATTGTCTAGCCACCATACTCTATCATAAATTTATGGATAATTTGGTATTAAGTGTGTGGAATTTATTTCAATCATGAAATATTCCCTAATATGAGTTTATCTCACATAAATGTTACCATTCTGATGTTATCTTATTACATTCCTATGAAGTTATCTTGTTACCACTATTCAACTATCAGAAGTAAACATTTAATTTTTTGAAACTTTCCTTGTGAAGATTATGAAACACTTGGGTATATTATATCAAGTTCACCAATTAAATCAGTTGACTAACAAAAAATAATTGAACCATAAATTTATAGTCATTTATCAAATATTAAATTCATAATCATAAATCATCAACATGCATGGAAACTAATATTAGACCAAAATCAAGGAATGTTGTTCCGATATGATTAGGAATACTGGTCAAAATGAGTTGTTTTGAGTTTGAAGTGGAACTTAGATACATGGGTATTTAAGAGGCTATCTAGGTATAAAAGGCATTCACTTAAAAACCCAATTCCATTTTTCTGGATATTCTATGTAGTTGGATATAAAAACAATCACGTTTTATCTGATACATAGAGAAGTTAAAATTAGAAAATAGTCTATCTAACGGATCATAGGGATCCATATCTTGGAGAATATATATAATGAATTCTTTCCTCCGTCAACATATTTTTAGGATAATGAAAAGGATCCCTCTCTAGTCTTCTAGTATATTAAGGAAGAGAAAAATTCCTTTGGTAAAGAGCCCCATTTTAATGTAACTATCCCATTCGAAACATGGGTGAAATTATTTTTAGAGAATAATTCAATGGATCCTAAAGTTAAAATGACAAGGGATATTCTGAACATCAAGAATAGGGGGTTCCATGGTGAATATTGACCAGCTCTCATAAGAGTGGATTATAAAGACTGGGGAAGGAGTTATAAGGATAGTCTATATTGAAAAACAAATCTGGCTGGTTTTCTCTTAAAGAATATAAGAAGGTAATTTTATCCTATTTGTGATTCAAACTATTGATCTATACTAAAAACCTTTATCATGTTCAACAAACCAACACAAGGAAACCCCATTAATTTTTTGGTTCTAGTTATGTAAAATATTTATCAAATTCCATAGAGAAACTGTCAAGGGAAGCACCCATTCATTATTACAAGACCATATCAAAAACTTTAGGGTGGATCTTTGTGTATTAAAGATGCTATCATTTATAGAATATTATAGTTATCCCTAGAACCAAGATTATATTATTCATACAATATATCATAAAAATTCAACCATGTTTAACAAGAAGATATTTGATGAACATAGGAAAATTCCAAGTTTATTTTTCCCCTATATAATGGCCTGCCTACCTGAATAGCCCAAAGGCCTTCATTTTTATTGATTTTTGATAACCCCCTTTCAAGGAAAAAAGGACTTGTATCACAAAGGAACTAATAGTTTACATATAATAGGAGACTATATAAATACATGATTTCCATATTACACTGAATATCAAAATATAGTATAAAAACTTATTAAAAGTTTCTTATTCCTTTTAGAGAATCTCTAAATTTATTCATAGTTCACTTCTTCATACCATGGGAAAATGGAAATAATAGAAGGGTTATCTCAAATACTAATTAAGGGTAAAATTATATTGGAAGTTATCATAATATAAATATGTGTTTTCAAATAATGTATAATCAATAAAATATCCATATAATCAATATCTTGATCATGAAAAATAGTTGTGGATGGAATTGTAATGAAAATAATCACGTGGACGAAAATTACTGAATTCAGGAAGATAGAATATATAAAAATAGATATCTTGATTTTTACTATCAATTCCTAATTCAAGACATTATTCTTTTCAACAAGGTCATAACCAAAACATTATTCTTGCATTAGGTAGGCATTCACCAAATACTCAAACCTTTTGTCCAATTATCCCCTTCATCAAATGGAGGTTCTATATAATCGTAAGCTCAACCCACCACTTATTTCATTCCAATAAATTTAACATATATAAGATTTTAATAATTAACTTTCCCTCGTAAACAACTATATAGGAATTAAAACACACATAATTTTAATAAAAGTGATAACACAATCATAACCCACCCAGAGAAAAATAGTGGATAGTTAAATAAAACATATCTTGATGTTCCCTATGGAACTTCATCTATAATCATGGTTGTGTAATCAATAGTTATACATATATAAATAGTGGATATATGGATTATCACAATTTTCCTTTTCAGTGGAATAATGTGGATCACTTGGGGAATGCCCAACCATAAGAACATTCATGATTCAGTGGAAGGTTCCCTTATTAAATAAATAATGATCAACTAGTGGTGAAGGGTATATTCAGAGTGTGGGGTTATCAGTATAAGATAGAAATAGTTTCAATGGTAGGATACCATAACAGTGGTAGGAAAATATTTCATTATGGTTTGTATGAGCATGTGTATTATCTATATCATATCCCCTAAGAGTGTTTATCAATGTGTATTATCAAAGGTTCAATCATCAGGAACAAAGTTAATGTTGATTTGATACTCAACCAGCCTTTTTCAAGTTGATTACCTCTAGGAATATCTATTTCATATCTACATCATCTTTCTAGTAACTAGTAAGGATGTAATTTCTAAGAAACTCCACACAATATTACTTTTCCAAAACTAATACCACTATGGAAAAGTGAGTTTAATAACGGTTTTAATAACTCTTGAGTCAAAATGATGTAAGGGAGCAATAATAACCTAAAATAATAAATAATATGAAATACATGAATAATATGATAAAGGTACATAAATGTAAATTTATGCACCACACAAAAGAATCTAGTGGTAAATATAGAATATATCTCAATAAATAAAATTTTAGATGCCAAACCCATTACCTTAATTTCAAACTTCTATAAAAGTTCATGAATGTCCTGTATAATCAAAATAACTCACTTAATTATTCACTATATAACCTTATCAATATAAATAACCTTTTATACATATATTTTATTTCATAACCCAAACATTACCCAGGTGCATACCTCATTAAGTTTCGGTTCAAAATTTCTTCATAAACGAGCCCTTGTTCCCCACTAGGATGAATTGGGGGAGGTCTTCAGAGGGTTCAAAATAAAGGGAGAATGAAAACTAGATATAGTAACTAATTCATGATGTAAATGGGAATTCATGATGATTGTGGTTCCATGACGAATATGTGGATCCCATTCAAGGCATGAAATTATTTCAGGGTAGAACGATTTCATGAGGTGAGATCCCATAGAGGATGTGAACTGGTTTTCATGGTTTCAATCCATGAAAACATGTTTTTTAGAATATATAAAAACTCATAAATTCATTTCGTAAAACCCTGATTCACATCATGAATGAGGCTATGTCCATTAGTTTTATTTAATTCCTGGTCCCTATGATTCTAATTTTCCTCACTCACTTTTCTCTCAAACTCGAACCCCCAATTACGTGATTTTGGGAGTTATATAATAACCAAAGGTAATTTTCATTGTATTTATGTTTACTAAATCTATAAATTGATTTTAAAACTAATGGTGCTTCCCATATTTGTTGTTTTTATAGATTTATCATGGAGAAAACCCTATATCAGAACTACCATACCAGGATCTATGTTTGAAGACTTTTCCTAACAAATTTTTTTTAATTCATTTAAGGGCAAGAAGGAAGAACCGAATTCAACCTTGGTTGTTGAGGAATTTCTGCATGAAATTTTTTTATTAAGGTGGGTGGTCTAAAACAACTCCCTAAATTCTTCTTTGATTTCTATAGTAAGTGAAACATGTGTGATCATGCCAGAACATCATGCATTTGACCAATTTTAATTTGTTACCAACTATAATCACTACTACAAAATAGGCCTTTAAAAGTGTTGGTATTTATCATTGCTTGAAAAAAAGCACTGATAAAGGCTATATATATCAGTTCTTTTTCTAGCGCTGATAAATGGAACCATTTATCAGTGCATTTTTTAGCACTGATAAATGGTGCCATTTATCAGTACTTTATTTTTATCACTAAAAAAGGGTTCCCTTTATTATTGCTGTATTTCTAGCACTCGTAAATGAGTCTTTTATCAAATATTTTTTAGCCCTGATAAAAGTCAAAATAAATTTAAATAATTAAATTCATAAAAAAAGATTTTACAAAAAAATATTAAAAAAATATTAATTAAATAATTATTGATATAAATGAATAAATTGATTATAATATATATAAATAATAAATACTAATAAATAGAATATATTAAATATAAGGATGTTTGTGAAATAAAAATTAAAAAAATAAAAAATAAAAATAATTAAATTGAGAAAAATATTAAATATTTTATTAATTAAATAAGTATTGATAATTTTAATAAATAATATATTAAATATATATGTAACATCCATTGTATTTATAGAATAATATATTTTTCATGTCTATAAATATTTTTGAATAAGATATTAATTATACATTAAATGAGATGCTTTGTCTGATAGCGTACTCAACACGCAACAAATGATTTTTCCTAAATCTTACGGAGCACACAATACTGAGTTATACCAAAAAATAATACATTAATATTATTATTATTTTAAATTTTAGTTAACGCCTAGCTGTTGTCCTGGTGGGAAAAAATATAACTAACTATAATATGATTAAACATGTTTTTAAATGTTTTTACATTTATCCAATAAATTTTAGAGGCTAAAAATGAGAATAAATCCAATTTTAAGCATTAAATACTCTAATATTTTTGAAAGGTATTTTTACCACCTTTTGAATGCAAACCCTTTTCAAATATAGTTTTTAAAAATTTTATAAGTTATATTTGACATAATAAACTTCTTATTTAGAAGTGGGAAACAAAAATTTAATTTGGATAAATTTTTGGAATTTTTCTGATATCTTTCATATTTTAATGAATAGTGAAAAATACTGCATTTTAATTCAAAACTACTTTTTCATATAATTTATTTAAATAGTTATATTATAATTTTAATTATTTTATAGTGTAATTAAACTTAGTTTTTATTATTTAGTCCAATTTATGTCATTGGAATCAATTTTAAGTTGAAAATAGATATAAAAACATTTCAAATTTTTGAATGTTTCACTTTAAAAACTTGTTTTTAGTTTATTTGTGGAATTAATTTTAAACAAACAATTTCCAATTATATGAATTTAATTTGATAAAATGGATTCCATATTTTAAATCATAATTTCCAAATTATATTGTAAGGTCAATTTCTTTTTTAGTTATAAAAATTTTACCTCGGTGAAAAAAATTATTTACCGTAGTAAAAGTGAAATTTTGACAGGGGTTAAAGTTAAAAGTTAAAAGCTTAACATACCTAAAAAATAAAACATTTATTGGTTGTTTAAGGTTTTTATAGACCCTAAACATACTATACATCCTTAATTACAATCCAAATTCTTCTAAATTAATGCGACCTCTATATGGTTGGCTTTTAATATAAAATAATCAATAAATTAATCACTAGAACCCACCTCTAATCAAGTATAAATACCAAATGTACACCAACCTATTTAGACCAAAAAAACCTTTTTACTCCTCAAATATCTACCCAAACATCTCCTCCTCAATCTCCCCACTTCCAAGTGCTTTTGGTCTCACAAAAAGACCAAAACCAAGGTCATAAAGGGTCTTTCAAGGATGGGATATTCAAGTGGTAAATTTCAAAAAGTACCTCTCTTAATTTATTTCATTTTATAATTTATCCTCACCTCATTCATCGATCAATGAATGATTACTCAAAAATCACTTATATTCTATAGTGAGATGTTTTTGATGGAATATCTCATTTCCATTTTATTTCACACCACCTCTTATTTAAATAAATGAAATTGTTGTCCAAGTTATGTTGGTCAATCACCTCTGTGAATAAATTTTTTCTTCTTTTTCCTATAGCACCTTCATGGCTGGTCTTAAAACAATTATTTGGGTAAAATTATATTTTAATATTTATATTATAATCTATTTCATATTCTGAATATGTTATATTAATCATACCTTCATGCTTTCCATATTGTTGTTATATGATAATTTCATCAGAGGAAGTGTGGACTATCGCCCACTCAAAGAAATATTAATCATTCCCACTACACCTGGAATGTATAAAGTATGGTTTTATTAATAATATGATAAATATATGTAATTAATATAATTCTATAATTTTCATTAAATTTTTATTCTTTTAATATGATAAATAAATGAAAGTAGCGTTAATGCGTACGTATAGCCAACCATCTCCATGAACGGTGAATTTCATTTCTTATCTCCGAATAATATGGATTATTCTAAATACATATATACCATATATATATTATATTTAAATCATGAATATATTTTTAGATGATGGACTTTTTACCACATGTACAATTTACATCAAAATAATTTCATTTTTTACTCAAGTAGAACATATCGACAAAACATCCAATATGAACTGAAATAATTATATAATTTTATAACATGGTAACAAGTCATATAAAAGGAATAATAAAATTGAAAAATGATCTCAATAAAGTATAAATTAACCTAAGTTTATTATTCATTAACATAAGGATTGTACATGATGAGTCAGACTCAAGGTAAGGGACTTCATCTTATTCTCCTTTTATTGGGTCATATTTTGATAACATACACTACCTTATTTTATACATTGTATAATAAATCCATTTGAATTTTAAATTCATTCAAATGTTTTCAAAATGAATCTTTTTTATATGAAGCATTTTACTAAATAACGAAATGAATGTTTTTAACGTATACGGTGACAATGACTTCTCCGCTGCCATAACCATTATTTGATTTGAGTCTTCCTTAATAATCCTTAATGTTTTTTTAAAAAAAAATACCTTATTCTGTTTTGGGGTAATTTTTTATTTATTTTTTTAAATGGATTGACTATTTCAATATCTTGAAATGATTTCTTGTGATTGGAAATGAAAATTTATGAGTGAAGTGTTGATAATTGAAATCTTTTATGTGTTGTTAATATATAATTATACTTGGAAATTTGAAGTGTGGTTAGGTGATAAAAAAATGTGGTTGGTTATGTGATAAACCAAATATGGTTGGTTCCGTGAAAAACCAAGTACGGGTGGTTACGTTATAGCCTCTAATGCATTGGGTGTGGAAGTTGGTCGTATGGCTATTACATTTAGTGATATGTGTGGAAGTTAACCATATGGTTATTCCATTTAAGTATGTTTATGTCCCAAGTTACCTTTATTATGTTATGTGTGCTTTATATGGGTTTTATGGTAATATTTTGGTTATAATATTATAATGATAAGGGTTTTTAATGAAGGGAAGTTTAGTAAGGAAGAGTACTCTAAAACTTGGGAAAAGCTGGTGGATTTCTCTTTGAAGACATCATCCTGACAATCTGAATCCACAGGTGCACTCTATCTCTTTGAGACTCTTTAAGGAGGAAACTTATAATAGTATTAAGTTTTGTTTCAATAACTTTTTGATATCTTTTAATGGATTCCCTCCTATTTAAACTTATGTGGTTTCTCACTTTTTCTTAAAAGTTTTTTCTAATAAAAAATTCAGTTTTTAATTGGTCAGTTTTGGTTACAAAGGGTAAGCAATGAGATTGTATTCAGTGAAGAATATTTACTACTTCATAAAGGTGAAAAGTATTACCTTATAATAATGTATTCATGATTTTCATGCTATAGAAAGTCTAATAGTTTTTATGCTTTTTGTATCCCTTATAGAGATTTTTATTCTCATCCAAAGTTTTTTTTGAATGGTTTCATAGGGTATAAGGATGAGTAAGAGAAAGGAAGAATTCAAGATTATTTTTATCAATAAAATAAATCATTTTTTATGTTTAAAAGGGTTTTCTTTGGGGTAAAATGGATATTATTTTGATAGTATCTTCTTGTATGATTATGGGATGATATGTAATAATAAAGGACAAATTCTCTAGAACTATAAACCTAAAAATATCCTTGAATTGAATGAAAGTCAAGTTATTGACTTAACTCCAGATTAAGTAATATTTAAGGTTGGGAACTTATAGTTGGTATCAATGGCCAGTTTAGATAACTTTAGGTGATAGAATATTTTTATTAGAATATACATAAAATATTTTTACTTTATGGTCAAATTCAAATTATATAGCATTTGAATATTTCTATGTTTCCTGGTCTAAGATATATCTATTCAGAATGATTTCCTGCATAGGAAACAGGGAAGATATGCTAGGAAGGCACACATTGGAAAACAACCATCCAAATAAACATCCTGAAATGGTTGGAATTGGAACTGAATAGTTTTTTGTAGAGATGTATCAGTTGAATCAAGCAATAAATGGTGGTGGAATCCATGCACAAGATCAACCAAATTAGTTGTAGAAGAATATGTCGGTAGTGGAGAATTTCAGGAGGCAATACCCACTATCATTCATATGACCATCTGACCCTATTAAATATGAAAAGTGGATTAATGCTTAGAAAATATTTTTGATGTAATTGGGCGTTCAAAAAATCATAAAATCAGTCATGTTGTTTATTTTTTTTGAATGGGAAGCAGATCAGTGGTGGCCAATGATTAAAAATATCAAAGTAAATGAAGATATTGACGCCATGTAATAGGATGAATTTAAGAATATCTTCCTTGAGAAATATTTTCCTAAATCTATTCAACTTAGGATGGAAAAACAATTCCTGAAATTAAGAAAAAGGAAAAATATTTTGTGCCTATATATGAAGAAAATTTTACCCATTTGTCAAGGTACGTCCCAAATTTTATTCAGGATATTGATAGTAAGATAAATTGGTTTTACTCGAGATTGAAGCCAAAATATTGAATGGAATTTCTTTCTCATGATTTCAAAAGCTATGATAAACTTGTTTAGTGTTCTAAGAATGTAGAAATGGAGTTTTCTGATGATCTTGTGTTCTATGAGAGAGAAAAAAGCGATCTAGTCGGCAGACATTGGGAAAGAATTCATCAAACAAGTCTAGATGTAGGAAAATTAAATTTTCAACTTGTGAGAAGTGTGGTAAAAATCATCTTAGAGAATGTCTCTCAAAGTCCAAGAAGTGCTTCTGGTGTGGTAAAACTGATCATATTGTTGTAAGTATAACCAATATGATCAATCAAGCGGTGAAAAACCAGTGGTAATATGTTTTAGTTATAATGAGTTAGAATATTATGCTAATGTGTGTAAATATTTGATTACCCAAGGTGGAAACCGGAAAGATCAAAAGCATAAGGCGATGGAAAAATCATTTGCTTCTACTATGGTTTATGTGGGACCATCAAATTAAGTGGTGAAAGGTATGTTATAGTTTTTTTCAAAATATTCCATTACTCTATTTGACTCTGGATCTTCACATTCTTTCATTTCATAGAGCTTTACAAGTAAATTAGAAATAAAGCCTCATGAATTTGATATGGACCTTTTGGTAAAAACTCCAGGTGGAATTATTAAAGAAACAAATATTTTTAGGAATCTTCATATTATAATTAGTGTGACAGAGTTTCCTACAAATCTTGTTGAACTTTCCAAAGTATAATTTGATGTCATTCTAGGTATGAATTGGCTTTCAGTTTATCATGATAAAATAGATTGTAAAGGAAAGAAAGCTTTATTCAATAATTTCATAACATTTATAACATATCAAGAACATGAATGATTGATTAAATATGGTAGTTAAAGTTATCTGGCTCATGTTGTAAAAAAGAATGAAATGGTTTTGTTTAGTGACATTCCAGTAGTGAAAGAATTTATAGATGTTTCTCTAGATGAATTTCTTGGTATTGTTCCTAATCAAAAGGTAGAATTTAATATTGATTTAGTGTCTGGTACTAGGACTATTTAGAAAACCCCTTATCTAATGTATTAAATATAACTGATGACATTGAAAAACTAGTTGAACGAATTGATTGATAAAGGTTTCATTCAACCTAGCACTTCACCATGGGATGCCCCAGTTTTATTTGTGAAAAATAAATATGGTTCTATGAGAATTTTTATTTATTACAGAGCCTTAAATAACATCACTATTAAGAGAGAATATCATTTTCCTCATATTGATGATTTATTTGACCAGCACTATGGTGATAAATATTTTTCAAAGATTGATTTGAGGTTCGGGTACAATTAGTTGAAGGTGAAAGAGGATGACATTCCAAACATAGCATTATGAACAAGATATGGGAATTATGAGTTTGTAGTTATTCTATTTCGGTTATCTAATGCACCTACAATATTTATAAATCTCATGAATGGTGTCTTTCATCAGTTTTTAGGATTAGTTTGTTGTTGTGTTTATAGATGATATTTTGGTATATTCTAAAAGTCAGGAGGAACATGAAAGTCACTTAAGGATTGTTTTGAAAACCTTAAAATAAAAGAAACTATAAGGAATTTTAATAAGAGGAAATTTTATTTGTAACAAATTTCATTCCTTGGTCATATTGTTTCTAAAGAGGAAGTAACTATTGACCCTTCTAAAACAATAGTTGTTGAATAGTGGAAAAGACCAACCGATATCATAGAGGTTCGTAGTTTTCTTGGATTAGTGGGTTATTACCAAAGTTTTGTTGAATACTTTTCTTGGTTATCTATCCCACTAACTAAGTTAACATGTAAGGGATTTATGTTCAACTAGAAAAAAGAATGTGATGATTTTTTTCAGGAACTGAATAGAAGATTGGTAAATGTTCCAATTTTGGCCCTACCTTCTAAGAATGGTGAATTTGTTATATAAATTGATTCTTCATTAAAATGATTTGGTTGTTTCCTAATGTAGAATGATTAGGTAATTTCTTAGGCTTTACATCAGTTGAAGCCCCGTGATTTAACTTACCCTACACATGATTTGGAATTAGCTGTTGTTGTCTCTGCATTAAAAATTTGGAGGCATAATTTATATGGCGTAAATGTGAAAT
The DNA here is from genome assembly GCA_963277665.1 of Viscum album. NCBI lineage: Eukaryota > Viridiplantae > Streptophyta > Magnoliopsida > Santalales > Viscaceae > Viscum > Viscum album. Next base: position 1,592,213,824 of record OY728132.1, read on the forward strand.
ATATAATGATCAAAAAAAATTGAATTAGATATTCACTTAGAAATAATTGAACATGAGACAAAGGAGATGTCCAGAATTAATCAAGGATTATGATTGCACGTTTCATTACCATCCAGGAAAAGAAAATAAAGTGGATGATTCTTTGAGTGGAAAATGTATTTCAACGTTAACCGTGATATGTTTGGAACAAGATCCTTTGGTTGATTAATTGATGAATTTTGGATTGGAAGTTTTTGGCATTAGAAATTCCTCCATTTTGTTTTAGATGTTAGTGAAATAATCTTTATCATACAGAATTAAGCAAGTGCAGCAAGAAGAGAGTGAGCTGGAAAAAAACGATAATTGGTTCAGAAGAGTAATTTTCCTGAATTTAACATTGATAAAGATTGTGTTTTGAGATTTGGTAAGAGATTATGTGTGCCTTGTGATTCACAGTTGAAGAAAGAGTTGTTGTGTGAAGATCATAGTTCTGTATTTTCAGTTTATTTGGGCGATACTAATATGTGAATGTGGAAAGATAGTTTCCAAATGGGATGCTTTAGCCTTTTAGAGTTCTAGAGTGGAAATGGAAAAATATGTCCCTGGACTTCATTGTAGGATCAGAAAAGACATCTCGAAGTAATAATTTAATCTGGTTTACTGTTGATCGATTGACTAAATCTGCTCATTTTCTTCATATTCAAGACACTATGTCTCTAGATCAACTTTATCAATTTTATATTAAAGGGGAAGTCAGTTTACAAGGTGTTCCCCTCTCCATTTTGTCTAATTGTGATCTTAGGTTCACTTCTTACATTTGGAAGGGCCTTCAAAAGTCATTGGACACTGAATTAAATTTCAGTATAGTTTTTCATCCTCAATCATATGGGCAGTCGGAACGAACAATTCATACCTTGGAGGATATGCTATGTGGTTATTCAATTGATTATAAAAATTTTTGGATCAACATCTATCTTTGACTGAGTTTTCTTATACTAACAGTTTTCATTCTAATATACAGATTGTGCCATTTGAAGCATTATATGAAAATCAGTATGGAACTCTGGATTTTTGGGATGAAGTAGGTGGAAGGAAGTTGATGGCACTAGAATTGGTAGAAGAGATGGCAGAAAAAGTTTAGTTGATTTATAAGCAAATGAGGACAGCTCAAGTTAGGTAGAAAATTTATGCGGATAACTAAAGGAAGTATCCTTCTTTAAAGCTATTTGATCATGTCTTTCTAAAAGTTTCACCATGGAAAAGTGTGATGTATTTTGGTAAGATAGGGAGACTGAGTTCGAGGTTCATTGGACCCTTTGAAATACTATAGATATTTGGATCAATTGCCTACAGAGAATATTTGCATCTAGTTTTATCCCAGGTACACAATTTTTTTCATGTTTCAAGGTCAAAAAGTATATGTTGGATCCAAATCATGTTTTGAGTCTAGAGGTAGTTCAGTTGGAAGAGAATATTTCTTATGAGGAACAACAAATAGATTCTTGACCGCAGAGAAAAAGTGTTGTAGAATAAGGTGATTTATTTGGTAAATGTTTTGTGGAAAAACCATATGGTTAAAAGAGGAAACATGGGAATCTGAAAACTTTATGAGGGAGAAATACCGCCACTTATTTAATAAGTAAATAAAATTGCGGGGATGCAATTTCAAAATGGGGGAAGGATGTAACATCCTAGGTATTTATAGAATAATACATTTTCATATCTATAAATATTTTCTAATAACATATTAATTTTACGTTAAAGGGATTCTTTTTCCGATATCATACTTGACATGTGACAATGGGTTTCTCTGAAATCTTACATCGCACACAATATTGATTTATACCGAAAAATAATAGGATAATAATATTATTGTTTTAAATAGTAGTTAACGTCTAGCCATTATATTGGTGGTAATGAATAGAACATAATATAATATGATTACACATGTTTATTAAAAGTTGTAACATTTATCCAATAAATTTTAGATGCTTAAAATTAGAATAAATCCAATTTTAATTATTAAATACTCTAATATTTTTAAAACGTACTTTTACCACCTTTTAACGGTGAAACATGTTTAAATATAGTTTTTGAAAACTTTATAAGTTACATTTGATATAATAAACTTATTCTTTAGAATCGGTACATAAAAATTTAGTTTGTATGAAATTTTTGTATTTTTCTGATAACATTGATATTTTTAATGAATAATGAAAAATAATGCATTTTATTTCAAAACTACTTTTTCATATAATTTATTTATATAGTAAGATTATCATTTTAATTTTTTTTAGAGTGTAATTAAACTAATTTTTTATCATTTAATCTAATATAGTTCATTGGAATCAATTTCATGTTTAAAATAGATATAAAAACATTTTAACTTTTGAACATTTCACTTTAAGAACTCATTTTTAGTATTGTTTGCGGGATTAATTTTCAATAAAATTTCCTCAGTTTATTGAATTGAATTTGATAAAATTGATTAGATATTTGGAATCATAAGGTACAAATTAGGTTTTAAGGTCAATTTATTTTTTAGCTATAAAAAATTTACCATGGTAAAAAATTTATTTACCTTAGTAAAAGTGAAATTTTGACAAGGGTTAAAGTTAAAAGTTAAAAGCTTAACATACCTAAAAACAACAAAATTTAATTTTTGGTTCAGGGGTGGCTCGACCATAACCAGACCATACAACCTTGATTTAAATCCAATTCCATATATATTAATTCCACCTCTATAAGGTTGGATTTTAATATAAAATAATCAATAAATTAATCACTTGAACCCACCACTCCTTGGGAATAAATACCACCTATCCACCATACTATTTCGACCCAAAAATCCTTATAGATATTTAAATATCTTCCCAAACCTCTCTTACTCACTCTCCCCACAAATAAGTGCTTCTGGTCTCACCAAAAGACCAAATACATGATCTTCAAGGGTCTTTCAAGGAGGGGATATTCAAGAGGTAATTTTCTCAAAGTACCTCTCTTAATTTGTTTCTTTTTCTAGTCTCTCCCCACCTCATTCATCCATAAATTCATGATTACTACAAAATAATATATATACTGGAGTTTCACATTTCTAATGGAATATCCCATATCCATTTCATTTCTCGCCTCCTCTTATTCAAATAAATGAAATTTTTGTCCAAGTTATTCAGGTTAATCACCTTTGTGAACAATGTTTTTGTTCTTTTCCCTTTACCACCATCATGGCTAGCCTTAAAACAATTATTATGGTCAAATAATATTTTAATATTTATATAATAACCTATTTAATATTCTAGGTTTGTTATATTAAACATTCCTTCATGCTTTTCGTATTTTTGTTATACGATAATTTAGTTTGAGGGAATGTAGACTATCGCCCCTCAAAGTCATATAACTCATTCCCATTATACATGGAATTTATAAAATAAGGTTTTATATAACCTATGAGATATATATAAAATTAATGTAATAGTGGAATTATAATTTAATTCTAATTCTTTTAATATGACAAATAAATGGAAGTAGCGCTCATGCGTACGTACGGCCTACCATTTCCGTGAACAGTGCATTTCATTTAATATCTCCAAATATTATGGATTATTATTAATAAATATATAATTAATATATATGATATTTAAATCATGAATATAGTTTGAGATTATGTACTTTTCACCACATGTACAATTTATATGAAAACAAGTTCATTTTTTACTCAGGTACCGAATATCGACAAAACATCTAATATGAACTTACATAATTATGTAATTTTTATAAAATCGTAAAAAGTAATATAAAAGGAATAATAAACTTGAACAAGGTTATCATGAAATTATAAATTAACCTAAGTTTATTATTTAGGAATATGACAATTTTTCGTGATGATTTAGAATCAAAGTAAGGGACTTCGTCTCAATATCATTTCACTTAGGCATATTTTGACAATATACACGACCTTCTTTTATAAATTGTATAATAAACCAGTTTTAATTTTAATTTCATTTAAATTATTTCAAAAGAAATCTTTTTTGTACAAAGCGTTTTACTAAATGACAAAAGGAATGTTTTTAATGTATGCGGAGACAATGACTTCTTCGCTGCCGTAACCATTATTTAATATTAGGATTCCTCAATAAACCTTAATATTTTCTTAAAATAAAAAGAAATAACTTATTCCTTTATGAGATATTTTTGTATTTATAATGGTTTTAAAAATGGATTGACTATATAAATTTCTTGAAATTATTTCTTGTGATTTCAAATTAAAATTTATGAGTGAAGTGTTGATAATTGCAATCTTTTATGTGTTGTGATTATATAATTGTAGTTAGACATTTGATGGGTGATTACGTGATCAACCAAAGATGGGTGGTTACGTGATAAACCAAATATGGGTGGATCCCTGATAAACCAAGGATAGGTGGTTACATTATAACCTCTAATACCTTGGATGTGGAAGTCGTTCATATGACTATTCCATTTAGTGACATGTGTGGAAGTCAACCGTATGGTTATTCCATTTAAGTATGTTTATGCCCCAAGTTACCTTTTATATGTTATGTGTGCTTTTTATGGGTTTTATGGTAATATTTTGTCTACAAAGGGTAATTAGTGAGCTTATATTCAGTGAATAATATTTACTACTTCATAAAGGTGAAAAGTATTACCATATGATAATGTATTCATGGTTTTCATGTTTTAGAAAGGCTAATAGTTTTCCTTTTTGGTGTATCCCTTACTGATATTTTTATGCCAATCCAATTTTTTTAAATTTTTTCACATGGTATAAGGATGAGTAAGATAAAGGAAGAAGTCAAGAATATTTTTATCAAGAAAATAAATCATGTTTTATTTTTAAAATGGTTTCCTTTGGTGGAAAAAATGGATGTTGTTTTGATAGTTTCCTCTTGTATGGATATGGGATGATATGTATTAATAATGGCCTAATTATTTAAAACTCTAAACCTGAAAAGATCCTTGATGTGAATGAAATTCATTTTATTGACTTAACTCAAGATTAAGTAATGTTTAAGGTCAGAATATTATAGTATAGATATATATGAATGTATATAAATAGGATTTATATAATAAAAAATATTTAAAAATTACATTAAATAGTAATATATTTAGTGGATAATAGTTTATAATTAAAAATTAATATGAATTAAAAATACTGACTAATTTCATCAAGTAACATAAATAATTGAATTTCGTCTTATTTTTAAATTTAGCATAGATAAAATGTGTGTTATATTCATTTAAAATATACATAATTAATGCATTTTATATACAATTCATACACACAAATATTTCTCTAGGAATTTAATCAGTTTCTTTCGTTTATTTTATATATATTTATTTACTATGTTTTAATATTTTCAATATGTATTCATCTTTATTTCAATATGTATCCATTTTTTAATGATTTATAATTAATTAATCAAACTTATCCAATTTTTCAATATTATTTATTAAAGTGTACTCATTTATAATTATTCAATTTTAGTCATTTTTAACATGCATGCACTTAAGATTAAATATTCATTAATAATGTTAACAATATATTTGTTAAAAAATATTTATAAATAAATAAATTTATAAATGTATATTTACTATTTTTATACATTTATAATTATAAATAAATAAATAACATTTGTTTAAAAATTATTTATATAATTATAAATAAATAATTGTGTATATTTTTTTAAATAATGAATATATTTACTATATTTATATTTATATATATATATTTATTATATATATACACATATATAATTATATAAATATATATTGATATAAATATTTTTTTAAAGTATTTATATAATTATAAATAAATAATTAAATATTCAAATAATTATAAAATTATTACTTTATAAAATGTATTATTATAATTATTATAATTATATATAATAATTAAACTTTTTTAAGAAAAAATTTTATTTTTTAAAATGTATTATAAGTATTTATCCACACTAAAAAATGCTAATAAATATTTCTTTTATCAGTGCTTACTAACTTAGCACAGATAAAAGGTATCTTTATCAGTGCTTTTCTGGAAGCACTGATACAAAGTATCCTAATCTATTTTAAGAACCCTAACCATCACGTACCATATCGCGATATCTGAAGCTCATCATGGAAGCCTCCTACTGTTAGAGCTCCTTGTTTTTGAATCCAAGCTTTAATATAGGCTATAATTAAAGGTCCAACTATTCCAAGGCTCAAATCTAAGGCTCTAATGATTTAAGGGTCGAACAAAACCAAGGATCTAATGAAATCCAGTTTTTTTGATATCTCTACCTTCCCTAGATTATCTACTAAACCTTCTCATCCTACATTCGGGTATCCCAAGAACTCCAGTTGCACTCTCCTATAACAAAAAAACCAAAAATTCATTGTTTTTTAGATGTATTGAAGTATTGTATTCCCCAATAGATTGTGTCTCTCCTTGGGAAAACATTTGGACTGTGTGACTTCAAATATATCAAACCCAATGTTGGTTCATATTGTTGTGAAGTATAATAGGCTCTTAATATATATATTTCATGACATCTACCTCTTTTAAATCATCAACTTTTGAAAAATTCAACAATATAGCGGTCGGAGTTGTCATTAGTTTGGAATATTCCATTGAAAATAACTTAGGAACCTATTTTTCATATTTTGATTGAGAAATTAATGTGTTATGATTTCATTGATTTATCTATCAACCAAGGAAAATGTTTCACCAATCATGGACATCTTGATATCATACCTCATATAATCCACAAAAAAAATTGCATTGTGATTTATCCAATCCTCAAATATTATTTCTTACTCCTTCGAGTTTTAACTGAAACTATCCAATCACCAATGAAATTTTATTCATTGATTTCAGCTTTGCTTATACTTCTTGTAGTTGATAATACCTCTTCATTTTCCTCACCATCAATGTCTTATTTTGAGTCTACCTCGGCCCCATGTTCTCCTCCCAATTCTACTCAATTCAAATTAATTTCGTCTGATGTTTCATAATTATTTTAATTACTAAAAATCTCCCCATTCTAATTATTAAAAAATGACTATCAATTTTATCTTGTCGTCAAAAAAACATCTCAACCCACCCATTTTAAGTCAGCATTTAATTGTCTCTTTGTCTAATATGATCAATTTTTCACTACCAAAAATCAATTTCCTCTTTCGAAGACAATTACCATAAATTTTTACCAACCCTAAATCAAAAAATGGTTTAGATAGATTTTTATACCTTTGTAAAAATATAACTATCTTTGAAATGATAGTACACTCAAGCATACTTCTTAAAAATCAATTCATTTATTTCATCACACATCTAACAAACACTATGTTTTTTTCACCTTAATCCATCAAAAAATAGATCATTATATAACATTGCCTTTTGGTTACACCCTTAGGAATATTTGATTACCATCCATGTAATTCTCGCAAATGGGTGGAATTACCCCTTTTAGAGAACACAATGAAGTACAAATATCATCATCATCAGTTTCACCTCTTGAATAGTTATTATTACAATTTGTTATTTGGGACTCATCCCCCATATCTTTTATGTTTCTTCTACTACTCTGAGTGGCAGTCATCATATGGATGACTAATATTTTTATTATTTCAACCAACATAGTTTCATGTCCACAAGAGATGGAGGATGATTTCCAAACATACAATTAGGCAATGATAACTATTTGGAAGATAAGCTGATGAGAATTACAATTTTCATAACTTTCACCATTGGATGAAGTAAAAGGATAAAAACTAGCGTAGTGGATTAATTATTTTCTTAAATTCAATGACCCATTTTCTTCAAATCATACCAAAATTCTTTGAAATAATCAAATATTGAGTTTTACTTAATAGAATTATCTATAATTTTCACCTTTTATAATGAATATATTATGTGTATTTATTTATTTATTGTAAAAAATGAATATTTTATGAACCAAATAGGATATCTCTACTTTCTCTTGGATGATTCAAAGTTTCAATATAAGATAAAATACAGGAAAATGATCATTTCGTGGCGGTTTTTTTGGATATGGTGGCAGTTTAAACCGCTTCCAGATGCTTCTACAGCGGTTTCAAAAAACCGCTGCTAAATTGTGTATCGGCATACAATATGTGGAGGTTTCCTTGATTTAGCAGCGGTTTATGGTAACCGTCGTAGTGGAAGCATTTTGCGGTAGATTGTTTTTTGTTTTTGTGGTGGTTTTCCCTGTGCAAATGATTTTTTTAGCGGAGGTTCAAACCGCTTCTTGAAAAATCATTTTCCCCAGGTAAATGACCCCAAAAACCAAGATAACCTCCGTGAAATAATAAAGGATTATGAAAATTGTGTAGTGGCGGTTATAACCATCGCTAAATTATGGTTTTTAGCAGCAGTTCGAATGGCCACAAATATCAAAATACCGAAATTGTAGTAGTGGTTATAGCCGCCAAAAAATATAATACATTTATTTTGCGGTGGCTAAAACCGCCGCTAAATCTATTTTTACAAAAAAAAATCATCTGATTATGCAGCCCCAATACCAGTGCCCTAAAAAAACAAAACCATTCCAATTTTACATGCACATACATCTCACATTCAAAATAATACCATGTGACCAACATTTTCATAAGAATCACATGATAGATATTTGAATAATATGTTTAGTATTATTTACGTACATAGAATTTATTCTAAGTAAGTGAATTTTCACTTTTGGATATAGTGGTTTCACAATTAGGGATATTAGTTTATCATGAGTATGTTGATGTATTTTTGTCTCTATCATAACCGAAAAATGTAATCGATAGTTGATGTTTTATTGGAATGTATTGGAATTAAAGAAGAATCATTTTGGAGATCTCTCACATAGAATTTTAAACGACATCAGTTACCAAGAATGGATTCACGTTTGATTGTAAATACTACTGTGAGGAAGTTTCCATAGTGTTGAAGAAGTGGTTGTTGTCAACTTTGATCATAAGCATTCTTGAGCCTAATGTTGGACATGTAGTGAAATTTCATTCATTTGGTTCTGTTTTAGGATATGTTATGATGTAGAGTGATAAATTAGTCACTTTGGGTTTCATCAGCTTTTAACCGACAAGATGAAATGCTATAATCTTTTATTTTAGTTTCTAGTTATGCTCCATGGATTAAAATGATCATGACAAAACCTATTGGGAGAGATATTTTTTGGGTACTTTGTCACCTAGAGTAGATATAATATTTTCTCACTACATGGACATAATATTTATCAAATGAATTTCATATAGTACTTGTATATGTTTGACATCGATAAATAGTTTTCAACTAGAAATGAAAATATAGTGGTAAATTCATTGGGCTAGATAATGTAGGATATAAGAGAACCGATTTCATTAGTTGAATAGAAGATCTTATCTTCACTATAGGACTAGTTAGTGGGTGTAGTTGAGTGTTTAGGGGAAGAAATATGGGTATCCTTAGAGATAATTTCTTCATTGGTTAAACAAGTAAAGAAAATTTAGAATATTTTTCTGGAATGTATCATGATGTGTGATAGGCTTAAAGAATGTGAAACTATTTCTGGATTGAATATTGATATACATGGAGTGTTTATAATTTGTATCATGGTAATGGTCACATATTCCATGAGACATGAGTTTATGAGATCCTATAATTCTTTTTTAAGTGGTATGTTCACCCAGGGCCGACCATGATTTATAATATTGTAAATTGGATGTTCTAGTGGCCCTCCATAGTAAGATACATTGAAGGATTTATTTCCCATTGATTGACTTGTCCAAAAATTATCACCATGTGTCAGAGTTGATAGTTGAAGTGGGATGTTCACACAGTACTGACCTATTTTACCACATAGTTTGGGTAATTATAATACAAGTCTATGAGTTGATAGTTGAAGTTGTGTATAACCTTTTATCCTCATATCGATGAGAAGTCAGAAAGGATGATCCAAACCATATAAGACATGCTTCAGGATTGTATTATATATTTTAGACACCAGATTAATCTTTTGGGGAGTTAAAAATTCTGGTAGTGTAATACACTCATGTTTTCAACAGATATTTGTAAATTCTACTATTATTGAAGTGGAGGGTCCCTCTACCTTAACAGGATCAAGACATTCAAGTGTTCAAAAGATATTTATAAATTCTTATCAAAACAATTTTGAATAAGAGGAAAGCATAAGTGGGAGTGATCACATGCCAACTATAAAAAATGAGAAGAGAATACTATAAAATTTAAAGAAATAAGGGATATCCACTAAAAACAAGTTGAACGGAGTTACAAAACTAGATATTCCCAAGAAAATCAATAAGAAGGTTGATCGTTCATCCTTGGGTAACAAACCTAATAAATTTAGGAAAAATTAATCATAAAAACTGATTCATGATAATAAAGAATCGACATATATGGTGCATACCACACCCGAGAAAACAAGACATAAAAGGAAACATTAGAAATCAATAAAATACATAAAAGGAAACATGAGAAATCAAGAAAATCTTAGGTCATAAAAATGTTTGGTGGAAACTATGTGCCACACATGATACATATACAAACTGACTGTTACCATATTTTTTCAACATATCAGCAATACAAATTATCATAGTCTGATGATGAACATAGCTTGTCACCCTCTCCACCTCCATCTTTACTTCCTACTACCACACGTAAGAACATTATATTGAAAATTAAATATAGTTGTATATTTATATTTAAACTTAAAACCAATAAAAGTTTTCAAAATAAATGATTTTAAACTTTTTTTGATTTACCTTCTCACCACCAGTCGATGCAATACCACTAGAGGAAGATCCAGTCATCTTATAATATAAATCAATCAATGCTTTCTGCAAAGTAGATATATGAGACCCATGGTCTTGAGCTGTGTTTCTTAGAGAAATAATCTCTCTCTGAGTCTCTCAAGGTATGGACTGACTACAACCAGGAGTAGATGCAGCTATAATCCCCAGTGACCTTCTAAAGACCTAAGATGGTATGGGTCCCAAACCCATCCTGTGCACTCTACTTGTATGCTTCTTCCCAAGGACTTTAGCAATCGGTTCATCCTAGGTGACTAAGTAGGACTGCGCAGGATTGGCATCCCAATTTTCTTTAATTTTAACCCACAAATAAAATAGCAGTCATATTAGAAGAAATATATATTAACATAGCAACAACTAATAATAAGTTGTTGTAATGAAAAATGAGTACACACCCCAAAATCTTTGGCAAGCTTATTAACAAAACCTCCATCAGATTTTTGGTGAACATTTAACCACACTTCTATTTGGGATTATTCGTTCCCTAAACTTTGTGACTGCATTAAACAAACATAAATCAAAAAATTAATATATTAAACAAATAATCTTGTCTTATAAATATTTAAATGGATGAAAATATTACCAGAGAAGATCGGATTCTTGAAACCCCCTTTGACCCTACAGTGTGAGGGATAACTTGCTTAGCCCAGCTTGATGCATTCTTTCTTGAAAGATCCTGAAATAAATAAAATGCAATTTAATAGTAATGTATTCAATGTAATCCTCTCTTCATGCAAAATGATATTAATATAGTAATATATATTTAAATACCATCTACTTCTCATGATGATGCCTATCAATAAAAAATTTTCATTGCTCTTCGGGTACCCCATCGGGTATCTTGTCATACATCTATAAGGAGGTCAATGAATTATTGTTGACATCGCCCCCACAATCTCCATTTAATGCCTTTCCATTTTTTTCCAACATTTTTCAATGTCCACTTTCATGTTATCACATAAGCAACTATAAAGTGGAAAAACATATGTACACAGAAATTCATTTTGAAAATATAAATAAAATGACATTCAATTACTCTAGAATGTATTAAAATTACCTTTAGTTGGGAATCAAATACTTCATTTTTTCAACTTGAAGGAATATGCCTCCAATCATCCTACAAAATAATAAGGGAAATGGGTGCCATGGACAGCTGGCCTAAAATCTGGCCAAGTAATCATGTGGAGTCATCCGTAAAGACCCTATATGAATCAAATGGGACAACTATCTTCTCTTCGGCAGATTCCATACATCTGAAATTTTTATATTTTTTTCCACACTTGAATTTTTTCCATATCTATTGAAAAAATAGTTAGTATAAAATAAGTCCAATAAATTTTTTCATATTAAAATTTGTACCTATAACAGTCACCCTCCAGTATCCCCTCGAAGAACTAGAAGTGGCACACTGATCCCCCACTGTTGAGGCTCCTAAAGCGGGAGGTGATGACTGAGCCGCTAAAGGGATGCTCATAGAGGGTGTGAGAGATGGTGTATGGGGAGATAGTGCAGGGGGAAAGTGGATGGTGGCTCAGATGTCATACAGAGGGAGATAGATGGTTCTTCATATATCACAGTGGTCAATGAAATAGTATATCACTTCCTCCTTGGCATTCTTGTCATTTAATCAAATAAAATTAAGTTCAGAATATATATTTCAAAAACATTATGCAGAAAAAAAAAGTTAAAATGATAACCTTTTCACAGTACTAACAAACAAAATATACATAAAAATGTTAATTAATGATTATACAAATGAAATAAGTTATTTCTAAATGAATGCATAACTATACATATAATAATTTTATCCTTCAATCATGTTGGTTTCCTAATCCATTACCTCATTCACTTCATTCATCCTTGCTAGAGTAATATTTTCAATATCATGATGGACAAAAAAATATGATTCATTTTGTTGATGAGTTCAATGTTAGAGGTCAAATCTTCCACTTTATCACCCATATCATACAAATATCTTTGTTTTACATGAGTAACTACACTCCACCCTTCATTAAAAACATCATTCAAATAATATACCATTTTTTCTTGCGATGATAAGATATATGGATCATGCAGTTCACGATGAGAAACATCCATCAAGCGAGAGAAGTTCACAGAAGTAAATTATAAGGAATATCTTTTAGCACCTCTCATAATATCAACCCAATTATATTTGAATAAAACAACTAACAAATGCTTGTGGTAGTTTAATTCAATAATATCAATCAGCTTTCCATAGTATCCCACTTCAATAAATGTAAATATACGACTATTTTGTGTTTTCAAACCCTCTTCTTGATCAATTGTATGAAATATAAATCCATTCACATTGTAAGCATCAAATTTTCTATCTTTTTTTAGAGGACCTCGAGAAAAAACTTCAAATATTCTGAAAAACTCTTATGGACTATCAGTATTCATGATCTAAAAAAAGAAATATACTTTATTAGAATTAAAAAATATGTGTTTCAACCAAATATTCATATTTTTTGAAATATTTATGAACTTAAACGTCGTGTAAACCATTCTACAAGATCTTTATTAACATCTTTTGTTATATCTTTCTCATTTCATGTTTGGTCTCTCATTTGTATCTTTGTTTGTATCCTGAACTCTTCAATAAAGGGATATATAATTTCACTATTCAGCAGCACATATCTACATGCCTATAATAATTCCATTTCTGTCAGTGTAACATTTGAGGTCCTCCCAACTAATCCTCCAATGGTAGGAAATATTTTTTATTTCCCGTGTATTTGAGATTGAGTCGATGTGTCATCAACACATACAACTTGATTAAATTTTGTCTCAATATCGTCCAAGTATCTAGAATAATTGGTAAGACACTCCTCTTCCAAAAACCCTTTGTAGGTGTATTCATTTTCTTCTTCTTCATGGTAGTATGTTGATTCAGACTTCCAGAATCACCCATTGACTTCCATCTAAAAGAAGAACATTTTTTGCAATCCATTTTACTAGAATCCTCTCGCCAATAAAGCATACAATCATTGGGACACACGTGAATTTTTGTATAATTCAAACCAAGCCAGCTAAAAACTTTTTTAATATCTTCAAAAGACTCGGGGATGCTTACTTTATAAAATGCATCACAAAAAAATTCCAATATCATGGACACTGCCTTATTTGTAATTCTACATAGACATTTGATATGGTACAACTTCAGTAGAAATTAATGTTTTGAATATTTCAAACACCCACTATACAACTCTTTATTTCCATCGTCAACTAAATCATGAAACGTATTTTCCTCATTGAATTTTTCCCCTACATTAGTCTCTACATAATCAAGGGGAGTATCCACTAATATGTTACAATCTTGATCTGGTTGTCCTGCAGCCTCAAAAACATCACTGGTTACATTGTTATTTGTAGCACCCTCATCTGGTTGGTCTGATATGTTTTGATGTTTATGGTGGTGTCCTGCAGTGCTGAATTCATCATTTATAAAGTTTTTCATTTCATTCCATTTTTGAAGAATTTGGGAGCACATTTTTTGGATTGACATCAATGCTCAACATTTCTGTAATGTTCGACTGTCCCTACTAAATCCAAAACAAATATTGACCAGGGAATTGCTTCAATATTAAAGTCTCAAAAACATTATCTCTCTTCAACCATCTTCTAAATTTACATTTAGGATATGGACATCTTATTCTCCCTTCAACGGATCGATTGGAAATTGAAAAATCGAAAAACTATTCCAAACCATTAACATACTAATATGTGTTCCTTGGTAATGTGATCTAGATTTTATCCATGTTTTTCACAATGTTCCTACACAATATTAAAAAAATAAAACACATAACTATTAATAAATAGGGAAAGAGATTCATATATTCTAGTTGAAAAAATATATAAATATGATAAATAATGTTTTATTATATAAATACATAAGGTAAATAATGAACCCACCCACTAAAAAACCAAAGGATTAAAATTTAAAAGATCTATAAAAGAAGAAGAGAACAAGGATCCCATCCCTATAGTTTTTTGTATGTCGTGCTACACCAAAACAGATGGAAAAACTGATGATGTCATAACATTGATATCACTAAGTTAAGGGCTTGATAAATCATATAATAATTGAATATAAGTTAGTAATATGAAATGGAAACAAACTCCTACCTTAAACGTGACTCATTATATTAGAAAATACATGGGGAACAAAGATATAGAACATGCTAGGAATCACCAGGTGAAATGATTCATGGCAAGGGTAGATGAATCCAAGTCTTATAGAAAGTAGGAGAACATATTAAATATAACTTTTCAATTTCCATTTAATTCTGTTTCAATTACATGTTTGGGATGATCTTCATAGATGATTTATGTAAATATTTTTTCCCATCAACATGATTAAAAAAATAAAAAAAAATCATATTTTATATCTGAATGGCATCTGGAGAGACTCTCTATAAGTATTGAGTGATGTTAAAAAAATATGTGTACCAGTTATCCCCATAAAATTATTGAAGAGAACCATTTCATTGTGTTATTATAAAAATACCTACTAGAAAATGATATAAAACATCTAGATGGCTCATAAGTGGGATCTTTGATAAGAAAATCACACATAGATTCCAAAGGGTTTATTGAAAAGATTAATCAAAATTAATAACAGTTTGGAACCATAGGTACTATCATAAGATGAATTCATGTTTATAGTTTAGTTATAGGGTTATTTAAGTGTTCACATACACCAAAACAATTATTTACCAAAAATATTTAAAATGAATGGTTTAGTTTCATGAACATGTATAAATTTTCAATTAGTTATTTTCTAAATATCCATGACCATGGATTTCTATTTAACTATGTATGTAAACCATATCATGAATAAAAACCTATCCCAGCTTCTATAAACAACTTATATTTTAACCACATAGGTACTCCAAGCTAAACCAACCATTCTAAATATAATGGTATACTCGAAATTCACTTTTTAGATCATTAAATATATATATTTCAATCCTTTGGTTCTCATGGTTAAATAAATTCCCCTTAATATTCCTAAATTCAATGAATGGAAATTTTAGGTCTGTATAGAATTATTATTAATATTTTGGTTAATAAAAAACCCATAATATCATTTGTGAAGTAATTTATACTTTTCTATATAAACAATAAGATGTGAAATTATATGATAACATAAAAACAACAATATATTAATAAATTCAAAAAAATTAAATATAAAATATAATTCTAATAAAAATAAAAATAAAAAATATTAACAAACATAAATCTTGGTAATTAATGGGTTTTTTAAGAGGATGGAATAATTATGGCTAAGAATGGGCTCTAGATAATTGGAGGATTGAGTTTATATTTCTTAGTGGAAAACTGAGTGTGAGACCAGTGATGTGGGGAGTCATTATCTATTTCTGTTTGATCAATTTTCATGAGGGTATACGACACGATAATCAACATATATTGAGGTTTTTCAAGTAACTAATCACCTAAACCACACTTTAAGTAAACAATGTTCAGGAATTGGTACTATAGATGACCGCAATATTGAATATAAAAGAACACTAGAATCGATATACTCTTGAAGTTTGAGAATTTATAACTCCAAAGTAATAAGAAGAAGAAGGAAGGTATAGAATCTCTGTCAATTGGAACCTTGACTTCCTAGATAGACAAGAGACTACATATACTAAATTAATCCTTTGGAAGTTCTAATGAATCCCCTCTAAATATTATTTAGTCGACACTCACATATTCAATGTCACTTCTACCTTCACAAGAACATCAAGATACATAGATTGTGTAAATAAAGTGTCATGTATTTAAAAATCTGAACACAATGTCTCCTCAAAATCTCACATTATATACTTCTCATATAGAAGAACATCATGAGAAAAATGAAGAAGGTTATTAAATCAAAATCTGAGCTCTCGCATTCTAAAACTTTTATATTTAAGAGATAAAATCCTTCCATCTTAACACCGTATGGGTCAAAGGGGGGAACTCATTATAAACCTACTTACAAAATTCATCCCATAATATAGTATTCTCCTCAAGCTCACCCAATAACAATATCTACCACAAGTGAATTACTCCATTAAATACACTAATATCCAGTGGAATCCTATGTTATTTTCATTCATGAATAAAGAAAAATGCAATATCAAAATAATCTGAACAATAATCTATATCCTGATTGGGGATATTATTCTCATACTTCTCCAAGATGTTATAATAAAACCCACTATGTATTTATCAAACAAAAACAGTGATTATACCCTGTGAGGCGTGCTGAGGGGCATCGATAAGCGTCAAGCGGTGACATGGGTCAGGACCTGCAGTAGGGAGAAGATCTAGGGCTTCGGGGGGTTGGGGCGATGGGCGGTGAGTTGTGCTGAGGGGAGGCGAGGCGGCGATCTGCGCTGAGAGGCGACAAGGCATGATGAGGGGAGGCGAGCTAGGGCTACAAGGGTTGCTGGCGGGGGGGGTCTTGCGAGGGTCGGGGGAGAAGGGGGGGTCTTGCGGTGGTCAGGGGTAGAATTGACAGGAGTGTTAAAAAACAGCTTAGCGGAATTTTTTAATAAACCTCCACTAAATCATTTATAAAAAAAATTAGCAGTGGTTTAGTAAATCACCACTAAAAACCCACCGCAAAAGGATATTTATGGTGTAGTGATATATTATTTTCTCTGCATCCTCCTTAATTTTTTATTGGTGGTTCGGTGAGATCTATTTTCTTTTTTCATTATTCTTACTTTACCGTTGGCATATCCCTATGGTCAATAATGTTTTCACAAAAAAATCTTTATCCATAGAAATAATTTATTTCTTAATATTTATTTTTATTTTATATTTTTTAGTATTAGTCAAATAATTATTTTTTCATGTGTAGGTGGATTATTTTGTTCAATTTGGGGTGATTTGTTCAAATCTACTCATGGTCATGATGGACTGGAATTTGATCCTCCAACAGAGATAATGGTAACAATGAAATGAATCCAGAATGAATACAACCATTAGGAAAATGTGAATTCCTACTACATATTTAATTACTTTTGTCATCATTTTATATATTATTTATAAGTTAATTTCCATGTTATTTTTATCTAATACTGATTTAGTTTTTTTTTAAGATCTTTTGGGAATTCGTTTTTTTCTTTCAAATATCTTAAACAATCCACAAAAGAGACAAAATATTTCTTTTTGCCAATGTTACCATGTTTTCCGTTTTCATTTCCATTATTTGTCAAACTGCCAACACTACATATTGATTTGATGTTGTTAGCTGAAAAAAAAACTTTTTTTTTGACATCCAGAAGAGTAAAGGAAGATCATGTGACTATTATGGTGAGTTCTCATGATATAATGGGAACATGAAATTCCTCTTCTCTTCTGACTTTAAACAACAAGAAAGGTTTTTTAGATAAGAACATAGATTCAATATATATCTAATGTTGGTAGTTTGAGATAGAAAGACTATATTAATGTGGAAAAATTGTTAGTTAGTATTATTTTGAGACTTTTAAATGTGTAATAATCATATGTGCCTCAATATGACACACGGTGTGACCAGTATGACTCCAACTACTTTTTTTATTATAAATTTACCTTAATTTTAGAAGAATAAAAAAATCAACTTACATACTCAAAACCAAGAAAACATATTCTTATTGTTTTGATACTCTGTGGAAACAATAAATAAGTCATTTGGGACATTTATGAATCCTAATAGCCTCTATTTGATGTACGGTGTGACCACTATGACCCAATGAGTTTGTTATCAATTTAAAATAGACATTTCAGTTCAAAAAAATCACTCACTAAAAACAAATAAAACATGCTAATATTTTCTTAATAATTTATTACATTGATTCATAAGCCATTTTTGATGTGTAGGAATTTGTCTCACATTAAACCGATACAAAATGTAATCATAATGGGTCAAAGTTTGTGTTTTTAGTTTAAAATGACATTTTAGTAAAAAAAACAAGTGACATAATCAAAATTAAAGAAACACGTTTTTATTTTTTTATGCTTTATAAAAATGATCCATATGTCATTTGAGATAAGTAGGAATCATATTCACCTCAATTTGATGCACAGTGTGACTGTTATGACTCTAAGTGCATCTTTTTATTTAAAATTGACAACAATTTTAGTAAAAATGAAAACTAACCTACTTAAAACCAAAAAAAATGCATTCAGATTATTTTTATACTTTAAGTAAATTATCCATAAGTCATTTGTGATGTGTAGGAATCATGGGCACCTCAATCTGATACAATATGTGCATGGTATGACTCAATGGGCCTGTTATTAGTTTAAAATCGGCAGTTTAATTCAAAAAATATCACTCATTGAAATCAAGAAAACACGATTGTATTTTCTTGATAATTTTTTAAATTATTTCATAAGTCTTTTTTGATATGTAGGAATTGGTCTCACATCAAACTAAAACATGATGTGATTGGTATGAGTCAATGTGTGTGTTTCTAGTTTAAAATGACATCTTAGTAAAAAAGACAAGTAACATAATCAAAACCGAGAAAACACATTCACATTATTTTGATACTTTATTAAAATAATATATTATCCATTTGGGATGTGTAGGAATCAGTCACACCTCAATATGATGCACAGTGTGACCAGTATGACTTCAAGTGCATCTTTTTATTTAAAATTGACATCAATTTTAGTAAAAAAGACAACTGATCAACTAAAAATTGAGGAAACACATTCAATTTCTTTTTGATATTTTTTGGGAAATGATCCATAATTCATTTTTGATGTGTAAGAATTATCTTCAAAATAATCTAACACAAAATATGATTTTTATGACTCCAGGTGTATATTTTTATTTAAAATTGACATCAATTTTAGTAAAAAGGACAACTGACCTAATCAAAACTGAGATAACCCATTTATATTCTTATGATATTTTAGGGAAATTATCCTGAAGTCATTTTATATTTGTAGGAATCAGACACACCCCAATATGATACACGATGTCCCGCGTATGAATCAATTTGTTTTTTATCAGTTTTAAATCGACATTTTAGTCCAAAAAGTTCCACTCAATGAAAAAGAATAAAATTTGATCATATTATGTTGATAATTCAGAAAAACTATTCATATGTAATTTTTGATTTGTAAAAAATGGTATTGCATCAAATTGAGACACTATGTGACCACTATGATTAAAAGTGTATCCTTCCAGTTTAAAATGAAATTTTTGTAAAAAAGGAAAGCAACGTACTCAAAACTGAAAAAACACATTCATATGGGTTTGATGAGTTAGAAAAACAATCCATAATTCATTTGAGATGTGTAAGAATCAGACACACCTCAATCAGATTCATGTTGTGACCAGTATGCCTCAAAGTGCATCTTTTAAATATATAAGTGTCATTTTAGTTTAAAACGCACATTACATTGCCAAAATCGAGTAAACAAGCCTAGATTTTCTCATTATTCTATCTATTAATACTTATTTAATTTCCTTATTATTTTTATCTTATAATTATTTAATTAATTTTCATAGAGATAATGCTTGAAGATTAAAAAAAGGGTGTGACGTGCAAGAATCAACTATTGCTCATTTTGATACACAGTGTTCCTGGTAGGACTCAGAGTTTAGTAGAAAAGTAACTCTTTCTGTTAATTTATTTATTTATTTTATTACTAACATAAGAATTGTTTTCGTATATAGGTGTGGTTTTTTCTCGATCATGGGTTAGGAACAAAAGAAAAAGAAATGCTACTATTTTTCAATTTATGTAATAATTTTTACTTATTTAATTGTATAAACCAATGTTTGAAATGTATATAATACAGAGTTTTTTTCATTATTTGTGTTGTAAAATTTATTTCATTTAAATTATATATTTGTACTTGATTTTTCTGATTGTGTGGTGTTTTTGGTGCCACGTTGTGTTGTTTCAGCACACTTCATTGGTGCTATAGTTTATTGTTGCATCATACTATAGTATGCCCCTTTATCAGCACTAAAAAAACACTTATAAAATACTAGGGCATTTAATCTCACTCCAGTTGTAAGTGCTCTTTTATCACTATTAAAGTAATATTTTGTAGTAGTGAATCGGTAAACCCATATGTTTAGACCCCCCTTATACCCTATTGTGTTTGTTGGAATTGAGACTAGACTTGCAACCTCTCAAGTGGTGTTCCAACCCTAGACACTAGGTTGGAACTTGGATTGTATGAACTTATATCCCTAGGGTGAGTTTGGAATTATTTATGGAATGGATTAAATTTTAATTTGTCTTGGTATGGGAATTGATGTATCTGGATAGATAAATAATCACATGGATTCACAACATGAATCAAAACAACACGGAATTAGTGTAACTTTGTAATTGTGATAATTGGATTGAGAATGAATTAAATTGATTAAAAGAGGTAATTTTTTATACAATTGGAATTGGTGTAAAGGTATGAAAAAATGTCGATAAAATGACTTTTATAATGGTAAATGAGATTAAATGATAAGTGGAATGGAATTTTTTTCAATTATGGTGGTAATTGGTAACATGGAAAAAAATGGTAATTGATATATAAATATATTGGACATCATAGCAAGATAAAAAGTGGATATAATGGCTTGTAAATGGGAATTTGATTAATTGATATGTGTGATGAATCTGTACAATTATTTTGATAATTGGAGACATGGATTAAAAAAATTAATGTCTTGTTAATTGTTCATTTGATTAATTAACCAATATGGATTTTGAAAACCTGTTAAGCATGTTTAGTGTTTGGTATTATGAAATGAATTCTGGGAATATTAACTTTTCATCAATCATGATTATATTTGAATCTTGGTGGCTAGTTGAATGGTTATGTAATCCCCAAGGGACTGGTGCATGGTTATATATGTTTTAAGGGATAGATTTAGGGTAACACACTACTAATGGAATATATTTATATTAACATACTGCTTGAGGGAAATATTCATGGTTTCATACAGCATGAGGGATAGAAACAAGGGATAAACCACCTGAGGGGTAGATTAATGGGTACATACCTCCTGAGGGCTAGATGAATGGGTACATACAGCCTGAGGGTAAGATGCATGGTTACATGATTCTTGAGGGCTTGATTTAAATAATATTTTATGCTTGAGGGATAGATCCACTATTATGGGCTATTCATCCTTGATGGTATAATCTTGTGGAAATATAATTGATCAATCCTAGGTATAATAATCCCCAACTTGATAGAGAAATTTGGAACTGTGTCGAAGCATTTTTGGTTGACCCCATATTCCAACATAGAGATTAAGGTTGGAAGGTTTATTGGTGTTCCACATTAATTTATGAATTAATGCAGGTTTGTATCACAATATTGCATTAACTATTTCTACAGTAAATATTTTTTGACACCATGGTGTTGGCCTACTGGTTTTTACTCACACTCCATTCAAGAACCATTTGGTACCAAGACAGACTTCATAGATGTGGGTATGGAAAAGGTAAATCGGACTTGTACTTGATTCAATTATTTTCTAGATGGGATTAGAGCATGGATATGGGATTAGGGATAGGGTTTGGGACTAAAGATTTAAAGTCTTTTATTATCATTATGTTAGTCTTTTATTTGTGTAACTCAAAAAAACATTTAGATTTTTATATTGTACGGAACAAGATGGTTTATTATTATTTGGATTGATAGTTTTGTAAAAATTTCTAGTTTGAGTTAGTTATTTATGATTATCTAATGGTTGATTTTATTGTTTCATTTAAATTATTTCCACTATTATTACAACTATGTAGTAGTGGGTATAGTCACCCCATTATATTCCTTACAACCTTGCAGTTAGTCGGTAAATTTTGGTGTATGGGGAAGCAATCTTGAGGTATCATAACGACAGGACTCGGTCTTGTGAGGGAGAAACGGGATTGGGATTTCATAAAGTGGTATCATAGATCTAGTCTTTTCTATTTATTTACTATTTGGGGAAGGTAAAAATGGTACTAAGATGGTTTGAGGATTTTTAATGGGCTCATGCATGGGAATCTCTATCCCATGTTTGGGGGGACACAAGTTCCTAGGGATGGGATTTATGTTCATGATTTTCTTTGTTATAGTTGTGATGTTATTTCATAATGGGTGATTCACATGTTTTGTGATGTTATTATTTTATGAGGTTTTAATCGTGGGATGTTATGGCCCAGGGTGAGTATGCATGCATCATGGTATGCCTGTAGGGTAATATGTTGACATGCATTATACAAATTAGGAACATATTTATGGAAGGTGACATATCATCCAATCTAATTTGTAAAAAGTAATCCCTTGAAATATATAATACAAAAAGTATTAAATGGGATTGATATGACATTTCTATTCAATAGTCAAGATGAGTAACCTCATGTAAGATGTTCTCCATTGTTTTGTTGACCTCCTGACTAGATATCGTTATGTATCATACATTCTAATGAGTGATTTAACCCTTGATGATACTAGGTGGTCAGACCTTGCAAAGTTAAAGAATTGGTGGATGCTCAGTCACTTGAAATGAACCCCTTTTACTGAGTAATTTTGTTTGAATAGTGGTATTAAAGAGATTCTATTTCTAAAGAGAATAATTTTGATGGCTTGAGTTATTGCATATGGCACCTTATTATGTGGGAAACTTGAAATACAAGTGAGTCTTGGATTAAAGGTCAGTGACTCATCATAAATCAATATGCAGTAGTAAAGTGTGGTATTTTCATTCCTTGTCGGGAAGAATTGATGAGTTATTGATCATGCACGGGTTATGTGAGTTCAGTTCAACTGGTGAAAGTAGGGTAGTGAGATGACCATTGGGAATGTTTTTGCTTTTTTGGATGCACCTGAAAAATCTATTGATGGTTGGTCACAAATGAATTTAGCTCAAATTCACCCCTAGAGTTAGATACCCCTATTAGAAGAGAATCTTACAAGTCTTTTTATCCCAAAGGTTATTATGTGCAGAGATGCATATGTGGTAGGAGAAAACATTAGCATTGGATCAGGGTACCGTTGTGTAATAAAACCAAGTCTATTATCTAATGGTAATTTCATGGTTCGATTTAGAGTCTTGAGTGAGGGGATGAGAATCACCTGGGTCAAAAGTCGTAAACCAGTCCTAGGCTGCAAAAGATAAATTTGAAGATCACAAATGGATCAAAGAATATAGTGAACTACATTATGGGTACTTAGTTGTGAGTAGTTACTGGTTCCCTATTGACTATCAGTCATGAACAGACAATCACAGTTAGTCACTGTATTCAGTAATGGAATAGTTAGGGGCTTGTTAAATAGATATAAGTGTTTAAATGTTAGATTGAGGATACTCCAATGATGGTTAGTATCTATCGGTTGTGTGTGAAATGACCTTTATTATATGAAGGGTTGTGCCCTATGTGTGACTACCATAAAACAAATGAGGATGATAAATTTTAGTTTGACCTTCCTAAAGAGTTCTATGGATTACTACATGAGTGGTAGATTGAGTACACTGTCAAGTTAGTGCTAAGAAATTAACAAGTTTATTTTCTTTATTATAGGATACCAGCATCAAAGCTTCAAGAGTTTAAAGTGCATTAGGAAGATCTAGAATCTAAGGGTTTCATACAGCCTCTTACTTCACTATGGGGTTATACTGTGCTTTTCACCAAGAATTTTAATGGGAATTTGTGATTATGTGTATATTTTTATAGACTAAACCAAATGATAGTAAAAAAATGGTATCATCTTCCCTGCATAGATGGTCTCTACAATCATATGATAGGTGCCCAGATTTTCTCCAAGATTTACTTGATGTCAAGGTACCATCTGTGGAGGATGAGACCGTCTGATATACCACGAACTAGTTTTATAAGAAGTATGGAATTTATGATTTTTTGTGATGTATTTGGTTCGAAAAACTCACCAGTGTTATTAATGGACTTTATTAATCGAATATTCCACCCATTTTAAGATAAATTTGTTAGGGTTTTCATTTACATCTTGGTATACTCCTAGTCTACAAATGTTCATGCCCAACATATTGACATCATATTCAGTACACTGGGAGAGAATTGGATTTACACCATGCAGTCTAAATGGTACTTCTATATTGATATAATTCACTTCTTGGGTCACATTATCTTAGAGGATAGAGTGTTAATGTACCTAGAGAAGGTTGCAGGCATGGTATCTTGGAAATAACCAAAGAACGTTTTCAAGATTCATATCTTTTTAGGTCTAGCATGTTATTACCAAGGTCTCATCTAGGACTTATCCTAATTGAAAGATCTGATGTCCAGTCTGACCGTGAAAGGGGTGAGGTTTTTTTGGCCAAATTATTATGAGGCTTTTTAGGTATTGAATTTTAGGTTGACATTAGCAAATATCCTTACCTTAACTGATCCGAATAAAGAATATACCAGGTACTATTAAATATCTAAAGTTAGAATTAGAGTAGTTCTGATGAAGGATGATCGAGAAATTATATATGTATCCATATAGTTCAATTTTAATGAGAATAATTAACCAATACATGATTTAGAGTTGTTTTGCTGGTACATTTTGTGATATGATGGTGTAATTATCTTTTAGCTAAGAGGTTTATGGTGTACACATATCATAAGAGCCTCAAGTTCATATTTTCTTAGTGCAACCTGAACCTCCATTAGAGGAGGTGGGTCGCGTATATACTATCCTTTGAATTCAAGTAGGCCAACACTATAGGCAATGGAAATTTTATTATTGATGGCTTGAGTAGGAAGATGAAGATAGAGGTAGTATGGGAATCTTATAAAGAGTGGTGGCTAATGGTGCTCTTTAGAGAGATGCATCTGGATGTCTAGGAATCCCAAAGATGGGAATATTTTACTTTGGAATATGTTATAATTGTGCTTCTTGGCTGAAATAAGAGAGGATAGTTTATTTAATCTAGATTTATTAACATTGGGTGATAGTCTATAGGGGGAGGATCCACCATCGATTTGGTATCTTTGTAGTGAAAATGTTCTTCTAATCAATGGCCATGTATGGGTTCCCATAAGCCTGAGTGGCGTGATGGTGACAGGATTCCATGCATATAAAAATAGGAATCACATCATGACCTGAAAATGATGTATTGTGGTCTCCATAGGAAATACTTGTGGATAGGGATGAAGAATAATATAATAGTATTTGTGGAAAAATGTTCCACCTATCAATATGTGAAGGCTGAGAACCATATCCCTTTAGGGATACCATAACATTTCTCATTATGGAATAGAATTGGGATAATGTCACCATGGACTTCATTATGGGATTATATTGGATGCCTTGGAAGAATTATGTAGTATGGGTGGTCTTGGATTGATTGAAAAATGTATCCCACTTCATTCTAATCAAGGATACCCTCACATTTTGTGATCTGGGTAACCAAGACATACAAGTTATATTTCAATTACACATTGCAACGCGGAATATCATTTCTGATCGAGATCCTCATTTCACATCATATTTATGCCAGTTCCTTTATAATGTGTTGGGATTATGGTTTATTCTAAGTATATCCTGCCATCCTAAAACTGGTGGCCAATATGAATAGAATATTTAGATTCTAAAGGATATATTTTAAGCCTATGTTTTGTGTTTTAATGGTTCTTTGGGGTATCAACGGGCACTCTTGGAGTTCAATTATAATAACAGATTCCAACAATCGATATAAATGGATCCTTTTAATGCATTTTATGGGAGGTTATTTCATTCACCTTATTTATGGATAGATAAAGGAGATCCAACACTCATTGGACCTAATCTTGTGCAATAGATGTATGTAAAAGTTCAATTAATTAGGAAGTGGTCTGTTACCATACCGAGATAGAAGAAATCATAAAATGAACATTGAATATGACCTCATAAGTTCATTTCCAATCACTAAGTTTTTCATTGGGTGTCTCCTATGATGGGGAAATCCAAATCTGGAAGCTGGGAAAGCTATCACCACTATTAGAAAATAATCTTATACCAACAGTTTCAAACCATTGGTATAGATCCCAAAATCATCAGTATAGGATATACCAATGGTTTTGGTGTCCATTGGCTTGTTTGACGTCAGTATAGACTTATACCAATGGTTTTGGGAAAAATTGGTATAGGTGGGATATACCAATAGTTTCAAAATCATTGTTATAGGTAATATGAAATACCAATAGTTTTCAAAACTATTTGGTATAGTTAATTCAAAAAAAACCTCAGATGATTTTGATCCTCGAACCTCTGATTTATATCTCAACAACCTAACCACTAAGCTACAATGTTTTTTTTTTTGAAAAATAATATTATAAATATATATATATATGTGTGTGTGTGTGTGTGTATATATTTATATGTAAATTAATTTTTGATCTATTCAATGTTATTTGATAAAATTATTCATTATAAATAAAAATGCATATACCTATGGTTTAGAAAAATATTGTTATAGACCTATATACCAATGGTTTTACAAACTATTAGTTTATGTATTTTGAATTTTGGGACCTATAGAAATGGTTTTAGGAAAATTGTTCGTATAAAGTCATTCAATTGAGGCTATACCAATAGTTTTAGCCAACCCACTGGCATAGACATCACCTAAACCAATGGTTTTCTCAAAAATGTTGGTATAGGGTCATTATATCGAATTTATACCAATAGTTTTTTCACAACCGTTGGTATAGGGTACCTTTAACAGTGGTTATTTAAACCATTGGTATATAGTCAATTTATGGTACCTATAAAAATGATTTGGCCAAAATCGTTAGAATAAGTCCAGTTTCTAGTAGTGCACTCAGGTTCATCAAGTTGTTTTTGATAGTGGAGAGGATTAGACTAGTGTCATATCTATTGGATCTTCTACAACAATACTATTCCATGAATGACATGTTCCATGTGTCGCATCATGGTATATTTCACCCTAACCCTTCTCATGTGATATATGTTTCTGATGTTGATCTTGTTGTTGATACATCCTTAGGGGAGCATCTGATCTATATCATGGACTATAGAGAAAAGGATATCCAAGGGAAGATTGTACCCATAGTACGAGTGTCATGGAAACATCGATGAGTTCATAAGGAAACCTAAGAGTGGTATTCTGATATAAAGGAGTAGTGTCCCGAGTTGTTCATAGTTACCCCATAGTCATTTTTGGCATCACATCTCATGTATGGGGTGTTATAAGGTAGGGAAGTTATAAGACCTTATCTTTTACCCGGGTACATACATTATTAATTTTAAACTGAGAATTTTTTTCTATAAATAAGCCCTCATTTTGGAATGGGTTTATTTGAGGGAGGTATTTATAAAAAAAGAGAAGGGAGAAATAAAATTGGTTATAATAAGCAATTCAAACCATGAATGAGTATACACAATATGAATGGTTCTGGTAGGATTCCATGAATCACATTTAGGGTGTGAAAGGTTTTCTATGAAGAATCACTTCACGACGTGATATTTAATTCATGATGTGAAGCTGTTCTATGGGATTCAAGGCGTGGTGACTTTTTTTAGATTATATGGAAAATAAAATGTCCAGGTAATGAATCCCTAATTCATATCATGAATGAGGTTGTGTACAATGGTTTTATTTTATTTCTAATCATTGTGATTCTCCCTATCCTCACTCACTTTTCTCTCAAACTATATCCCTCACTTAGTCAATTTTGGGAGTTCTCTTTGAAAAAAATGAAGGATTGATTGTATCTTGGTGTAATAGACCTAGAAATAAAAGGTAAATATATTGTTTCTTCCTATCATTTTTGTAATCCTAGTTTTCTAGAAGGGACATCCCAAGATTAATATTTCTATACCCAGATCTAGGATTGATGGACTATGCTAAAAAATATTCTTTTGAATTTCTGGAAGGGGGGATGGATGAACCCAGTTATGCCATGGTTATTTAAGAATTTATTCATGTCAATTGTTCCTATTTTGGGCGGTCTAAAATAACTCCCAAAAGTCTATTTTGATATCTTAGGTTTGTGAAACTTGTGCGATCATACCCACACACCATGTGAGTGACCAATTATAACAAGTAACCTATTGTAATTGATAAATCCATATGATTAAACCACCCTTAGACACTATTGGGTTTTCTAGTTTTGAGACCATACTTGTTGACATACAAGTGGTGTGATGAAACTATAGACTATATTGGAACTTAGATTGAATGAACCTAGATTCATATGGTGATTTGGTAAATTTTTATATAATATAATAAATTTTGATTTCGATGAACATGGGAATTAATGTATTTGGATGGATAAATAATCACTTCGATTAACAATGTGAATTGGCTCAACATGGAATTGGGATAACATGGTAATTGTGATAATGGTCTTGAGAATGAAATACATGTCCTAAAATAGGTAAATTTATATGTTATTAGATTTGGTGTAAAGGTATAGAAAAATAGAAATATGATGACTTGTGTAATTATAAATGAGATTAAATGATAAGTGGAATGCAATCATTTCAATTATGGTTGTAACTGGATACATGGTATAAACTATTAATTAGTATGTAAATATTTTGGGCATGATAATAAGATATAAAGTGGATATAATGGATTATGAATGGGAAACATTTATTAATTGATATGTGTACTAATTTTTTAAAATTAATTTTATAATTGATAATTAGACCTAATGGAATGAATGGATTGTTAATTGTTCAATTGATAAATTAACCCATATAGATTTTGACAGCATGTTTGGCATGTTTGATGTTTCATATTATATATGGATTTCTTAGTGTATTGTCTTTTCATGGATCTTGATTATATTTGATTCATGAGGTCTAGGTGCATGGTTATGTGCTTTATAAGGGATAAGTGAATGGTTACATGTCATCGGAGGGATAAATTCATGGTAATGTACCACCTGAGGGAAAGATACATGGTTATATATCGACTAAGGACTAGATTAATGGTCACATACCACCTAAGGTCTAGATACATGGGTATATACCTCATAAGGGATAGATGCATGCTAACTTGATTCTTAAGGGTGAGGTGTAAGTTATATTTGATGCCTAAGGGAGAGATACACCATTTTGGGAGATTCATACTTGATATGTGAATTTTCCAGTGCTATCGTTGACTCATCCTACGTAGGATAATACAACACTTGACATAGATATTTAGAATTTTGTCAAAGAAGGATTGGATGACCACAGGTGTCAAACCAAAGCTTGAGGGTCGGCAGGTTTATTAGTTTTCTATATTAAGTTATGAATTAATTCCCCTATTCATCATACTATTCCACGCACTACTACTATTCACTAGATTTTTTAGGCATTGTGAGTGTTAGCCTACTAAGTTTTACTCATACCAAGTTTGGGTGTCGTTTTATACCAAAGAAGATTCTTGGATGTAGGTATAAACAAGGAAAATGGAGCATGTACTTGATTGATTTTGTTCCCATATGGGATTATATAATAGAGATGATATTCGGCATGAGGTTTAGGACTATAATTTTTAAGTCTTTTATTATGGTCTGGTTATTCTTTTACTTAAGTTACATAGAAAAACATTTAGATTGGCATAAAGTATGACTTGACATGGTTTTTTATTATTATTTATAATGTTGGTTATTTATAAATTTCTAGTTTGATTTAGTTATTTCTACTTGTCTACTAGTGGATTTTGTTGTTTTTTTATCTTATTTCCACTCTTATTGAAACTTTATACCATAGGATATAGTCTTAGAACTGTATTCCTTTCACCCTCACTACTAGTCAGAACAATCTGGGGTACGAAGAGGAGGACATGAGGTATCTTAGTGACCTCACTCAGTCATGTGAGGGAGAAATATTCCAGGAATGTTACATTTTATAAACATCTATTATAAATATATTACACAATTATATTTTATTCCCATCAATGCGTCTTAGGATATTTATATTGGTTTTTTAATGTACCATGGGCACGAGACTGGATCTTACTTATTGGTTCAATTTTCATCACTATTATATCATACAAGGTATTGGAAGTGATTTTTTATAACTATTTATCATATTATAATTTCATTATATGGGAGTTTTGGCTATGATACTTAAATTTTAAAATGGAAGATGATCATGTTTTAGTGATTTCTAACGAACGAATGGTGGTATCTCAAATAATTAATTATATATTAATTATATTATTCAATAAAAATGTAATAACATAATTTACTTATTTAATACATATATTATCAGTATTCATGTTTACATAGTCATCCATGATAATATTTTATAGCATCGTAAATGTAGGTGGTTAGACCAACAAAAACATGAATATATAATAACTAGTGGAGGATTGTGATTATAAAAGTGGTTTAATTTGAAACAATGTAGTTATTATAGAAAAATAATGATATTACTTAAATAATTTTAAGGCGGTTATACATATTTTAATATATTTATCTAAAAATGAAAAAATAACTAAATGAAAATAGAGATATATTACTTCATGGAAGTGGTAGTATAAAAAACACACGAAAGATGGTTTTTTCTTCTTAATAAAAAGGGGAAAATGTTTTTTATAATTATACCATTATAATCATAACATTTAGAATTTAAAAAATAATAAAGTAATTATATCGGAGTTATATATTTAAATTTTGGAAGTAAGAATGAAAAGAAAAGAAGTTGTGGGAAAAGGTACTCATGTGGAGGACTTGGGTCTTAACATAATTTCTTTTGAACAAATGATTATGGAATATTTTTTGATTCTATCATATGGAATAAGGGTAGAGTTTCAAAAGGAATCCAAGTTTTTTTAGCGGACTTGAAGGGGTGGTGAGAGGCCCCTTTTATAAGTGGTAAAAATTTCATTATTGTACATATTTCAACTTAATATAAAGTTATCACATGTTTAAAATTTCTATGTGACTAAAAAATATAAAATAATGTATTGGGGAAAGAAATAAATTTTATCATCCCTTATCCAATCATTTTAATGCATGTCTTAAAGATGTTTCTAAGTCCTTCACTCTTAGAATTTCCACTTTTAACCTTTTTGGTTTTATCGTGGTAACAAATTTTTATCCAAAAAATTAGAAAATAATGAACAAAAATAAATTGGCATAAAATACATAATTTATACCCAATGATTAAAAATATTATATCCATTTAATTAAATTAAATTTTTCATGTGTAATAAAACCAATTTTATCATTTGATCATGTAAAACGTAAAAACCCATTTATAACAAGTGTATTTTTAAGCTTAACATTTATATAAAAGGTAAAATTATCAATGTATTTGATATTCATGATATAAATTGGTTTATTATATAAAAATTTATGTGCAATAAAAATCAATACAAAGACAAATTTTACCTAATTAATATTTAATTAAAAGAATGACCAAAACATTTTTGATTGGAAAATATTAATTGAGTATATAAAGGGTAATAATGGGTTTTCTAAATTCATAACGGTGTTTAAAGAAGTATATTTTTACTCCTTGAATATATATATGATCATGGGATATTTTTAACAAGTATTAATTTTATACATACTTCTTGGTATATTTATAAACCCAATAATTTTAATAAAAATGATATTATTCACTATTAACCTAAAAAATAAATTATTTTCTAAAAATATAAAAAATTCAACCAAATATAATTTTTCATTTTTGAATTAAAAAATGACTTCATTTTTATCATATAAAAATTATTTTTTTTATAAAATTTGACCTATAAACACGAATAAAACATATTTTTATTGTTGTAGTGTGTGAATTGTGCAATAATTTTATTGATATAGTGTTTACCTACTCCAATTGATCCTCAGGTATTAAATTCTCCCCAAATAAATAATTGCATATTTTAAATTTGATATACATTATCTCATAAAAAATGTGTGTAATTCATCATCATTTACTCTTTCAGATCCAATGTTGCCTGCTCTAAATTGTGATTTCTCTAAATCACTTTTCCAAGTTGAGTTTTCTAATTCTGGAGCACTTCCTCTCTGGTGTTAAGAATTTGTATAAAATATTTAATATAAGACAATTTAGGTTCTTAATTTATTAGTGAGTACATACATTGAATCTATAATATACTTCCTAAATAAAGAAACATGGATAACATTGTTTACTTTAGAGAGGTTTTGCAGCATAGTAGAGGGTATTCTGCAACTCAAGTTATTTCCAAAATTTCAAAAATAATGACGTACATAGAATTTAGTTTCCCCCTTCTTCCCAATCCTTATAAATCCCTCTAAAGGAGATAAATTAATGAAGAAATGACCCCCCTATTGAAAGTATAGATCCTATATCAGATTATCTATATACCTATTATGTATACTTTGAACCATCTTAATGTTATTCTGAATAGTTCATACATTTTTCGTTGTCTTCTCAACAAGTTCCAAGCCTAATAGCTTCATCTCTCTAACCTCATCCAACAAGTTGCAGCACAAAATCACTTCTCATAGAATACTTCATATGGTGCCATGATGATAAAAAATTGAATCTAGTATTAAATAAAACTTATATAAAAGGTATATATTTATCCCACATACCTTGAACATATAAAATCATGAAAATTATTAATTACTACCTTTTTTATAGAAAAAAAATCAATATACGCTACAAAACATAATAACACAAAGGATATTTTAAGGTTTATTTTCTTGTAAATTAAAAAAATATTACATTAATAACATAAAAAATATTCTCCTCCACTTTAAATGATTCATCATAGGTTCATCCCAAAATACTTTTACTACATGTCATATCTTGGAAACATATATTAAAAGAAAGGGGTGATCATAAAGCCCAATAAGGGAATAAATAAAGGAGATATTTATCACCTGGACATAAGGTATAAAAATTAGGAATTCTCACAAAAACATTAGGCATATCATAATATAAAGATTCTGAATCAAAACATGAAAAATTGGATACAATATAAAATTAATACACGTATAGGCACATCATCACAGTTTATCACCAAGGTGTCATAAATCATAATTACCAAGGTTATTCACCCAGCTATCGTAAAACATATCATCTCTAGATATTAATTATTTACCCAATGCATTGGAGAATTTGAGAAAACACCCTTCAGATTTAGTAATTCATGTGAGCCACATTTATCATAATAAATAATTTCATCAAAATCCCATAGAGAATAAATAATGGGTTTCATATAAAATCATTACGAACATAAGGGCCTTAAGACCTGAACATTGCATCATTTTTAACCCACAGAAAGGGAATGCGGGTTTTTCATATGTAAATACCTGAGTCAAAAGATTATATATACATCTATTTGAATACCCATGGATAAGAAAATGGTTTGTACATTTAAAATAATAATAATTTTTCATGTGAAAGAGATAAATTCATGAAATGAATTTGAAAGCATGATGATATAAAATATGGATTAAGAAAATTGAATAATGGGAAGGGATGATGGTCTCCCATTGATAAAAAAATTATCTTGGTAGTAATGGGATAATAAAAAATGGTATCAAAAGAATATAATACAACATTTAGAAATCATAACAAAAAATAGGTACTTGAATGGAAAAGGGGAAGTGCATAATTCCATTACCCTGAATATTTGTTTCCTAAAACTTGAGGATGACACCTTGAGGTCTTAAAGAAACATTTGAGGGAATATTTAGGAGGTAAAATAAAAATAACTATTCGGATTATGGATTTGGAGTGGATAGGAATTGGTGATGGGTGGGTATTTATAGTAAAATATGGGTAATTGTTTCATAATTTCCAAATATAGGACTTGGAATTCTAGGCTGAAAAAAATAAAAAATTATTAGCTTTCCCAGGGTTTTTATCATGGTATTAAAAATTTGAGTCATGTTTTACAATATTTTATTCTATTAGAACTAAAATCTATATTATAATATTACTTTGGACATAAAAAAGTTATTTTTCCAAAAAATAAAGTTTTCAAAATTATAATTTATATTGTTGACTTTGGAAAGTTGTTTTTAGTTTTGTAAATTGATTTAAATTTATTAAAATACATAATATTAATAAAATAAAAAAATTTAGGACATGGATTATATTTAATTAATTATTAAATCGTTATTACATATATATGAAATCATAAAACATACCAAAATCATAAAACACTATTTTTACTATTCACTGGAAAATAAATAATTTTAGAAAATTAAAAAAACACCATAACCTAATTTTGATATGATGATCTAAAATATAAAATTCCATTTATTAAAATAATTTTCTAAATATATTAATTTTAACTTTTAAAAAAACTTCTTATTTATTAAAAAATAATAGTTTTGGGGACACAATCAAATTTCTAACACATATAAAAATTTCTTAGGCCATTATAAAATTATATTATAATTTATATTTAAATAAATTATGTATTAAAAAGTTAGTTCATTAAAATAAACTTTATATAAAAAATATGGGTTTATAATAAATGTGTATATGTTTTCTAAAAATCCAATTTTATTTGTACTAAAAAAATTAAATTATAAAATAGAAATTATTTTTAAAAATATTTTATTAAAAAAATAATACTAAAAATGGGATTGAAAAATAAAATTTTCATTTATACAAAGTAAATTACACTTTTATGATAAAAAAAGTCTAGTCCATGGCCCCTTTATTACACTGGAATATTCCTAAAGGGTAAGGTGTGTGATGGTGGTGGTTTCATGGGGTGCATCAACTAACATTGACCTAGTAGTAATCTCCACTAACTTGAACTTATATCAAAGACGATTTTGTTCAAACCTCACTTTTTGAAGCTCTACTTGGGCTTTGTCAAGGGAGAGCCCCAGTTATGCTACCTCCCTCCCAAGTCTAAAAAATGGGATGCAAAAGGCATGCATCTACTGGTTGAGGCCATAAGTTCTCATTATTTTCCTCAGTAATAATCTTTCATTACCTTTTATGAACACTAAATCTAATAGTAAAATTATTACTAAAGATAATAGTTCTTAACCGTCATATTGACCAATGGTCAGATTACTATTCCAATAGTCATATTACCGCCTAAAAATACCTTTTCATTTCTTCATACATTACTCACTACAATTCCTCTCAAGGTTATATATATTTTAATTTTATAAAATTTTTATTTTTTTACTTATATTCTGTTTCTTTTCAATAGTGTTTCTTATCAAGGAAACAGTCTTAGAATATTGGAAAGATCCAAATTTTCCCATTCTAATTTTTTTATTTTTTATTTTTTCTCATATTGTAATGCATGAAATTTTCATGGGTTCAGTTGGTGACTAATGTAATGTTCTTAATTAATAAAATAAATTTTTATACATTTTTATAAGTATTGTATGAGTATAAGGCTATATAATATAATGAATAATTATTTAGGAAAAAAAGTCAAAAATAAGGTATGGTTCATTACATTCTTCCCCCCTTAAGAAATTCCATCCCTAAAATTTCAATTCATATTCTCAGTTGAGAATAAATGAGGGTATTTTGTCTCATTGTTTCCTCAAAATCAAATGTGTCCTCTTCTTATTTATGGTTCTACCAGAGCACTTTGACATGGTTTGTTGCCATGTTGTGTATAAATTTGTCTCTATAGTCCTAGATATTCATCAGATACTCCCTATAAGAGAGTTTATTCTCCAATTGTACCAACTCCAAATTCAGTACATGTGGGTGACTAGATACATACTTTATTAGGAGTTATATGTGGAACACATCATGAAATTGAGTCATGTTGTGTGGAGGTGCTAGTTGATATGGCAATTACACTTTGTCATCAAGGATATCAAAGAGGCCAATGTACCTGGGGATGAGCATTCATTTCCTTCCAAACCTCACGACTCTCTTATATGGTGATATTTGAAGGAAATAATTGTCTCCAACATCAAACTATATGTAAATTTGAAAATTATTTTAATAGATCTTCTATTGACTCTAAGAATCTAGTATATGTTGTTGGATGGCTTGAACATTTAATTTCATCCCTTATACAAGATCGAGTCTAAGTAGCTCTCTTTCACCAATTTCATCCCAAGAAGTAGTAGTTCTATATCACTTCCCATATAGTGCTTCATATAGATCCATTTGAATGCTTGATTGGAAGTTTTTATTATTTCATAAATCAAATAATGGGAGATGTTGATCCCATCCACCTTTAAATTTCATTGAGAATCATATTAGTATGTATTCGAGAATCTGAATGTTCCTTTTGGATTATTTATCATTGTGGGGGGTGATAGGATATACAGAAAATCAATTTAGTATCTATATCATGTTTAATACTTATTAATAATTTATAATTGAACAATTTATAATGAACATAAATCATTGAAATTTATACCCCATGTAGCCTCACCACTTTATTTACATATGTCCTGGAAATATGGTCAAGAAAAAAATATTCCTGAATAGAAATAAAGTGTTAAGTCTTGGTGATTTGATCCACCACAACCCATATCACATTTTTTCCTTTAGAATCCTTTAGGAGACTAGTGAAAAAGTATATGGTGACTTTCTCCCATTCCTATGTGGATATAGAAAATGGAATCATCATACCCTAGGAATTCTATCACACTACTTTAACTTACTTACATACCCTAAACATTTATAAATAATCAGTGATCTCCTGCTTCATGTTCTCCCACTAAAGGTACTATCAATGATCATGGTATATCATGGTAATTCCGGTATGGATAGTGAAATATGATCTGTGTGCATTATCCATTAGTTATTTATTTATCTCAGGTGATGAAGGAACACAAATTCTAGTTCCAAAATGAATGAAACAATCTTTATGAATGTGTAATTCATGAATCTTTCCATCCTTTACTACATATACCTTATTTTGAAGTTCCAAATCATCCCTTTATGCCTCCATGATCCTATCTTAGATAGATAGTAAGGCAATCATTTAGGAAACATAGGATGTATTCCATATCAATATTATTTTCAAATCTAACCTTTTCATATCCAAGAAGATACAATTTTTCTCAATCCATATCATTGGATAGAGTAGTAAGTTCTTTTTTTCAAAGAGCATCATCTACCTTATTCAACTTTTCAAGATGGTAGTGAATAAAGCAGTTGTAGTCCTTGATTAGCTCTAACCATATTTTCTAATACATGTTGATCTTATTCTATGTGAATATATACTTCAAAAAAAATTTCTCAATGTATATGTAACTTTTTTTCATAAAGATAGTGTCTCTATATCTTCATAGATAAGATAACTACAACTAAATCCAGCTTATGAGTAGGATAGTTCTTTTCATGAGGCTTTAACCATCATAATAAATAACAAATAAATTTTTCATTTTTCATGAGTACAAAATGAATTCCATTTAATAATGTATCACCAAAAATGAAAAATCCATCCCCATTAGAGTAAAAAGTTATCACGGGAGCACTAACTAACCTTTTCATTAGTTCATGGAAACATACCTAACACTATTTTGTCTGGATAAGCTTAAATCCCTTCTAATTTTTCTTAGTTAGTGGATTAGAAATCCGTAAAAACTTTTTTACAAACCTTATATAGTATCATTCTAGACCAAGGAAACTATTAATATTAGTTACAATAATAGGTCATGTTCACTCCTCTATAGCCTTTTTCTAGGTATGATCAACTCATATTCATTCACTAGTCATCGTGTTCCCCAAGAATACAACTTGTTGTAAACAGAACACACATTTACTAAATTTACCAAATACATTATTCTTCATCAAAGTTTGTAATATAACCCTTATATGATCCACATGATCCTCGTGGAATTTTTAAAATATTATAATATCAACCATAAATACTATCACAAATTTATCAAGGTAATCTTAAAAATCTTCCATTAATCAAATACATAAATATGGCAGGAGCATTATTTTGGTGAAAAGGCATAAAAAACTCATAATTCCCATATATTGTTCATAAGGTAGTATTTGTGATATATTCTTTCTTTAACCTAAACTGATGATACCCTAATCAGAGGTGAATCTAGGAAAATAATTACACCCAATGAATCTAATAAAAAATCAATAATCCTTATAAGAGGATATTTTTTATTCACTATGATCCCATTAGTTTCTCTATAATAAATGCATAGGTGCATTAATCTATCCTTATTCTTTATAAATAGAATAGGTTCTCCCCAAGGAGACACACTTGTTCAAATAAAACCTTTTCTCAAAACATCTTTATGTTTATTCTTTAATTATTATAATAAGACATATGTCATTATATATAGGGTCTATGATATTGGCCTGGGTCTGGGTATGATTTTAAAGTAGAAATATACCTCTCTTTCTAGGGGATATCTAGGTAAATATTCAGGAAATATATCAATGTAT
Organism: Viscum album; assembly: GCA_963277665.1. Taxonomy (NCBI): domain Eukaryota; kingdom Viridiplantae; phylum Streptophyta; class Magnoliopsida; order Santalales; family Viscaceae; genus Viscum; species Viscum album. The sequence continues at coordinate 1,592,252,917 of OY728132.1, forward strand.
TCTTGAACAATGGTTACATTTTATATCATTAGATATTCTATTTATTCTTTTTCTTCACTAATAATTTCCATAAAGAAGGCTATAGGAGGTGCTTCTAGAAAGAGTTCAGGATGGAATATCACTTCTTTAAAAATAACTTTAGTTTGTCCATTAAATACCACTAAAAGTTCCTTTATTATATAGTTGATATTATCATTATACTTTTTAAGCCATCCCATCCCTATTATAGTGTCAAATTTTACCATGGGAATGGATACTAGATTTGGAATAATATTACACTCACAAAATTTTATACTATAGTTTTTATACAACTTTGATGCCAGGATAATTCATCTAGTATTTTTAATTGATTACTCCACTTATATTAGTTTTGTTTTTGAATCTAAATTTTTTGAAAACCTGGATGAAATAATGGAATAAGTAAAATTATAGTCAAACAAAGTAATTTATATATCTGAGTTAACATTGAGTGTACTTGCCACTACATCATTGGATCTGCTACTTCAGACATTTTGAATTTGAAAGCATGAACTTACTTGTTTGTCCTATATTGAAGTTTTTGGTGGTTTCCTTACATTGTATTCTGATTTGGACATTTATTTTCAATGTTAAAAATTTTACCATTAATGAAACATTGAACTTCAGGATTTGCTTTAACCATATTTTATTCCTTGTTTGCATTGAGATATTGAGTATTCACCGCGCTATAATAATTCTAAGCTATATGGCCATATATTCTACTTTTGTATCACTTTAAAATCTGAAGCAATTAGTTCCCTAAATATTTCTGCCAACATTTTTTTCACATGGGTATTTATGGTTTTTTTCCTTCTATTTCATGTTCCCAATTATTCCCAGTGTTTGGATCAATTACTCACTTATTTTTATTCATCCTATGTGACCACTACGTCTCTCTAAATTCTATTTCAACATTCATATCAATTTACACTATCTCCTCATAGATTTCATAGTCACAATTTTCTAGATTTATCTATAGATGGGGTTTCATCACTTCAATGAACCAATCAATACTTCCCTCAGGATCCATAAAAATATTATAGGTGTATTGATAAATTATTTTAAGGTTCATTTCATAGCTTCCCTGCAATTCATTTTTATTCTACCTCAACTCAATGAATTTTTTCTCCATTTTTTCATCAAATAGGAAAATATTTACTGAAAAAGATTTTATTGAACTCTTCCCACTCCATACCATCAATACCCCCTTTTGGATTTGTGTTCTTAATCAATGTACACCACTAATTAGCTTCTCCTTCTAAGTGGTATACTAAAAATGTGACTTTTTCAAGATCTGAACAATTGAATACCTAAAATATCATTTCTATAGAATTAATCCATTACTCAAAAATTAATGGATCAATTGATACACTTAAGGAATTAAAGTTTTTTTCACGAAGGACTCAACTACAAGTTATTCCCCTCGAGATGATTTTAGTTCCTCAACATTATTTAGGATATTATTCATAACCTAATATAGTCAATTAATATTCTCCATGAAGTTTTTCATTCCATATTTCATCATGGTAAGAAGTACAACAGTGCATCATCTATTGCACTCATCATTTTTGCATTTCCTCCTATTTCTTACCATTTTTCTAAAAGAACAAAACCATAGTAAGAAACTTGTTAATTTTAGAAATATTTTAATTCTAAAGGGAGTTTAATACCTAAATAATCATAATGACTTTATTCTTTTAATATATTCTAATAATAATGACACATTATATATATCCTCCATAATGGTTTATAAAAATCTTGTGATTAACCAAACATATCCCCCTGGAGTTTCAAAATATGTGTGTGTAAGGCCCATTATCATTAACTAGGTGATAATCAAGTCAATGCCCAGTGAACCATTTTCAGGGTTATTACCCCTAGGTATAACGGTTCCAGAGCCACATCCACTTTTAGTATCCAGGCATGGATTCCATTACTTGGAAACCACTCACTTAATAATTCACAAACAATCCATGAAATTTTACAACATTCAGACTTATCCCTAGTGATCTTAATGATGTTTTGTAATAAAAATTTCTAAAAATAACTAAACCTTTCTCTAATACCAACTATTTCATCCCACCTTTATAATACATAAAACTTACATTACAAGGTTAAATGATTAATAACACACAATATATTTTAAGTTTTAGCTATTTAGAAATAATAAATGTGATACATGAATAACATAAACAATATTATAATCTATTTGAAAGGATTATCCATAGGTTCATCCTAAGTTACCTTTACTACATATCATATCCTAGGCACATACATCAAAATAAAGGGGTTATCATAAAACCCAATAAGGAAATAAACAAAGGAGATATTTAGCATATGACCATGCAACATAAAAATAGGGCATGGCCATAAGAACATAAGGAATATCATAATAGAAAGATCAGGAATCATAACATGGAAATGTGGATACAACATAACAATGATACATTCATAATAATATCACCAAGCTTATCACTAAGGTGTCATAAATCATAATTACCAAGGTTATTCTCCAAGGTATTGTAAAACATATCATCTCTAGATAATAACTATTTAACCAATGCATTAAAGTGCTATCATGGAACACCCTTTATATGTCTTAATTCATGTGAGATGTGTTGATCATAATAAATCATTTAATCAATAACAAATGTAGAATAAAAAATGACTTTCATATAAAATTATTGTGTATATAATTTCTTAAAGACTTGAAATAATTTTTAACTCAAATAAAGGGAATGTACATTACATGCATGTAAATCCATGAATAAATAAATTGTATATACATATAGGTGAATTCCCATGGACAAGGAAATGGTTTGGGTATTCACAATATAATAATTTTTCATGTGAAAGAGAAAAATTCAAGTAAGGAATTAGGCAGCATGATGGTAGAAAATTTGAAATAATGAAATTACATAATCGGAGGGGAGAAGGTTTAAATTTGATTAAAAAATATTTTGGTAAAAATGGGATCTTAAAAAAGGTTATGAAAAGATTATAATCCTCCATTTAGAAAACATTCCACAAAAGTGGTACTTGAAAGGATAATAGGAAGTGGAGAATTCTCAAACCAGGAAGAGTTTCTTTCTAGAACATGAGGATGAAACCTTGTGGAATTAAGGACGACTTGGAGGGGATATTTGGGAGGTAAAAAGACTATAAATTTTTGGCTTATGGATTTGGAGTGTAGAGGAATGGGGTATGGGTGGGTATTTATAGTAAAATATGTTGAATTTTTTAATAATTTATAAATATAGTTCTTGGAATTCTAGGTTGTGGAAATGGAAAAACCATTGGTTTTCTCATGGTTTTTACTCATGGTTTTACAAATTTGAACCATATTTTAAATAATTTTAATATATTAGAACCTAAATCCATATTTTAATATTACTTTGGACATGAGAAAGTTATTTTTCTAAAAAAATATAGTTTTTAAAATCATAATTTATATTTTAGACTTCAGAAAGTGATTTTTATGTTTGGAAATTGATTTAAATCCATTAAAATACATAATACTAATGAAATAACACATTTTTATGTCGTTGAATCTGTTATATTAATTCTTAAATTATTATTACATATATATGATGTCATAAAACATACCAAAAACACAAAACTAGATATTTACTCTTAACTAAAAAATGAATTAATTTATAAGATTTTCAAAACAACACTATAAATTAATTTTTACATGTTGATTTAAAATATAAAGTTTATTTTATCAAAAAATATATAAATATGAGAATTTTAAATTTTAAATAAATACTACTTATTTATTGAAAAATTATACTTTTTATGACATAGTAACATTTCTAACATATATAAAAAATTTCTTAGACATTGTAAAATTATATTACCATTTATTAAAATAAATAGTATTTTAAAAGTATATTTAATGAAAATAATCTTTATATAGAATACCTTATTTTATTATAAAATTTTATATATATTATGAAAATACAATTTTATTTATATCCAAAAAACAAATTTTCAAATTCTTCTTATTTTCATGAATATTTTTTTAAACCAAAATAATGCTAAAAATGAGATTGAAAAATAATCATTTCATTTATAAAAAAAAATTAAATTTTAATGATACTGCAGTCTAGACACATATCCCCTTAATACACCATCATGCTCCTTGAGGGTAAGGTGTGTGGCAGTGGTAGTTTTACGGGGTAGACCAGCTAACATTGACCTAATGGTGATCTCCACTAACTTTAACTTATCCCACAGTTTATTTCATTCAACTATCACTTTTTTAATCTCTATTTGGGATTAGTCAACAGTGAACCCTAGTGACACTACCTCCCACCCATGTTCTAATAAATTGGCTTCAAAAAGAATGAAACTACTAGTTAAGGTCAGTGTTTCACCTTTCTATTTCAATTGTCATTTTTCTTTAGATTTTATGAACACTAAATCTAATGGAAACATTATTACCAATGGTCATACTCCCAATGGTCATATTGACCAATGTTAAAATTATTGTTTCAATGGTCATATTACCTCCTATAAATACTTTTTCATTACAATATACATGATTCACTCCAATTCCTCTCAATTTACAATATCTTTTCCTTTCCTAAAATGTCAATTGGTTTACTAATTTTATATATCTTTCATATAGTTTTGTTCATGGGGGAAACCACCCTAGTAGATTAAAAAGATCCAAATATTACCATTTTAATTTTATTAATTTATATTTTTTTCCATTGTAATTTTTGGAATTTTCATGGGTTTAATTGATGAATAATGTAACATTATTCATTAATGAGATAATGATTTGTTCATTTTTTTTATGTGTTGTATGAGTATAATTATATATAATATAAGGGAAAATTAATAAAGGGAAATAATTCGCTAATAAATTCTAGGTTGTTACAGTTATAGAATGTCTTATAATGTAAGATTAGTCCATTAAGATTTCCCATCAGTTTAAGAGTGATATGTGGGGCTCAAATGTATCTCATTGTTAAGAGAATCCTAAAGGCTACTCTAAAATTTTGATGAGAACTAAGGGTCGTGATTAGATACATTTCCTAGATTTTTCCCATGAATTATCACTACTTTATTGATATAGAGTATTTTGATATGTTTGAGTGTTAAGTCCTCCCTTATTGCTGTGAAATGTGAAAATTTGTTAAGGAAATCTACAATGACCCATATAATATTATTCTTTTTTAGTGTGTTTTTATTTCTAGTAAAAAACCCCACTGTATAATTTTCCAACATGAGCATTAGTAATCCTTTATGATATTGTCTTTTATAATTTACCAACTGTCATACAAAGAATCTAGATACATAGTCCACAATTTACTACTTCATTCCATCCCACTAGAATTTTTTTCTTAAATCATTATACATTTTTTCTATGAAGGTGTATATATAAATTTGAGATATTTAATTCATCTACAAATACCTATTCAACTCTAGTGTGGATTGAATAGGTAGTAACTTTAGAAACTTTAACACTCCATATTCATATGCAATGTTTATAAATCTCCCATTATTCTAGGATTTAATTCTCTCTTTCAAACCCTAATCTTCATGTTAAAATTTATTTTCCTCATCCAGTAAAAATTATATTGAAATTATTTAGTAAAGGTGTTATGCTTCATCTTCCTTAATTATTTCCATATCCAACATTATTAGATACATTAATATGGTATCCTTATCAATCCTCATATTTCATAGAAATCCATGATTCTTTATACATAAGGCACCATCTGCATTGTTTTCTTATTAAGGCTGGAAGTGTATCGAGAAATTATAGTCCTTGGGTAGTTATTGGCATCTTCTTTGTCTCATGTTGATCTCATTTTGTGAGAATTTTATTTAAAAATATTATAATATGTATATATCATATCTCACACCATAGAGATATTACCTCCATATTATCAAAGAAAATATTACAACTACCAATTCAAGATCATGATTTGGACAGTTCTATTTATGGATCGACATTTTCCATGATTAAAAATAAACAACTATATCAATTTTCATAAATATGTATCTCAATAATTTCATTGATACATCACTATATTTTATAAATCCTTCCCTTCGTAATGGTAAAGTTAATACTAGTGCATTGACCAATATCTTATTTATATCCTCAATTCTTAACTGACATTCCTTTAATAATTTTATTTTTACCACATTACATGTCTACTTGGATAACGGGTTGGATAATGAAGCAAAATTTTGAACAACTCATTGATAGTGACCTATTATATCAAATAAACTATGAATCTTAGTTATTTTATTCAAAGAGGACAATTCCTTGACTACCTTTGTATTTACAGAATAAACACATATTCTATCTATAGAGAAAATATTTCCAAGAAAAGAAACATCATGGACCCAAATTTAAATTTATTAAATTTCCAATACCATTTCTTTTCTTTCATATTCTCATTATTGATTCAAAAATGATTCTTATTCTCCCTATAGATTTTATAGTATGTAAATATATAATTAATTAATACCAATATGAAATCATAAATATAATCCTTGAATAACATACTCATCATATATATAAACATAGTGGGTAAATTAGTAAATCCAAAGGAAATTACTATAAACTCACAATGTCTATGATTTTTAAAAAATCCATTATTTGGTATATTATCCTTTTCCACCTATAATTAGTGATAACAGGATCAAATATTGAACTTTGAAAAACATTTAACTCTATTAAGTAGATCAAATAATTCATTAATGCATGGTAGGGGATACTAATTCATCATAGTAAAGGGATTTATCTCCCAATAATCAAATCATAACATCATAGGCCCATCCTTCATCTTAAAAAAATAGAGGCTCCCTATGTGAAATACTAGGGAGGAATAATCTCTTATCACACAACTCCTTCATCTGTTTCTTCAGCTCCACTATTTCCACTAGGGCTATTCTAAATAGATCCTTATATATAGGTTTTTCTTTTGGGATGATTTCAATAGAAAAATTTACTTCATTCTCAAGTTGATGTCTAGGTAATTCCTTAGAAAACACATAAATGTATTCATTCATAAGAGGTAAATCCTATATTACTATATTGTCCTTACCAACCGTAGGTTGCATCTAATTTATTCCTCAATGGATTTCATTAAGTTAGACTACTAGAGGAGGATCAAGGTATAAATCATATAATGATGTCTCACCTATAAATAAAAAAACTAGAAACACCCTTAACAATTAAAAATATCCTTAACTTGGAAATAATTTTTTCCCTTATACTTAAAAATCCAATCCATACCCAAGATTATTTCAAATTAAACCACAGGTATGATGATCTAGTTTTATAGAAGGGTGTGTTTATACATCATAATGGGAACAGATTGACATACCCTCATTGTAATAATATTTCCAATGGTTTTCTTGTTTGAAAACTCATAACCTTGGGTTCTAGTAAATGTTTTAATATTCTCAGAAAATAATAGAGATAAAAAACTGCAAATATCTGTAATTGAATAAATAATTTTCTAGCTTTGTGTTTATAATAAATTTACCCACTATCACATCTTTAGTAACTTAGAAACCAAATATATAAATTGTATAATATTGGCCTTGTCCCCAAGACCTCTTCTGAGGTGGGTTCCTTTGATGTTTGGGTTATTCGGTCATGTAATAACCCATATCTTTTCAATTAAAACATTGTATATTTGTGAATTCCTACTTTACCTTGAATTCATGAGATATATGGACCTTATATATACACTTTTAAGAAACTCACATTTCATTTATGTAAGTACAAGGGTGTTTCATTCCACAATTATCACATGTTGGATGTTCCATCTTTCCATTGTTGTTCATTACCACATGTCTTTATCTAGAATATTGAACCATCATATTATTATCTTTAAATACTTTGAAAATATAAGGATTATAAAAACTATCTTTCTTGATTCAAATTAATTGTACGATCTGAGATTTTATTTGAGGTAATAAAACTTCTTTTTTGGTTTAAATATTTGGTTTTGACCTAATGTGAATGTCCATTGATGCTATAGAGGAAACAGGGTTGTTTGGGGCTTGTTCGGAGCTCGAAGCGCACATTTTTGGAATAGGCAGCTCGGCCGCATGATTAGTAGAAACTATGTGCCAACGAAGCAAGGTTTTTGTAAACCATGAAAGCTGATCCAGTACACTTTCTAAGGCCACATGGTTTTAGGAAACCATGCAATTAGAGCAGTATGCCTGTGAGGGAGCTCTATATTTTTTAGTAGAGTTGAAAATAATTTTTTGGGCATGGTTTCCCAAACCATGCACCTGAATCATTTTAGAGGTGTGTTGATTCATAGTGGAGTGCATGGTTATTGCATGATTTGGCCAACCGTGAAACCCAATATTTTGGGTAAAATGACCATTTTCCCCTTATCTCTTTAATAAATTAAACCCTTATTCTTATTTCCTCTAAAGGATATCTTCTTATTCCTCCCATAGGATTTCTTCAATCCAAATCTAGGATTTGGTGTGGTTTTTTCCTCCGAACTCCAATTCAATAATTTTTTGTCTCATTGGATCCACAATGGTGAGTTCAATGTTTCTTTTGCAACTTTCATTGTTTTCCTTTCTATTGGGGATGCTCTTTGGTGTAGGATCTTATGCCCTATTTTCCAGTGTTCATACATTATTATATTTTATTCTAATTTGGATTGAAAAAGAAGCTAAGATTGGATGATTGTTCCTATACCAATATAATTTAGGTGGTTTATACTTTTTTATTTAATGTTTTGGTGTCTATATCTTGTTTCCATTGTTCTACACACCATAGTTTCTGGATGATGCTTCCTAAATTAATTGAACCATGGATAAATTGAGATAAACATGTTGAGACATGTCTTCAACACCTTTAATAAAAGTTATAGGTTTTCTACCTCAACCAGAACAACCCAAGGGGTGGGTTACCTCTTTTAATTGTGTTTATAAAACCCTCGGGGTGTTATGTGATCACCTTGTATAATTAAGAATTTAATTAAGTATTAAAGTGAATTGTAAAAGGTTATGAAAACCTTTTACAGCCTTTTAAATTATATATTAAATTTATAAAATGGATAATCTCTTGCATTGTATATGATCATGAAGGGATTAGTGAAATGGTTAAATGAATGGATAATTATTTGGTGAATGAATTGGTTAGGATGTCAAGGAAATCACTACTCCTTAGGTCTGAAAACCATATTTGGATTCCATGAATATTTCTACTCCATGGATCCAACTTACTTGGATTCCATGGACATTTATACTCCTTGGATCCTATTTACTTGATGTGATAATATGATTTGGCCATTTTTATTTCATGGATCTGATTTACCTGACTAGTTAGGATGCCTTGTAAATTCCTACTCCTTAGATTTGACGATCATATTAGGATACATGGGACATTTCTACAACTTGGATGTGATCTACTTAGCTTACTTGGATTCTAGGGAAATTTCTACTCCCTGGATCCAGTTTCATTAGTTTACATGGCACGCAAGGATGCCTTGGTCATTTATACACTTTGGATACTTTTTTATAAACCCTTTAGGATGGCTTGGGTATTTCTACACCTTGGATAATATTTACTTGTTTATTTAGATTATTTGGTTTCCTTATAAATTACCACTCCTTGTACTCCGGCCCATGTAGTCCTAAAACTTGATTACATAGAATAGTCCAATGTTAATACTTTCTATTCTTTACAGATATCCCTTATGCTTTAGTTTCTCGATCACAGTGACACTTGATAGACTAGATAGCATCACTTCTATTGTTTTTCTTGTATGGATATTATATCTGCACACTAATTCAACTTATATGTACATATAGTAATTTTATAAACACCATTATTGGTGTCCTAATGAGTGTTATCTCACACCCTTTTCGGGATTCAATTGGGTACCCTAATTGACTTTATGGATGCGGGTAGGGACAGGGGAAATTCCATGCATACAGATACTTCATTGATTTGTGCATAAGAGAAAGGGAGCACAAGACCAAGATTTGGGGATAGTTACTTTTGTTCTTTTTATAATCTTAATACATGTATTATATTGGTTCATGCTGATAATTATTAATGTATTTTGTATAGAATTTCATGATCATCATTGTATATAACACTATTGGATGTGATACTTGGTTATTTATATGATGGATGTTTATTCTTCCACTGATCAGTTATTTCATATACTTTCTTTATTATTTTTATGATTATTACCATTTTTATACACTTTGATCATGAGGGTAAAGTCTCTCCACTATTCTAACATGGACCCCCACTTCTTGTCGGTGGGCCCTAGCATATGGGGAGGTGCACTTTAGACCATGTGGCCAACCGGGTTTGGTTACTATTGAGTGAACTGAGTATGGGACGTCACAAAGTACTATTAGAGATTCTATTTTATCTTCTATTATTATTTGGGAATATTAGATAGGATATTATGAATGTGTTAAAATTTGGTAATGATTTTTTACTGTGAGTAGCTAACCCACATATAGAAAAAAAACAAATTTCCTCGGATATGATATGTTGTTCTGGATTATGCCTATTGCGGTCGATTTGACTTTATCTTTGGGTGAAACACTTGATGGTTGACGTTTCTTATGGTTATGAATTTTTACATTGTCCTAATATTGAAATGAAAAATTTCATTATGCATCATTACAAGCACTTCAAGATTTATATGTCATGCATTATTACATGCCATGTTTATATTACAGCGATCATTTCTTACAACAAGTTATGGTTCCTTTATTTCTTTATCCATGAATTTGTGTTGAAATTTAATACAAGAACTGATAAAAAACTAGTTTTAATTAAATGTATGTCACGCTTAAATTTATAAGGTTTATGGGACCTTATGAATCAGAAGTGGTGATTCATATATTTCGACATTTTAAAGATAATTTCTAAATAAATGAGAATGGGTTTAAATGAAATTGAATTCTGAAATTAATATGTTTTCCTTAAAAAAGGATTCCAATTGCAATTTAAAGGGTTTTTTCCTCTATAAATTAAAATTGAAATTTTGTATTCTGAAAAACTTGACTTATAGTAGAGAGCTTGACCCCGAACCGACTTTAGTAGTGGGTTATAGGCAGTATCTCAGGCATTTTTATGATTTGTAAATCACTCATACATGGATTTAGAAGAAATAAAAGGGGAGTTATTTGTGATTAGGAAGGATTTTGTTTATCTTTTTTATGTATCTATGTTTCTTAGGTTATCAAATAATTGAGTCATGCACTTGAAATTTGTAGATATATTCCACCGTGATGGCCTCCAGTCATGCGCTAGGAGGGTGGTGACGACCATTATCCAGAGGTGGTAATCCTTGTGCCACTAGAGGAACATCTAGTAGTGACATGTGATTCACCTATTATTATACATAATGTGGGTAATAATTCCATGTTCCAAGATAGATTCTAATGTTTCATGTAGAACAGTCAAGGAATCGCCACTTTCCTCATCTATGCTAGAGTTGATGTGTGTGTTTTAGTAGTAGCATCTACCCATGTTTTCAGGGGATGTTGAGCCACAGGCTATAGATTCATGGATAAAGTACATGCTATCTATTTTTGAGAATCTTGAGACACCTCCCAAAAAGATAGTGAAGTTCTCTACATATATGCTTAGAAATTCCACCAAGAGATGGTGGGACATGATTAATCGGACGTAGAATCATCAGGATATGTCTTTGATGGATTTTTAGACAACAATCTATGATTATTTATATCCCAATATGTTGACGATGATATATCTAGAGAGTTTATGCATCTGAGTAGGGTTTCTTTCCAATCATGGACCATTCTTCCATTTTACAGAGATCTAATGTTTCATACCTATTTCACACCTATTTCTCACATGTTATCAAAAACTATGTTCTTCAAGGATGGTATCTTGTATGACATATAATCATTGGTAAATTTATTCCAATTACTACCATTACAAAAATAATAAATCAGGCACTGATTAATGAAAGTAACTTGAGGGAATCTAGGGTGTAGAGTAGGTTGGGTCAGCTTCTTGACCCTATGGTTCTATATTAGGTGGTTGGAAATGATGGTTTGAGTCATCTCATTAGGGTAGTACTTGGTATATCATGAGTTTTGGTAGATCAGTTCTCTGTCATTAGTGTGGGAGGTAGAGACACATGAGGATATAGTGTGATAGAGACCCATCTTAGTGTCAATCTTGTGGTAGGATGGGCCATCTATAGTGGTTTTCAGGACCTTTCCTCTAGCAGACAGTGAAAGAGGGACTACACCAACTCTGCATTCAGGAGTAGTTTTAGTAGCATCTCTTCAGTAAAAGAGATAGAGTGATACTGATAGATTAGGATAAGGATGTGGTCGTGACTGAGGTAGCGAGACACAAAACTCACAATGACAGCAGAGCAGACCTTATTGGGGTAGTTAGGTTATATATCAGGGTTATGGTTTAGACCAGATGTATATAGTATATATGATACCTAAGGATAAGAGTGTCAAGCCTTATATTGTGAGAGATACTATTTGGGTAGCCTTTACACCTGTATCTTCTCTTTTCGATATAGGTTTATCTCATTATTTCATATTTGTGCGCATTTTAGTGATACATGGGCTTACTATTTAGTTTTGTCACAGTATTATGAAACTCGACACTCCATTGGAGATTTTATCAGAGAGGGTTCGCTAGTGTAGGGAGTTCCCCCTTGAGGTAGGTCAATGTCACTTCATATAGGATCACTTTTTCTTCAAGATGATAGGGTTTTACTTCATTATCAAGATGTAATGGTTGTAAACCTATCATGATTTCATTGATTTAGATATCTGTAGGGTGACTTTCACATAACCAAAGGGTGGTTTTTTTATTCAAAAAGTTGAATAGGATGTCCAGGAGAGCAGTGCTGAACCAAATCATCCTGGGCTCGGTAGGATGATAGCCCATATTTCTATCTTATATTTAGATGTTCGGGGAATGTATCAGGTAGACTTCCTTTCACTGGTTTACTGTTTCAAGAATGTTTTCTTGGATGACTTTTCTAGTTTATCTCCTAAGTGAGAGGTATATCTTTTGATTGAGTTAGTGTTAGGATCTACACTAGAATTCATTCCTCTATATAGGATGGATACTATGGAGTTATAGGATCTCAAGAGGCTTCTAGAGGGGTTGGAATCAAAGGGTTTTACATGACCCAGTACTTCTCCATTGGGTTTTCTAGTTTCTTTTGCCAATAAGGAAGATGGAACCCATTGTTTAAGTGTGGGTAATCAAAAATTGAACCTGTTGAAGGTTAATAACTAGAATCCCTTAACATGGATAGATGATCCCCTTGATTAGCTTTGATGAGATCAGGTATTCTTGAAGGTTGATTTGAGATCGGGTTATCATCAAGTGTGTGTTTGACATTTAGACATATCTCATGTAGCTTTCTGTATAAAGTATGGTCTATAAGAGTATCTGGTTATTTCATTCGGTCTCATGAACACACCAAACGTTTTCATGGAACTGATGAACAAGGTTTTCCATCCATATCTGGATTCGTTTATGGTGGTATTAGTGGATAATATCTTGGTGTATTCTTACACACTACACAACCTTTCCAAACATCATGAGATCATATTGGATACACAAAGAGATAATCAATTATATTCCAATCTGACAAAATTCCACTTTTTTATGGATAAGATTCTCTTCTTGGGTCATTTTATCACAAATATAAGAGTATAATTTGACCTAGAGAATGTGAGATCTATAGTTTCTTAGGAGAAACCCAATAATGTATTTGATATATAGAGTTTCTTAGGAATTGATGGATATTACATGTGCTTCATATAGGACTTCTCATGCTTAGAAGAACCTCATTTGTGCTTGACTAAGAAGGGTGTGAAATTATCATTGTTAGATGACTATGAGATATCATTTTAGGAGCTGAAAGGGATAATGACTTTAGAATTAGTCTAGATCTTCTAAATCTAGTAAGAAGCTGCACTATATATTATGATGCATCGAGTATTGGTCTGGGATTAGTTCGGATGTTGGAGAATCAAGACATATAATAGATATCTAGTCAGTTTAGTCTACACAAGAAGAACTGCCTAATGCATGATCTTGAGTTACCTACTATGGTTCATGCATTTCACTATTAGAGGCATTATTTACAAGCAGTTTTTTTCATGGTGTTCATGGACCAAAAAAGTCTCAAGTACATATTTAATCATCATGAATTGAATTTGACGCAATGAAGGTGGATTTAATAATTTCATCCCTTTGAATTAGATATTTCCTATATGACCTAAAATGGAAATTCATTTGTCGATGCATTGACCAAAGGAATCAGATATAGGAAGTTCGGGAGGCCAGTAGTGAGTGGAATATTATGGCCTTGTTTTTAGAAATAAACTTGGAGGTGTGGGTTATCCATGGGAACAATTTTATCTCATCCTTAGTGGTGAATTCCACTCTTATGGATAGAGTGAATATGATACTATTACGTGATTCGGAGGTCCTGGACCTATAGAAGAGCATTATAGGTGACAATCGATATCCTGGTTGGATAGTTGGTGAGGATGAGATATTGAAAATCCTTGGATATGTTTGGGTTTTAGAATATATATAGGAGGAGTTTATATTATATTCACATACATCTATATAGGTTATTCATACTTATCTTACTAAGATGTATCATAACTTGGGTCATTAATATAGGTGGCTAGAATTAAGTGGGAGATCATTGGTTTCATTACTCAATGTTCCACCAGTCATTAGGTGAAGGGGGAGCACCAACAACCAGTGGGACTTAACCGAATGGCCCGAAGGACTTATTTTTTATTTTAATATGGATAATCCCCCATTTAAGGGTTGAAGGGGAACCCGTACATGACCCGTAGGCCCAAGGCACAAGGCCTGAGAAACCCACAATACATGACCCAAAGACCCAGAGGCAAACCATGCCCAATACATGACCCGTAGGCCTAGCCCACTCGAACTGCCCCTCCCCAACTTTTTGCACCATTGATCACCTAGATCCCCACCTTGCATTGCTGATCGGCTAGCATTGCCCCATAAAAAGTTGCACAGTGCCTGGTCCCGATGGCGGCTGCCATACCCTCTCATTCTTCTAATCGGTTAGCTCTGCATCTGGTGGCTGCTACTCCTATTGTTTTGATCCTCTTCTGGGGCCTGTTCTGTGTGAACTCGGATACTCCATGGTATATGTGACCCGAAGGCCCTGTGGCCCAAAGGACTTTGATGACCTGAAGTCCCTGGAGACCTGTAGGCCCAAACTGGTGGCCCGAAGGCCCAAATTATGTGAATAGTTCCGGCTACTATAGTACCGAACAGTAACAGCTACAGTACTGCTGTAGTGCCCAGAAATTCGCCTCCACCCAGTTTTGAACCCAGGTCTCTTGGAAGCCAAGCAGGAGCCCTTACCACTCGGGTACGGGCTCGTTGGCCAACCAGTGGGACTTATACAGCCATTACCTATTCCTTAGTGGAAATGGGAAAACATAACTAAGGATTTTATTATGGGACTTCCAAGATCATATTAGGGAAGTGAGGCCATATGGTTGACCATAGACAGGTTGACAAATTTCACCCATTTTATTCATATTTAGTAGAGTCTTTCAGTGGATGAGATCATACGGCTATACATTTATGAGATCATAAATATTCATGAGATTCAATGTTTTATCGTATCATACAGACATTCTCATTTCACATTGTGGTTCTAGTTGGAGTTATAGAGGACACTAGGTTCATATGTACTACTAAGTAAAGCCTATCACCCATAGACAAATGGTTAATTTGAGTATATGATACAGATTTTGGAGGACATGATCCAAGAATTCATCCTTGATTTTATAAGTTCTTGGGAGAAACACAAACCTCTCATTGAGTTATCTTATAATAACATCTTCTTGGATACAATACAGATGGCTCCTTATGAGGCCATATATTGTAGGCTATATCGTTCACCCCTATACTGGTTAGAGGTAGGAGTGCAAGTGATAATGTGTCCTTAGATCATTCAAGAGACAAAGGAGAAGGTTCATTTTATCTGGAAGTGGATGTCTGCAACTTAGTCTATACATAAGTCATACGCCAATCATCATCTTTGACCATAAGAGTTTGAGCTGGGGAGTTGGGTTTTCTTGTGAGTTTCACCTAGAATGGGGCATATATGGATTTGGAAATAGGAGAATATATGACCTCATTATGTTGGGCCCTTTGATATTCTAGAGAGATTATGATGGGTATCCTATCGGTTGAAGTTAATTCATAGGTATGAGGTCATGCACAACATTTCATATATATCTCAGATTCTCTAATATCATTCTGATCTATCACATTTTCATCATCTTAATAGGTTTAATTGGAGGTAGATACATCCTTTGAGGAGTATCCTATCTGAATTTTTTATCATATCAGGAAGGTTCTCTGAGGTCGGTCAGTTACTCTACTACTGGTGTTATGGAATAACGAATGTGTGTAGGATGAGACTTGGGAGTGGAAGGCCGATATACATATTGAGTGGATGGATTTATCCTTAAACGATTCTTAACAACCCTAGGAAGGAAAATTCGGGGAATAATTGATTTTAGGGGGAAATATTATAAGATCCTGGATTTTTTATAGTATGGAACCTTCTTTTCCTAGTTTAAATCTTTGGTTTTGACCTAATTTTAATGCCTAGTGAGGCTATAGAGAAAACAGGGGTGTCCATGGATTTTCAGAGCCTGGAACATGAGTTTTTGGAAAAGAAAGTTGGTCTGCATAGTTTTTAGTAACCATGTAACCTGGGATTCACTATTTGAGTAAACTATATGGGGTGACCCATCCCCCTTCCTAGGTTTGCACGTTTTGAGGAAACTGTGAAACCAGATCTGCATGCCCATTTGGGAGCTCTATAATTTTTAGTAGAGGTGAAAAGCACTATTTTAACATGGTTTACCGAACCATGTGCATAAACCATGATAGATGGGTGTTGAGGTAGATATTTTCACACAGTTGTCACATGATTTGGAAAATCAAGTGGCCAAACAATGAAACTCAATTTTTTTGGATAAAATGATAATTTTAACCTATATATTTAATAAATTAAACCCTTCTTCTTATTTCTTCCAATGAATGGATTCTTCTTCCTCCTATAGGAGTTATTCAAGCCTAAAATAGGATTTGATATGGTTTCGTCATCTTGACTTCAATTCCATAGTCGTTCACCTCGTTGGATCTGCATCAATGAGTTCTATGTTCTCCTTTCACCTTTATTTGTTTTCTTTACTATTAGATATGATTTTTGGGGTATGATCTTATGCCCTATTTTTAGGGTATTCATCTATTCTTCTATTTTCTTATAATCTGTATCGAATCCGATGTTGAAATTGGGTGATTGTTCCTCTACCGAGATGAGGTAGTTAGTCAATAATTTTTTCCACAATGTATCATTGTTTATATCTTGTTGCCATTGTGTTACACATTTAACTATCTAGGAGATAATTTATAAATTAATTGAACCTTGGGTTAATTAATATAAACATGTTGAGACATGTCTTTGACACATTTCTTCAAGGTTTAAGGTTTTCAACCTCAACCCCAACCACCCAATGGGATGGTTCTCTCTTTTAATAATGGTAATGCCACCCTCATGGTGTGATGACGTGGTCTTGTATAATTGAGAATTTAATGATGTATTAAAGTAATTTTTAAAAGGTTGTGAACACCTTATATCACCATTTCAATTTTAAATAAAAGGTATGAAATGAATAATACCTTACTTGGTACATGATAATTAATGGATTGCTAAAATGATTAAATAAATGGATAATGAGTTGGTGAATAAATTGGTTAGGATTCCTAGGACATCAATACTCATAGGATTTAATGAACATATTTGGATTCCATGGACATTTCTACTCCATATATCCTACATACTTGGATGACTTGAACATTTCTACTCCTTGGATCCTATTAAATTAACATGATAGAATACCATGTACATTTATACTCTTTGGATCCAATTTACTCGACTCGTTAGGATGCTTCGGATGTTTATAATCCTTCGATCTGACAATTATATTAGGATTCCTTGAATATTTATATTCCTTGGATATGATTTTCTTATTTTACTTGGATTCCTTGGACATTTCTACTCCAAGGATTCAGATTAATTAGTTTACTTTAAATACTAGGATTCTTGGGATATTTCTACTCCTTTGATCCGTTTTTATCGACACTTTATGATGCCTTAGTAATTTCTACCTATTGGATCACGTTTACTTGATTATTTATATTATTCATTCTCCCTGGACATTACCACTCCTTGGACCATGTCCCATTTAAGAATGACACTTGATTGCATGTATATACTAATGCTGATAGTTTCTATACTTTACAAATATACCTTATGTTTTATTTTCTTGATCATAGTGAGACTTCATAGACTGTATAGAATCAAGTATACTATTTTGCTTATACAAATGTTATATTTTTACATTACTTCATCTTATATTCATGGAAGGGAATTGTTACAATCACCATTGGTGGTGGCCTCTGGAGTGTTATCTCACACCCTGTTTGGTCCACCATTGGGTACCCAGATAGAATTAAAAGATGCAGGTAGGGAAAAGGGAAAGTTCCCACTTGAAAATGCTTGATTGATTTTTTACATAGGAAAAGGGGATCACAAGAATAGTATTTGGGATCATGATTCTATATGGGTATAGTTACTTTTGTTGTTGTTTTTTTACTTTTGATACATGTATTTTACTAGATGTTTTTTTCCATGTATTGTTGCCTTTTGTATAGAATTCCATGATCATCATTGTATATGACACTATTGGATGTGATACTTGGTTATTTATATTATGGGTGTTTATTCTTACACTTATTAGATATTTCATATGCTTTTACTATTATTTTTATGATTATTATTATTGTGTTAGACCCTGATCATGAGTTTATAGTCTTCCCACTGTGCCACTATGGACCCTTGCTACTAGTTAATAGCCACTGGTGTATGGGGAGGAACTATTGAGGTCATCTAGACAATAAGTTTCAGTTATTATTGAGTGAACTGGGTCTGGTACATCACATTAATACTATATAATTGTACGATGAAAATGTTTGAGAGACTAGCACCCTTCCGATGATAAACTTAATCCCATCAATTAAATGGTTGATCTTACCTTACATTTTATGTATGTATCCCATAGAAGGCCTAGAAAATATTATAAAATTAGACACATACTCATCAATTCTATCCAAATACTTCTACATCAAATTAATGAATTTTCTATCCATATTAGATCATTTCTATCAAGTGATGTATTCTCAAACAATATGACCTCATGTTTTTTATCTTCTATGTTTTTGATATCCTATTAATCTTTGGTATTTTGAATAAATGACCACTATAGATCAGGATCTCCTCTTAGATGAGAAACCACTATGAAAACATTATCCCTTTCATTAATTTGAAAAATAATAAATATCTTCTCAAGATACTTAATTCCTTATTTAGTTGTTAAGAGATCTATGGTCCCATTGAATGGTGTATAATTTTTTCCCATGAAGTAGTAAAAAATTGGTTCACCATGTTATGGATTAGCAAGTTTCACTATATAAGAAAGGTTATTATTCATAACCTGAGTCATCTTCTCTAATATATCCACAATATGCTCACTTTTAACACCATCTGTGTTGGTTTTCTCCAAAATTAAACACCCATATTGATTATGGATGATTAATTGATTTTCCTTCTCCCTGTTAGTTTCCATATCTAAACAATTCCATATACATAATTAGATTATAACATTGTGAATTTTGAGCCATAAATAAATCCTTATAGAACTGAAATTTCATGGTAAACATGATGGTCTATCATAATGCTTGTGGTAACTATATTCTTCTAAAATATAGTCCTCAAGGTTCCAACTAAACTTCTTTTGATACCAATGATAACTCCCTAGCTCTAGTAACCCAGAGTTGGTAGTTACTTTATTACATTTTTATAAGATACAAAATTCTGTATCACAAAAGACTAAAAACTTTAGCAATCTTGAGATACAATATATATACATGATTTCCATATTACATTTAAACATCAAAATATAACATAAAAATATCTTGAAACTTTAATATTACTTTTAGATAATCCCTAAAATTATTTATAGTTCACTTATTAGTACCCTATGGAAATGGAGTCACAAAAGTGGGATCAACCACTCAGTATGGGTATTAGTAAATTACAATTAATCATTAAAATCATACACATTTTGGGATAGTAATAAATAAATAAATAATACAAATAATCAATATCTTGAGCATGAAAAATATCCTTGGATAATACTATAATAAAAATAATCACATGGATAATAATAACTAAATTCATGGTGATAAAATGAATAATAGTATAGAACTTGATCTTTATGGGGAAGAAATTGTAAAATAAATTATTATTTTTGTCAAGGTCACAACAAAGATTACTTGCTTCCATTGGGTAAGTATACACCAAATACCCAAACCTTTTTTTTCAGGAGACCAAAAAATGCATCAGGGTGCAATATAATCCTAGGCCCCACCGATAACTTATTTAAGTACAATGAATTGATGTTCCCAAAAATTTCAATACTTTTTTACATTTAAATAAATTGAATAACATGATTATAAACTATCCAAATAAAGAAGGTGGATGGTTAAACAATACATATATTGATGTTCCCAAAGGAATCATATATATAATATTAGTTGAGTAATCAATATTTATCCATATAAAAATGGTAGATATATAGATTATCAACATTTCAATTTTCAATGGAATAATATATCTCACTAGGTGAATATACAACCATAGCGACATTCATGATGTAATAGAAAGTACCCTTATCAAAGAAATAAAAAAATTATTTTGGGGAAGGGTGCTTTGAATGTGCAGGGTTATTAATAGAAGATAGTAATAGTTTTAAATGGTATGAAAATCCATCATTATTTTTTGTAAGACTGTTTATATTATCCCAATCATATCCCTTAGGAGTGTCTACCAAAGTGTGTAGTCTTAAGCACACTCATCATGAACCAATTGATGATTGAGTTGATACCCAACCAACCTTTTTCTGGGTGATTACCTCTGGTTGTATATGTTCTAAAACCACATACACTTTCTAGTTTCCAAAAACGGATGTAATATCTAAGAATCTACACATACTTTTACAATACCAAATCTTTAGGATGCCACTAAAAAAAGTTTTATTTTTATAAATTTTTTTGTTACTCTTGATTCAAATGGATATAAGTGAGCGATAATGATACAAACTAGTAAATCTATTTAAATTCAAGTTGAATATGAGAATATTGAACCCATGGAAATATATATTCCACACAAAAGAAACATGTGGTGAATACAAATTATATCTCAATGAATTAAAATTGGGATACAAAAACCCTTACCTTAATTTCAAAATTCCATAAAAGTGCTTGGATATCATGTATAATCTAAATAACTATAAAAGTATCTTACTTAATAGCCTTATTCATAATTATAACTTCCTATACTATTCTTTTATGTTGGCCAATTATAGATATATTACTTTTTTATAGTTTATTTAAATCCTCATGTCTTGTGATATTTTGATTACCTGTTTTGCATAATTAACATGGGGATGAAGACAGTTATTATTTGTTAGTTTATTGATCGTAAATATTGGATCATAAAAGAGAATTTATATTTTATGATTATTTATAATGTTGAAATTTCATTCTATGGGATTTTTTTTAAGATAATTAAAGATAAAATCATAGATAACCATGTTTCTATGATTTTTAATGAATGGATATTGGAATATTAATTAATGGGATAATATTAATTTCACCCTTATAGAGCCAAAATATAATAATTAGTTTCTAATTTATACAATATATTATCATTATTTAGGTTTTCTTATTCATTCATGATATTATTTTATAGCATTGTATAAGTAGTTAGTTAAACCTACAAAAACATGAACATAACATAATTAATGAATGATTGTGATTTTAAAAGTGGTATCTTTTATAATTTTATCCATAATAAAAAATAATAATGATATAATTTAGTTAATTTCAAGTTTTTAATAACATTTTATTTCATTTAAATAAATAATAGATAAACTAGGTGAAAAATGATATATGATACTTCATAGAGGTTATACTCCACACAACGAATGAATGTCGGTTTAATTTTTATTAAAAGAAAAGGGAAATGTGGATAATACTTATCCACTTGGAAAAATAAAATTTAGTATAAAAGAAATACTTATGTAATTATATAGGATTTATAAAATTATATTTGGGAAATTATGAATGAAATAAAAAGAAGTTGGGGAAAAAGTTGTCACAGTGAGGGTTTGGGTTTTCCCATGGAAGACTCCTTGGAAATGGAGGTATTAAGATAGAATCTTGTAACTTGGGGCCAAAAAAAGGAATAGTATTATAAGTGAAGAAAAAAATAGAATATTTTTAAGGATTAAATATAATTTTTAGAATGTTCTTCTAGGGGTGGTGAGATTCCTATTTTATAAATGGTGGGAATGAAATTCTAGTAAATATTTCAACTAAATATAAAGAGAGCATTTGGTTAACAAGTATTGAAGAATCCTAAATGTAAAATAATATATTTTGGTATGATATAAGGCTTAAAATCACTCAACCATTCATTTTAACACATATTTTAAATATGTTCATAAGCCATTTTCTCTTATGGTATTCACTTTTTCCATTTTTTGGTTTATCATGGTTACTAATTTTTACCTAAGTAATTTACATTTAATGACTAAAAATAAAATAGTACATATTAAATAATTTATACCTAATTATTTTAAATATTAAATCCATTTAATCTGATAAAGTTTATTTTTGAAATAAAATCACTTTTAGCTATAGTATAGTGCATGTAATGCGTACTACCCAGTTGTAAGAAAAAGTTTATTTTTAAGATTAAAATTTTTCTATTGGGTAAAATTATAAATATATTATATTTTCATGATATAAATTGAATAATTATAAAAAATAAAAGTTATGTGGATTTTAAATAAATTTAAAACCAAATTTTACAAGAAAAATATTTAATTAAAAGAAATACAAAAATAGGTTTTAATAAAAAAATATTGCTTAAGTTTTTTAAATGCAAACCATAGGTTTTATAAATTCATAATTATGCTTTGAGATTTATTTTTTAATCCTTAAATAATCCTTTTATCATGGATTATTATGTTTAATTAATTAAGTTATAATTACTTCATGGTATTTTCAAACAAATCTATGGCTTTACTAAAAACTCTATTTGTCAATATTCACTTAAAATTCAATTATTTCAGAAAATTATAAAAAATTCACCCTAAGATAATTTGGTCATTATTAAAACAAAAATTAATTCATTTTTATCAAATATAAATTATATTATTTTAAATTTAAATTATAAACAAGAATAAAGGCCCTTTCAATTCTGATAAATTTTGCATTTTGTAATAATTTTCAGGATATAGAATTTCCCTCCTCGAGTAGGGTCTTAGGAATTACATCCCCCCACCCTAAATAATTTCATCTAGAAAATTATATACATCAATTCATAAAAAAATGTTCTCAATTCTTCATCATCTCCTTCTCTACTTTCCACGTTGCCTACTCTAACATATGATATCTCCAAAGCACTTTCACTAGTCGAGTTTCCTGATTCTATAATACATTATATCTAGTGTCACGAATTTACATAGTCTCTTTAATATAATTCATGTTAAGTTCCAATAATATTCCTTCATAAGTGAGTACATGAATTGGTTTAGTCATGTACTTATACAACAAAGAAACATAGAAAACATTATTTACTTTAGAGAGGATTGGGGGGATAACAAGATGGTAGGGCATAACTCCAATTCATTCAATAATTCCAAAAGTACCATTATTTCATGGATTTAGTTTCTACTTATTCACATGCCTTATATAAACATTCCATGGAAATACCATTAAAAATAAATGAGCCCCCTCTTGAAATTTCAAAACATTTATCTGATTATCTATATAGCTCTTTTTTCAACATTGAGTAATATTGATATGATTCTATCACTTTAATTTTTTTATCTTCATCACATTATAATCCTACTAGATTCATATCTCAAACCTCATCCCAACATGTTGGATTATGAAAACAATTCAAGTAAAATGATTTATATAGTTCCATCTTTATACAAGAACCCAAGTTATTATTATATAAAAATCTATCCAAAGGTATATATTGACACCACATACTTTTAAAGTCGAGATATTATTACCAGAGAATGTATTATAATTTATAATTATTCTATTCAGACTATCCATCAGTTTGAGGGTGATAGGTTATGCTCAAACATATCTTAGTATTGAAAGCCTCCTAAAGGAGCCTTTAAAAAATCAATGTCAGCTCGGATTCATGATCAAATACAACTGATATAGATTCACCATGAAGTCTCACTAAGACATTTATATAGAGTTATGAAATAAATTCAAGGGGTAAGTACTCCCATATTTCATTAAAATGTTGAGACTTGGTAAAGTAATCCGTAGTGAATGATATGGAAATATTTCTCTTAGTAGTCTTCAGAAGTCCAGTAAAAAAGTTCATTATAACATTATTCTACTTTTCCATTAGTATAGGGGGGATTCATGACTCCATTAGTATGTTTTATTTTAGTGTTTACAAGATAACATACTAATAATCTAGACACATAGACTAAAATTTCATTCTTCATACCATCCCACCAGAAATGTTCTCTTATATACTTGTACATATTTATGCTTTGAGGGTGTATAGTGAAATTTAAGACATATACTTCATCTAGTAAATCCCTTTTCAAACTAGGTATGGATGGAACACAAATTCAATTTCCAAAATTTAACAGTCCATATTCATAGGTAAATTTGGTTAATCTACCATCATTAATGGATTTAATTATCTTTTTCAAACCCTCGTATTCATGTTAGAATTTCATTACTTTATCAAAAAAATATGGTTTATATATCATTTGGAAAAGGGGTGATGTTTCAACTTACTTAATGATTACCTTATCCATCTTTAAAAAATATATTAATATATGATTCTTTTATATCCTTATCATGCTCTCAACAACATGATATATCCTACTTAAGTCCTCAACCACATTTTTTGATTTCATTGGGAGGCAGTATATCGAGAAATAAAAGTCCTTGAGTAATTATATCCATCATATTTTTCTAATATTGAGCTCATTATTTGATAAATTTTATTTCAAAACCTTTTGATCAATATATATCTCACATCTCTCACCATATACATTGTACCTCTTTATATTCAAGTAAAATATTATAGTTTCAAATTAAAGACCGTGAATTGGTTTATTAATTTCATGTATATTCAGAATCTATGATATATATGTAACTAAACTAACATTTTTCATAAGGATTCATTTCAATCCTTTCTTTGATACATCACTAAAAATTATAAATTCTTCATTTCTTGATGGTAGAGTAAATATCATTGCATTTACAAATCTCCCCTTTGGATCCTCAAAACTCACCTAATCTTTCAATAACCATTTAAATATTTCCCCTTTATATGTCAATATAGTTAATGGGATTTAAAATAGAGAAAAAAAATTAGAAAATTATCGAATGTAACATATTAATCCAAGGAAACAATATAACTCAATTATATACATTATTGGGGGTCATTCCTTGAACATATTAATCTTTTAAGTATCGACGCATATTCCATATTTTGAGAAACTATTTCTAGAAAACAATTCTTCTATAGCTAAAATTCACACTTACTAAATTTCCCATAGAATTAATTTTCTATGGTAGTTTCAAGAATTATTCAAAAATGATTCACATTTCCTCCATATCATTTAGAGTATATTAATTTTTCACCAATGAATACCACTTTGGAATAATAAATATTATTGTTTAATACTTTGTTCATAAGATCCATAAACACAAAGTGTGAATTAGTCATTAAAAAGGCATTATTATAAATTCATAATGTTCAAACCTTATATGAAATACAGATATTGATATATCATCCTTCTTCACCCTTAATTATTTATAGCAATAGTGAAGATCGATCTTTGAAAAATATTGAGCTCCCTAGAGTTGATCAAATTTTTCATCAATGAAAAGGAGAGGATACTTATTATTTATAATAATGTCATTTTTCTACTAGTAATCGATGCCTAACCTAATTGACCCATCCTTATCCTTAATAAAAATATCTTGGTATCCCCAAGGTGAAACACTAGTGCATATAAATCCCTTATCACATAATTCTTATAGTTATTTCTCAAGAACCATTAATTCCACTAGGGTCATTCTGTGAGGAGTCTTAGATATATATTTTTATTCTAGGCTGAATTTAATAGAAAACTATACTTCGTGATTAGATGGATATCTTAGTAATTATTCATGAAGCACATAAATGTAGTCATGCATAATAGGTACATCCTCTGTTCTTAAGTTTTACTTTCCAACCATAAGTAGGATCTTCTTTTCTTGTTGAAGAATTTCATTAAGGTGGGTTGTTGGAGGAGGATCTAGGCATGAATCACATAATAAGGCCATAAATATAAATAAAAAGAACTTTTCTCCCTCTTTATGAATAATAATATTATCTTCTTGGAAGTAAATTTTTTCACTATACTTTAAAATACAATCTATACACAGTATTATGTCAAAGTCAACCATAAGTATGATAATCAAGTATGCAAGTAGGGTGTGTTTATAAATCCTAACTATGATTAATTGACATACCCATGTTGTAATTGTATTTTTATTGGGTGTCTTGATATATAATTAATTTCTCATGGTGTTGGGTAATGTATTAATATTATCAGCAAATAATCAGGATATAAAATCTTGTGAGGATCTATAATTAAATAAATAATTCTTTATCTTTAACTTTTTTATCAATGTACTTACAATAACACCTTTTCAAACTTTGAATTTAGTTGTGTTAATTGTGTAAGCATTTTATTTCCCCCATTCCTCGTTTGATTCTTCTTTATTTTCAAATTTTGTTTTCTATAGTGCTCAATCATCCTCTTCTTATAATGAATTCCTATAAATATATATGACATGGAGCATTATTTTTATGTATGGATGTAAAATGATATTATATCATCGTATAATGAAAAGGTTTGAGTGTCCAATTCTCTTTGGATGATGTGCTTAAGAACATTAAATAAATGGTTTATCATATTTTCTAGTTTACATACTTATTGGGAAACTTTCCTATAAAATTTTGTAAAATTTACCTCATACTCTGCAATACTCTTATATTACTTCTACATGAGATTGTGGAATTTCCTTTCTATATCAGTTCATTGTTCTATAGGGAATTATTTCTCAAATAATATCACCTTAAATTTCTTCCATTCAATTTTCATATCACATCTTCCTTCTTAGTATTTTTAATCAATGGCCACCATTTATCATCATCTCTTCTAAAATGATAAAGTGCCATGAAGACTTTATCCATTTTATTAATTTCCACAATGATATATATCTCCCCTAGGGACTAGATCAATTGTTTATTCATTAATGGATTAGTGGTCCCATTGAATGATCATGGTTGTTATCACATGAATCGGTTTAACATTATTCCACCATGTTATGGATTTGTTGGTGGCTCCATATGGGAAAGGTTATTAGTCATGACTTGAGTCAAATTCCCTAATATAGCCTTAATATTTGGACTTAAAACACTATCCATGTTGACTTTATTTGGAACTAATTCCCAACATTTATTATGGTTACAGATAGTATTTATCATCCTCTCATTAGGATCTGTATCAAAGCAATTCCACTTACATAAGTATCTCATAATATTAGAAATATTGATATATAATTAAATCCCTATATAAGTAAACGTTATTGGTCATCCAAAGGGTTTATCATAATCTTTATGAAATATATTTTTTTCCAAAAATATATTTCCAAAGGTTCCTACAAAATATCCTTTAATTTCAATTGTAACACATCGGCTCTAGTAACCCAGATTTGGATATTATATTATTACTTTGGTATAAGTTACATGGATTGACATCAAAAAAACTAAATAGATTTAAAATATTGGGAGGCTAAATATATAAATTATTTTAATATTATATTTTAACATCAAAATATTGCATAAAAAGTTAATGAACATTTCGTATTCCTTTTATATCATCCCTGAATTCAATCATAGTTCACTTCTTGGTACCCTAGGGAAATAGAAACATGAGAATTGTAAGATCAAATATTCAGTAAGAGTACATATACCAGGGAGGATATCATAATAAAAATATACATTATGGTGGTGTAAATATCCAATAAACCTACCATATAATCAATATTGTAATAATACAAAATATCTATTGATAACATAGAAATTAAGTTAATCACAACGATAATAATAACTGAATTCATGGTGATGGAAATCATAATGCCATAAATCTTGATCTTTACCATCAAGGCACCATCCATGAAATTATTCTTTTCTTTAAGGTCATATCCAAGACCTCATTATTTAATTGGGAATGAATACACAAAATACCAAATCATTTTGTCTCAAGAGACCAAATAATGCATCATGAGGCTATATAATCTCAGGTTGCACATGTCAC
Source organism: Viscum album (assembly GCA_963277665.1). Lineage (NCBI taxonomy): Eukaryota > Viridiplantae > Streptophyta > Magnoliopsida > Santalales > Viscaceae > Viscum > Viscum album. The sequence continues at coordinate 1,592,281,549 of OY728132.1, forward strand.
TTCTTTAAGTATAGTGTATTTGTTGACTGAAAGGTATCAAGGATCAAGTTTCCTTCATAAACATCCCTATTAAAATAATAGGATATATAAAATCAATAATTTTACCAATGATAATAAAAATAAAAACATGGTTATAACCCGTCTAGATAAATAAGGTGGATGGTTAAACAATACATGTAAGGATGTTCCCTAAGTATCATTATCCATAATCGTGGTTTCATAATCAATATTCATCCATATATGAATATTAGAAATATGAATTATCAAAAATTTCATTTTCAATGGAATAATGTGTCTCACTAGGTTAATATACCACCACAAGATAATTCATGATGAGATAGAAACTAACCTTTTCAATGAAATAACAATAAGGTAGTGGGAAAGTGTATGTTCAAATTTATGGGTTTTCAATTAAAGGTGTTAATTATTTTCAATGGTAGGATACCATCGAAATGGAAGGAAAATTCTTCATTATGTTCTGTAAGTTCCTATGTATTATTTCAAAGTATATCCTCTAGGTTTTCAGTCTTATTCCCACTCATTGTACACCAAGTGAAGATTGAGTTGATACTCGACCATCCTTTTCTAGGGTGATTTAACCTAAGTTAATCTTTCCCAAAACTGTATCTAGTTGTTACTACCCATACAAGGATATAATAATTATTTATCCCATCACAATTTTCTAGATAATTATTGGATAACTCAAACCCAATATATTGACATACTCAATGTATACTAACCACCTATAGTAAATAATGGGAGGAATCTTTCGGATCATATCATTGATCGGTCATGTGAAATCACTCCATTAATATCAAAAGCTCATGATGGTAATGAATTATCCCTCTAAACTCATTAAGAGTATGTAGTTTTTTAAATAATAGAATTATTTAAATTTCTAATTATTATAATTAATATTATCAAACTCTCAAGTCACGTAAAATCATTGATCAATATAAATAATCATACACATTATCATGATTTTGAGTCCCATCAGGTGTTTCTTATGTACTATGAATACCATAACTAATGTTAAACATTATACTCACATATCTACATACAAATATTAGGAGCACTAAATAAACTAAAATAATATAAAATAATGTTTTAATTGAGAAAAAATAAAACTTACATTATAGAAATTTCCTTGTCAAAATAGTCACCATGGTCAATGTATAAATATTTAAAATTAAAAAAACAAACTTAAATGGAATTTAAAAGACCATAAAATGGATTTATTTTAAATAATTATCAGAATAAATGATAACTTGAAAATATAATACATTTCTTAAAATATTGTGATAATAAGATACCAATGAAAACCTATTGGTATTTCATAATCTAATAATGGGGACCAATAGTATGAATGAGTAATATGGAATTTTAGTCAATAGACCATAATGGTTACTACCAATTTAGGCTCACACTGTCCAAGACTATGGAGATGCATTGGTCATGACTCTCATTTGAACCATGACTCCCTTTTAGAAAAGACATCAAATGACCTAAATCCATCATCCCCAACTAATTGTATGATTGAGATATTATCCCTTATAATATTCATCCTATTTCTAAATATTACCACTCACCACCCTTAACATAAAAATGAACCACCATAAAAATATTCACCCTAGATAATCAAAGGTTCTTGTATGTAGTTCTTGCATCACTACATCGCACCACACCTATTTGAACCACCTTTGATTGACTTACAACTTTAATAACTATAAACCATCTTTAAAACCCTTTCTTAGTTTACTAACAGTTAATGGACTCTATAATTGATGGTATCCATTCTTTAACTAGTTGTTTCCTAATGTGATCAATTTGAAACCTTTGTTGGAATACAAGGACACCTAATATCGCACTACCATTACTCAAATAAGGAATAATTGTTATTCAAACATTGAACATTGAGTTATTTAAAATAATGATAATAAAAAGTCTCAAAAAAGAATCCAAATCACTATACTCCCAATGAAAAATATATTAAATTAAAAACAAAACTTACATGAAGAGAAGATAGTTTCAAAATTGGAAAAATAAAATTTCAAAAAATGAAAATTAGATTCAACATCTCCCCTTAAGGTTTCAATATATTTAAATAATAAGAAAATAAAATTCTATTATAAGTCTATATCAATATAATAGCACTTGATTGGACTTCAAAAAAACCATTATTATATTTAATTCAATCCATGATCGAATTATGCATATAATTCCAATATTTCAATAAATTTTTAAAATAATATTTAGTCCACAATTGAAACTTTGTGGAAACATAAAGACCATATTACATAAACTCCTATAACAGATAGTATCCTAATAATAATCTTTAGTCCATTATCAACAACCATAATATAGTATATGTTATTTCAAAAAATGAACCATAACTGAAGTAATCCTTACTGTTAATCTCATAAAAATATAGTATACATTTTTAAATTATTAATTATACTAAAATATACATACAAAACACCTTTTAAATTAACATGAATACATATCAGGACTAAATCAATATATCCTAAGACAATGGCCAACAAATCAACACTTCACTAATATGCTACATCAATACAACCTCTATTTTAATAGGTGTACTTTATATCTATATATGCTAGGGGTTGTATCCAACAAAGTAATATATAAAAAATTCTGTATATATAAATATTCCACAACATTTATTCAATTCATGAGAAGGGATAGTTTACATTTATCTGCTGATAGTAAAATAAATGTAATATAATTGAATTTTCCAATAAAAATCAAAAATTCCTTTAGTAATAAAAAAATATATTAGCATGATTCAATATTCCAATCATGTGTTACACTAATATTTAAATCAACATCAACCATACTTTAGGAAAAATCATGTTATTCCCCAGACCCACACACCTAGATCAGATGCTTATAAACACATACTTTCATACTCACTTTAATACCAGCTGTAAAATCAAAGATATAACCATCATTAATTACAAAATCAAAATGATTATTGAATCTATTAATTCTAAAGGGTCTATTTAGATTTAGAGATTTAGGTAATTAATACACATCATAAACTAATAAATATGATGTCTTTTCCAACTGATGGACATTTTTACCATTATATATATATAACTACTTAATTCCTGATAAGTATTCAAAATCTACCATAAATTCTTTTACACATGTTATCCTTATAAACACATCACATGTACTACTTTTCTTCATAATCTCAGGAATGGAAACATAATAAATTGCTGATCTCAAATGCTCAGAAATGGAATCATATAATTGAACCAAACTTGGAATAAACATGGCAGAAATATTATTGGAGGAATAGGTAAACAACATTAAACCAAAATCAACTTGAAATTAAGAGCATGATGTATCCATGAAAATAAATGAAAACATGGATATAAATAATATTTTTCTCATAATAATGGGATGCATAATGTTGAAAATTAAAAAACCTATTATCAGGGCCTTGTGCTAAGAAACTTTACTATTCATTAAGATGGCAGAAAAACATCTTTTTGAATTGGTAAGGTATGCACAAAATACCCAAATCATTTATATCTCAAGAGAACTGTCAAGGTATCAAGGGGGTATATAATTTTTGGCCCCACTGATCACCAAATTATATCAATTTCATTCACCATATATTCATCAAGACCTTTCATACCATTCCTTAAGGAACTTATTATGTAATAAAATCTGGTTGTCTATATAATGATAAATACATAAATCAAATACATAATCAACCTACACTAACAGTCAATTGTCATAAAAAAATGTCAATACTTTTCAGCAATTCAATAAAATGGATAAAATCATCATAACCCATCCTAAGTAAGAAGGTGGATGGATAAACAATAGGTATTCAACTTGCCAATAACTGTTACTCATGTCAATAAAAATAGATAATGTGATCATAGCCCATCCAGAGGAAGAAGGAGGATGGATAAATAATAAATATTTATCTTTCCCCTAATAATACATATTGGAATGAAAATAATTTTTCCCACATCAAGAAAAATGAATAAAATTTCCATAACTCATTTGGAGGAAGATGGCAGGTGGATAAATAATACATAGTCAACTTTCCAATAATCATCAGTATTGAAATGCAAATACATTTCCCCATCTCAATAAAAAGGGATAACATTATCATAACTCATCCAAAGGAAGAAAAAAGATGGATAAACAATAAATAATGAACATCATAATAATAAATTTTATTGGAATTCCAAGACATTTTCCCATTTCAATAAAAGGAATAACATGATCATAACCCATATAGAGGAAGAAGGTTCATAGTTAAAAAATACAAAGTCAACTTGAAAATAAAAAATCGTATTAGAATTCCCATACTTTTCCCCATGATAATAGAAAAAAATACATTAATTTTGGACATCATTCAATATAAGTTATGTAAAATGTGATGTTCACACCATATAGATTAATGGGTATACAGCTAAGAAAATATTGGAATAACTTGATCATTAGCCATCTGGAGAAAGAAAGTGGATGGTTTGAAGTTATACATAGAAGTGAAAAATGTTTATCAAAGGGTTAATGTGGTAGGAATGTATACCCACAAAAAAATTATTGAGTAACACATAATAAAATCAAAGGTAAGAATTTACCCAACATATACGAAATAAGTTCAAAGTGTATTCATAACTCAATGAATTAAAATTGAGTCACCAAAAATCCTCACAACTGGACAAACAACCTGATCAATATACACTTTAATAAGGGGATACAATTTGGCTAGTAAATACCATGAAATTAAAGGATTTTATGAAAAATATATACATGGGTATTGAATACACCAATCAAAGAAAACATGGTGTGCCAAATTTATTATGACTCAAAGAATCTGAATTGAGACATAAAATAACCATACAATTTTTGAAACCATTAAATCAAAACCCCATGGAATAAAGGGATTAAAATTGAGAATAAAATACCATGATTAAAATATAATACAAGATATGATATATCCAATTGTAAATATATACACCAAATAAATGATATTAGGTGCACAAATACAATACTTGTCTCAATGAATAGAAATTGAGAAGAAACCCCTCACCATGTTCTAATTAATTATTCAATTGAACCAAGAATCCTGAATGATAAAATTAAGTTATTTAAATATATAACCAATAAAAATATTTATAACTAAAACCATTTATACACCTCATTTATAATCATCCTATATATATGAGTTAGTCTTTACCTATTTTCAACACTAGGTGTAAGAAATATTTATAATTTTGAACTAGTTCCATAAAAAGGTATTGGTATCTATTATTTTTCAAAATTACATCATTATTAAGTCATAATATTGGAATAGATGTTATATGATATTTTATAAAGTTATTATTTCATTTCATGTTAGTTTTGTTTATGAACCATGATGATGAAATCAATGATGATCATGTTTCGGTGATTCTTAACGAACGAAAGGTGTTTTGTTAATAAATGAGTTAAATTTTAATATAACACTAACAAATAAAAAACATTATTTACATATTTAAATCATATTTAAATATTAAATAAGTTCTCATAAAAATACATGAAATAAATTCTCATTATTGTTCAATTATGTGGTCAAATCGACCCAACCATGAACATACCCAGATTTAATAAATAATTATGAGGTTGTTTAGCGTAATATCATTATACCAAGATTGTAATGATATTAGTTTTTCATTATTAGTGTTATATATCATAATTATAAGTAATTTTAAGAATTATTTATGGATATTAAAATATTATAGCATTTGAATAAATGGTTTTCCTCTTTGTATGCTTATTTTAAAAAATTAAATTAATGATGATCATTTACTGATCATGTCAGTAATAGGTTATATAATTGATTATAAAAAAACTTAATGATATCATAAAAATAATATTTCTCCTTTAATACCATCCTTATATCCATCCTTTTATGGAGGTTAAGGAAAATGAAACATGTTACGTTGTTGAGGTGGTAGTCCGCAAAACATATAAACAAAAGTTTTTTTAAGGGATGGGGTATATGAAAAAATAATAATAATAACCTTAATATATAAACATTAAATTATATAAAAGATAATAATATAATTATATTAATGATTCTATAATATATTCTAAAGCATATAATTAAGAATAATAATGAGTTTTTTATAATACTCACGATGGGGACATGAAGTTTCCTTGGAAGTCTCCTTGAATTTGAAGGGATTAGGCTAATTATGAGTGATTGGGGGATTATATTAGTGTTGTGTGGTTATATTAATAGTAAAATAGAATATTTTCAATAATAAATTCAAATTATAGGTTTGTATTAAAGTGGAAAATATGTTTCCACTTTATAAGTAAAGTAAATAGTAGTTTTGGGAGTGACCCTTACATTTTCAAAAATTAAGGTTTTTATTCAATTATAAAAGGCCAAAAAATGGAAAAAGGAGGAGCTTAAAATTATTATGGGTAAAAATTAACATCAACCAATCCTTCTTTAGGAAAAATTTAGTAATTTATGGCTTTTTTATTTAAGTTTTTTCTTTTTACCCAAACTTACTTTTACCTTGTAATTAATTTTTAAACTTGAGTAATTAATTTTAATGAAAAAGATTAAGAGTGAACTTGTTAATTAATTTAATAATTATAGTTTAAAATTTTAAAAATTTTAAAATAATTTTACCAAATAAAATTTATAATGGATTGAAAAGATAATTTTAAAATAAATACACTTAATCGCATAAAATAATTTTTTAGAGAAATAATATTTTTAAGACCTAAATTTATATATAAGGTAAAATTATCATGGATACTAAATTTAATTATATAAATTGAATTATTAGAAATTAAATAAAGAATATAAGGATTCAAAGGCAATCCAAAACTGAATATCTCTTTAAAATAGATGATTTAAATAAAAGACAAAAAAAGTTTTTATATTAAAGTAAAATTTTAATTTATTATAAAATTATTTTTTATATTTTTTATAAGTTCAAAGAATATCTTAAAATGAATAATTTTATTCCTAAAATTTATATTTCATTAATTAAATGGTTTCATAAATTTCCACTTCATTCATATATAATGGCATGGTTGTAAAATTATAAGTTTCATGAAAATCGTATTATTTGACTAAAAACCGACCATTTCAAAAAAAACTCAAAATTTTATAATTAGTCAATATTAATATGATAAATTAAAAAAATAAATTAATTTTCTTTAATTTAAAATTCCAAAATTTATATATTTTGTTTTTGAATAAAATCATAAAATATAATAAAAATTTATTTTAATTAAAAAATGACATTTTCAAATGTTAATGGTTATTATTCTCATTTCAACTCAACTAAAAACTAAATTGGAGTTAACAAATTATTAATATCAAAAAAATTCATTAATAATATTATTCTTTAAATATAATTCATATAGCATAAAAGACTATTTATTTAAATAAAATAATTTTCTAAACAGTAAATGATATTATTAGTCACTTTAGGTAAACTAATTGAATTTAATTCATATTAAGGGTTGCCTTAATTTTATATATATATACATAATTCATAAAGAGGTTAATCATATTCATTACTACTAATTAAATGGCTAGGTATTTTAATACTCACACTTAAATATCAATATTTTTTCTAAATATATCGCGGTTTCATTTATGTTCATTGTGTCATGTAGAGAACGCGATCAGACATATTGAATTATTTAAAGGTAATCACAAATTAGAATTTTAGTGTGTTAAATCCCCCCCCCCCATTAAATAAGTTTCATCCTCACAAATTTACTCATAATATTAGATTAATTCCTATAGGGGACTCATAATTAACCATATACCACTAAATGATCATGGGTTTATTTTGGATGTGGAATGAGATTTATCTATATGAAAAATTATTATAATCACTTTTTAAAGAGATATAACTCATTATTAATTTTATATAGAATTATAATAATGGATTTAGATATATATCCCTAATTTATAACTTGCCACAAACCCAAAAAACGATTTATATGATAATCATTCCACATGTGGTTTTAATTTAAAACTCAATATCAAATAATTGGTGAAAACTTACATGAAATAGGACACTATAAAATATATAGTTAATACTCACTAATTTATTCATTATTATTAGTTTCATAGGATTTTAATTGTTCTAATGGTTTTTGGTGAAAATATACCATGTTGGATCTTAGATTGGTACAGTGAGTCATATAATGTCTAACTCACTTCTAATTGAAGCTATGGATTTTTTAAGCTTCCTTATTTCCCTTAAACTTGTGAGTCTGATAACTTTTATTACTTGATCTTACATCAAACTCCATATTTCACTTTTTTTGTGTTTTTTGGACTTTGACTATGTTCACAATGTTATTCATATTTCATGATAACACATTTGGTATAATCATAATATTTCTCACTAGAGAACTTATCCCATTAGGTTGTTCATTGGGATAGCTTTTTCATTGTACATTGAAATATAGATACCAAATTATAACTCTTAGTTTAACATATATCATTCTTAGTTCAACCTATGTTTCTTCTATTTGGGTTATATCAAACTTATTAACCAAATACTTAAAATATAGATACCAAATTAACATGAACTTTATGAAAAATAATCTAAACATAGTACTCATTTAAATATATTCTCTCACAATCTAACTTAACCTTCCCCAAACAAAATTAATAATTCCTACAATCATATACCCACGTATGTGCATACCCTAATCATATAATATCAATAGAATACCTTTCCCAAAACTTATTTGAATCCCTAAGACATTAATTCATAATGAGATTATATATTCCACTAAAAAATAACTTTATCTTTAACCCCCAAATGGAATTTACCACTAGCTTACAAGGTCACACACTAGTCATTATATATCATAATCCCAAAAATCATATTACCTTCTCTAAAAAATATCATGAATAAATTATCAATATTATGGGTATCAATACTATCTAACTTAATTTTCTAAAAATCAATCAACCCTTTATTACCTTAATATCATTATTATTTTAAACCTAAGAGTTATCTATACCATAATCATTTTTTCCCCAATATTTATCAAAAAAATAATATATTTTTCATAAAATCACTTTTCAATATTATTAATACTATTAAATATATGTGCACATACCTTTAAAGAAAAAATAATGATGAATAGACCTTAAATAATTCACATAATCCACGTAGAATTAAAAATATACTATAATATCATCAATAAATATCACTCACTAATGCGATTAGATTTTAGTTTCAAGGTTAATATAATAAAAATATCACTACCTTAGGTAAGTATTATCAATATAATATGTACATCTTAATAGGTGTATACTAAAATTCTCATCAATTTAAGTGTTCTCCATTATTCTCTTATAAGTCTAGTTGTTTCTGGATACATATATTTCTTAGCTTCATTTTTTTGATCCTATTTCAACCAAAAACAAAAAAAAATGGTTATGCTAATATGAAAAATATGTATATGAAAAAATGAATCCAAATAGTTTTTCCCTTATGACGCCTTTTTTTAAGATATAATACTTTCATATCAACCTATGACTCTTTTTCTCCAATCCCTGGTTATTCATGATCATTTTTATATTAGGTTACCTAACCAAATTCCTTAATATCATACTTAAATACTACATAATATTTCATAAAGATAATTTTATTATCCAAATCATATCCTTCGGAAGTGTCTCTCTAGGTGTGAATCCTTAGGAACACTCATTGTGCATCAGATTAATGATTGGATCAATGATTAACCAACCCTTTTCGAGGTGATTTCCCATAGTTTCTTATGTTCCATAGTCACATCCACTTTCCAATATGAAAAAAAGGATGTATTGTAATACAAACACACTTAATTTCTACTTTACCTAAATATCAATATGTCATCCAACACTTATAATTATTCATAGGGTTTTCACAATGGTTATATCATCATAATCCATAAATAAATTTTACAGTATTATCTTAGAATCAAATCATATAATATTTCAAAGGTTTATCGATGTAATTGAAACTATGATAAACCTTAAATAATCATCCATTAAGTTATCCTCAATAAAAATCATAATCACAAATGTTTTCTAAAACTTTCATTTGACACCAACTATAGAACCTCGGACCCAAACTCCCAAATCTGATGCTATTTAATACATACTTACTTACTCACCTACTATAAAATCATATATATAAAAATCCATAATTAAAAAAATAAAAAAACAATTATTGAATCGCATATAACTAAAGGATATTTATAGGTTTAGAGCTTTAGATAATTAAGAAACCTCATAAACTAATAAAGACCGTGAATTTCCCAACTGATGGAAATTTCATTTCTATCATATATAATAAACTACACAATTCATGTTAATTCTTAAAAATATCCCGAAAATTATTCCACAAGTGATATTCTTTTAAAAATTACACATAACTACTTTTATTCATAACCTAAGTAATAAAAACATCAGAAAGGGGTGAGCTCAATTTCTCAATAAGGTAAACATATAATTGAATCAATATTAGCATGTACATGGCATAAATATTATGGTAAGAATAGGTAAACAACATGAATCCATGATAAAATTAAAACTATAAGAACTCTATATACCTGATAATAAATGAAAACATGGATATAAATAATACAAATCTCATACTAATGGAATTCATAAATTTGTACATCAAAAAATAGAATGTTAAGTACCTGGGCCAAGACACTCTACTTACCATTGAGACTGCAGTCAATACATCTTACTGAATTGGGAATTCATACACCAAATACCAAATACCAAAACAAATTTTGTCTCTTGAGACCTATCGATGAATCGATTAGATATATAATGTCGATCCCAACCCGTCACCAGATCGCTTCTATTAAATTCACCCAAAAATTCATCAAGAAATTTCATACCATTCACTAAGGAAACCCTTACTCAATAAAACTTTATTGTCCATAAAATTATAAATAAGAAAATAAAATACATAATCAACCTCTATTGTAATTCAATAATCATCAATAATGTCAATACTTTTTTCCATGTCAATAAAAAGGACAACATGATCATAACCGATCTGGGGGAAGAAGGTGGATATATAACCAATACGTGGTCAAAATTATTATAATAATCCTCATTATAATTTCTATAATTTTTTCCTTGTCAATAAATAGGGATAAAATTATCATAACTCGTTTGTAGGGATAAGGTATATGTGTAAACAATACAAAATCAACTTTTCAAAAATCATTTTTATAGGAATGATAATACTTTTACCCATATCAACAAAAATGGATAACATAATCATAACCCATCCAGAGGAATATCATGGATGGAAAAAAAATATAGTCATATTTCTAATAATCTTCTATATTATAATGTCATTGCATTTTCTTATGTCAATAAAAATGGTTAATATAATCATAACCCATCCGAAGGTAAAAGGTGGATGGATAAAAAATACATAGTCAAATTGAAAATAGTGATTTGTATTGGAATGAAAATACTTTTACCCATGTAAATAAATGGGAAAACATTATCATAACTCATCCAAACAAAGAAGGTGGATAGATAAACATTACATTATCAACCTAGTAATAATTATCTATATTGGAATTCCAATGCATTTATCCATGATAATAGAATAACATACTTTATGGGTGAACATCATCCAATATGAGTTATGTAAAATTTGATATTATCATCGTATATAGAAATGGGTTTTTGGCTAAAACAATACTCAAATAACATGATCATAAATTATCTAGTGAAGAAAGTGGATGATTTCAACAAATCCCAAAAAGTGAGAAATATTTTTCAAAGTTTTTATGTGGTATGAATGTATATACCTATAAAAAATGATATAATACCACATAATAAAATAAAAATTAATAATTTAGAAAAATTATTTGAAATAGTTTCAAATAACATTCATAATTCAATAAAATAAAATCGACCTACCAAAAATCCTCACTCTTGTGGAAATTACTGAATCAATAGCCACTTGAATAAGGGAACATGATTTGGATATTAAATCCCATGAAATCAAATTTTTATGATAAAAATATATCTATGGGTAGTAAATATACCATTCAAATAAAACATGGCGCACCAAATGTATTATGACTCAATGAATCAGAATTAAGACCAAGAATACCCATATGACATTAGAAACCTTCGAATAAAAACCACTTGAAAAAGCGGGAATGAAATTGAATATATAACAATATAATTAAAATATTATTCATCATTTTTTATCTAAAATAGGAAATATATACCACATAAATGAAATTATGTGTATAAATACAACACTTGTCTCAATGAAGAGAAATTTAGGGAAAAAACCTTGCCTTGTCCGGAACTATTCAGCACTTGCACCAAACTTCTAGAATAGTTAAATTAAGTTCATTAAATACATACCCAATAAAATTATTCATAACTATAACAATTTATACTCCTCTTTTATAATCATCATACATATATATATATTAGTTAGTTTTTATATATTCTCAACATTGGGTGTAAGTAATCTTTACCGTTCCAAACTATTTTAATAAATGAGGTGTTGGTATCTATTCTTTTTCTAAAGTACGTAACTATTAGATCTACTGATATAATTAGATATATTTACAATATTTTTAATGAATTTATAATTTCATTTCATGGTAGTTTTTTTACGAACCATGACAATGAAATCGATGATGGTTATGTTTTGGTGATTTTTAACGAACAAAAGGTGTTTTCTTAATTAATTAGTTAAATGTTGATATAACCTTATCATAACTCATAAAAAATTATTTACATATCTATATCATATTACACCAGTAAATAAGATTTCATACTCATATATGAAAAAAAAAATTATAGTATTGTTCAATTGGGCGGTTAAATCGACCAAAACACGAACATACCCTAATTTAATGAATGATTATGATGTGGGTTATTTGTAATATAATTATACCATAACAATAATTATATTATTTTTTAGTTATTAGTGTGATATATCATAATTATAATTATTTATAATAATAATTAATGGATATGAAAATATTACACAATTAAAATAAATGGTTAACCTCTTAGTATGCTTATTTTAAATGATTAAATTAACGACAATTGTTTATTGATCATATTATCAATATGTTATCTAAATTTTCATACCATAAATTTAATTATATCATAAAAATGATATTTATCCTCTAATTTAATCCTTATATCCATATTTTTAAGTTTATGAAGGAAAAAAACATGTTATGTATTGGAGCTGGTAGTCCACGCAAAAGAGGAATAGATGTTTTATTTTTCTTAATGGATGAGGTATATGAATAAATAATGATAATAACCTCAATATATTAACATTTTAGTATATAAATGATAATAATATCATTATATTAGTGTGTATTTAATAAATTTTAAATAAGATATTTAGAAATAAAACTAATTAGTTGATAATACTCACATCAGGGACTTGAATTTTTTTTGGAAGTATCCTTGAATTTTAAGGTCACAAGATAATTATGAGTGATCAGGGGAATATGTTAGAGGTATAGGGTACTATGGATATTAAAATAGTAGAGTATCAAGGATAAATTCTAATGATAGGTGTGTATTGAAGTGGTGAATATGTTACCCTTTTATAAGTAAAGGAAAGGGTAGTTTTGGGAGTAGGCCCTACATTTTCAATAATGTAAGGTTATTATTCAAGTTTCAAAGGCCACAAAACAGAAAAAATAGGAGAGAAAAATGATTCTAGGATGAAATTAACCACAAAAAATCATTTTTTAGACAACTTTGAGTGTTTTATGGATTTTTATTTTAATTTTTTTCTTTTTACCCAAACTTACTTTTGCCTTGGTAATTAATTTTTAAATCATAGTAATTATTTTTATTGAAAAATATTAAGATAAAAAAATTAACTAAATTGATATATATATTTTAAAATTTTAAAATCATTTTATAAAATAATATTTATCATGGTGTAAAAATATAATTTGAAAACAAATACACTTAATCGCGTAAAAATGGATTTTAGAGAAATAACGTTTTTAAGCATTAAATTTATACGTAATGTAAAATTATCTTGGATACTGTATCTAATGAAATAAATTGAATTATTATAAAAAAATTATATTATTATTATATGTAAATGCAAATCCGATTCTCCCTTGAAAAATACTTTATTCAAAGAAAAGATCAAAAAGGATTTTTATATTAAAGTAGCATTTTAACTGGTTATAAAAATGTTTTCCATAGGTTTTATAAGTTAAAATAATATTTTAAAATGAATAATTTTCTTTTTAAAATTAAAATTTAATTAATTAAAAGTTTTAAAAAAATTATAATTCATTCTTTTATAAAGGTAATGTCATACAAATTACATGTTTCATGAAAACCGTATTTTTTACTAAAAATAATCCTTTTTATAAAAAGATAAAAAATTAAAATTAAGTTTATTTTAATATGTGAAATTAAAAAACGGAATTAATTTTTATTAATTTCAAATTAAAAAATTCATAAATTCATTTTTTCAAAAAAAATCATAAAATATAATTGAAAACGCTTGTTATTTGGAAAATGACATTTTCAAATATTAATTGTTATTATTTTTATTACATATCATCTACCAACTAAACGGGTGTTGAAAAATTATTAATATCAAAAATAATTTATCATTAATAATATGTCAATTCAAATAAAATTTGTATCCCATAAAAGGAAATTTTTTATAAAAATACTTTTCTAAACAACAAATGATCTTATTAGTCATTTTTTGTCAAATAATCAAATTTAATTCATATTTAAGGTAGCCTTTACTTTCTATATGCATAAAATTTATAAATTAGTTACTACTATTTATTATTTTTAATTAAATGTGAAGGTTTTTAATATTCATACTTATATATTTATATTTTATCTAAAGATATCGTGGTTTCATTTAAGTTCAGTGTTGCGTGTGGAGAAAGATATTAAACACATTGATTTATTTAAAGGTAGTCGTATATTAGAATTTTGGGGTGTTATAAATTAGTCTTCCACACAAACCTTAATAAATTTATAAAGTTTTATATCTCCAATAATATATTCACGTTAATTTAGTATATATACAAGAGTAATCGATAGCTCAAATTAATAAGAACCCAAAAAACCAACATCAATTGATCCCGTCATTCAATTTGTATGCTAAAAATTTCTACAGCGCATCACTTTGAGGCTTTCTATAATTGGGTTTCATTAAAATTTAATTTATCTAAAATATAAATTCAATATAAATAATTTTCCATTGTATTTTATGATTCAAAAAGGATATTTACATGTGTGGGTGAATATATTACTCAATATTTTTGAAAAATGTTGTGCAATGCAATCATCAGGGTTCCAAATTGACCCCATAGAAGTATTAGCACCAACTAATTTTTGGATAACAGATCCAAAACATTATTACACTCTTCATAAATATGTGATATACCCACCTATATTTTACTCATAATTTCAAGTAATTCAATCTAGTCAACAAAGAGGGGGCATGGTACCCTCTTTGAACTAATTGTAACAATTTAAACTATAGACAAATTTTTCAATTTAATACAAATTTACTTCCATTAAAATCATATTTCATACCACATTTCATGGATAATAAAAGATAAATATCCCCCATATGTAATGAATATCCCAAATAATAGATTAATAATCCTCTAATAATTCTTGTACAATTTTTAAAAATACCATCATTTCTAGCTATCCTTGATGTATCCATAATCTTACTATCATCACTAACTATAATCTGTAAATCTAGATATAGAATCCATTAAATGCCTTTGAAAGAAGATGGTTTCCTAGGAATACCAAATGACCCTTGGATTTTTGGAGGTATAAACTAAGTTGAAGAGTTTTTTATAAATTCCATATACAATTTCACTTCCCAACTAATGTTTTCATGTATTCAAAATAAATAAATAAATTGATGATTCATGACCTTTAAAATAATATCCATTCACAAAATTCTACATAAAATGTATTTTCAGAATGATAACTATAGAAAAATATTTTTATATTGTTTACTATATTCAACACTAAATTAATTTTTCTTGAATATATTTTGATAATTTTCCTCATTATATCAATTCAAAGTATTTGAAATGTAGTTTCATGTGTCTATCACAATAATGATGGAGAAAAATAGGTGCCTCATATTTTACCCAGTACTACTGCACATTATACACTAGGAATGTATGAAAAAATATGGGCCTTCAATAAGTTTTCATCCGTAGAGATCTGCCTGTGTCAAAGGCAATAAAAAATTGATATCTAGATCTAAAAATTAAATGTTTTTGTAAATTAAATATCTAAAAAACGATTTTCATGAGGACCACTGATAATAAATCCATAATAAATCTTTTTATTAATATTACCAAAAATTTTGGGTAACCAATTCAAACGCATTATAATTTTGTCATAAGAATATATAATTGATGTTCATACAATGAATGTTAAGTACTTATTATTACCTATTTGAAGTATCTTGATAATATAGAAACTATCATATTTTTATGAATAATTAGATTTGGTGAGAATATTCCGTGTTTAATTAGCAACCAAGTCTATCTGAAAAATTAACAATTTTTTAATACCTACGCCACCAAAAGCATTAGGCAGTGTACATTTATTCCCAAAGGCCATAATTAATTATTAACGATACATACTATCCATTCATAAAAGAATGTTTTTTGTTGCTTCCATATTTTTAAAAAATTACTTAGACTATTTAAAAGAATAAAATTCAAACAAAATTGTTTATGTAATAGTTGAGTTAACAAAAATATCTTCAAGAAAATTATTACTTTTTACCCTTCCATCATCCAAATTATAAAGTAATTTTAGAGGAAAAACCTTCTATGCATATGTATTAACTCTCCAAAAAATAAAGAAACTACTATAAAATAGGTAAGATTATATACTTTCTTAAAAATATTTTTTTTTAAAAATATTTTTTCTTAGATATGACTATACACCTTCTAAATAAGACCATAAATTTCCCTCATAATATAGTTTTTTCCAAAATAGCCTCATTATGTGAAAAATATTTGTAAAATAGTATCAAAAGGATTATTATCACATTAACAGATAATAATTGGATCATCAATAGAAAATTAATGGAGGAGAATTATGATACCTATAGGTTTTTATTAGTTATAACCTTCCAACCACTATTTTCCTTAAGATAAACATACAAATGTAATCCTCCATAATACCGAATTGTAGAGAAGAAAATGGGTTACATTGTATCACACCTCTAGATCTCTTTAAATAACCTCTTAGTAATCCATTAACTAGATCAAATAACATATCACTTTTAAACCATGTAGTCACTAAAATTTTAAATTCATCAATAAAACTAATACATTTATGAAATTTACTAATTAATTCCTATTTTATGGGGATGAAGGCCTTTTATATGAGATCTTTGAGTGAATTATCTTCAAATATTAAATTATTTTGTGTTAGATTTATATTATCAGATGTTTTGAATAAAAAATGTTTTATATTCTATCATGATCTATATCAATATTGATTAAATGAAATAATTTTTTAACTATTTTACCAACTCTTGTTTCAAAACATGTCACAACAATCATGGATTTTTTTTCCCTATTGAAATTGTTCTATATTACTTGTTCTCTTGAGAATTATTATAATTTGGAATTAATATTAAAAAATTATAATATAACCCTATGGGAATAAATCAACTTTAGAAAAAATATTTCAATACAATAACGATTTCATCAAGGATTTTTTACTATATTTAATTATTAGTAAATCCGTCTGAAAAAATATAAGAGGTCATATTTATACTTTATAAAGAAGATATTATATCATCAATTATTATGGACTTTAGTATTTTTATATTATATGCATTATAAATATAGTTTGGTATAAATTATCAAAAACTATATGAAGCAACCCCACATAAATAGATAAATATAAAAAAATATCCAACAATTTCATTATAAATGTAATGTTCTTTTTCAAAAAGATAATTATTCACATTGATATATAATATAGAAATTTTATATTTAATTTCTCTATTGATTTTAATTAAAACATTATCTTTATATATCATATTAAATCTAATTAAACTTACATTCATCCCTCAAAATATATTACTTAAATATCATAATGTCATCACGTTCAATCATCATCATTATTTCCACCAGTATATCACTTTAATTCAAAAATTTCCAAAAATCCTACAAATATATCTATATATTTTTAATATTTATATCAATATTTC
This sequence comes from Viscum album, assembly GCA_963277665.1. Lineage (NCBI taxonomy): Eukaryota > Viridiplantae > Streptophyta > Magnoliopsida > Santalales > Viscaceae > Viscum > Viscum album. The sequence goes on from OY728132.1 coordinate 1,592,299,848, forward strand.
TAAATTTATATTTTCTAAATCCCCTTAAGAAAAAATTAATCTTGTTATTTGTTTATTTCATCCCTTTAATAGGGTTACCCACATCATCTTTAGAACATTATTAGGAGATAATCATATTGCATTCCTCCATGTCAAACAATGAATTTCATAATCTAAAAGGAAGAGTGTGAGATCTATCCCCTTAAAAATTGGCATTGAAAACTATTTGATTATGGTAATAATGAAATCCATCTAATGTTATTTTGAAAATATTAAAAATCATTCATTATTTTTATAAAATAAAAATGTTTTATCAATCTTTCCAGCCGACTAAAATTTTATTGTATTCCTTATATATATAAACTATAACCCAAATAGACTCTCTCAAATAACATTACAAAGATAAATAATGTATTTAAATTTAACATAGGTTATTTTAAGGAATATAACACCAATTCTTTCATCAATTTCTATGATTACATTAAATTACCCATGTTGCAGACATGAAAAACTTAGAAAAAAATGATCCTAAATAGGTTAGTCTAAAACTTCATTCTTATAATATATTTTATTTAATCATAGATAAAAAACCATCCATATCCTTTTACTAAATAAAACATGAATCAAAACATTCTAAAAACTAGATTCTTTACCAATAATTAAAATTTACCTATGAGTAAGTACCTATAATGTTTCAACAGAATCTTCATGCACATTTCTAGTTATAAAATAATATCCCAAATATTTATATTGAATCAGGGGAGGATTAATAAAATTGAACATATGCATTAAAATTCATATTAAAATTAGATAATGACTAGGTATAAAATTTTTAATAGAATTATATGTTCCATAGTAATTTAAACACTGGAAGTTCTAAAATAATTAATTCATTTCAAAGAAGAAGATGTTAGGGTTTGGTTTTTGTCCTTCTACACCACTATAAGAGAGTTCATGGATTTATCTCTTTCATAATTTGACTAATACTTTGGAATTGTATCATTAGACCCAAATGAATTATCTTTATCTGCATGGTTATCATAAACCTAGTCAAACCTCTCATATTATTGATCTAGTCAAGATAACTTAGAAAGATTACCAATAGGATCATAATATTTATGGTATAGTCTATCTATATTATCTTCATCTAATTGATCGTAAATAATATTCAAGAAGACTCAATAGTCCTATTTTAACTATTAAATATCATTTATTATATTATAAACTTTATCCTACTATTATTGACCACCATGAATTATATATCATATCCATTTAGAAGTATAAAATACAAATATTTATAGGATATATAGGGCCCCAATGGGTAATAATATCATATGAAAATATCATATTTTATAATCAAAAGATCATTCCTAGAGAAATATTTCATTGAAAAAAATTTAATATTAGTATTATTTTAAGAAATATATTTATTTTTCTATCATGTTTCCTTGTTTAAGAAATTTAAATTATTTATATTTTCCTCCCAAAAACGTCATGAATCATAATTAAACAATATGAATGAATTATTAAATAATTATAGGAACTAAGAAATTGAAAATAACAAAAATATAAGTAAATTTGGGGAAAATAAGTTATTTTGAAATAACAATTTGTGAACTTATATTGTCTCTACATTTATAAAATCACTCCAAAAAGAAAAATGTAATAATATATAAATCTACTAGATAATTGTGTTCATTTATTCTCCACCTTAGGAAAAATTAATATAATTATACCTCTTATGAGCTTATATATGGTAGTATATTTTACCACTTTGATAAACCTACCTATGGTCAGCACTCTTAAATTTCTAATTGATTAATGATTACTCACGTTGATTTTTTACATCTAACTCAAGTCATCCAATCACATAAATTTTCCCTCTTGTAAACCACTTGAGCTAAATATCATAAATATTTCATACATTCATTACTTTATAGTTTTAGTTTAAAATATTAGGTCACCTAACCTACATTAATCAGGCATAAAATTATCCATAAGTTATCATAAAATTGAGACACCCTGAATGACCTAATTTATCTTCTCATACATTTTAATATAGAATATCTTAGTTGAACATAAATTATTATACTAAAATATTAACAATATTTTTTATAAAATAAACAGGAATCAAGAACCCTAATAAATTTAATCATGATATAATCACATTGAATAACATGAGATTAGTTACATACACTATAACAATATATCCAGGGGATTAGTTCTATAATAACTAGAAAATGCTCATAACATGTCAATTTTTTATCAATTAATCAATAAATTTAAAAAAAATAAATAACACAACCAATTAGTTATGATAATCATCAATATATCATCTTGGTCCATACATAAAAGTATTAATGGTTGATTCATAAGTGCTTTAGAATATCATAATTTAACCTTCAGTTGATAATAAGTAAAGATAATATATAAAAATAAATAAACACCACATACTCCTATTACATAATATAATATTCAATGATCTAGAAACATACGTGCAATACACATGTTATATTTCAATAAAAAAATGATACTCACTCAATGGTTTTCTTCTATAACTTAAAATTTTCATCATCCAACTCTCGAGGAGGGAATTTCACCCACCACCATTAAATAGAACCGTACGGATATCACATGAGAATTTTTAATCCCATAAAATCTCATATTAATAAATTATCATTGATTTCTCCATACTTATTAAATAGGTTTTAATGTCACTAAATTATGGATAAAATAGTTGAAATGTAATTATTTTCCTCAAAAAATCTTAATCGTTATCTATTCCTTTACCCATTCATAGTGTTTAAAATTCACTATTAGATGGGTAATAATATCTCTTCCCATATTATCATCACTGGGAGAACAAATTAAAAACTAAATGTTCAATACTAAATAGAATAAACATCTACACTAAATTCTATATTAACAACATTCATCATATGAACTATTAATTATGGACAATCATTAAATAATTAATCCAATTTAACACACCATTACAACATAATTCCAATTATAAAATCTTTATTTATCCTCATTATTGTTTGATATATAAAATTTAGGCGATCATAATAATAATACTAACTTATACTAGTCTCATATAGGGGAGGATACCCTAATAGATGGGATTAAATTAGGGTATGTCAATTAAAATATCCCCTTCAAGAGACCTTGTTTTGTGATTAGTGAAACCTTAACTCTATTTCACAAAAAATATGTACATGAAAATTTATAAAGATACATAAGAAATATTACTTGGTTCACCTGTAATGGGTTAAATACTAAGGGAATACACTCAATGATGTTTTTATGTACCAATATCAACTAAATCATACATCTTGTTTAACATGTTTTGAGTGGATTCTTTGTCCCTATTAGTTCAAAACTAAAAAAAAGTGAGAAATACCTACTCAAACAAACCAAAACAACCCACTAATCTCTCATGTGAATAAAATTTTCATTTATATATCAATATAATATATCACACCTCCATTTCTTTAGAAATATACTCTATCATTGTGAATATGATGAACTCCACATCCTTCCTCTGGCTAAATATAGTAATCATAGTCAAACTTCTATGATCTTTTCATTTATAAAAAAACCATAGAATTATCTCTAAATATATTCTGATTTCTTCACAACTATTTTATACTTCTACATATGAGATTTTATTTCTATAATTCAAGTGAAAATATTCTTGTAACCCTTCATTAAATCATTGATTCCACTTTGAGAATTATGAAAACATTTATCTACTTACGACATCAAAATCCACGTAAAAACAATACATTTAAAAATTATAGAGTTACCCTTTATATTAGAAATTAAAAACTAGGTGAAAACACCAACCCCTTAATATTATGTCATAACTAGTTATGATGTGCCATAAAAACGAAAAAAAACTCAATTTTTCTAGTAATCATGACCTCATCTGATTCATATTCTAAATGTTATGCCATGATAAAACATCTAAAATTTAATTATTTTTAACAAGTTATGGTATAACCACAACTACAATGACATAATCCAAATTTCACTACCTCTCTATACTATGTGACATTCGAACTGTAATCCACAATACTGAAGCATTCCCAAAAATTCACTCTTATTTAATAAATCAAAATGAGATGTTTATACATTATGTAATGATATGTACTTTCAAATTTCTCATAAATTCAGCCAAAAATATTCAATAACATCTCTATATAACCACTATAAAACGAAATGACCATAATTTATATCTTTGTGCAATAATTAATATGGTGTAATGTAATATGCATTGTGGTGTTATTTTTTCTTCAAAGAATAATACCTATTTATCATCCTCCAATACTATGAAGACTCAAAAACAAAAATATTAAATGATTTCTAGAGTATTATGGAGGAAATTATAATAAAACACAACTAAAAAACTTTTTCATGTTTTTTTATCACAATATCCCCCTTTAGGTTTGTTTGAAATGAAACCCATAAAAATAGCTCTCTAAATAAAAGCACACATCATAAGAATTAAATATATGATCACATGAGTCTTTATCACTAATTGAAATAACATAAAATTGGTTTTTTCACTGAAACCGTTTATTAACCTCATTCATTAATAGCACTCTTCACTAAACCTATGTTTTGACTCCATAAGTTATTGTAATTAACCACTTTTGTTTCAATAACTTAATCAAATAATTCTCATTATTTAGAATCCCTGTAGTATCCCTCATTCCATCATTCTTAAAGACAAATTTTTCCCTTATGAATAATATTAAATTCATATTTATCCTTGAGACCCATTTACCTAATATTAAGTAACTCTCCCCATTTGTTAACTGACCCAAAGAAAAAAAATTGAATGTTACAAGGAAAAACAATAACTAAATAAAGTATTGAAAGAGAGAAAATATACCTTCCCATAAACTAATTATTTAAATTAATAACTCCCACCTAAATTTCTTTTTAGTGGTGCATCTTATTGTAATAAAAATTTGGAATATTAATCACCTTATAGTAGTGGAGGTCCCTTCTGAAAACCTTCCATGTGAATTGAAATAGTTAAATTCAAAAAATTAACCAATGCCTCCGGAAATTTTTTTTGAAAACTACCTTTGTCAAAATATCGATAAATTGATTTTGATTTGACTTATATTATAATTTAACAAATCCTAAATAAGCCTTCTTTTTGGAAAAGTGATATTTGATCTCAATGTGATCTATCCTTCAATGATAAACTGAATTTTTTCAATGTCTAAAAATACTCAAGTCTTCACTATTAAATATAATTGGATAAATCACCTTTATTACAATATCTTTAGGATAGTTCTTCATCGAAAATATTTTCATAAAATCTTGATTATATATAACGTATTATACATCTATATTTCCAAATAATGTTAAATATTTCCTCTTACTCATAGATAGTATAAACAAATCTCTTTGATAGATTGCATCACCTAATATATTCATTCTATCATCCATTAAAGTAGACTAATCTATATCCACAAATCTAAATAACACATGTTATTTTGAATATATGTAAAATAGTTCAAAATACACAAATACTTTGATATAATAAAGTATTTTTAACTGCTATAAAATGGAATTCTTTTTGAAAAAATTCATACCTTATATAGTAACATATATTAAACATAATTGACAGATATTGATACTTTTATGTACATAATGGTTCCAATTAATTTGTATACTCTATAATATTGACTATTATTTCATCATAATCTCATGACAACTTCATCTATGTAGCAATAAGTATTATCACTATATTTATATCATCCATGTTAATCCTTTTAAGAACCTTTTTAACATATTTATATTTAGAATTAAATATTAGATTACATTTTTTAATGACCAAAAATATGTAAAAAACTTTAATTCACCAATAATTATAGTTTTGAACACACTCATCCTAAATTTAAAAAACTCCTTATGTTAATAAGTATTCAATCCACTAATGATTATTTCATCCATATAGATAAGAACAATAATGAATTGAATTTACTTTTTGACATAGATATATTTTTAAATTCCACCATGGTTGAATCCAATATTTATCAAGTATTAATTATGCCTATAATACTAATATATTGGAACTTTTTATCCCATAAATATAATTTTCATGTGAAAAACATTAATCAATCCAAAATACTGATTTTGTATCTATTTATAATATCTTTATCGTCCATTGCATCATTATGGACAAGAATCCATGTATCTTTTATAGTCCATTAATGAGAGAAAATGACTCATCCAAATCGATTCATATAACATAGCAGTGGCCTTTCCACACAATTTATGTTATGTTCAAATCAATTATCCTTATTCATTGATATTTTTTAGAAAACCCTACTTGTTTCTAATAGAATTTTTATTTTTTAGTCTTGATAAAATCTCCCATATATTATTCTTCTCAATTTGAACATGATCTTCATTTATAACTATATACAACTGTAATCCTTAGTAGTATTATAAAATATTTTTATAATAGTAAAATATAATATATAGTTTTCATTATTATTTGTTACACTATATATTTTTAATCAAGAAAAATGTTTCATTCATCAATTATAGCCCCATTTCTCTAATTCCTTATAATTTGATGATATATTGGTGTTATCATCTGAATTAATTTTAGCCCCTTTTTCTCCCCCTAATCTATATAACTCATCAAATCATTATATTTTTATTTATAAATTTACTTTTTTTTATATTCTAAATCTCCATAATATTGAAATTTTGTCTTTAAAAATATATAATCCATTTATTAATTCATTTATATACAATTAATAGTATTGTGTGTTCTAGAAAAAATTCTATTATATCCATGAAATAAAACATTCAAGTAGGTTCTGTCATTATTTACAATAAACACTTACAATATAATGATATGAATTTATTTTAAGGCCATGTTTTTTCAACTTCATATCTCATATGGATTATTCTTCTTTCAAGGATATAATAAAGCTCTATTAGTGATGTTGAATGATTTAAAGACAACTTCTTTCAAATATCCCACCAGTAATTTATTGTAAAATTTAATTTTTGAAGAAATATAATTGATTATCATATTTATCCTCTCAACTAAACCATTTTTATGAAGATTTATTACCACAAAAATATGATACCTAATCAAATGATACACAAACTAATCCTCGGTATGTCTATTAGTGAACTCTATAACATTTTAAATCATCAATACTAATATTTAAAATCTAAGAATCTTATTTTTAAATATTTTATATCATGAAATTAAATAATATACTACAAATTTTTTAAGTGGTCTATATAAATTATTCCATCATACTATATTCACCAATAATGAGTACATAGTACTACACTCGTTAAATATCCCTTGGTGATATTGGCCCATAAAATCAATATGAACCAATCCAAGAAACCTTTTCAAATTATTATTCTTCAAATTATATATAATCTAAATGATATTTCCCTTTTTTAAGACATCATATGTATGAGTATGACCACATGTATTATTTTTGATATCACATTAACCTCACTTTTCAATAACTTTTCCAAGTATTTCTTGCTCAACTATCTAAGAATTTATTTTCATAGTTTATTTTTATCTTCCTTGGAGAATAAACAACTATTTTATACCCCACTAATAGTGTAGATATTCGCCTTAGTGTTCTAAAATTTCATTATTATTTCACAATAATGTCCATTAACATTACAAATCTTCTTAGTGAATTTTACGGCATGACCTAAGACACAAATCGATGTTATTCTATGTAAACTATTAAAAGTCCTTCCTTAACCAAGACGTCCATTTTCCTCAGGTATTTTCCTTAAAAATTTACTTCCTAACCCTAATAATATTGAATCATTCATTTTTATAAAACTATAAAAGTCTATCCATGTGGTTTTTAAATATTTTCAGTAGTTTCTTGTTTACTATTATAGGAAAACTTTATCCAATGTGATATATTAGTACTCTAGATTAACTCATTTTATCAAGAAATATTTTCTAATATAGCTTTATCATTCCTTTTTGTCTTTATTGATGTTATTTTTCATCCTATTATTTTTTATGTGAAATATATTCCTCCAAATATATTGTATCCTCTTAAAATTGAAATTATATTAAAAGAATTTATAGTTTTATATTTCCTAATAAATTTTTGGGATACAGAGATTTACAAAATTGAGTATCCCTAGTTACATTCCATTGAATCCTTGATGATAAATTCAAGGATTTCAATCTGAAACATTACACCAAAAAGTATACTTATAAAAATCATATCGATTTTATTTAAATCTACTCTTATGTCTTTGTTTCACTTATTCCTTAAAAGACATATTTTATATATAATACACATTTATAATGTGACTATTCATTATTTGATAATATTTATGATTTTTTGGTGTATTATTTTTATTTCAAAATTTATTTTTCATTGGTCTTTTGGGACCCCCAAAATCAAAACCCCTATTAGGAGTGTCTGTATGTGGCTTTGCATTAACCGTGATGGAATTTTTCGTATGATCTAGCACCATATATACTATTCTTTTATTATAAAAAATATTATTTTGTAGGAAATCATCATAATTGTTCATAAAATTATCCTACCTCTTATTTACATATTCTACAACAAATTTAATACATCATCCCAATTCAATTATATAATTCCTGAATAATTCTTCTTTTTTCACATTTCATATTAATTCATTAACTTCTTCTTTAATATCTATAATTTTTCAATCCATTCCTTCATAGTATTATTCAAGTTATTAATAATTTAGTCTTGTTTAATGATATTTATCTTGAGATCAACTATTTTTTAAAGCTTTCTAGATTATCATATTTAAGAATATAATGTTTAACCTTTAACTTATCTTTATCATCTTTCACCTACTGAATATAGAGCTTGGAATCATATAATAAATTTTTGGATTTCTTCACCTCAGACCCCCAAACATATATTTCTTCAAGAAATTCTTCAAAGTCAATATTAAGGGTAACAACACCCACAAAATTAGTTTTTCACCATATCTTTGATCCTCAATATGTGTATTGGTAATAGTACACAAAAGACCTTCATTATTAAGTTCATTATAATACTAAATCACGTTTTCTTCGATATATAATGAGATATTAAACTATTGTGATATAATTATTCTATTCATGAATATATTTTTCTTCTAAATTCTCTTATATTTTATATCTTTAGTGGATTTATTCATTGATACCTCATCTTATTCACTATTTTTAATATTTTCAGAAAACATTATAGTAATGTGTCAGAATTTTCCACATCAAAACCATGTGGGATAAATCTTCCCATTGAAAATTATATTTTCCCTTTTTAGTTATGAGTTAAAAAATTGCTTCTTTTCACCTACCACCTTGGATTTAAAATCACTCTCAATGATAAGCTTCTTCATTTAAATGAATTCAAATTCTCTTTATTTATTAATTTATGTAGGATCATGTTTTATAGTAATCATCTCACAGGAAAAAATGATATGAAAATTATCTAACGTGATAATATTTTGATAATTTTCCTCAATCCATGAAATACTTATATTTATATGTGTCGGAAACCTTCTAAATATTCACATTGCAATATTTACATCATTTTGATTATCTCTGTGTCTATTCATGTTCTCTATATTCACATTCTCATAATAAAATAATTTATCAATCGATCATTTAGGTTCTCTGAAATTTATCATAAATATTCAATATAACATAAAATTTTATATCATATATGATTGAGCTACTAACATATATTCCTCAATTTGTTCACATTATCTTTGAGGATTCATTCATGACCACCTTCATGAAGATTTAATTAGATAATAATCCCATTAAATAATTGATTACTTTGATTTCTTTATCCAAATCCTTTTGATTTCATTAAAATAGTTCTATGTTATTCATATTTATTATAATTTCATGAAATAAAATTGTGTAAACATCTATCCTTAAGTATTAGATATAGTGTTTCATTCAATTCTTCCAAATATTTAAATTATGTTTATTGAAGATTTTAATACCTTGGTTATTCACTAACACTAAAATGTATTCCAATAATTGAAAAACACATTCAAACTAAATCATTCACTCTAATAAAAATAATTTCAAAATAAGGGTGGTATCAAGAGTGTTTGGTGAATTGTGTATGTTAATTAAAATTTTACCTTACAATGATCTTGTTTTATGATTGGTTGAGACCAAAGTATCTCACTTTGTATCTATATGAATATGTATGAAATAAAAAATAATGAATCATAAACAATTTTATTTGGTTCATTGGTACTGGAATTCATCCAAAGGGCATACCCTTGGTGATGAATAGGTGCACCAAAATCAACAAAATCACACTGTTAATTTTACATGTGTAGAGAAAACTCATTATTTTTTTTAATACATGATCAAAAAAAACTATCTAATATTACACTCAATAAGAACTCACATCTCCCTAAAGTGATCAAATCTTAAAATTATCATTTTAAAAAATATATTTCACCTTCATTTGTGTAGAAATAAACATTATTCTCATTAATGTGTTGGTGTCTATCTTCTTCTATTAGCATGATATAGTAATCATGGGCAAACCCGTATAATCTTTTACGAAAGAAAGAATCATGACTTCAATATAAATTTAATGGGATCTATTCATATCTAATCTCAACTTCTCCACCTAAGAAGTTATTTTTCTAATTTAATAGAAAATATTAATTTTCCCCATCATTAATGAACATATTCCACTTTAAGAATAATAGTCAAATTATTCTAAGAGTTTAAAATCCATCTCAAAATAAACTTATTTAAATCATAGAACCCAACTTTAGAAAAAAAAATTAAAAATCAAGGAAAGATAATAAAATGATAAGTTTATTTCATAATCAGGTATGTTTTTAAATAAAACATTATAATTATAAAACTCTTTAAAAATCATAGCCTCATCAAAATTTTACTCTAAATTTTATATCAGAATCAAAATTTTAAAATATATAATTAATCAATATATTTTAATTTAAAAAACTAACGTAGTTTAATATATACTCCATGTCCTCTATTTGTAGTGGCACATTTTTCATGCAATCCAAAACACTAAATCTTTCCTCAAAATTTACTCATAGATAAAAAATAAAATCATGATATTTATTCATTATATCATAATATTTTCTATGTAATTTCTCCAAAATACCATAACTAATATTATTAAAATTCTATAAAAATCATAGTGAAGATATCCAACCATAATATATATCCCAATTCAATAATAATTATGTTATAATTTAATACACATTTCATTATGACATTTTCTTTATAGAAAAAAATCTCCTCAACTTCCATAATATTTCATAAAATTCCAACACTTTCGAGGACTAAATATTCCTAAATCTAAAATTTTCTTTTTATGATGTTAAAGGATTCCAAGGATGATTTATTTTAGTCTTTTGGGTGAGGGAGGGAATCTAGTTAGTTTTTTGATGTGTCGCACCACGAGGATTGGATTACAGTGTAACGAGTGTCACTATATTTTAAATGAATATTACATTATTCTGTAAGGGTATGAGAGTTGTGTCATTTTTTGGGTACATGGGTAATTAGAGTTATGTGTTTCTAAATTTTAGTGTGGATTTTTTTTTTTTGTTTCATGATTATTCTAGTTATTGTGTGAGGGGTATTCTTTGTGTAATGACCAAGATAATTACACCATAAAGAAGTTGACATGGTGTTTTCTGGATATTTCTATATTAATCCTTATATAAGAAACCCTTATATATAAGTTAACACTTATGTTTGATTCTTTAACACTGTGATTATTGGATTTTCACCATGATTTCCTAGAGGATTGATTCCTTAGTCTAGCCTCTCAAGGACTCATTTAACTACGGTTTATAGACCATGCGGTGTGCTTTGTCAAGGGTGGATCAGTTTGATGAAGAATTCTATAGAGTTTCTCCATGATTATTAAGGGTTTGTATATTACAGTTTCACACCCTTAGCCATATTATGAACCACTTAATTTAAATATAAGAAATTATTATTTATTTTAAGGGATAGATGGAGTCACAATGGGATATCATTATATGGTATTTGGATATAGGATTGTTGTGGTGTGATTAATCCTTATCACATGGTGATGTGGTATATTTGATGCTTTCCTATAAATTCATAGTGCCTCTAAAATTTATTATATTTCTTTCATCAGTTCTCAAACATAAGGAGGCTATGGGATCATATTATATGGTATTATGACTCATTTATTGATACATAGTCTATTTCTTTGTGAAATAACTACCTTAGATCAAAGTTATCTCTTCGCCTATTTTTCTTCTATCCATTCTCTTTGACTTCATACTATGCCATGGAAGTATCTATTAATCTTATTCCTTTTGATTCATCTTCAATTATTTATAGAGGTTTCAAGATGGATTATGTCCTTAGGACTTTATTAATGTTCATCATCAATTGATCCACCATGTTTAGCGATCTTTGAATATTTAGATCAAGATAGGGGAATTGAGAATTCTCGTATTTTTTATGTGTTGATATTAGATTATAATAAAAAAAAATCAATAGGTAAATAGTTTGGATTTACCTAAAAAAGATAATAATGCATCAATAATTACGTTGAAAAATGCGGGATACTATCTTCACATAGGATTATGCATATATTAGTGATATTTGATTGTGATAATTTATAAATTTTATGGTGTCTTTTTATTATCATAATAAAACTTATTATTTTATTATCATGCATAAAAAATATTTAAAAACCTAAATAGGATATGAAAAGGAGGATATTGAATAAAATAATTCATTAAAGTTGTTATTGTTCAATAGAAATGCATAATATATTAAAGCATTACATTCATTATATTGTTTTGGTTATTGTTACTATTATTAATTACTACTAAATTAGAATTGTGTATACTGAAAAATACTCATATTGGAATGAATTAATAATAATGGTACGAAATGATGATGTAACTAGAATAATTAATTATGGATTACTATATTCATTCTGGGTTTTCTCTAATCTTGCATGTATTTATTGAAGCAGTGCTGACTTTTCATTGAAAATTATTAATGATGGAATTTTTATTAGCAAATATACTTCTAGAATAATATATCTCATTCTCTAATTTCAATTGAAATACAACATCAGGATAGTTTAAAGAAGCATTTTAATAATTTTTGGAATTAATATATTGGCGGCTTGAGGTGGTTTATGGTGAGATGGAACGGATTGTGTAGAAAAATGTTTGGGTTAATTTTTTGTTAGTTTATCTTCGGTTAGGATCCTTGATTAGTGTTTTTAATCGTATTATTTGCTATTATTTTCATATTTTAATCTATAGAACTATCTCTATTTTTTAATATTATTTATGTATTAATACCCAATAAGTTTGTAATGGTAAATAATTAACAAATTAATGGAGTGTATCTATAAGAATTAATGATGATATGGAAAATGTATTTGGATTAAAAAATTTATGTTTACAAATTAATAATTTTGAGGAATATTAAAAAATTAAAAAGTCAAAGAAACAAATTGGGTATATGATTATAGAGAATTGTTTATGGTAAAAGAATCTATCATGTTGAATAAAATAACCTTGAAAGTAGATCACTAATTTTATTTTATAATAAGGTACCATTAATTATATATATGATTTCAAAAATATGATAGCTTCTTTTATTCATTATATAGTGAGTGAGCTTTGGAAGGTTTGGGAGCTTGGATGGACAAATTCAAGTAATGATTTTTTTTCACTATGTATTCACTAGGGATTTAGTTAGTAGTGTCAACATTTTCAAAATAGGTTTTAGGGATGATCCTACTATGTATACTTGTATACTCACCCCTATATATATATATCAGGTCCACATAAGGGAGTTGGTTATTGAGTTGGATGTTACTTTCTCTAAGAAGTTATATGAGAATGCATGTGATCATGAGCTACTCCCATAGGTTTTCATATCATACTTTTTATTTTTTATCTTAAATTGTATGAAATTAAATGTCATGGTTGGCCTTTACAAGAACTCCTTTTAGGTCTGCAGCAATAGAGAGAGTGACCCTCAAAGCCCACATCCAATATGGATTAAGTCAATAACTAGCACGGAGGTAATAAAATGTAATTATGGACGGAATTAACTTCATATGATCCCTAGAATAATTAGATTACCACAAGTCAACACCGTAGAATTTATATTCTACAAGATCAATTCCAACAACCCAAATGATCTATATCTGTCAGATACACAACAGTCAACAAATACATGCAAGAATGAACTCAAGAACTAAAAGGGTTCTACTGACTTCATATGAGATACCTAAAGAGTAACTCCAATATCCACTAGTATTGTAACACCTTGAGACTTGTAAAATAATAACATTATGTTGGATAGTGTATTCGACATGCAACACCAAGAATAAATGACCCGTGAAATATATGATCGTGATAACCTAGCCATTAAATTGGTGGGTATGAATAGTATTAACTAATTTATGAAATATATATATATATATATATAAATTTCTTGCTCAATATAAATTATTGATAAATTCTTAGTAAATAATCAATCAATTTTTCATAAAGTAAATTTATTATTCAAAAATATGTTTTCTTCAAAAATGATTTTTATTGGTTTTGTGAGAAAATATTATAATTAATTTTTAAAATTTCTAGAAAATATTTTTGATAAAATTAATATAATTTTTGAAATCCTAATATAAAAATTAACTTAGGGTGATATTTTAGGGGTTTTTCAGAAAATATTGATTTTATAATGAATAGTGAAAAGGATTTTTTATAAGAAAAATAATTTCTTTTCAATAAATTAAGTAATTTATGTAAGAAACTAACCATTTATAGAGGTGTCTTAGGCTTCTTTTCATATAATTTTTTTCTAATTTTGAGTACCTTTTTTGGGTTGTATCTTGGGGAGTTTTTTTGTGAAATTTGAAAATTTTGGAAGGAGAGGTTGTGAACGGTTGGCGCACAGTTTCCCCAAACCCAACACTCCAACCCAAAAAACCATAAAAATCTAGGTTGAGGGGATTTTCAAATCGTAGTGCATGGTTTCTCAAACTATGTACACTAAAAGAGGAAATTGTGCACCCCCCCCCCAGAAGAGTTGCACGGTTTAGAAAACCATGCATATGATTTTAATTAACCTCAAAATTAGTTTTTAAATTCTCACCCCCACCCCAAATTGACCCCCACTCATCCCCCAATTATTCCTATCAATTTTAGAGGCTCTTTAATGATTTTATAGGGATAATGACCTCTGTTATTCTTGATCTGAATCCCGAATCAAAGATCTACACCTCTCCTGGTAAGTGAATCTCATCCCGATTGGTTTTTTGTCTCTTTTACAATCTTTTCCCATCCTTGAAAGCATGTTTATACACTATTGGTTTTATATCGAGATCTATGTTTATTTGATCTTGATTTATTTAATTTTTGATTTAGGATTCTGATATAAACCTCATTCTTTGTCACGTTCTTGTTTGATTCTATTTTTTTTGGGAATATCCATTGGTGAGCATTCATCATCAAACAAATTTAGGTAGGTGGTCTATAATTCAAATCTCGAAGTCTTGATTTCAATTATGTGTAAGTAATTGTATAATTTCTATTAGATGATTAGTGATTTATTTTCTTAGATTGAATTAAATAATTTGGTGAATTAATTAATCGACGGAATTGTGAAATTAAAGATATTAGGATTTTGAGTTTGAAATAATTAATTGTTGAATAATTTATAAAGTTATTAGGATTATATAACACGATTAATTAATTTTTGAATTAATTAATGGCAATGGTGGGGATTATAAAATTAATTTATTTGAAATAATTAATTTTTGAATTAATTATTATTATATTTTAATTATTGAATTGGGGTAATTAATTATTAGAATAAATATTATAGATTGTTTTAATTATCACATTGATTGAGATGATTAATTAATTTTTGAATTAATTAATAGGTTTTAGATGATTAGATAATTGTTGAATTAATTAGTGGAATTGAAGTGGATTAATTAGTTATTGAATTAATTAATGGAGTATAGTGATTATAAAATTGGGATAATCAATTGATGAATAAATTATTGAGATATTGGTATTGTGAAATTGGAATAATTAATTATTGAATTAATTATTGCAATAATGTGATTGTGAAATTAGGATAATTAATTACTGAAATTAATTTTGGGGATTTTTGTGATTATAGATTTGATTGAAATGGATTAATTAATTTATGAATTAATTAGTAGATAGTTGTGTTAATGCAATTTAATGTGATTAATTAATTGTGGAATTAATTAATGGAATCTATGTGAATAATTAAATGGTAAATTAATTAAAGGGATTGAATGTGATTAATTAATTTTGGAATTAATTAATAAAGTTTACATGAATAATTAATTGGTGAATTAATTTAAGGGATTAAATGTGATAATTAATTATATAACTAATTAATGGAATTGATGTGAACAATTAATTGGTGAATTAATTGAAGGGATTGAATGTGATTAATTAATTATTGAATTAATTAATGTAATTGATGTGAATAATTAATTAGTGAATTAATTGAAGGGATTGATTGTGATTAATTAATTGTGAAATTAATTAATATAATTGACGTGAACAATTAATTAGTGAATTAATTAAAGGGATCGAATGTGATTAATTAATTGTGAAATTAATTAATAGAATTGATGTGAAAAATTAATTATTGAATTAATTGAAGGAATTGACTGTGATTAATTAATTGTGGAATTAATTAATGGAATCTACATGAAAAATTAATCAGTTAATTAATTGAAGTGATTGAATATGATTAATTAATTGTGGAGTTAATTAATGTAATTAATGTGAACAATTAATATTTAAATTAATTGAAGGGATTGAGTGTGATTAATTAATTATGGAATTAATTAATTGAATTGATGTGAACAATTAATTAGTGAATTAATTGAAGGGATTGATTGTGATCAATTAATTATAGAATTAATTAATGGAATGGACGTGAAAAATTAATTGGTCAATTAATTGAAAGGATTGAATGTGATTAATTAATTTTACCATTAATTGATGGAATTGACATGAACAATTAATTGGTGAATTAATTTAACTGATTGATGTGATTAATTAATTGTTGAATTAATTAATGTTACTGATATGATTAGTTAATTTTTTTAATTAACTAATAGAATTTATGTGATTAATTAAATGTTTAATTAATTAATTTTACTGATGTGATTAGTTAATTGTTGAATTAAATAATGGAATTGATGTGATTAATAAATTGTTTAATTAATTAATGTTATTGATGTGATTAGTTAATAGTTGAATTAACTAAATGAATTTATGTGATTAATTAATTATTAAATTAATTAATATTACTAATGTGATTAGTTATTGTTTAAGTAACTAATAGAATTGATGTTATTAATTAATTATTAAATTAATGAATTTTATTGATGTGATTAGTTAATTTTTTAATTAACTAAAGGAATTTATGTGATTAATTAATTATTGAATTAATTAATGTTATTGATGTGATTAGTTAATTTTTGAATTAACTAACGGAATTGATGTGATTAAATAATTGTTGAAGTAATTAATGTTATTGTTGTGATTAGTTAATTGTTGAATTAACTAATGTAAATTTTTGTGATTAATTAATTAGTGAATAGATTAATGAGAATGATATGCTTAATTAATTAGTGTATTAATTAAGGAAATAGTGTGAATATGGAACTGTTGAGTTTGATTAATTAATTTGTGAATTAATTAATGTTATATTGTGATAGATGTGGTATATGTGTGATTGATTGATTAATGTGTGCAGGTAATGGTATGGTGCTTCCAAAACCCATAGTGATAAACTGGTTGATTAATGTGTGTGGGACATGGTCTGCTGATTTCAAAACCCATAGTGATAAATTATTAATAAACGTGTGTTGGAAATGGTCTGCTTCATCCAAATCCCATGGTGTGATAAGAAATTATGAATGGTAACAATGGAATTCATATGTTATATTTGTGTGTGGGACAGGGTCTGCTACATCAAAATACTATCATGTGAATTTAAATAATGAATGGTAATAATGGCACTCATAAGTGATTTGAGAAAATGAATAGTAATAATGGAATTCATATGTGAATTGATATGGAGAATGGTAAAAATGTAATTCTAAGATATGATATCCCTTGGGGATAGTTCAGTCTATGGCACAGGCCGAATTAGGTATTCATAGTCTGGGTGTCCTCGGGTACCTGGGTGTTATGTGTTTAAATAAAGAGTAATAGAATAAGTGTAAAATGTTTACTTTATTGATTTTATGCATTACTTATACAACTGAATACATTTGTTATAGACTGGATATTTTTTTAGACGCCGTTTGTGATGGACTAATGAGTTGTACTCACACGCTACTCAAGCGGGCAAATTAGTACCCAAATAAATTTCATTGTTACAGTTCAGGATAATGGTAAAGGCCCTATGTCAGATGTCTATGTCAGGATAGAGCATGGATGAGGGAACCGGATGTGGTTTGAGACCCACTTGGGATTTTTCAATGTCTTTACTTTTTAATTACATTGTGACACATGGCATGTACTTCAGCATGGCATATCTACTGCTTAGTTTTCATATTGAATTTCCAGTTTTGGCCATCTTGTGATATTGGATTTTTTTAGGTAATTTTATATCATTATTTGGTTATTGTTTATTTATTTCTACTAGTATATTAATCTGATAAAGAGGGTATAGTCTCCCCATAACTCATAGTATACCCTCGCTACTAGTCGATAGCATCTGGCATATGGGGAGGTGCTCTTGAGGTTATATGACCAACCATCTCAGAGCACTAATGCGTGTAACCTGTGTCCGGACCCGTCCCCTGGGGCTCGTGTCGTGACTACCACAATCCCGCCTTCCATAGGCCAGGGGTTGGTGACTTGCACCTGAAAAGGCATATCCCTGAACGTGGAAAGGCATTGCCTTTAAACCTTTAAACACACAGACCAAGAACACGATAAGATGCAAACTATGTAGTAAAACTACAATAGTAAAAGTGTGTACTGAAATTAAAGGGGCCAAAATACAATACAAACTAAAAGATACAATACGACAGAAAATAAAAAACAGCTCTTGAGATCGTCCACCATGTATCCTACTAGAAGGGTAGGTATACCTCTCTTCCACAGCTCTCTACGTCAACCAGCCACCTCCATGTACCCCCTGGTCCTAGCGCCCCAAAGTCTCAGCCAAAATTCTTTTCTTCTGCACAAGATACAATATGGTGCGGGCAAACCCATGAAGGGTTGAGTATAACAATACCCAGTAGGGACCCTGAGACCCCTGAAGTTCTCTCAGAATTCTATAAAGTAAAACAAAAAATCATGATCTCAATCACAAAGCATAAGCAAAAGTCTCAGCTCAAACCAGGTATACAACTCAGAGATCAGTAATAAAGATGATTAGTCTTAAGATATATCATTTTATTTCTTTAGAAAGTTTCCACAACTGAACCATGAAGGAGTTGTTCCATTATCGATCCACACAAGGTCGTATATCTCTAATCCACGATAGGCCGCTCTGGGCCTGGTCCTCGTCGAGTCCTGCACTGCTGATCCACACAGGGTCGCTATAATATTTATCCACACAGGGTCGCTAGAATGTTGATCAACACAGGGTCCCTATGATGTTGATCCACACAGGGTCACTATGATTTTGATCTACACAGGGTCTCTATGATGACGATCTATACAGGGGTGCTATGATGCTGATCCACATAGGGTCGCTATGATCATAATCCACATAAGATTTCTATGATGTTGATCCACATAGGGTCTCTATGATTTTGATCCCCATAGGGTCACTATGATGTTGATCCACACATGATTGTTATTCAATTCACAACCAGCCATAGGATTCCCCGCACCCAGTGCGCTTGAGTTCCATAGTATCTGCTCCTCAAGATATCGGTTGTGCCTCAACTACCACGATGTTCCCAAAAGTAGTAACCCAAATGATCTCCACGTCGTAAGGGTCCCAACGTGATATAAGGAGCATCAATCAGATGACTGGTCTGTGAGTAATAGGAATTTTAGTGCCGACAGTCCAGTTGATTTAGGTTCGATCCAACCTGGCTATACTCCAACTTTCTTCAAAAAATTGGGTGAACTATCTCAAAAGGGTCATCTCATTCCAAGGATCCCAGCACCATAGACAGTTCATCAAACAAATGTTTGGTCTGTAAGATACGGTCTTTTAAGTGTATCTGGGTTGAAAAGGGTCTGGGTCCGGTCTGACCCGGTCGTACCCACATGGCCCGGCCCGAACTAGTTAGGCCGGCTTGAGTGGGTTGGGCCATGGATTGGCTCGTCCCGCCTTGGCTGGGAATATCCTGTCCCACTAGCCGGCACGACACTCAGCTGGGTGGTCCGTGTGGGGGGGGGGGGTCCCCCTTCCCAAATGGCTGAAATCCGTTCAGATTTTGAAATGGTCGTGCCACATGGTGCCCCCTCCCTGTCAATGGCACCCACAGAGCACGGGTCCCCTTCACCTCCGATGCGGCTTCGATGTCGCAGCCTCGTCACTACATCGCACGACAGCACGCCGCCTTCCGCCAATGCGGTTGGCCGAGAGTCAGTCGCCCCTACCACCATAGTCGTCCGATGTCGGACGCCACCATTGTCCACCGTTCACCGGTGTCGCACCGGCGGAACATCCGCGGGCCACTGAGTGAGCTCTGGTGGTCCGTTTTTCCTTTGTGAACACGCCTATAGGCCTCCTGGGTTGCTGCCATCACTTCGTGGCTCCCTGATTCAAGTTGTCGTCTAGTTCAAAATTTACCCACAAAAGACATGACAAAACCAAAGTGGTGGAGGGTCCGGTCCTTGTTCGTTTGGCCCGTTCCATCTGCATTACTATCATATCAAATGGGAGTAATTAATAAATCAAGTAAAATAATGATAAACCCCATTCAACACTTCCGTGATTCGTCATGATTCAATAACTCAGAAAAGAAAAAATTGTCATGAATTTAAATAAAAACAACCCCTAACTCGGAATCGGAGGTGACAACACAGTTGTGGAAAGAGAATCCATGCTTGATGAACCTATCAGCATTCATCAATCCTGGATATATTCCTCAAACATTTTTATCCAAGCTTCCATTATTCGTCGGTGGAAGACGTCACGGCACTTCGTCATAGGTTCCTCACTTCCGTGTTAAAAACCCAAGACTGGGCCTCATTTAAATAGAGGGTGTAAGGTGATTAACGCAATGAGAGATTAATGAGGTTCATTAATAAATGAACCTATTAATCTATCGACAGTGTGGTTACAAAAACAAAGATTCAAGCCATTAAATGGATTGAAAACTCAGTGGTCCCACCACCGCTGCTCAACCGTTGGTAGAAAAATTAAATAACAATTTTACGTTATTCTATTATTCTTTAAAAAGTCTACAAAACTAACTTTTTCACCTGACCTACTATGGTCAAAGTTAAGCCTCCCTTAACCGAATCTCATCACTATAGACTCAATGGTTCCCTCATATTTCTAATCCGAGCATCGGTTCAAAAGATTATAAATGTTTCCCAGGCATTTAATAAATGTACCTTAAAAAAAGTTCAAAAACTCATTCTGGGCACACCAAGCCTCAGAAAAAATCACCATTAATTTTCACAGACTTGTAATATTACCAAATAATTTAAAAAAAATTATACGAAATTTCCAGGTGTTTACATTCTCCCCACCTTAGGGATTTTCATCCCCAAAATCTACAACAAAACTAGGGGAACAAATGGGGGTACTGAGAACATATATGAGCCTCCCACTACCATGTTCTCTCTTGCAGATTCTTGTGCTGCCAACGAACTCGCACCAAAAGAATTGACTGCCCACATAGGACCCGCTCCTTTAAATCATCTATCTCCACCGGGAACACCGCAAACGTCACCCCATCGTCGATGTCCATCTCACCCCAGTCGATAATGTGCGACGGATCATGCACGTACCTCCTCAGCTATGACACATGGAAAACATTATGCACCTGGTGCATCTATGGGGGAAGAGCTAGACAGTGCCGCACCTCGCCTACTCTGCTGAGGATCTAGAAAGGTCCGATGAACCTCATAGATAGCTTGTTTCCCCAGCCAATCCTCTGTAATCCTCATCGGGGTGATACCCAAAGAAAGACATGGTCTCCATCCTCAAACTACAAAGGTATTTGTCTCCTATCAGCATATGAATTAGGTCGGCTCTGTGCAGTCGTCATCCTCTCCTGGATGATCTGCACCTTCTCTGTGCTAGCCTGTACCAACTCTGGAACCATAAGTGCTGACTCCCCTGATCTATCCAGCTTAGTGGTGACCTGAAAGGTCACCCATACAAGGTCTCAAATGGTGCCATGTCGATGGTGTAGTGATATATTTTTTTTCATGTGAACTCTACCAGTGGCAGTTGGCCCTCCCAACTACAGCCAAAATCAAGGACACAAGCACAAATCATTTCCTATGGTGTCTGAATGGTCCACTCCACCTGACCATCTATCTGAGGATGAAAGGCAGTGCTCAAGCATAGTTGAATCCTGAATTCCTCTTGTAATCCCTTCCACAATTGGGGTGTAAAACAAGCATCATGATCTGAGATAATCGTCGATGGACCCCCGTGAAGTCGTATAATCTCCTGTACATAGAGATGTCCCAAGCTCTCTACTGATCCCTGCTCTTGAATGGGTAGGAAGTGGGCCAACTTGGTGAGTCAGTAAATGATCACCCAGATGGAATCGTGGCCCTTGGATCTACGTGGTAGCCCTATTAGAAAGCCCATGAATATACCATCCCACTTCCACTCTAGTGACTCAAGTGGCTGAGCTATGCCTACTAGTACCTGATGTTGGGCCTTCACTTACTGACAAGTGAGGCATTGTCATGTGAACTTTGTCACCACTTTCTTTATCCCAAGCCACAAGTACTGACTTCGGAGGTCTTGGTACATCTTCCCCACACCAGGATGTACCGCCAAAGGGGATGTGTGGAATTCCTTCAACACCTCCTCTCATAGTGTCACTGGTAGCATGGTGTGTCCTCTGAAGAGGATGACATGATTCCCACCTTCAAAAAATCCATCAGAAGACTATCCTGAGGATATATGAGCACATCGGGCCACGCAGAATATGTCCCCAAGTTCTGCCTCCCTGACTCGCTGAAGAAGTGGGGGAGTAACTGTCATAGACTGGAGGTAAGATTCTCCATCACAATCCATGAATGATAACTACAACACGGCAAGATGCTATGTCACCTCACTCAGCAACTATAGACCATACCTCCTGCAAAGTGCATCAGCTACTGTGTTCCCCTTCCAAGGAGTGTAGACTATCTCAAATTCGTAGTTCTAGAGTAACTCTAGCCATCATTATTGTCTCAGGTTTAGTTCCTTCTCTGAAAAGATATACCTGAGACTCTTGTGATCAGAGTAGACAATAAAACATTCACCCATCAAGTAGTGCCCCCACATATTCAGCGCAAACACCACTACGGGTAACTCCAGGTCATGGGTAGCGTAGTTCGGCTTGTGTTGTCTCAACGATCATGAGCTGTAGGTGATCACTACTCATTCCTACATAAGGAAACAACCTAGTTCGGTCAATGATGTGTCGCATTATACTACATACCCAACATCCTCTTCTGGTAGCCTCAAGATGGGGACACTCGTCAGTCTCTGCCTCAGCTCTTGAAAACTTTTCTGGAATCTCTCAGTCAACACGAAGAGTTGTCCCTTCTTTGTCAAAGCTGAAAAGAGTGTCGCAACTCTACAAAAGTCAGGTACGAATCTCTGGTAGTACCCAGCCAATCCCAGGAAACTCCACACCTTAGTCACACTCCTGGGTGGCTACCAAGTAAGCACTACCTCTATCTTCGTCGGATCCACTACAATTCCAGCCTCCGAGATAATGTTCTCTATAAAGTGAACTTCCTGTATCCAGAATTGGCACTTCAAGAGCTTTCCATAAAGATGGTGATCTCAGAGTGTATACAGAACTATCTATAGTTTCATGGCGTAGACATATATTATACCTCAAATCATCTCTAGAGCACTGTGGTCGTAGGCCTCAGCTTCCTGAAGTTGAGCTCGTCCCTGTCCACCTGCTCCCTGAGGTCGGGGTGGACCACCTGGAGGTGGTGGCAGTAGAACCTGAAATCATTTCCCACCGCCTGTTGTACGGCTTGCTCCTCTACCACATATGCTACCCTACAGACCTCCTCAATTGAATCTCTACCTCTACCTCGGCAGTCCCTCAACCGTCTACTGATCGTCGGTACGGTGGGTCAGGCAGTCGCGAGCCATGTGGCCCTACCTGCCGCATGGGAAGCACAATTTGCTCCTCTACTATCCTAATCTCCCTCGTGAGCTCCACACCTCTGACCCTACATCCTGGGGTCATCCTCCAGAAGGTCTGTCCCACTTATAACTCTGCTTCATCTTCCTACTGCCTACTGTAGATGACTCCGCTACCTGTCGTCCGGTGGTGGCCCTCACCGTCGGTGTTTGCTTAGCTAAGAATCTCTCCACCAATAATGCTCGCTCAAGAACTCCAGCCTACGTCGGCATATTGAGTGATATCATTGATGATCTGACCTCCCATTGGAGACCCTCCTCAAAGGTTCATACCCTGAAGAAAGGGTCTCGTACTATGTTGTTGGTGTAGCGCGAAGGGTCGGTGAACCTCACTGAGTACAAGGCTACTATCAGGCTGCCCTACTGTAATTGTAAGAGCTCTTGGATATGAACAGAGCATAGTATCACTAGAATTAAATATTCCTTGAATAAACTCTCTATTTCCATCCAGGTGAGGGTCACTTCATCGTGTAATAGGAGAATGAGTCTCCACCATCTCCCTGTTGTGCCCTGGAAGAGGCTAGCAGCTAGGATAACCATCTGCTCTGTTGGTATCCCAACTAGGCAGAATACCCGTGCCACAGCCTCTAACCAATTGATTAGGAAAATAAAAAATACATATTTTAATTACATTTTAATGGTATTAAATTTTCATTTTTGTTCTTATGGTCCTGAGTTAGCGGATTTTAATTTTGAACATCCATTCTTATCATTTGTGCACTTCATGCCTCATGTACACCAATTTAGGCCCAATGATTCATCTGATTTTAAGGATTTTAATTATCCATATTTTAATTTGACATTTTGGGAACTGTATCTACAATTTAATATGAACATTTTTCATTCAGGGATCAATGGAGTATTCAAAAAGGATGATGGATATATTTGGAGGTGAATGGAAGCAATTGTAGAGAAGGCAGATTGGACACCAGCCCACTGATGAGAATGTGGGACCCACATTACAAACCCAGTGAAGCCCAAATTTCGTGGTATACTAGAAGACATATATATGAACAAATAATTTTTCATTATATAGTTCTAGTTAGTCTTCCATTGTGATTATTTAGGTGTCCCAAGTTGAAGATAAAATTCTAGGCCAGATTCTACATCCCAGAAAAACATCCCACCATTTTACACATATCTCGTTAACCATAAACTATTTTAGGCTGAAACATTACATACGGTTAGGGAACATCTGTATATTCAGTTTTTTCTTCTATTTCCCACTCCAATTCTTCCATCTAGAAGATCTTACAGGTGCATCTGTTTGGTGAAAGCAAGCTGGCTGCCACCTCGGGTCAAGGGAGGAAAAGTCTCATCTCCCTTACTTTCCACCACCCTAGGCCTACCATACTCAAGTGGGATCTTTTGTACTATTGGAGGCTCAACCCAAGGCTCCCAAAATTCCTATTTAAGGTAGTGTTGGTGGAGGATTTTATCATCTTTGGTGCTTGGTTTCATTGTAGTGTTATGCTGCCGCTTTGTGTTTGTAATCGCATTTCTTTCTCATGTAAGTTTTTTAATTCACCTTAGTTTCTTAATAAAAGTTCTTCCTTTAATCTTATTCTATTATTATACTTATCACGTTGATACCATTGATTCAAGGTGTGAATTTATTCACACCATACTTTGTGATATATATCACACAACGGTGGAGTGATCGATTTTTGTTTTTGTCTTTACTTCTTCAATTCCACCTTCGTATGTCTACATCCCGCTTCCGTTGAAGACATTTCATAAATGGAGGGATAACTCTTTTATGTTTTGATCCCAGGAAGTAGAAAGGGGATGGATTGGATGTTATTTCTCACTCCATTAATGGATAATCACTTCTTTTAATGAGATTTTTATTTAATGATTTTAAAACCTCTTCATCCTTACTGAATTTAAGGTCACACATTTCAAATGCTAACACAAACCTTTACCTTGGAGTGCTCAAAACTTTGATTCCTAAAGTGTATAGGTGATTTGTATTAGGTGTTATAGGCATTAAACCAGTAAGTGGAGATTTTTTTTGATCTTATTAAATGAACCCATCTCAAATATAAGAAATTGAAATCATTAAAAAAAAGAATTCATCCTATCCACCCCGAGAAACAACCTAGGATCAACTCATTACCTTAATTGGAATTAACTTAAATCTGTTAGTGATCCTTTAAAACCATCTTAAATAAACCCAAGTTGGCCACTTCAAATCCAAAAACAATCCAGATAATGTACTTGTCGGTAGGTACTTCTTAGGTCTCTGAGGATTCAACAACCCAAGCTAGACTACAAGGACCTTCCTACCTTCTTCTTTTGGATAAATTTGAGCGTGAATCAAATTTTGGAACCATTGCCGGGGACCTAAGTAAATTATCTTAGAAATTATCATCCTTTTTTTTATACCACTTCTCTATTCTCACACCCTCACTCCTATGGAAGGCAATTTTGAACAAATCCAAACATGGGCAACCTCTCCCTACTTTGACTACCCCACACCAGTTATGATGTACAATTACCATCCTAGTTTATATTGGTGGGAAAATCAAAAACCGATTGAGCAAAAATGTTTTAACTCCTATGATTCACAAAACATCCCAACATATAATGAGTTTCAATCCCCACAAATCCAATCTGAACACCCTCCTGTGCAATTCCAACAACTTAATTATCCACCTGGAATAGACCATCTCTCTCAACCCCTTGACCATCATGATACACAACCATTACCTGAAAAATTGTATCAACAAATGGAGAAAATGAATTTTGAGTTTTCATCTTTGAGATTAGAATTACAAAACTTTGAGACGGTTATGGAACCCATTCCCACTCATGATATCCCTTCCTCATCATTGATAGAAGACTATTTTCTCCCACAAACCTCTCATAAATTTATTGAAGAACTAACCTTTGGATTTGGGATAGATGAAGAGGATCAAGGAATTGCTGAAGGGTCTTTAAATCGGGAAAAAATTGACTTTTTGGATTCAAAAGAGGAGAATTTGACATCATGGATTGAGTTTCCTAAGTATAAATCCATTGATAAATTTTCAAAAACACCAACCATTGAACCATTGAGAGAAATCATAAACATTGATTCCATAACCATTCCTAAAATTGATATTTCCAATTTTGTGGTTGAATCTTCTTTTCAAAAGGAACCAATTCTATTGAGAAATTTTGAAAATGAAATCGAGTTTGATTCAAAGTCCCAACCTCTGTCTAAAAGTGTTAGCCTACCCGAACTTGAATGAAAGGACTTTCCATCCACCATCAGGTTTCCATTCATTGGGGATAGCCAAAAACTTCCAATTTTCACAATTTCTTATCTTGAAACCAATAAAGAGTTAATGATTCTTAATGTATTTGGAAAGACTAAAATAGAAACTGGATCAACCGTTTCTGATATTCCTTGGATTTTACCACTCATTATAGAACATAGGTTTACACACGACAGAAATTGTAAATAAAGAATAAATCTCAATCTAGTGAACATGGAGAAATATGGGGTCCTTAAAATGTTTAAAGTTGGTATTGGGTAAGTTAGGGGGTTCATGTCGAGCTAGTGATGTTAAACAAAGCGCTGCATAGGAGGCAACCCATGGTTTTCAAGTTTCCAATCATTTTGTTGTTTTAATCGACTTTATATTTTAATAGGATTAATGACTCATTTTGATATTTAAAAATAAAAAAAATTAAATTATTGACCTGTTCTTCTATTATGAGTATGGATGGGTATGAAAGAGGAGAACCATATTCATCTGTGTCACATGGTGTGATCCTTGAGTAATACCTTACCCAGAAATTTAAAAAGAAGACAATGTATCATCAGCTAATTTTATTTTTATGTATTTTTAGGTTTAAATAAAATATATATATATATATAATAAAATTAAAAGGCCACATCATTGGTCGTTGGGAAAACCCAGTCCCAATAGGTGAAGTCGTGAGGACTTGAACCCAGGACCGAAGCGAGGCAGGGGCGCGCACTTACAACTGACCTTTGATTTATTGTGCTTCCTTATTCTATAATTTTAATTTATATAATTATATTTTACTTTCTTTATTATATATATATATATATATTGTTTTGTTTTTTTTTTCTTTTTCTTTTTCTTTTTTATTTTTTCTACTAGGGAACTCTGCAAGTGACATGGATATCAAAGGACTAAATTGGAGCAGTAAGAACTTCAACTTCAACCATCAGGTGACATCATTCCATGATCCTAATATTTCAATTTCTTTTTTTAAATTCTCTTATCTACCTCTACTCCTTCTAAATTTTAATTTATTCAAACACTGGGGACAGTGTTATTTTAAGTAGGGGGGAGATAAAATAAAAAATACTTTTGTGTCAAAAAAAATGAATGATTTGAAAAAAAAAAATTATGTAAATGGAAGGAAAAAATCCCTTAAATTTGAACATGGTAATACAAATTTCACACTTTGAAACTGAATATCAAATAATTTAGCAAACCCCAATTCTGATTTTAATCCTTGTATAATTTCATGAGCATAGATTTTGAAAAGTGTGGATGTCCAATGTGATATTTCATCATTTAGATTTTCATCCAAATAAAAAATAGATCACAATGCACGTCCTTTGGATAGTGGGGTATTAGTTTGAGTTTATGGGGTCCCCCAAATAAATATAATAGGTTTGGTTATCATTTTAGTTTTAATATGATTATTCAATAAAAAAAATAAAAAACAATAAATTTGCGAGTAGAGAAACAAAATGAACTAATGCGTGGATTTCGGCACTTGGGGATCGGGAATCCATAGTTGTCTGGCCCAGAGTTAGTAATTTTATCTCTATTTTTGGTAATTTAAATTTTTATTTGACTGAGTTAACTCGAGATGATGCCCGAGTATGTCAAATTCACTTGGTTCCCTAAGGTCTTTGATCCGAGCAGTCATCGGCAAAGTCTCGCTACAAGGGTTGACTCTTTTGAGTTCAATTTCAATTACCAGGGAAAAATTGCAAAAAAAAAGAAAATAATACAATAAAAAAATTTGAATACTCATCTTAATATTGAAATGTGATTCCACCTAGTGCTTCCATCATTTCCCCCTTGAATAAAGATAAACCCCCATGTCTATTGTGATGCACAACACATCCTCAAACTTAATTGATATTTAATGAAATATGGAAATAAATTTGAACAAAGGAATGGGTTTGGGATTGGGATCTGCTTATGAAACTATCTTGTATTAAAATATTTTTATGATTTTCATGATTGTTTGGTATAAGGGTTTTTGGTGACCATTGTGTATTAAAATATTTTTGAAAAAGGGATTCAAATTTCATATCGTTGAGATACATTTTACTCAGGACTAGAAAATCTCAAGTTGGGGGGTGTGATTAGCCAATAAAAATACATATTTTAATTAAAATTTAATGGTATCAATTGTTCATTTTTTATCTTATGGGCCCTAATTAGCGTATTTTAATTTTGAACATCCATTCTTATCATTTTTGCACTTCATGCCTAATGTACACCGATTTAGGCCCAATGATTCATCTGATTTTAAGGATTGTAATTATCCATATTTTAATATGATATTTTTGTAACTGTATCTAAACTTTAATATTAACATTTTTCATTTAGGTATCAATGGAGGATTCATAAAGGATGATGGATATATTTTAAGATGAATGAAAGCAATTCTAGATAAGGCATATTGGACACCATCCCACTAATGAGAATGTGGGACCCACATTAAAAACCCAATGAAGTCCAAATTTTGTGGTATTTTATACGAAATATAGAGGAACAAATCATTCTTCAAGAGAAATTTCTAATTAGGCCTCCATTGTGGTTATTTATGCTTCCCAAGGTGAAGATAAAATTTTGGGCCAGATTCTGCGGCCCAGAAAAACAGCCCACCATTTTACACATATCTAGTTAACCATAAAGAATTTTTGGACTGAAACTTTAAATACGGTTAGGGGACATCTGGAGATTTATTTTGTTCTTCTATGTCCTACTCCAATTCGGCCATCTATAAGGTCTTACAGGCGCATCCATTCGGTGGAAGGAAGCTAGCTGCCACCTTGGGTCAAGGGTGAAAAAGTCTCCTCTCCCTTACTTTCCACCACCCTAGGCCTACCATACTCAAGTGAGATCTTTTGTACTGTTTTATTATCAACCCAAGACTCCCAAAATTCCTAATTAATGTAGTGTTGGTGGAGGAGTTTATCATCTTTGGTGCTTGGTTTCATTGTAGTGTTATGCTGCCGCTTTGTGTTTGTAATCGCATTTCTTTCTCATGTAAGTTGTTTAATTCACCTTAGTTTCTTAATAAAAGTTATTCCTTTACTTGTATTCTGTTCTTATACTTATCACGTTGATACCTTTGGTTCAAGGTGTGAATTTATTCACACCACACTTTGTGATATTTATCACACAATGGTGGAGTGATCGATTTTTGTTGTTGTTTTTACTTCTTCAATTCCACCTTCCTAAGTCTACTTCCCACTTCCGTTGAAGACATGTCATCAATGGAGGGCTACCTCTTTTATGGGTTGATCCAAGGGAGTATCAAGGGTATGGATTAGACGTTATTTCTCACTCTATTAATGGTTAATCACTTCTTTTAAATGATATTTTTATTTGATTATTTTAATACATCTTCATCCTTATTGAATTTAAGGTCACACATTTCAAGTGCTAATACGAACCTTTACCTTGGAGTGATGAAAAAATTGATCCTTCAAGTGTATAGGTGATTAGTATTAGCGTGTGTAGGAATTAAACCAATAAGTGATGATTTTTTTTATCTTCTTAAATGAACCCATCTCAAATATAAGAAATTGAAATCATTAAAAGAGGAATTCATCCTACCAACCCCAAGCGATAACCTAGGATAAACTCATTACATTAATTGGAATTAACTTAAATCTATTAGTGATCCTTAAAAAACATCTTAAATCAACCCATGTTGGACACTTTATATCCAAAAACAATCCATATAATGTACGTGTCCGTAGGTACTTCTTAGGTCTCTAAGGATTCGACAACCCAATCTTGACTACAAGGACTATCCTACCTTCTTATTTTGGGTAAATTTGAGAGTGAATCAACAGTCGTTAGCCAACTAGGGTTCAGTCTTTCCTTGAAACCTCATAGGCCTCTACCACTGGAACTCGTGCAATGCACTTAGTTAGCATGCATCATCCGCTAGAGGGGATGGTGGAAACTGCTTCCCAATGGGTGGTGGTGTTGTTGGCGCACCACCCGAAGGTGCTATCACTGTAAGAGGGCACTACATCGAAACCTCATAGCTCAGTGAGACATCATCGTGAACTCACTCTGGAATCCTGGTTGGATCTCTACATGGTGGAATCCTAAAAATATATAAGAGCACCATGGTAAATAAGTTATACATGGTGAGCAGACTCAAAGAGATCAAAAGTAAAAAAAAAATTTCTAAAACACATGCAATCAGTATTTTCGTGCACCGAGTCGGAAATCAGAATCCAGGGTCCTGTTGTATGGATATGTCAGCCGCCGCACCAACACTGGACTCCCCGAACTGAAAACCACACTCAAAACACTTAACACTATTGCTCCATTGGAAAGATTTGAGTCCTATTTCTTCGGTAGAACCGACTCCTCGGATACCACTTTATCACAACCCATCCCCTTGGGCCCGTGTCGTGACTATCCTAAGCCCGCCATCCAAAGGCTAGGGGTTGGATAAGAGCACCAGAAAGGAATATCCCTAAAAGTGGGAAGGAATTTCTCTTAAAACTGTAATCACACAGACCAAGAACAGGACAAGATGGAAACCATGTAGTAAAACTGAAGTAGTAAAAGTGTGTACTAAAAGTAAAAGGGTCGGAATACAATCCCAACTGAAAGATACAATACAACAGAAAATGGAAAATTCCTGAAATTGTCCACCAAGGATTCTACCTGAAGGGTAGGAAAAGCTATCCTTCACAGCTATCAACGTCAACCAGTCACCTTTGTGTACCACCAGGTCCTAGCTCCCCAAAGTCTCAGCCAAGTTGCTCATCCTCTGCACAAGACAGAACAAGGTGTGGGTGAAGCCTATGCAGGGGTGAGTATAACAATACCCAGTAGGGACCCCGAGACCCCTTAATGTCTCTAAGAATTCCCCAAAGGAAAATCACAAAGAATGATCTCAATCACAAAGCACAAGAAAAAGACTCACCTTAAACCAGGTATACAACTCAGAAATCAGGAATAAGGATGATTAGTCTTAATCTATATCATTTTATTACATTAGGAAGTTTCCACAACTGAACCACAAAGGAGTTGTTCCATTATCTATCCACACAATGTTGTATCTCTCTGATCCACAACGGGTTGCTCTGGGGAAGGTCCTCGTCGGGTCATGCACTGTTGATCCCCACAGGGTCGCTAGAATGTTGATCCACACAGGGTCGCTAGAATGTTGATCCACACAGGGTCACTATGATGTTTATCCACATAGGTTCACTATGATGTTGATCTACATAGGATCTCTATGATGCTAATTCACACAGGCTTGATATGATGTTGATTCACATAGGGTCGCTATGATGCTGATCCACACAGGGTTGCTAGGATGTTGATCCACACAGGGTCGCTAAAGTGTTGATCCACACATGTTCACTATGATTTTTATCCACACAAGGTCACTATGATGTTGATCTACATAGGGTCTCTATGATGTTGATCCACACAGGTTCTCTATGATGTTGATCTATATAGGGTCTCTATGATGCTGATTCACACAGGGTTCCTATGATGTTGATCCACACAGGGCCGTTAGGATGATGATCCACATAGGGTCACTATTATTCTGATCCACATAGGGTTTCTATTATGTTGATCCACATATAGTATCTATGATACTGATCCATATAGTATTTTTATTCAATTGACAGCCAGCCACAGGATTCCCCACACCCGGTGCACATGAGTTCAGTATAATCTGTTCCTCAATATATCGGTCATGCCTTAACTACCACAACATTACCCAAATGAGTAAATCAAAGTAACTCCATGTCATAAGGGTCCCAACATGATAGACGGCGCGTCAATCGGATGTTCGGTCTATGATTTATAGGGATTTTAGTGTAGAGGGCCCAATTGGATTCAGGTTCAATCCAACCCAGTCATACTCCAAATTTCTCCAAAACTCAGATGGAGTATCTTAAAAGGACCGTCTCATTCCAAGGATCTCTGAGCCATATATGTTTCATCAAATGGAAGTTTGGTTTGTAAGATATGGCCTTTAAAGCGTATTTAGGCTGAAAAGGGTCTGGGTCCGGTCCGACTCGGTTCGGGTTGACCCGACCTGGCCCGGGTCTGACCCGAGTTCGACCCGAACTGGCCCGGTGGGCCACAGACCGGCCCGACCAGCCTTGGTTGGGCCCCCAGCTATGTGGCCCGTGCATTGGGGGGGGGGGGTTGCTCCCCCTTCCCGAACGGATTAAATCCATTCGACTTTTGAAACGGTTGTGCCACGTGGCGCCGCCTCCCTGTTAACGGGGAACAGGTCCACTTCGCCTCCATCGCGGCTTCGATGTTGCAGCCTCCTCATCGCGGTGCACGATGGCGCGCCACTTTCTGCCAACGCGGCTGGCCTATATTCGGCCGCCCCTACCTCCACTACTCGAATTCGTGGCTCCCCTTCCCGGCGGGCGACAGCGCGCCACCTCCTGCCACCATGGACGGTCGATGCTGGCCGCTGCCATCCCCGGTCGCCGGTGAAACTTTCATCTTCCACCAGGTGAGCTCCAGGGGTCCTTTTTCCCTTATAAAAATGCCTATGGGACTCGCAGGTTGTTGTCGTCACTACGTGGCTCCCGAATTCATGTTTCTGTTGAGTTCAAACTTTTCCCATGAAGAACGCGATAAAACCGAAGCGGCAGAGGGTTTGGTCCTAGTTTGTTTGGCCCACGCCCTCCGAGTTAGTAACATATCAAGTGGTAGTAACTAATACATCATGTAAAATAAAGATAAACCCCATTCAACACTTCCTAGATCCTTCATGCTTCAATAAAGAAGAAAAGAAACAATTCTCTGGAATTTAAATAAAAACAACCCTACCTCGGAATCAGAGGTGACGTCGCGGTTGTGGAAGAAGAATCCATGCTTGATGAAGCTGATGGAGTTTATCAATCCAAGATCAATTCCTACAATGTTTCCATCAAATATTATGTTCTTCATTAGTGGAATACATTGTGGAACTTTGTTAGAGGTTCCTCACTTCCATGTCAAAAACCCAAGCTCAAGCCTCATTTAAATAGAGGGGGAAAGGTGATTAATGCAATGAGAGATTAATGAGGTTCATTAATGAATTAACCTCTTCATCTCTCAATGGTGTGGTTATAAAAACAAATATTCAAGGCATTAATTGGCTTGAGAACTCAGTAGTCCCACCACCGCTTCTCAACCATTGATAGAAAAATAAAATAACAATTTTATGTTATTCTATTATTCATTAAAATTCCTCGAAACTAAATTTTTTACCCGACCTACGGTGGTCGAAGTTAAGCCTCCCTTAAGCAAATCTGGGCACTGCATATTCAATAGTTCTGTAACACCCCAATATTTCATAATATGTTATTTCTTCAAAGTAATTCAATAACTTGCACTACACGCAACATTGAGTTCAAGCGCATCACGACTTACCAAACTAGCCGTTCAAAAGCTGTTATGAATAGTATTAACAGAATTTTGAACTTTATATAATTATTATAATTTTAGAATACATATTATGAGTTTATTAGAAATAAGAATTTAGTTTCAATAATTTTTTTTTTGTTTTTCTGATAACTTTCATATTTGGGTGAATACTGAAAAATACAATAAATTATAGTGTTAAATTATACATTTTAATGGTTTGGAAGTATAAATAGATTATATTTTTACCATTTAATCAAATGTTTGTCATTGGAAGTAATTTCATGTCACGACCCATCCTCGGGGCCCGTGCTGGGACTACCCCAAGCCCGCCTTCCATAGGCCAGGGGCGGGCGACTAGCACCAAAGGCATAAATCCCAATAAAAGGGAAGGCATTGCCTTTATATAAGAAAACAAACACCACAGAGTACACAAGATGTAGTAAACACTAAGTAAACTGAGTACAAAAGTAAGTGCTAGAAAGTAAATGGGCCAGTATACAAACCCAACTGAAAGTACAGTACAACTGAGAAAAGAAAGTACAACAGCTGAAAAGTAAAGCAGAAACCACCAAGTCATCCTCCAGAAACCCCACCTGAAGGGTGGGTAGAAATGGTCTCCTCTGCTCCTCGAATCTTTCCTTCTGCACCGTGTATGTCCCACCTGATAGTCCTCCACTGGATAACGTCCAGCACCACAAGCCTCAACTAAGATCAGCGTTGTCTGTTGTCTGCAACCAACACAATGTAGTGCGGGCATAGCCCGTGTAGGGGTGAGTATACGATACTCAGTAGGGACCCCGAGACCCCCGAAGGACTCCCAGAATCCACAAAAGATATACCACAAAGGAAATATACAAACACGAAGTATTAACCAACTCTACTTAGGTATATGCCGATACATATACCTAAGTCATCAATTCTAGTACTGCCCCAACTCACGAGCCCAAGTACACCCCAATCCACACAGGAAAGCACAACCCAATCCACACAAGAAAGCATGTCAATCACATCAAAGATAATGATTGAAAATCAAGACTCAACTCACACAGGTATACTACTCACGAAGAGGGGTGGAGATGATTAGATGTAGCCTCTGAATCATATCCTCTGTCGAACCCACGTAGGATCCAAGTACAGAAGTCGTCGTTGCTGAACCCACGTAGGATCCAAGTACAGTAACCATCGTTGTCGAACCCACGTAGGATCCAAGTACAGTCGTCATCGCTACTGAACCCATAGAGGATCCAAGTATAGTCGTCCTCGCTGCCAAACCCACGTAGGATCCAAGTACAGTCATCGCCGTCGCCGTAGTCGTAGCCAACTCTAGGGTTCCTGCACACAGCACGCTCGATTCCGGAAGGGTCCACTCCACGAGACAAGGGGTCGATACATCTACTGTCACGAATTCCAGATTTGATGTATCACAAAGTTCCGTC
Source organism: Viscum album (assembly GCA_963277665.1). NCBI lineage: Eukaryota > Viridiplantae > Streptophyta > Magnoliopsida > Santalales > Viscaceae > Viscum > Viscum album. The sequence goes on from OY728132.1 coordinate 1,592,336,309, forward strand.
TAGTCAATAGGAACTCAACGTGACAGACGACAAGTCAATCGGACGCCCAGTCTGAGAGTTATTGGCTTTTCCGTCCAAGGGACCCGGTTGGTTTTTAAGCTGAACCAACCTGACCGTACTCCTACTACGTCCAAACCTTGAGTGGAGTAATCCAAAAGCACCGTCTCACTAAGAGGAATTCAATTTAATTAACGGCATGTATTTCGGACGTCCGGTCCTTAAGTTATAAGCATTTCTGCTCCAAGGGCCCGGTTGGTTTCGGGTTCGAACCGACCCAGTTGTACCCAAACATCGCCGAAAACTCAAGTGTAATATACCAAAATGACCATCTCAATCAAAGTATCCCTAAGAAATTGACGGTGCGTCGATCGGAGGTCTTTAGCCCAAGATATGGAAGTTTGAACGAACCTGGTCCGAGAATAGGGGTGTGGGCCCGGTCCGACCCGGCCCCATACCCCCTGGGTCGGCCCAACCGGGTCGACCCGACCCGGGTCCGGGTCCGGCCCGATTGGGTGCGGCCCGGCTCAGAAGCCGGCCGCGGCTCAGTACTGGCCGAGTGGGGCACAAGGGGCTCGCCCCTTGCCTCTGGAAACGGCGGACCCTGTGGGGTCCGCCCTAAAAACCGGTCGTGGGGTTACGAACCCCCCGGTTTTCTGGAAAACGGTCTGCCTTTATGGCCGGCTGGTTGAGCAGCCGCGGGACCCTTCATGGTCCCGCCTCCTGGAGTCGTTGGCGGCTGGCACAGCCGGCCGCCCCCTGCTGGACCGCCGCGGCATAAGGTTGCGGCTCTCGTTCGACCGGCACGATGAGACGGCACCGCGCTCCTCTGCCGCGGCCCGCTTTGGGCACAGACTTCCCCGGCTTCTCCGGCATCACGCAACGTAGCTGCGCACCACCATGGAATCCTGCTCCGGCCGCGGTCCCTTCGGCCTCACCAGCACAGCGCGACGGCGTCGTGCACCACCGTCGCGGTCCACTCCGGCCGCGGTTCTCTTAGTCCCCCTGCGGTGCAACGGCACCGTGCCTGCTTCACCTCAAACGTCAACGATGATCAATAATAAAAAGGGGAGAAGGATCGACCCTGTTTGTGCAGTCCGATCTGCTCCTGTTATGATGATATCAAGCGGCCAGTGTAAAATAGAATGATCAACGACAAAACAAAGCACAATTTTTAATTCATTAAAATTAAACTTAAACCCTACTTCAAAAGAAGTTCGTGGTTTCCAAGCGTCGTGGACGATGGCATTGTTTTCGTCATCGTCGGTGTCTCCTCCATTTCCACGGAGGAAGAAGAGGATAAAGAAACCAGGGCCGCTGAATCAACGTTCTTCGTCGGAGAGTTGGCGTTCTTCGTTGAAGACAAAGTTTTTCAAAAGAAACTAGAGCTCTCTCCTCCAATTCTCAACACAACAAGCCAACCAACAAATAAAATAAGGCTCCTCCTTATTTTATTAAAACATGCCATGCATTAAAAAATACAAATTCAAATACTTAATTCAATTAATTGATGAGGTTCAATTAATTAAATTAATGTGTGTTGGCATGAATTAAATTGGAAGAGTGGGGAGAGCAGGAGTTACCCAATTAAATACATGGGGTTTAATTGGAGTTTTAAGGGGTTTGGGGAATGTGAATGGTTGGGGCTCGTGTGGGCCCCACCTCATAATTATCCTCACATGGGTAGTTTGGAGTTTGTGGGTCCCATCCTAACTACCCCATGTAGGATATAACCACTTAAGATAAAGAATAAAAATTGTTCTACAATTTTTATTCAATTCTTATTTAAAGCACAAAATTAAACTCCTTCTCCCGTGAAAACGCATCTACGGTAAAATTCCTCTTAAACAATTATCGTCGTTGCGGTTCCATCGGTTCCCTTGGATTTCAATTCCGAGCACCGGTTCAAAATATAGAAAAACCCGCTCGTTCGTTCACTTAATGTACCTGAGCTAAACTTCATAAATTGAGTCCAGGCACACCGGGCCTCAGAATCAGGTGCCGTCAGAAACTGCATACTCGTAAAATCCCAAAAAATTGAAGAAAAATTTTTCCTTGAAATTTACGGGTCATTACATTACTCACACCTGAGGGCTTTATGTCCTCGTAAAGCTACATCATAAACTAGGAAAACAAATGGGGGTATTGTGCATGAATCTGAGCCTCCCGCTCCCATGTGCTCTCCTGGAGGTTCCCGTGCTACCGCCTGATGCGCACTAGGGGAATCGATCATCCACGTACGACCCGCTCCTATTGATCCTCGATCTCCACTGGGACCTCCGCAAAAGTCACCACATCATCGATGTCCAGCTCCCCATGGTCGATTATATGCATTGGGTCATGCACGTATCTCCTCAGCTAAGATACGTGGAAGACATCATGCAGCCAGTGCAACAGAGGTGGAAGAGCCAGGCGATAAGCTACCTCGCCTATCCTGCTGAGAACCAGGAATGGTCCGATGAAGCACGGAGATAACTTGCCGCCCCAGCCAAATCTTCGTAATCCACGTTGAGGTGAGACCCCTAAGAAAATGTGGTCTCCATCCTCAAACTCTAGTGGTCTCTACCTCCTATCATCATATGACTTCTATCGACTCTGTGTAGTTCTCATCGGCTCCTGGATGATCTGCACCTTCTCTGTCATAGCCTGAACCATCTCTGGTCCTACGAGTGACGATTCCCTAGGGTCAGTCCAGCACATAGGTGATCTGCAAGGTCGGTTGTATGATGCCTCATATGGTGCCATCCCGATGGTGGAGTGGTAGCTGTTATTGTACGCAAACTCCAATAAAGGTTGGTGATCCTCCCAGCTGCGACAAAAGTTGAGGACACATGCACGAAACATGTCCTCGAGAGTCTGAATGGTCCTCTCCGTCTGTCCATCCGTCTGAGGGTGAAAGGCGGTGCTCAGGCGTAGCTGTGTCCCAAATTCCTCCTGCTACCCCTTCCAAAGCCGGGAAGTAAATAGAGCATCTCGATCGGAGATGATAGACAATGACACACCATGAAGACGTATGATCTTCTGAATTTATATGTGTCCCAAGCTCTCCACTGAGCCCTTCTCTCTGATAGGTAAGAAGTGGGCCGACTTCGTGAGTCGGTCGAAAATCACCCAGATGGAGTCATTTCCTATGGAAGTACATGGAAGTCATGTCACGAAATCCATAGATACCCCATCCCACTTTCACTTCAGGAACTCTAAGGGTTGTACCAAACCTGCTGGTACCTGGCGCTCTGCCATCACCTGCTAGCAGGTGAGGAATCATGAAACAAACTCTGCCATAGTCTTCTTCATACCCGGCCACCAGTGTTGTCATCTGAGGTCCTGGTACATCTTCACTACTCCAGGATGTACTGCTAGAGGGGAAGTGTGAAACTCCCTCAGAACCTCCTCCTGTAATGAAACTGGTACCATGGTACATCCCCTGAAGAGGATGACGTGCTCTCCTCCTACAGAAAAACCATCAGGTTCCTGCCCTGTGGAAATATGAGCACGTCGCGTCTCACAGTCAATGTCCCCACTCTATGCCTCTCTGACCTACTGTAGTAGTGGAGGAGTGACTGTGAGCGACTGTAGAAAGGTTTCTCCATATCTATCCAAAAAGGATATCTACAACGCGAATATATGCTTCGTCTCCTCTCAAAGTAGCTGAATTCCCGAGCGACGTGTTGCCCTACGGTAGGCCTTGTTGCTGGCATAGGCTCAGTAAGTAATCTCTCTACAATAAGGGCTTGCTCCAGTACTTCTGCCTGCATCAGAATGCTGAAGGATATCATCGAAGCCCTGATCTCATGCCTCAGTCCCTGCTCGAAGGTCTAGGCCTGGAAGAATGGGTCTCGTACCAAGTCTGTGTAGTAGCGCGAGAGGTTGGTAAATCTCACCGAGTACTGGGCTACTGTCATGTTGTCCTGCCGCAGCTGTAGTAACTCCTGAATGCGCACCACATGGAGGGTGGCTGGAACTAACTCTGATCGAAAGAGGCTCTTGAAGTCCGTCCAAAGTAGAGATGCCTTGTCATGCACCTGGAGCATCAGGCTCCACCATCTACCTGCTGCTGCGTGCAGGAGACTCACCGCAAGGATCACCATGAGGTCAGTTGGTCTCCCTAATAATCAGAAGACTTAGACGATAACCTCCAGCCAATCCTCGGCTACCTGAGGGTCCATATCTTCTCGGAACCTGGGCGTCCTCTGACACTGAAACTTGTGCAGTGCACTCAGGCGATGTGCACTCTCAGCTGTTGGGGCTTATGGCATCGGTGGATCGGCGGGTAGAGGTATCGTCGGTGCCTCCGGGGTAATGGGGCCCTGCACTGAGGCCTCGTCGCTCGGTGGGCTACCATCTCACACAAATCTCAAAACCCTAGCTGGCTGCCGTCGTGGGGCCATCCTGAAAAGAAACAGGGCCGCCACGATTAATAAAATATACCAAGTGAGCTTACACAAAGTAATCACAAATAAAACCTTTGAAACACACTTGCAATCAATGTTTTCATGCACTGAGTCGGAAATCAGAAGTCAGGGTCACGGTGTATGGATATGCCGGCTGCCGCACCAACACTGGACTCCCTAGATTGATAACCACACTCAATACTCTAAACATTATTGCTTTACAGATAAGAAATTATCAGAGTCCTAAGTTCGGCAGTAGAACTGACTCCTCTGATACCAATTTGTCACGACCCGTCCTTGGGGCCCGTGCTGTGACTACCCCCAATCCCGCCTTCCATACACTAGGGGATGGTGACTAGCACCAAAGGCGTAAATCCCGATAAAAGTGAAGGCATTGCCTTTATATAAGAAAACAAACACCATAGAGTACTCAAGATTCAGTAAACAATAAGTAAACTAAGTACAAAAGTAAGTGCTGGAAAGTAAATGGGCCAGTATACAAACCCAGCTGAAAGTACAGTATAACTGAGAAAATAAATTACAACAGCTGAAAAGTAAAGCAGCAATGACCAATTTATCCTCCAGAAACCCCACCTGAAGGGTGGGTACAGATGGTCTCCTCTGCTCCTCGAATCCATCCATCTACACCGTGTACGTCCCGCCTGATAGTCCTCCACCGGATACCGTCCCGCACCACAAGCCTCAACTACAATCAGCACTATTCGTCGTCTACAACCAACACAACGTAGTGCAGGCACAACCCGTGCAGGGGTGAGTATACGATACTCAGTAGGGACCCCGAGACCCTCGAAGGCCTCCCAGAATCCAAAAAGGATATACTAAAAAGGAAAGATACAAACACGAAGTATCAACCAACTCTACTTAGGAATATTCCTATACATATACCTAAGTAATCAATTCCATTACTGCTCCAACTCACGAGCCCAAGTACAACCCAAGCCACACAGGAAAGCACAACCTAATCCACACAAGAAATCATGTCAATCACATCGATGATAATGATTGAAAATCACGACTCAGCTCACACATGTATACTACTCACGAAGAGGGGTGGAGATGATTAGATGTAGCCTCTGAATCATCTCCTTTGTCGAACCCACGTAGGATCCAAGTACAGAATTCATCGCTGCCAAACCCATGTAGGATCCATGTACAGTAACCCTCGCTGTCGAACCCATGTAGGATCCAAGTACAGTCATCGTCGCTGCCGAAACCACAGAGGATCCAAGTACAATGGTCCTTGCTGCCGAACCCACGTAGGATCCAAGTACAATCGTCGTCGTCGTCGTAGTCACAGCCAGCTCTAGGGTTCCCGCACACAGCACGCTCGATTCCGGAAGGGTCCACTCCACAAGCCAAGGGGTCGATACATCAACTGCCACAAAATCCAGAGTTGATGTATCACAAAGTTCCGTCTAGTCAATAGGAACTCAACGCAATAGACGGCGCGTCAATCGGACGCCCGGTCTGAGAGTTATTGGATTTTCCGTCCGAGGGGCCCGGTTGGTTTTTAAGCTGAACCAACCCGACCGTACTCCAGCTGTGCCCAAACCTCAAGTAGAGTAATCCAAAAGAACCATCTCACTAAGAGTAATTCAACGTAATTTATGGCACGTGTTTCAGACATCCGGTCCTTAAGTTATAAGCGTTTCCGCTCCAAGGGCCCGGTTGGTTTCGAGTTCAAACCAACCCGTCTGTACCCAAACTTCACCAAAACCTCGAGTGTAATATACAAAAACGACCATATCGATCCAAGGATCCCTACGAAACTGATGGTGCATCGATCGGAGGTTCGTAGCCCAAGATATTGGCATTTGAACGAACCTGGTCCGAGAATAGGGGGTGTGGGCCCGGTCCGACCCAGACTAATACCCCCTGGGTTGGCCCAAACCGGTTCGACCCGACCCGGGTCCGAGTTCAGGCCGATTGGGTGCGGCCTGGACCGGGAACAGCCCCGACCAGTGGCCTGCAGCCCGGCTTGGGAGCCGGCTGCGGCTCAGCGCTGGCCGAGCGGGGCGCAAGGGGCGCGCCCCTTGCTTTTGGAAATGGTGGACCCTGTGGGGTCCGCCCTAAAATCTGGTCAGGGGGGTTACGACCCCACCCCCCCCCCCCCCCCCCCACCCCCCGGTTTTCTGGAAAACGGTCGGCCTTTATGGTCGGTCGGTTGAGCCGCCGCAGGACCCTTCAGGGTCCCGCCACCTGGAGTCAACGGTGGCCGGCACAGCCGGCCGCCCTCTGCTGGACCGTCGCGGCATAAGGTCGCGGCTCTCATTCGACCGGCGCGTTGCGACGGCGCCACGCTCCTCCACCACGGCCCGCTCCGGTTATGGCCTTCTTCAGCTTCTCCGGCGCGGCGCGACGATGCCGTGCACCACCGCCGCGGCCCGCTCCGGCCGCGGTTGCTTCAGCCTCACCGGCACGGCGCGACGGCGCCGCGCACCACCGTCGTGGTCCGCTCAGGTCGCGGTTCTCTTCGTCTATGCACGGTGCAATGGCACCGCTCCGCCTTAACCTCAAACGTCAACGATGATCAACAATAAAAAGTGGATGAGGATCGGTCGTGTTTGTGCGGACTGATCTCCTCCCTTTATGACGATATCAAGCGGCCAAAGCAAAAGAGAATGATCAACGAGAAAACAAAACACAATTTTTAATTCATTAAAATTGAACTTAACCCCTACCTCGAAAGAAGTTCACGGTTTCCAAGAATCACGGACGATGGCATTGTTTCCAAGATCATCAGTGTCTCCTCCCTTGTCGCAGAGGAAGAAGAGGAGAAAGAAACCAGGGCCGTCGAATCATCGTTCTTCATCGGAGAGTTGGCGTTCTTCGTTGAAGACAAAGTTCTTCAAAAGAAACTAGAGCTCTTTCCTCCAATTCTCAACACAACAATCCAACCAACAAATAAAATAAGGCTCCTCCTTATTTTATTAAAACATGCCATGCATTGAAAAATAAAAATTCAAATACTTAATTCAATTAATTGATGAGGTTCTATTAATTAAATTAATGTGTGTTGGCATGAATTAAATTGGAAGAGTGGGGAGAGGAGGAGTTACCCAATTAAATACATGGGGTTTAATGTGAGGTTTAAGGGGTATAGGGAATGTGAATGGTTGGGGATAGTGTGGGCCCCACCTCACAATTATCCTCACATGGGTAGTTAGGAGTTTGTGGGTCCCATCCTAACTACCCCATGTAGGATATAACCACTTAAGATAAAGAATAAAAATTGTTCTACAATTTTTATTCAATTCTTATTTAAACCACAAAATTAAACTCCTTCTCCCCTCCAAACACATATATGGTAAAAGTCCTCTTAAACAACTACCGGCACAGCGGTTCCATCGGTGCCCTCGGATTTCATTTCCGAGCATCGGTTCAAAAGATATAAACACCCGCTCGTTCGTTCACTGAACGTACCCAAGCTAAACTTCGGAAATTACTTCTGGGCACACCGGGACTCAGATCAGGTGCCGTCAGAAACTACGTACTCGTAAAATCCCAAATAATTTAATAAAAAAAATCTTGAAATTTACGGGTCTTTACATTTGACTTTGAAATTGGACATAAACAAGTGTTAATCTTTTGGTGGTTATTATTTCTTAAAAATACACTTTTTGGTTTTGACAACGGGAATTAATTTTAAATTAATAAATGAAATTTCTATGTAATGAATTTGGTAAAATAGACTTCATTTTTGAATCTGAAATATCAAAATTAGATTTGGGTGAATTTTTGATATGTTTATGAAAATTTTCAATTTTTCATGAATAGTGAAAAACAATATGTTATTGGTTAAAACCGACTTTTCATTTAAATAATTATTTATTTTATTTAAATTTATTTTAGGTCAAAATAGATACATAATTCCTATATATGTTCAATGTAATTCATCAGAGTCATTTTTTAATAATATTAAATATATAAAATTTTATTGAAATTTTAACCGTCTTTTACCCACCTCCTAGGGAAATTTGCAAATTCGCATATAACTTAATTTTCCCGCTTTTGTGAGTGTAATTTCAAAAATTCAAGAGACACGGTTGATACCAGTAAGTAAAATGTGGTTCAATGAGATGAAAATAATATTTGGTGAATAGGAACTTTTGACTTTTATTTATCACGGTTAAAAGTAAATTGGATAATTAAAGGTAAAACTGATATTATTATTACACTAAAACATGTCCTAATTTTATTGGATAAGTGTAATTCTACCAAAAACAACCTTAGGAATAAAATATCATCCTTTAGGTCTACTTAGATTAGATTAGGAAATTTATTATTATATAATTCAAAGAAGATTTAAAAGTGTTAAATTCAAAGTTTGATAACTAAACCATTTTCAATATAGGGTTACACATAAGATAAATTAGATTATAAAAAATCATTAGAAAGATAAAATGATTTAATACAAAATGGTATTTTATTTGTAATTTTTAAACATTAAATAATTTTTTTTATTTATGACACATTGATGATGCCATAATTACCTTATTAATGAAATATTAATATAATTGATATTATAAATACCCAAATAAATGTAATTTGAGACTTTTTATGAATTCCAATAATTTTCTAGGTTAATATGACATGTCAGGGTTGGTTAGATGAATTGTTTTTTAAGTAATAATTCTGTTATTAATTTAGAAAAAACAAAATACTAAATAGTGTCAAAATTAACATAAAAGAGTTTTTATAACAAATATTATATTATTAATTTCTATTATATTCCTAAAAATATAAGGATCGTCCAAAGGGATTAAATACTATTATATATGTCATTAATAAACCACTTGGGGTTCTCTTGGAAATTTATAGTAAGTTTATAAACCATATAATATAAAAATACAAAGAGACATGGTAAATGTCAAACTATTTAACTAAGAGTTAAATCTAAAATATAAGGTTAATATAGTGACCCAAACCAGTCTAAAACTTTTTGGTTCAGGGTTTTTTGACCCATACCCACCTTATACTTTAAATAACTTTTTTTGGAGCCATTAGAAACTGAAAATTATTTTATTATAAATTAATATTTCTAGCTTTTCCTAAGGTGCCCCTCACCCCTCTTCTAAAAGGTCACTTCTCCTTCCCCAAAATTCACACATCCAAAGCCATTTGTCTCATCCAAAACCTACCCAAATATCCTCCAAACTATCCTACCTTCATCCTAGATGTCTTAATTTGGTCATAAATCCAACCTAAGGAGCCCTTTTGATCAAATCAAAAGGAAGAACCCGAGGAAGAGGTAATGATTTCACCACCCTCTTTCAAGTTCTTTTATTCTTCCACTTACTCTTTCTTTGTTATTACCATCCCATAATAAAAACTCTAGTAACTTATATATATACTATTATTTTTTTATAAATATGGCATAACAATATTCATTATTCTATCCATCCTATGAATGATAATGTCACCATGCCTGCGTACGTACGGCTTACTGTCTCCACGCTGTGGTGTAATTTGTTATTCAACACTATGTTATTTGGATGGATATAATGATGAGTAATATGTATATAAATAATGAAAATAACATGCTAATGTCTCTATGAAATTAATATACCATCCAATTCCATTCCTTTAAGGAAATGATATTGTCGCCCGTGCGTACGTACGGATTACCGTCTCCACGACGCGATGAGATTCAGTTCCATGTTCATCATTCAAGGATGATTATAAAATATATATCATTAATAATTATGTAATATATGACATAATAATGATACTATATATATATATGTGTACTTACATATATCTTATTCACTTAGTTCCGTACAATACGATATGAATACCGAAACAGTGGTTATTCGAACGTACGGACTACCGTCTCCATAAATGGTATTTTCTATTTCATATATATGTATATTATTCATATTTACATTCCAAATATATATGATATATAAATCATGTTTTATATTCTGGAAGTATTTAAATCATGATCTAAGTAATACAATCAAGAGTAACAAGTTAAAACACGTACGATAAAGAAAGTGATTATTACCCGAAATGTTAATTTAACATGAAAATTATTATTAAATGGGTAGTATAAAGTCATAAATGAATCATTTATGATATCATAAATATTAATATGGTTATTTTATAATTTAATAACATACTACGGTCTTTATACAGGAGGTTAAATGTACCCTTGACTAAAGGAAATTGCAAGGTAAGGGTTAATTTCTCAATCTCATTATTATTTGAGATTGTTTATGGGTAAGTTTTTACTGGGACATATTTATTACCCATGTGCATGTTTCATAAATGAGTTTTCAAAGGGATTCTATTTAATGGAATATTTTACTAAAACATCATTTTAAGTGTTTTAAATACTTATTCTTCTAAATCATTCTCATTAATGTCCATGTTTTCAAAATGGTTTCTAAGGATTTATTTATATGAACATGAATGTTTTTAAAATGTTATTTCCTTTCAAAAGTTTCAAAGTGGTATGGGACACTTTGATTCAAAATTGTCTTTAAATTTATTCCTTTATAAATTTTGTGACTTTTAAATGTTTTCATGAAAAAAGGATATTTCTCTCAAAGAGTTTTACAAATCATTTTCATCTATGTCGACATCCTTTGATAGATTTTAAACTTGTTTTAAGTTGATTTATTATGATCCTAATATTCCATATTGTATTGAAGGTTTTGTGATATGTTTTACTGTGAATGTGTTATTTTTATACCATTCATGGTTTATGGATAAATTATTGACATTTTGTATGCTAGTTTTAATACGAATTTTTATGTTATGTTTCAACCTTTTCATTTGAGGAATGTATTGGAAATAGTAAGTGACGAGTGGAGCCCGCTATATCTACTCGATGAATTGGTAGGTCTCATTAGACATTTAGACGTGGAATTGACTGAGGCCTTTCCCAATTTGATATATGGTTTTGGCAGAGGCCTTAATCATTTTTAGACATCTTGGCCGAGTCCTTGACAAAATGTTTCAGAATGTATGGTATTATACATTCCCTCATTATGAAAATAATATTGATGGTTCATCTGGTCATTTGACTAGTAGAATACCCATGATTTTGTTTTATAATGGAATTATTTACTCAGCTTATATTCTTTCCAAAAAAGTGTTTGTGTTTATTATTTGTAAAGTCATGAGTTTTCAATTATTCATCATGCATAATATTTATGTTAACTTCCGTTGTATTGCTTACTCTTACTGAGCGTTTGAGATCACCCCTTTCTTATGTTTCATTTTCCCAGGATTTCCAATAAGTGTATTATGAATGATATCCAGGGTTAAGCTAAAAGGTAATAATGGTGTTCTCAAAGATTCATTTATGTTGTGTTTTATTTTATAATGTGTAATGTAACGTTCATGTATGTAATCTACTTTTCAATACTGCTAAACTATCGGTCTTTCGAGACTTGATTCCTTGTAATCATGCCAATGTATTAAAATAATGCACCGACTCTGGGTAACTGGGGTCGGGGCATTACAGTTGGTATCAGAGGAATTTTAGCAATAACTTTGGAAACTAGATTTAGATAAACTCTGATTATAGTGCATTACCCTAAGATAGACTTTGAGGATTACTATAGAAGAACTTCTTAGAATTTTGGTAATGTTGAGATTTAGTGACTTTTCTAGGATAATATATCCATGTCTGGATACGAGCAGGTAGAGGCAGCTCTGGCTTAGATGTACCTAGGGGTAAAACCCGAAAACACCATTTTGAGAGACTCAAATGGGAACTGGTGCACGAAAATGGGCCTTGATCCACTCTTGGTTACGAAACTCCCGGGGGATATGCTTAGGAATATTCACATTTTCTTTACAAATCATAATGAAGGATTTATGTGTATATACATCCTCAAAAAAATATTTTTAGGATTACAGATTATATCCATAAACTATTCAATTTACGTTATGTATTTTACAAGTTTGGAATTATTCATTGAGATTCATAAACTAACCTAGTGTATGCCATTGTATAGAAATGGCACCCAATAGAAGGAATGCAAACTCCAGCAATATGTATGATCCAAAGAGTAAGAAGGATCATATTATTCATGGTATTAATCCAACATTTAGAATAGAAATAGTCTCTCATGTATTCTCAACATATGAATAAATAATATCATGTGTTAATAAGATAAGTAAAGATTTTTTTGAGTCTTATGGCTTTGAAGGGAAGAAAGATAAGAAAAGGATGGTAGAGAGAAAGATGGATAAATGGAAGAGGGGAAAGAAGGATTTTCCCATATGTGATAAATGTGGAAAGAATCACCTTGGTAAATTCTTGAAGGGAATGGGATTTTGTTATAAGTGTGGAGAAAAAGGACACCAATTACATGAATTCAAGGGTAAGAAAAAGGTTTCAAATGTAAAATGCTTCATCTATAAGGCGTTGGGACACTACGTGAATCAATGTCCCAGTTATCAGAGTATACCGAAAATGATGCTACTGGATAGTAATCAAGTTATGATGCTACATCAGATAAAGAGGAATGACTAGTGTTCTTATGTTATTATTATAGAATTATTTCATTTTAGTGTTGTATCAACAATAAAGAGGTTATATGAATTATGGAGATAAATAAAAATTGTACTGTAGTACTATTTTATTGAGGATTTGAGATTATATGGTTCTAAGAAAAGTGACTTAATAGTAAGCTACAGTTTTTGGAAAATACATGGTTGAAGGAAAGGTAATCCTTAATATGGTCCAGAAAACGAGGTAGTGATTTTGGAATAAGAGATGGTTGATTTTGATAAATTATATTGGATATTCTTGACTCCTTTGGAACTGATTAATATTTTGTTTATTTCATCATTGTTGGAATATTCAAAAAAATTGGATATAAGGGATATATCCAGTATTCTATAAAGAATAAGGGAGCATGAATGTAATCAATAAGTTTTTATGGTAATTCAGGGTGTTACCATGTTTTAAAAGCATACAAGATAAAGGAGTTCACATGTTATTATGTGGAAAAAAGGATCTTCATTGTGCTTAACTTCCTTTAAAATTTTGGATTGTGAGTTTGGATAGAAGTATTTTGGATAAGTCTAAAGGTTGGAATGGATTAAGTTTGAAATTTAATTCAATAGTTAAGGTTATTTTGGGATTGTCATAAAAAGGACAATCGAGAGGTCGGTCGGCAACCAGTCATGTCCGGCAAGGCCGCGAGACTTGAATCCACAACCGAAGGGCGACAAGTGTGCATCACCTACCACTGGACTACATGATGTCCTAGACTTTATAATGTAGTTTTTTTAAAATTTCTGATAGATTAATTATAAATTAATTTTTTTGGAACCATATATGATTAGGATAAATAGTGTATTTTTATTATCTTTTATAGTGAAAGATGAGTTTGTGGTAGAAATTAGTTAAAGGATGGAACTCTACATGTCAAGTATTTTTTTCTTATTTTCTATGAGGAAATTAAATATTAAACTTTAGTTAAGGGATCTTCAAACCAAAAATGTGTTATCCTAATGCCTTATGTTTTGTTGAACTGATGATATTTTAAATCATCATAGATTAATGGCTTTGAGGCCCATAATTTTACACTTTTTTGTAATTGATGACCTCAATAACTCCCAATAAATATTTACTTTTTCCCTAAAATTATGTGTCCCTAATTTCCACCAATGTTCTCCTAATCAAGATCATAATTTGGTGGTGACTTTTTAATTTCCATTTCCCTCTTATTAAAACTAAATTTTATTAACCCATATTCCGATGTGGGTTTTCCCACAAAGGTATTTCCAATTTTCAAACTTTTCTTTTTTAAGAACAATTTTAAATTGAAAGAATGCAATTTATTTAAGGAGGGAAGAATGTAACACACCAATATTTCATAGTACATTATTTCTTCAAAGTAATTCAATAACTTGTACTACACGCAACATCGGGTTCAAGCGCACCACGACTTACCAAACTAGCCGTTCAAAATCTGTTATGAATAGTATTAACAGAATTTTGAACTTTATATAATCCTTTTTAGAATCCATATTATGAGTTTATTAGACATAATGTAAGCACAGATTCATTTTTTCAGATAAAAGAAGTATTTTTCAAAAAATGAAATTTTGAAGCCTTTTAATGGAGAACCCTTTTTAAATACAATATTTGAAACTTTTATATATTCAATTTGACAAAATAAACTTCTTATTCAGAATCGGGACATAATAATTAAGATTTAATAATTTTTTGGTGTTTTTCTGATAACTTTCATATTTGGGTGAATAGTGAAAAATATTATATTTTAACTGAAAACAAATTTTTTAATCAAAATAATTTATAGTGTTAAATTTTACATTTTAATGGTTTGGAAGTATATATAGGTTATATTTTTACCATTTAATCCAATTTTGGTCATTGGAAGTAATTTCACTTCGAAATTGGATATAAACAAGTGTCAATCTTTTGGTAGTTATTATTTCTTAAAAATATGCTTTTTGGTTTTGACAACGGGAATTAATTTTAAATTAATAAATGAAATTTATATGTTTTTAGTTTGGTAAAATAGACTTCATTTTTGAACTTGAAATATGAAAATTATCTTAGGGTGAATCTTTGATATGTTTATGAAAACTTTCAATTTTTGATGAATAGTGAAAAACACTTCGTTATTGGTTAAAACCGACTTTTCATTTAAATAATTATTTATTTTATTTAAATTTATTTTAGTTCAAAATAGATACATAATACCTATATATGTTCAATGTAATTCAACATAGTCATTTTGTAATAATATTAGATATATAAAATTTTATTAAACTCTTCACAATCCTTTACCCACCTCCTATGAGAATTTGCAAATTCCCATAAAACTTAATTGTACAGCTTCTGTGAGTGGAATTTCAAAAATATTAGAGACACGGTTTATATCAGTAATTAAAATTTGGTTCAATGATATGAAAATAATTTTTTTGTGAATAGTAAATTTTGACTTTTATTTACCACGATTAAAAGTAGATAGGGTAATTGAAGGTAAAACTGATATTATTATTACCATAACACATGTCCTAATTTTATTGGATGAGTGTAATTAGACCAAAAACAACATTAGGAATAAAATATGATCTTTTAGGTCCACTTGGATTAGATTAGGACATTTATTATTATATAATTCAAAGAAGATTTAAAAGTGTTAAATTCAAAGTTTAATAACTAAAGCATTTTCAATATAGGGTTACACATAAGATAAATTCAACTATAAATATTCATTAGAAATATAAAAATATTTCCTAAATAATGGTATTTTATTTATAATTTTTTGACATTAAATAATTTAATTTATTTTTGATATAATGATGATGCAGTAATTACCTAATTAATGAAATATAAAAATAATTGATATTATAAATACCCAAATAAATTTAATTTGAGACTTTTTATGAATTCCACTAATTTTATAGGAAACTATGAAATGTTAGGGTTGGTTAGATGAATTTTATTCTAAGTAATAATGTTGTTATGAATTTAGAAAAAACCAAATACCAAATAGTGTCAAAATTGACATAAAAGAGTTTTTAAAACAAATATTATATTATTAATTGTTATTCTATTCCTAAAAATCTAAGGTTCAGCCAAAGGGATTAAATACTATTATATATTTCATTAATGAACCACTTGGGGTTATCTTTGAATTTTATAGTATGTTTATTAACCATATAATATAAAAATACAAAGAGACATGGTAAATGTCAAACTATTTAACTAAGAGTTAAATCTAAAGGATAAGGTTAATATAGTGACCCAAACCAGTCTAAAACTTTTTGGTTGAGTTTTTTTTTGACCCATCCCCACCTTATCCTTTAAATAATTTATTTTGGATCCATCAAAAACTTAAAATTATTTTATTATAAAATAATATTTCTAGCTTTTCCTAAGGTTCCCCTCACCCCTCTTCTAAAAGGGAACTTCTCCTTCCCCAAAATTCACACATCCAAAGCCATTTAGATCATCAAAACCCTACACAAATATGCTAAAAACTATCCTACCTTCATCCTAGATGTCTTAATTTGGTCAGAAATCCAACCTAAGGATCCCTTTTTATCAAATCAAAAGGAAGAACCTGAGGAAGAGGTAATGATTTCACCACCCTCTTTCAAGTTCTTTTATTCTTCCACTTACTCTTTATTTGTTATTACCATCACAAAATAAAAACTCTAGTACCTTATATATATACTATTATTTTATTATAAATATGTCACAACAATATTCATTATTATTTCCATCATATGAATGAAAAAGTCATCATGCGTGCGTACGTACGGCTTACTGTCTCCACGCCGTGGTGTAATTTGTTATTCAACACTATGTTATTAGGATGGATATAATGATGAGTAATATGTATATAAATAATGAAAATAACATGCTAATGTCTCTATTAAATTAATATACCATCCAATTCCATGCCTTTAAAGAAATGATATTGTCACTCGTGCGTACGTACGGATTACCGTCTCCACGACGCGATGAGATTCAGTACAATGTTCATCATTCAAGGATGATTATAAAATATATATCATTAATAAGTATGTAATATATGACATATTAATGATACTAGATATATATATATATATATGTGTACTTACATATATCTTATTCACTTAGTTCCGTACAATACGACATGAATACCGAAATAGTGGTTATTCGTACGTACGGACTACCGTCTCCATAAACGGTATTTTATATTTCATATATATGTATATTATTCATATTTACATTCCAAATATATATGATATATAAATCATGTTTTATATTCTGGAAGTATTTAAATCATTATCTAAGTAATACAATCAAGAGTAACAAGTTAAAACACTTACGATAAAGAAAGTTATTATTACCCGAAATGTTAATTTAACATGAAAATTATTATTAAATGGGTAGTATAAAGTCATAAATGAATCATTTATGATATCATAAATATTAATATGGTTCTTTTATAATTTAATAACATACTACGGTATTTATACAGGAGGTTAAATTTACCCTTGACTAAAGGAAAGTGCAAGGTAAGGGTTAATTTCTCAATCTCGTTATTATTTGAGATTGTTTATGGGTAAGTTTTTATTGGGACATATTTATTACCCATGTGCATGTTTCATAAATGAGTTTTCAAAGGGATTATATTTAATGTAATATTTTACTAAAACATCATTTTAAGTGTTTTAAATACTTATTCTACTAAATCATTCTCATTAATGTCCATGTCTTCAAAATGGTTTCTAAGGATTTATTTATATGAACATGAATGTTTTTAAAATGTTATTTCCATTAAAAAGTTTCAAAGTGGTATGGGACACTTTGATTCAAAATTGTCTTTAAATGTATTCCTTTGTAAATTTTGTGACTTTTAAATGTTTTCATGAAAAAAGGATATTTCTCTCAAAGAGTTTTACAAATCATTTTCATCTATGTTGACATCCTTTGATGGATTTTAAACTTGTTTTAAGTTGATTTATTATGATCCTAATATTCCATATTGTATTGAAGGTTTTGTGATATGTTTTACTGTGAATGTGTTATTTTTATACCATTCATGGTTTATGGATAAATAATTGACATTTTGTATGCTAGTTTTAATACGAATTTTTATGTTATGTTTCAACCTTTTCATTTGAGGAATGTATTGGACATAGTAAGTGACGAGTGGAGCCTGCTATATATCCTCGATGAATTGGTAGGTCTCATTATACATTTAGACGTGGAATTGACTGAGGCCTTTCCCAATTTGATATATGGTTTTGGAAGAGGCCTTAATCAGTTTTAGACATCTTGGTCGAGGCCTTGACAAAATGTTTCAGAATGTCTGTTATTATACATTCCCTCGTTATGAAAATAAAATTGATGGTTCATGTGGTCATTTGACTAGTAGAATACCCATGATTTTGTTTTATTATGGAATTATTTACTCAGGTTATATTCTTTCCAAAAAAGTGTTCATGTTTATTATTTGTAAAGCCATGAGTTTTTAATTATTCACCATGCATAATATTTATATTAACTTTTGTTGTATTGCTTACCCTTACTGAGCATTTGAGATCACCCCTTTCTTATGTTTCATTTTCCAAGGATTTCCAAGAAGTGTATTATGAATGATATCCAGGGTTAAGTTAAAAGGGAATAATGGTGTTCTCAAGGATTCATTTATGTTGTTTTTTATTTTATAATGAGTAATGTAACGTTCATTTATGTAATCTACTTTTCAATACTGCTAAACTATCAGTCTTTCGAGACTTGATTCCTTGTAATCATGCCAATGTATTAAAATAATGCACCGACTCTGGGTAACTGGGGTCGGGGCATTACAGTTGGTATCAGAGGAATTTTAGCAATAACTTTGGAAACTAGATTTAGATAAACTCTGATTATAGTGCATTACCCTAAGATAGACTTTGAGGATTACTATAGAAGAACTTCTTTGAATTTTGGTAATGTAGAGATTTAGTGACTTTTCTAAGATAATACATCCATGTCTGGATACGAGCAGGTACAGGCGGCTCTGGCTTAGATGTACCTAGGGGTAAAACCCGAAAACACCATTTTGAGATAGACTCAAATGGGAACTGGTGCACGAAAATGGGCCTTGATGCACTCTTGGTTACGACACTCCCGGGGGATATGCTTAGGATAATTCACATTTTCTTTACAAATCATAATGAAGGATTTAGGTGTATATACATCCTCAAAAAAATATTTTTAGGATTACAGATTATATCCATAAACTATTCAATTTACGTTATGTATTTTACAAGTTTGGAATTATTCATTGAGATTCATAAACTAACCTAGTGTATGTCATTGTATAGAAATGGCACCCAATATAAGGAATGTGAACTCCAACAATACGTATGATCCAAAGAGTAAGAAGGATCATATTATTCATGGTATTAATCCAACATTTATATTGGAAATAGTCTCTCATGTATTCTCAACATATGAAGAAATAATATCATGTATTAATAAGATAAGTAAAGATTTTTTTGAGTCCTATGGCTTTGAAGGGAAGAAATATAAGAAAAGGATGGTAGAGAGAAAGATGGATAAAGGAATGAGGGGAAAAAAGGATTTTCCCTTATGTGATAAATGTGGAAAGAATCACCTTGATAAATGCTTGAAGGGAATGGGATTTTGTTATAAGTGTGGAGAAAAGGACACCAATTATGTGATTTCAAGGGTAAGAAAAAGGTTTCAAATGTAAAATGCTTCATCTACAAGGCGTTGGGACACTATGTGAATTAATGTCCCAGTTATCAGAGTATACCGAAAATGATGCTACTGGATAGTAATAAAGTTATGATGCTACCTCAGATGAAGAGGAATGACTAGTGTTCTTATGTTATTATTATAGAATTATTTCATTTTAGTGTTGTATCAACAATAAACAGGTTATATGAATTATAGAGATAAATAAAAATTGTACTGCAGTACTATTTTATTGAGGATTTGAGATTATATGGTTCTAAGAAAAGTGACTTAATAGTAAGCTACACTTTTTGGAAAATACATGGTTGAAGGAAAAGTAATCCTTAATATGGTCCAGAAAACGAGGTAGTGATTTTGGAATAAGAGATGGTTGATTTTGATAAATTATATTGGATATTCTTGACTCCCTTGGAACTGATTAATAGTTTGTTTATTTCATCATTGTTAGAATATTCAAAAAAATTGGATATAAGGGATATATCCAGTATTCTATAACGAATAAGGGAGCATGAATGTAATCAATAAGGTTTTATGGTAATTCATGGTGTTACCATGTTTTAAAAGAATACATGATAATGGAGTTCACATGTTATTATGTGGAAAAAAGGATCTTCATTGTGTTTAACTTCCTTTAAAATTTTGGATTGTGATTTTGGATAGAAGTATTTTGGATAATTCTAAAGGTTGGAATGGATTATGTTTGAAATTTAATTCAATAGTTAAGGTTATTTTTGGATTTTCATAAAAAGGACAACCGAGAGGTCGGGCGACAACTAGTCACATCCGGCAAGGCCGCGAGACTTGAATCCACAACCGAAGGGCGACAAGTGCGCATCACCTACCACTGGCCTACATGATTTCCTAGACTTTATAATGTATTTTTTTTAAAAGTTCTGATAGATTAATTATAAATTCATTTTTTTGGAACCATATACGATTTGGATAAATAGAGTATTTTTATTATCTTTTATAGTGAAAGATGAGTTTGTGGTAGAAATTAGTTAAAGTATGGAACTCTACTTGTCATGTATTTTTTTTCTTATTTTCTATGAAGAAATTAAATCTTAAACTTTAGTTAAGGGATCTTCAAACCAAAAATGTGTTATCATAATTCCTTATGTTTTGTTGAATAGATGATATTTTAAATCATCATAGATTGATGGATTTGAGGCCCACAATTTTACACTTTTTTGTAATTGATGACCTCAATAACTCCCAATAAATATTTAATTTTGCCCTAAAATTGTGTGTCCCTAATTTCCACCAATGTTATCCTAATCAAGATCATAATTTGTGGTGACTTTTTAATTTCTATTTCCCTCTTATTAAAACTAAATTTTATTAACCCACTTTCCGATGTGGGTTTTCCCACAAAGGTATTTCTAATTTTCAAACATTTATTTTCGAAGAACAATTTTAAATTGAAAGAATGCAATTTATTAAAGGAGGGAAGAATGTAACACCCCAATATTTCATAGTACATTATTTATTCAAAGTAATTCAATAACTTGTACTACACGCAACACCGAGTTCAAGCGCACCAAGACTTACCAAACTAACCATTCAAAAGCTCTTATGAATAGTATTAACAGAATTTTGAACTTTATATAATCCTTTTTAGAATCCATATTATGAGTTTCTTAGACATAATGTAAGGACAAATTCATTTTTCAGATAAAAGAAGTATTTTTCAAAAAATGCAATTTTGAAGCCTTTTAATGGAGAACCCTTTTTAAATACAATATTTGAAACTTTTATATATTCAATTTGACAAAATAAATTTCTTCTTCAGAATTGGGACATAATAATTAAGATTTAATAAATTTTTGGTGTTTTTCTTGTAACTTTCATATTTGGATGAATAGTGAAAAATACTATATTTTAACTGAAAACAAATTTTTTAATCAAAATAATTTATAGTGTTAAATTTTACATTTTAATGGTTTGGAAGTATAAATAGATTATATTTTTACCATTTAATCCAATTTTGGTCATTGGAAGTAATTTCACTTTGAAATTGGATATAAACAAGTGTCAATCTTTTGGTAGTTATTATTTCTTAAAAATACGCTTTTTGGTTTTGACAACGGGAATTATTTTTAAATTAATAAATGCAATTTATATGTTTTTAATTTGGTAAAATAGAAGTCATTTTTGAACTCGAAATATCAAAATTATCTTAGGGTGAATCTTTGATATGTTTATGAAAACTCTAAATTTTTGATGAATAGTGAAAAACACTGCGTTATTGGTTAAAACCGAATTTTCATTTAAATAATTATTTATTTTATTTAAATTTATTTTCGGTCAAAATAGATACATAATACCTATATATGTTCAATGTAATTCATTGTATTCATTTTGTAATAATATTAGATATATAAAATTTTGTTGAACTCTTCACAATCTTTTACCCACCTCCTATGAGAATTTGAAAATTCCCATAAAACTTAATTGTACAGCTTCTGTGAGTGGAATTTCAAAAATATGAGAGATGCGGTTGATATTAGTAATTAAAATGTGGTTCAATGATATGAAAATAATTTTTGGTGAGTAGTAACTTTTGATTTTTATTTACCACGATTAAAAGTAAATAGGGTAATTAAAGGTAAAACTGATATTATTATTACCATAACACATGTCCTAATTCTATTGGATAAGTGTAATTAGACCAAAAACAACCTTAGGAATAAAATATGATTTTTTAGGTCCACTTGTATTAGATTAGTACATTTATTATTATATAATTCAAAGAAGATTTAAAAGTGTTAAATTCAAAGTTTAATAACTAAACCATTTTCAATATAGGGTTACAAATAAGATAAATTCAACTATAAGTATTCATTATAAATATAAAAATATTTCCTATATAATGGTATTTTATTTTTAATTTTTTGAAATTAAATAATTTAATTTATTTATGACACAATGATGATGCAGTAATTACCTTATTAATGAAATATTAAAATAATTGATATTATAAATACCCAAATAAATGTAATTTGAGACTTTTTATGAATTCCACTAATTTAATAGGAAATTATGAAATGTTAGGGTTGGTTAGATGAATTTTATTCTAAGTAATAATGTTGTTATGAATTTAGAAAAAACCAAATACCAAATAGTGTCATAATTGACATAAAATAGTTTTTTAAAAAAATATTATATTCTTAATTGTTATTCAATTCCTAAAAATCTATGGTTCGGCCAAAGGGATTAAATACAATTATATATGTCATTAGTGAACCACTTGCGGTTCTCTTGTAAGTTTATAGTAAGTTTATTAACCATATAATATAAAAATACAAAGAGACATGGTAAATGTCATACTATTTAACTAAGAGTTAAATCTAAATGATAAGGTTATTATAGTGACCCAAACCTGTCTAAAACCTCTTCATTGAGTGGTTTTCAACCCATCCCCACCATATCCATTAAATAATTCATTTTTGAGCCATTAGAAATCGAAAATGAATTTATTATAAAATAATATATTAAGTTTTTCTTAAGGTGCCCCTCACCCCTCTTATAAAATGGCACTTTCCCTTATCTCAAATTCACACCTCCAAAGCCATTGGGATCGGCTAACCCCTTCCCAAATATCCTCCCAACTATACTACCTTAATCCTATAGGCCTTTCTTTGGTCTAAAATCTAACCTAAGGAGCCCTTTTTATCAAATCAAAAGGAAGAACCCGAAGAAAAGGTAATGATTTCACCACCCTCTTTCAAGTTCTTTTATTCTTCCACTTAATCTTTCTTTGTTATTACCCTACCAAAATAAAAACTCTAGTACCTTATATATATACTGTGATGTTTTTATAAATATGGAACAACCATATTCATTATTCTATCCATCCTATGAATAATAATGTCACCATGTGTGCGTATGTACGGCTTACCGTCTCCACGCCGTGGTGTAATTTCTTATTCAACACTATGATATTTGGATGGATATAATGATGAGTAATATGTATATAAATAATGAAAATAACATTATAATGTCTCTGTAAAATTAATATACCATCCAATTACACACCTTTAAGTAAATTATATTGTCGCTCATGTGTACCTACGGAATATCATCTCCACGACGCGATGAGATTCATTTCCACGTTCACCATTCAATGAAGATTATAAAATATATATCATTAATAAGTATGTAATATTTTACATAACAATTCTAATGGATATATATATATATCTGTGTGTGTGTGTGTGTACTTACATATATCTTATTCACTTAGTTTCGTTCAATACGATATGAAAACGGAAACAGCATTTATGCGTACGTACGGACTACCGTCTCCATAAACGGTGTTTTCCATTTCATATATATGTCAATTATACATATTTATATTCTAAATATATATTATATATAAATCATGTTTTATATTCTGGAAGTATTTAAATCATGATCTAAGTGATACAATCAAGAGTAACAAGTTAAAACATGTACGATAAAGAAAGCGATTATTACCCGAAATGTTAATTTAACATTGAAATTATTATTAAATAGGTAGTATAAAGTAATAAATGAATCATGTATGATACCATAAATATTAATATGGTTCTGTTATAATTTAATAAAATACTACGGTCTTTATACAAGAGGTTAAACGTACCCTCGACTAAAGGAAAGTGCAAGGAAAGGGTTAATTTCTCAATCTCTTTATTATTCGAAATTGTTTATGGGTAAGTTTTTACTGGGACATATTTATTACCCATGTCTATGTTTCATAAAATAGTTTTCAAATGGATTCTATTAAAGGGACTATTTTACTAAAACATCATTTTAAATTTTTTAAATACTTATTCTTCTAAATTATTCTCATTAATGTTCATGTTTTCAAAATGGTTTTTAAGGATTTATTTATATGGAAACGAATGTTTTTAAAATGTTAATTCATTTAAAAAGATTCAAAGTGATATGGGACACTTTGATTCAAATATTACTTTAAATGTATGACTTTCTAAATTGTGTGACTTTTAAATGTTTTCATGAAAAAGGGATATTTCTCTCAAAGAGTTTTACAAATCATTTTCATCTATGTCAACATCCTTTGATGGATTTTAAACATGTTTGAAGTAGATTTATTATGATACTAATCTTCCATATTGTATTGAAGGTTTTGTGATATGTTTTACTGTGGATGTGTTATTTTTATACCATTCATGGTTTATGGATAAAGTATTGACATTTCGTATGTTAGTTTTAATATGAATGTTTTTGTTATGTTTCAACATTTTCATATGAGGAATGTATTGGACATAGTAAGTGATGGGTGGACCCCACTATAGCTCCTCAATGCATCGGTAGGTCTCATGAGATAGTTAGACATGGAATTGGCTGAGGCCTTTCCCAATTTGATATATGGTTTTGGCTGAGGCCATAATCATTTTTAGACGTCTTGGTCGAGGCCTTGAAAAAATGTCTCATAATATCTAGCATTATACATTCCCTCATCATGAAAATAATATTGATGGTTCATGTGGTCATTCGACTAGTATAATACCCATGATTATGTTTTATTATGGCATTATTTACTCATCTAATATTCCTTCCATAAAAGTGTTAATTTTATTATTTGTAAAGGCATGAGTTTTCAATTATTCACCATGCTTAATATTTATTTTATCTTTCATTTTATTGGTTACCCTTACTGAGCGTTTGAGGTCACCCTTTTCTTATGTTTCATTTTCCGAGGATTTCCAAGAAGTTTATTATGAATGATATGCAGGGTTAAGCTAAAAGCGAATAATGGTGTTCTCAAAGATTCATATATGTTGTGTTTTATTTTATAATGTATAATGTAATGTTCATGTATGTAATCTATTTTACAAGACTGTTAAACTATTGGTCTTTCGAGACTTGATTCCTTGTAATCATGCCATTGTATTAAAATAATGCATCGACTCTCGATAATTGGGTTCGAGGCATTACAAGTGCCCTCTTATTTTTAATCTGATCACCAGTTCAAAAGATAGAAAATGTCACCCACATGTTTACTGAACGTACCTTTAAGAAGTTCAAAAATCTATTCTGGGCACACCAGGCCCCAAAAACAAGCGCCATAAATTTTCTCAGACTCGTGATAATCCCAAATAATTTAAAAAAAATATATAGAATTTATGGGTTTTTACAAACTGGGTCAGGGGGTTACAATTTAAAAGTACCGTTATGTTTTGAATATGATTTAAAGTAACATAAGTATTATTTATTTATATTTATTCCACTTAATTTCTTTTGAATCCACTGTAAGAACCTGGTTCTTATTCTTGAGGTACGGGTTTCTTCTTTTCCTTTCTCCTTAAGTGTTTTTGAGAAAATAAAGGAAATGTGGGAAAATCCCAAATTTATGGGTACATGTCGTGTACTTTTCCACACGACGTGTACTTTAGCCGTGTGGGATAAGTATTCAGGGAATGTAGGCATGTTGGCGATTAAGGGTGTAAAAAATTACTACACGTCGTGTACTTAGTAATACATGACGTGTAATCAGTCGACAGGTGAACAGTAAGGCGGTGGAAGTAGCCGCCAGAGGAACGATGGTACACACCATGTGCTTAGTAATATACTTCGTGTAATCAGTCGGTAGATGAATAGTAAGGCAATGAAGTGTAGCTGTCAGTGAACAGTTAAAAAGAAAGTACACACTGTTTACTTGATGGTACACATCGTGTAGTTATGTTTTTTCTTCAAAAACAGGCATTAGCCTCCTCATTCGGTAGAGGAGGCAGAGAACTCACTTGGAACACCGGGAGAGGAGGTCGAGGCTTGGAGGAGCTCCCAATCGGACACCGGGATTCTGATTCATCTGTCGTCGATCCCGTTTGAACTGCGTGGGTAAGTTATTCCCTATTCTTGAACATTTACTTCCAATTATTTCCCTATGGGAAGTTATTAAGTTTGAATGGGTAATCATTTATCTCAGATTTATGTTGTTCTTGGTTTTTTCGGGAGGCGCCTTTCACTTATATCGATTAGAAGAGATCGAGGTAGGTGGCCTTGTGTTTAATTACAACTATTGAGTTGTTTTTTGGTACCATTGTTCCATGCTCCCATGTTCAAGGTGTTGTATGGCTGAACTTTGACTGTTGTGATACCTAGAATTGCTTAGGTAATCTAATAAATAAGTATAAACTACTGTTTGGGATCGTTGTTTTGATCTAGGGCCACCCTGAGGGTGCGGTTCCCTTGTTTAGCCGTTTGGACTGCATACCCATGGGTATGCCAGGATTATATCATTTTTGAGTTTTCTTAAGATGAAACATATATGAATTTCTTGTTTGTGCATTGGGATCGGCCCGGTTACTTGTTTTTCCTATTGAATGACTGAAGGTAGTGTTTTTTTTAGCTTGAGGCAACATTCCTTATATCTCAGGGCTGTAACTTCCGTGCCTGAGAGAAATATCTCTTATGTCTGAGGGCAATATTCATTAATCCTGAGGGAAATCACCGGAGGTTTTCTCTTATTCTTGCCTGAGGGTAAGGATTTTCATGTCTGAGGACAATGTTTACTTGAATATTCACTGTGGTGATTTCTTATGTTGTACCTCCCAAGCTGAAGCATAGGCTTGGAATTGATAAATAATTCTTAAAATGGAAATGTAACTAGTATATATAGTTACTTTGAGTACTTCCTAGTTTACTGCATTTTATTATTGCACACTGTTGTTGCACATTTTCAGTGACAGTTGGGTATGGGCCTTCAGAGGTTGCCTACTGGGATTTATTTCTCACACCCCGTTTGGGTCATGTCTTGGGCCCAAACAGATTATATTACTGCAGGTATCGATAAGGGAAATTGTCCCTACACATGTACATGATTGTTGGAGAGGAGTAAGAGAGCATGGGGCCGAGCTTAGGCTTGCGATGGTGTTGCATTCATGTTGTACTGTTTTGGTTTAGTTTTTTTGTACTTAGTACCTTGTGTTTTATTGTGTCAGATTGTATTGTATCCTGTTTTGGCTGTTTTCTTAGAATTAATAACATTTTTCATGATCATATATATGTCTGTTGGTTATTTTTTTACTTCGGTTCCGTTGTCCATTTTAGGTTAATATTGTTTACTACTTCCTCTTTTGTGTTTTTATATGTATTTTGTTGTGCTACACTTTGACAAATGAGGGAATAGTTTATCCACTATCAGTCCTAGGCCCTCACTGCTAGTCGGTAACCTCTGGAATTTGGGGAAATGCCCTTGAGTTCATGTGACCAACCAGGTCCAGGGCACCCGTTGTGTGGCACCCGGATCTGGGACATTACAAAGTGGTATCAAAGGATTCTTTTCTCTTGACTTACTATTTGGAGCCTATAGTCAGGGATAGGAAGGAATAGGTACTTGGTAATAATGTTGTGCCCGGGAGTAGCTAACATGTGTACAGAGAAAATCCAATCTACCTCATTTAATTGCAGTTTTTCTGGTTTTTCAATTTTACAGTTGATTTTATTTTTAGCATTGGTTGACGCACTTGTGGTATGCTATTTATATTTTATACTTGGGTTCTATTTAGTTGTAACCCGATGAGATGAGGGTATTCCATCACATGCATCATTTATGCACATATTATAATCACATTCCATGCATAGTTTCCATGTCATGTAGGTGCATTAGAAATTGCATGTTTTTGTGATAGATGTAATGCTAGAAAATTCATGTTGTTGTGATAGATTCCTTGATAAAATATCTGCTATTTGATAGGGTTTTTTTATGTAAGGTTTTGTAAATGAACGCCAAACTTTGGTTCTTGAGGAGTATGGGCCCTCATCAACCGGAATTTGGTGGATAATCGACTTGATTACCTTGTTATAACATGTATAAGATTCCAAGCTTTGGTTCACAGGGAGTATGGGCCCTCAAGGATCGGAATTTGGCACTTTGGTGTTCGTTTCAGTGTTTTTATGGACTTCGGAGTAGTTTCTAAGGCTTATTGTAACAACCCGATATTTTATGATAAGTATTATTTTTAATTTATTTGATGTCATGTGTTTTAGGCTACATCAAGATTATCTTTTGCAATATGACACACTGTATTATCTTGAAGTATACACAACACTATTATTAGATTGTGTTACACACAATTTCAAGTTCGTTTTATATTAGTCATTCTACGAAACATTGAGTGTGTATATATATATATATATATATTAAATGTATAAATGAAATATGGCTGGAATCTGTTATACGAAATAATAAATGATTCTTGCACAACACACAACCCTGACTTGGCTTGCATTACACGCAATCACGACCTTCCTCGATAGCGTGTGTTGTACGCAATACCAGGTTTTACTAAACAATGATATATTATTATAATATTATTATGAACTAGCTGTTATGAATAGTATTAACTAAATTTTTAATTTTATAACATTATTATTCATCTTACACATTTTCTATAACAAGGTATAAGAACAAAATTAATTTTTCGGGTAAAATAAGTAATTTTCAAAAAATGCATTTTTGCCGCCTTTTGGTGGCGCAACCACTTTAAATCTATTTTTTGACATGTTTATAAGTTCAATTTTACAAAATAAAATTATTATTTGGAATCAGGATATAAAATTTTACCTTGGATAATTTTTTCATATTATTCTGATAACTTTTATATTTTAATGAATAGTAAAACAAGCTATATTTTAATTAAAAACAACTTTTTTCATCATAATAACTTATGTGATTAAATTATAAAATTTAATGGTTTAAAAGTATAAATAGAATATATATTTTTACAATTTAATATAATGTATGTCATTAGCCTTGATTTTACATTGAATTCGTAGGTTAAATAAATTCAATCTTTTGCAATGTTTTAAACAAAAACCCGTTTTCTTTCGACAACAAGATTAATTTTAATTTAATTTCTGAAACTTATGTGTATTGATTTTGGATAAATGGATTCCATATTTGGAATCATTGGGTCCAAATTATATTAATAGACTACTTTTTAATTTTGGGCTTTATGAATAGTAACAACGGTAAATTTTATTTACACTAGTAAAAGGTAAATTGGGTAATTAAGGATAATATAATATTATAAAATTATCCTAATACTTGTCTTAATACAATTGGATTATTATAATTTGTCCTAAGTCATATTTGGGTCTAAATTAATTCCATTAGAATCCACTTGGAGGTGATTAAGACCTTTAGTTTATTTTATTTAAAGGAAAGTGAAATATGCCTCACTCAACTTTAATAATCAAAGTATTTTTAATATAAGTTTATACAGAATATAAATTCGGTTATAAATACTAATTTGAAATATAAAATTTTTTTATTTGTCATGGTAATATATTTTTAATTTTTTAGAGTTATTTAATTACCTTATTATCTTATACATTAATGATGCAGAAATTATTTATTTAGTGAAAAATGAATAATATAGTTTTTATTGAAATCGTAATACATATCAAAAGGCCCAAAAATCTGCACAAAACTTATTATTAGTGTATATATAAACCCTAATCATCCACTGTCAGAATTTTTGACCATTTGGATCCTTATTAAGGCGATTATGACACTTATATTATTTTATTTTAAATGATGCCAAAGTTATCACCTTCATAATTTAATAAATATAATAATTTAAATATTGTGATTTTAAGATGATAAATTAGAGTAAAAGTATTATTGTGAAAGGTAATAGATTTATCTTTATAATAGGATTGTATTTTTAATTTTTATGCAACAAATAAGTATATTAATTAATTATACAAAAATATTGTAGTAATTATTTTATTAAGAGATAAACCAAATAAATGGTTTTAAAAATAATGAAATAAATATTATATAAACTATTTAATGTTCTCCACTAATTTTCTAGACACATATGACCTTTTATGAATCTATTAAAGCTTTTAGTTTTAACATATCTTCTGTATATATTTTATTTAAATTCAAGTAAATGAATAGTGTCAAAATTGACACTATTGTTATTTTATAAAAATAACATATTATAAAATTGTTTAAAAATCACAAAAATATTTAAAAATTATAAATTTAAATTTATATGGTCTAAAATTTCATAAAGTATCCAATTATTGACATTTCACAACAAATAAGTAATTATTTGTTATAATTTAAAATTTAGAATGTTATTACCACAAATAAAATAAAATTGATTAAATAAGGATAAATCAAGTTGATAATGTTTAAAATAAATTCCTAACATGTCTAAATTTTATTGGTTGATGAGATTACAACCCTATATCATCTAATATTTGGATATTAGTCATTTTGGAAGTTTTTATGTGGGTTTGGGATTTAATATAAACTAATATTTCTTATATTTCCAAAGGTGCCCCTCTCCTCCCTCTCTTCCTCACACCACTTTGAGCCTTCAAGCTCAGCCAAACCCTGCCAAATTATATTCTCCACTTCCCTAGAAACATCCTAGAGGTCCCGGTCTTATTTAAAGACCAATTTTGGTGCCCTAAGAGTAGGTTTCAAGAGGCGCTTCAAAGAAGAGGTAATGTCCGTTACCGATTCTTTCAACTTTATTTCTTCTTCTACTTCTTCTTCTTTAGTTGTTTCATTATGAAGTAATAACATCAGTATCAATAATATACTGATATGTTATTATAAGTATTAAACAACCCTATTTCACCATCTATCCATCCTACGGAAAACGAAATCACCGCGCGAGTGTCCATACGGAATACCGTCTCCACGCCATGGTGTAATATATTTTCCACCACCACCTTACATGGATGGGTATAATGGTGAAAGTAATGAATATATATGATTATTGTAAAGTGATATTGATTCTTTAATATTATACATACACTTTAATACAATTCCATGATCATGGGAATGATATCATCGCGCGTGCATACGTACGGAATACCGTCTCCACGACGCGATTAGATTCACTCTCCATGATAACCATTCAAGAATGATTATAAAGTATATATAATAAGTAATCATGAAATATATGACATAATAATGCTACTGGATTTATTTATATATATATTTATTTCATCTACTTAATTCCATTTAATTCAATAAGGAAACGAAAACAGCGTTCATGTGTACGTACAGCCTACCGTCTCTATGAACGGTGTATTTCTTTCTATTTATCGATCCATTATATATATATTCTGAATATATATTATATATAAATCATTTTTTACATTCTGGATGTAAGTAATCATGATCTAAATAATCATATGAATAATTACAAGTTAAAACACGAACGACAAATGAAACGATTTTACCCAAAACGCTACTTTAACATGAATTTACAAAAGAACAGGTAATATAAAGTCATAAGTGAACCATATATGATATAATAACAACGAATATGATTCTGTAACAAGTCAATGACATTATTTAAATCATTATACAGGAGTATTGGATACGTACGAAGCATATCGGACCTAAGGTAAGTGATAATTGTGAAAATCTCATTTTTATCCGAGATTGCTTATTCGTAAGTATTTACTGGGGTTATTGTCATCATCCATGTCCATGTTTTATAAAAGTGTATTCATGTATGTTTAAAGTCCTTTTTACCCATTGTAATTTTACCCCATGGTATGGAAGGAATCTTTCTTTTATTTACCCTACAAGGTACTTTTTGACTTTTCCGACAAAAGTACGAGAAAATTGTTTTTTTAACGTATACGGCATGAAAGGATTTTTACGGTTATATAAAGCCTTATTTTCATGAATATTCCTCTAAAATATTTCATTACTATTTTCAAAAAAATCCTTTTCCTTTAAAATTTCATGACATTTTGTGAAAAGAAAATGATTTTGAAGAAAAAAGGATATTTTCCTCAAGAATTCATTTCAAGTGTTTTATCAAAACCATTTTCATATAAGATGACATTATTTCACATGTGTATGTTTAAAGTATCATGTTTCTATGGTTTACATGGCTTCAATTTTCTTATTATGAAATGATATCCATTTCTTTTATATAGATTATGTGATGATGAGATGATGTTTATGAAACCCATTTTATTCGTTGGGTTATTATGAATGATGTATATTTATTTTGTGGCAAAAGTAAGAATGATTTCATTATGAGATGGGTGGGAACTATATCTACCTCCAATGCATTGGTTAAAGATTTATATCTCATGAGATAGACATGGCTGGAATGGTAAGTTAATCTGGTTCAGTATTACAGGACTGGAACGAGGAGTGAACTCGATTCAGAAAGGGACTTTGTCCACTAAGATGGTCTTGGCAGTAATTCCTTTCAACTATGGAAATCATTACATATGCTTAATGGACGCCACAATTACATGTTTTATTCCCATGCTATTTTATCATGATTTATGTTCCATTATGATCTATGCCTTACGTAATTCCACGATTTATGTCTTTGCTCAAGATTTTGATGTTTAAACATTATGTTCATGTTTTCAAGTTCAAATGTATAAGGTATGTTTTATTTTATCCATTCTTACCCTTACTGAGCATTTGAGCTCACCCTTTTTATGTTTTATTTTCCCTCAGGATTAAAAGAAAAGTTTTAGGTAAGGAAACAAAAAGTGGAAGATCTTTATGGGAGATGTTGAAGATCTTTCACCACGATTAAAAGATTATGTTCCAAGTTTCCAAAGACACTAAACTATTATGGTCCTTGTGTGTCTATTTTTTTATGTATTAAGTATTCCACAAAAGTAATGTAATATCTATGTACATAAATCTTCGGGTCTCTACAGTTCGTGTCAGAAGAAATGTTTAGTCAAACTTTGGAAACTAGGATGCGAAAACATTAGTGAGATCCCTAGAGATATTTATAAGGTATGTCTAGGGATGTCCCTCAGGATAAGTATATGTATAGGTTATAGTCTTATAACTATGGTAACGATCTTAGAATTTAACCTAAGTTGATTAGATATTGACGGTAATCCCCCTTTATTATGTTTTTTTCCCTAGTATGATTTTTTCCTCTCACAGTATTCTTTTTGGGTTTTAGAAAATGGCTAGAAACAGGAAGATTCCAGATAATGGAGGATATGATGGACAATGGAATGATATTCTTCATGAGAAACAAAATGAAAATGGATTTGGAAGTCCAAACATTGTTATTATTCCTAATCATAAATCTCATAATATGATCAATAATCTCAACTTTGGTAAGTTTCCCGACTCAGATAATAAGATAAAGATGGAGTTTCATGATGATCATAGAAGAAATAAAGTTCAATTCCCCTCATGTAAATCATGTGGGAAGAGGCATCAGGGAGATTGTTTCAAAGGAACTGTAAGATGATTTGGGTGTTGAAAAGAAGGACACAAAGCCAGTAAGTGCAAAAGAAAAGTTTCAGTTTACAGCATGGACAAGGATAGTGGTATTGCTACGACATCAACAATGATTAGATTTTTTAAATTTGGAATGTATGGGCATTATGCAAACCAATGCCCTAAGGGAAAATCTCATGAAGAGAATCAGCATGGTTATATGGGTAGTATTTATGTGGATGATGATGAAGAGACTACAAATGAAATATGAGATGAAAAAAATTGATAAAGCTCAGTCAGTGGTTTAAGAATTTAGTGGAATGATTGTATGTTTATAAAGAATAATGTATGATACTATGGAATAAAGAATCATCTAAGGATTGTTAGACTATTTTTTTTCTAAAGTATTTTAAAGTATATGTTCAATGGTACTGGTAACCATGGAAGGTTATTCAGATATTATGCACATAATGAAGGGATACGAAGATAATGAGATGTTTGATTGTATTCATGAGTTCATGGCTGATATAAGGACTAAGTGATATTATTGTTTGATTATATAGATTTTTTTGGGATTTTGGTATGTGGAAAGAGTTACCTTTAGATAGTATTCATGTTTTCAATAAGGTTATATGGTAATTTATGTTTCAAGAGAATATATGACTAAGGTATTCATGTGTTTGGAATACAACCAACAAGATATATCTTATGATATATGTGGGATAAATGCTTGTATTCCCATTCTTGGTAGATAACCTTTCTAGTAATTGTTTTCTTTATACTATGAGCTTGGACCGAAGTATTTTAGATAAGCCTAAATATTGGAATGGATTATGTTGGATATAATTTAGTTCGATATTAATGATGGGATGTTATAGTAATGTAGTTTTAAAAAAAGGACAACCTGTAGGACAGACGACAGCCCATCGTGTCGGACAAGGCTGTGGGAATCGAACCCACAACCAAAGTGCGACTAGCCTTTATTGCCTACCACTGGCCTACAGGAAGTCCCTATTTAGTAGAAACTAGTTTTATTTTATTAAGCAGTATGATATATGAAGTATAAGTCCATTTTAGGAACCATATATTATTAATCTCACTATAGATGGACTTATGTATTTTTTGATAAATTTTCTAACCTTTTGTTTGAGACAGATGGAATGACCCATTATTCTATCACATGATCTGATAACACTTCACGAATGACAAATTCAAGTTCATTTCATTAAGAGATGAAGTGTAAATTGTCCAAAGAACGACCAACGGTCAGACTGTACCAAAATCACAAAATTATTTCTTCTAATTCTAATTTCATCAACTTTAGGGAAATATCTTGAAAACCAAAAATGTTGTCCTAGTGCCCTTATATCCAATGAATCAGATGGTACCTTAGATCATCACAAATCTATGGATTTGTGATTGATGGATTTTTCATATCCATGTTCTCTACCACTCTCCATCAGAACTTGATGGTTATATTTTTCTTCCATATCCATATTTTCACCTATGTTATCCTATATGGAAACCCAGTGATGAGTTTCTTTGGGTAATAGTTACATTTCATACTTTAGTTTTAAAAATTAAGTTTTTGGTATTCCTTTTTACGATGTGGGTTTCTATTAAATAAACTTTCGAGTAGTAAACCATTTATAACCCCGACGAATTTCGAGGGCGAAATTCATTTTAAGGTGGGTAGAATGTAACAACCCGATATTTTATGATAAGTATTATTTTTAATTTATTTGATGTCATTTGTTTTAGGCTACAACAAGATTATCTTGTTCTATACTTCGCACTTTATTATCTTCAAGTATACACAACACTATTCTTAGATTGTGTTACACACAATTTCAAGTTCGTTTTATAATAGTCATTCTACGCAACATTGAGTGTGTGTGTATATATATATATATTCAATGTATAAATGAAATATGGTTGGATTCTATTATATGAAATGATAAAGGATTCTTGCACAACACACAACCCTGACTTGGCTTTCATTACACGCAATCGGGACCTTCCTCGATAGCGTGTGTTATATGCAATACCGGGTTTTACTAAACAATGATATATTATTATAATATTATTATGAACTAGCCGTTATGAATAGTATTAACTAAATTTTGAATTTTATAACATTATTATTCATATTAAACATTTTCTAGAACATGGTATAAGAAC
The DNA here is from genome assembly GCA_963277665.1 of Viscum album. NCBI lineage: Eukaryota > Viridiplantae > Streptophyta > Magnoliopsida > Santalales > Viscaceae > Viscum > Viscum album. The sequence goes on from OY728132.1 coordinate 1,592,372,307, forward strand.
AAAATAAATTTTTCGTGTAGAATAAGTATTTTTCAAAAAATGCAGTTTTGTCGCCTTTTGATGGCGCACCCACTTTAAATCTAGTTTTTGACATGTTTATAAATTAAATTTTAAAAATAAAATTATTATTTTTAATCAGGATATAAAATTTTACCTTGGATAAATTTTTCATATTATTCTGAAAACTTTTATATTTTAATGAATAGTAAAAACACGCTATATTTTAATTAAAAACAACTTTTTTCATCGTAATAACTTATGTGATTAAATTATAATATTGAATGGTTTAAAAGTATAAATAGAATATATTTTTACCATTTAATATAATTTATGTCATTATCCTTGATTTTACATTGAATTCATAGGTTAAATAAATTCAATCTTTTGCAATGTTTTAAACAAAAACCCGTTTTCTTTCGACAACGGGATTAATTTTAATTTAATTTCTGAAACTTCTGTGTATTGAATTTGGAAAAATGGATTCCATATTTGGAATCAGTGGGTCCAAATTATATTAATAGACTACTTTTTATTTTTGGGCTTTATGAATAGTAACAAAGGTAAATTTTATTTACCATAGTAAAAGGTAAATTAGGTAATTAAGGGTAAATATAATATTATAAAATTATCCTAATACTTGTCTTAATACAATTGGATGATTATAATTTTTCCTAAGTCATATTTGGGTCGAAATGGAATCCATTAGAACCCACTTGGAGGTGATTAAGACCTTTAGTTTATTTTATTTAAAGGAAAGTGAAATATGTCTCACTCAACTTTAATAATTAAAGTATTTTTAATATAAGTTTATACAGAATATAAATTCGGTTATAAATACTCATTTGAAAGATAAAATGTTTTTCTTTGTCATGGTAATATATTTGTAATTTTTTAGAGTTATTTAATTACCTTATTATCTTATACATTAATGATGCAGAAATTATTTATTTAGTGAAAAATCAATAATATAGTTTTTATTGAAATAGTAATACATATCAAAAGGCCCAAAAATCTGAAAAAAAATTATTATTAGTGTATATATAAACCCTAATCATCCACTGGCCTAATTTTGGACCATTTGGATCCTTATTAAGGCGATTATGACACTTATATTATTTTATTTTAAATGATTCCAAAATTGTCACCTTCATAATTTAATAAATATAATAATTTAAATATTGTGATTTTAAGATGATAAATTCGAGTAAAAGTATTATTGCTAAATTTAATAGATTTATCTTCATAATAGGATTGTATTTTTAATTTTTATGCAACAAATAAGTATATTAAATAATTATACAAAAATGTTGTAGTAATTATTTTATTAAGAGATAAACCAAATAAATGGTTTTAAAGATAATAAAATAAATATTATATGAACTATTTAATGTGCTCCACTAATTTTCTACATACATATGACATTTCATGAATCTATTAAAGTTTCTAGTTTGAACATATCTTCTGTATATATTTTATTTAAATTCAAGTAAATAAATAGTGTCAAAATTGACACTTGTTATTTTATAAAAATAACATATTATAAAATTGTTTAAAAATCACAAAAATATTTAAAAATTATAAATTTAAATATATATGGTCTAAAATTTTATAAAGTATCCAATTATGAACAATTCACAACAAATAAGTAATTATTTGTCATAATTTAAAATTTAGAATGTTATTACCACAAATAAAATTAAATTGATTAAATAAGGATAAATCAAGTTGATAATGTTTAAAATAAATTCCTAACATGTCTAAATTTTATTGTTTTATGATATTACAACCATATCTAATCTAATATTTTGATATTAGTCATTTTATAAGTATTTAAGTGGGGATGGGATTTAATATAAACTAATATTTCTTATATTTCCAAAGGTGCCCCTCTCCTCCCTTATAAAAGGGCACCTCCTCCCTCTCTTCCTCACACCACTTTGAGCCGTCAAGCTCGGCCAAACCCTGCCAAATTCTCTTCTCCACTTCCCTAGAAACATACTAGAGGTCCTTTTATTCTTCAAAGACCAATTTTGGTGCCCTAAGAGTAGGTTTCAAAGAGGCGCTTCAAAGAAGAGGTAATGTCCGTTACCGATTCTTTCAAATTTATTTCTTCTTACACTTCTTCTTCTTTAGTAGTTTCATTATGAAGTAATAACATCAGTATCACTAATATACTGATATGTTATTATAAGTATGAAACAACCCTATTTCCCTATCTATCCATCCTACGGAAAATGAAATCACCGCACGTGCGTACGTACGGAATACCGTCTCCACGTCGTGGTGTAATCTATTTTCCACCACCACCTTACATGGATGGGTATAATGGTGAACGTAATGAATATATATGATTATTGTAAAGTGATATTGATTCTATAATATTATACATACACTTTAATACAATTCCACGATCATGGGAATGATATCATCGCTCGTGCGTACGTACGGAATACCGTCTCCACGACGCGATAAGATTCACTCTCCATGATAACCATTCAAGAATGATTATAAAGTATATATAATAAGTAATCATGAAATATATGACATAATAATGCTACTATATTTATGTATATATATATTTATGTCATCTACTTAATTCCATTCAATTCAATAAGGAAACGAAAATAGCATTCATGCGTACGTACAGCCTACCGTCTCCATGAACGGTGTATTTCGTTCCATTTATTGATCCATTATATATATATTCTGAATATATATTATATATAAATAATGTTTTACATTCTTTATGTTATTAATCATGATCTAAGTAATCATATGAATAATTACATGTTAAAACACAAACGACAAATGAAACGATTTTACCCAAAACGCTACTTTAACATGAATTTACAAAAGAACGGGTAATATAAAGTCATAAGTGAACCATATATGATATAATAAAAATGAATATGATTCGGTAATAAGTCAATGACATTATTTAAATCATTATACAGGAGTTTTGGATACGTACGAAGCATATTGGACCTAAGGTAAGGGATAATTGTACAAATCTCATTTTTATTCGAGATTGCTTATTCGTAAGTATTTACTGGGGTTATTGCTATCATCCATTTCGATGTTCTATAAAAGTGTATTCATGTATGTTTAAAGTCCTTTTTACCCATTTGAATTTTACCCCATGGTATGGAAGGAATCTTTCTTTTATTTACCCTACAAGGTACTTTTTGACTTTTCCGACAAAAGTACGAGAAGAATTTTTTTTTAACGTATATGGCATGAAAAGATTTTTACGGTTTTATAAAGCCTTATTTTCATGAAGCTTTATCTAAAAGATTTCATGAATATTTTCAACAAAATCCTTTTCTTTTAAAATTGCATGACATTTTTTGAAAAGAAAATGATTTTTGAAGAAAAAAATGATATTTTCCTCAAGAATTCATTTCATGTGTTTTATCAAAACCATTTTCATCTAAGATGACATTATTTCACATGTGTATGTTTCAAGTATCATGTCTCTATGGTTTACATGGCTTCACTTTTCTTATTATGAAATTATATCCATTTCTTTTATATGCATTATGTGATGATGGTATGATGTTTATGAAACCCATTTTATTCGTTGGGTTATTATGAATGATGTATATTTATTTTGTGGCATAAGTAAGAATGATTTCATTATGAGATGGGTGGGACCTATCTCTCCCTCCAATGCATTGTGTAAAGATTTATATCTCATGAGATAGACATGGCTGGAATGGTAAGTTAATCCGGTTCAGTATTACAGGACTGGAACGAGGAGTGAACTCGATTCAGAAAGGGACTTTGTCCACTAAGATGGTTTTGGAAGCAATGCCTTGGCTACTATGGAAATAATTACATGTGCTTAATGGATTCCACAATTACATGTCTTATTCCCAGGCTATTTTATCATGATTTATGTTCCATTATTATCTATGCCTTATGTACTTCCACGATTTATTTCCTTGCTCAAGATTTTGATGTTTAAACATTATGTTCATGTTTTTAAGTTTAAATGTATATGGTATGTTTTATTTTATCCATGCTTACCCTTACTGAGCATTTGAGCTCACCCTTTTTATGTTTTATTTTCCCCTAGGATTAAAAGAAAGGTTTTAGGTAAAGAAACAAAAAGTGTAATATTTTTATGGGAGATGTTGAAGATCTTTCACCATGATTAAAAGATTACGTTCCAAGTTTCCAAAGACACTAAACTATTATGGTCATTGTGTGTCTCTTTTTGTTATGTATTAAGTATTCTGCAAAAGTAATGTAATATCTATGTACGTCAAGCTTCGGGTCTCTATACTTATTGTCCAGAAAAACCCAGAATACATGCCATGTAGTTTTGACTACATGCCATGTGTTCTTCTGTTTGGGAAGAAACTATTTTTTCTTAAGTACACGCCATGTACCTTATGTATATGTTGTGTAGTCTCTAACCGTGTCATAGGCCATGTGGGCAGAGACACGGGATAGGTAAGTTCTTGGAGAAAACACGCCGTGTACCGGTTGTATACGCCATGTAGGCTTGACCATGTGTTCGCTCGTGTAACTAAAAACATGGAAAGGTAAACCTTAAGCAATACACGTCGTGTCAGGATTGAACATGCCATGTAGTCTGACCCTGGTAGCTGGTTGTGTAGCCAACAACATGGGTCATTTGGGGCTTCTTAGTACACACCGTGTTCATTCGGAACATTCTATGTAGTGAAAACTGGGTACACAGGCCATGTCACTAACAATACGGGCCGGTAAAGCTTGTCTTGTGCACGCTAAGTACCTATGGGACATGTTGTATAGCCTTGACCGGTGAGAGACTGTGTGGACTTGGTCGTGTGGCTAGGGAAACAGGGTGGTGTACACACCGTGTGTGGGTGTAACACGCTGTGTAACCTTGTTCTAAGGGGAGTTGTGTGGCTTAGTCGTGTATAGGGACTCGGGCAGGGGAAGAAAATTCAAGTACACACCGTGTGTAAGGACAAAACGCCGTGTGCGGGGTGTTACACGACCAGTTCTGGCCGAAGTACACACCCATGTGAAAGACTTCAGGAAACACGCTGTGTAGTTATTATACACACCGTGTAGTCTTGTTTTGTAAAACTTTAATGTTTTCTTTCTCATGTTCCCTTCTTACATTTCCGGTTCTTAGTCCTTGATGATTTTAATCTAAGGCATGTGTTTAACCTTGTAGAGTCATGCTGCCAAGATGACCTTGAGTTGTTTGCCTAGAGAGTGGTGATGATTATACTCCAGAGATGGTAGGCCATGGGCTACTGATGGATCCTCCAGAAGTGCCAGATGCGGCTCTATACGTTATACCAAATGCAGGCGTGGATGCACAGTTCTGTGAAGGCTTCATGCAGTTCACGCAGACCTTCCAGGGAGCACTACGGGTTGCCACATCTATGGCATAGATGACACGTATATTCCAGTAGTAGCATCTACCTACATTTTCAGGGGATGGAGGACCACTGGTTGCAGATTCATGGTTGGGTTCTATGCAGACGATCTTTGATCATCTGGAGACGCCTCCTGGGAGGAGGTTCAAGCTCACAAATGACATGTTTCATGATTCCTATAAGAGATGGTGGGATGTTACCACCCAGACTGAGCATCACTGAGACATGGTGTGAAAAGATTTCCAGGCATTCTTCTATGAATTTTTCTTTCTGGAGATGCTAAGGGTAGATCGAGCTCGATATTTCATGAATATGTAGTAGGGCGCCATGTTAGTGATGGACTATTCTGCCTGCTCCACCGAGCTTCAGCATTTTTCACCTGTTCTGGTGGGTGATGAGACATTGAGGGCGAAACACTTTGAGAATGGTCTTTGATATGAAATCTGAGCACTGGTTAATGTTTTTAGGTTTCCAACAGTGCATGATATTGTGAAACAGTCATTGATTACTGAGCGGAATCTGTGAGAAGCTATTGGTGTGGACCTGGTCGGTTCAACACCGATCTATGGAACTAATTCTATTGGCAATAGGAAGAGGCATATGGATTTCTCTCATGGTGGTAGTACTAGCCAGAATAATTTTTCAGGTGTCTAGGTCATGTGTTATCAGTGTGGTAAAGAGGGGCACAAAGGACCTCAGTGTCCACGTGACCACATGGAGTGCCGAGCTTGCGGAAGTATGGGCCATCTTCGGCATTTTTGCAGGGTGTTTCCACCAGTGACTAGTGAGAGGGGTTCTTTGTAGACTCCGCATGCAGATTCAGGGCCAGCAGCTTCTTACCAGTCAATAAATTGGTATACGTCAGGATGTTCAGGCCAAGGTGTTGGTCGTTGTCATGGTATCCAGACACCAGGATCAAAGAGACAGAAGGGCGGTTCATCTCAGGGGAGCCAAGCTGTGTCAGAGGTCCGCGGCACTGGGCAGACATATGCGGTGCAACAGACCCAACAGAAGTAGGATCCCGGACCTTCCACTATCATAGGTACTATTCTAGTTGCTTCTATCTTATCTTTTGTACTTTTCGATATTGGTGCTACACATAGATTCATTTTTGTGCCCTTTGTGGAGAGCATTGGGCTCTGTATTTCTTCTTCTTCTAATATCATGATTCTAGACACTCCGTTGGGAATTAGAATGGAAAGAGTGCAATATTGTAAGGAGTGTCCCCTAGAGGTTGGTGGGTGTCACTTCCTATAGGACCTCTATGTCTTAGAGATGACAGCCTATGATGTCATTCTCAGGATGGACTAGTTGGTACCCTTTCGATCCTTTGTGGATTGCTATCATCACAGGGTGAGTTTTACATCACCAGAGGGCGGAGAGTTTCTATACAAGGGTGAATGGGATTTCTATCTGAGCCGAGCTGGACCCGAGCATCGTGGTAGAGGTGGAGTGACAGCCCAAATTGCGAGTTAATATCTAGATGAATAGGGAACTTGTCCAAAGGATTTCCCTCTAGTGTTTAATCGTTTTAGGGATGTCTTCCTGGACGAATTTTCATCTCTACCTCCAGAGTGAGAGGTGGACTTCTTGATTGAGATTGTTCCAGGAGCGGAACTGGTGTCCATTCCTCTTTATAGGATGGTTATGCCAGAATTGCAGGAGCTCAAGAGGCAGTTAGAGGAGTTACAAGCCAAGGGTTTTATCTGACCCAGTACTTCTCACTGGGGTTCACCTGTCCTTTTCACTAAGAAGGCAGATAGTACCCTCAGAATCTGCAAGGATTATCAGAAACTGAACCAGTTGACGGTTAAGAACCAATATCCCTTACCGAGAATTAATGATCTTTTTGATCAACTTTGAGGATCACGAGTGTTCTCAAATATTGACTTGAGATCCAGATATTATCATTTGTGCGTTAGACCATCGGACATACTGCTTACAGCCTTTCGGAGCATATATGGTCAATAAGAGTACTTGGTCATGCCGTTCGGACTCATAAACGTGCCAATAGATTTAATGGATCTGATGAATCATGTGTTCCACCCATATCTATATTATTTTGTGTTAGTCTTCATGGATGATATCTTGGTGTACTCTCACACTCGACACAACCATGCCACCCATCTTGATATCATCCTGAGTACACTAAGAGAGCATCAGTTATATGCTTAGCTCTCAAAGTGACACTTTTTGATGGACCAGATTCACTTCATGGGTCATATTATCTCAGAGGAAGGAGTTACAGTAGACCCAGAGAAAGTGAGAGCAGTAGTTTCCTGGGAGTATCCTAAGAATGTGTTTGAAATACGGAGTTTCTTGGGGTTGGTTGGTTACTACAAGCGCTTTATATAGGACTTCTCCCACTTAGCAGTGTCGTTGATGGTGTTGACTAAGAAGGGTATGGTGTTCATTTGGTCAGAATATTGCAAGACAACCTTTTAGAATCTGAATGGAAGGTTGACATCAGCACCAGTCCTGATACTTCCAGAGGAAGGGAAGAGTTATACAGTTTACTGTGATGCATCAGGTATTGGGCTGGGAGAAGTGTTGATGTAGGGCGACCGAGTAGTTGCATACGGGTCTCGGAAGTTGAGGCCACATGAGAGGAATTACCCGACGCATGATCTCTAGTTGGCTGCATTTGTTCATGCGTTACATTGTTGGAGACATTATCTCTTAGGATAACATTTTGTGGTGTTTACGGACCACAAAAGTCTTAAATACATCTTTACCCAGCGTGACTTGAATTTGAGACAGTGAAGTTGTGTTGAATACCTTCAGTCCTTCGACTTTGAGCTTGCTTATACACCTGGTAAAGGTAATGCAGTAGCTGATGCACTGAGTATGAGAACTCAGATACAGGTAGTGCAGGAGGCTAGTGGCGAGTGGTAGCTTATGCATTTGTTCTCTAAGTGGATATCTTTCAGCCTTAGCTGTGACTTCTACCCTCTTGGATAGAGTGAGGATGAGACAGCTATCAGATTCGGTAGGCCTAGTTATACAAGAGTCGGTGGAGAGTGAAGACCCTCCTTCTGGTTGGACAATAGGCGATGACGAGGTACTACATATCCATGGATGAGTGTGGGTTCCAGGGGATATATGAGAGGATTTGATGCAGTAATTTCATGTTTCATCTTGGGCAGTGCATCCTGGAGCTACCAAAATGTACCGTGACTTGAGACGTCAGTATTGGTGGCCAGGTATGAAAAGAGAGGTAGCTGGTTTTTTTACGAGATGTTCCACCTATCAACAGGTGAAGGTGGAGCATCAGAGGCCATCCAGACTATTACAACAGTTACCCATTTTGGAGTGGAAATGGGATGATGTCACGATGGACTTCGTGACAGGGTTACTGAGGTCACCATGAGGCAATGATTCCATGTGAGTTGTTGTGGACAGACTTACAACGGTAGCTCACTTTTTTCCGATCAAGGAGAACTTTGGTGTTGATGAGATCAGGATGTTTTATATCTAAGAGGTAGTAAATCTTCATGAGGTCCCTCGTTCTATTGTTTCAGATTGGGATATCCGTTTTACATTTTGTTTCTGGCAGAGTTTTCAGAGGGAACTGGGTACACAGGTGCTTCTGAGCACAGCTTACCACCCTCAGACTGATGGCCAGTCAGAGCGTACAATACAGGTGTTATAGGACATGGTGTGTGCATGCGTCCTAGACTTTGGGGGATCCTGGAAGAAGCACATACCCCTAGTTGAGTTTGCCAACAATAATAGTTTTCATGCAACTATTGATATGGCACCTTACGAGGCTTTATATGGTAGTCCATGCCGATCACCCTTATTCTAGTTTGAGGCAGTTGAGGTAGCTTTACTAGGACCACGTCTCGTGCAGGAGACTTCAGAGAAAGTCCAGTTGATTTAGTAGCGGATTTCTAATGTAGAGTCTTGTCAGAAATATGATGCTGATCACCATAGACGACCCTTGGAGATCATGGTCAAGGATCAGGTTTTCTTGCGTGTTTCACCAAGGTTGGGACACAGGCGGATCATTAGATAGGGTAAACTTTCACCGAGGTGTGTAGGGTAGTTTAAGATTCTAGAGAGAGTCAGGCTGGTTCCCTATTGGTTGTAGTTACCACACAAGTACCAGGCCATGCACAACGTCTTCCACGTATCTCAGCTGCGCCATTATCACTCAGACTCGTCTCACATTTTACATCCTGAGGAGGTTGAACTTCAGGTTGATGCATCCTTTGAGGAGCATCTGATTCGTATTGTTGATAAGAGCATGACGGTTCTACAAGGCCGGGCAATTCCTCTCGTATGATTGTTATAGCAGCATGGCCGAGTGCAGGACGAGACCTCGGATCGGGAGACCAACATACATGCTCAGTGGCCTAAGTTGTTCTCAGCTTTATCTTCACCACCCTTGGAAGGGAAATTCGGGGACGAATTGCTTTAAGGGGAGAAGTTTGTAAGAACTGGGTTCTTATTCTTAAGGTATGGGTTTCTTCTTTTCTTTTTTCCTTAAGTTTTTTTGAGAAAATAAGGTTAATGTGGGGAAAATCCCAAATTTATGGGTACATGCCATGTACTTTTCCACACGTCGTGTACTTTGGAAGTGTGGGATTAGTATACAGGGCGTGTAGGCATGTCAGTGATTAAGGGTGTAAAAACTAACAATATGTTGTGTACTTAGTAATAAAAGTTGTGTAATCAGTTAGTAGGTGAACATTATGGCGGTGGAAGCAGCCTCCAGAGGAACGATGTTACACACCATGTACTTAGTAATATACATCATGTAATCAGTCGATGGATGAACAGTAAGGCGGTTAAGAGTAGCTGCTGGTGAACAGTTAAAAATAAAGTACATGTCGTGTACTTGAGAGTACACACTATGTAGTTATGTTTTTTCGTTAAAAATAGGCAGTATCCTCATTCGGCAGAGGAGGCAGAGAAGTCGTCTGGAGCACTGGGAGAGGAGGATGAGGCATAGAGGAGCTCTTGATCGCACACCAGGATTCTGATTCTTCTGTCGTTAATCCCATTTGAACCACGTGGGTAACTTATTCCCTATTATTAAAACTTTCCTTCCAATTATTTCCCTAAGGAAAGTTATTAAGTTTGAACTGGTAATTTTTTATCTCAGATTTACATCGTTCTTGGTTGTTTTGGGAGGCGCCTTTCATGTATATCGATCAGAGGAGATCGAGGTAGGTGGTCTTGTGTTTAATTCCAACTGTCGATTTGTTTTTGTGTACCGTTTTTCCACACGCCCATGTTCGGGGTGTTGTATGGCTGAGACTTTAACTGTTGTGATACCTAGAATTTCTTAGGTAATCTAATGAATAAGTATAAACTGCTTTTTTTGGTCGTTTCTTTGATCTGGGGCCACCCTAAGGGTGTGGTTCCCTTGTTTAGTCGTTTGGCCAGGATACCCGTGGGTATGCCATGATTATAGCATGTTTTGAGTTTTCTTGAGAGGAAACACATATGAATTGCTTGTTTTTTCATTGGGCTTGGCCCGGTTACTTGTTTTCCCTATGGAATGCCAGAGGGCAGTGTTTTGTTTAGCTTGAGGGCAATGTTCCTTATGTCTGAGGGCATAAACTTCCATGCCTAAGGGAAATATCTCATATGCCTGAGGGAAATATTAGTTATGTCTGAGGTTAGTCACCTGAGGGTTTCATTTCTACTTACCTGAGGGTAAGGATTTTTATATTTGAGGACAATTTTTACTTGAATATTCACTGTGGTGATTTCTTATGTTGTATCTGCCAAGCTAAAGCACAGTCTTGGAATTGATAAATAATTATTAAAATGGAAATGTAACTGGTAGAGATAGTTACTTTGAGTACTTCCTAGCTTACTGCATTTTATTATTGCACACTTTTGTTGCACATTTTCATTGACAGTTGGGTATGGGCCTTTGCTGGTTGCCTACTGGGATTTTTTTCTCACACCCTGTTTGGGTCATGTCTCAGGCCCAAACAGATTATATTGATGCAGTTGTCGATAAGGGAAAGGGTCCCTACAAAGGTACATGATTGTTGCAGAGGAGTAGAAGAGCATGGTACCGCTCTTAGTCTTGCGATGCTGCTACATTCCTGTTGCACTGTTTTGGTTTAGTTTTGTTGTACTTTGTACCTTGTGTTGTATTGTATCAGATTATAGTGTATCCTATTTTGGATGTTTTCTTAGTATTAGTAACATGTTGCATCATCATATGTATGTCTCTTGGTTATTTTTTTACTTCAGTTCTCTTGTCCATTTCAAGTTAATACTATTTACTGCTTCCGATTTTGTGTTTTTATATGTATTCTGCTACGCTACACTTTGACAAATGAGGGCATAGTTTCCCCACTACGAGTCCTAGGCCCCTGTTGCTAGTCGGTAGCCTCTGGCATTTGGGGAAATGCGTTTGAGGTCATGTGACCAACTGGGTCTAGGGCAACCATTGTTTGGCACCCAGATCTAGGATGTTACATCGACTTTATATTATATTTTAGTATAAGTTTGTTTTTGGGTTCAAAAACGGGATTTTTCTTTAAACTCTTTTAAAGTGTATAATGTTTCTCCTCTTTAATTAATTAAAATCATACCTAATGAGGAATATTTTAAATCAAATTTATAGAACATATGTCAATAAAAATTCATTGGGATTCATACAATGATTATTATTATTCATAGAGTTAATATGAAATCATCTTTTGCTGGAAAATACACTTCTTGAAAACCCGCCTTTTAATCGTGTCTGCGTATTTAATTTTAAATTAATTTTTTCCAATAATGTGAATTAAATTTGGTAAAATAAATTTTATATTTTTAATCATCATGATTTATACTGTCTAATAATGTAAAAATAATTTTTGGTCATAATTAATAGTGAAAATAGTAAAAATATTTTACTGCGGTTAAGGTTAAAATGTGTTTACCGAGGGTTAAACTAAAAAGATACTGGTTAAAATGACCTAAAAACTTTTCTAAATTATATTGGTTGGAAATATTTTGACACTTATTACCTCAGACTATATTTTTATGTTACCCTAAGATACGTTTTCATTAATATGACCAATATAATAATTTAAGTAATGAAAAATGCAAAATGTCACCATCTTGCTTTTAAATTTCAATAATATATTCAGATAGGGGAAAAAGAAATATTTGAAAAAAATTTATTGTAATTTTGAGTATACTTTAGTTAATTTCATGCATGTAATTTATTTTTAAGTTTTATTAATTATATAATTACTTAAAATACTTAAGCAACGCTAACACAATAATTATTTAATCAATTAAAAAGTAAAATAAATTATACAAAAAATGTAAAAAGTAATATAAATTGAATGAATTATTTTATTCCATGTATTTTGTATATAAATATAATATGATATATAGGTGTTAAAATAATATATTTTAATTCAACCTTTTTCTTGATATTTTTAATGAAAAATTAAATGAATAGTATCAAAATTTACATTGATGTTATTCAATAATAAATAATATTTTATTAAATGATTTAAAATTCCTAAAAATCCTACCCTCTACCAATTTATTGGTATATGTTTACAAATATCATCCATATCCCATTAATGTACCAATTATTCTTTTATAATAATTATATTCACCCCTAAATAGTAAAAAACTTTATTACCATGGTAAAGGGTAAAATAGGGTTTTGCACGTTTCATGTGCTTGTATTAAAATTGATTTTCCACACACATAGGATTTTTTATTTTTAAATTTAATTTAATATTTAAATTTATAATGTATAAATTATCTTATAAGATGCATTTAATTTTTAGTCTTAAAGGATAAATTACCTAGATAAAAAACTAGTTACCGTAGAGAAAACTAAACTATTAAAAGTAAGGAACCTTAGAAGTTAAGAAAAAACATGTTTAAAACATGAGTATTTTATGTGGTAGAGGTATTTTTCAACCATAAATTCCCTTAAATCCATTATTTTTTATTTTTTTAGGATCTTGGGGTGATAGTCACTTCTCATTATTGAGTAGTTCTGGGTATTTACACAAATGTCACTCCACCATTATAAAAAAGCCACATATTCTCCTCTCCTCTTTAAAACTTCAAAACCTTTTATTTTGACTAAAAAATTCCCAAATAAGTTCCTTAATTCCCTCTCCACATCCTATAATCCTTTTTTTCAAAAATATAACCTAATAAGACTTTTGTTGCTTACCTAAGAAGGTTTTTTGAAGAAGAGGTATCATGCTTAACTTAGAGTCTTTATTTTATTTATTCTTTAACCTCCTTCAAGTATTATTAAATTATGATTATATAATAACACCAATATCTACCATATAATTATATGTTATAATGTTAATTAAATAAGCTAAATCCTTCTCATATTCTACAAAATGGGATACAAAATCATCATTCATGTATACAATGGGCTACCGCCTTGCCAGCCGATGTCATTCATTTTCCTTCATCACCTATGACGAGTTGTTATAATGATGGATTTAAATTATATATATGATATTATTAAAATATTTATACTTATTGAGTTATTATATCACATATACATTCTTAATTTTCATTCCATGTGGAATATGATAATATCGATCGTGTGTACGACGGACTACCTCCTCACGAAGTGATTTGATTTGTTTTTTGAATAATGATTTACATGGAAGTTAATAAAATTAAAGATAATAAATATATGTGATATTAATTATATAAAATGATATTAATGTCATATTTATCATTATTAAAATATAATATATCATTTTCTTTCTTACACTAAAAAATGATAACGTCATTCGTGTACGTGTAAACTACCGCCTCTACGAAGCGATGTGATTATTTTTTTCATCACCACATCATGAGATTGATATATATAAGTATATTTTTAAAAAAATATGGTATATAGGATATTATTATCATTATTTAAAGTTAAAATATTACTTAACTCCTTTCAATAATGACCACTGAAAATAGAGACATGACTCATGCGTAAGTACGGCCCACCATCTCTATGATCGTAACATAGTTCATTTTTCATAACCATCATTCATGATTGGTTTTACAAATTATAATTTATGTTTAAATATGATAATTATTTCTTGACTATTATTCTTTATATATTTAAATAAATACCTCTTTGACCAATAGTCAGCCTATCGAAGTCATTTTTGGCACATAAGCAAAATATAGTCAAAACACCTAATGTAAACCTAATTAATTAAGTAATTATATATAACATGGTAATAAGTGAAATAAAAGTAATATTAACTTTAAAAAGGTTCTAAAGAAATTAAATAATTATTATTCATGAAGATAAAGAATATACGTGACAATTTGGGCTCAAGATAAGTGACTTCGTCTCAATTTCTATTCATTGATGCATATTTTGATGTTATGAACATATATCCTTCAATTAGGTGTATATATAGCCCCTTTGATATGTTATATAATGAATTAATTTATTATCATGATATTTAAAAGTGTTTTTAAGTGCTATTCTTCCACGGGGCTTACGATTCAAATGTTGTTAAAGTGGTAAGGGACTTTCTTCTTAAAAAAACATCTTTTAAAGTTTTACAACCAACTCTTTCTCTTCCATGTCCATGTTTTAAAATGATTTTATGAATGTTTTTATATGAACATAAAATATTTATAAATTAAATTTTATTTATCTTTTTACATTATTTAAAATATTTTCAAAATGAATCTTTTTATGTGTTTCATACAGAATGTTTTGATAATGATAAAAGGAATGTTCTATTTTTAACCTATACGGTAAAAATGACTTTTTATACCACCATGACTATAATTTTATTTCTATATTCATTTGAATGCTTTCATTTTTTTTAAATTTAAAACCATCCTTCCCTTTTTCTGGGTATTTTGGTATTGAAATTTGTTTTTTAAAATAAAATTATATTTTGATATCTGAAAAGGTTTTGCATGTTGTTTTAAAAGATTTTTTCAAAAGCATTTAGTGGTGAAAAATTGAAAGAATTTTTTATTAATGATATGATAAGTGAGCATTATATGAAAAATGGGAGATCGTGATATAGTTTATACAATGGTTTGAACCACATTATAGCTCATGGGTGAAACCGATATAGATTATATAAAGGGTTAAGCCCCATTATAGATTATGGGTGAGCCCGATATAGCTTATATAAAGGGTTTCACCTCATTATATCTCATGAAAAATGAGTGATCCCAATATAGATTATATGAAGAGTTTTCCCCATTATATCTCTCTAATTCATTGGGTAAGGATTATGTTTTACTGATAAATATATTGGAAATTGATCGTATGGTTATTCCAATTTGAAAGGATTTTGAAATGGTATTATGAATATGATTATCTAAGTTGGGAAAAGGGGGTTTTATTTGATTCTAGGGTTTTAAAAGGATTTATTTGAGAAACAAATTGTGTTTTTTTAATATAGAAATATTTTATTTCATATGGTCAAATAACTTTGAATATAAAGGTAAATATTACATGGGTTTTCATGTTTTTCATTGGACTAATGGTTTTTTCATTTTTATGTCACTTATTGATATTTGTGTGCTCATCCCACATTTTTTTAAAATGATTTTTATAGGTTTTAAGAATGTTTTAGGGAAGGTAATAAGTCAAGTTTAAAGTATTAAATATTTTTCATAAAAAGAAATCATGCTTTATTTTAAAAGTTTAATGTTATGGGAAAAATGGATACTAATTGGAAGTTTCTGCTTTTTATTATATGGTTTTTTAATTTATGATTTATGACCTAATTCTATAAAAATCTAAACCTAAAAAGAACCTCAAAGTGAAAAATTGACTTATAGACTAAAACTCAAGATTATGTTATGATTAAAGCTAGGTCCTTATAGGTTTATTCTTTAAGAACTTAAAAAATTATGGTGGTGATCTTTGAATAAAAATTAGGATCCAACTTTTATGATAAATAAATATCCCTATAAAATCATTATTCAAGAGAAATCAAGAGAACTATTGTGCAAAAAAATCATAACCTTAGGAAAAAAATTTAAAACATATTTATTCAATCATAGAACTCTATATTCTACATCAATATCACCATTTCCTCCTCTTTATGTAACCTCCTTGATCATTCCCATAACCAAAAACCCAACCAATTATATAAATAAGACCTAAATATATCATTAAAATCAAATCCATCATCGATATACATGTATCCAAGTACTATATGATTCCACTGATCTCCCTTGATATCAATTTTGTTACACCTCAAAATGATAGTTCGTCATAAGGATGTCCACTCTTCAAATCTGATCATAAGTATAGGAAATAAGCTAGAGAAACAATATACCATAAACCATTTCCCCATTACATGACTAGCCACATATCACATAACCACAAACCACAACTCTAAACAATATCCACCATTACACCACTAAAGACCATGTCACAGACCACGTCACCACATAACTATGACCATATAAACATATAATGTATCTAAATTTCTATACACACATAAAATATCAATCATTCTAATAAAACATTGGTATAGTAATAGAGACATGATGGGTATCAACCATGTTCCCTCACCCTTATCTGTCTATCCCTCAACCATTACTACATAGCCACATCCTCCTCATTGTGACCACAAATTTAACATCATCACAACAGGGTATTTTGAGCATGTATTAGATCAAATTCATTCACCCCTCATACCAAACACAACCCAAAAAAATTATTATCATCATCTTTATAAAACCAAGTCATCCATCATGTTTCATACTTATAACTTTAATCCATTATATCTCATATACACATGCTTAATTTGATCCATCACAAACCATAACATAAACAATCCTATAGTATTGAGACCCATTATTTTTATATATAAATATTATATCATTTTATATTAATATAAAATAAATTTCATAGTAATACAATCCTAAGTAATGTAGACGTTTAGTGCATTTATAAACTTAGATACGTAAGCAAATGGTACATAAAATATGTACATCATTTCCAATTATTATCTTCATAACTAGAACCTTTATTAGACATATAATGAAATGCCCCGTCCCTAGTTACCTAGAGTCAGTTCATTATTAGATAACATTGGCATGATCACAAGAGATCAAGTCTCTAAAGACCGATTAGTTTAGTAGCCTTGGAAGTATTAGATACATACATAAGATTTACATTGCATTATGAAATAAAAAAATCATCATTGTGTCACCTTTGAACACACTCATATCCCATAGCCTATCCCTGCAGGTCAATCATAATATACTTCTTCACATCCTATGAAAAACAAAACATAATAAAGGGGTGATCTCAGATGCTTAGTAATGATAACAATATAGAAAAAACTTTCATAAATAAGCATAAACATTGAAGGCAACGTATAAGACTAAAACACAAGCCTTTTAAAATTAAACTTCAGCATAATATGGAAAAGATAAATCAAATGTTAACATTTACTTATTCACATGGATATTATACTAGTTGAATAATCACATGTAATATCAATAGCTAATTTCATAAGGATGTAATGCATAATGTCGGACATTGTAACTGTTGAGTCAAAAAGTTTTCCTTATGAATTTTCCATTCCTGTTTTTTTTTTAAATCACAAACACCTTATCTTAAGGAAAATTTCATTTACCTTTTGTTTTACTTGATAAGGGAAATTTTCCTTTCCCAAGTAAATTTATCCTTACCATGTTTTCCATTGTTCATTATTTTGTCTAAGTGTAAAAATCAGTTTCATATCTAAAAAACCTCGGAATCATATAATACTTAGATATAGAGCATTCTGTTTTCAGGATCCGAATTCAGATTCCAAGTTCCCTGAATTCAGACTCTGAACTCTTATAAGTTCTAACTCCGAGTTCTCTGAATTCAGACTCTGAACTTTTTTAAGATTAGGTTCTGAATTCTAATAAATTCAGACTCTGAACTTTCTAAGTTCAGACTCTGAATTCTCATCAATTTTGACTCCAAACCTTCTAAGTTCAGACTATGAATTCTTATGAATTCAGACTCAGAACTTTCTAAGTTCAGGTTTCGAATTCTTGTGAATTCAGATTTCGAATTTCCTTGAAATTCAGACTCCAGGATTATTTAGAATTCAGGTTCCGAATATCTTTATATTATAGATACCGAATGTCTTTTTGGTTAAACTCCAAACTTTTATTCCCTACATTCCGAATGATTGATTTTGGTTATATAACCATATTCTTCCTTAAATTTGTTTTGGTTATAAAATGATGTCTTGCATTCAGTTACTAACTAACCATTGTTTGAGTGACACGTGTACAGGTCCCTTCGAAATTCAAGGAAATATATGACCATTAGAGGGAGACAACCGTTGAAGTTGTGCCTATCAATAGGAGCTCATTTGAAAGAGCTCAAAATGTTAACTTTTATGAACTATTATATGATTCTAGAGATTACATGCTGAAGTGATTGGTAAAGAGATACTCTCATGCTTAGTGCGTACTAAACGTCTTGTTCAGATTTTCTTCGTGTAACTCTGAATGTTGCTGAGCACATTTGAGGGCTTCCAGGGATAGGAAGACAGAGGTGCCGACTACCTTGAAGTTGAGAGCTTGAGGGGATAAAAATACATACTTTGATCTCCATATCGAGGGATTACCCTGGTGTGGGTAAGACATACTTTATTCAAAGTATAAATCAAGGGACCTTTATCCAAGGTTGTTGGATACCCTTCTCTTTGGGTTAAAATATTTACTACTTGTTACTTGTTTGTTACAAGTTTTCTGCTGAATTTTGTTTGTTAAGGAAAGTATAACTATCTTATACTTCCTTAAATTTGTACACTCTGTTATAGTGAGATTCTATACGCTTTAAGGTAGAATCTTTATCTTTGTAAACTTTTGTTAAGTTTCATTTCCAGATTCACTTTTCCAGAATTACATTCTCAGAATCATATTTCTGGAATCAAGCAAGTTTTTAGAACTTATAGGTTTTGTGAATTTACCTTGTTTAACCTTTTTAAACAATAGAAAGGTTTTTAACCAACATTAAAAGTTCCCAAATAATTTTTAAAGTATACAATTCACCCCCCCCCCCTCTTGTATATTGAGCATCATTATTACGATACGATAATCAGTATCGTCTATCATTTTGATCCAACAATTGGTATCAGAGGAGGTATCTGAATTTCATATATTCACATATAAGTTTTCCTTGCTCAAGTTTTTCATTGTTCTATATTTTCCTTTCTGAGGAATATTTTCCTTGTTTACAAACTTTTATTACTAACAAGTTTGTGTGGAAATACTTTCTTTAAGATGGAAGGAATCAATGTTGGTTCCATAGACAACCTAAATCCAACTAGACCACCTATTTTTGATGGGAATGATTATGAATATTAGAGAGATCGTATGAAGACATTTATTATCAATACTATAGTAGACAATTTTGTCATGCTCACCGGAGGATATAAAATCCCTGACAAGGAAGATAGTACTTTCACCAACCAAGAAAAGCATGAATATCAAATAAATTATAAGGTATGCAATACATTACTTTATTCCATGACTGGAAATATATATATCCAAATCTCATCTTGTGAAGCATAAAATTGTATATGGAAGAAGCTTGAAATTACTCACTTTGGAACCTCCAAAGTTTTTGAAACTTGAAGAGCCATGCTCAGAGCTAAGTATCATGGTTTTTTCTTTCCTTATGGAGAACCCATATGTTATGTGTAACAAAGATTTATGACTATTGTTAATAGTTTACAATCTATTGGTGAGAAATAATTAGATGATAAAGATCTTATGGAAAAAATCATAGACATCATGCCCAATGAGTGGGAATCTAAGAGAACAGCTATAGATGAGAATAGGAAGGTTACACATATCACTCTTGATGAACATTTTGGAACTCTTCTTCAACACGAGACTAGAATGAAGAGAGATGATGACAATATTAAGAAGAAGAATGGAAATGGAAGTGGTGATTTTACAACAACTTCAAATCATATGAAATCCAAGACTCCTGAGAGAGTTAATACATATAAATCTAAGAAGATTTTTATTCAATCCAAATCCAGTGGAAGTGAATCTTTTGAAAATGAGTTAGCCAATATTGCTCGAAGGATGAACAATATTGTTAGATAGAAGAACTTTCAATCCAGATATAGGAATAAAGAAATGAAAGATAAGAAAGATTCAGAAGTCACGTGTTATGAATGTAAAAGAGCTGGACATATAAGACCTGATTGTTTTATGCTTAAAAGAAAGGAAATAAAGGAAAAGCATTCTAAGAGAAACAGAAATAAGTACTACAAAGATAAAGCTAAGAAAGTTTGGAAATATAATGACACCTAGAGTGCCAGTGGTGGAGACTCTTCAGATAAATCATCAGAGTACGAATCTTCTCGACAGAAGAATCTTGGTTTAATATCCAGACTACCTATTGAAAATCATTTCTTAATGGATAAGGTACACAATTCTGAATCCATGACCAATATATCATTAAATGTTAACTATAGTGATAGTAAATATTATAAATCTTCTGATGAAGAATCTTCTTCTGATGAAGATAAAACTTTTCCTACCTATGAAGAAGTTTCTAGGTT
Source organism: Viscum album (assembly GCA_963277665.1). Lineage (NCBI taxonomy): Eukaryota > Viridiplantae > Streptophyta > Magnoliopsida > Santalales > Viscaceae > Viscum > Viscum album. The sequence goes on from OY728132.1 coordinate 1,592,393,221, forward strand.
TTCTAAGCTCCTTGAGAATGAGAATTCAAAACTCAAGAAAAAACTTAATAAAGCAAATTCTAGAAATACTATTCTTACTAAGAAAATATCAGATCTTTCTAAAGATCTTGATAAAAAAAATTCTTATTTCGAAAGTATTTCAAAAAACCTTGAGGAAGTAAATTCGGAGAAGGATAAAGTTTCTAAGGATCTAGAAAAAGTAATTTATAAGAAAAATGTTTTTGAGCCTAACTTTAGCTCAAAAACTAATGTTTTGAAAGAAAAAAACTTAGTTATCAAACTAAAATCCGAAATATTTTCCTTGAGGAAGTGTTTTTCAAACTTTACCTTAGGTAAGGAAAATTTTGATAAGATGTATTCCAAAATTAGACCTCTAAGGAATAGTTCTGGTTTTGGTTATACTAGTTCAAAACCGATTTTTAATAACAATTACCTTATTCCTCAAACTGCTCCATTCTGCAATAAGTGTCAGTGTGGTTGTCATTGGGAAAGAAATTTTTCCCTAAAAAAAACTCAATCTTTAGGGTTTCATAAAGCCTATTTTTCTAAGAAAATGTGGGTGTCTAAGAATTTTCTTTCTGAGATTTCTGAATCCCAGAAAGTTTGGGTTCCGAAAGTCTAACATTTTATTTTCAGGAAAATAAAGAAAGTACCAACAGTAATACATGGTACATGGATAGTGGATGTTCCCGGAACATGACTGGTAACAAAAACTACTTTGAAAAGATTGTCAAGATGAAAGGAGTAAAAGTAACTTTCGGAGATAATGTTAAGGTAGAAATTATTGGTATAGGTAACATCGTTCTTCTGGAAAAAACTTTGATTTCAAATGTTTTATTTGTTAAGGGTCTTAAGCACAACCTCATTAGCATAAGTCAATTATTTGATGAAGGTTACCTTGTGAATTTTAGGAATGACAAGTGCTTACTACACAATTCCAAGGAAGAGTTTATTCTTTCTGCCAATAGGCAAGATAATGCTACACACTAAACTTATAAGACCTTAGGAGCCAAGATCTACCTTGCCTTAGTGCAATGGAAGATCATTCTTGGTTAGGGCATAGAAGGTTAGGACACTGTAACCGTAGGAACCTATGCAAACTCTCTTAGAAAATAATAGTTAAGGATCGACCGAAGATTAGATTTGATTATTCAAAAGTTTGTGATCCTTGTCAATATGGAAAGAAACATAAATCAAGTTTTAAATCAGTCGGTGAAGTCTCAACCACTGATGCATTATAGTTAGTGCATATGGATCTTTTTGGACCAACACAAACTGGAAGCATTAGAACCAAAAAGCACTGATGAATCTTTAGGTGATGATGATTGGATAAAATCTATACAAGATGGGCTAAATTAATTCGAAAAGAATAAAGCCTCGACCATGGTTAAAAGACCTAAGGAAACTTCTGTTATTGAAGTAAAATGGGTCTTCAGAAATAAATGTGATGAAAATGGAATCATAGTAAGAAATAAAGCTAGATTAGTTGATAAAGGCTATAATAAACAAGAAGTAATAGACTATGAAGAAACCTATGCTCCAGTAGTTAGACTTGAATCTATTCATATTCTACTTGCTTTTGCAGCATTCTTCAATTTCAAACTTTTTCAAATAGATGTGAAATGTGCTTTATTTAATGGTTTTATTCAAGAGGAAGTTTTTGTTGAACAACCTCTATATTTTGAAGATACAAAACATCTTGAACATGTTTATAAACTTACCAAATCATTGTATAGACTTAAGCAAGCCCCTCGAGCTTGGTATGTTAGACTTATAGGATTTTTGCTTCAAAATATTTATGTTAATGGAAAGGCAGATCCAACCCTTTTTATAAAGAAAGATAACAAAAATGTTTTCATTTTTCAAATTTATGTTGATGACATTATATTTGGTTCAACTTAACATTGTTTAACTGATTCCTTTGTGGATCTAATTAAATCTGAGTTTGAAATGAGTATGATGGGTGAGTTAACATTTTTCCTTGGTTTTCAAATTTCTCAAAAACCAGAAGGAATCTATATATCTCAACATAGATATATTAAAGATCTTCTTAAAAATTATGGATATGAAAACACTAAGAGTATTAGTACTCTCATTGGTACCTCAAACACACTTGATCTTGATGAAGCTGGGAAACCAGTAGATCAAACATCTTTTAGAGGTATGATAGGAAGTTTACTTTACTTGAAAGCTAGTCGTCCAGACTTAATGTTTTCGGTATGCTTATATACAATATATCAATCCAATCCTAAGGAATCTCATTTAAAGGAAGTGAAAATAATTTTTCACTACTTAAAGGGAACCATGTATTTTGGAATCTTTTATACTTCTAGAAATGATTTTGTTCTAAAAAGGTTTTCGGATGCTAAATTTGGTGGATGTATAATGGATAGAGAAGGTAAATCTGGAACATGTCATTTCTTAGGAGATTCATTAGTTTCTTGGTCATGAAAGAAGCAACAATCGGTAGCACTTTCCACTGCTAAATCTGAATATGTAGCAGCTAGAAGTTTTTGTGCTCAAGTGTTGTGGATGCAACACACACTCAATGATTATGGTATGAGTTTTACCAAAACACAAATTCTGTGTGATAATACTAGTTCCATTTCCCTTAATAAAAACCCTTCATATCACTCTCGTGCAAAACACATAGATATTAGGCATCACTTTCTTAGGGATCACACACAAAAAGGGGATATCATTCTTCAATTTATCAGAACACAAGATCAACTTGCTGATATTTTCACAAAATCTTTACCCTCCGATAGATTTGAATACATTAAACAGAAGTTAGGAATGATAAACATAAGGTAATAGTCCTTGTTAAATTTCTATTGAAACCAATATCTTTTAAGTAATAAACTCTTTTTTATAGGGTGAGTACATTTTCTTGTTAGTTAGATCAAAATCTTTCATAATGAAAATTTTCGTAGTCAGATTTTTTAAATCTTTCATAATGGAAATTTTCGTAGTCAGATTTTTCAAATCTTTCATAATAGAAATTTTTGTAGTCATATTTTTCAAATCTTTCATAATAGAAATTTTCATAGTTAGATTTTTCAAATCATACCTAATGGAAATTTTCATAGTCAAATTTTGCGAATCTTTTGTACTGGAAATTTTTGTAGCTAGATTTTTCAAATATTTCGTAATGAAAATTGTCATGGTAAGATTTTTTAAAATTTTCTGTAATGGAGTTTTATATATATATATATATATAGTTAGTCTAAAATTTTTTGTAGTCTAAAATTTTTCGTAGTCTAAAAATTTTTCGTGGTCTTAAAATTTTCATAATGAATATTTTCATACTTAAAATTTCAGTAATAGAGATTTTCATTTTTAATTTTTTTTCGTAATCAAAATTTTTGGAATCTAAATTTCTTCAAGAAAAATTTTCCTCAATACAAATAATCTTCCTAGTAATTCAAAAGGTATGTTTCCTTTCCTAATTTTTCATAATCATACTTTTCTTGCTGGTAGTTTCTTTTGTCTTTTAAATTTTTCGGATTCTCTTTTCCTTAAATCTGAATGTTTATATTAAAACCTCAAAAGATCGGATTCTGTCAAAATTACTTGAGGTTATCTTTTTAACCGTCCGATATTATCAGAAAGTTTACCAACCATTGGATTGGGAATGGAAGTTGAACCGTTGCTTCAAACACCTATATAAAGGACCCCCGATGGTTATCCCACATCAAAATTCAATCTCTCACGTGCTAAAGTTCTTCCCTTCTACTTAATCCCACTCTGAACTTCTCAAATCTTGCTTAAATCTGAATGTCTGTCGAAGAATATTCTCAGAAAGACATGTCAACTGTCAAGCCAATCTCGGAGTGGTAGATTTATAGAGAAAGTTTGGTGCATCCAGACTTCTTCGCCAAGTATGACTCCATCGTCTCAAAGAACATAAACTAAAGAGATGGGAAAGTGTTTCTATATCGAAGTTAGGAGCTCAAGATTTAGTATATCTGGATTTTCTAGTAGAATTATATGAGTCAGTAAGTTTTTCAAGAAAGAAGGAAGAGATAAGTTCTCTTTCAAAATATTTGGGAAAACATATGCTCTCTCGTACACCAAAGCTTCAAATTTTATTGGAGTTTCGTATGAAGAAGAAGCTGAATTTTTTCCTCATAAGTTTCCAGATTTTCAAGGAAGTTTTGTTAAGGTGAAAGTTATGGAGTGCCTCGGTCTTGCAGATGTTAAGACTCTGAAAATTTTTCACCTCACTTCAAACTTTAGGATTCTCGAATTATGGGTTCAAGGTTTCATAATTTTGAGAAAATGGGATAAGGACACTTTGAAGAAGAGTGACATTTATATACTGGATTTTTTGGTTAATTTGAGGAAGGTTAAATTGGTTAAGAATATTTTGATTACGATCGAGAATATAAATAATGGAAATCTGAAGGTTCGGATCATTATGTATCCATCCATTATTTCAAAGCTTATTGTTCGGTGCTTGGAGTCTTTCAAAATTCCTTGCAGTTAAAAACCAAGTAATTGCAAAGTCATGTTGGTTAGTGATGATACCATGATAAGGATGAATATTGGTTTTTCCAAAGAATCTGTAGAATTTTATGACTTTCTAGAAGAATAAGCTGAAGTCATACTGAAGAAACAGGAAGTAGATGATACTTCCAAAAAAGGTACAAGGAAGAGGAAAGTGAAGGAAGTGGAAGAAAAGGAAAAAACTCCATTATCCAAGGAAGTTCATTCAGCACCCCCAAAGCCGAAAAAAAAAAGCCTATCTGAATGAGGTAGTAGCTAAGTGGAGGGAAGACAAGAAGAATAGGAAAGAAGGGGATCCCAAGTTTGGACTAAACCCTACTGAAACAAAATCTCTGAAGGAGAAGACAACTGAGTATCTGGAAAGGGAAGTCTAAGAAAAGAAACTAAAGAAGAAAATAAATGAAGCATAGATTGTGCAATCCCTTCTGAGGGATACAAAGAAAGAATCTGAAAATATCCCGGTACCACAATCCTTCTTGGTAGAATCCTTTCCAGAGACCTCAGGGAAGAAATTTGTGACTCTAGAAAAAGTCAAGGAAAAAGAAGTTGAAGAAGAAGTAGAAAGCAGTGGTGACACCGCAGAGTTGATTAAGGGTAAATAGGTGAAGATAAAATTGTTCAGATGTCTGACACTGAACATGAATCTCTGGATGAGGAATCCATTCCGAGAATTTATAAGGGTAAATAGGTGCTTTTTGACACACCTAGTAAATCTATTGTAAAGAAGAAGGAAGATGGTGGATATTCAAAGAGGAAACTTACTAAGATAGAAACAGAAACCTCACTAAGAAAAATTTCAGATTCAGAAACATTTTCCCTTGGACATAATTTCATTGTTCAGTCATTGAATAAGCTTATTAGGACCGTTCCGATTTTTCCAAGCATTGACTCGAGATGACAGATGCTTCAACACACCTTCAACTAGAAATCGTATTCAGTATCCATGGTGATGGATAAGTGTGTCAAGCTTGAGGCTGATTTCAGGTATTTTTTCATCAACTATGAATCCCATAAAAGATCATGCAGGAAGATGAACAGTTGGTCAAGGAAAACCTAGAGGACATGAGAGATATTGATGAGTTCAAAGATAGTGTCAAAGAGGCATTTGTCATTGAAGATGGTAAGATCAAGGATCTCACACGCAGTTTTGAAGAAAATCTGACTCTGGAATAGAATTATCAGATTCAAGAGGTAAAAGATCTGAATGGGAAACTGTATTCAGTTGCTCAAAGCTGGAAGAGAGAAAAAGATATCAGGATTGAGATTGAAGAGAAGCAAGTAAAGGAGGAAGAAGCCTTGAAGGCTCAGGCTGAAATTCTTAAGGCTCGTGAAGAAAAGATCAAAGCCTTAGAAAAGATAGTAGAGGATCAAGATCAGATTCTTAAGTGGGAAGAGTAAGACCACAAGGTTCTCAAGAAGCTAAAAACAATAGTGAAGAAGCAGATACCTAAGGAAAAGGAAGGATAACTTTGTTTAAATCTGATATTTTGTTGTATTTTCCTTCTTTATATAAATTTATCCTATCATAATGAAATGTTTGGTTTCTTGTCTTTTGGATGTATTGTACTAATATTTTCAGGTACTATAATTTCTTTTCCATTCCCTGTATTCCTTTTTGAAAATCACAAAGGGGTAGAAAGGAAAAAAATACTAAGTAAAGAAGAAATTTTCCTAAGTAAGGGGGAGTTCATCTAAGGGGTAGTTTTCATTACAAAGATTTCTATATTAAAGATAATGAAAAATCTCATTCCAAAAATCTAGAATACGATCCTTAGTGTTCCAAAGCCTAAGTGGGAGTTAGTCGTATTTATCTTTTCCTGTGTGTGATAAGGGAGATAAGTTTAATTTTCCAAGTCCTTATTTTTTTTTTTGAAAGGATGTTTGTGCCTTCCAAAAAGGGGGAGATTATTGAGTCCATAAGGTTTCCTTATGACTTTTTCATTCCCTCTTGTTTTGAAAATCACAAACATCTTATCTTAAGGAAAATCTCATTTACCCTATGTTTTAATTGATAAGGGAAATTTTCCTTTCCCAAGGAAATTTATCCTTACCATGTTTTTCATTGTTCATTATTTTTTCTAAGTGTAAAAATTGGTTTTATATCTAAAATACATCGGGATCATATAATACGTAGATATAGACCATTCTGTTTTCAGGATTTGAATTGAGATTCCAAGTTCTATGAATTTAGACTTCGAACTCTTATAATTTCTGACTCTGAGTTTTCTAAATTCAGACTCCGAACTTTTGTAAGTTCAAGTTCTGAATTCTAATGAATTCAGACTCTGAACTTTCTAAGTTCAAACTTCAAACTTTCAAAGTTCAGACTCTGAAATTTTATTCCCTACATTCCAAATAATTGATTTTGGTTATATAACCATATTCTTGCTTACACTTTTTTGGGTTATAAAATGATGTCGTGCATTCAATTACTAACTAACCGTTCTTAGAGTGACGCATGTATAGGTCCCTCTGAAATTCAACGAAAAATATTACCGTTTGAGGGGGGAGATGACCGTTGAAGTTGTTCCTATAAATAGGAGCTCATTTGAAAGAGCTCAAAATGTTAACTTTGATTAACTATTCTATGATTCTAGATATTACATGTTGAAGTGATTTCTAGAGACAGACTCTCATGCTTAGTGCATACTGAACGTCTTGTTCATATTTGCTTCATGCAACTCGGAATGTTGTTGAGTACATTCGAGGGCTTCCGGGGATAGGAAGATAGAGTTTTAGACTACCTTAAAGTTTGAGGACTTCCTTGTTGAGAAATACAGAGGTGCTAACTACCTTGAAGTTGAGGTCTTGAGAGGATAGCGAGACAGACTCTGATCTTTGTATCGAGGGCTTACCATGGTGTGGGTAAGAGAGATTTTATTAAAAGTATAAATCAAGGGACATTTATCCAAGGTTGTTGGATACCCTTCTCTTTGGGTTAAAATATTTACTACTTGTTACTTGTTTTTTTCAAGTTTTCCACTACATTTAGTCTGTTAAGGAAAGTATAACTATCATATACTTCCTTACATTTGTACACTCAAATATAGTGATATTCTATACACTTTAAGGTAGAATCTTTATCTTTTTAAACTTTTGAAAAGTTTCATTTCCAGATTCACTTTTCTGGAATTACATTCTTGGAATCATATTTCCGGAATCAAGAAAGTTTTTAGAACTTAGAGGTTTTGTGAATTTACCTTGTTTAACCTTTTAAAACAATAGAAAGGTGTTTAACCAACTTTAAAAGTTCCCAAAGAATTTTTAAAGTAAACAATTCATCCCCCCCCCTCTTGTATATTGAGAATCATTATTGCGATACTACAATCAGTATCGTCTATCATTTTGCTCCAACAATTGGTATCAGAGGTCTCTGAATTTGTTATATTCACATGTAAGTTTTCCTTGTTCAATTTTTTCATTGTTCTATATTTTCGTTGCTGAGGAATATTTTCTTTGTTTACAAACTTTTATTACTAATAAGTTTGTGTGGAAAGAGTTCCTTTAAGATGGAAGGAATCAATGTCAGTTGCATAGACAACCTAAATCCAACTAGACCACCTATTTTTGATGGGAATGATTATGAATATTGGAGAGATCATATGAATACATTTATTATTAATAGTGGAGTAGAAAATTTTGTCATTATCACTGGAGGATATAAAATCATTGACAAGGAAGTTAGTACTTTCACCAACCAAGAAAAGCATGAATATAAACTGAATTATAAGGTACGCAATACATTGTTTCATTCCATGATTATAAATATATATATCCAAATCCCATATTGTGAATCATAAAATTTTATATGGAAGAAGCTTGAAGTTACTCACTTTGGAACCTTCAAAGTTATTGAAACTAGAGGATCCATTCTCAGAACTAAGTATCATGGTTTTTTCTTTCCTTATAGAGAACCCATATGTAAGGTGCAACAATGATTTATGACTATATTTAATAGATTATAATCTATGGGTGAGAAAGGATTAGCTGATGAATCTCTTATTAAAAAAATCATAGCCATCATGCCCAATGAGTGAGAATCTAAGAGAACATCTATAGATGAGAATATGAATATTACACAGATCACTCTTGATGAACTTTTTGGAACTTTTCTTCAACACGAGACAAGAAAAAAGAGAGATGCTCACAATATTAAGAAAAGAATGGAAATGGTAGCATTGATTTTACAACAACTTAAAATCATATAAAATCCAAGACTCCTGAGAGAGTTACTAGATCTAAATCTAAGAAGATTGTTATTCAATCCGAATCTAGTGGAAATGAATCTTCAGAAAATGAGTTAGCCAATCTTGCTCGAAGGATGAACAAGATTGTTGGACAGAAGAACCTTCAATCTAGATACAAGAATAAAGAAAATAAAGATAAGAAATATTCAGAAGTCACATGTTATGAATTCAAAAGAGGTGGATATATAAGACGTAATTTTCCCATGAATAAAAGAAAGGAAATAAAGAAAAATCATTCTGAGAGAAACAGAAAGAAGTAATACAAATCTAAATCTAAAAAAGTTTGAAAAGATAATGACACCTGGAGTTCCAATGGTGGAGACTCTTCAGATGAATCATCAGAGTACGAATCTTCTGGACAGAAGAATCTTGGTTTAATATCCAGACTACCTATTGAAAATTATTGCTTAATGGATAAGGTACACAATGCTGAATCCATGACCAATATATCATTAAATGCTAACTATAGTGATAGTAAATATTATAACTCTTCTGATGAATAATCTTCTTCTGATGAAGATAAAACTTTTCTTACCTATGAAGAAGTTTCTAGGTTTTCTAAGCTCTTGAGAATGAGAATTCAAAACTCAAGAAAAAACTTAATAAATAAAATTCTAGAAATACTATTCTTACTAAGAAAATATCAGATCTTTCTAAAGATCTTGATAAGAAAATTTCTAATTTCGAAAGTATTTCAAAAAACCTTGAGGAAGTAAATTCTGAGAAGGATAAAGTTTCTAAGGATCTAGAAAAAGTAATTTCTAAGAAAAATGTTTTTGAGCCTAACTCTAGCTCAAAAACTAATGTTTTGAAAGAAAAAAACTTAGTTATCAAACTAAAATCCAAAATATTTTCCTTGAGGAAGTGTTTTTCAAACTTTACCTTAGGTAAGGAAAATTTTGATAAGATGTATTCCAAAATTCGACCTCTAAGGAATAGTTCTGGTTTTGGTTATACTAGATCAAAACCAATTTTTAATAACAATTACCTTATTCCTCAAAATGCTCCATTCTGCACTAAGTGTCAGTGTGGTTGTCATTGGGAAAGAAATTGTTCCCTAAAAAAACTCAATCTTTAGGGTTTCATAAAGCCTATTTTTCTAAGAAAATGTGGGTGTCTAAGAATTTCCATTCTGAGATTTCTGAATCCAAGAAAGTTTGGGTTCGGAAAGTCTAACATTTTATTTTCAAGAAAATAAAGAAAGTACCAACAGAAATAGTTGGTACATGGATAGTGGATGTTCCTGGAACATGACTGGTAACAAAAACTACTTTCAAAAGATTATCAAGATGAAAGGAGTAAAAGTAACTTTCGGAGATAATGTTAAGGGAGAAATTATTGGTATAGGTAACATTGTTCTTCTGGAAAAAACTATGATTTCAAATGTTTTTTTCTTTAAGGGTCTTAAGCACAACCTCATTAGCATAAGTCAATTATTTGATGAAGGTTACCTTGTGAATTTTAGGAATGACAAGTGCTTACTACACAATTCCAAGGAAGAGTTTATTCTTTCTGCCAATAGGCAAGATAATGCTACACACTAAACTTATAAGACCTTAGGAGCCAAGATCTACCTTGCCTTAGTGAAATGGAAGATCATTATTGGTTAGGGCATAGAAGGTTAGGACACTGTAACCTTAGGAACCTATGCAAACTCTCTAAGAAAATAATAGTTAAGGATCTACCGAAGATTAGATTTGATTCTTCAAAAGTTTGTGATCCTTGTCAATATGGAAAGAAACATAAATCAAGTTTTAAATCAGTCGGTGAAGTCACAACCATTAATGCATTACAGTTAGTGCATATAGATCTTTTTGGAACAACACAAACTGGAAGCATTAGAGGCAAATAGTATGTATTTGTCTTAGTTGATGATTACACTATATTTACCTGGGTCTATTTTCTAGAAAATAAATATGAAGCTTTTTCTTATTTCAAAACTTTTAGATCCCAAGTTAAAAAAGAGAAAAACCTTCATTTGATAACTATTCTTAGTTATCATGGAAGAGAATTTCAAAATTCTGATTTTCATACTTCTTGTAGTAGAAAAGGCATTACTCATAACTTCTCATCACCCAGAACACCTAAACAAAATGGTGTTGTTGAGAGAAGAAATATAATTCCTCAAGAGATAATAAGAACCTTTTTGAGTGAATATTCTATAGCCAAACATTTTTGGGCTGAAGTTGCAAGTACTACTTGTTATACTATAAATCTTGTTTTGATTAGACCTTTTCTTAATAAAACTCCTTATGAGTTATGGAATGGTAGAAAACCTAGACTTTCCTACTTCAAGATTTTTGGTTGCAAGGTATTTATTTTTAATACTAAAGATAATCTTTACAAATTCGCACCAAAATATGATGAAGGAATTTTCTTAGGCTACTCCACAACTTTTAAGGCTTATAGAGTTTTATATAAAAGCACTTGTACTATTGAAGAGACAGTACATGTCAAATTTGATTAAACCGATCCTTTGGTTTTTAAATAACCTCAACATACATCTTCGGATGTGTTTTCAAAAACTGATTATCAACCTTTTTTAGAAGATCCTTCTGATAAGGAAAATGTCCAAGAAGATGTCTCTGAAGCATTTACCCCAGAAGATTTCCTACCTTTATGTTGATGAATAGGTTTTATAAAACCCAAATCAGTTGTTTCTAAAGAACTATCCCAGTGAGAGTATCATTGGTGATATAAATAAACCTGTAAAGACTAGAAGTTCCTTATGAAATTAAATAGAACATCTAGCATTCCTTTACCAATTAGAACCAAAAAGCACTGATGAATCTTTAGGTGATGATGATTGGATAAAATCTATACAAGATGGGCTAAATTAATTCGAAAAGAATAAAGCCTCGACCATGGTTAAAAGACCTAAGGAAACTTCTGTTATTGAAGTAAAATGGGTCTTCAGAAATAAATGTGATGAAAATGGAATCATAGTAAGAAATAAAGCTAGATTAGTTGATAAAGGCTATAATAAACAAGAAGTAATAGACTATGAAGAAACCTATGCTCCAGTAGTTAGACTTGAATCTATTCATATTCTACTTGCTTTTGCAGCATTCTTCAATTTCAAACTTTTTCAAATAGATGTGAAATGTGCTTTATTTAATGGTTTTATTCAAGAGGAAGTTTTTGTTGAACAACCTCTATATTTTGAAGATACAAAACATCTTGAACATGTTTATAAACTTACCAAATCATTGTATAGACTTAAGCAAGCCCCTCGAGCTTGGTATGTTAGACTTATAGGATTTTTGCTTCAAAATATTTATGTTAATGGAAAGGCAGATCCAACCCTTTTTATAAAGAAAGATAACAAAAATGTTTTCATTTTTCAAATTTATGTTGATGACATTATATTTGGTTCAACTTAACATTGTTTAACTGATTCCTTTGTGGATCTAATTAAATCTGAGTTTGAAATGAGTATGATGGGTGAGTTAACATTTTTCCTTGGTTTTCAAATTTCTCAAAAACCAGAAGGAATCTATATATCTCAACATAGATATATTAAAGATCTTCTTAAAAATTATGGATATGAAAACACTAAGAGTATTAGTACTCTCATTGGTACCTCAAACACACTTGATCTTGATGAAGCTGGGAAACCAGTAGATCAAACATCTTTTAGAGGTATGATAGGAAGTTTACTTTACTTGAAAGCTAGTCGTCCAGACTTAATGTTTTCAGTATGCTTATATGCAAGATATCAATCCAATCCTAAGGAATCTCATTTAAAGGAAGTGAAAATAATTTTTCGCTACTTAAAGGGAACCATGTATTTTGGAATCTTTTATACTTCTAGAAATGATTTTATTCTAAAAAGTTTTTCAGATGCTAAATTTGGTGGATGTATAATGGATAGAGAAGGTACATCTGGAACATGTCATTTCTTAGGAGATTCATTAGTTTCTTGGTCATGAAAGAAGCAACACTCGGTAGCACTTTCCACTGCTAAATCCGAATATGTATCAGCTAGAAGTTGTTGGACAGAAGAACCTTCAATCCAGATACTAGAATAAAGAAAATAAAGATAAGAAATATTCAGAAGTCACATGTTATGAATTCAAAAGAGGTGGATATATAAGACGTAATTTTCCTATGATTAAAAGAAAGGAAATAAGGAAAAATCATTCTGAGAGAAACAGAAAGAAGTAATACAAATCTAAATCTAAGAAAGTTAAAAAAGATAATGACACCTGGAGTGCCAGTGGTGGAGACTCTTCAGATGAATCATCAGAGTACGAATCTTCTAGACAGAAGAATCTTGGTTTAATATCCAGACTACCTATTGAAAATCATTACTTAATAGATAAGGTACACAATGCTGAATCCATGACCAATATATCATTAAATGCTAACTATAGTGATAGTAAATATTATAAATCTTCTGATGAAGAATCTTATTCTGATGAAGATAATACTTTACCAACCTATGAAAAAGTTTCTAGGTTTGATAAACTCCTTGAGAATGAGAATTCAAAACTCAATAAAAAGCTTGATAAAGAAAATTCTAGAAATACTATTCTTACTAAGGAAATATCATATCTTTCTAAAGATATTGATAAGAAAATTTTTTGTTTCAAAAGTATTTAAAAAAAACTTGAGGAAGTAAATTCTAATAATGATAAACTTTCTAAGGATCTAGAAAAATTAATTTCTAAGAAAAATGTTTTTGAGCCTTAACTCTAGAGAGAAAACAAATGTTTTGGAAGATAAGAATTTAGTTATCAAAATAAAATCCGACATATTTTCCTTGAGGAAGTGTTTGTCAAAGTTTACGTTAGGTAAGGAAAATTTTGATAAGATGTATTCCCAAACTCAACCTCTAAGGAATATTTCTGGTTTATTTATACTAGTTCAAACCCGATTTTTAATAACAATTACTTTGTTCCTCAAAGTGATCCATTCTTCACTAAGTGTCAGTGTGGAGGAAATTGGGCAAGAAATTGTTCCCTAAACAAAACTTGGTCTTAAGGGTTTCATAAAGCCTATTTTTATAAGAAAATTTGGGTGCCTAAGATTTTTCTTTCTGAAATTTCTGGATCCAAGAAAGTATGGGTTCCAAAAGTGTAACATTCTTATTTTCATGGAAATAAATAAAGTACCAATAGAAATAGATAGTACATGGATAGAGTATGTTCCCGGCACATGAATGGTAACAAAAACTACTTTGAAAAGATTATCAAGAAAAATAGAGGAGTAACTTTTGGAGATAATGCTAAGGGATAAATTATTGGTATAGGTAACATCATTCTTCTTGGAAAAACTTTGTTTTCAAATGTTTTATATTTTAAGGGTCTTAAGCACAACCTCATTAACATAGGTCAATTATGTGATGAAGGTTAATTTTTGAATTTTATTAATGACAAGTTCTTAGTATACAATTCAAAGTAAGAGTTTATTCTTTCTTCTAATAGGCAAGAGAATGTTTACACACTAAACTTAGAAGACCTTAAGAGCCAAGATATACCTTTCCTTAGTGAAATGGAAGATCATTCTTGGTTATGGAATAGAAGGTTAGGACACCGTAACCTTAGGAACCAATGAAAACTCTCTAAGAAAATACTAGTTAAGGATCTACTGGAGCTTAGATTTGATTCTTCAAAAGTTTGTGATCCTTGTCAATATGGAAAGCAACATAAATCAAGTTTTAAATCAGTAGTTCAAGTCTCAACCACTAGTGCATTATAGTTAGTGCATATGGATCTTTTTGGACCAACAAAAACTGGAAGCATTAGAGGGAAATATTATGTATTTGTCTTAATTGATGATTAAACTAGATTTACGTGGGTCTATTTTATAGAAAAGAAATTTGAAGATTTTTCTTATTTCAAAACTTTTAGAGCCCAAGTTAAAAAAGAGAAAAACCTTCCTTTGATAACTATTCTTAGTGATCATGGAAGAGAATTTCAAAATTCTGATTTTGAAACTTCTTATAGTCGAAAAATAATTACTCATAACTTCTGAGCACCCAGAACACCTCAACAAAATGGTGTTGTTGAAAGAAGAAATAGAATTTTTTTAGAGATAACAAGAACCACGTTGAGTGAATATTCTATAGCCAAATATTTTTTTTGAATCTGTAGTACTGCTTGTTATACTACAAATTGGGTTTTGATTAGACATTTTCTTAAAAAAAATTCTTATGAGTTATGGAATGGTAGAAAACCTAGACTTTCCTACTTCAAGGTTTTCGATTGAAAGATATTCATTTTGAATACTAAAGATAATCTTCACAAATTCGCACCAAAATCTGATGAAGGAATATTCTTAGGCTACTCCACAACTTCTAAGGCTTATAGAGTTTTCAATAAAAGCACTTGTACTGTTGAAGAGAAAGTACATGTCAAATTTGATGAAACTGATCCTTTTGTTTTTAAACAACCTCAACATACATCTTTGGATGTGTTTTCAAAAACTGATTATCAACCTTTGTTATAAGATCCTTCTGATAAGGAAAATGTCTAAGAAGATGTCTCTGAAGCATTTACCCCAGAATATTTCCTACCTTATGTTGATAAATAGGTTTTAAAAAACCCAAATCAGTTGTTTCGAAAGAATCATCTCAGTGATATTATCATTGGTGATGTAAATCAACCCGTAAGGACTATATGTTCCTTAAAAAATGAAATAGAACATATAGAATTCCTTTCCAAATTAGAACCAAAAATAAATGATGAATCTTTAGGTGATGATGATTGGATAAAAGCTATGCAAGATGATCTAAATGAATTCTAAAGTAATAAAGTTTGGACCTTGGTTGAAATACCTAAGGAAATTTCTGTTATTGGAGTAAAATGGGTCTTCAAAAATAAATGTGATGAAAATGGAATCATAGTCAGAAATAAAGCTAGATTTGTTACTAAAGGCTATAATCAAAAAGAAGGAATAGACTATGAAGAATCCTATGATCTAGTAGCTAGACTTGAATCTATTCGTATTCTACTTGCTTTTGCAGCATTCTTCAATTTCAAAAATTTTCAAATGGATGTGAAATGTTCTTTTCTAAATGTTTATGTTCAAGAGAAAGTTTTTGTTGAATAAACTCCTATTTTTGAAGATACAAAACATCATGAACATGTTTATAAACTTAACAAATCTTTGTATGGACTTAAGCAAGCCCCTCGAGATTTGTATAATAGACTTACAGGATTTTTTCTTCAAAATAATTATGTTAAGGGAAATATAGATCCAACCCTTTTTATAAAGAAAGACAAGAAAAATGTTTTGATTGTTCAAATTTATGGTCATGAAATTATATTTGGTTAAACTCAGCAATCTTTAACTGATTCCATTCCAGATCTAATGAAATCTGAGTTTGAAATGAGTATGATGGGTGAGTTAACATTTTTCTTTGGTTTTCAAATTTCTCAAAAACCAGAAGTAATCTATATATCCCAACATAGTTATATTAAATATATTCTTAAAAAGTATGGATATGACAACACTAAGAGTATTAGTACTCCCATTGGTACCTAAAACACACTTGATCTTGATGAAGTTGGGAAACCAGTTGATCAAACATCTTTTAGAGGTATGATAGGAATTTCACTTTACTTGAAATCTAGTCATCCAGACTTAATGTTTTCAGTATTCTTATGTGAAAGATATAAATCCAATCCTAAGGAATCTCATTTAAAGTCAGTGAAAATAATTTTTCTCTACTTAAAGGGAACCATGGATTTATGACTCTTTTATACTTCTAGAAATGATTTTGTTCTAAAAAAATTTTCGGATGCTGACTTTGGTGGATGTATAATGAATATTAAAATTACATTCGAAACGTGTCATTTATTAAAAGATTCATTTGTTTCTTGATCATTAAAGAAGCAACACTCAGTAGCATTTTCCACTACTGAAGCCAAATATGTAGAAGCTGGAAGTTGTTGGGCTCAAGGGTTTTCGATGCCACACACACTCATAGACTATGGTATGAGTTTTACCAAAACAAAAATTATGTGTGATAATACTATTGCCATTTCCCTTAGTAAAAACCATGCACATCACTCTCGTGAAAAACACATAGATATTAGTCATCACTTTCTTAAGGATCACACACAAAAGGGGATTTCATTCTTTAATTTATCGGAACACAAGATTAACTTGTTGATATTTTCACAAAATCTTTACCCTCTGATAGATTTGAATACATTAAATAGAATCTAGGAATGGTAATCATAAGGTAATCTTCCTTGTTAACTTTTTATTGAAACCAAACTCCTTACAGTAATAAACTCCTTCTCATAGGGGGAGTACATTTTCTTGTTAGTTAGATCAAAATCTTTTGTAATGAAAATTTTCATAGTCAGATTTTTCAAGTCTTTCATAATAGAAATTTTTGTAGTGAGATTTTTCAAATCTTTCATAATGGAAATTTTCGTAGTCGGATTTTTCAAATCTTTAGTAATGGAAATTTTCATAGTCAGATTTTTCAAATCTTTCATAATGGAAATTTTTGTATTCATATTTTTCAAATCTTTTGTAATGGAAATTTTTGTAGTAGGATTTTTCAAATCTTTCGTAACAAAAATTTTCGTGGTAAGATTTTCTAAAATTTTCCATAATGAAGTTCTTTTTATATATATAGTTAGTCTAAAATTTTTTGTAGTCTAAAATTTTTTGTAGTCTAAAAAATTTTCGTAGTCTTAAAATTTTTGTAATGAAGATTTCCGTATATAAAATTTTTTTAATGAAGATTTCCGTACATAAAAATTTTGTAATAGATATTTTCATTTTTAATTTTTTTTTTCGTAATAAAAATTTTTGGAATCTAATGTTCTTCAAGAAAAAATTTCCTCAATATGAATAATCTTCCTAGCAATCTGAAAGGTATGTTTCCTTTCCCGAGTTTTCGTAATAATCCTTTACTTGCTGGTAGTTTCTTTTATTTTTTAAATTTTTCATATTCTCTTATCCTTAAATCTGAATGTTTCTATTAAAACCTCAATAGATCGGATTCTGTCAAAATTTCATTGTGGCTATCTTTTCAACCGTTAGATCTGATCAAAAAGTTTCTCAACCATTGGATTGGGCATGGAAGTTGAACTGTCGCTTCAAAAACCTATATAAAGGACCCTCGATGGTTATCCCACATTAACAATCAAGCTCTCGTGTGCTGAAGTTCTGCCCTTCTACTTAAGCTCATTCCGAACTTCTCAAATCTTTCTTAAATCTGAATTTCTATTGAAGAATATTCTCAGAAAGACATTTCAACTGTCAAGACAATCTCGGAGTGGCAGGTTTATAGATAAAGGTTGGTTCGTCCAAAATTCTTGTCCAAGTATGACTCCATCATCTCAAAAAACATCAAACTGGACGGATGGGAAAGTGTTTCTGTATCGAAGCCAAGATCTCAGGATTTAGTATATCTATATTTTCTAGTAGAATTTTATGAGTCAGTAATTTTTTTCAAGGAAGAAGGGAGAGATAAGTCCTATTTCAAAACATATGGGAAGACTTATGCTCTCTCGTACACCAAGGAAAAAAATTTATTGGAGTTCTGAATGAAGAAGAACTTGAATTTTGTTCTCATAAGTTTCCAGATGTTCAATGAATTTCTGTTAAGATTAAAGATATTGAGTGCCTCAGTCTTGTAGATGTTAAGACTCCAAAAATTGTTCACCTCACTACAAACTTTTGGATTCTTGAATTATGGTTTCAAGGTTTCGTAATTCTGAGAAAAGGGGATAAGGAAACTTTGAAGAAGAGTGACATGTATATCCTAGATTTCTTGGTTAATCTAAGGAAGGTTAATTTGGTTAAGTATATTTTGATTACGATCGAAAATATAAATAATGAAAATCTGAAGGCTCAGATCATTATGTATCCAGCCGTTCTTTCAAATCTAATTGTTCGGTGCTTGGAGTCTTTCAAAGTTCCTTGAAGTACAAAACCAAGGAATTGAAAAGTCATGTTGGTTAGTGATGATACCTTGAGAAGGATGAATATTGTCTTTTCCAAAGAATCCAGATAATTTTATGACTTCCTAGAAGAAGAAGCTGAAGTCATACTGAAGAAATAGAAAGTGGCTGAGACTTCCAAAAAAGGTGCAAGGAAGAGGAAAGTGAAGGAAGGGGAAAAAGGAAAAAACTCCATTGGCCAAGGAAGTTCAGTCAGCACCCCCAAAGCCGAAAAAACAAAAATCCTATTTGGATGAGGTAGTAGCTAAGTGGAGGGAAGACGAGAAGAACAGGAAATAATGAGAGCCCAAGTTTTGCCTAGACCCTGCTGAAACAAAATCTCTAAAAGAGAATATAGCATAGTATCTGGAAAGCGAAGATAAAGAAAAGAAATTAATGAAGAAGATAAATGAAGCAGAGATTGTGTAATCCCTTCTGAGGTATACTGATAAAGCATCGGAAAATATCCTGGTACCACAATCCTTCTTGATAGAATCCTTACCAGAGACCCAGGGGAAGACATTTGTGACTCCATAAAAAGTCAAAGAAAAATAAGTTGAAGAAGAATTAGAAAGCAGTGGTGACACTACAGAGTTGATTAAGCAAGTTGAAGATTTTCATGAGAAAGAAAGTCCATCCGAGAAGCTATCAATACAAACTTTTGAAGCAGAATATTCAAAGCTGGCTACACCTGGGAAAGAAGAGAAAGGTGAATATGAAAAGGTTGAAAAATAAGTGAATAGTATGTCTGAAGAAGAAATTTATAATCATCATTTCATACACCCAGAGGATGTTGAGGTAGGAGCTCAAAAAGAAAATATAGATGAAGATAAAATTGTTCAGTAGTCTGACACTGAACATGAATCTCTGGATGAGGAAGCCATTCCGAGAATTGATAAGGGTAAACAGGTGGTTGTTGACACACCTAGTAAAGATATTGTAAAGAAGAAGGAAGCTGGTGGATCTTCAAAGAGGAAACCTGATGAGCTAGAAAAAGAAACCTCACTAAGAAAAATTTTAGATTCAGAATCATCTTCCCTTGTACATGATTTCATTGTTCAGTCATTGAAGAAGCTTGTTGGGACCATTTTGATTTTTCCAAGCATTAACTCTAGATGTCAGATGCTTCAACACACCTTGAACCAGAAATCAGATTCAGTATCCATGGTGATGGATAAGTGTGTCAAGCTTGAGGCTGATTTCAATAATTTTTTCATCAACTATGAAGCCCATAAAAGATCATGCAGGAAGATAGCTAGTTGGACAAGGAAACCCATAGAGGACATGAGATATCTTGATGAGTTCCAAGATAGTTTCAAGAAGGCATTTGACGTCTAAGATGGTAAGATCAAGGATCTCACAAGAAATTTGAAGAAAATCTGACTCTGGAACAGAATTCTCAAATTCAAGAGGTAAAATATCTAAATGGGAAATTGTATTCAGTTTCTCAAAGCTGGAAGAGAGAAATAGATCTCATGATTGATATTGAAGAGAATCAAGTAAAATAGGAAGAATCCTTAAAGTCTCAGGCTGAAATTCTTAAGACTCGGGAGTAAAAGATCAAAGCCTTAGAAAAGATAGCAGAGGATCAGGATCATATTCTTAAGCAATCAGAGTAATACCACATGGAGCTAAAGAAGATAAATACAATAGTGAAGAAACCGATACCCAAGTAAAAGGAAGGATAACATTTTTTGAATCTGATCTTTTTTTGTATTTTCCTTCCTTATATAAATATTTCTATTATAATAAAATGTTTATTTTCTTGTCTTTTGGATGTGTTGTACTAATTTTTTCAGGTACTATAATTTATTTTCCATTCCCTATATTCCTTTTTGAAAATCACAAAGGGGGAGAAAGGAAAAAAGAATACTAAGTAAAGAAGAAATGTCCCAAAGTAAGGGGGAGTTTATCTATGGGAGAGTTTTCATTATAAATATTTTCGTATTCAAGATAATGAAAAATATGATTCTAAAAATCTAGAATACGATTCTTAGTGTTCCAAAGCCTAAGTGGGATTTAGTCGTATTCATCATTTCCCATGTGTGTTAAGGGAGATAAGTTTTATTTTCCAAGTCCTTATATTTTTTTCGTAAGGATATTGGTGCTTTCCAAAAAGGGGGAGATTGTTGAGTCAATAAGGTTTCCTTATGAATTTTCCATTCCTTCTTATTTTGAAAATCACAAACACCTTATCTTAAGGAAAATTTCATTTACCCTATGTTTTACTTGATAAGGGAAATTTTCCTTTCCCAAGGAAATTTATCCTTACCATGTTTTTCTTTGTTCATTATTTTTTTAAGTGTAAAAATCGGTTTCATATCTAAAATACCTTGGAATCATATAATACTTAGATATAGAGCATTCTGT
This sequence comes from Viscum album, assembly GCA_963277665.1. Classification (NCBI taxonomy): domain Eukaryota; kingdom Viridiplantae; phylum Streptophyta; class Magnoliopsida; order Santalales; family Viscaceae; genus Viscum; species Viscum album. Next base: position 1,592,414,258 of record OY728132.1, read on the forward strand.
ATTTAGGATCCGAATTCAGATTCTGAGTTCTCTGAATTCAGACTCTGAACACTTATAAGTTCTGACTCTGAGTTATCTGAATTTAGACTCCGAACTTTTGTAAGTTCAGGTTCCAAATTATAATGAATTCAGACTCCGAACTTTCTATGTTCAGAATTTGAATTCTTATGAATTTTGAATCCAAACTTTCTAAGTTCATACTCCAAATTCTTATGAATTCAGACTCCGAACTTTCTAAGTTTAGGTTCTGAATACTAGTTAATTCAGATTCCGAATTTCCTTGAAATTCATACTCCATGATTCATTAGAATTTAGGTTCCAAATAACTTTATATTATAAATACCAAATGTGTTTTTGGTTAGACTCTGAACTTGTATTCCCTACATTCCGAATAATTGATTTTGGTTATAAAACCATATTCTTTCTTACATTTTTTTTTGTTATAAAATGATGTCGTGCATTCAGTTACTAACTAACCATTGTTTGAGTGAAACTTGTACATTTCCCTTCGAAATTTAAGGAAAAATATGACTATTGGAGGAGGGAGCCGACCGTTGAAGATCTGCCTATAAATAAAATCTCATTTGAAAGGTCTCAAAATGTTTACTTTGATTAACTATTCTATGATTCTAGAGATTACTTGTTGAAGTGATTTCAAGAGACAGACTCTCATGCTTAGTGCGTACTGAATGTCTTGTTCATATTTTCTTCGTGCGACTCTGAATGTTGCTGTGTACATTCAAGGGATTTTGAGGATAGGAAGACAGAGGTGTCGACTACCTTAAAGTTCGAGGACGTCCTTGCTGATGAAGACATAGGTGTCGACTACCTTGAAGTTGAGGGCTTGAGGGGATAGCATGACAGACTCTGATCTTTGTATCGAGGGCCTACCCTGGTGTGGGTAAGACATACTTTCTTGAAAGTGTAAACCAAGTAACCTTTATCAAAGTTTTTTGGATACCCTTCTCTTTGGGTTAAAAGATTTACTACTTTTTATTTGTTTGTTTCAAGTTTTCTGCTGCATTTTGTTTGTTAAGGAAAGTATAACTATCTTATACTTTCTAACATTTTTAAACTCTGATATAGTGAGATTCTATACGCTTTAAGGTAGAATCTAAACTTTTGTTAAGTTTCATTTCTGGATTTACTTTTCCAGAATTACATTCTTAGAATCATATTTCCGGAATCAAGCAAGTTTGTAGAACTTAGAGGTTTTGTGAATTTACCTTGTCTAACCTTGTTAAAAAATATAAAGGTTTTTAACCAACTTTAGAAGTTCCCAAGGAATTTTTAAAGTATACAATTCACCCCCCCCCCCCCCCGTGTACATTGAGCATCATTATTCTGATACCACAATCAGTATCGCCTATCATTTTGATCCAATAGTAACCACATAGTCAACGCCATCTGCCAAGACTACAAATAAGAATTTTTCAAAGCCTTGTGCTAAGATACTAGTTTGTCTCATGAGACCTACCGATGAATCGAGGAGCTATAGCGGGCTCCACTTGTCACTTACTAAGTTTAATGCATTCCTCATATGAAAATGATGAAACATAACATAAACATTCGTATTAAAACTAGCATATGAAATGTCAATACTTTAACCATAAACCATGAATGGTATAAAAAAATCATATCCATAGTCAATCATATCAGAACTCATTACATAAAATATGAAAGATTTTATTATAATAAATCAACCTCAATCAAGAATAATATATAGTAAAGGATATTGACATAGTTGAAAATGGTAAGTAAAACTCTTTGAGAGAAATATATATTTTTGTGAAATCATTTAAAAGTCACACATTTAAAAAGAAATTAATTCAAAAGATATTTTTCAATAAAAGTGTCCCATAACACTTTTGAAAACTTTAAAAGGAATTAACATTTTAAACAAATCATTTCCATAGAAATAATTCTTTAAAATCATTTTAAAAAAATGGACAATAATTAAAAAAATATAGAAAAATAAATCATTAAAACATTTAAAATGATCATATTGATAAAGATTACCTTCAAAAAAAACCTTAAAATATTCATTTTGAAATCATTTTTATGAAAAATGGACATGGTTGATAAAAATGTTCCACTAAATACATACACATAAACTATCTCGGGTAATAATGAGATTGAGAAATTAACTCTTACCTTGTGCATTCCTTTGGTCGAGGGTATGTTTAACCTCTTGTAAAATGACCATAGTGTGTTATTAAATTATACCAGAACCATATTCATATTTATTATTTCATACTTGATTCATTTATGACTTTATTCTACTTATTTAATAATAATTTCAATGTTAAAATAACATTTCGGTTAATAATCATTTTCTTTGTTGTACGTGTTTTAACTTATTATTCTTGATCATATAACTTATATCATGATTTAATTACTTATAGAATATACAAAATTATTTATGTATCATATATATTCATAATATAAATATGTATAATTGATAGATATATGAAATGGAAAACACCGTTTATGGAGATGGTAGGTCGTACGTACGCATAAACGTTGTTTTCGTTTTCATATTGTATTGAATGGAAGTAAGTGAATGAGATATATGTAAATACATATATATATATATATATATATCCATTATAATTATTATATCATATATTACATACTTATTAATAGTATATATTTTTATAATCATTGTTGATTGGTGAACATGGAAATGAATTTCATCGCGTCGTGGAGACGGTAAGACGTACGTACGCATGAGCGACTATATCATTTTATTGATAGTGAAATCATTTGTAATTGGATGATATATTATATATAAATAATCATTAAAATTTTATATTTATTATTTACATCAATTATACTCATTATTATACCCATCCAAATAATGAAGCGTTGAATAATAAACTACACCACGACGTGGAGACAGTAAGTCGTACGTACGCACGTATGGTGACTTTGTCATTCATAGGATGGATAGAATAATGAATATGGTTGTACCATATTAATAATAACATCTTAGTATGTATAAGGTACTTGAGTTATTATTTTGATATGGAAAAAATAAATAAAGAGGAAGTGGAAGAAGAAAATAACTTTGAAAGAGGTGATGAAATTATTACCTCTTCTTCGGGTTCTTCCTTTTGATTTGATCAAAATGGATCCTTAAGTTGTCTTCTGATCAAATTAAGGCCACTAAGTTGAAGTTAGGGTAGTTTTAAATATATTTCAGTAGGGTTTGGACAATAAAAATGGCTTTTGAGGTGTGATTTTATGAGACCGGGAATTACTCTTTTATAGGAGAGGTGGGGGTCACTTACGGAAAAGCTAGAAATATTATTTTATTATAATATTATTTTCGGTTTATAACAGCTCTAAATAGATTTATTTATAGTATAAGGTGGTTATGGGTATAAATCCTCTCAACCAATAGGTTTTATACAAGTTTAAGTCACCATATTAACCTTATCTTTTAGATTTAACTCTTAGTTAAATAGTTTGACTTTTACATTGTCTTCTTGTATTTTCATATTACATGGTTAATAAACATACTATAAAATTTCAAGAGAACCCCAAGTGGTTCATTAATGAAATATATATCATTATATAAGTCTTTTTTGTTAGCCTTATATTTTTAGAAATATTATATCATTTAATAATGTAGTATTTTTTTTTAAACTCATTTATGTCAATTTTGACACAATTTAGTATTTGGTTTTTTTGAAAGTCAAAAAAACTTGATTACTTCAAAAAAAATTAAATCAACCCTAACATTTCATATTAACCTATAAATTTTTTGAAATTAACTAGATTTCTCAATTTAAATTTATTTTTATATTTATAATATCAATTATTTTAATCTTTCATTAATAAGATAATTACTGCATCATCATTGTGTCATAAATAAATTTAATTATTTAATGTCTAAAAATTATAAATAAAATACCATTATTTAGGAAATATTTTTAGATTTCTAATGAATATTTATAGTCGAATTTATCTTATGTATAACCCTATATTAAAATTTTTTAGTTATTAAAATTTGAATTTAACACTTTTAACTCTTCTTTAAATAAAATAATAATAAATATCCTAATCTAATCCAAGTAAATCAAATAGGGTCGTATTTTATTCATAAGTTTTATTTTGGTCTAAATACACTTATCCAATAGAATTAGGACATGTGTTAGGGTAATTATAATATCATTTTTACCTTTAATTACCCTATTTACTTTTAACTGTGGTAAATAAAATTTCAAAAGTTACTATTCACCAAAAATTATTTCCAACCTATTGAACCACATTTTACTTACTGATTTCAACCGTGTCTCTCATATTTTTGAAATTCAATTCACAGAAGCGGTAAAATTATGTTTTATGAAAATTTGCTAATGTCCCTAGAAGGTGGGTAAAAGACGTTAAAAAGTTCAATAAAATTTTATACATCTAATCTTATTATAAAATGACTCTAATGAATTGAATTGAACTAATATTGGTATTATTTATCCATTTTGACTTAAAATAAATTTAAATAAAATAAATAATTAATTAAATAAAAAGTCAGTTTTAAACAATAACGCAGTGTGTTTCGCTATTCATCAAAAATTGAATGTTTTTAGAAAAATAATAAAAAATAAGCCTAAGATAATTTTGATTTTCTAAATTAAAAAATTATTTATATTTTAACAAACTCAAAACATATAAGTTTCATTAATTAATTTAATATTAATTCCCATTTTCAAAACCAGAAAGCGGGTTTTTGAGAAGTAAAAACTATCAAAAGATTGATGTGTGTTTATGTCCAATTTAAATGTAAAATTACTTCCAATGACCAAAATTGAATTAAATTATAAAAATATAATCTAATTATACATCAAAACCATTCAAATGTATAGTTTAACACTGTAAATTATTTTGATTAAAAAGTTGTTTTCAATTAAAATTTAGTATTTTTCACTATTCATCAAAATATGAAAGTTATCAGAAAAACACCAAAAATTTATCGAAATGAAATTTTTATGTCCTTCTTCTAAAGAAGAAGTTTATTTTTTCAAATTGAATATATAAAAGTTTCAAATATTGTATTTAAAAAGGGTTCGCAATTAATAGGTGGTAAAATTGCATTTTTTGAAAAATACTTTTTTTATCTGAAAAAAATGAATTTGTTCTTATATTATGTCTAAGAAACACATAATATGGATTCAAAAATTATATGGAGTATATAAAATTCAAAATGTAGTTAATACTATTTATAACCACTTTTTGAACTCCTAGTTTGGTAAGTCATGGTGCACTCGAACTCAGTGTTGCGTGTAGCGCAAGCTATTGAATTACTTTGAAGAGGTAAAGTACTATGAAATCTTGGGGTGTTACATTCACCCCTCCTTTAATAAATGTTGTCCTCAGAATTTGTAATTTTTCTTCAAAAATAAAAGGTTTAAAATAGAAAAAACCTTTTTTGAAAACCCACGTCAGAAATAGGGTTTGTAAAATTTAGTCTTAATAAGAGGGAAAGAGAAATGAAAAAGTCACCCCCAAATTGTGATCTCGAATATGAGAACATTAGTGAAATTAAAGACAAATTATTGGAAAAAAATATATAAATATTTATAGGGATTTATTGAGGTCATCAATCAAAAACAAGTGAACAATAAATGTAAAATTGAGGGCCTCAAATCCATCAATCTATGATGATTTAAAATATCATTGGTTCATCAAAACATAAGGTATTAGGATAACACATTTTTGGTTTTAAGATCCTTTACCTAAATTTTAAGAATAAATTTTTTCATAGAATAAAAAAATACTTGACAAGTAGAGTTCCATCCTTTAACTAATTTCTACCACAAACTCATCTTTCACTTAAAAAGATAATATAACTCAAAAGTATTCTATTTATCCAAATAATATAGGGTTTCAAAAAAATGAATTTATAATTCATCTATAAGATCATTTAAAAAAACTACATTATATAAACCAGGACATCACATAGGCCAGTGGTAGGTGATGCACCCTTGTCTCCCTTTGGTTGCGGGTTCAAGTTTCTTGGCCTTGCCAGACGCGACGGGTTGTCGCCCGACCTTCGGGTTGTCCTTTTTATAAAAAATCAAAAAATAATCTTAAGAAATGTTTTAAACTTAAACCATAGTATCCAATTTACAACTTAATCCATTCCAATATTTAGACTTATCCAAAATACTTGTGTACAAACTCATAGTCCAAAATTTTTTAAGGAAGGTCAACATAACATAATGAAGATCTCTTTTTCCACATAATAACATGTCAGTACCTTCATCATGTACTCTCTTAAAACATGGTAACACCCTGAATTACCATAAAACCTTATTGATTACATTCATGCTCCATTATTCCTTATATAATACTAGATATATTCCTTATATCCAAAAAATTTTAATACTCCAACAATGGTGGAATAAACAAACCATTAATCAGTTCCAAGGTAGTCAAGAATATCCAATATAATTTATCAAAATCAACCATCTCTTATTCCAAAATCACTACCTCGGTATTAGGATAATATTGAGGTTTATATTTCCTTCAACCATGTATTTTCCAAAAAGTTTAACTTGCTATTGAGTCACTTTTCTTAGTACCATATAATCTCAAATCCTCAATTAAATAGTACAGTAGTACAATCCTTATTTATTTCCATAATTAATATAACAAGTAAATTTTTGACACAACACTCAAATGACATAATTCACTAATAAAAATATAATAACACTAATTATTCCTCTTCATCTTCGGCAGTATCATAACTTGATTACTATCCAATAACATCATTTGGGGTATACTCTAATGATTGATACATTGATTCTCATAGTTTCCCAACTCCTTACATATGAAGCATTGTACATTTGAAACCTTTTTTTACCCTTGCAATCACATACTTGTTGTCCTTTTTCTCCACACTTATAACAAACTTCCAATCCCTTCAATCATTTACCAAGGTGATTCTTTCCATAGTTATCACATATGGTAAAATCCTTCTTTCCCTTCTTCCCTTTATCCATATTTCTCTCTACCATCATTTTCTTCTATGGCTTCCCTTTAAAACCATAGGACTTATAAAATTATTTACTAATCTTATTAACACATGATATTATTTCTCTATATGATGAGAATACGTGGGATACTATTTGCCTTCTAAAAGTTTCCTTAAAACCATGAAAGATATGATCCTTCTTACTCTTTGGATCATGCATATTGTGGGAGTTCTCATTCCTTATACTGGGAACCATTTCTAAACAATGGCGTACACTATGTTAGTTTATGAATCACAATGAATAATTACAAACTTGTAAAATAACTAATGTAAATTGAAAAGTATATGCATATAATACATAATCATAAAAAAAATTTCTTTGAGGAAGTATTTACTCATAAATCCTTCATAATGGTTTGTAAATAAAATGTGAATTATCCTAATCATATCCCCTAGGAGTGTCATAATCAAGATTGTAGCAAGGCTTGTTGTCATGTACTAGGATACCCTAGGTCAAGTCCGAAACTCCTTCTCGGATTTTTCACTCCTAGTTACATCTGTTCTAGAGCCACCTCTACCTGCTCGTATCTAGACAGGGATGTATTTCTTGGAAAATAAACAAAATCTCTACATTACCAAAATTCTAGGAAGTTCTTCTATAGTAATCCTCAAATTCTATCTTAGGGAAATGTACTCTAATCAGAGTTGGTTTATTATTACATAACATTGGCATGATCACAAGATATCAAGTCTTGAATGACTGATTAGTTTAGTAGAAATGAAATTATATGATACAAACATAAGTTTTACATTACACTATGAAATAAAAAAACATCATTGTGTCTCCTTTGAACACACTCATATCCCATAGCCTATACCTATAGGAAAATCATAATATACTTCTTCACATCTTGGGAAAAATAAAACATCAAAAGGGGGTGTGCTCAAATGCTCAGTAAGGATAATAATAAAGCGGAAACTTTCATAAATAAGCATAAACATTGAAGGAAACGTATAATACTGAAAACAAGCCTTTTAAAATCAAACTTCAGCATAAAATGGAAAATAAAAATCACATAATTCCATTTACTTATTCACATGGATATTCTACTAGTCGAATAATCAAATGTAATATCAATAACTAATTTCATAATGATGTAAGGCATAATGTCAAACATCATAACCACATAGTTAAGGCCTCATGCCAAGACTACAAATAAGATTTTGTCAAGGCCTTGTCCCAAGACACTAGTTTGTCTCATGAGACCTACCGATGCATCGAGGAGCTATGGTGGTCTCCACCCATCACTTATTAAGTCCAATGCATTCCTCGTATGAAAATGTTGAAACATGACATCAACATTCGTATTAAAACTAGCATACAAAATGTCAATACTTTAACCATAAACTGTGAATGGTATAAAAATAGCACATCCACAGTAAAACATATCATAACTCATTCAATACAATAGGAATATTTTATTATAACAAATAAACCTCCATCATGAATAATATCTAGTCAAGGATGTTGACATAGTTGAAAATGATTAGTAAAACTCTTTGAGAGAAATATACCATTTTGTAAAATCATTTAAAAGTCACACATTTAAAAAGGAAGTCATTTAAAAGAGATTTTTTAATCAAAGTGTCCCATACCACTTTGAAACTTTTGAAAAGAATCAACATTTTAAAACAATCATGTTCATATAAATAAATCCTTAAAATCATTTTTAAAACATGGACATTAATTAAAAAGATGTAGAAAAATAAATCATCAAAACATTTAAAATGATGATATTGCTAAAGAGTTCCTTCCACAAAACCTTAAAATATTCATTTTCAAAACATTTTTATGAAACATAGACATGGATGAAAAAAAATTTCCTAGTAAATACTTACACATAAACAATCTTGGATAACAATGAGATTGAGGAATTAACCCTTACATTGTACTTTTCTTTGGTCGAGGGTATGCTTAACCACTTGTATAATGACCATAGTACATTATTAAATTATACCAGAACAATATTCAAATTTATTATATCATACTTGATTAATTTTTTACTTTAAACTACTTATTTACTACTAATTTCTATGTTAAAATAACATTTCAGGTAATAATCGCTTTTTTATCGTACCTGTTTTACCTTGTTATTCTTGATCGTATCACTTATATCATGATTTAAGTGCTTCTAGAATATAAAAAATTATTTATGTATTATATATATTCAGAATATAATTATGTATAATAGATAGATATATGAAATGGAAAACACCATTTAGGGAGACGGTAGGTTGTACGTACGCATAAACATTGTTTTCGTTTTCATATCGTATTGAACGGAAGTAAGTGAATGAGATATATGTAAACACACACACACACACACACACACACACATATATATATATATATATATATATATATATTTACATAAGAATTATTATTTCATATATTACATACTTATTAATAATATATATTTTTATAATCATCGTTGAATGGTGAACGTGGAAATGAATCTCATCGCGTCGTGGAGACAGTAAGCCGTACGTATGCACGAGCGACGATATCATTCTATTGATGGTGAAATCATATGTAATTGGGTGATACATTATATATAAATAATCATTAATATTTTATATTTATTATTTACATCAATTATACTCATTATTATACCCATCCAAATAATGAAGTGTTGAATAACAAACTACACCACGACGTGGAGACGGTAAGCCGTATGTACGCACGTATGGTGACTTTGTCATTAATAGAATGGATATAATAATGAATATGGTTGTACCATATTTATAATAACATCAAATTATGTATAAGGTTCTAGATTTATTATTTTGATATGGAAACAACAAATAAAGAGGAAGTGGAAGAAGAAAAGAACTTTGAAAGTGGTGATGAAATTATTACCTCTTCTTCGGGTTCTTCCTTTTAATTTGATCAAAAGGGATCCTTAGGTTGGATTATTATAAAATTAAGGCCTATAGGTTGAATTGAGGGTGTTTTTAAAGATATATTATCCGGTTTTGGCTGATCGAAATGGCTTTGAAGATGTGATTTTGAGATAAGGGGAAGTACCCTTTTATAAGAGATGTGTGGGTCATTTTAGGAAAAGCTTGAAATATTATTTTTATTATGAAACCATTTTTGGTTTATAATGGCTCCAGATAGATTTATTTCTAAGATAAGGTGGATATGGGTCTAAATACTCTAAACCAATAGGTTTAAGACAAGTTTATGTCATCATATTAACCTTATCTTTTAGATTCAACTCTTAGTTAAATAGTTTAACTTTTAAAATGTCTTCTTGTATTTTTATATTACATGGTTAATAAACTTAATATCAAATTCCAAGAGAACCCCAAGTGGTTCATTAATGACATATCAATAATTATATAAGTCCTTTGGACAAACCTTATATTTTTACTAATATTATATCATTTAATAATATAGTATTTGTTTTTAAAAACCATTTATGTCAATTTTGACTCTATTTAGTATTTGGTTTTTGTGAAAGTCAAAAAAACTTGATTACTTCAAAAAAAATACATTAAATCAACCCTAAAATTTCATATTAAACTAGAAAATTAATGGAATGCATAAGAAGTCTCGATTTACATTTATTGTTATATTTATAATATCAATTATTTTAATCTTGATTTAATAAGGTAACTACTGTATCATAATTGTGTCATAAATAAATTTAATTATTTAATGTCTAAAATTTATAAATAAAATACCAATATGTAGGAAATATTTTTATATTTCTAATTAATATTTATATTCTAATTTATCTTATGCACAACCCTATATTAAAAATGTTTTAGATATTAAAATTTGAATTTAACACTTTTTACTCTTCTTTAAATAAAATAATATTAAATGTCTTAATCTAATCCAATTGAATCAAAGAGGATCATATTTTATTAATAAGGTTTATTTTGGTCGAAATAAACTTATCCAATAGAATTAAGACATGTTTTAGGGTAATTATAATAGCATTTTTACCTTTAATTACCCTATTTACTTTTAACCGTAGTAAATAAAATTTCAAAAGTTACTATTCACCAAAAATTATTTCCATCCTATTAAAGCACATTTTAATTACTTATTTCAATCATGTATCTCGGATTTTTTAAATTCAATTCACAGAAGTGGTAAAATTATGTTTTATGCAAATTTACTAATGTGCCTAGAAGGTGGGTAAACGACGTTAAAAAGTTCAATAAAATTTTATACATCTAATATTATTATAAAATGAATTAAATGAATTAAATTGAACTAATATAGGAATTATGTATCTATTTTTAGATAAAATAAATTTAAATAAAATAATTAATTATTTAAATAAAAATTTGGTTTTAAACAATAACGCAGTGTTTTTCACTATTCATCAAAAATTGAATGTTTTCAAAAAAATTCCAAAAAAAAATAAGCCTAAGATATTTTTGATATTATGAATTAAAAAATTATGTCTATTTTACAAAATTCAAAACATATAAGTTTCATTATTTAATTTAATATTAATTCCCATTTTCAAAACCAGAAAGTTGTTTTTTGAGAAGTAAAAACTATCAAAAGATTGATATGTGTTTATGTACAATTTAAATGTAAAATTACTTCCAATGACCAATATTGGATTAAATGATAAAAATATAATCTAACTTTACTTGAAAACCATTCAAATTCATAATTTAACACTATAAATTATTTTTATTAAAAAAGTTGTTTTCAATTAAAATCTATTATTTTTCACTATTCATCAAAATATGAAAGTTATCAAAAAAACACCAAAATTTTATCAAAACAAAATTTTTATGTTATTATTCTAAATAAGAAGTTTATTTTTTCAAATTGAATATATAAAAGTTTCAAATATTGGAATTAAAAAGGGTTCACCATTAATAGGTGGTAAAATTGTATTTTTTGAAAAATACGACTTTTATCTGAAAAAAAATGAAATTGTTCTTATATTATGTCTAAGAAACACATAATATGGATTATAAAATTATATGGATTATATAAAATTCAAAATTCATTTAATACTATTCATAACCACTTTCTGAACGGCTAGTTTGGTAAGTCATGGTGTGCTCAAACACGGTGTTGCGTGTCGCGCAAGATATTGAATTACTTTAAAGAGGTAATGTACTATGAAATATTGGGGTGTTACATATAATACTTAAAACCTTTATTCATAACCTCGGAAAAGGAAACATAAGAAAGGATGAGCTTAGGTGACCATTAAGGTTAAACATAATAGATATTAATAAGTGATAATAAGTGAGCATAAGATAATCATAATGGTATGAAAAAATGATCAAGACTTAAAATAATCATACCCAACCAGACAAATATATTTAATAATGAGACATGAATTAAGGTTTTTTCAAAAAATTACATAATACATAAGAGTGAGGAATCATAAATAGTCCAATATGAGCCATAAAGTCATATCATAATCATAAGACATAACTTTTTGTCCTGAATATGAGTATATAAAGTCATTTACTTATTCAAATCTCATTTCCAATACAATCATAGTGGATTGAGTTCACTCCCCATTCCATCTTTTCATTAGTCATAGTTCACTCCCAATACTATCTTATTATATAAAGTCCCTTAAATGGGTTCACTCCCCATTCTAGCCCTTATAATCTCATGAGATATAAATATTTAATCAATGAATTAGAAGGCTATAGTGGACCCACCCAACCATAGTTTATAATGTAACTAATTATCATTGGTTTATAATGGAACCACCCATCACATAATGAAGAACCATACTTATGTGTTTCATTATATCATAAAACATTCATCGAATAATGATATCATAACCCATTAAAAGTATATGGGTTTAAAAAACATTTAAAAATCATAATCATAAACCATAAAAAGAAACAATAAATATGGTAACATTGAATCGTATTCCTATTAAATCATTATAAACATCAAAGGATGTTGTTATAGATGAAAATTTCTTTAAAAGATCATTCGAACATTTCCTGAGGAAAATACCCTTTTCATTTTGAAATAACTTACTTAAAATATAAAAGTTTATAAATTATTTAGGAAAACATTTTCAAAGAAAATATCCAAGTAAACATATAAAGTAATCTTCAAAGAAAATATTATTTATGATGGTAAGGAAATATGTTCATATGGTGTACATTAAAACAAAAATTCAATTCACATTTTTAGTAAAAAGTCAAAAGTACATCATTTGGAAAATGATAAGAAAATTAATTTTAAACCTTGGAAAATAAATTAGAATTTAGTTAAAAATTAAATTTAATATTATTTTTAGAATATTAAAAACATTCTTGAAAATATTTTAAATAAAATATGGACATGGAAGAAATGATTCCCAACCAAAGAGGAACAAATGGTCGGTTTTCTTTAAAAAAATCTTTAAATATCTTGAGTACTTAAAGAGATGAAAATGAAAAGAAAAAATGAAATATCTATAAATAACTTGAGGATAATAAATTAAATAATATATGGGAGAGATAGATCATATAATTCCATCATTGTATAATTTAATCTAAAACAGTCCTGGTAAAAATGTGATTGTAACATAAAACCCTTATAACTTTGGTTAATTTTAAATCATAACCCCCATGAATTGAAAAACTTAAAATTAAACATTAAATACAATTACAATAAGTATATTCATGAATAAAACATATAAAAGTTGTAGTATATACATTTCATAAATGAATATTGGTGTATAACATCAATTATGCCTCAATGAAATTACTCTGAGATGAAAAACTCTTATGACTTTAGTAGCTTTTGAAATGAAAATAATTGGAAGATTTAAAATAATATTATTTTATAAATAAATTGAATTAAATCATTTATAATTATAAATAAAATCATTGGTATTATATACACTATATAAATAAGAAATTAGGCCATAATATTAAAACATTTCCCAATGTAGAGAAATTGAGATGAAACCCTTTCAACTTTAGTATCTTTTAAATAAAATGACATATAAAGAAAGAACGTTATATGGATCATAAAACCCTATTAATTTAATTTATTTTTTAAAATACATTTATTAGGTAGTAATAAAATCACATAAAATAAATTATGTGGTAGAATATCAAACATCTCTCATGAATATGAAAATGAGACAAAGAAACCATTACCTAATATACGACTTGATTCGTAAGGTCTATAACCTTATTTAAAATAAATTTATATTTATTATATTTCTATAACATAATAAAATTCATACATATATTATCATATAGTATCCAATTATATCATTTCAATGTGTTTTTATTAACAATTCTCTCTTAAACTCATTATTTCATGTGTTAATTGCTTCGTTTTTCATGTATGTTTTCGTTCGACGGTTATTGTCCTTCCACATTGATCATAGTTACTCCATATATAGAATTAAAATCATTATATAAATATAATATTTAATTATTATATAAATATTTATAACCATTCATATTATTTGGTGATGAAAAATGAATTATATCACTTCATGGAGATGGTAATCCATGCATATAAACGAGTGATGTTTCCACTTTTCAACGGATTGGAAAAAAGAAAGGTAGATGATAATTTAACTTTACATAATAATATATAAACATTAAATATATAATAATAATAAAACATGAATTATAGTGGTTGAAAATTAGTTGTATCGTTTCATGGAGGCGGTAGTCCACACATACGCATAAACGATACTTTCATCTCACATGTGATTGAGTAGAGGAGGTAAATGGTTGTTCCATCATCACAATAAAATCTTAAAATATTTATGATAATATATTAATCTTTATTTTATTTATACAATAAGTTTATATTAATTACAAGAATAATTGAAATTGAAATATATTGGTTAACATTTATACCTCTCCTTTGAGAGACCACCTTTGTATTACTCCTTAATCCTTAAAGGATTAGTCTTAAGAGAATAAAAAAAGATATTGAAAGAAGTTAATGATTATAATAAGTATTTTTATCAAGTATTTTTTTGATGTATAAGGCTAAAATTGTGTGAATAATCGAGGAGGACAGGTTTCTTCTTATAAGTGAGGGGAGAAACACATATTGACTTTATTAAAAGATTTCAATTATATATGGTCACTTTCATGGGAATGTGGATCCAAATGGATAAATATTTGAAGGTAGGATAATATAAGGTTTAAATATATTCAAAAAATTATTATTTTTTATGTTTGGGTGAAAATCCTACCCTTATCTAATTGTATAATCCCCCCCACACAGTAAACTCGTTTTAACCTTAACTGTGTTAACAAATTTTTAATATTTTTACTATTCACCATGGCTGAAAAATAAACTGGACCTATTAAATTATATTATTTATGATTATTAAAAATATATATTTAATTTTATCATATTCAATTAATATAAGTGTGAGAATTTAATATTAATTAAGTGCGACAACCGCAACAAAAACTCATTTTCGAAAAATGAATTTTCAAGCACAAAACTTAATTTACTTTCCTTACTTACCTTGTAAAAAACATAAAATTAATGTTAAAATATAATATTTAATTTATAATCTATAAATTTCATTAAATAAATTAATAAATATAAATTAATTTAATTTATTAAGATAAAAACATATTGCACACATAAAAACCATTTATTTTTGGAAAATGTGTTGTAAGACGAAAACTAAACTTATAAAAAAGTCAAGTATAATGATGATTATTGTGTAATTAATTATATTATTTATAATTAAACGAGTTTTATGTTAATTTAACATAAAATTCAATGCATGATTGTACTTTTACTTGAGAATAAATGATAGTTTTTACAAAAATTGGTATTTTTCACTATTCATTGAAAAATAAATATTTTTAGAAAAATCCTATAAATTCACCCAAAGATATTATAGACATGAGGATTTAAAAAATGAAATTTATTTCCTTAAATAAAATTTATAAAATAGGTAGAAATTAATTATAATTTTCTTGTATAAAAAGCAATAAAAACCGTTTTTGAAGAAAACATATTGTTGAAGCATAAAATGACAATACTGATAATTGAGTAGTTATTTATTATGAATTAATCAATACATTTAAATTATTTAAAAAAATTATAAATATTTTTCATAAATTTTATTACCATTCATATCTTTCAATTTAACAACCAACTTATAATGGTTTAATATATTTCGGTTTATATAGACATGGGGTTGCATGTTAGGAAAGCTATCGAGAACTTACAATTTATTTATAGAAAAAAATATATTATAAAATATTATAGTATTACATTATACCCCTTAAATAAATTTTTTTCTCATAATTTTTATCTTGTTAATAAAATGTTCAATAATCAAAAATAAATTTTTTGAAAACCCGCATTGTGCAAAGGAATAATAAAACCTCCTTTGAAAATGAGAAGTGGGAAACCTAAAGGTTACATTAAACAATGCATAATTTGGTTTCTATATAGGGAGTAAATTAATGGTAAGTAAAAATATGTACATATAGAAGAAAAATAATGTCCAAAGAATAATATAGAGTGATATATAATACGGCCACGATAAATTTAATAACCAAAAAACATAAATCGGTGAGGGGTGAAAACAAAAATCAACTTCTTGAAAATAATTGTAAAAAGGAAAGCATTTTAATTTTTAATATCCTTTTTTATAGAGTTGGGTTATTATTTTACCCTGAAATAAACAAAGTTATACTTTATTTCTTTCCATTTTTTAAGAATAATTTCATCCTTTCGTTTTTCTTCGATCAATTTTCACTTCTATCTCATTTATTTCTCCAAGAAATGATTGTTCAAGATGAATTTTTCATTATTGAAGAACTAAAATTAACTTTTAAAATATCATAATATCCATAAAATAATTAAAATCCATTCTTTATGTCTCTATATATTTACCAAAACCAAAATGTTTATAATTAGTTATCTAATATAGACAAACCTTCATATGATGAAATTATACATTAATCTTTAAAACCTAAAAAATAACACTCAAAGTTCAACTTAAACAATTCCATATATAGTTTTCTATAAAACTGCCTCAAAATATGTCTGACCTAATTACAAACCCAAGAATTTATAAAAAAAAAGGCCCCAAAATTTCCAAAATAAAGTTAAATTTAATCCCCAAACAAAAAATAGTATCTCCTAATGTCACATACCAAACATGTGAATACCTTGATCATATATTCTCCTAAAACAATAAAATAACATAAATCACCATAAAACATCAATGAAAAAATATATGATTCCAAAAATAAACTCTATCTTTATGCATCAAATAAAATCATAGACTACCCAATATATTCCATAAATCCCAACATTCAATAAGTTTTCAAAGATAACATAAATCACCTTTCTCTCAAGTCACTAATAAATTTCAAGGCCAATAATACTATATAATTTACATTATCAAAACCAATCATCTATTTATCCCAAATAATCATTATTATCTCAAACTCAGACACATATTATGGTTTATCTATCCCTCGATATGTGTTTTCCAAAAATATTACCTTACCACTAAATCACTTTTCTAGGTTATCAGTACCATTCAACATATGCTTAAAACCCCTTAAAGAAAAACTACTATGAAACAATAATTAGATGTTTCATGATTCTTATAACTATAATATCATTAATAAAATTCATCTAAAATATAATTGTCAAATTCCAAATCATAAACACTTTAAATCTTCCACTTCAAGGATTGTAATAGTGTATTACCTTCTTTGATATGGGAGTTAACCCTTAGATTAGAGAATAAGATTGGATAATTCCTAAGTTCCCCACACACAATACATTGAACTATAAATTCTAAATTGGGATATACTTAATTTATCTCCATTAAACTATTAATTTTCCCTCAACAATTATTTTCTCTATGTACTTATTTTCTACACATAAAACATTTTCTTCTTCTATTGATACATTTATACTGGTAATTATTCCTACATTCTCGACATGTAGGAAGTTTAATCTTCTTTCCTCCATGATCATCATGAAACTACATTTTTATCTTATTTTTTACATTTAAAAACTAACTTATGATCATGTTATTAATCATATAATGAGATATGTGACTATACATAAATGGAAGGCTTCACATTACATCTATCATCCCATTTGGTTTCTTATGAAGAAAATCATTGAATTGTTCATCACATTCATCATTAACATAATTACTACTGGTTAGATCCATTAAATAAAACCAAAATCATAGTGTGATAAATAGTGGTGATTAATCTTATAATCATAAAAAATTATTCATAGGAAATATAACCAAGGAAAATGTCTTTTCGACCTATGATGCCTTAGGTTTAACCCAGGCTATTATCTATCCAAATCCTTTATAATGATTCATAAATAAAATGTGTGTTAACCTAAGAATATCCCTTAGGAGTTTCAAACTAGGTGTAAAGTAAGGGCCCAGTCACCTTTCACTATAATGATAGTCTATATATACTCAACTAACTCTTTTCTGGGCTATTAACCCTAGATGCATTTGTACGAAAACCGCATCCACTTGTAGTATCTAGACAGGGATGTTTTTCTAGGAAAACCACACTACTTTTCTTACCATAACTTAGGATATTATCCTATAATTAGGCGTATCCTAAGGTTTCTCACTAAATTTTTATCATCCTATTCTCTAAAAAACATAAAGAATTCAATATTACCTCAGAAAACGTAAAGGGTTATCTATACTATTGAAATTATAATCAACCTTAATCATACTAACCCATGATGGAACCTAAAACACTTGTATTTTCCTCAAATGATATCATGTCCTCTAAAGTTATTTAAACCCTTATCTCATACCAACTCTTAGAAATTGTGTATAACTATACCATAAATACATGACTTAAAGAGAATATTTCACCGCAAACATTCCCAGAACCTTTTAGTTTTTGAGATTTAGAGAATTATGATAACTCATTAACTAAAAAATCCCATGTCATTCTCATACAATGGAAAAAAATTCAACTAAATACTAACTAATTAATCCATAAAAATTATTCAATATCTCCCATAAATTATTCAAACATGTTATTCTCCATGTCATATCATGTGTAATACATTTCTTCAAAACCTGGAGAAAAGTTAACAAAATAAGGGAGAGATAAATTGATCATTAAGGGAAAGAGTTTACTAGAAACTATCATAGGATAAACAAGACATGGAAAATATGGAATTAAATTAATGATAATCAAATAAATCCATAAAACTGATCAAATGATCTTGAAACAAATCTATTGTTAACAATATAAATACACATGTATAATAATAACTGGTTTCACGGTGATGGAATACATAATATAATAATATTCATGGAATTGTTCCAAGACATTACATATTGTCAATTCTTTTTACCATGAAATCTATTTGATTTCAAGACTACTATTAAGACATCTAAATAAATTGGTTGGTAGGAACAAAATACATAGGCTAGTTTGCCTCATGAGACCTACTGATGCATCAATGGGATATTATAGGTCCCACCCATCACTAATTAAGTATAATTAATTCATCATATGAAATAAATGAACTATACTACAATTCATAACCATATTTCCTTATTAATCACTAGATTTTCATATTTAAATGATAAGTATATGGATTTTCTATATTTTTATAATTAATAAATGGAATGGATTTCTATATAAGCATACTTAAAACTAACATAAAATATTGTAATAGGTATACATTATGTAAATAATTTATATAAATCAATCAACGTATAGGTCTATTGGAAAATTAAATTCAATTAAAGGAATGAAAAATAGTTTATTTACATAGGGAAGGAATTGGAATAAAAATCATCTTATATGCAGTGGATGATTAGACACGAAAAAAGCGGTAATGGATTTTATGCAAGCTTTATCCCATAATAGAAAATATTATAAGAGTACATAGAAGTTAATCCATGAATATTAACTCAAAATGAGGTAAAATCATTTTAACATAATAAGGAAAATAGAAGCAAAATTATAAATTCATTTTTATAAAACATTATTAACAATGTCGTACAAAGGGGGACTTACAAGTCACTTTCAAAAGACATTTTCAAAGAGGTAACATGAAAATACTTTTAAAAAAAGTTTTTAAAAGTAATACCAATAAAATATTATTGAAAATTACATAAAGTTTTCCCAAATTAAATTTGGAGTGGAAGATAAATCACATGATCATGGAAGGAAAAACATTTTTAATACTATAAATGTATTCTATTTAAAACTCACATCATAAAAAAGGATGATAAAACATCCTTTTAAAAAGAGGAAAAGGGAAATTTAAAGTTCACATTATATAAAACATAAATGATTTTATAAATATAAATGATAACATTTGGGGAATGGAAAATATGGACAACGTGGGAAAACTGTCATTTTAGAGGATGGGAATTATTCTAAAAAATATATTATACTTTTTTAGGAATAAATTCATCAAGTAAAAATATCAGGCATAAAAATAAATTATCCATAGATATGAAGAGAAATTATAATAAAATGAAATCTTATGGAGGAAGAAACAAATAATATAAGTAATAAATTCAGGATTAAACTTTTTAACTCAAAGAAAATGGGGTTGAGTTTACAAAAACCATTACAATGATGAAATATTTCAAATTAAAGATCCATTAAAATTATAACATTATATGGATTATTAAATACTCTAAATTTCATTGATGTTATGAAAAACTAAAATACATGTACAACACAATAACCACAAAAAATAAATAAGTGGTTAATATTAATCATATCTCAATGAAACAAAACTAAGATCCAAAAAACCATTACCTTGGGTCCTAATTCATTCTATGTGTGTGCCTAACAACATGGATAATAAAATTAAGTTTATTAAAAAAATTATTAGGTACCTTTTTCATCTATATTTAATTATCGAGGTAAATTTATTATCATATGTTATTAATTTATTAAATAATTTTTAATTATGGAGGTTACTTGTGGTGGTTCAGTCATTTCCTTTGAAACATATGTGGTATTTTGAAAATGGTAAAAAAATTTAAAATGGCTTAATACTATATATAATTTTAGGAGTTTATTACTTTTAATTTTCTATTATCAAAAAATTAATATAGTTTCCTATGTGTAAAGCTTAAGTACCGATTAGGTGCCACTAAGAGGGGGTGATTCAGTGATACCCTTATTTTTTTAATTTTATCTCCTTTTAAATTCAACCTCTTTAACTATTAAAAGTTCTTGATCCACTAAATAGAATCTCTCAACCACAAATCATGTGCAGTAGTAAAATAAGAGAGGGAAACACATGGTATTTACAAGGTTTATTAATGAAAGGCTTACTCATTTACATGTTGGTTAAACACCCCAACATGGATTCTCTTCACTAACACCATAAGTGAATATAACTAGTTAGACACCCAAGTTATAATTTCTCCAAAATTGGTTAGAAACCCCAATTTTAGTCTCTCCATATTTGGTTCGACACCCCAACTGGTCTTCTTCTTTAATTAGTTAGACAGCCCAATTACAATCTTCCAGTAGATGGTTAGACACCACAGCTATAAGATTCATTTTTAATGTTGATCCAATGCTAGAAAGATATTCTTCCTAGATAGTCTTCCCCATAAGAAAGTTGTATTTACCTTCTTTGTGTACTTCCTCAAGAACTTTAGCAATGCTGGTCTTGATACTATTCTCAGATCAAGAATGATTTTAATTATATTCTTCAAATTCTTGGGTACATGTAATAACCTTATTCAAGAATTATATGGCTTTGTATCACTCTAAAAATTCTTCTTACACAATGGATGCAAGGAGTATCAATATTTTCCACACAATTATTCATCACATGCATGAACATATTTATAAAAAACAATTGTGCATGAGATATCAATAATTAGATGATTTAAAATTACTCATTTAAATATGTATAAATAAACACATTTATTCCTCACTGAAATAAAAATACCCATTTGTTATTAGGTATTATATTTATAATATTAAATACCCCATAATTTGTGTGGGTGTTTTATTTACTCGTGAATATTTGAAATACCTGATTGAACTGTTGGGTATTTCCTTCATACAGTGCATCTCAAATACCCATGGGGTTCGGGTAGCATCTTCTCCTTATCACATGGATAAGTTATCACCCATGGCTCACCATGCATGTATACATTCATGCATTCATGAAACTCATTTCTCATGTTAAATTCAGTATCTTGTACTTTATTTTGAACCTCATTTAAATGCTCAAAGACTTTATCTTCCTATATCTACACATGATATGAAAAATATTGCAACTCATTTAAACACCCAAGTTTTTTGAATCTTAATTCCTCACGTGTTATATATATATTTTTTTTGAATATCTAGGGTGTAACATCTCATCAAATAACTCAACATTAAATAATGTCACATGAACTGGTTTCAGGGATACATGTTGTTGGTGGCTTCCATGGTGCGGCCTTCCGTTTTTAATTTGGTTTACATGTATGGAAGTGTAACTTCATGCAATTCCACTTTTCTTGGACATACCTCATGTCATTATAATTCATTAAATTAATTTAGAGACTATGTTTCATCATGAATCTCAGGATCATTTTGTCCATGCATAACATACACATGAAAATTGTTTGCAACATGTGCATGGATCTTGTATGTACCACAGGTGTTCAACGTAGCCTTCTTAATATGGAAGAGACCTTGGTTTGATTTGAGGAAAATAGTCCATGATTGTCATAACTCGTCAATGGAGGAATATCCATGTGATAAGATACTTCAAACAAAGGATAAATACAACACATCTCCCTTGATCAGATGGCTCAGAATAATCGCATTCGATGACCCATGTTTTTTCCATCATTTTAATGAAAAAAGAATAGTACATGGATATGATCTTGTCCCACATCAATTCACTAATTGGTATGGACTATGGTTTATCAGTAATCTCATTGATAAAACCATTCATGGCCATTTAAAAAAAATCCTAACCAAACTAATTTCCATTGTGCTACATAATATCTCATAGAAGTTAAGCTCTATCGTTGCTCCCCCTCGATCTTATATTGAATGAATCGACTCTAAAATATAAGTTATGTTATATTTTTCTCCCCCTCTATCATTTACCTATGAGTATCAAGGATCTATTATACTCTATCTAGCATGACAACACTATAGTGGATAATCACTTCTAGTGCCACCCTACATCGATCCTCACGGTCAGTACCTCCACCCATCGAGTGGTCCGCTTTCTTATTAATGATCCTGTCTACACTACTGGAAATGAAAGGTATACCAACAGTTGAAAATTGTTGGTATAGGGTGGAGAACCGTTGGTATAAATTTTACCAACAGTTTTAGAAACCGTATCCAAGTAAGTCGTGACAATAGAAATATACCAACGGCTTGAGATAAACCATTGGTATATGTGAAGAAATATACTCTATACCAACGGTTTTATATAAATCATTGGTATAGAGTTATTATACAACACATATGCTAATGGTTTCAAAACCGTTGGCATGTCTTTTTTTTCAACGGTTCTGTAGGAACTGTTGGTAAATAGTCTTCCATTCACCCCTATACCAACGGTTTAAACCTTTGGTAAAGGTTTTTTACCAACGGTTCTGAACGAACTGTTGGTAAAAAAATACATACATAACTTATACCAATGGTTTAAAACTGTTGGTATAGGCTTTGCTGTACAATTCACACAGCAGTCTGCTTTGTGTGCTGCTATGTGAATTGTACAGCAGTAAATGCAGAATACAATACAATACATAATAAGGATACATAATTAAAAACTGATAATTAGAAGGATACATAATTTAATAATCAATTATGAATACAATGCATTAAAAACTGAATACGTAATTATATGTGATAGAGAATTAAGAATACATACAAAATTTCATTTTTTATAACACATACAAGATTGAATTCAGAAATTAAAAGCTTATAACCCAAAATAAGAAAATGAATAAATGAATTCAACCAAACACAAATATAATGTCCCATGGTTTGGGGAGGGTGTCTTTGAGCTTAGTGATGATGATAATGGGTGTGTATCAATGAGCTTGTGTGACTTAGGGAATATAGTTGTCCTTAGCATATTAAATGTCATGTGTTTTAGAATAGGGGTAGGATTTTCTCACATGAGAAGTGGATTGTGTGAGGCTAGACCATGGATCATTGTGATAAAGTATCAACAAAATCCGAATACATTTGGTCAGTTTTCTATATGCCAGTTGTTTTAACTTAAAATGGTGTCCATTTTAAAAAAAAGAGATACAGTTAGAGTGATACCAGCCACACCATGCCTCAGATTGAGGCGGGGTTTACTTGTACAGGTCACATATGACCCATGGATTGTTGTCCTAAAGTATCAAAACAATCCAAACGTGTTTGGTTGGTATTCTGTATGCCAGTTGTTGTTTTCACTTAAAATGTTGTCAATTTCAAATAAAAGTGAGACACTTTGAGTGGTACCGGCCACACTGGGCCTCGTATTAAGGATTGGTTGACTCATACATGTCATAAATGACCCATGGATTGTTGTTCTAAAGTATCAACGCGATATGAATATGTTTGGTCGATTTTTTATATGTCAGTTGTTTTTACTTAAAACAGTGTCCATTTTAAACAAAAAAGAGACACTTAGAGTGATACCAGCCACACCATGCCTCGGATTGAGGCAGGGTTGACTTGTACATGTCACAAATGACCAATGTATCGTTTTCCTAATGTATCAACATAATCCGAATGTGTTTGGTTGGTTTTACATATGACAGTTGTTGTTTTCATTTAAAATGTTGATCATTTAAAATAAAGGTGAGACACTTTGAGTGGTACCAGCCACACCGTGCCTCGGATTGAGGCGGAGTTGACTCATACACATCAAAAATGACTCATGGATAGTTTTCATAAAGTATCAATAGAATCTGAATATGTTTGGTCCATTTTCCTTATGCCAGTTGTTTTTACTTGAAATGATGTCCATTTTAAACAAAAGAGAGACATTTAGAGTGGTACTAGCCGCATTGTGCCTCTTATTGATGCGGGGTTGACTCTTACATGTCATAAATGTACCATGGATCGTTTACCTAAAGTATCAACACAATCCGAATGCGTTTGGTTGGTTTTCCGTATGCCAGTTGTTGTTTTCACTTAAAATGTTGTCCATTTCAAATAAAAGTGAGACACTTTGAGTGGTACCAGCCACACCGTGCCTCGGATTGATGCAGGGTTGAGTTTTAAACATCACATATGACCAATTTATCATTTTCCTAAGGTATCAACAAAATATAAATAAGTTTGGTTTCCGTATTCCAGTTGTTTTCACTTAAAACAGTGTCCATTTTAAACAAAAGAGAGACACTTTGAGTGATACCGGCCACATTATGCCTCAGATTGAGGAAGGGTTGACTCATACACATCAAATATGACTCATGGATAGTTTTCCTAAAGTATCAACATAATACGAATGCTTTTGGTCAGTTTTCCATATGCCAGTTGTTGTTTTCACTTAAAATGATGTCCATTTTAAACAAAAGAGAGACATTTAGAGTTATACCGGCCACACCGTGCCTCGGATTGATAAGGGGTTGACTCTTACTCATCGAAAATTTCCCATGTATCTTTTTCCTAAAGTATTAACACAATTCGAATGCATTTGGTTGGTTTTCTGTATGCCAGTTTTTGTTTTCACTTAAAATGTTGTCCATTTCAAATAAAAGTAAGAAACTTTGAGTGGTACCGGCCACACCATGCCTCAGATTGATGTGAGGTTGACTCCTACACATCAAAAATGTCCCATGTATCATTTTCCTAAAGTATAAACACAATCTAAATATGTTTGGTCGGTTTTCTGTATGCCAGTTGTTTTTACTTATAACATTGTCCATTTTGAATAAAAGAGAGACACTTAGAATGGTACCGGCCACACCGTGACTCAGATTGATGCGGGGTTAACTCGTACACGTCTCAAATGTCCCATGGATCATTTTCCAAAAGTATCAACACAATTTGAATGCATTTGGTTGGTTTTCCGTATGCCAGTTGTTGTTTTCACTTAAAATGTTGATCATTTCAAATAAAGGGGAGACACTTTGAGTTGTACCGGCCACACCGTGCCTTGGATTGATGCGGTGTTGACTCCTACATGTTAAAAATGGTCCATGGATTGTTTTTCTAAAGTATCAAAAAAAATCTGAATACATTTGGTCCAATTTCCGTATGTCAGTTATTGTTTTCACTTAAAATGTTGTCCATTTCAAATAAAATTGAGACACTTTGAATGGTACAGGCCACACTGTGCCTCGGATTGAGGCGGGGTTGAGTCTTACATGTCACTTATGACCCATGGATAATTTTACTAAATTATCAACACAATCCAAATAATTTTGGTCGGTTTTCCCTATGCTAGTTGTTTTTACTTAAAAGGGTGTCCATTTTAAACAAAAGAGAGACACTTTGAGTGATAACGGCCACACCGTGACTCGGATTGAGACAGGGTTGACTCGTACATGTCACATATGACTCATGGATAATTTTCCAAAAGTATCAACACAATACGAATGCGTTTGTTCGGTTTTTTGTATGCCATTTGTTGTTTTCAATTAAAATGATGTCCATTTTAAACAAAAGAGATACATTTAGAGTGGTATCATCCATACCGTACCTCGTATTGATGGGGGGTTGACTTGTACATGTCAAAAATATCCCATGTATCTTTTTACTAAAGTATAAACCCAATCTGAATGCATTTAGTTGGTTTTTCGTATTCCAGTTGTTGTTTTCACTTAAAATGATGTCCATTTTAAACAAAAGAGAGACATTTAGAGTAGTACCGGCCACACCACACCTCGGATTGATGCAGGGTTGACTCTTACATGTCAAAAATGTACCATGGATTGTTTTCATAAAGTATCAATACAATCTGAATACATTTGGTCGGTTTTCCGTATGCCAGTTGTTTTTACTTACAACTTTGTCTATTTTAAACAAAAGAGAGACACTTAGAGTGGTACCGGTCACACCATGCCTCGGATTGATGCGGGGTTGACTTTTACACCTCCCAAATGTCACATGGATTGTTTTCCTAAAGTATAACACGATCCGAATGTGTTTGGTTGGTTTTCCTTATGTCAGTTGTTGTTTTCACTTAAATGTTGATCATTTCAAATAAAGGTGAGACACTTTGAGTGGTACCGGTCACACTGTGCCTCAGATTGATGCAGGGTTGACTCCTACACATCAAAAATTTCTCATGGATCATTGTGCTAAAGTATCAATAGAATCCGAATACATTTGGTCCGTTTTCCGTATGTCAGTTGTTGTTTTCACTTAAAATGTTGTCCATTTCAAATAAAAGTGAGACACTTTGAGTGGTACCGGCCACACCGTGCCTCGGATTGAGGTGGGGTTGAGTCGTACACATCACATATGACTCATGGATAGTTTTCCTAAAGTATCAACACAATAAAAATATGTTTGGTTGGTTTTCCGTATGCCAGTTGTTTTTACATAAAAGGGTGTCCATTTTAAACAAAAGAGAGACACTTTGAGTGATACCGGCCACATCGTGCCTCATATTGAGGTGGTGTTGACTCTTACATTTCAAAAATGACCCATTTATCATTTTGATAAAGTATCAACACAATTAGAATAGGTTTGGTTGGTTTTCCATATGCCAGTTAGGCAAATCGTGCAACAACAGTGATAATATCTTATACTAAAACTATACATTGTGCATGATGTGCATCCCCTGGTGCATGGTTAGGGAAAATCATACACATTGATTCTAATACATATCCATATATGGTTGTTATATACCTTATGGTATGGACTTAAATTTTATACTAACTGTGAGGCATAGTGTTTTTTCTACGCCGCCCGGGGTTCCGAGCTCCAAACAAGCCCCAGAAGCCCCATAAACCATTATAACATCATTAGGCTTCCATATTTGTTCAAAAATAAAGAGTTATACTGAATTCAAAATATCCATACCAGAGTGAAAAAACAGGTTCTTATAGTCTTCCCATTTAAAGGAACTCATCGTGAAGTTCACCTTCAATGGGTGGTAAAATTTTATTTGAGAACAATTCTGTCCGGGGGGTTGTCCGGGGTCCTGGGGGGCTACTGGGGGGGCTGTCTGGGGGGCCATCTGGGGTCGAGGGAGGAGGGTGGGGGGCTATCCGGGGGTTGTTCGGGGTCCAGGGAGGAGGGTGGGGTGGCTGTTTGGGGGGTTTTCTGGGGTCTAGGGAGGAGGGTGGCGGCTGTCCAGGGGGCTGTTTGGGGGGCTGTCTGGGGTCCAGGGCGGAGGGTGGGGGGGTTGTATGGGGGCTGTTTGGGGGGATGTCTGGGGGGTTGTCCGAGGGGCTATCCGGGGGGTTGTCCAGGGTCCAGGGCGGAGGGTGGGGGTGCTGTTCGGGGAGCTCTCCGGGGGGTTGTCCAGGGGGCTCTCTGGGTCCAGGGAGGAGGGTGGGGGGGATTTGATGGGTGTGTGCAAGGTGTGATAGGATTTGAATTAGAACGACACATCCATATTAAATTAAAAATCAAATGTCATAAATATCAGTCAAAAATGTAATGGATCAATCTGCCCCTGATCACCATCGCTATCACCATTGTCATCACCAGCCTCATCCTCGCCGCCATCTCTATCCTTGTCATTGTCCTCATCATCGTCCTTGTGCTCATCCTCGGACCCATCCTCGCCCTCATCCTCAACCTCATCCTCGCCCTCGCCCTCACCTTCATCCTTTCCCTTGATCTTGGCATCATCATCATCCCCAACATCTTCTTCTTCAGCATCCTGGTCATCACCAGAAACGTCATCATCTCGACCGCCACTAGAACTACCGCCTGGTTCATTGGATAATGCACCAATCAATGACATATATGTCTGAAAAGTTGCACTTGCCTCTAGTGGAAGTGATGAAGATAAAGATTTGATCAGTTTCATAAATTCTTTCTCCCTCCTTTGAACCTGTTCTCCCAACTCTGTGACCATTTTATTAGAATGTATTGCATTCTCCTTGACTTGTTCCAAATTGGTGGTACTATAATGGATACCTGGAGAGGACCAATACCTCGTCGGAACTATATTCTTACCAGGTTGGCAGTGTACTCAACCAGAGTGCTCATCTCCCAAAACATGATATAAATGATTGTGTGGCCCAAAATTGTCAGGCTCTTGGGCATCAAGGGCCTCTAAATCAGCCTATTAAAAATACTAATATATTATTAAATTTAAAAATAGATATTAAACTTTGAAATAAACAAATTTAAACTTGCACTCTTTTCTTGTATCGGTTCATTAATCATAGTTCCATCTTTTTTCCTTCTACTCGAGCAAAACAATTTTCTTCAAGGGAGACGTCCTTCAATATTCAATGTGTGCTTCTGTAATGACATTGAAACAATATAAATTTCAAGTATAATCATATATTCAATATTAAATAAATCACATAATTTAAGTAGGAAACAATAAAAATGGCAAGTCCTCAATAAAAATTATAAATAACTATATCGTACCAGCTGCCTCTCATGATCTGACATAGTAGTGCACCCCAAAGTGTGGAGGTATTGCTTTGAATTGATGTTTTTTTTTTGTTTTTTTCATAAGATTCCAAAATAATTTTTAATAATAAATAAGATAATATTAATACAAAATATGAAAAATGTCATTTAAATACCTCAAATTGGATTAATACCTTAAATTTGGAAGTCTCCCAATGAGTAATCATTTGGAGACATTGCTCTATCGGGAAGTCATCCATGATAGGTATTGTCTCCAACTCCGTGCCAACTCTATCACACCAGCCAACATACAACTCATGCTTATAAGCTCTCCAAATCTCTCCTAGATCTTATAAATGTGCTGGTCGTGCACCCTCGCCATCGGGGAAGTTAAACCGAAGCTGACACCCAATAGATTAATTCATATAAATACAAAAAAATACTACTTTAAATCCAATAGATTTTTTACTCATATTTGTTCCCATGCATTATCCTTGACTTCGTGTGGTATATGTCTCCAAGAGAGAGGGCTGGCCAGAATGATGTCGGAGTATTTGGCTAGCGTCGCCAAAAAACCCCGACATTGCTGCCCAGGTTTATCAATCATATGTCCATCATCATTGTATTCAACCATCAACTGTGTCTGGTGGTTCCATACCGCACACAAGCAAGTACGCCCCCTCCCCCACCTCCTATCAGTAGATGAATCTGTTATTAAAGAAAAAAATATCAGTACAAGTTATAAAATAAATAAATTTTGGTATAAAAATTTGTTAGAGTTATATAAATATACCTATGGTAGTCGGATCAATGGGTGTCACTGGATGTGCAGAAGCTGAAGGAATATCCTATACAGGTGGAGTGTCCCTCATTTTATACTCCTCAGCCACATATTGTATCAGAGCTGGAGTCGAAGAAGGTGGAATATAATAGCTTGGAGATAATGAACCAGAAGTAAAAGATGATAGAACTGACATCTGGACAAATGGTGGTGTAAACATCGGAGGCCTAAATATCTCGTGTGTCCCTAAAAACACACCAGGATCAAAATGGGGCATAGAATATACATCTGTGGTAGGGTAATAGTCCAATCGGGTATGACTAGTGGATCATCTAACTCTCGCACCACGATCCCTCGTACCACCGGCCTTAGTACTGGGACCACCAGATGATTGTCTAACTCTGACGCCACCACCCCCTCCAACCACCAGCCTCTGTACTAGGAGCAATATCAGGCTCCTTGTCGGATATCACTCGTCTAGGGGGTGGATCCTGAAAAAATGTTTAACACAAAAGTAAACACATGATATTATAAGTTATTGAAATATATATATTTGAAATAAAATACTCACAATTGGGATGAGTGGAGGAACTCCCATCTGTGTCATGCGGCGATTATTTTTTGTCATCCTTTTCCACCGCATCTCTTCAATGGGTGTCATTTCCTACAATGAAAACAAATACGGAAGTAATTATAAACAGATAACTAATGTGTAACCCAAAAAACAAAAATATAGAAAAACCATTCTGAAAAAAAAACATAAAGAAACAGAAGATTTATGGTGGTTTGAAGGTAATTAATATGACACACACTCTGAATGATGTAGGTGAGAACATGACTGTATGATTATATATATTTTCCACCACAACTTTGGGTTCACAATCAACTCTGACAATTGATCTATTGGAGTCATCATTATTAATAAAATAATTGCTTCCAATTGCAGTAGGGATAGTGTCAACTTCATCATCACCATCATCAAAAACATGTCTGGGATTTACTTCAATAATTACACCAAATTTAGGATGACGATGATCTTTGACATAAAAAAATTGTTTCACCATTGATTCCAATACATATGGTTCATCGGGGGAAAGAGTGTGAGTCATGTCAATAACTCGAAATCCACAATCATCAATAAAGGTTCCTTACCTCATAATTGAATCAAACCATTGATATTTCATCATCGTGACTTGACCATCCGAGTAATAATCCAAAATTATTATTTTCTCCACGACTCCATAATAAGCTACATTTTCATAATGAGGTCTATTATCCGACGAACTGGCATAACAGTCTGTTGTGGCAGTTAGCATAACACCATCATGTTGTGTTCTCATGTTCCTTGCTCGTTCAGTGGTAATAAATTTGTATCCATTGATCAAAAGTGATTTACAAGCACGAACCATGGTATTAGAACCAAAATCCAAAGCTCTTATTTCCTCAGAAACAGAGTCTGAAGGAAAACTCGATACCTAAAATATAAACAAATAGTAAACTTAATTAAATATTATTTTTATTTAGTTATTACTGAAAAAATTTTACCTTCAATTTCAACCAAGCAAAAACCCCTTTGCTATGCAAAGTCTCTTTCCTTCTCAAAGATAAAGAATGATGCTTTCTATATATCAATTATTTATGTTCCCTATAGATAAAAATAATAATAGTTTAACAAATATTTAAAATTACAATAGATAAGATAAGAGATACATGTACAATTTACTTACTTGATATACTCATCGAACAAATCACAATTGAAAAACACTGCATGATGTGCCATCACTTGCTCTTCAAGGCTTAATGTTGCTAATGTATATGATCCCAGAATTCCTCCTGTCTAAGGAAGTGTTGGAAAACTGGGTTCAATTTTCTCATACTATTCTTATTCATTTCTCATTGGTTTGTTTATTCTCGTAGTAAGATCATACAAATACATTGAGCATAAATCCATACATTCTTGAGCCAAATAAACATTCACAATAGAACCTTCAGTATAATTCATGTTCTGAACATATGATTTCAATTTGTAAATGTTTCTTTCAGTTGGATACATCCAACAGAAAGAAATGGGTCCTACAAGAAGTATTTCGGTTAGAAGATGGATAGTTAGATGAAACATGCATGTAAAAAATAATGGAGGGAATATTTTCTCTAACTCACACAAAATTAATGGTGTTTCTGCCAACAGTTTTTACAAGAAGGATTTGGACAACTTCTTAGCACTAATATATCTAAAAAAATAGCACAGCCGAATAACTGAGACTCTTACATTATTGGACAAGAGATGACGGATTTCTATTGGAATCAACTCATGCAAAAGGACGTGATAATCATGAGTCTTCAAATATTTCAACTTCTACTCTTTTCTGATGACCCATTTGGATATATTTCTTGAATAGCCATCAGAAACTTTAATAGTCTCTATCACTTCCAGAAATTGATTTTTTTCAGCAAGTGTCATCACATAATAATCACATGGAACTTTCTATTTATTTTCACTGATACATACAGGATGTAATTCTAGTCTGATCCCCCAATCTACCAAGCCATTTTGAGATTGTAAATCATCTTTTTTCTTCCCCTTGACATTTAGAAGAATTGAAAGCAACATTTCACATATATTATTTTCAATGTGCATTACATCTAAGCAATGACATAACAAGTTGGTTGAGCAATACAACAACTCAAATAATATACTCTTCTTCTTCCAATTGTAAAAGGTATCATTGGAAACATTTTTCCTCTTTCTAGACTTCATTACACCCTTCCCAAATGAATAACTGAAATCTTTCAATTCATTAAGCACATCAGTTCCAGACATACGCTGAGGTGGATCGTCAGTCTTCATGGTATTGTCAAATCTTAGATGATTGTTTATATATGGATGGTTTATTGGCAAGAATCATCGATGTCCCATAAAACTAAAACTACGAAGATATTTCAGTCTTCTCGATCGAGTATTCTTTATACAAACAAGACATGACAATTTTCCTTTTTTGATCTATCTAGACATCATTGTATAAGTAAGAAAATCATTGATCATCCACATAAGCGAAGCACACATCTGAAATATGTCTTTCAAACATGCATCGTATGTGGGAACACCCACATCCCAAAGAAGTTTCAACTATTTTATTAAAGGTTGAATGTATACATCTATATCATTTCTAGGATCAGAAGGGCTAGATATCAGTATACTCAAGAAAGTGTGTGGCTTTTTCATACACAACCATGGGGGAAGGTTATAAATGTGTATGAAAATTGGCCATGTGTTGTATGAAGTAAGCATCTGCCCAAATGGATTAAAACTGTCACATGAAAGACCCAGTCTCACATTACACACATCGGCTACAAATTCAGGATATTGAGCATAAAATCTCTGCCATGAAAATCCATCTGTAGGGTGAACCAACTCTTCATTATTCTTTTTTCTCTCGGTGTCATGCCATCACATTTTTACTGATATTTCATTATACATGAAAAGGTTCTGTAATCTGGCAATTAATGGAAAGTGTCGCATTACTTTTTTTGGCACACGAGATGGTGTTTCATCATCTTCTGACTTCCACCGGGAGGTTCCACATTTGATACAATCATTTCTTTCAGCAGTTTCCTCCCAAAATAAGTTGCAATCATTCAGGCAAGCATGAATTTTTTTTTTTGAGATTCCAAGTTCATCAAATACCTTTCATTCCATATAGTGGTTTGAGTGAATATCTGCATCATCTAGAAGTAATTCCTTCAAGAAGTTGAGAATGTAATCGATTGCAGTATTTGAAATCCCATACATAGTTTTCCCATGAAACAATTGGATTAAAAATTCCAACTTTTTCATTCTACCACATTGCTGATATACTGGAGCTATCGCAGCATCATTCAATTTTTTCACCCTATCAACATAATCATTTTCATTGGATGCATCATGTGTGCTTGTATCGAAATCTTGTTGGTTGGAAATCCTTTCCTTCTCATGATGCAGAATAAATGGAAACCGATTATATATCAAACTCTCTAATTCAGTCCTATCATTTGGATCATCAACATTTTGAGATTCCATTTTCTATCCATTATGATACCACACATAACAGTTTGTTTGGAAACCATATTTGGTTATATGGTAACTAACTGCTTTACGACTCAACCAAGGTCTTCCAACAGAATTAGAACATGTGCAGTGT
The DNA here is from genome assembly GCA_963277665.1 of Viscum album. Classification (NCBI taxonomy): domain Eukaryota; kingdom Viridiplantae; phylum Streptophyta; class Magnoliopsida; order Santalales; family Viscaceae; genus Viscum; species Viscum album. Next base: position 1,592,448,711 of record OY728132.1, read on the forward strand.
ATGCGACCACTATCTGAAGCCTTATTAAATGAAAAATCTAAAAAGATGTTCAAATTATTTTGGAAATCGGTTGAAATATGATCAGTTTTGTACATCCAACTTCTATCCATTCTGTAAAAAAATTGAAATAATTCATTTCAAAGAAATTCAATAATATTGAATTTCAATAAAAAAATATTTAGGTAAATGAAAATTGTTTACCTTATATAAAAGTATAACTGACACATTACTCAATATGAGAATCATATTAAGAAACACAATAAAATACAGTGTATATAAGAAAATAAGATACATAATTTCTAATGTCTATATTCAAGGATTTCCCAGTAAGATATTGGAAGTGGATCAAGGAATACATAATCCTTAAGGGTCATGTTGGGAGTACATGAGTTTTATACTTTAACTTCTTCAGGGAGATCAGGATGAGGAGTAGGATGAGTATCACATCAAAAGTAGTTATGGCCTCATCAAGTTTCACCTTAACCATGGATTAAAGGATCCTAGGTTTGGGGCCATAGATCATAGGTTTGTAGGGTGTATTCATTGAATCATGTCCCAATTGATTTTAGATAGGGACCTTAAATAGTTATAGGTATGGATTTGATTAGAAACACCTATAAAAAGGATATCCATGAATTATGATGTCCCAAACCAGGATTTCACTCATTAGTGAACTGAACCCAGATTGCCACATGGCCTCAAGCACATCTACCAAAATTCCAAATGTTATTGACTAATATTGAGAGCCTTTGGTGTGTCTAGGGGGAGACTATTCCCTCATTACCAAAGTTGCACAATTTTAATATTATCAGTTAAAAAGTGGAAGAAATATAACAATGGGAAAATATTGGAAATGGACGAAAATAACCAAATTAGTAATACCAACTAATAACATAATCATAAACTGAATGATGGTAATGTATTTCATGTATCAAGAAGAAAAACATAGTTACAACTAGTAGGAAGTAGTACTATACAAGAGGCTCAATAAATTCTAAAATTCGACCTAGATTCTTGAGCTACAGCCCAATCATCTGCAACATGATCCATCCTATGTCATGTGAGTAGTCATGCATTTGTAAAATGGTGATTCCCATTATCTAAACATATAATCATGTAGTTTATCCGGGTACCCAATGGCATCTCAAACAATATGTGAGATACAATTCATGTAGGTGGCCACCGAGAGGTCCATAAATATCCAGTCTATTTATATAACATTTTAATATAATGATATGATAAATTAAAGCGACAACTAAAAAATCTAAAATGGTTTTCTATGGTTCCAGATAAAAAATCTAAAAGGGTTTTCTAGGTTAAATCAAAACATAAAAAAAACAGATACACATCAAAATAAAAACTTAAAATTGAAATATTAGATAGATAAAAATAAAAATAAGGTATCACTTAAGAAAATACCTAATTTGGGATGGTTCGAATGAAGATTCAGCAGCTTTGATGGGGGAAGTCGAGATCCAACCATTTGGATGGAGGAATCGAGATGAACCTGAGAGAGGTGCTATCCGAATGGGGGAGAGGTGCTCTGATCATGGGTGTTGCTGTCAAATTAGGGTTCTATCTGAATGGGGGGATAATAAGGTTCGTGCGGTGTTATTGGGGAATACCTTTACCAACGGTTTTCAAGAACTGTTGGTAAAGGGGGGGAAATTTAGACCCCCTTTAGCAACGGTTCACTAGAACCATTGGTAAAGGGTGTTATGCACTCGATTTTACCAACAGTTTAAGCAAAATGTTGGTAAAACTCTTTTTTACCAACAGTTTAAGCAAACCGTTGGTATATAAGTGTTGGGAAAAACCCCTATTCCAGTAGTGCTAATGTCAACCCATGCTAGGATCACCTTTACAATGTTGGATCCTTGTATGCATTTGGTTGACTGGCCCATTTTTTCTCCTCCTTAAAAAACATTTTTTCCTTTTATAAATTTATGTTGGAGTGAATGGATTTTGTTTTTGACATGATGAGAATATTTTTGGTTATATGAAGGAAAACATGGGATTTTAAATTAAATAAATTGAAACTATCCATATTGAATTCATTGATTTTATTATTTTAATGTGAATGTGATATTTAATATATTTGAATGATTTTATTAATATAGTGTTTTTCTTGAAATTATTGTATGTGAGGTGTCATGGTTGTTAGTTTTTATTATTTTTTAGGTGATTCTATATTATTAAGTTTTGTTCAAAATTATTAGGATACCATAAAATGGGACACTCTCAAAACCAATTTAAAACCCATTGAAAAATGAATAACATAGTTTAAATAATTAGATATAGTGGTGACATGATTAGTGAAAGGTTTTTAGTTCATTTTAGGGTTATTGAACTTATTTTATGTAATCATATTGAATGTATTTTATTTTAAGGAACTATATTATGAGTAATGGATAAATCATTTGAATATTTTTTTCATATTTATTCCATTATGGTGTAAGGGTATTCATGTTTAGAATTTATTAGATTGTATTAAACTATTTGTATTTTCCATGAAAATAACCATTTTTAAAATATAATAGTCAAGAAATTGATATTTGGTTTGAGTTGAATTATGGAAAATAATGGATTTAAATTATATTTTAGATTTATAGATTATTTTTTTAATGATTAATGATATTATTTTGAGTGTATTGGAATTATATTAAATTATTATTCATGTGTGAGAGTAGTTTTAATAAAATTGAATATATAAATTTGTAACTAACTATTGTAGAAATATTTCAGTGATTTTGTGTTGATTTCTCACTTTTGAATTATTTTAAGTGAATTGGAAAGTTTATGATTATATATTTCATTTTTAAAATTAATTTTGTTTATTTATTTATAATTATTTATAAAAAATATGTTTCAAAGGTTATTGAACCTTTAAAAATTCTTGAGGAAATGGTGTAGATATTATTGTAACATGAGTTTGGTTTTAGAGTGGTTGATAAAGTAAAATAAAATAATTTTCATTCCAAAATATGGGGATGTTAGTGGATCTCAGTTTAAGTTTAAAGATGACTTATAATATAAAATAATGTAATTGTAAAGAATAAGGTTTCATTAGGTTGTGTTTTAAATATATTTATATAATTAAATTGTATTATTTTAGAAATTATGAATTTAAATGAATTTAAATTCATTTTGAGTAATATGGGTTGGTTTTTGTATCAATAGGATGTAGTTTTGATTACAATTTTTTGATTTTTAATGTGGTTTTAATTTTCATTTGTTGTTTTAATTCAAAATGTTTTCAAAAAATTAGTTGTGTTTGTTGGTTTTAGAAAGGGTGATTATATTACAGAATATTTCACTTTTTTTTAAAAACTTTTTTATTGATAGATTAAGATGTATTTTTAAAAATAATGTATTGAATTTATTTTAAAATATTCATATAGTTTATCTTGAACTTGTTAGAGGTTTTATTCCTTTCTTGGTTTTGTGGCTATTTTTTAATCTTTTTTTTTCTAATGTTTTAGGTTTAAATCTTCCATCTGTTTAGTTGATATTGTTTTTTTGTTTCTAATCATAAATTTAAAAGGGTTTTAATAATGATTTCATTCATTTTGTATTTTTTTATTTTATTATTGATTTCCATTTTGTTTGTGTTTTAATTTAGAGTTGGGATGTGTTTTGATAGAGTAGAACAATGTGAAAATATTTATTTTAAACTTTTTATATGATTCTTGTCTATTTTGGATTGGTTTGGGTATTATATAGATTTAAAACATTATTTAGAAGAATTTACCATATGTAATATGAATAAATAGGAATATTTTGTGTTGTTTTTATTGATTTTGAATGATATTTGTAAAAATGGTATATTTATTTGTCAACTACTCATGAACTTTATAATTATTTTTAAATAAATGAGTGTTAGAATGAGTAAAACTCATTAAAACTAATTTTTGAAAGTTACAACCCGCATATAAAAGGTATTTTTTTCATGTTTAAAATGTATCAAGAGAGTTTAATTTTATAATTATGAAAAATGGGAACAAATTGGGAATTTAAAACCCAAGGTTTTTTGAGTTTTCCTTAGATAATATAGATATTCGGAAAATTATTTTTCATATTTAGTTTCTTATCTAGTTACCTTAAATATGAGGGGTGGAGAAGGAAAAATTTAGTCATGGTTTGAGGTGTGTGGGTATGTATATGTTTCATCTTCTTATTTATAATATTATTTATTTTGATTAATCCATGTACCCAATATTTTTATTATTTTGATCTATTGTGTATAAATATGAAAGGTTTGATCGTCACCCATAAAAATTTATAATTTAAAAAAAATTATCACGGACATATATAAGATTACAAGATTTTGGGATAATTTTATAAAGTTTATTATAATATTCTCTAACCATAAATGTAGTATGGATTTTATTAAGAATGAGTATACTCTTTTGGATATGTTTGTGAAGGTTTTGACTACTAGATGTGGTAGATAGCTTCTAGAGACCAGTGTCGTTGTTAGAGGTGGAATCATGATGTTTTAGATCTCAATGATATGAAATCCGTGCTAGCTAAATTTTTTGGAATATTTATTAATGGAAATTATTTGTGGTGTTTTAAAGGAAAATGAATAGAGGTGTTGGATATTGTAGTGTATGTGAAATATACCTAAGATTGATAACTATATTATTTCTTAAATAGGGTTTTTCCAGTGGGTTATAGTAAAAATATATTTGTTGGTATTTATATAATACATGATCTAGAATAATCGATAGAAAAAGAGAGTAACATGGAATCCAACTTCACTTTTATCATTAATGAAAGTTTCATCCATTTGTTTCATGAAATTCCAAGATCCTTGAACCAGTTTAAAAATCGGGTGATTACATAACATTTTATGTTCCGAGGAAAGATATTTTTACATAGATTTTGAAATTCATGTCACAATTAAATGAAAAACAAGAATAAGAATTTTCAAGGGAAGTCTATCATCCAATAATAAATAAATTTTGTTTTCAAACATATTTATTACCACTTTTTTGTCCCACATGACATAAAATTGATAACCTGGACCAACAACCACATGTTTACCCTAGTTTGTTTCTTTTCATGTCACCCTTGTATAAAATGATAACTTGTTGGGAATCATAACCGATAACATTCAAATGTTGGGTTCCCCTTTTTAGAATTATCTATAACTTTATCCTTTAATTATGAATATCTTATGTGTATTTATTTATTTTTTGTAAAAAATGAATATTTTATAAACCTAATAGGATGTATATGAATCAAAAACGGATGTATGCTAATTTTATGAAAAAATAGTGTGCAGGTTGAGTTAAAGACTTTATCAAGTTTGCAATAGATCATGCCTACAACCCTTCTCAAATCCTTTGTTCATGTTTACATTGTTTTTATTGAGACAAATTAGTCTAGAAGAGTTGAAAGATGTAATATCCCGGACCTCCTTCATCCATTACTTTGTGAAAATCTCGTGTTTGATGTATTCTGGGAGTTCACGGTAGCTCATATGACAGTGAGCCGCCCACCGGTAGGTGGTGATAGTAGGTCATCCCAACGGTGACTTGCAATGGTGACTCACTGACGGTGAGTCACTGATGGTGAGTCATGAACGGTAGGTCATAATGGTGAGTCATGATGGTGAACCAAATGGTGACTCATCGAATGGTAGCTCACTAAATAGTAGCTCACTAAATAGTGACTCTCTGAATGGTGACTCGCCAAATAGTGACTCACTGAATGGTGACTCGCAGAACGGTGACTCGCCAATGGTAGCTCGTCACTGGTAGGTCACACTGATAACTCATATAGTGGTGAGTCATACACCAGTGACTCACCAACTAGTGACTCGCGATAGTGACTTAGCCAATGGTGAGTCATTTAAACAGTTTTTCAATTTTTAACTTTTCCCAATTTTTTTCAGATTTTCCCCTTTAACATTTTATTTAATGTAAAATGAGTTTAAAGCTGTATTTAAGTGTTTTTGAATCCATTTCAAAGGAAGTAAAATATATATTTAAATCCCTAACACTCAGGAGGATCTTAGATAGTCAAAATGTGTAGTCTTGATCGTAATCTGGCTTTAATGAATTTTGAAACTATTTCTTCTATTGATATAGGATCTATCCTTTATAAAGTTGAGACCATTTATTCCTTGTATGTTTCCCTTTAATATTTATACTGAGAATCCCCAGAACCTTTCTTCCCTGAGGATTCATACATCTATGTTGCACCCTTGGATCATGTTTCCCTGGAGCCTTGCACACCCCCTGTTTAGCACAAGGTGGAGATGCTGATTGTCTATTTCCTGAGGTAGGGATTCCTTTGTCTCTCTTTTATTTGTGTATCATGCGGGGTGGGTGTACAAATGTTTTCCATGTGAAGGAAGTTGAATATGAATTTAACAAATATAATTGAATCGGATTTAAAATAATAAATGGGGGTTAGTAAAAAGTGATGTATGCTTCTGTTTTGTTGTTTATTGATATTGTGAGTTTTATGGGTTGTATGCCTAAAAAAATCATGGTCATTGGTGGTCTTTGTTTGTGCACTTGGGATTAATTGTGATGTATTTTTGTTGATCATGTGTTGAACGGTTGTATATATGAAATTGATTAACCACATATACCTGATTAAATAAATGGATGTATCGGGATTGAACTTGCTCTATGATAACCCCTGAATTTTGAAAGTGGAATTAAAGAATGAGTGTTTTCTATATTTGAATACACCCTACCTTGTTTGGTTTGGATGTGTGTTGTGTGTGATTTTATTATGTCTTATGCCTTGTGTGGTTGTGCGGTATTGGGGTTGAGAGCACAGTTGTAAGGTGGGGTGGTACAGGTGGTATAATGGAATCTCATGTTAAGATATTGATTGATTGTGGAATGGATGGGTAGTGCTTGAGCAACAGGGCTATAGGTTCGGGTTGTACTATGTTTATGTTACTGGGTGTGATGGGTGTGGTGTTGTTGTAAGGTGAGGATGTCAGGTTTGGTTGTGATAAGATATGTTTCTGAGTTTGACTATGATTTGGGGGGTTTTCTTATTGATAGGATATATTAGATAGAATGACTTTGAATAATGATGATGGCAGTGGTTGGTATGGGTGTTAAACGGAGTGGAAATATGAAGTGATTCGATTTACTCTGGTTATTTTTCCTCTGCATGGTTTATGTTGTGTGGCTTGTTGCATGTTGTGGTTGGTAATTTCCCAGGTAAGGATGGAGTGAATAAATGGGTTTTCTTAATAAAGAATGATAGTTTTTTAAATGAGTTGGATGGGGTTATGAATTGAACTGTGTATTGTTGTGTAGTTATGCATTTAGAGGAAGCAGCAAAGGTAGTTTTTTGGGCTGGTTGTTTGTTTTGGAAGAACCCATAGGTTGGACTTGAGTGTTTGATGTTAAATATATAAACCTATATTTTCCTTGTGTTTTCTATATAAACCCCTCCCTAGTTGAAGATTATGTGTCGAACACCCCCATTATCATGGGGAACGGTGATTTTCTCCAACATCCCAGTGGGAGGATGGATGAATGGTTGTTGGATCTTCTCTAATCCCTCTTCTAGGCATTGGTAGCCTAAGATTCATCAGGTAGGTTGTGGTGCGGTTGTGAGACCCAGGTGTTTGCAAGTGAGGTATGCTTTCCCAGGTGTATATGGGATGAGATGTGGTGTGATTACCAAGTGTCTTCCGGATAAGGTATGGTTGTGGCCCAGGTGTCTGCGGGTGGGATGTGGTATGGTTGTGGCCCAGGTGTCTGTGGGTGGGATGTGGTATGGTTATGGATGTAACATTCTGACCCGGAAGCCACTAAATCGGTGCTCCGAGCTGGTTCACCACAAGGCCTTAAGCAAGCCTCCCTGTATTCTTGAGGCTTCCAACTAGCATAAAGGGCCTAGGATGTGATAATGGAGAGACTATTCCCTCATACCAGAGTAAGAAAATAGTGGAAATAACTAAGTATCATATACAGTGGAAAGTAAAGAGAGTGTGGAATCAATAAACAACTGAAATAGAACAAGTTGTAATAGTAAAATGATTTAAAAGACCGAAAAGCTATGCAAAACAATACAACACTAGTCACCCATTGGTCTGACCATATAGATACAAGTACAAAATAAAATGAAAGTAAAAGTACAGGGCTCTGCTACTAACTCCGAGCCAATCCACGTACCTGATCTCCAGACACAGTCGAACTGTAGTAGCCCGATCAGTAGAACCACTCGAGAAGCTCTGCTTGATCATGCGACACTAGGCCTCATCCCTATCTACCATGAAACTCATGCTCAATCTAAAAAGAAGACATAAGTTTTACACATACACTGAGGTGCACGTGTAGGGGTGAGAAATAATCTCAGTAGGGCACCCCGAAAAGCAACCTATAATTGTGCTTCTAAATGTATATGCAACAGCAATGTGCTAAGCCTAGCTAGAACATAACAAAAGGAAGTAAACCAAATGTAAAACCACCATTGAACTTAGGGTATGTAATCCCTGTAAATTAGGCAAGTTCCACCATGGATTTTCATATCTATATACATACACATGTATAGTCCCATACCTATACACATATACATAAATATGAATATTCATGATTAGGTGAATCAAATAATAAGAAACCACATCAACAGTCGATCCTTAGGACCATAAGACCGATATCCTAGACATCCTATGCAAGGGAATTGAGCTGGACGTCGTGCCACTCAAGCCGTGTATCATTAAGTCGATCTCTGGGTCTGTAATCTCATCATCATGTACCTGCTTCAGCCAATGCTGGAAATATATCTCTGAGAAAGATAAAAAAACAAGTAACCCTCTGGGAAGTACTCATAGCCTAACCCCTCTAGTTCAACCAAACAAACAAAATCAACCCTCTGGGTAGTACTCACAGTCTAACCCCTCTGGTTCAGCTTTAGAAAAGACTCTCTCAGGAAGCACTCACCATCAATTCCCCCTATAGTCTCGTATTGGTAACTAATAGGCACTATGGGGAAGCACTCAATGTCCAATTCCCCCTATGTCCTATATTGAGGAAACTATAGACACTCGGAGGGAGCACAAAGTCCATCCCCTCTGTGGTCTCTCAACATAAAAGTAAACAGACACTTCGGAGAATCCCTCAATATCCATTCTCCCTATGGTCTACTAAACCAGGTTCTCACGACCTTGTGTAAGTAAATCATGCACAATGATATATATGGAAGCCAAATTAAACCTCAAAAACTACTTGTCTAACAATCTATAGCATATAACATCATATCAGACAAAATCACCACATCCTAACAACACTAGGAATGGGAAACAAACAGCCTAACAAGAAAGGCTAGACCAAACAGTCAAATCAAAACAAACATGGGAAACACATCCATAGCATGGAAAATAACACTATTCACAATCAAACCACCTTTAGTCAGGAACACAAGGCATAGTAGGCATCCCAAAAAATAAGAAAGACGCCTTGTGTTAGGCTCAATAGCCACCAACCAGGAAGCACCTCTGGAAACCACTACTGCATCAGCAAACCAAGTCAAATATAAACAAACAAGTGAGGGTGGCCCCAACACCCAATCCAAAACTACATCCATAGCCCCATAGGATTACTAGTTTGGAATGGGTTCTAGGTGACACCTGATCACCATCTCTACCCAATCCCGATGTAACAACTCAAGGTCATTCAAACAATGGGCACCCGCTAGGTCCCTCAAGTCAAACACTAAGGAGGCATCATACTCGGGATCCTCTAGGTAAACACGAGAAAAGGCATCCTACACAGGATCCTTAACGAAGAGTAAGGGATGAATCCTAAATGGGATCCTCAAATGAAGTACAATATAGGCATTCCATAACATGGTTCCTCTCAAAGGAAAAACAGGAGAGAGATCCTACAAGGGACTCCCTAGGTCAGCACACAATTAAAGGCATCCCTTACGGGATCCTTGGAAGTTCCTGGTCTCACATCCTCATAGGCCAGAAGGGAACATCTCACAAGGGGAAAGTCCTCTAAATCATATTTTGTGGGATATATATCATAGATCATCTCATATTAAAGGTCTCAACTAAGTTGGTCCGAACGCCCAACCTATCATCCACGCCAAGTCTCACTCTCAGGTGTCAACTGAACTTGATAACTAGAGGGAGAACCTATCCATTTACATAGAAACCCCAAAAACATCATTTATATGACCTATAAATGTCAAAAGGATTCTTCCATTTCAATATACATATAAAAATTCTCATAATGGACTACTCACACGCCCAATTCTAACTTCGAGGGCATAAGTTATCCCAAAACTACTAAGCTGAAGTAGTACATGGCCAGAAAACATGGCCAGACACGTGGGGTATGCCTGTGTAATAGTACACAACATTTAATTTACTGTACATGGTGTTTAATGTTCACAAAACGTCACCCCATGTGTGTTTTCACCCAAACACATGCCCATGTGCCACTACACGGTGTGTACTCCTTAAAAACCATTATTCTGTGTCCTTTTTGCACACGGCCACCACTACATAGCGTGTACTCAAAGTACACGGAGTGTACTTTGGAAAACATCGTCTTCCCCAAATGGTAAGAATGCACTGTATGTTCCCCTAGAACACACATCATGTATTCTGGTTTTTCCAATGGGAAATCCCACAAAACGCCTGAAACACCCATTTTCCCCCCGAAACAATAGATCTGGCCTCAAGGGGCCACAAGTAAGAAATATAAGGATTTAAATACTTAAAAAAACATTTTTAAAGGGGGTCTATAGAAAAAACATAAATGAACCTACATTCAGGCAGAAATCGCCAAAGCTTCGGTTGATTTTATGGATCATAGTTTCCTTTCGTTGAATCAGCGCGTTGAGAGCTTCAAATTGGTACCCCTCTTGACTCCAAACTCCCTCTCTTTCTCAATATCTAAGACCTCCCAAAAGACATAGGAAAGGATGAGCACACATGGAGCATGTTCAAGGAGTAGGAAGGGAGAGAGAAGAAATAAAAGGAAAGAAGAAAAGAAAAGGAAGAAAAAGGGGTCTGGGCCATCCCGGCACCCGACATGAGTTTATGCATTCCCTAGGATAAACTACCCATTTTTGGAATCAATGGCATAGAAGGAATTTAAATCTAACACTCTGTTTAAAATTTATTTCCAAAAAAACCTATGTGAATAAATTAATATTTAATTTAATAATATTAAATACTAAATATTCCTCCAAAATTCGAACAGCTCAAATTTCCACCAAACTCCTATCCTAGGGTAAACACCCTATTCTGGGACCAACAGAGTGGTCAGAAAAATTATCTGAGATAAACTATTGGAGAAAAATAACCATTTTACCCCTCACAAGCATCCAACAACAAAAATTCAAACTTCTGCTCAAAACTGCAGTCCGGAAAAACACAGGTTCTTACAAACTCCCCACCATAACCTTCTCATCCCAAAGAAGCCCAGAAAAAGGACCAGCATCCAAGCTTCCAACTCGAGAATCTACACAACCAAGCTCTCTATATTGTCCAGCGACCAGTCATATAGTGTTAACAACTGCCTTCTACACAGAATACATTCAACTACGACCAATCTGGTACTCCCCACCATAGGAATACCCTTATCGTCTTCTTAAAAGAAACTCTGAGCTCAAAAGACCACTAGAAAACACTGTAGTTTAACCTAAACAATGAAAACCACCCTCAAAAGGCTAATGGTGCACTCCCCACCATATGGATTTCCTTACACCACTCTGAGGGCACAACCAGAACAAGTTCCATCCTCAACAAGGGTGAATATTAAGATAGAAAAAAGGAGCTTGATGTAGGGTTGAAGCTCTCTCGGCATACTCGAGATGAATCAAGATAGTGCATGATCATCTCTAATAGGAGTACACTAAAATTTCACGGAAGGCTTGTCCATCTCCCTCCAAGCTATGCTAACATTCTTCCAAAACACGACCAAGATTCAAGCACAGGTCAACCATTTTCCAATAACCCGACATTTCACAAAGTCACCTATATAACATAGGGACATTCCAACACAACTTACGCGGTCCCAACCCCCAAAAAGTCTTAAAACAATGATCATTGGATCATTCTCGGCCACTCACCAGTTTAGATTTTAACGATGCCACCTGCAACAGCAACATCAAAAACACTGGTCGACCAAGCCAGGCACCCAAACAGTCATGCTCGTCGAAGCCAGTCGTAAAAAACAAGAACTTCCAAAAGGCATTGGAAAACATAGGCCAACCATTCTCACACAGGTATTTCTAGAATATAACAGACATCGACCTACAAGGGTTTGAGTCAAAACCAAAGGTCTCTAGGTCTTTAACCTATCCCTACATAAAAAGCATCATGACTAGGTCACAAGGTCTAACCACCTAGCCCAAAATATACAAGCCTCTGTAAAGAAGGTAAGATCACAAATACTAACAAGGGTAAAAGCTGAAAAACATGGCCTGCAAGGGCGCTAATCCTCTCTGAGCATCCTCAGAAGGAACTACTCCCTCAAGGTCATAACCAAAGAAAAAGAGAAAAAATGAACTGACACTCATCGGGAATATGTATATAGAAATACCCCAAGGAGGTCCAGTTCACAAGAAAATCCTTGTTATCTATCGGTATCATACTCATTGATCCGACTAGTTAACCATAGTACTAAGAAACAACACCCAATAAGGGATTACACAAAAAGGAATCACATTCCATATCGACCAACTGGGGTCACTGAACCACCTGTGCACAAGGACGGAGTCATGATATTTACACCAAAATCTCAACATAAATCCATACAACCTTCCATTAGAGTAAAAGGTATGTGTAAACAGACTCAAAGGTCTCAGTAGTCAGAAAACAAACACACTATAAGGCCTATATGTTGTGAATCCTACGTGCCTAGTATGATGCATGAGATGCCTCTTGCCTTTGCTGGACAAGAGACAAAATCCATCCCTGGCATCTTACCAATGTCCAAGATCCAGAGATCATTAGTAAATCAAAACACCACACAACATGTGCATCTTTCAAGGAGAAAATAATATACAACGGTAACATCGCAAAATCAGAACAGCAATCTCAAACCCTAGAAACCAGGACTTCTTACCAGAACAAGTGTCCTCGACGCACTAGTCTGATATCCGTCACAGGTTCCGACGCATTCCTAATACTCAGGTATACCATATCCTAAATAGTAAAGACCAGGAAAATAAAACTCCTCTGATACCACTTTGTAACGTCCCATCCCGGAATCCACTAAACTGATGCTCCGAGCCGGTTCGCCACAAGGCCTCAAGTGCGGCTCTCTATACGCCAGAGGCTGCCGACTAGCAACCAGAGCCTAGGGTGTGGTAGTGGGAAGACTATTCCCTCATACCAGAGTGAGAAAACAGAGGAAATAACTAAGTATCATACACAGTGTAAAGTAAAGAGAATGCGGAAGCAATACACAACTGAAATAGAACAAGTTGTAATAGTAAAATGTTGTAAAATCCTGAACAGCTATGAAAAACAACACAACACTAGTCACTCACTAGGCCGATCATACAGATAAAAGTACAAAAAGAAACTGAAATTAAAAGTACATGGCTCTTCTGCTAACTTCGAGCCAATCCACATACCTAATCTCCAGACATTATTGAACAGCAGCAGCCCGATCAGCAGAACCACTCGAGTAGCTCCACTTGATCATGCAACACTAGGCCTCAGTCCTATCCGCCATGAAACTCATGCTCAACCTGAAAATCATACATAATGTCTACACATACACCGAGGTGCATGTGCAGGAGTGAGAAATAATCTCATTAGGGCACCCCGACAAGCAACCTATAACTATGTGGATAAATGTGTATGCAACAGCAATGTGCTCAGCCTAGTTGGAACACAAAAAAACAAAGTAAACCAAACATGCAACCACCGTCGAACTCAGGGTATGTAATCCCCGTCAACTAGGAAAGTGCCACCATGGATGTCCATATCAATATACGTACACATGTATAGTCCCATACCTATACACATTTACATAAATATGAATATTCATGATTAGTTGAATCAAATAATAAGAAACCACATCAGTAGTTGATCCTTGAGACCATGAGCTTGATCTCCTAGACATCCTATGCAAGGGCATTAAGCTGGACGTCGTGCAACTCAATATGTGTATCATTAAGTTGATCTCTGCGTCCGTAATCCCATCGACAAGTACCTGCTTCGGCCAACGCTGGAAATATATCTCTGGGAAAGCTAAACAAAAACAAGTAAACCTTTGAAAAGTACCCACAGCAACAAATAGAAGCAACCCTCTTAGAAGTACTCACAGTCTAACCCCTCTAGTTCATCTTTAGAAAAGACTATCTGAGGAAGCACTCACTGTCAATTCCCCCTGTGGTCTCGTATTGGTAACTAAAAGGTACTTTGGGGAAGCACTCAACGTCCAATTCCCACTATGGTACGTATCAAGGAAACTATAAACACTCTGAAGGAGTACAAAGTCCATCCCCCATATGGAGTCCCAATGTAAAAGTAAACAGGCACTATGGAGAATCCCCCAATGTCCATTCTTCCTATGGTATACTACACCAGGTTCTCACGGCCCTGTGTAAGTCAATCATGCACAACGATATATATGGTAGCCAAATTAAACCTCAATAACTAATTGGCTAACCTTCTATAGCATATCACAACATTTCAAATAAAATCACTCAATCCTAACAACACTAGGCATGGGAAACAAGCAACCTGACAAGTAAGTCTAGGCCAAATGGTAAAATCAAAACAAACATGGGCAACACATCCACAGCATGGAAAATAACCCTATTCACAATCAAACCACCTATACTCCGGAACACAAGGCATAGTAGGAATCCCAACAAACAAGAAAGAGGCCTCGTGTTAGGATCAACAGCCACCAACTAGGAAGCGCCTCTGGTAACCACTACTGCATCAATAAACCAAGTCAAATATAAACAAATGAGTGAGGGTGGCTTGAATACCCAACCCAACACTACATCCATAGCCCCATGGGATTACTAGTTTGGAACGGGTTTTTGGTGAAACCCGATCACCATCTTTAGCCAATCCTGACATAACAACTCAGGGTCGGTCAAACAACGGGCACCCACTGGGTCCCTCAATTCAAACACTGAGGAGGCATCATACTCGGGATCCTTTAGGTAAACACGAGTGAAGGCATCATACACGGGTTCCTTAGCGAAGAGTAAGTGAGGAATCCTACACAGGATCCTCAAATTAAGAACAATATAGTCATTTCATTACATGGGTCCTCTCAAAGGAAAAACAGGGGAGAGATCCTACAAGGGACTCCCTAGGTCAGTACACAGGTAAAGGCATCCCTCAGGGGATCCTTAGAAGAGCCCAGTCTCACGACCACATAGATCATAAGGGAATGTCTCACAAGGAAAATTTCCTATAAATAATATGTTATGGGAGATAACTCATATCTTATCTCATATTAAAGGTCTCAACTAAGTTGTTCTGAACACCCAACCTATCATCCTTGCCAAGTCTCGCTCTCAGGTGTCAACTGAAATAGATAATTGGAGGAAGAACCTATCCATTTAGATATAAACCCCAAAAACCCAATTTATATGACCTCAAAATGTCAAAATTATTCCACCATTTCGATCTACGTAGAAAAACGCTCATAATGGACTACTCACAGGCCCAATTCTGACTTCCAGGGCATAAGTTATCCCAAAACTACTAAGCTGAAGTAGTACATGGCCAGAACACATAGCCAGACACATGGGGTCTGCCTGTGTAATATTACACGGCATGTAATTTACTGCACAAGATTTGTACTATTCAAAAAACATCACCCTGTGTGTTTTTTCACCCAAACACATTTCCATGTTCCACTACACGGCGTGTACTTATAGTACACAGCGTGTACTTATAGTACACAGTGTGTACTCCTTAAAAACCACTATTCTGTGTCCTTTTTGCACACAGTCGGACACACAGCCACCACTACACGGTATGTACTCAAAGTACACGGCATGTAATTTGAAAAAAAATCATCTTCCCCCAATGGGAATAACACATTTTGTGTTCCCCTGGAACACACAACCGGGTATTCTGGGTTTTCTGATAGAAAATCCCTCAAAATGTCCGAAATGCCCTTTTTTGCCCCCGAAACAATTGGTCCAGCCTCAAGGAGAAACAAGTAAGAAATATAAGGCTTTAAAGACTTAAAAAAACATGTTTAAATGTGATTTCTATCAAAAACATAAACTACCCTACCTTCGGGCAGAAACCGTCGAAGCTTCGGTTGATTTCACGGCTCATAGTTCCCTTCGTTGAATCAGCGTGTCGAGAGCTTCGAATCGGAACCCCTATTGCCTCCCAACTCCCTCTATTTATCAATATCAAAAACCTCCCAAAATACACAGCCAAGGAGTGTCACACATGGAGTGTGCTCAAGAAGGAGGAGGAAGTGAGAGAGAAGAAACAAAAGGAAAGAAGAAAAGAAAAGGAAGAAAAAGGGGTACGGGCCGGCCTCAGCGCCCGACATGAGTTTATGCCTTCCCTAGGATAAACTCCCCATTCCGGACTCAACAACGCAGAAATAATCTCAATATGACACTCTATTTAAAATTTATTTTCAAATTAACCTGTGCGAATAAATTAATATTTAATTTAATAATACTAAATACTAAATATTCCTCCAAAATTTGAACAGCTCATATTTCCACCAAACTCCTATCCTAGGGTAAAAACCTTATTCCGGGACCAACGGAGTGGTTATAAAAAATATCTAAGATCAAATGTTGGGTAAAAATGACCATTTTACCCCTCACAAGCATTGAACAGCAAAAATTCATATTTCTCCTCAAAAATGCAGTCCAGAAAAACACAGGTTCTTACAATGGACTAGGTGTGTATGAGCGGGATGTGGTGAGCTTCGTATGTTGAGGTTGTGGGACTAGATCTGAAGCCCAAGGGTGTGCGGAAAGGTTGTGATGTGGGGCTTATGAAATAGTGTGCAAGTGTCAAAACGTTTTTCATTAGAGTATGAGAAGTTAACCAGTGGGAAATGATGCGGGTTACCCAAACATCAGTTTTCTTATTATATTACTTTACTTCACTTACATTATTTGGTTAGTGAGGCTTGGTGAGGTTTGAATGTATAGTATTACTTATTAGGTTCTTTTGGTTTGTGTTGTTTTCTCACAGGGGAATTAGTATGCTTCTCCCACTTGTGCATGAGAGACTTTTGTTTTTCCCTTCTTAGTATAATTTTATGCTCACTCTATGTATATAAATTTTTGGTTTCCAAGAGTACCACATGGACCATGTTGGGAATTACTAGCCTGGACTTTGGGACAGTTTTTGTGCCACTATTTAGCCTTTTTTTGGTACTTACTTTGGAGACTCTTATTTTGTAGTAGTTATATTTTAAACATGTATGTGGGATGGTTTTAGGATTCTTTTAGGTGTGTGTGTGTGTCTTGGGGTTTTTTGGGATGAACCATCTTTTCTCTCGATCTTGTTTTCTTATAAAAATTTTAATGCCTCTTATTTCATGAGATACTATAACCTTGGTGTTGGTCACCACCCTAGGGCCTACTAGAGGTGGGATTCGAGGGTCATTATCTCTCTTCCTTAATTTCTATATTAGGAGGGGGATATTTGGAGGGAGAGGTAGTGACAGAATGGTATCATAGGTGATGGTTCAGAGATAAGATGGAGTTTAGAGTTAGGAAGAGTGAGGATTACATGGGTTGGTAGGGAAACAGTGTTAGGTAGCCTTGGTATGTGACATAGTCCAGGGAGTGCCAGTTAGGAAATGGGATTTTACGGCCCCCTGTGATCTGATGCAAGGACTCTGAGCCTACAGAACAACCAAGTGAGGATACACCATTTTCAGTGTTGAGACCGTAGGAAAGGTACATACATCACAATGACTTGTGTTACTATTTAAATTTGGGAATTTTTGAGAATTTTAAATGGATAAAGAAATGATTTAATTGAATTAAAATAAATCTTAGATAAAATTTCAATCTAATCAGACTTAGGAATTCCTTGTTCGCCTTTTCAGATATGGAGCTCGATCATTGTTTGTGTGTAGTGAAGGAAGTGGAGGCTTAACAGGCTAAACCGGTTGATCGATGAAGGGTTTATCCAGTATAGGAGGAGGATCAGTGGTAGAAGATGTTATGTACTTCTAGCGGTAGTCTCTGGGAAAGTACGAGGGTAGCGTTTAGGACATGGAGACGAAGAGTTGTCTCGAGGAGCTTGTGATAACATTCAGCTTGATCCTGGATCTGAAGAAATAATGGGTTCCTTTGGCAGTGATCCAGATGATGAGAGTTGTGCATCAATGGTGGACATTGTAACTGGGGGAGAGGAAGGAGTTCGGCGTTATGTAGGTCGATTTCAATGAGTTCCGAGCAGAATTCCTTTCTTCCACCATGAAGGCTGAGAAAGGGAAAAAGTTACTCTCACTTCAGCAAGGGAGTTTGTCGGTATGATAGATGGGTATCAATTTCAAGGATCTTCTTTTGTTTTCTCTATATCTCTTTCTGGATAAGTATCCATGTGAAAGATTCTTAGAGGCACTTTGTCCTTCTCTACAATATGTAGTTACTCCCTTTACCTTACCGACATACTTGGAGGTCCATAAGAAGGAGGAGGTAGTTGAGAAGATTCACTCATGATGAGGTATACCGTGAGAGGGGATCTAGAAGTGTTATTCTAAGGTAAAGGATGTCGGTAGTAGGTCTCAAGCGCCAAGGCCTTCTAGGTTTCAGTCAGCGGGGATTCGACCTCAGCAGTTCCCGTTTCGACCTTCAGGTCCTCATTCTTTTCTCATGAACTTGAGACCGAGGTCTTTCACTTATGGATCTCATTTACATCTTCAAATTAAGTTACCAATGGTTTTTCAAGATCAGTATGGTATAGGTGGGTAGTTCCAGTGCCAACCTTAGTAGGAGTTTCCGATATGGCAGTTCCAGCAGCAGGGATAGTATGCTCACGCTCTACTAAGGGGATATGGATCAGGTAGAGGCTGACCTTAGGGTGTTCCTAAGGGACCTCGACCCAGGTGTGGTGAAGGATGTGGTCATACGTATAGGGATATAGAATCTGGGTGCGGTTAATTTCACATCTCATAGGCAGCAGTCCCAGCAAGGTCATAGATCATTTGAGGTATGATTAGTTTTTTCATTACTCTTGATTGCACTTTGTTTGATTCAGGAGCTTTACACTTCTTTATTATACCCAGTCTATCCCATGATCTGGGACTAAATGTAGAGATACTTCTCAAACCCCTGGTGCTGAGTACACCATTTAAAGGTCATCCCAACTTGTTTGATGTGTGACGGGGATGTAGGCTGATGATGGGACTGCATCAGTCCTGGGGGGATCTTTTCCTGTTATCAGTCCCGAGGGGATCTTTTCTTGTTACAGATGCGACCATACGATGTCATCCTTGGCATCGACTGGTTGTACTCTTTGCATGCTATTATCAACTTCTTCTAGATAAGAGTCTTGTTTTCATATGTAGATGTTCAATGTGTGGCCTTCTTCGGTGGGTGGAGCTGTCAGGTGGGCAGTCTATGTGTGGATAATCTTCTTTATTTATTGGTTTAGTTTTCAATGGAATTAGTGAATGTTGAGATGGACGATGTTTCTAGATTTATTGGGGAGTTTTTGTAGGTTTTTCCTGAGAAGTTTGTGACTCTACCCCCTCGACGTGATGTTGAGTTCGGGATAGACATACAGCCTGACGCTTCTCCGATTTCAATGGCTCATTAACGGATGGCGCCTTCAGAGTTGTGGGAGTTAAGGATTCAAATAGATGATCTGATTTAGAAGGGTTTTATCCATCCTAGTGTGTCACTATGGGGTTGTCTAGTCTTGTTTTCGAAAAAGACAGATGGTGGTCTGAGGTTGTGCATAGACTAATGAAGGTTGAATCAGGTAATGGTCATGAAATGTTACCATCTCCTGAGGATAGACGATCTTTTCGACTAGATGAGGAGGGGAAGTTAGTTCTATAAGATCGATTTGTGGTCTGGATATCACAAACTGAGGTTGAATGGGGTGATATCCCAAATATTTCTTTTAGGAGTAGGTATGGACACTTCAAGTTTGAGTTTATGTCGTCTGGTGTTACGAACGCACCAACTGTGTTCATGGGGATCATGAACTCCATTTTCCATGAGTTCCTGGACCATTTCATCATCGTATTAATCAACGAAATCATATTCTACTTGAAGTCAGAGGAGGAGAATATCGAGCATCTCAGGAATGTCTTAGAGGTTCTTTGATGCCACCAGCTCTACAAAAAGTTGTCCAAGTGTAAGTTCTGGACGTGAGAGGTGCATTTCCTTGGACACGTGGTGTTGCAGTAGGGTGTAGTAGTGGACCCATCGAAGGTCATGGTAGTTGTTTCTTGGGAACCACCCAAGAATGTTGTATAGGTTCACAGTTTTCTCAGTCTGGCAGGCTATTACCAGAGCTTTGTACCTAATTTCTCTTGATTTGTATCCTTGTTGACAACTCTGACTAAAAAAGACCAGGCTTTTGTGTGGAGTGAGTAGTGTCATGTGGTGTTTGTCTATCTGAAGGGTAAGTTTTTCAGTGCTTCAGTGCTCTGATTTTCAGAGAAATGGGTGATGTTTGAGGTGTTTTGTGATGCTTCCCATTTGGGCTTGGGATGAATGTTGATGTATAAGTGGAGATTTATCTCTTATGGGTCTAGGCAATTACATCCCCATGAACGTAACTATATCACCCATGATCTGGAGCTAGCAGTGGTCATGTTCACACTGAAGTTGTGGAGACATTACCTCATTGGGGATCACTTTATGTTCTTCACATATTTTCAGAGCTTGAGGTATATCGTTTCCCAGAGAGATCTGAAGTTGTAAAAGTATAGGTGGATAGATTTTATCTAGGACTACTACTTCAAAATCTCTTACACATTAGTAAAGGGAAATTTCATGGCTGATTTGTTGAGCGAGAAGTCATAGAAGGAGATAGTTCAAGAATTTTTGGATGCTTGGAAGGTGATGGAGGAGTTGGCCACCTTGCACTTATATGTAAGTGAGGATGGTAGTAGAGGATGCTTGTTTTAGATGAGGGTGAAGTATTATCTAAAACAAAAGTTGGAGGAGTCTTAGTGGGGAGACTCAGAGGTAGAGGTGATGCGCGACCGCGTTTCCCATGGTGATGCTTCATAAGGATGGTTAGAATCAAATGTTGTTCTGTGGAAGGCTATATATTCTAGTGTAAATGCATGAAGAAGTCCTCTGTGATTTTCATAGCTCACCTTTGGCGGTACACCCAGGAATGTCTAAAAAGTATCATGGCTTGAGGGAGTAGTTTTGGTGGCCTGGGATGAAATGGGGAGTGGTGGAGTTTGTGGTGAAGTGCTTAGTGTGCTAGTAGGTGAAGACTGAACACCATGTACCTGGTGGTTTGTTACATCCCTTAGATGTCCCCAAGTGGAAATGGGATGACATATAAATAGATTTTTTCATAGTATTACCCAGGTCTCAAGGAGGATTTGATGAAATCTCGGTATTGGTGGATCGGCTAATGAAATCAGCTTACTTCTTAGCAATCAAGGATTTGGGTGCAGTGGATTCCTTGGTAAGGAGGTATGTGGATGAGATGGTGCAGCTACATGGATTTCTGAGATCCATTATTTTGGATCGGGATTAAAAATTTACCTCACGAGTCTGGAGGGGATTACATCGTGATGTTGGCACTCAGTTATGCCTCAACACTTATTTCCATCCATAGATGGATGGGTAGATAGAGCGGACCATCCAGACATTGGAGGAAATGTTACGGGCATGAATCTTGGACTTTGGTGGATCTTGGGTGTGACACTTTCCCTTGGTAAAGTTTTCTTATAATAATATCTATCACTCTTCTATTGTTATGGATTTATTTGAATATTTGTATGGAAGACTGTGTCGTTCACTTTTATGTTGGATAGAGGTTGGGGAGATAGTTGTCCTTGGTCCTAGGGTTGTGTATAGAACAATAGATAAATTTTATCTTGTTCGTGAGAGGATGAAAGTAGCACAAGACTGGAAGAATTAAAATTCCAAATGTAGGAGGAGACCCTTGGAGTTTGAGTTTGGGGACCACGTGTTCTTGAAGGTTTCCCCTCAAAGTGGGCAGTGGAGTTTTGGAAGAGGGAGCAAGCTTTCTCCCCGGTTCATCAAACCCTTTGAGGTGTTGGGGAGAGTTGGAAAGGTGGCATACTAGTTGGAACTTCCACTATATTTGTATAAGGTCCATGATGTCTTTCACATATCTCATATTTATCAGTATATTCACAATGACTCCCATGTCATTGACTAGGGAGATTTGGATGTCTAAGATGATGCGAAGTTCGTGGAGTGTCCAGTAGAGATTCAGGATCATTGAGAGAAGGTGTTGCGCAGACAGACCATTCCCTTGGTTTGTGTGTTGTGGAGTCATGGTGTCCACGAGGAGAGTACTTGGGAAAGGGAGATGCAGATGCATGCCCAGTACCCAGAGTTGTTTTGAGTTTTATCTTGTTGTGTTTCCCTTTGTAATATAATTCTTGAACCTTGTTGTTATGAGATGAGTTGTTTCCTTGTTCTGTGATGTGTGATAAAGTTATAACATTAGGAAAGCGGAAGACCATATTCCTAATCGAGACACATTAATTGAGATGTGATTAAACCCGTGTGAGTGAGTCATTGCTACCCAGATCAGATAGTATCTTAACATGGAGGAAGGAATTCTCTAATTCATATGTCTAGATGGTGTGTCTTTTGGTGCTTGTGTGGTGTGTCTTGTGGTCGGTTGGGGTCGTAGATGTCGGAGGAGGTGTTCTTGGATGTTGATGTTTCACTCCATCTTTCAAACAACACATGGTGGTTTATCTTTGAAATTTGATGTCATAATTGTGTTTCAAGTATAGCAATATCCTTGAGAGGTATCTTATAGGGTGGTTGTTCGGACCCCTCTTTATTATGGGTTGGTTTTGAATTTTCAAGGGTGATAATAGTTATAGAGGTATCTAATGTAATGTCTCAGACCTCCCTGGTCCATTAATTTGAGAAAATATGGTATTTGAGGTGTTATGGGAGGTCACGGTATCTTGTCTGATGGTGATTCATCTATCGGTAGGTGGCGATGGTAGGTCATCCCAACGGTGAGTCACATCAGTGATTCACAAGGGGGACTCACTAACAATGAGTCGTTGATGGTGGGTCACAGTGGTGACTCGCAATGGTGAACCGAACGGTGACTCGCTGAATGGTAGCTCACCGAACAGTCCCTCACTGAATGGTGACTCATCGAATGGTGACTCGTCGAATGGTGACACACCAAACAGTGACTCGCCGAACTATGACTCACCGAACGGTGACTTTCTGAACGGTGACTCGACTAACAGTGACTCGCCAAACAGTGAAACACCATCGGTATATCACCACCAGTAGCTTATATCGGTGAATCGTCCAACAGTGAGTGATCCATCGGTGATTCACCGAATGGTGATTCATTTCCACAATTTTTCAATTTCTAGATTTTCCCAATTTTTTCCAAATTCACCCCTTTAATGTTTTATTTGACTTAAAATGAGTTTAAAACCATGTTTAAGTGTTTTTTAAGCCATTTAAAAGGAATTAAAATATATATTTAAATCTCTAATTCTTGGGAGGCCCTTATATAGTCAAAACACACAGTCTTGATCATGATCTAGCTTTAATGGTTTTTGAAACCATTTCTTCCATTGATATAGGATCTAGACTTTCTAAATCCAAAACCCTTTCTTCCTTGTACATTTCCCTTTACTCTTGCTACCAAGTGTCCCAAAACCTTTCTTACCCTAGGTGTCGTATGTTTGTGTTGCACCCTTGGATCACATTTCCTTAGAGCCTTGCGCACCCCCTGTTTGGTGGAAGGAGGAGTTATTGATCATATTTTTCTTAAGGTAGGGATTCCTTCATCTCTATTTTATTTGTGTATCATGTGGGGTGGGTGTACGAATGTTTCTCATGTGAAGGAAGTTGAATCCAAATTTAATAAAGATAATTGAATAAAATTTAAACCAATAAACATGGGCAGGGAAAAGGTGATGTGTGCTTCTATTTTTTTGTTTATTGATATTGTGAGTTGTATGGGCTATATGACTACTGAAAATCAAGGCCATTGGTGGTCTTTGTTTGTGCACTTAGGATGACTTGTCATGGATTGTTGATGATCATGTGTTGAATGACTATATATATGAAATTTATTATCCACATATACCCGATTAAATAAATGGATGTCTCGATATTGAACTTGCTCTGTGATAACTCCTAAATTATCAAAGTGGAATTAAAGAATGAGTGTTTTCTAAATGTGAATACACCCTACCTTGTTTGGTGTGTTTGTGTGTTGTGTGTGGTTTTGTTCTGTCTTTTTCCTTGTGTGGTTGTGTGGCACTAGGGTTGAGAGCATGGTTTTAAGGTGGGTTGGTACAGGTGGTGTAATAGTTACTCAGGTTGAGATATTGGATTATTGTGGAATGGATGGGTAGTGTTTGAGTAGCAGGTCTGCAGGTTTGGGTTGTGTTATGTGTATTTTATTGGGTGTGATGGGTGTAGTGTTGTTATATAGTGGGGTTGTCGGGTCTGATTGTAATGAGATGTGTTGTTGAGTTTTACTATGATTTGAGGGTTTCCTTGTTGAGGGGATGGATTAGGCAGAATTACTTTTAAGAATGCTGATGACAATGGTTGGTATGGGTGTTAAATGAAGTGGAAATATGAAGTGAGTTGCTTTATTGTGGTTCTTTTTCCTTTATGTGGTTTATGTTGTTTAGATTGTTGCATGCTATGGTTGATAATTTCCTGGGTAGGGATGGAGTGAATAAATGGTTTCACTTAATAAAGAATGATATTTGGTTAAATGAGTTGTATGGGGTTATTAATTGAATTTTGTCTTGTTGTGTAGTTGTGCATTTAGAGGTAGCAGCAAAGGTGGTTTTGTGGGCTGGTTATTTGTTTGGGAATAACCCATAGGTTGGGAATGAGTGTTTGATACTAAATATATATACTTGTGTTTTACTTGTGTTTTCTATACGCACCCCACCCTAGTTGATCACTATGTACTGAAAACCCCCATTTTCATAGGGGAGAATAACTTTTCCCAACATCCTGGTGGGAGGATGGATGGCTGGTTATTGGCTCTTCCCTAATCCCTATTCTAGGTATTGATATCCCAAGATTCTTCGGGTAGGTTGTGGTGCGGTTGTGAAGCCCAGGTGTTTGTGGGAGAGGTATGCTTTCCCATGATTCTACGGGATGAGATGTGGTGTGCTTCCCATGTGTCTTCAAGATGCGGTATGGATGTGTCCCAGGTGTCTACAGGCGAGATGTGGTATGGTTGTGGCCCAATTGTCTATGGGTGGGATGTGGAATGGTTGTGGCCCAGGTGTGTGTGGGAGGTGATGTGGTGATCTTCATATTCCCAGGTTTCGGGACTATCTCTGAGGTCTAGGTGTGTGCAGGCGGGTTGTGACGTAGGGATTGTGGAAGAGTGTGGAAGCGCCATGACATTTATCATTAGGGTATGAGCAGTTAACCAGTGGGAAGTGGTGTAGGGTACCCAAACATCGATGTGCTTATTATATTACTTTACTTTACTTGAGTTATTTGGTGATCATGCCTTGGTGAGGTTGGGATGGCTAGTATTCCTTGTTAGGTGTTGTTGGTTTCTGTTATTTTCTTATAGGGGAATTAGTATTCTTCTCCCACTTGTGCATGAGCAACTTTGTTTTTTCCCTACTGAGTATACTTATATGCTCACCCTACATATATAAAACGTCTTTTAGGTTTCTAGGAGGACCACGTGGAACGTGATAGGCATTACTAGCTCGGACTTTGGGACAGTTTTTGTGTCGCTGCTTAGCCTTAGTTTTTGTACTTACTTTGAAGAATCATATTTTATAGAAATTATATTTTAAACATGAATGTGGGATGGTTTTGGATTTATTATATATATATGTGTGTGTGTGTGTGTGTGTGTCTTGTGATTTTTTTGGGATGAACCATCTTATCTCTCGATCTTGTTTTCTTATAAAAAGGGTAATGTCGTCCATTTCATGAGATTTTATACCCTTGGTGTTGTTCACCACCCTGACACCTATTGGAGGTGAGACTAGGGGTTCATTATCTCTCTTATTTTATTGCCAGCTCAGGAGGGGCATCTTTGGAGGTATGGGGTCATGATAGAAGAAGATTTTATTAGTCACATAATAGATGAGATCTATAAATGTTGGACTGTACATATGGAAAAATTGAATGTGCACACCAGTTGGGATGATACTGTGATTTTTAGATCATTTGAGATGAATACCGGTGTAAATGATTATGGAGATTATATAGAATAAATGAAAATGGAAATATAATATGACCTTCATGATTTTCCAAATTTGTTTAAGAAGTTAAATAGTTATGCTAAGAGACCATTTTATACTGATTATGCTAAATACATAGCAGTGTCATTTATATTGAAGTTGTATAATTTGAAAGCTAGCAGCGGATGGAGTGACACCATCTTTATAGAAATACTTGGTCTCCTGAATTATATGCTACCAAAAGATATTGAACTTCCTTATTGAACATATGAAACTAAAGGAATTTTATGTTCAATGTATATGATCTATAAAAAGTACATGTTTTCCAAATGATTGCATACTATTTTGCAAGGACCATGAATCACTCATAAAATTCCCTAAGTTTGGCTTGAATATATACAAGAAAGATAAATCAAGTCCTTAAAATTTTTATGGTAATTTCCTATTGTTCAGTGACTTAGAAGACTATATGGATTTCATGAAACTATGAGACAATTGACATGGTATGAAGATACAAGAATTAAATATGGAAAACATCATCATTCAGCAGACTCTTCTTAGTGGAAGAAAACTGATTGTGAGTATCCTAAATTTGAAAATGATCCGAGAAACTTCTTTCTTGTGTTATCTAAAGATAGAATAAATCACTTTTGTGTATATAGTATTACTCATAGTACATGGACAATTATGTTAGTAAATTATAACTTGCCTTTATGGTTATGCATGAAACACAAATACATTATATTGTCTATGTTTATATCTGGACCAAAACATCCTGATAATGATATTGATGCCTATTTTGATCCATTGATCAAATATCTAAAATTGATGTGGGATACAGGTGTTACAATGTATGATGCTCATAGAAGTGAAGAATTCACATTTAGGGTCATGTTGTATGAGACGATAAATAAATTTCCTTTTTATGGAAATTTGTTAGATAATAGAAATAAATTAATGTTGGGATATCCCATTTGTAAAGAATACACACACTCATTTCAGTTGAAAAATTTCTCAAAGACTATGTTTTTAGGACATCATAAATATTTACCTGAAAGACGTAAATATCGGTCCTGGGTGATAGCATTTGATGGGAATACTAGACATGGTACAACACTATCTCCATTAATGGGTGATCAACTATTTGATAAAGTAAAAGATATTGAAATTATTTTTGATAAAACTTTTTCAAAAAACCTTACAAAAACATGTTGGAAAATGAGATTAATTTTCTTTGAATTATTGTACTAGAATTGTTTATACATCAAACATTTTCTTGATGTCATGCATATAGAAAAATATATATTTGAGAGTGTTATTGATACATTACTAAATGTTCCTATAAAAAAATATGGAATCGAGGATAGGTTGGACATGATTTACATGGGGATAAGGTAAGAGTTGAAACCAGTGAAGGATAAAAGTTGGACTTTTCTTCCCCCGACAGCTTACACTCTATCCAAATAAGAAAATTTCAATTTTTCATTTTCCTTAATGGTATAAAATTTATAGAGCAGTATTCATCAAATATCAAGAATTTTGTGTCAATGAATAATTTGAAGTTACAAGGACTAAAATCACATGAAAGGAATGTTTTGATGCAAGATTTGACGCTCATCACTTTATGTTACATTCTGCCTAAATGAGGATCTACTTTTTTTTTTCAAAACCATATTCACTAAAGTTATAGACCAGGTGAAGTTTTCAATCATGAAAAATGAGGTTGTAGCCATATTCTATGAATTAGAGATGGTCTTCCCACCATCATTCTTTGATATAATGGTCTACCTGATGATTCCCTTGGTTAGACAGGTTCAACTATGTGGTCAGGTTCATTACATATGGATGCACCCAATTGAATGGTATATGAAGATTTTGAAAGGGTGTTTCATGAATCAGATTCATCCAGAAGGTTTTATTGCATAACAATATATTGTTGAAGAAGATTTTGAATTCTATACTGATTAACTATCAGATGTTGATATCATCGGTCTCCTAAAGTCTTGTCACAGCATACACCTTATGGGTGAAGTGATTTTTAGAAGATATTTCATTAAAATTACTATCACATAGTGAAAGAAATATCACCTTTACATTTTACATAATAGTAAAGATTTTTATCCATATGTTTAAGCACACAAATAAATTTTTAGGGATTAGAATCCATCAAGGGATAAAGGGTGGATATCAAATACACATAATCAATAGTTTATAGGATGGTTCTAAGATTATATTTATAAGGATTTATCTTAAAATATGAATTCAATTTTCGAATGGATTTAATGGCTGGCCAAGGGACCAAATGAAAATGTTATATCGTGCACTGGTTTTGTAATTAATGATTATAAATTCTATAAAAATATAACATGATGATCATAGTATGATGTAAAATAGTGGAGTTATGGTTATGGTGGAATTGATGCACATATCAGGTTCCAAGGATAGAAATCCAGTTTATGTGAATATGTCATATTTCGGCATCATCGAATACATATACGAGTTGGACTATATAACTTTTCAATTGTCGATTTTCCATTGCAAATGGGTTGAAAATAGGAGTGAAGTGAAAGTTGATGAAATGGGATTTGTGAAGGTGAATTTCAGTGTGGAAGGTTATAAGGATGATTCATTCATAATGGAATCACAAGTAGCTATAGCATTTTATATTTCAGATATAGAAAATAAGAATTGGTCAATTGTTCTACTAGTGACTAAAACAACTGTAGGGTCAGATGAAAATTTAATCGAGGAGGACCCTTTCATTTGTAGATCACGATCATTTCATGGAGGACCCAATATAGATAATGTCTTGTGCGTTAGAGGGGACCACAAATATGGGATTTAGATTCATAATGGAACAGCTAAATCCCTTCAAAAATTAGATAAAAGAAAGAGAGTTTAATAAGTAGGTTGAAGTTTTTTTTAATAAACTATACTTTTCCTCATAATATTATGTGTTATCTATTTTATTAACATAATCTAAATTAAATATTTTACTACTCATGCAGACAATAACTTCTTCACATGATGGTGTCACCAATCTCAGGGAAGAATAGGCAGCTGATGTTAAAACTATATAATTATCAGGGGATCAACAACATGCTGATGAAAAAAACAAGAATTATGTACTATCACTATGTTCACTAAAATTATCAGGGAAAGAAGTAAGGGTATCAAATTTGAGTTTGGATGGAATCAACATGGCCAACCTGTTAACCCCAACAATTCAATGTTCATTAGTTATGTTGGGATCACAATGAGAATGAATGTTCTAATTTATATATATTTGTGGGGCCATGTCCATCCTATAATAAAGGAATCCCTTTGGGAATATATTAAGGTAATGTTATGATATATTTTCTCTATTTTATCGAAAAATTATATAATGAAACATTGATATACTTTTCATTATTCCTTGTAGAGTTTATTTATTTAAGATGATTTCCATAAAAATATGTATTAATGGCCGCTAGAAAATACCATAGAGGCTTCTGGACAATTCTTACCAAGTTTCATCTTAGGGATGCTGAGGGGAAAGTAAATCCTCACCCACTAGTTATTTATACACCCATTATAAAGCAAGGAACATAGAATTATTTAATTATTCATGGTGATAATAAATCATTTCAAGTGCATTGCAGTCGATAATATATTATTTGACATTATTTATTTTATCCAATTTGATTCAAAATTGTTAATTTATGAAACAATAGAGGATTGTTGAAAATAAACAATGTGCAGTAAAACCAATATACCCTTATCATAAAGAAATGATGGGGTATGCTTTAATAGAGAAGAAAATGGTATGTATTTTAAATCAATAATAAAAGTTTTATGTGATATGGAGAAACATATGTTTCTTTTTTTATATGTAGATTGATGAATCAAAATCTAAATCCACTTTCATCCCACATCATGTGCTATCTAAGGAGTCCCATGTAAATAAATAGGGTAAACTAGTTGATAAAAACACAAAATTATTATGGGAAACATGTATCGGTATGACATAATAGTAATTTTATATGTTTTATAACAGTATTATGTAAAAATATCTATTTATGTTCATATGTTTTTTATATTTTTTAAACACAAGAATAAGCAGTGACTATACTAGAAGAAAAACTACTTTCAGTAGCTTTGAAGCAACCAGAACAATATATTCATGTTAGAGGTGTAGGTTTTGGAGTTTTTCCTTGAACATATTTCGAGAAGAAAAAATCGTAAAACGATGCATATCAGGTGATAAAAGGATTGTGAGCACAAATAGATTCTTTTCAAGATATTATTGTCTAGTCTAGTTTGTCAGACCAATATATGTGGAATGATCAAAGAGAACTAGTAGTAGAAAAAAGATCATAATATGGACAACCAAACGACCCCACTAGATTTGAGGCTTTTAATTACCCTCAATTGTATACCTTACTTGAGGTAATCAATTTTTTCATTACTCTTTCTCATAGATGTGAATCAAATAACTTCTAATAACTTTATATTTCTAAAATTTTGCATGGTAAACTTGTATGTGATTGCAATATCTCAACACCCACACACTGCCTTATTGTGAAGGGCATGGTGTATAACATCTAGGGAGACATGCTACACAACAAATAACTATCAAAAGATCACATGAGAGTGGGTATTGAAGTAACTCAAGAGACGATTGATGAGTTTCTTGTTCCACTTGATGATCTAGATATTACAATGGTCAATGATTCTATTATAACTTTTATAGAATTTTAACCTAATATTATAAAGATACATAAGGTATGTTATTAAAAAAATCAGATTAAAATCCTATAAAAATTGATGAAAAAAGATCTAAAGTGAGGTATGGTATTACATACGGAGAAAACAATGGGGAAACGAAAGGTCCAATCAAGAAAATCCAGTGAATTGACCAAGAAAAACAAAAGGACCTTCTGAGTGTTCCTTCTCCCCCACTATTTCCACTGCAGCATATATTAAAATTATAAGTTGAAGAAGAAACCATTTTCAAAGATAGATATGTGTACTATATTCAATATAAAGAATAAATATTTGGATATTTCATTACAAATGAGGTTGATCTCAAGAGTATAAATGAGGTTCTCAATTTTGAATGGTTGGGAGTCATAGTTGTGAATACATACATCAGGTATATTTTTATAATTTTTCTATCAAAAAAATGATATACTATGTTCATTAAAGTTAATAACTATTTAAATTTTCTACGGGCATTTATATTACTACTATATATAGGTAAAACCTTGTGAAGTATGATTTGGATTCATTAATCCCTATATCATTTCTTCAAAACAAATTTCTTTGTGTTTGGAAGAAATTGATAAAAAAATGTTGAACTAAATGAGGTGTTTGAGAAAAAACTAACAATAGATGGACTATGACCTTAGAAATATATTTTTGATGTGAAGAATTAGTATCGGAATGCTTATATATAATTTTTTATCTATTTCTCAAGGAGAAGTATAATGGAAGAAATCAATTTGTTTAGTTTCGAATGGGAAGAATACATGGTGTTAGAATGTATATAGAAAACAGGAAGATATAAATTCCATCTACTTATTTAGTTAATTTTATCATCATTTTGTCTACATTTTTAGTTATTTTTCTTATCATTTTTATCTGATACTCATTTTGTTAAATTTATACATTAGTTCAAAACACATGTCGCATGATCAAAACTAAGAAAACAAGTTCAGATTGTTTTTATACTTTAGTACAGTGATCCATAAGTCATTTTTGATGTGTATGAATTGATCACACATCTATATGACACATGATGTGGTCATTACAAATTAAAGTGGGTGTTTTCAATATAAAAATTTCATTTTAGTTTGAAACACGTATCATATAGCCAAAATCGATAAAACAAGCTTGTATTGTTTTCAAACTTTAGAAAAATGATCCATAATTTATTTTTGACATGTAGGAATTAATCACACATCAATTTGACACCTGATTTGGTCAATATAACTTGAAGTGCATGTTTTCAATACAAAAGTGTTATTTTAGTTTAAAACATGCATCAAGTAGCCAAAACTGAGAAAATGACCTCAGATCAATTTAAAACTTTAGTAAAATGATCAATAATTCTTTTTTGATGTGTATGAAACAACCACACATCAATATAAAACCTGATGTGGTTGATATTATTAAAGTATTAGCTTTCAATAAAGAAGTTCCATTTCAGTTTAAAATGTGTGTCACATTTTCAAAACTGTGCAAAAGAGATCAGATTGTCTTCAAACTTTAGGAAAATGATCCATGATTTATTTTTCACATGTATGAGTTGACCTCACTCTAATTCGACACATTATGTGGTTGATATGACTCAAATTACATGTTTTCAATATAAAAAGTGTCATTTCAGTTTAAAACACACATCAAATAGCCAAAACTGAGAAAATGAAATCGGATTATTTTCAAACTTTAGGAAAATGGTTCATAAATAATTTTTGATGTGTATGAATTGACCAAACATCAATCTAACACACTATATGACATATATGACTTGAAGTGTGTGTTTTCAATATGAAGGTGTCATTTTAGTTTAAAACACATGTCACCAGAAAAAACTAAGCAAACGAGCTTGTAATATTTTAAAACATTAAGAAAATGATCAATAATTTATTTGTGATTTATATAAATTGACCTCATATAAATCTTATATACGATGTTCTTGGTAATACTCGAAGTGCATATTTTCAATATATAAGTGTCATTTTAGTTTAAAATGTGTGTCACAATTTCAAAACTGAGAAAACAAGCTTGGATTGTTTTCAAACTTTATGAAAAAGATACAAATTCATTTTCCATGTGTAGGAATTGACTTCACATCAATCTAACACATAATGTGGTAGGTATGACACAAAGTACGTGTTTTCAATATAAAAAGTGTCATTTTAGTTTAAAACACGCATCAAATAGCCAAAATTGAGAAAACAAGCTCGGATTGTTTTCGAACCTTAGGAAAATGGTCCATAATTTATTTTTGATATGTATAAATTGACCACACATCAATCTGACACATGATGTGACCGATATAACTTGAAGTATGTGTTTTCAATATAAAGGTGTCATTTTAGTTTAAAACATATGTCACTAGCCAAAACCAAAAAAACGATCTTGGTTTATTTTGAAACTTTAGGAAAATGATCCATAATTCATTTTGGGTGTGTAGAAATTTATCTCACATAAATCTGACACACGATGTGATCAGTATAACTCGAAGTGCATATTTTCAATATATGTGTCATTTTAGGTTAAAATACATGTCACGTCACCAAAATTGAGCAAAAAAGATTGGATTTTTTTAAAACTTTATGAAAAGTATCCAAAATTAATTTTTCACATGTATGAATTGACTAAACACTAATCTAACATACAATGTGGTCGGTATGACTTGAAGTACGTGTTTTCAACATAAAAGTGTCATTTTAGTTTAAAACACACCTCAAATAGGTAAAACTAAGAAAAATGAGTTTTGATTGTTTACAAACTTTAGTAAAATGGTTTATAATTTATTTTTGACATTTAAGAATTTACCATACATCAATCTGATACACGATGTGACTGATATGACTCGAAGTGTGTGTTTTCAATATAAAGGTGTCATTTTAGTTTAAAACTCACATCACTAGCCAAAACCGAGAAAATAAACTAAGATTTTTTTTAAAATTTAATAAAACAATAGATAATTCATTTTTGACATGTAGGAATCGATCGCACATCAATCCAACACCCAATGTGTTCTTTATGACTAGAAGTGTGTGTTTTCAATAAAGAAGTGTCATTTTAGTTTAAAACGCATGTCACGTTGTCAACCAAGAAAACAACTCGTATTGTTTTAAAACTTTAGTAAAATTATCCATAATTCATTTTCCACATATAGGAATTTACCGCATCCCAATATGACACATGACTAGGTTGGTATAACTAGAAGTATGTGTTTTCAATATAAAAGTATCATTTTAGTTTAAAAAACACATCAAATAGACAAAATTGAGAAAATGAGCTTGTATTGTTTTCAAACTATAGTAAAATGGTCCATAATTCATTTGTGACATGTAATAATTTTCTGCACATAAATCTGACACCTGATATGGTTGGTATGACTCAAAGTTCGTGTTTTCAATATAAAGGTGTCATTTTAGTTTAAAACACGCATCAAATAGACAAAACTGATAAAATTAGCTCAGATTGTTTTAAAACATTAGGTAGATGATCTATAATTCATTTTTATGTGTATGAATTGATCACACATAAATTTGACACCCGATGTGGTTGGTGTGACTCGAAGTGCATGTTTTCAACAAAGAAGTGTCATTTTAGTTTAAAACACACATCAAATATCCAAAACCAAGAAAACAATCTCAAATTGTTTTCAAACTTTAGGAAAAATATCCATAATTCATTTGTCACATTTAGGAATTTACTTGACTCTAATATAACACATGATGTGGTCGGTATGACTCAAAGTATGTGTTTTCAATATAAAAGTGTCATTTTAGTTTAAAACACGCATCAAATAGACAAAACTGAGCAAATGAATTCGAATTTCTTTCAAAATTTAGGAAAATGGTCCATAATTTATTTGTAGCATGTAAGAATTAGTCACACATTAATCTGACACATGATGTGACATATATGACTTGAAGCGTGTGTTTTCAATATAAATGTGTCGTTTTAGTTTAAAACGCACATCATTAGACAAAACTGAGAAAAGAAGCTCAGATTGTTTTCAAACTTTAGGAAAATGATTGATAATTCATTTTTGATGTGTAGGAATCAACCACACATCAATCTGACACCCGATGTAGTTTGTATGACTCAAAGTGTGTGTTTTCAATAACAAAGTGCCATTTTAGTTTAAAATGCATGTCACATCGCCAAAAATTAGAAAACGAGCACGGATTGTTCTCAAACTTTAGGAAAATGATTCATAATTCATTTTTCATGAGTAAGAATTGATTGTATTCCAATACAACACACGACGTGGTCCATATGACTTGAAGTATGTGATTTCAATATAAAATTGTCATTTTAGTTTAAAACATACATCAAATAGAAAAAACCAAGCAAAGAACTTCGATTGTTTTGAAACTTTATAAAAATGGTCCATAATTCATTTGTTACATTTAGTAATTTACCACACATTAATCTAACACAGGATGTGACCAATATGACTCAAATTCTATGTTTTTAATATAAAGGTGCCAATTTAGTTTAAAATGCACGTCCCATAGTCAAAACTAGGAAAAAAGTTGTGATTGTTTTTAAACTTTAGGAAAATGATACATAATTTATTTATGATGCATAGAAATTGAAAACACATCAATTCGACACACTATATTATTGATATGACTCAAAGTGCATGTTTTCAATATATAAGTGTCATTTTAGTTTAAAATGCGCATGAAATAGCCAAAATCAAGCAAATGATCTCAGGTTGTTTTCAAACTTTAAAAAAATGATCCATAATTCATTTTTCATGTGAAGGTATTGACTACACGCCAAATTGACTCACAATGTGGTCAGCATGACTTGAAGTACGTGTTTCCAATATAAAGGAGTCGGTTTAGTTTAAAACACACATCAAATAGCCAAAACTGAGCAAACGAGCTCATATTTTTTCAAACATTAGAAAAATAGTCCATAATTAATTTGTGACATATATGAATAAACCCACACATCAATATGACATACGATGTAACTGATATGACTTGAAGTGTGTGTTTTCAATATAAAGTTTTTATTTTAGTTTAAAACATATGTCACTATCCAAAACCAAGAAAACAGGCTTATATTCTTTTCAAACTTTAGTAAAATGATTGATAATTCATTTGTGACATGTAGGAATCAATCTCACATCAATCTGACACCCGATGTGGTCAGTATGACTCAAAGTGCATGTTTTCAATAAAGAAGTGTCATTTTAGTTTAAAATGTGTGTCACATCATCAAAACCAAGAAAACAAACTCATATTATTTTCAAACATTAAGAAAACAACCCATGATTCATTTATCATGTGTAGTAATTGACTTCACGTTAATCTGACATGCAATGTGGTCAGTATGACTCGAAGTATTTGTTTTCAATATAAAAGTGTCATTTTCATTTAAAACACACATCAAATAGTCAAAAATGAGAAAAGGAGCTTGGCTTGTTTTAAAATTTTAGGAAAATGGTATATAATTCATTTATAACTTACAATAATTGACCGCACATCAATCTGACACATGATGTGATCGATATGACTCAAAATACGTATTTTCAATATAAATGTGTCATTTTATTTTAAAACATGCATTAAATAGCCAAAACAGAACAAATAAGCTTGGATTGTTTTAAAACTTTAGGAAAGGGATCGATAATTCATTTTTGATGTGTATGAATTGACCACATATCGATCCATCGCCTGATGTGGTTGGTATGACTCGAAGTGTGTGTTTTCAATAAAGAAGTTTAATTTTAGTTTAAAACGTGTATCAAATTTCCAAACTGGGAAAATGAGTTCATATTGTTTCAAACTTTAGGAAAACAATCCATAATTCATTTTTCATGTGTAGGAATTGACCACATGTCAATTAAATACATGATGTACTCAGTATGACTCGAAGTACATGTTTTCAATATAAAATTATCATTTTAGTTTAAAACATACTTCAAATAGCCAAAACCGAGCAGACGAGGTCAGATTATTTTTAAACTTTATGAAAATAGTGCATAATTCATTTGTGACATGTACAAATAAACCACATATCAATCTGACACGTGATGTAACTGATATGACTCAAACTGTATGTTTTTAATATAAAAGTTTCATTTTATTTTAAAACACACGTCGGTGGCCAAAACTGAGAAAATGAGCTCGGATTATTTTCAAACTTTAGGAAAATGATCGATAATTCATTTGTAACATGTAGGAATCAAACACACATTAATATTACACCCAATGTGGTTAGTGTGACTCTAAATGTGTGTTTTCAATAAAGAATTGTCATTTTAGTTTAAAACATGTGTCACATCGCCAAAACTGATCAAACGAGCTTGTATTTTTTTGAAACTTTAGGAAAATGATCCATTTCATTTGTCATGTATAATAATTGACCGCACACCAATCTGACACATGATGTGATCAGTGTGACTCAAAGTACGTGTTTTCAATATAAAAGTGTCATTTTAATTTAAAACACACATCAAATAGCCAAAAATAGGAAAACGAGTTTGGATTGTTTTCAAACTTTAAGACAATGGTCCATAATTCATTTTTGATGTGTAAAAATAAACTACACATTAATATGACACAAGGTGTGACTGAAATGACTCAAAGTGTGTGTTTTCAATATAAATGTGTCATTTTAGTTTAAAATTCACGTTACATGCTCAAAACTGAGAAAATAATCTTGGATTGGTTTTAAACTTTAGGAAAACGATCTATAATTCATTTCTGACATATAGAAATTGATCGCACGTCAATCTGACACATGATGTGGTCGATATGACTCGAAGTGCGTGTTTTCAAAATATAAGTGTCATTTTAGTTTAAAACGTGCATCATGTAGGCAAAACTGAGCATAACTACCTCAAATTGTTTTTTCATAATTTTATCTATTATTAATTAATTAATTTTCTTATCATTTTATCTAATACTTATTTAGTTATTTTTCACATAGATAATACTTAAAGAAAAATAAGAAATAGTGTGACAATTAAATGTTAATTCTCAAAAAGTAAGGACTGTTGAATTGAACCACATCTGCGGTGAGTTTTTTTATCACCATAGATGTGATTCAATTCAAGAGAACCTACTTTTGAGGGAAAAAATGGTATGATGTGTAAGAATAAACCGTAACTTAATCTGATACACGGTGTGTCTGGTATGACTCAAAGTATATATTTTTAGTTTAAAAGTAAAACTTTGTGTTTACTTTATTTAATTATAGTATTACTACCATAATAATTGTTTTCTTATACAGCTACATTCTTTTGCTCAAGGTGAGGTGATTTGTTTAGAAACTTATAGTGTGATCATGGGTCCGGGGGAAAAGATAAAAAACATTGATGTTTTTGAATGTCTGTGATAAATTGTAATTTCTCATGTAATTGTACAAACCAATGTTTGAAATGTCTATAATATAATGTGTATTTTTCTTTTATTTGTGTTATAAATTTTATTTCAATTAAATTTTTCATTTTCTTTCTATGTATTTTTTCTTTGCTGCTTTTTTTTATTGCTATAATGTGACACCCCAAACATTTTTTCATGTTTAATAACAATATTTTATGGTTTTTCTTCATTTAATTTTCATTCTATCAAAACAATGATTTCAAAATAAAAAAAACATGTTTTATTCAACAAAACATGAAAATGTTACAACCAAGAGACCATATCTATCCTAGGAAACTAATGGAGACTCCGAGGAGCACCACTAGAAGACCTCCTAACACCAAAATGAGACCAAGCAGGTAGCCCTCATCCCTTGGACCGACCGTAATGAAGAATGAAATTTCTAGGAGAATGACACAAGTAATAAGAATTAGAGGAATGTTGAGAACTATCTTTTCAAGCCAAATCGATTTAAAGATATGAAATACCCTAAACATGTATTTATAAGGGTCTTTTTGGCTTTTGGAAAAATTTATGAACATTATTTTAGCCGTTAGAGTCTTAAGACGACCGTTGCTTTTAAAATTGACCGTTGGGCATGTGTAAATATTTTGAAGTAATACTTTTGGTTAAATAAAACCATGTCTTCGATTAATGAAATAAATAAATTTCTTGTTTTAATGTGAATTACAATTATCGAAGTTGGAACAAGTAACAATTGGCATTTATATAAAGCATGTATAATTTCTTTATACATTTCAAGTGATTTGATATGTTTTAAATATATAGGTATTTTAAGAGTTTTGAATGTTTTGAATGTTTTAAATGCCTTGAATATTATATCCTGATTAAATGATAACATAGTTTTAAGATGTAATATTATAAAATTATAATAACCATAATGTTCTAAGGACATGTGTTTTGAAATTTAATATTTTGACACTGAAAGTAGATAAAAATATAAGAAACAATTTTACAATTAATCACTTTTAATCTGTTAATTTTCATTTTAAAGTGTTTATGAATTTTTATAAAAAAAAAGATGTAGAGGGCCAGCCAACCGAGGGCAGCCTTTATAGGCCAATCCCTCATTGTGGGTGGCCAAGACCCCATCCAGTTGGCCCATGTGAGCCAGCCAGCAGCCGGTGGGCAGATCGCACGGTCATAGCTGTGCGCACCCACAGTTTCATGAGGGATCCGAGCAAAGGATCGAGGGGCCAGAGCACGCCTCTGTGTGGGAAGGGGCTGTGGTAGGGGTGGGAGTAGAAGCACGCCCGCAGAGAACCAGTACGGGGTAGTACTGGGGAGGGATGAGAGAACTTAATTATCACTGGTTGGGGCATTGATTATTATAAGGGAGCCGCGAAACCAGTTCAGTTTCGATGTGGGATGCGAGGATTTTAATGGGATGTGTTCTAAGTCGTGCGATCAAATTCTAGGTGATCATGACCATCCACTGTTTTTCTGCTTTTTATCTTATTTGCGTCTTCTTCCTCGTGTCGCACCACACCAGTCAGTGTCGAACCCTACTCCACTATTCTCCTCAGTCCATGACTCCACCTATCACCATCTGCGGCATCTTTATTCCCATTTTTTCCATATCCAACATGTCGGTTCTACTTTAAAAAATCAACCATGTGGATCTGACGTAAGTTTCATATATTATATATATAGTTATATACTTTATCAAATGACGGACCCACTTAAGCTTTTCTTGATTAGAATGGTTTTTTTCTCCTGCCTAAGTTTTCTCATGAGGTCCTTGTTTATCATTTTGGGTTTGATCTGTGGGTTTTATAAAATATATATATATAATTTATATATACGGTTTATATAAACTCATTTTGCACCCAAAACCCTATGAGTTTTCTTCATCTCAAGCCTCCAACGAGCTCTCCTTGACTCCACCTAGTCCTTAAGCCATGTAAGGGATTTTTATGCTTTGTCTTACTTCTGAAAAACCATATATACACACTTTTTATATAGAAATATGTATATATTCATACTTATATATATATTTTTTCATCCTAAACCTGTTCTGGATTTCTAAATATTGTTTATCAGTGTTTAAATGATGTTTTAATGCGGGTAGTACTTGTTTTGTTTGTGTTTTTGAAATGCAAAACCAATTTACATAATTATATGTATATACGGTTTATATATATATATATTCCATCTCTAAGTAGACCCATGTTTTCAAAGGGCTAAATTTTTGTGTTTAATAATGTTTCTAAGGTAAATAATGATATAAGGATTAAATCAATATGGTTTTGGTTATGCAAAATGGAATATACACTTTGTGTATATTCGGATATATACATATAATTCAATCCGAATCTGTTTTATGTTATTAAAAGATGATTTTCAATCTTTAAATAATGACTTGGATGTGAATAATGTTTCGGGTTCAAATGGATTTGTATTTATTATGAACATCCCTAATTTTTATATATTTATGTCCATACGGTTATGTATTTTAAACCTAACATGACTTTTGGTTTTCAATATGGTGATATTAGTGACTAAATAATTTTATGAAGAATTCATTATTTTTAAGGAATCATTAAACCTTGTTCTGGTTATGTAAAACTCACACTAATGGAATTTGTGCTATTTGCAATGGGTTATTTGTGACGGGATCCCGTCGCAAATAACCCGTTGCAGAAAACGGCATCCCAAAAAATGTTTTTTGCAACGGGCCCATCGCAAATAACTCTCTGATTATATACATTATATATAAATAAACCTATTTTGACAGACTAGTTGCAAATACTATTTGTGACGGTACCAAGGGCCCGTCGCAAATAAGATTTAAAAATATATTTTTAAACTATTTGCGACGGGATCCTGTCACAAAAGATCCCGTCAAAAATAATAACCAAAATAAAAATATATTTATTTATTTAAATTATAATTAATGAAAAAATAATATTAATATTATAAAAAAATAAAAAATATAAAAAATATTAAAATTCTCAATATTCTCAAAAAAAATATAAAATATTCATAAAATATTATTATTATTATTATTTGTAAAATAAAAAAACATTAAAAAATATAATACTAAAAAAAATATTTAATAAAATTATGATTAATGAAAAAATAATATTAATATTATTGAAATAATAAAAAATATTAAAATTCTCAATATCCACAAAAAAATATAAAAAAATATCATAAAATATTATCATTATTATTAGTAAAATAAAAAAACATTAAAAAATATAATAGTAATAATAAATAATAAAATATTAAAAATAAAAATAAAAAAATTATGGAATATTTTCACCAATATAAAATACATAAACTGAAAATTGTTAATGTTACAACAAATCTTGAATTAAAATGTTTTTAACATAAAAAATCACTGAGGGGGCGTCTTCTTGAGGAGGTGGAGGAGCTGTAGGAGATTGTGGAAGAAACTTCATCTCTAAACTACGAGTTAGGTGGTGCATGTACTCCATCTACTTGTGGTGGTGCTGCTATTTTTGCTGCTGCCATCGACGCATCTCCTCCTCATGTTGCTGCTGCTACTGCTGTTGCCGCCAACACATCTCTTCATACTGCTTTTTCAAACTCTCTATAAGCTCAGCATGAGTTTGCAACTACTCTTGATACTGTGAGGCAGAAGATGATGCCTCTTCATGAGATCCTCTCGAGCTGAACGTCGACATCTCATTAGTACCACAATAAGTACCGGAAGTCACATGAGAGTTGATATCAACTACTCAGCCCTTCTCAAAGCCATACTGAGTCACCTACATCCATATCGCCTCATCGAAATGGTGGGCACTAGTATGATCAGTCATCTCGTCCTGACTCCCAGCCTGTGTCTGAGAGGTCGCAGCCTCATATGAATCCTTCAATTCCAATTTGAAATTAAAATTGTGAAAATATTATACACAGAAAATTGACAATCTAAAAATAATAATACTAACCACAATCTGACACTGACGATCACCTCTAATCTCTCTAGTGGCTGGATCACTGTACATCCTCCGATAAACATCATACTCTGTAATATCGAGATGCTTGACTGCCTATAAAAATATAAAATAAACTGTTTATATTTAAAGTTATATAAAATATTTAAAAAAGATACTTACAAGATGCTCTCTATGCGTACTGAATGTACGGCTACCAGCTCGAAGTGTCACCTCAAGTCTCCCCCGGTTCTGCCGACCCATCGAAGACCTCCTCTGAAATCCACCACTCAACCAATCTAAACATAATCTATCCCAAACGTGAGTTGAAATGTACTCTGGTTGGTGGGCTCTATACAACTCATCAAAATCTGTCACTCCTAATTTCTTAATGGTCGTCCATCTCAAATTGTGCAAAAACTGACGGAAACGGTCACGCATAGACGCCTCCCATGCCTCGTGGATAGCGTCACGCATGCTATCATTGATGGGATAACATAAACCCTATAAATAATTTATAATATCAAGTTATTAATAAAATTAATTTCAAAATAAATATTATTTCTTTACGTACCATCCAATGATTGAACATGTCGAGTTGCACATCAACGGGAATCTGTTCCCATGTGATCCATGGCTGAGAAAAATAATTACGCAAGATAGCGCTCCTCTGTCCAATGGCTACATGTACAAAACTATGAAAAAAGAATAAATAATCAAATAATTAGTATATATATAAATAAATTAATGAAAGATAACTAAAATATACAGGTTGTCATACCTCCATGTGTGTGGATCGAAGCCAAGATGTGGACGTCGCTCGGGGATAGGGTCAGGAATCATCAGTCACGCAAGATCACACCCCCTTCGCGTACCCCCTGGACCATCAATAGGTTGAGGGTCAGATGATCCCAAATCCCCCTCATCCAAAAGTAGCTGAGCCTCCTATAACTCACGAAATAGATCAGGGTCCATCTGAAACACAAAATGATTTTAGTTAGCAGATAGTTGAAAATAACTATTATATATAGATATATATTAGTTATGATTATAACCAGCATTTAACTATGTCAATATTCACTTTCATCATCATCTTCATATTTGACGATGTCAATGTCTTCATATTCCTCCTCAGGATCATCAATATCCATACGAGTTTCAGTTTCATCATCTCTTGTCATTTCAAATTCATTTGTAACATCATTAACGTCTTCGTCATCATCAACCCTTAATTGTGGGGTGTCATCATCGATATTCACGTCTCTTTGTGAAAAAGATAGATTTTAAGAAGTCTCTTGAAAAATTTCAATTCATTACACTTCAGCAGAACCACATTCAATTTGAGTAAACTGATTTTCCTGAGATTTAATTTTTATTATGATCAACCAATCACTCAAGTCTCTTGAAGTAGCACAGTAATTTGCGTAATAAATTTGATGTGCCTATTGATCCAGTAAAAATGGTTTATTTACTACAAGAAGACTTTTATATTTAATATTGATGATTCCATGAGTCGGATGAACATGCAAGCCTCTCTCAGAATCCAACCACCAACATTTAAACATCGTTATGTAATTCTGTCCTAGATAGAACAGCTCAATAATTTCATCCAGAATGCCATAAAAGTCAACTTTAGTTTCTCTATGATGCGATCCTCTCAAAAAAACTCCACTGTTCATTGTTTTTTTTTTTGATTCCCCATATGCACATGTATGAAATCAAAAACCATTCACCACATATGCATTATAAGAATTAACCATTTTGGATGGTGGGTTACTCAATATACACAGTCACTTATCAATTTTATCAGCCTGTTGAGACACCTGAAAATTTGTAAAACAATTATCAAAATGATAAATAGTAAACTAAATTGATATTAAACCATCAATAATTTATTTTACCA
Source organism: Viscum album (assembly GCA_963277665.1). NCBI lineage: Eukaryota > Viridiplantae > Streptophyta > Magnoliopsida > Santalales > Viscaceae > Viscum > Viscum album. Next base: position 1,592,492,968 of record OY728132.1, read on the forward strand.
TTTTTTGAAACCATTAAGAAAAAAAATTGCCTGTATTCTTCAAGAGCAGCTGTTATAATTTTTTGAATTTGTTTCTTGATATGATTATCATATAACCTAAAAATAAAATAAGTTTACATACTCTAGCATAAATTATAGAATAAGTGATAGAAGCCCTCATAGTACAAATGATGTCATTTCTTCATAGTTGAGCAGAACATATGTATGAGCTCTGTGATGTTCATCGTCTGAAAGCCATTGTTCTTGAACTCCACCGAAGCCAAGATTTGGCTGATTAAAAAATGATAATTTATTTTCCATTTCATCATTAACATTTCCCTCATTCCATTCCATGTGGTTGTGTTTTGAGGGATATTCAGATTCAAAATAGTGAGAGTAGAAAAAAAAAGCAATTTCCTCTTGCAAATAAGCTTCAGCAATTGAGCCTTCAACTAATGCTTTGTTGTTACTTTTTTCTTCAATTTCTACATGCATCTCTAGAATGGTTACATCCATCGAAACTGTACTAGACCTCCACATTTAGCTTCATGTGGCAAATGTAATATCAGATGTTCCATTGAGTCAAAGAAAACTGGTGGAAATATTTTTTCCAGTTTACATATAATTACACCAACATATTCTTCCAGTTTTCTTAGCGCAACGTAGTCTGTTGTCACTGCACAAATGTCCCAAAAAAAATATGATATGTCTGTTATCGAATCCCAAATCATAGAATTCAACAAACCTATGAATCCAATCGGCATAAGTCCTTCCATTATAACATGACAATCAGGACTTTTTAATCTGGTAATATGACCATTCTTAACACATCTGCCCAAATTGAAAACATAGCCATCAGGAAGTCTCAAATCGTCAATCCAGTGACAAAATAATAAGCAACTCTCTTTAGACAGTGTATAAGCTTCTTTTGGATTCATTAACCTCTATGATCTGATATTTTCAAACAGTTCAAGTTCTGGTCACCTGCAAAGTTGGGCAAGATCTAATCGTGCTTTTACAGTATCATTTTCCTTACCTGGTGTATCCAAAACTGTATGAAATAAATTATCAAAAAAGTTCTTCTCAATATGCATGACATCCAACATGTGGTAGACCAAAAAATCAGACCAACGTGAAAGATCCCAAAAAATGCTCTGTTTTATCCAATTATGTTATTTTCCAAATCCATGAATTTTTTGTTAGTTTACTGTTGGTCTAAATGTGATGGGAGGTAATGGAAATACAACTGATTTTAACTCTATACCAGAGTTCATTTTTAGAGTTTCATCCCTTTTAGTTGTACCTTTTCTGAAATGAGATTTGTTCCTTCGAAAGGGATGATCAGTTGAAAGAAATCTGTGATGACAATCAAAATAACAAGGTTTTTTTCCATTGATGAGCATAAAGTATTTGTTGTCTTTCATACAGTAAGGACATGATTTGGGACCATGTGTACTCCATCCAGATTACATGCCATATGCCGAAAAGTCATTAATCATCCATATCAATGCAGCTTTAAATATGAAATTTTATTTCGCAGCAACATCATATGTACTAACACCATTACTCCACAATGCATTTAACTCATCAATCAATGGTTTTAAATAAACATCAATATTCTTTTTCAGATGTCCTGTGATTAATAAGGTCAAAAAGATATAGGGCTACTTCATCAACATCCATGGAGGTAAATTGTACAAAGTTATAAAAACACTCCAACATGAATACTAACTACCATAAGAACTAAACGGATATAAACTGTCAGTAAAAAGACTCAATATCATGTTTCGGGCTTCTAAAGCAAAAGACAGATACAAACGATCAAAATGTTTCCATGAATCACCATCAGATGGATGATTTAAAATTTTATCGGTTGAAATATTGGTTTGGTGCCATGACATCATTGACGTTGTGTTCTGAGACATAAATAAACATTGAGGCCTGGGTATAAGGAGAAAATATCTCAACTTTTTTACAGGAATCGATCCAGACTTCCCTGGTTGAGCTACTTTATACCATGATTGTCCACATGTGGGACAACTATCCAATGACTCATTTTCACCAGAATATAAGATGCAATCATTTTCACATGCATGAATCTTCTGATAACTAAGGCCCAAATTATGAACCAACCTCTTTCTATTATAGTAATTTATAGGCAACACATTTCCTTTAGGTAATAGTGTATTAACCAAAGAAAATATCAGATCAGAACAGTTGTTTGACATCGCATTATCTGATTTAATATCATAAATTGTGCAACTGCTTCTAATTTTCTTATCTTGCAACCAGGATATAATGCATCCTTAGTAGACCTCAACAACTCATAAAATTAGGATGGTGCCAACTCAGGAGTTAAATCGATATCATCTTGAGTTTCAGTTTGTTGAACAAATGGACCTGCAACATCATGTACTAAATTTTGAAACCGTGATGGATCTGGAATCATGTTATTAGTATCTTCTCTGGAACTGCACTCACCGTTTTGATACCAAAAAACATAATCTGGTTGAAAACCAAACCGCAAGAGATGTCCCCAACCTTGTCAAATGTGTCAAACATTCTCAGAGCACATTTTTTACAAGGATACTTAATTGTGCCTTTTGAAACATATTCTGGTTTGGATGATGCAAATGATAATAAAGCTTCAACACCCTCAATATATACAATATTTAAATCAGAATCATTTAGATTTCTGTGTTGATTTATCCAAGTGCGGTCATCTAATAATGACTGATGTCGATTTCTTTGTTCCATATTTTTCTATAAAATATAAAATCATCACTTTTTTTTGAATAATTTGAAATTATAAAAACACTATCTGAAAAAAGAAGATAAATAATTACAACTAATTCTTAAAAATTACCATTAATTTTGGGCGACACAATTTCTAGTGGATTGACGGCTACTCTTTTTCCCGACAACTGATTTACTTGCATATTTCTCACACTGAAATCACAATGAAGAATCAGCTTGGAGGTACTCATATTAATTCTTGTGCATACGACAATGTATAAGCGTACCTCTAAGCAGATTCTTCATTGTGATTTCAGTGTGAGAAAGATGCAAGTAAATGAGCTGTCGGACAAAAGAGCCCCCTTTTCGTCGATGAATCATCTTCTTGCAACTATCATCCCCTGAAAACATTATGAAAAATGTGGTCCTAAGAATTCATATTCAAAGTCGTGCATACAAGATAGGATATGCATACGTAGAAGCATACTTTTCATAATGTTTTGAGTCGGTAAAAGTTGAAAAAAGAAGATTCATCGAGCAAAAGGAGTGTCGTCAATCCACTAAAAATTGTTCCAAGTTATTACAAGTTATTACAATTTATTACAATTGATATTATTCCTAATTATTCCTACTTAGACTAATTATTACTAATTATTACTAATTATTACTAATTATTACAAATTTTTAATAATTTTTATTAATTATTCCTAATTATTACTAATTATTACAAATTATTCCTATTTATTCCTATTTATTCCTATTTATTCCTATTTATTCCTATTTATTTTTATTTATTCGTATTTATTCCTATTTATTCCTAATTATTCCCAATTATTGATATTTATTTCTATTTATTGCTATTTATTCCTATTTATTGCTAATTATTTCTAATTATTTCTAATTATTGCTAATTATTGCTAATTATTCATATTTATTCCTATTTATTCCTATTTATTCCTATTTATTCCTATTTATTCCTATTTATTCCTATTTATTCCTATTTATTCCTATTTATTCCTATTTATTCCTATTTATTCCTATTTATTTCTAATTATTGCTAATTGTTGCTAATTATTGCTAATTATTGCTAATTATTGCTAATTATTGCTAATTATTGCTAAATAATACTAATTATTGCTAATTATTCCTAATTATTGCTAATTATTGCTAATTATTCCTATTTATTGCTAATTATTCCTATTTATTGCTAATTATTCCTATTTATTATTATTTATAGCTAATTATTGCTAATTATTGCTAATTATTGCAATTTATTGCTAATTATTGCTATTTATTTCTAATTATTGTTATTTACTGCTAATTATTACTATTTATTGCTAATTATTAATATTTATTGCTAATTATTACTATTTATCGCTAATTATTACTATTTATTCCTAATTATTGCTATTTATTGCTAATTATTGTTATTTATTGCTAATTATTGTTATTCATTGCTATTTATTGCTATTTATTGCTATTTATTCCTATTTATTACTATTTATTTTTATTTATTGCTATTTATTCCTATTTATTTCTAATTATTCTTGTTTATTACTATTTATTACTATTTATTACTATTTATTCCTATTTATTGCTATTTATTTCAAATTATTGCTATTTATTTCTAATTATTTCTATTTATTTCTATTTATTTCTATTTATTCCTAATTATTGCTAATTATTCCTATTTATTACTAAATATTCCTATTTATTGCTAATTATTTCTAATTATTGCTAATTATTTCTAATTATTGCTATTTATTTCTAATTATTCCTATTTATTTTTAATTATTCTTATTTATTACTAATCATTGTGTATTATTGCTAATTATTGCGAATTATTCCTAATTTTTGCGAATTATTCCTATTTATTGCGAATTATTTCTATTTATTGCGAATTATTCCTATTTAATGAGAATTATTCCAATTTATTGCAAATTATTACTATTTATTCCTATTCATTAGGAATTATTCCCATTTATTAGGAATTATTCCCATTTATTAGTAATTATTCCCATTTATTAGGAATTACTGTTATTTATTACTAATTATTCCTATTTATTACTAATTATTGCTAATTATTACTAATTATTGCTAATTATTACTAATTATTGATATTTATTACTAATTATTCTTAATTATTCTAAATTATTCCTAATTATTCCAAATTATTGCTAATTATTCCAAATTATTGCTATTATTCCAAATTATTGCTATTTATTACTAATTATTGCTATTTATTCCTATTTATTGCTAATTATTCTTATTTATTCCTAATTATTCCTATTTATAACTATTTATTACTATTTATTTCAATATATTCCTATTTATTCCAATTTATTGTTAGTTATTACTATTAATTACTATTTATTGCTATTTATTGCTAATTATTGCTGTTTATTGCTAATTATTTCTATTTATTGCTAATTATTACTATTTATTGCCAATTATTGCTAATTATCCCGAATTGTTGCTATTTATTCCTAATTATTGATAATTATTGCTAATTGTCCTGAATTATTGCAAAAGGTACCTACCGACACACTATTTGCGATGGGAGAACATCACGTCGCAAAAACCTATATACCGCTGCCGGGTATTTGCGACGGGTCTCGTCGCAAATACTCACAGACTGACGCATTATTTGTGACGGGGGGAATACCCCCCGTCGCAAATAACCTTCCCGCGGTTTTCCGCGCAAACCGCACCAAACTTTTTGCGACGGGACCCCAAATCTCGTCGCAAATAACCAAGTATCTGCGACAAGTAGAATCCCCCGTCGCAAATAACCTCTGGGATGGACTATTTGCGATGGGATTAATTCTCGTCGCAAATAGCCCGTCTTAAAAAACTATTTTTTCTGTAGTGTCATACGTACACTTTGTATATACGGATATATATATATATATATATATATATGATTTCTGAGCCCTAATTTCAAAAGATGGTTATCAGAATTTAATTAATGCTTTGATGCAATTAATACTTGTCAGATTTTAATAAGTATTAATTTTGAGTTTGTTAAACCAACATGTGTTATGTATGTAAGTATGCAATAATATATTAGAGGATAAAATGATGTGTATAACCATGTTATCATGTTATACTCACTTAATGTTTTATTACATGATGACCCTACTACAGTTATTGTTGTTAGTTAATCAAGTTTATGATTCAATCGATTTGCATGTTCACTGACACTTTTATCAGTGTGTTAAATGGCATGTAATTTTATTAAGTGTTCATTTCCATGAATCTATGATTTTAACATTAAAAAGTTATCATTTTATGTGGCAAACCCCATCCATTCATTACTTATGTGCTTTAGTTATTATCACATGTGCAAAGAATGTTTATTAGTCCAAGCATGTCATTGAGAAAATTATTATCACCATTTTCTAAATGTTAACTGACGTATTATTAAATAAGAACTTAATTATTCAAAGTGGTATGGGACGCCTTGAATAATATGGAATAAGAAATGAAATATTCAAAGTGGTATGAGACACTTTAAATATATGACCTTACTGGACATATGAAGAATGTATTGGACTTATTATGTGATGGGTGAGGCCCGCTATAGCCTCTCGATACATCAGTAGGTCTCATGAGACAAATTAGATCATGGAATGAGGCCTTGGCAAAGTGATGGTCTTGGCACGAGGCCACGACAGCATGTTTATTGTCTTGGCACGAGGCCTTGACACAGTCTAGCATTATACATTCCCTCATTATGTGTTCGAATATGACCAACTAAGAGATTATTCGACTAGTAGAATATCCTTGGTTAAGAGCCTTTACTTATGAGTATCAGAATAAGTAAATACACAAGGCATAATGTTTATTCAGCACTCGTCTACTAAACTTTAATACAAATACTAGTAGTTTACCTGACATTTTATGATTCACAATTTATGAAGAAAGAAATTAATGTTATCATTTTATGCACAACTCTGATCATGTATTACTTTCATGTGTAAATTTTGTACTTATAACCTTGCATGTCATTTTTAGAGTTGGTTTGATCAATTCATGGATTATGCAACATGTCATGCATTCTTATATATGTATGTGCACTCTAATTTATGTCTTACCTACAGTTTTTAAGTAAATATATAGTATTCTTGTGTAATAGGTTTTTCTGAAAATATCATCAAGTAACCTTTGAAAAATGTTGATGACGTGCCTCAAGAAGTGTTGTTTTCCTCTTAAGAAAATGTTTTGTGATTATTTCAAAGGTTGTTGTTTTAAAAAGGAATTTCTTCAAATTGTTTTGAAACCCCTTACTGGGCATTCTAATTCTCACCCTACATTTTCAATCTATTTTTACAGGGTTTAATAAATTTTCCAAGCTTTTGAGTACTTCTATTTGACGGAAACAATATGAAGCTTAACTTTGTCAAGTTTTTGGAAGAAAAGTATCAATTGTATCTGGTTTTCCATAACCTAAACCGCAAAGATCCTCTGTAATAAAATGAGTTGTGTAATTTTTATCAGCATGTTTTTATAGAAAAAATTACACACCATGTTTTAACGCATCAGCTATGGTCTTCTGAAGTCTGGGCGTCTCAGTTGGAATCATAGGATCGGTTTAGACAAATCTGGAAAATTAGAACAACGCTAAATATTTAATTATATCTTACTAAGTATAATTCTTTCTTCAAATTTTCATATGGAAAACGAAACTAGACTTTTGTCTCTTCCAACTGAAATACTAGAGACTATAGTTTCGAAGTCATGTTTAGAAGGCTATGAAACATTTGAAAACCTCCTTCTGTTATGTAAACATCTCTACTATGTATCTAACTCTCCTCATGTACTTCAACTCCACCGAGGATCAGGATTTGACTATTTTCTTATGATGCATTCTCAACTTCCATTCTATGCACATAAGGGAAAGTACTTTGAGGGTCTATTTAAATTATTTACCCTAATTGATAATTTTCAATCCCTAAAGGACTTCCAAGAGGTTGCACAAGAGGGTGACCTCCAAGCATCGTATCTTTGTCAAATCTTGACCTACGGTCACTATGGTCAAGTTAGGGACTTCGAAATTCTATAGGACAAGTCTTCGTATTTGTTTTATAGACATCAAATTCATGTTGATGTCAATCAACTTCATACACTTCATTCTTTTCTCTAATAGAACTTTAGATGTCCACATGTGATTGATCCAAGTTGCCCGTGCTGTATCTGGACCAGAGAGATCGAAGAGTTTGGAACCGTTTTAAGGATCTGTTTAACCGGGAACTCGGGAAATCGTCGACGCTAGTGGGACCTGTGAAGGACCATCATGGTGGATGTCAGGGAGTCTGTACCAGTGAGTTTGTAAGAGGGAACAAATGAATATGTAGCACCCCGAGTTTCATGAACTTTTCCTTAAATGAATAATGTTATATTATTATGATCTGTTACTTTAACATGTATTTGAAAATAACATCTCTGTTTAGATATGGTTATGCTTCACTGAGTAGAACTTTGTTCTTAAAATTTTCAGATGGAAGACGAGAGGTCACCAACCAACCTTTTTTCTCTACCAACTGAGATAATAGAAACAATAATGTTAAAGTCATGTTCAGACGTATTTGAACCTCTCGAAAATCTACGGTTATCATGCAAATATCTTTATCAGTTATCCAACACTCCTAATATACTCTGATTCTTCCAGAGATCGAGATTTGTTTATTTCCTCTTGGTCCATGCACAGCTCACATTCTATGCATGACGAGGAAATTATTTTGAGGGACTCTTCAAATGTTTTACCATGCTTGAAAGATATCCATCTATAGAGAAATATCGGGAAGCCACCGATGCAGGTGACCTCACTATTAGAAATATGGCTTATACCAATGGTTTTGGCCAAACCGTTGGTATAGTTCATTAATTTGGACCTATACCAACGGTTTCGCCAAACCGTTGGTATAGGTCCATTATAGAGGACTTATACCAATAGTTTGGACAAAACCGTTGGTATAGGTCCATTATAGAGACCCTATACCAATGGTTTGGCCAAACTGTTGGTATAGGTCCACCCCTATACCAAAGGTTTGTCCAAAACCGTTGGTATAGGTCCCAAAATCCAAGGACCTATACCAACGGTTCTCCAAACTGTTGGTATAGGTCTATACCAACGGTTTTGAGAAACATTGGTATATTTCCATGTATTTTTAATGGAATCCTCTTATGAAGAACATTAAATAAATCAAAATTTAAAATATTTATGATAATACATATATATATTTATGAAATTATGTTCACAAAAATCATATTAGGTTAGTGGTTAGGTCATTCAATCATAAAATAAAGGTCCTGGGATCAAATCCCACCGAATGTTTTTTTTTTTTGAAATACATATACCAATGGTTTTATGGAACCGTTGGTATAGATTTTCATAATACTTATACCAACAGTTTTCAAAACAATTGGTATAGGTCTATACCAACAGTTTTCCCAAAACCATTGGTATAGACCTATCCTCATGGCTTACTTGGCCACGGTCCTCCAGACCGTTGGTATAGGCTATACCAACAGTTTGGAGGCCTATACCAATGGTTCCAAACCGTTGGTATAGGGTATCTTTCTAGTAGTGCCTTCGCACAGCTTACCTTTTTCAACTCCTAAACTTTAGTGGCTATAGGAGGCTTTATGATTTCAAAATTTTAGAAAACAAGGTGGTTCGAATGATTTATAGGAATCGAGTTCTTTCTGATGTCTCTGAGATTTTCATCTCCCATTACTTTTATATGACATCTAATCACTGCAGACATAAGTATAACTCTGACTGTTTGAGATGTGTCTGGATCAAAGAAACCGAAAAATTTAGAGTTGTTGTGGACACCATGGAATCAGACAACCACCAACTCTTGTAGTACTGGTGAAGGAACATCCAAGAAGATGTCTGAAGGGTTAGAATATGATAGAATTGTGAGGGTGCAAGTCTTTTAAGGGGGGATAATGTAACATCCCAAACATTTTTTCATGTGTAATAATAATATTTTATGGTTTTGCTTCATTTAATTTTTATGTTATCCAAACAATGATTTCAAAATAAAAAAACAAGACATGTTTTATTCAATAAAACACAGAAACGTTACAACCCAAAGACCATAGCAAGCCTAGGAAACTAATGGAAAATCTGAGGAGCGTCATCGGAAGACCTCTTAACACCACAATGAGACCAAGCAGCTAGCCCTCATCCCTTGGACTGACCGTAATGAAGAATGAAATTGCTAGGAGAATGGAACAAGTAATAAGCTTCAGAGGAATGTAGAGAACCATCTTTATAATCCAAACCGATTTAAAGATATTAAATACCCTAAAAATGTATTTATAATGGTCTTCTTGACCGTTGGAAATACTTATGACCATTATTTTATCCCTTATAGTCTTAAGACGACCGTTTCTTTTAAAATTGATCATTAGGCATGTGTAAATATTTTGAAGTACTACTTTTGGTTAAATAAAACCATGTCTTCGATTAATGAAATAAATAACTTTCTTATTTTAATTTGGATTATAATTATGGAAGTTGGAACAAGTAACCATTGGTATTTTTATAAAGCCGATATAATTTCCTGAAAAATTTCAAGTGTTTTGATATGTTTTAAATATATAGGTATTTTAGCCGCTTCGATGGTGGCGTAGTGGTGCAGGGTCGAGGGCCATAACAATGGTGTTTGGTGAGGTCTGGGGTTCGATTCATGGGAGCCCGCTCTTAGGGAAATTTCCACCTCCCATGTACCACTCGTCTTGCCGGGTCACCCAGTGTCTCATCGGTTGGGCAGAATGGGCTCACTTCACCTAGCTCATGGATTTTTGTGTCAAACCATCACTGATCGAGGTGTTACCCCGTGGGACGCAATGTCATCTCAGCAGGAAAAGGCTCCTTCCTGGCTGGGTATTCTCCGGAAGACCTCTTCGTGGGGAGCGGGATTCTCGAGTATGGAGGGTTCAAAAAGGCCACTCTCAGGGATTCCCTTTTTATGACAAATACATAGGTATTTTAAGATTTTTGAATGTTTTAAATGCTTTAAATATTATATCCTGATTAAATGATAACATAGTTTTAATATATAATATTATAAAAGTATAATAACCATAATGTTCTAAGGATCTGTGTTTTGAAATTTAATGTATTGAAACTCAAAGTAGATAAAAAACATAAGAAACAATTTTATAATTAATCACTTTTATTCTGTTAATTTTCATTTTAAAGTGTTTATGACTTTTTATAAAAAAAATTGTAGAGGTACAACCAACCAAGGGCAGCCTTTATAGGCCAAGCCCTCACTGTGGGTGGCCAAGCCCCCAGCCAACCGGCTAGCATGAGCCAGCCAGTAGCCAGTGGGCAGCTCGCACGGTCGTAGTCATGCACACCCACAGTTTCGTGAAGGACCCGAGCGAAGGATCGAGGGACCAGAGCGCGCCTCCGTGCGGGGTGGCATGGCGGAAGGGGTGGGCGTAGAAGCGTGCCCGTAGAGAACCGGTATGATGTGGTACCGAGGAGGGAGGAGATAACTTATTGATTAGTGGATGGGGCATTGATTATTATAAGGGAGTCACAAAACCCGTTTGGTTTTGATGTGGGATGCGAGGATTTTAATGGGACGCATTTCAGGTCGTCCAATCAAATCTCGGATGATCACGACCATCCATTCTTTTTCCGCTTCTTCTTCTTCTTTGCGTCTTCTTCCTAGTGTCGTGTCGCACCAGTCAGTGTTGAACTCTACTCCATTATTCTCTGTAGTATGTGACTCCACTTATCTCAATCTGCAGCATCTTTCCTTCCATTTGTCCACAGCTGACACGCCAGTTCTGCTTTAAAAAAACTCAACCCCATGGATCCAACGTAAGTTTCATATTATATATATATATATATATAGTTATATACTTTATCAAACGACCGACCCACTTAATCTTTTCTTGATTAGAGTGGTTGTTTTCTCCTGCCTAAGTCTTCTCTTGAGGTCCTTGTTTATCATTTCAGGTTTGATCTGTGGGTTGTATAATATATATATGTGTATATATATATATTTATAGTTTTCATATATAGTTCATATTAACTAGTTTTTCACCCAAAAACCTGCGGTTTTTCTTCATCTCAAGCCTCCAGTGAGATCTCCTCGACTCCACCTCATCCTTAATCCATGTAAGGTATTTTTATGCTTTGTATTCCTTGTGAAAAACCGTATATAAACACTTTGTATATACGGATATGTATATATTCATACATATATATATATATTTCCATCCTAAACCTTTTTTGGATTTCTAAATATTGTTTATCAGTGTTTAATAGATGTATTAATGCAGGTAGTACTTGTTTTGGTTGTGTTTTTGAAATGCAAAACTCATTTACATAATTATATGTATATACGGTTTATATATGTGTGTGTGTGTATTCCATCTCTAAGCAGACCCAAGTTTCGAAAGGGCTAAAAGTTTGTGTTTAATAAGGTTTATAAGGTCTATAATGATATAAGGGTGAAATCAATATGGTTTTTGGTTATGAAAAATTGAATATACACTTTGTGTATATTCGGATATATACATATAATTCAATCCAAATTTTTTTTATTTTATTAAAATATGATTTTCAATCTTTAAATAATGAATTGGATGTGAATAATCTTTTGGGTTCAAATGGATTTGTATTTATTATGCAAAACCATAATTTTTATATATGTATGTCCATACAGATATGTATTTTAAACCTAACATGAGTTTTGGTTTTCAATCAGGTGATATTAGTGATTAAATAATGTTATGAAGAATTCATTATTTGTAAGGAATCATTAATACTTGTTCCAATTATGTAAAACGCATACATACACTTTGTATATACATATATATATATACTATTTCCAGACCCAAATTTCAAATGTTGGTTATCAGAATTTAATTAATGCTTTGATGCAATTAATACTTGTCAGATTTCAATAAGTATTAATTTTGAGTTTTCTAAACCAATATGTGTTATGTATGTAATTATGCAATAATATATTAGAGGATAAAAGGACGTGTAGAACCATGTTATCATGTTATACTCCCTTAATGTTTTATTACATGATGAACCTATTTTAGTGACTGTTATTAGTTAATCAAGTTTGTGAATTAATCTATTTGCATGTTCACTGACACTTTTATCAGTGTGTTAAATGGCATGTAATTTTATTAAGTGAACATTTCCATGAATCTAGGATTTTAAAATTAAAAAATTATCATTTTATATGAAAAACCTCATCCATTCATTACTTATGTGTTTTAGTTATTATCACATGTGCAAAGAATGTTTATTAGTCCATGCTTGTCATTGAGAAAATTATTATTACCATTTTCTAAATGTTAACTGACATATCATGAAAGAAGAACTTAATTATTCAAAGTGGAATGGGACACCTTGAATAATATGGAATAAGAAATGAAATATTCAAAGTGGTAATGGACACTTTGAATATATGACCTTACTAGACATATAAGGAATATATTGGACTTGTTATGTAATGGGTGAGGCCTACTATAGCCACTTGATGCATTGGTAGGTATCATGAGACGAAATAGGTCATGGCACGAGGCCTTGGCAAAGTGATGGTTTTGGAATGAGGCCTTAATAGAAAGTTTATGGTCTTGGAACGAGGCCTTAATATAGTCTGGCATTATACATTTCCTCACTATGTGTTGGCATATGACCAACCAAGAGATTATTCGACTAGTATAATATCCTTGGTAAAGAGCCTTTACTTATGAGTAGCAGTATAAGTAAATGCACATGGCATAATTTTTATTCATCACTTGTCTTCTAAACTTTAATAAAAATGCTAGTAGTTTACCTGTCATTTTATGATTCACAATTTATGAAGAAATAAATTAATGTTATCATTTTATGCGCAACTCTGATCATGTATTACTTTGGTGTGTAAATTCTATACTTACAACCTCGCATGTCCCTTTTAGAGATGGTTTGATCAATTTATGGATTATTCAACATTTCCTTCATTCTTGTACATGTATGCACACTCTGATTTATCTTTTACCTACAGTTTTTAAGTAAATGCATATTATTCTTGTGTAAGTGGTCTTTTTGAAAATATCATCAAGTAACCTTTGAAAAATGTTGATGACATGCCTCAAGAAGTGTTGTTTTCCTCTTAATAAAATGTTTTTTGATTATTTCATAGGTTGTTGTTTTAAAAAGGAATTTCTTCAAATTGTTTTAAAACCCCTTACTGGGAATTATTATGCTCACCCTATGTTTTCAATCTATTTTTACAGGATTTAGTAGATTTTCCAAGATTTTGAGTACTCCTATGTAACAGCAACAATATGATGCTTAACTTTGTCATGTTTTTGGAAGAAAAGTATTAATTGTGTCTGTTTTTACAGAACCTAAACCACAAAGATCCTTTGTAATAGAATGAGTTGTGTAATTTTTATCAGCATGTTTTCATTGAAAAAAATGCACATCATGTTTTAACGCACTCACTCCAGGCTTCTGAAGTCTGGGTGTCTCTGTTGGTATCAGAGGATCAGTTTAGAATACTCTAGAAAATTATAACAACACTAAATATTTAATTATATCTTACTAAGTAGATTTCTTTTCTCAAATTTTCAGATGGAAGACGAAACAAGTCTTTTGTATCTTCCAACTGAAATACTAGAGACTATAGTTACCAAGTCATGTTTAGAAGTCTATGAGACATTTGAAAACCTTCATCTGTCAAGTAAAAATCTCTATTGTGTATCGAACTCTCCTCGTGTACTTTAAATCTACCGAGGATTAGGCTTTGACTATTTCCTTATGATGCATTCTCAACTTCCATTCTATGCACGAAAGGGAAAGTACTTTGAGGGTCTATTTAAATTCTTTACCCTACACAAGAATTTTCAATCCCTGCATAACTTCCAAGAGGTTTCCTTGAGGGTGACCTCCGAGCATCGTATCTTTGTCAAATCTTGATCTACGGTCACTATGGTCAAGTTAGGGACTTCAAAATTATAGAGGATTAGTCTTCCCATTTGTTTTATAGACATCAAATTCATGCCGATGTCACCCAACTTCATACACTTCATGTTTTTCTCTCATAAAACTATAGATGTCCACATGAGATTGATCCAAGTTTCTTGTGCTGTATCTAGACTAGAGAGATCGAAGAGTTTGGAACCGTTTTAGGGATCCGTTTAACTGGAAACTGGGGAAATCCTCAACTCTAGTGGGACCTGTGAAGGAACATCCCTGTAGATGTCAGGGAGTTCGTATTAGTGAGTTTTTAAAAGGGAATGAATGAATATGTCACACCTCGTGTTTCATGAACTTTTCCTTAAATGAATAGTGTTATATTATTATGATTTGGTACTTTAACATGTATTTTCAAATAACATCTCTATTTAAATATGGTTATGCTTTACTGGGTAGAACTTTGTTTTTAAAATTTTCAGATGTAAGACGAGAGGTCACCGACTAACCTTTTGTCTCTACCAACCCAGATACTGGAAACAATAATGATAAAGTCATGTTTGGACATATTTGAACGTCTAGAAAATCTACGGTTATCATGAAAATGTCTTTATGAGTTATCCAACACTCCTAATATACTTTGATTCTTCTGGGGATCGAGATTCATTTATTTTCTCTTGTTCATGCACAACTCGCATTCTATACATGACGATAAAATTATTTTGTGGGACTCTTCAAATGTTTTTCCATGTTTGAAAGATATCCAGTTATAGAGAAATTTCTGGAAGCCACCGATACAGGTGACCTTCACACAGCATACCTTTTTCAACTCCTAAACTTCGGTGGCTATATGAGGTTTTATGATTTCAAAATTTTATAAAACAAGGTGGTTCAACTAGTTTATAGGAATCGAGTTCTTTCTGATGTCTCCAAGATTTTAATCTCTCATTACTTTTATATGACATTTGATCGCTACAAACATAAATATAACTCTAATTGTTTGAGATGTGTTTGGATCAAAGAAACCGAAAAATTTAGAGCTGTTGTGGACACCATGGCACCAGACAACCACCAACTCTTGTGGTACTGGTGAAGGGACATCCAGGAATATGTCTCATGTGTTAGAATATGACAGAATTGAGAGCGTGCAATTCTTTGAAGGGGGGATAATCTAACACCCAAACATTTTTTCATGTGTAATAATAATATTTTATGTCTTTTCTTCGTTTAATTTTTCTGCTATCCAAACAATGATTTCAAAATAAAAAAAAACGAGACATGTTTTATTCAATAAAACACGGAAACGTTACAAACAAAAGACCATAGCTAACCTAGGAAACTAATGGAAAATCTGAGGAGCGTCATCAGAAGACCTCATAACACCACAATGATACCAAGCAGGTAGCCCTCATCCCTTGGACCGACCATAATGAATAATGAAATTTCTAGGAGAATGGCACAAGTACTAATCATCAAAGGAATGTAGAGAACCATCTTTGTAAGCCAAACCGATTTAAAGATATGAAATTCCCTAAACATGTATTTATAAGGGTCTTTTTGACCCTTGGAAATACTTATGACTTTTATTTTAGCAGTTAGAGTCTTAAGACGACCGTTGCTTTTAAAATTGACCGTTGGGCATGTGTAAATATTTTGAAGTAGTATTTTTGGTTAAATAAAACCATGTCTTCGATTAATGAAATAAATAACTTTCTTGTTTAATGTGAATTATAATTATCGAAGTTGGAACAAGTAACCATTGGTATTTTTATAAAGCCTCTATAATTTCCTTAAACATTTCAAGTGTTTTGATATGTTTTAAATATATAGGTATTTTAAGAGTTTTGAATGCTTTAAATTCTTTAAATAATGTAGCCTGATTAAATGATAACATAGTTTTAAGATATAATATTATAAAAGTATAATAACCATAATGTTCTAAGGAAGTGTATTTTGAAATTTAATGTTTTGAAACTCAAAGTAGATAAAAACATACGAAACAATTTTTTAATTAATCACTTTTATTCTATTAATTTTCATTCTAAAGTGTTTATAACTTTTTATAAAAAAAATGTAAAGGGCCAACCAAACGAGGGAAGCCTTTATAGGCCAAGCACTCGCTATGGGCGGCCAAGCCCTCAGCCATCCAGCTAGCGTGAGCCAGCCAGCAGTCGGTGGGCAGCTCACACAGCCGTAGCCGTGCACACACATAGTTTCAATGAGGGACCCGAGCGAAAGATCGAGGGACCAGAGTCCGCCTCCGTGCGGGGAGGCACGGTGGTAGGGGTGGGCGCAGAAGCGTGCCCTCAGAGAACCAGTACGAGGCAGTATCGGGGAGGGAAGAGAGAACTTATTGATCAATGGTTGGGGTGTTGATTATTATAAGGGAGTCACAAAACATGTTCGGTTTCAATGTGGGGTGCGAGGATTTTAATGCGATGCATTCCAGGCCATCCAATCAAATCCCGGATGATCGCGGCCTTCCATTCTTTTTTCACTTCTTCTTCTCCGCGTCCTCTTCCTCATGTCGCGCCACATTAGTCAGTGTCAAACCCTACTCCACTGTTCTTCTTAGTCCGTGACTCCACCTATCTCTATTTGTGGCATCTTTCTTCTCATTTTTCCACAGCTGACACGCCAGTTCTGCTTTAACAAAACTCAACCCCGTGGATCCGACGTAAGTTTCATATTATATATATATATATATATATATATATATATAGTTATATACTCTATCAAATGACTTACCCACTGAATATTTTCTTGATTAGAATGGTTGTTTACTCATGCCTAAGTCTTCTCCTGAGGTCCTTGTTTATTATTTTGGGTTTAATCTGTGGGTTTTATAAAATATATATATAGTTTATATAGACAGTTTATATAAACTCGTTTTTCACCCAAAACTCTATGGGTTTTCTTCCTATCAAGCCTCCAGCGAGCTCTCCTCGACTCCACCTCGTCCTTAAGCCATGTAAGATATTTTTATGCTTTGTCTTCCTTGTGAAAAACCATATATACACACTTTTTATATACTGATATGTATATATTCATACATATATATATAGTTTTCCATCCTAAACCTGTTCTGGATTTCTAAATATTGTTTATTAGTGTTTAACTAATGTTTCAATGCAGGTAGTACTTGTTTTGGTTGTGTTTTTTGAAATGCAAAACTCATTTACATAATTTTATGTATATACGGTTTATATATATGTATATGTATATATATATATATATATATATTCCATATTTAAGCAGACCCAGGTTTTCAAAGGGCTAAATGTTTATGTTTAATAATGTTTCTAAGGTTTATAATGGTATAAGGGTTAAATCAATTTGGTTTTTGGTTATGAAAAACCGAATATACACATTGTGTATTTTCGGATATATACATATAATTCAATCCAAATCTGTTTTATGTTATTAAAAGATGATTTTTAATATTTAAATAATGACTTGGATGCAAATAATGTTTTGGGTTCAAATGGATTTGTATTTATTATGAAAAACCCTATTTTTTATATATGTATGTCCATACGGTTATGTATTTTAAACCTAACATGAGTTTTGGTTTTCAATCAGGTGATATTAGTGATTAAATAATGTTATGAAGAATTCATTATTTTTAAGCAATCATTAAACCTTGTTCCGGTTATGTAAAACTCATACATACACATTGTATATAAGGATATATATATATATTTATTTATTTATTTATTTATTTATACTGTTTCCAAGACCTAATTTCAATGATGGTTATCAAAAATTTATTAATGCTTTGATGCAATTAATACTAGTCATATTTTAATAAGTATTAATTTTGAGTTTTCTAAACCAATATGTGTTACGTATGTAATTATGCAATAATATATTATAGGATAAAAAGATATGTAGAACCATGTTATCATGTTATGCTCGCTTAATGTTTTATTAAATGATGAGCCAGTTGCATTGACTGCTGTTAGTTAATCAAGTTTATGATGTTCACTGACACTTTTATCAATGTGTTAAATGGCGTGTAATTTTATTATGTATTAATTTCCTTGAATCTTGGATTATAACTTTAAAAGTTATAATTTTATGTGACAAACCCCATCCATTCATTAATTATGTGCTTTAGTTATTATCACATGTGCAAATAATGTTTATTAGTCCATGCATGTCATTGAGAAAATTATTATTACCATTTTCTAAATGTTAACTGACATATCATGAAATAAGAACTTAATTATTCAAAGTGGTATGTGACACCTTGAATAATATGGAATAATAAATAAAATATTCAAAGTGGTATGAGACACTTTGAATGTATGACCTTACTAGACATATGAGGAATGTATTGGACTTATTATGTAATGGGTGAGGCCCGTTATAGCCTCTCGATGCATGGGTAGGTCTCATGAGACAAATTAGGTCATGAAACGAGGCCTTGAAAAAGTGATGGTCTTGGCACGAGGCATTAATAGAACATTTATGGTCTTGGCACGAGGCATTGACACAGTCTAGCATTATATATTCCCTCACTATGTGTTAGAATATGACCAACCAAGAGATTATTCGACTAGAGGAATATCCTTGGTTAAGATTCTTTACTTATGAGTATCATTAGAATTAAATGCACATGGAATAATGTTTATTCAGCACTCATATTCTGAACTTTAATACAAATTCTAGTAGTTTACCTTCCATTTTATGATTCGCAATTTATGAAGAAAGAAATCAATGTTATCATTTTATGCGCAACTCTGATCATGTATTACTTTTGTGCATAAATTATGTACTTAAAACCTTGCATGTCAATTTTAGAGATGGTTTGATCAATTTGTGGATTATGCAACATTTCCTGCATTCTTGTGCATGTATGTACACTCTGATTTATGTTTTACCTGATTTTTTTAAGTAAATGCATATTATTCTTGTGTAAGAGGTTATTCTGAAAATATCATCAAGTAACCTTTGAAAAATGTTGAGGATGTGCCTCAAGAAGTGTTGTTTTCCTCTTAAGAAAATGTTTTGTGATTATTTCAAAGGTTGTTTTAAAAATAAATTTCTTCAAATTGTTTTGAAATGACTTACTGGGCATTCTTATTCTCACCCTACATTTTAAATCTATTTTTACAGGATTTAGTAAATTTTCCAAGCTTTTGAGTACTTCTATGTGACGGCAACAATATGAAGCTTAAATTTGTCAAGTTTTTGGGAAGAAAAGTATCAAATGTATCTGGTTTTCCAGAATCTAAACAGCAAATATCCTCTGTAATAGAATGAATTGTGTAATTTTTATCAGCATGTTTTTATGGAAAAGATTGCACACCGTGTTTTAACACACCAGCTTCGGACTTCTAGAGTCAGAGCATCTCATGCAATGTGATGTAATTTTAACAATACAATGCAGTAGAATGCCCCTTTATCAATGCTAAAGAGTCCTTTTATCACCACTAGTAAAAGGATTGATAAATGTATTATTGTCGATTCTTTTTTGTTGTGACAAATCCCTATTTTAGCGGTGTTGAAGAGATTATGTATAGTAGTGAAGGACAAGGGAGATTCAGAAATAACTATTCAAGTTTGAATCAATATTAGACTTGACATTACACAAGAAATGAAAATAGTCACCCGACACTTAAGGTCAAAAACATTGAAATTGAAAAGACAATATCAGAATGAAATGATAATATATGATTGATACACAATCATAACATCAAGTTGGAGATTGTTTGATGTTTAGTTAGAAAGTAATTTAATATTCTAGCATACATAGATGACAAACATTTATTTAAAATAACGAGGAATTGTTATTTGAATCAATTGAATTAATTATGTCATATACAAGCAAATCTTATTATGATTTAATTTATCATGTCATGTGCAATGCATTATTATGTAATGTACCCTATAAGGATGATTATATGTCATATTTACATGTCTTTTGGTGAGATATAGAAAATGGTATCTTTGTCTAGTGGATGCAAATATGAGTGCTCGCTACATTTTATGTTCATAAAAAAGGTTTTTTATGAATTATAAAAATAATTAATTAACGTTTGTTTTATAGAATTATATCTTTTTAATCATTTGTTTAAAACTGGTAAATTTTGTTTATTAATCAAAAACTAATAATATTTTATATGGCGTAATTTTTTTTAGGCATGCCTTTTTTCATATCATAAAAAATTAATTTATATTCAAAAAATTATAATTTTTTAATCATTAGAAAAAATAATAAATTATTTTTTTCTCCAAAAAATAATAATGCTTTTAAGGATTAAATAAATTCAAGGAATAAGTAATATTTTTTCACAAGGAATAAAAAAATATTGTATTTTTTAATTGAATTACATGTTTGTTTCTTTTTAAAGAAAAAAATACTTCTGAAAGGAGAAAAAATCATTTTAAAATGTCACTAAATTTCAATAAAAACTCTACTACCAAAAATGTTTTTTTTTGTTTGAAAAGAATGGAATTTTGAGTGATTTCCTAGGAATTTTCTACTAAAATTAGTGACATTGAATCTAACCCTATACATGGATCAAGGGACTCACCCGGCCTGATAATCATGACCCAATAAAAAGGTCTATGGACTAATTTTTTAAGTTCTATTATTAAACTGACCTAAATTTAAAAAATCAATTACTAATATGGTCAAGCTTGGGATTTAATTAGTGATCATATAAATGACCCCTCTGGCCCAATTAAGATATATTAGGATTATATTTTTTTTAAATGTATCAACCAAGTTTTTTTTCTAGGTTTGATTAATAAACGTGTCAGGTCATGATCAATTCGGTTGAACCTAATTAATAAATGGATCGGGGGGTTTTTTGGAATGAAACTGGAAAGACCTACCCATGTATAGGTCTAACCAATTAGAGTGAAAAATATCATTTCAAATTTATGAAATGCAAAATCTCATTAAAAAAATTGATTCTTTACGACTACAAACTATTCTTAAACTCAATTAAATGGAGTTCTCTACATGGATTAAATGTAATTCAATTATGAAAAGAGATAGAGACAAACTTAGGGGTGGACATAGATGAGTTTGACTCGGTTTTGACTAAAAACCAAACCAAAACTTAATTTATGGGTCGATTTTTATACATAAAAATCCAACCATTTAATAATGGTTTGGTTTAAATTGGAAAATTTATAAAAATTTATTGTGTGCTTTGGTTTGGTCTCAATTTCATATTAATCTATTTTTTATGCTAATATCTCATATATAGATCATGATATTTTATAATAATTGGATAATAATTTGAATCAAGTTTAAACCAAATCACAAGGAAAAAACACTATTTCGGTAAAATGAAAATTTTCAGTGTAGTTTTCATAGTGAATTTATTTAGTTAAATTTTTATTCATTAAAAAAAATTCTTTAAGAAACAGTTTCATTTAAAAAATACCAATATAAAATTTCATTAAAAAATATTTATTTTTTACTTTAGAAAAAAAATGAATTTCTTTTTTTTTACTTTGAAAAAAATCCTTTTAACAAAAATAATATTTTTTTTATACCTTTAAAATATAATATTAAAAAATGTTATATATTTAAAAAAAATATAATTTTTTATATCTTTGAAAAAATAGTAATTCTATACTCTGTTTTAAAAAAATATAAAAATGTTATATTTTTTAAAAATTATGCTTTTCAGATAATAATTGTTTGTAATTATGAAAACTAGGAAGAATAATTTTTGTTATGTTGTCAAAGAAATAATAATAATTTAAAAAATAGAAATTTTATTTTTGTTTTCACAAAAAAAATGATTTTTAATCATTTTAGAAAAAATGATAAGTTTATATTTGAATGAAGAGAGAATGTGAAATTTCCATCCCTTGAAAATAATGTTTTTAGTGTAAAAAAATAACAATATGTAATCACATTTGATTAATTAGTTTTTTATGGTTCTTGATTTCTTTGAATGTATTTTTGTGGCCAATCATGAGTCGACACATGCTTTTTGGGACCTAGCAGTGACTGAGTCTCATGCAATTTGGGCGGGTTTATCTTTGGCTATTGAAAAGGGTGAAATTCTATCATCATCGAATTTGATTACCTTACTTTCATCAAGGTCATTCAGGGAGAGGAGAGTGGATCCCATTTGGTTTTGTGATTCTCAAGATTCGGTCCTTGCTTTGTCATTTCACAGAGTGCTCTTTCTCATTTATCAAAAGGGAGGGGATGCTCATCTTTTGGGTTCTTGTGATTTTTATGACGTTAAACATGTTTATTCGGATGACTTTCCTCCTTGGATGAAGTTTCTTGTTTCTCTGATCTTTGATCTAGTTAATCTATCTTCGGTTATTCCAAAAAAATTGTAGTTGTGAGGAGTAAAATATTTATCATATTATTAAAACCATAAAAACTTAAAAGTACATAGTGTAATAAAAATGGTCTGGGAACTCGACCTTGCGACCGGCGCCCCACACCCCATCCCCTCTTCATAATCAATATATAAAATTTTAATTTTTTTGGGAATACAAGTGAAAATTATTTTTTTAAGTATTCAAAAATTAATATTTAATTATAAACATAAGAAATACTTTTTACAGGTATCATAGAATTATTTTTTAAAACAATTTAAATTTGTCCTTTTCAATGCCCGTCTATTTGTTGTCATGGTGTCGATTGGGTGATTTTGGTTTGGTGGTGCCACGCGGGGAACGTGGAAAGTTGTCAATCACGTCACGTGGAATTTATTGGTTTATTATAATACATAAAATTATATATAAATCCATTCCTTGAAATTATTTATTTAAATGTTAAAAAAATCATTATTTTTAACTGAAAGTTGTAAACCTTGGAAAATAATTTCAAAACTTGAATTTATCCATAACGGCATCTCAACCTCGCCTTAATTTTTTACCTCTGTTTCATTTATTTATATAAAAAAATGCTTATATTTGATCAAAAAATAATAATATTCATAGAATATTATTTTTACTATGTAAAATGAAGTTATGGACTGGAAAAGATTTTATTATATATACTATACTTTGAAATAAATGCATTTTAGCA
Source organism: Viscum album (assembly GCA_963277665.1). NCBI lineage: Eukaryota > Viridiplantae > Streptophyta > Magnoliopsida > Santalales > Viscaceae > Viscum > Viscum album. The sequence continues at coordinate 1,592,516,661 of OY728132.1, forward strand.
TATTGTGTCGGAGATTCTCTTCTCATGTAATAATCAACATCGAACTATGAGGATACAATTGATCACTCATGAGATGCAATTTTTTGAACTTGTACCAACCTATACTATAATATTAATATTGTATTAAATATTATTTTTATAATTTAAAAACATTTTTAGAGTATTCTGGTAATTAAATAATAGAATACGTCATTTATGGAGGTCGTAGTCTACACGTACGCATAAAGACGTATTCCTTTTTCGAATGGTTTTGAAGAAAGGTAAAAAAGTGATATTAAGTTAGTATAATAACAATTAATAATATTATTAATACTGATGTTAGAATATGTTCATGGGTTACAATATGTTTGAGGGGGTACAATAAGAAAAAGACTAAGAGAGTTTGGTTGAGAATATTACTTCTCTCTTTGGATGTTTTACTTTGGGTAACACATTAAGAATATTTAACATGGTGATAGAGTTTAGGAGAGACTAAGGCATAGGTTTGGTCAAGCTATGGCTTTGTAATGTGTGCATAAATATGATCGTAATGATTTAATTTTATAAGTGAAAAATGATATTTTTGTAAATACTCGTTACTTTTTCAATGATGACATGACACATCATACAGTAAGGACATGATTTCAGATCATGTGTACTCTAGCCAGATAACATGCCATATGCCAGAAAGTCATTAATCATCCACATCAATGCAGCTTTTAATATGAAATTTTATTTCGCAACAACATCATATGTACTAACACCATTACTCCACAATGCATTTAAATCATCAATCAATGGTTTCAAATAAACATCAATATTATTTTTTGGATGTCCTTTGATTAATAAGGTCAAAAAGATATAGGGATCCTTCATCAACATCCATGGAGGTAAATTATACAGAGTTATAAAAACATGCCAACATGAATACTGACTACCATAAGAACCAAACGGACAGAAATTGTCAATAAAAAGACCCAATCGTATGTTTCGGGCTTCTAAAGAAAAAGACGGATACAGATGATCAAAATGTTTCCATGAATCACCGTCAGATAGATGATTCAAGATTTTATCGGTTTAAATATTGGTTTTGTATCATAACATCATTGACGCTATGTTCTGAGACATAAATAAACGTTGCGACCTGGGTGTAAGGGGAAATATCTCAACTATTTTACAGGAATCGATCCAAACTTCCCTGGTTGAGCTTCTTTATACCTAGATTTTCCACATGTGGGACAACTATTCAATGACTCATTTTCACCAGAATATAATATGCAATCATTTGAACATGTATGAATCTTCCGATAACTAAGGCCCAGATTACGAACCAACCTCTTTCTCTCTTAGTAATTTGTAGGCAACACATTTCCTTCAAGTAACAGTGTTTTAACCAAATAAAATATCAGATCAAAATAGTTGTTTGACATTGCATTATCTGATTTAATAGCCATAAATTGTGCAATTGCTTCTAATTTACTTATCTTTCAACCAAGATATAATGCATCCTCATCAGACCTCAACAACTCATAAAATTAAGATGGTGCCAACTCAGGAGTTAAATCGATATCATCTTGAGTTTTAGTTTGTTGAACAAATGGACCTGCAACATCATGTACTAAATTTTGAAATCGTGATGGATCCAGAATCAAGTTATTAGTATCTTCTCTGAAACTGTGCTCACTGTGTTGATACCAAAAAACATAATCTGGTTGAAAACCAAACCGCAAGAGATGTCTCCAACCTTGTCAAATGTGTCAAATATTCTCAGAGTACATTTTTTACTAATTGTGACTTTCGAAACATATTCTGGTTTTGATGATGAAAATGATAAGAAAGCTTCAACACCCTCAATATATACAGGATTTAAACTAGAATTGTTTGGATTTCTACACTGATTTATCCAAGAGCGATCATCTAATAATGACTGATGTCGATTTCTTTGTTCTGTATTTTTCTAAAAATATAAAATCATCATTTTTTTGAATAATTTGAAATTATAAAAACACTATTTGAAAAAAAAAAGATAAATAATTACAATTACTTCTTAATAATTACCATTAATTTTGGGCGACACAATTTTTAGTAGATTGACGGCTACTCTTTTTCCCAACATCTCATTTACTTGCATCTTTCTCACACTGAAATCACAATGAAGAATCTGCTCTGAGGTACGCATATTCATTCTCGTGTATACGAGAATGTATATGCGTACCTGCAAGCAGATTCTTCATTGTGATTTCAGTGTGAGAAAGATGCAAGTAAATGAGCTGTCGAACAAAAGAGCCCCCTTTTCATCGATGGATCATCTTCTTGCAACTATCATCACCTGAAAACATTATGAAAAATGTGGTCCTACAAATTCATATTCAAACTCGTGCATACGAGATAGGATATGCATACGTAGAAGCATACTTTTCATAATGTTTTGAGTCGGTAAAAGTTGAAAGAAGAAGTGTCATCGAGCAAAAGGAGTGTCGTCAATCCACTAAAAATTGTGCCAAGTTATTAAATGTTATAACAATTTATTACATTTGATATTATTCCTAATTATTCCAACTTATTACTAATTTTTACTATTTTTTACTATTTTTTACTAATTTTTACTAATTATTCCTAATTATTACTAATTATTACTAATTATTCCTATTTATTCCTATTTATTCTTATTTATTCCTATTTATTTTTAATTATTCCTATTTATTCCTATTTATTCCTAATTATTCCCAATTATTGATATTTATTTCTATTTATTTATATTTATTTCTATTTATTGCTAATTATTCCTAATTATTTCTAATTATTGCTAATTATTGCTAATTATTCATATTTATTCCTGTTTATTCCTATTTATTCCTATTTATTCATATTTATTCATATTTATTGCAAATTATTACTAATTATTTCTAAGTATTGCTAATTATTGCTAACTTTTGCTTTTTATTGCTAATTATTGCTAATTATTCCAAATTATTGCTAATTATTGCTAATTATTTCTATTTATTGCTAATTATTCCTATTTATTTCTATTTATTGCTAATTATTGGTAATTATTGCTAATTATTGCTAATTATTGCTAATTATTGCTATTTATTGCTAATTATTGCTAATTATTGCTATTTACTGCTAATTATTACTATTTATTGCTAATTATTACTATTTATTGCTAATTATTACTATTTTTTGTTAATTATTATTATTTATTGCTAATTATTGCTATTTATTGCTAATTATTACTATTTATTGCTAATTATTGTTATTCATTGCTATTTAATGTTATTTATTGCTATTTATTCCTATTTTTTACTATTTACTCCTATTTATTCCTATTTTTTACTATTTACTCCTATGAAGGAACATCACGGTGGATGTCAGGGAGTTCGTATCAGTGAGTTTGTAAGAGGGAATGAATGAATATGTAGCACCTCGTGTTTCATGAACTTTGCCTTAAATGAATAATGTTATATTATTATGATCTGGTACTTTAACATGTATTTGAAAATAACATCTCTGTTTAAATATGGTTATGCTTTACTAAGTAGAACTTTGTTTTTAAATTTTTCAGATCGAAAATAAGAGGTCACCAACTAACCTTTTGTCTCTACCAACTCAGATACTGGAAACAATAATGCTAAAGTCGTGTTCGGACATATTTGAACCTCTCGAAAATCTAAGGTTATCATGAAAATATCTTTATGAGTTATCCAACACTCCTAATATACTCTGATTCTTCTGGGGATCGAGATTTGTTTATTTCCTCTTGGTGCATGCACAACTCTCATTCTATGCATGAAGAGGAAATTATTTTTGAGGGAATCCTAAAATGTTTTTCCATGTTTGAAAGATATCCAGCTATAGAGAAATTTCGGGAAGCCACCGATGCAGGTTACCTTCGCGCAGCTTACCTTTAGAAAACAAGATGGTTCGAGTGGTTTATAGGAATCAAGTTCTTTCTAATGTCTCCAAGATTTTCATCTCTCGTTACTTTTATATGACATCTGATTGCTGCAGACATAAGTATAACTCTAACTGTTTGAGATGTGTCTGGATCAAAGAAACCGAAAAATTTAGAGCTGTTGTGGACCCCATGGCATCAAAAAACCACCAACTCTTGTGGCACTGGTGAAGGGACATATGGGAATATGTCTGAAAGGTTAGAATATGACAGAATTGTGAGCGTGCAATTCTTTTAAGGGGGGATAATGTAACACCCAAACATTTTTTCATGTGTAATAATAATTCTTTATGGTTTTGCTTCCTTTAATTTTTATGCTATCCAAACAATGATTTCAAAATTAAAAAAACAAGACATATTTTATTCAATAAAACACGGAAACGTTACAAAAAAAAGACCATAGCTATCCTAGGAAACTAATGGAAAATTTGAGGAGCATCATCGGAAGACCTCCTAACACCACAATGAGACCAAGAAGGTAGCCCTCATCCCTTGGACCGACCATAATGAAGAATGAAATTGCTAGGAGAATGGCACAAGTACTAAGCATCAAAGGAATATAGAGAACCATCTTTGTCAGTCAAACTAATTTAATGATATGAAATAACCTAAACATGTATTTATAAGGGTCTTCTTGACCGTTGGAAATACTTATGACCGTTATTTTAGCCATTAGAGTCTTAAGACGACCGTTGCTTTCAAAATTGACCGTTGGGCATGTGTAAAAATTTTGAAGTAGTATTTTTGGTTAAATAAAACCATGTCTTCGATTAATGAAATAACTAACTTTATTGTTTTAATGTGAATTATAATTCTGGAAGTTGGAAAAAGTAACCATTGGTATTTTTATAAAGCCTGTATAATTTCCTTAAACATTTCCAGTGTTTTGATATGTTTTAAATATATAGGTATTTTAAGAGTTTTGAATGCTTTAAATGCTTTAAATATTATAGCCTGATTAAATGATAACATAGTTTTAAAATATAACATTACAAAAGTATAATAACCATAATGTTCTAAGGACGTGTATTTTGAAATTTAATGTTTTGAAACTCAAAGTATATAAAAACATAAGAAACAATTTTATAACTAATCACTTTTATTCTATTAATTTTCATTTTAAAGTGTTTATGACTTTTTATAAAACAAATTGTAGAGGGCCAACCAAAAGAGGGTAGCCTTTGTAGGCTAAGCCCTCACTGTGGGCGGCCAAGCCCTCAGCGAGCTAGCTAGCGTGATCCAGCCAATAGACAGTTGGTAGCTTGCACTGCCGTAGTCGTGCGCACACACGGTTTTGTGAGGGACCCAAGCGAAAGATCGAGGGACCAGAGTCTGCCTCCGTGCGAGGCGGCACAGCGGCAGGGGTGGGCACAGAAGTGCGCCCTCAGAGAACCAGTACGAGGCAGTATCGGGGAGGGAAGAGAGAACTTATTGATCAATGGTTGGGGTGCTTATTATTATAAAGGAGTCGTGAAACCTGTTCGATTTCAATGTGGGATGCGAGGTTTTTAATGGGATGTATTCCAAGCAGTCCGATCAAATCCCGAATGATCGTGACCTTCCATTCTTTTTCCGCTTCTTCTTCTTCGCATCTTCTTCCTTGGGCCATGCCAAACCAGTCAGTGTCGAACCCTACTCCACTATTCTCCTCAGTCCGTGACTCCACCTATCTCCATCTGCGGAATCTTTCTTCTCATTTTTCCACATCCGACATGCCAGTTCTGCTTTAAAAAAACTCAACCCTGTGGATCCGACGTAAGTTTCATATTATATATATATATATATATAGTTATATACTTTATCAAACAACTTACCCACTTAAGCTTTTCTTGATTAGAATGGTTGTTTGCTCATGCCTAAGTCTTCTTTCGAGGTCCTTGTTTATTATTTCGGGTTTGATCTGTGGGTTTTATAAAATATATATATAGTTTATATACACGGTTTATATAAACTCGTTTTTCACCCAAAACCCTACGGGTTTTCTTCCTCTCAAGCCTCCAGCAAGCTCTCCTCGACTTCACCTCGTCCTTAAGCCATGTAAGGGGTTTTAATGCTTTGTCTTCCTTGTGCAAAACCATATATACACACTTTGTATATACGGATATGTATATATTCATACATATATATATAGTTTTCCATCCAAAACCTGTTCTAGATTTCTAAATATTTTTTATCAGGGTTTAACTGATGTTTTAATGCAGGTAGTACTTGTTTTGGTTGTGTTTTTTGAAATAAAAACTCATTTACATAATTATATGTATATACGGTTTATATATATGTATATGTATATATATATATATTCCATCTCTAGGCGAACCCAGGTTTTCAAGGGGATAAATTTTTGTGTTTAATAATGTTTCTAAGGTTTATAATGATATAAGGGTTAAATCAACATGGTTTTTGGTTATGCAAAACCGAATATACACTTTTTGTATTTTCAAATATATACATATAATTCAATCCAAATCTGTTTTATGTTATTAAAAGATGATTTTCATTCTTTAAATAATGAATTCGATGCGATTAATGTTTTGGGTTCAAATATATTTTTATTTATTATGCAAAACCCTATTTTTTTATATGTATATCCATACGGTTATGTATTTTAAACCTAACATGAGTTTTGGTTTTCAATCAGGTTATATTAGTGATTAAATAATGTTATGAAGAATTCATTATTTGTAAGGAATCAATAAACCTTGTTCCGGTTATGTAAAACTCATACATACACTTTGTATATACGGATATATATATATATATATATATTTATTTATTTATTTATTTGTTTATTTATTTATTTATATGGTTTCCAAGCCCTAATTTCAAATGATGGTTATCAGAATTTAATTAACGCTTTGATGCAATTAATACTTGTCATATTTTAATAAGTATTAATTTTGAGTTTTCTAAACCAATATGTGTTATGTATGTAAGTATGAAATAATATATTCGAGGATAAAAGGATGTGTAGAACCATGTTATCATTTTATACTCGCTTAATGTTTTATTAAATGATGAACCAATTGCAGTGACTGCAGTTGGTTAATAAAGTTTATGATGTTCACTGACACTTTTATCAATGTGTTAAATGGCATATACTTTTATTATGTATTCATTTCCATGAATCTAGGATTCTAACTTTAAAAAGTTATCATTTTATGTGACAAACCCAATCCATTCATTACTTATGTGCTTTAGTTATTATCACATTTGCAAAGAATGTTTATTAGTCCATGCATGTCATTGAGAAAATTATTATTACCATTTTCTAAATGTTAACTGACATTTCATGAAATAAAAACTTAATTATTCAAAGTGGTATGTGACACCTTGAATAATATGGAATAAGAAATTAAATATTCAAAGTGGAATGAGACACTTTGAATGTATGACCTTACTGGATATATGAGGAATGTATTGGATTTATTATGTAACGGGTGAGGCATGTTATAGTCTCTTGATGCATTGGTAGTTCTCATGAGACAAATTAGGTCATGAAACGAGGCCTTGACAAAGTGATGGTCTTGGCACGAGGCCTTGATAACAATTTTATGGTCTTGGCATGAGGCATTTACACAGTCTAGCATTATACATTCCCTCACTATGTGTTAGAATATGACCAACCAAGAGATTATTCGACTAGTGGAATATCCTTGGTTAAGAGTCTTTACTTATGAGTATCAGTAGAATTAAATGCACATGGCATAATGTTCATTCAGCACTTGTCTTCTGAACTTTAATTCAAATGCTAGTAGTTTACCTATCATTTTATGATTCGCAATTTATGAAGAAAGAAATCAATGTTATCATTTTATGCGCAACACTGATCATGTATTACTTTTGTGTGTAAATTCTGTACTTACAACCTTACATGTCACTTTTAGAGTTTTTTGATCAATTGATGGATTATACAACATTTCATGCATTCTTGTACATGTATGTGCACTCTGGTTTTTGTTTTACCTGATGTTTTTAAGTAAATACATATTATTCTTGTGTAAGAGGTTTTTTTGAAAATATCATCAAGTAACCTTTGAAAAATGTTGATGGCGTGCCTCAAGAAGTGTTTTTTTCCTCTTAAGAAAATGTTTTGTGATTATTTCAAAGGTTGTTTTAAAAATAAATTTCTTCAAATTGTTTTGAAACCCCTTACTGGGCATTCTTATTCTCACCCTACATTTTCAATCTATTTTTACAAGATTTAGTAGATTTTACAAGATTTTGATTACTTCTATGTGACGGAAACAATATGAAGCTTAACTTTGTCAAGTTTTTGGAAGAAAAGTATCAATTGTATCTGGTTTTCCAAAAGCTAAACCGCAAAGATCCACTGTAATAGAATGAATTGTGTAATTTTTAACAGCATGTTTTTATGGAAAAGATTACACACCGTGTTTTAACGCACCGGCTTCGGACTTCTGGAGTTAGGGCGTCTCATACAATGTGATGTAATTTTAATAATACAATGCAGTAGAATTCCCCTTTATCAATGCTAAAGAGTCCTTTTATCACCACTAGTAAAAGGGATGATAAATTTATTATTGTCGATGCTTTTTTGTTGTGACAAAGCCCTATTTTAGTCGTGTTAAAGAGATTATGTGTAGTAGTGAAGGACAAGGGAGAGTCAAAAATCACTATTCAAGTTTGAATAAATATTGGACCTAACATTACACCAGAAATGAAAATAGTCACCCAACACTTATTCTGCTAGTGGATAAAGCAACTGTAGGGTCAGATGAAAATTTATTCAAGGATTACCCTTTAATTTGGAGATTATAATCATTTCATGGAGGTACCAATATAGATAATTTCTTGTGCGTTAGAGGGTACCACAAAGAGGGGATTTATATTCATAATGGAGGAGCTAAATACATTCAACCTTTAAAGAAAATATAGAGAGTTTAATAAGAAGGTTGAAGTTTTTTTTAATATACTATACTTTTCCTCATTATATTATGTATTCTCTATTTTATTAACATAATCTAAATTAAATGTTTGATTACTCATGCAGACAATAACTTATTTAATGATGATGTTACCAATATTAGGGAAGAACATGCAGTTGATGTTGAAACTATATAATTATTAGGGGATCAATAACATGTTGATGAAAAAAACAAGAATGATGAAAAAAACAAGAATGATGTACCATCACTATGTTTACTAAAATTATCAGGGAAAGAAGTAAGGGTATAAAAATTGAGGTTGGATGGAATCAACATAGCCAACCTGTTAACCCCAACAAGTCAATGCTCGTTAGTTATGTTGGGGCCACAATTATAATGAATGTTCCAATTTATATATATTTGCGGCACCATGTACATCCTATAATAAAGGAATCCCTTTGGGAATATATTAAGGTAATGTTATGATATATTTTCTCTATTTTATCGAAAATTTATATAATGAAACATTGATTTACTTTTCATTATTCCTTATAGAGTTTATTTATTTTGAGATGATTTCCATAAAAAAAATATGTATTAATGGCTGGTGTAAAATCCCATAGAGGCTTCTTGACACTTCCTGCCAAGTTTCATCTTAGGGATGCTGAGGGGAAAGTAAATCCCCGCCCACTAATTTTATATACACCCATTAAAAAGCAAGAAACATAGAATTATTTCATTATTCATGGTGATGATAAACCATTTCAAGTGAATTGTAGTTGATGATATATTATTTGACATTATTTATTTTATCCAATTTGATTCAAAATTCTTAATTTATGAAACAAAAAAGGAGTGTTTAAAATAAACAATGTGCATTAAAACCAATATACCCTTATCACAAAGTAAGGTTGGGGTACACTTCAATAGAAAAGAAAATGGTATGTATTTTAAATCTATAATAAAAAATTTATGTGATATGGGGCAACTTATGTTCCATTTTTTATATGTTGATTGATGAATCAAAATCTGAATCTACTTCCATCCCACATCATGTGCTATGGAAGGAGACCCATGTAAATAAGGAGGGTAAAGTAGTTGATAAAAACACAAACATATTATGGGAAACATGTGTAAGTATGACATAATTGTAATTCATTATGTTTTATAACATTATTACATAAAAATATTTATTTATGTTTATATGTTTTTTATATGTTTTAGACACAAGAATAGGCAGTGACTGTACCAAAAGAAAAATGACTTCAACCAAAACAATATAGTCACGTTAGAGGTGTAGGTTTTGGATTTTTTCCTTGAACATATTTCAAGAAGAAAAAATCGTAAAAAGATGCATATCATGTGATAAAAGGATTGTGAGTGGAAATAGATTATTTTCAAGATATTATTGTCTGGTCTAGTTTTTCAGGCCAATATATGTGGAACGATCAAAGAGAACCAGTAGTGGAACAAAGATCATAACATGAAAAACCAAATGACCCCACTAGATTTGAGGCTTGTCATTCCCCTCAACCGCATACCTTACTCGAGGTAATCAATTTTTTCATTACTCTTTCTCTTAGATGTGAATCAAATAACTTCTAATAACTTTATATTTCTAAAATTTTACATGGTAAACTTTTATGTGATTTCAATCTCTCAACACTCACACACTTTCTTGTTGTGAGGGGCATGGTGTATAACATCCATGGAGATATGCTACACAAAAAATAACTCTCAAAAGATCACATGAGAGTTGGGATTGAAGTAGCTCAAGATATTAGTGATGAGTTTAGTGTTCCACTTGATGATCTATAAATTACAATGGTCAATGATGCTATTGTAACTTTTGTAGAATTTTCATCTAATACTATAAATATACATAAGGTATGTCCTTAACAATTTTTTTTCAAATGAAAAACCTATAACAATTGATGAAAAATATCTAAAGTGAGGTATGGTATTAAAAATAGAGAAAACGATGGGGAAACGAAAGGTCCAATCAAGGTAATCCAGCAATTTGACCAAGAAAACAAAAGGACCTTCTGAGTGTACCTTCTCCCCACTATTTCCACTGCAGCATATATTAACATTACAAGTTCATGCAGACACCATATTCTAAGATAGATATGTGACCTATATTCAATATAAAGAAGAAATATTTGGATATTTTATTACAAACGTGGTTGGTCTCAAGAGTATAAATGAGGTTCTCAATTTTGAATGGTTGGGAGTCTCGGTTTTGAATACATACATCAAGTATATTTTTATAATTTGTCTATAAAAAAATGATCTATTATGTTCATTAAATTTAATAACTATTCATATTTTCTAAAGGCATTTATATTACTACTATATATAGGGAAAACCCAGTGAAGCATGATTTGGATTCATTGATCCCTATATCATTTCTTCAAAACAATTTTCTTTGGGTTTGGAAGAAATTGATAAAAAAAGGTTGAACTAAATGAGGTGTTTGAGAATAAACTAACAAAAAACATACTCTTGTTAATGCATACAATTCAGGATTAAAACTCTGCAATCTAGTCATATAAGATATATTTTTCTTTTTTTCATTACTTATTTAATTTTGTTTTTTTATGAAGCACTGAATGTTGGTTGTAATCAATTTGGATTCCCAAAATATTTATTTTTTGGATCCAATTCGTGGATTTACATTAAATAGACCACACATGATATGTATTGTGATTTTTTAATGCACTATAATCAATATTTTATAGATAAACTTCAAATTATATGTTTCAGTTTTTTTAATGAGATTTTTTTATGATAAGGTGGTCTATAAATATAGGCTAAATCATGGTATAATATCGGTCACTGAACATAAGAAGCCTATGGATTTCTTCAAATGGAAACAAATTAAGTTATATATAGAAATATTAACGATCAAAACATATTTTAAAACAATTTTTTTATTTTTGTCAATGTTTTTGTAGTGTCCAAAGAAAGTTAACAACAATGATTGTGGATATTACATTTGTAAATTTATGAAAGATATCATATACAATCAAAAGACTAGAATTCCCAAACATGTATTTTGTTAAGGTAATTACAATTTCATTAAAAATATTTCTTAATCATTTGTTTTTCTATATTTTCTTAGTACTACAAATATTTACAACAATCAATGTACTCAAAAGAAGAAGTAAATTTGTTTAAAGATGAGTGGGCAGAGTACATGGTGTCATAATGTTTTCCGACATCAAATTTTGGTGATTACCTATTATATTTGTAATCTATTATGGGATATGATCTTAAAAATATATTTTGGATGTGAAGAATTAGTATCAGAATGATTATATATAATTTTTTATCTTTTTCTCAAGGAGAAGTATAATGGAAGAAATCAATTTGTTTAGTTTTGAATGAGAAGAATACGTGGTGTTAGATTGTATATAGAAATCATGAATAGATAAATTCCTACTACTTATTTAGTTAATTTTATTATCATTTTATCTACATTTTTAGTTATTTTTTTTATCATTTTTATATGATACTTATTTTTGTTAAATTTAGTTCAAAACACATGTCACGTGCTCAAAACCAAGAAAACAAACTCAGATTGTTTTTATACTTTTGTACAATGATTCATAAGTCATTTTTGATGTGTATGAATTGATCACAAATCAATCTGACACATGACGTGGTTAATAGGAATTAAAGTGGTTGATTTCAATATAAAAGTGTCATATTAGTTTGAAACATGTATTATATATCCAAAACTGAGAAAATGAACTTGTGTTGTTTTCTAAATTTAGAAAAATGATCCATGATTAATTTTTTACATGTAGGAATTAATCACACATCAATATGACACCTGATGTGTTCGATATGACTTGAAGTTCATGTTTTCAATACAAAAGTGTCATTTTAGTCTAAAACACGCATCAAGTAGACAAAACCGAGAAAACGAGCTCAGATCATTTTCAAACTTTAGGAAAATGATCAATAATTCATTTTTTATGTGTACAAATCAACCACACACTAATCTAAAACCTGATGTGGTCTATATGAATTTAAGTATGTGTTTTCGATAAAGAAGTTCCATTTCAGTTTAAAACATGTGTCATGTTGTCAAAACTGAGCAAAAGAGCTCGAATTGTCTTCAAACTTTAGGAAAATGGTCCATAATTCATTTTTCACATGTATGAGTTGACCACACTCTAATTCAACACATTATGTGGTCAGTATGACTCAAAGTACATGTTTTCAATATAAAAGTGTCATTTCAGTTTAAAACACACATGAAATAGCCAAAAATGAGAAAATTAAATCATATTATTTTCAAACATTAGGAAAATGGTCCATAAATCATTTTTGATGTGTACAAATTGACCAAACATAAATCTAACACAATATATGACCAATATGACTTTAAGTGTGTGTTTTCAATATGAAGGTTTTATTTTAGTTTAAAACACGTATCACTAGAAAAAAAACAAGCTCGTATTACTTTCAAAATTTATGAAAATGATCAATAATTAATTTGTGATGTGTAGAAATTGACCTCACATCAATCTGACACACGATGTGGCTGTTGTGACTCGAAGTGCATATTTTCAATATATAAGTTTCATTTTAGTTTAAAACAAGTGTCCCATTTCCAAAACCGAGCAAACAAGTTCAAATTATTTTTAAACTTTATAAAAGGGATCCAAAATAATTTTTCATGTGTAGGAATTGACCTCATGCCAATCTGACACATAATGTGGTCGGTATGACTCAAAGTACGTGTTTTTAATATAAAAGTGTCATTTTAGTTTAAAACATGCTTCAAATAGTCAAAATTGAGAAAATGAGCTTGTATTGTTTTCAAACCTTAGGAAAACGGTCCATAATTCATTTTTTATATGTATAAATTGACCACACATAAATATGATACATGATGTGACTGATATAACTCTAAGTATGTGTTTTCAATATAAAGGTGTCATTTTTGTTTAAAACGCATGTCGCTAGCCAAAACCAAGAAAACAAGCTTGGGTTATTTTGAAAATTTAGGAAAACAATTCATAATTAATTTTTGGTGTTTAGAAATTTATCTTGCATCAATATGACACGCAATGTGAATGGTATGACTCAAAGTGCGTATTTTCAATATATAAGTGTCATTTTAGTTTAAAACACATGTCGCATCACCAAAACTGAGAAAAAAAGCTTGGATTATTTTTAAACTTTAAGAAAAGGATCCATAATTAATTTTTCACATGTAGGAATTGACTACACATGAATCTAACACACGATGTGGTCGGTATGACTTGAAGTACGTGTTTTCAACATAAAAGTGTCATTTTAGTTTAAAACACACCTCAAATAAGTAAAATCGAGAAAAATGAGTTTGGATTGTTTACAAACATTAGGAAAATGGTTTATAATTTATTTTTGAAATTTAAGAATTGACCATACATAAATCTGACACATGATTTGACTGATATGACTCAAAGTGTGTGTTTTCAATATAAAGGTGTCATTTTACTTAAAACGCATGTCACTAGCCAAAACTGAGAGAATGAACTCAGATTGTTTTTAAAATTTAAGAAAAAAATTGATAATTCATTTTTGACATGTAGGAATCAACTGCACGTCAATCCAACACCCAATGTGGTCTTTATAACTCGAAGTGTGTGTTTTCAATAAAGAAGTATCATTTTAGTTTAAAATGCATGTCACATTGTTAAAACCAAGAAAATAACTCGTATTGTTTTCAAACTTTAGGAAAATGATCCATTATTAATTTTCCACATATAAGAATTGACTGCTTGCCAATATTACATGTGACGTGGTCGATATAACTCGAAGTATGAGTTTTCAATATAAAAGTATCATTTTAGTTTAAAACACACATCAAATAGAAAAAACTGAGCAAATGAGATCAGATTATTTTCAAACTATAGGAAAATAGTCCATAATTCATTTGTGACATGTAAGAATAGTCCTCACATCAATCTGACAACCTATATGGTCGGTATGACTCGAAGTGCATGTTTTCAATATAAAGGTGTCATTTTAGTTTAAAACACGCATCAAATAGACAAAAGTGAGAAAATGAGCTCATATTGTTTTCAAACATTAGGTAAATGATCTATAATTCATTTTTTATGTGTATGAATTGACCATACATCAATTTGACACCTGATGTAGTTGGTGTTAATTGAAGTGCATGTTTTCAATAAAGAAGTGTCGTTTTAGTATAAAACACGCATCAAATAGCCAAAACTGAGAAAACGATCTCAAATTGTTTTCAAACTTTAGAAAAATGATCCATAATTTATTTTTCACATGTATATATTGATTTGAAACCAATCTAACACATGATGTGGTCGGTATGACTTGAAGTATGTGTTTTCAATATAAAAGTGTCATTTTAGTTTAAAACGCATATCAAATAGACAAAAATGAGCAAATGAATTTTGATTTCTTTCAAAATTTAGGAAAACAATCCATAATTCATTTTTATCATGTAATAATCAGTCACACATCAATCTGACACATGATGTGACAGATATGACTTTAAGTGTGTGTTTTCAATATAAATGTGTCATTTTAGTTTAAAATGCACGTCATTAGACAAAACTGAGCAAACAAGCTTAGATTGTTTTCAAAATTTATAAAAATGATTGATAATTCATTTGTGATGTATATGAATTCACCACACATCAATCTGACACCTGATGTAGTCGGTATGACATGAAGTTCATGTTTTCAATAAAGAAGTGTCATTTTAGTTTAAAACGCATGTTACATCACCAAAACTGAGAAAACGAGCTCGGATTGTTTTCAAACTTTAAGAAAATGGTTCATAATTTATTTTTCATGAGTAGGAATTAACTTCATGCCAATCCAACACATGATGTGGTCCATATGACTTGAAGTACATGTTTTCAATATAAAATTGTCATTTTAGTTTAAAACATACATCAAATATCCAAAACCAAGCAAAACCCCTGGATTGTTTTGAAACTTTAGAAAAATGGTCCATAATTCATTTTTTACATGTAATAATTGACCACACATTAATATAACACATGATGTGACCGATATGACTCAAAGTGTGTGTTTTTAATATAAAGGTTTCATTTTAGTTTAAAATGATCGTCGCATAGTCAAAACCGAGCAAACAAGTTATGATTGTTTTTAAACTTTAGGAAAATGATACATAATTTATTTTTGGTATGTATAAATTGACAACATGTCAATTATACACATGATGTGGTCGTTATGACTCGAAATGCATGTTTTCAATATATAAGTATCATTTTAGTTTAAAACGCGCATCAAATATTCAAAATCAAGCAAACGTGCTCAGGATGTTTTCAAACTTTAAGAAAATGATTCATAATTAATTTTTCACATGAAGGTATTGATTGCATGAAAACTTGATACACAATGTGGTCAATATGACTCGAAGTACGTGTTTTCAATATAAAAGTGTCATTTTAGTTTAAAACACACATCAAATAGCCAAAACTGAGAAAACGAGCTCATATTTTTTCAAACATTAGGAAAAGATTCCATAATTTATTTGTGACGTATATGAATAAACCACACATCAATATGACACACGATGTTATTGATATGACTTTAAGTGTGTATTTTCAATATAAAGGTGTCATTTTAGTTTAAAACATATGTCACTAGCCAAAACCAAGCAAACGGGCTTGGATTGTTTTCAAACTTTAGTGAAGTGGTTGATAATTCATTTGTGATGTGTAGGAATCAATTGCACATCAATATGACACTCGATGTGGTCAGTATGACTCAAAGTGCATGTTTTCAATCAAGAAGTGTCATTTTAGTTTAAAATGTGTGTCACATCGTCAAAACCAAGAAAACAAGCTCATATTGTTTTCAAACATTAAGAAAATGACCTATGATTCATTTATCATCTGTAGGAGTTGACTACGTGTTAATCTAACACACAATGTGGTCGTTATGACTCGAAGTATAAGTTTTCAATATAAAAGTGTCATTTTCATTTAAAACACACATTAAATAGTCAAAAACAAGCAAAGGAGCTTGGTTTGTTTTTAAAAATTTAGGAAAACGGACCATAAATCATTTCTAATGTGTAAGAATTGACCGCACATCAATCTGACACATGATATGAACGATATGACTCAAAATACGTGTTTTTAATACAAATGTGTCCTTTTAGTTTAAAATATGCATCAAATATCCAAACCGAACAAATGCGCTCAGATTGTTTTAAAACTTCAGGAAAGGGATCGAAAATTCATTTGTGACGTGTATGAATCAACCACATATCAATCCATCACCCTATGTGGTCGGTATGACTCAAGGTGTGTGTTTTTAATAAAGAAGTTTCATTTTAGTTTAAAATGTAATAACCTGGTTTTTGGCTATAAAAGACTGGAATATTCTTAATGTTATTCCAGAGCAGCGCCTTCAGACGGCGTGCGATTCCAAGCCCCGGTGTGGCCGGAATTAAATTTTCAGTGCGTTCACACTGGGTACACCAAATAAATGAGATAACTCCTAAACAATAATTCAAATCCTAAATCTGAGAGAACGGATGGGTCCGAAATGGGTGTTTACCCTAGGAACGACATAAAACATGTCGGCGCGGCACGTTGGGACCCCTCGCCCGTTACCGGAACGTTAAACGGATAAATAAAATAATTAATGGTTAAACGCAAGTATCTCTTAAACGGTGGCTCGGATTGGGAAACCAAGGGCATCGTTGAGTCTAGAGCGTGTTGTTTACCCTAGGAGGGGTGTAATTTTTGCGGGCGCGGGTCTTCTGTGAAAAATGCCACCAGGGGCGTTTTCGTAATTTAGCGACCTTGGTCGTTGAGTTTTATAACCTTTGAATGGGGTCTTAGATTAAAATTCTGAGACCACCATTGTGCTCGGGAGGTGGTGTTTACCCTAGGGGCGACTTAATCCTAGCCCCAACGAAAGTTCGGGTACGGGCCGACGGGTGGGTGGTTAAGTGTGTTTTTTTTCTATTTAAACACACCATACACTCTCTTCTCCTCCCCTTTGGTTATTCTTCACTGGCACGAACCCTCCCAACAAAGAAGGACGAACTCCTCTCCTCTCCTCCATCTCTCTGGCAAGGTGCGGCAGCTCCGGTGGATCATCGTTGAAGCGTCGGGTTACGCCCAACGAGGAAGGAGGCTACGTTTTGCATTTTTGATTCCGCATTTACCTTTGAACTCAATTTCTTGCGTCAAATTGCTGTAGAATTGTCAGGCGAAGGCCTTTTTGTTTAGATCTCTATTTGAGGTTTCCATCGCCCTTTTCGGATCGAAAATCTGAGTCCCAACGAGTCTGGGGTGGTCCGTTGAAGATTTTCGGTGGTTTTGGAGATTTTCCGACTAGATTTGGGGGTTCCGGCGGCGGGCGGCTTCGGCTCAGGCAGCGGCGGCTCGGCGTTCAGGCAGGAGGCGGTAGCGGACGTCATCCGAGCAGTGGCTCCAGGGCGGCGCGGCGATCTGGGGCGCGCGACGCGGTCGGCGCGACGGGCGCGCTCGCGGGGCGCAACAGCGAGGGGGGTCGCGGTGCGCGACCCCGCACGGCGATAGAGACCCACACTCGATGGGTCTCCACGGGAGACAGCGACCGGCCCTTGTGTCCGGTCGGGGCTGCGTGGACCCGGGGTCCACAGCCGGGCCATGCGGCTGAGCCGCGGGCCGGTCCAGCCCAAGGGGGATTCATCCCCTCGACTTCGGACGCTCGTAAACTTCACTACGGGTGTTCGTTTTGTATGTCGTCTATGATAGTGTGATCCTTAAATCGAGAGGAACTTTTTGAGATGTTTTCGGGGGGTTTTACTTCCTGAAACGAGGGGCCTCAGAGGCACGACACGCCTTTAAGTGAATTGGCGTTTTTCCAGGGGGTTTTGTTTTGGGCGGCGCGAACACATCCAATGTCCGATTTGAGCGTCGTCAACGGCGTTGCGACCCTAACATTGAGATAAAGATTGCCAAGGGGTTTTCGCGCGTTGAGGCTGGAGTTGAGATGTGGGCCCCACGGACCGTCTTTTAAGCTACGGGCAGCGTTTAGTAACTTTCTCATCGGATGTCAGTTCGGGGCGTGAGAGCAGTTGTTTTTGGGTGTTTTTCCGAGGGCATTGCAATGGCGCAATCTTCCCACTTTAATTCCGCACGGTGGTGCGGTGCCCATGAGGGTCATTTTGGGAGTTGGCGGTGATTTTCATCTTTATCATCGAGTGTCCGTTTCGGACAAGTGGATAGTCAATCTTGTGTACTTTTTCAAGAGGATCGCAACGGTGTGATCCGTTCGTTCCGCTTCGGGACCAAAATGCGGGTCCCACAAAGCACCGCTCGTGTGGTACGGAAAAATACATCTTTTTCTCTGGATATCCGTTGCACTCAATTGAGCAGTCAATTTGACGTGTTTTCCCGAGGGGATCGTAATGGTGTGATGCACCCGACTGTTTTTGGGGTCGAGGCTCGGGACCACGGGACGCCGTTCGGGCGTAAAGCAGTGTTGAACGACTTTTACGTTGGATGTCTGTTGGTGGCGAGTAAATAGTCTATCTTGCATGTTTTTCTGCGAGGATTACAACGGTACAATCCGTTTGAATGTGTGGAGTCTCTTTCAGGATCTCTTTTAAATTTGGAAGCATGAAATGTGTACCGGTGGTGGTTATTCCTGCAGTGTTTGTAGGGAACCCTTGGTGTGTGATCGTGTGCACTCTTTTGAGAGTGAAGTTAGTGTTTAAAGCGGTGTGGTTGGTCATGCTAGAGTTGTAGAGGGAGCAACTTGGTGAAGATACGTTTACGCCCTTTTGCATTGACATTGGGTGTCGTGTGCACGATAGCCTTTGGGATAGATATGTGGTATACTCTGGTAGTATATGGGAATTCTTGGAGGTACATGTTGTAGTTTGTACCTGAGAACGTTTGTGCTTGGTTTAGATATGAGCTGGGGCCACATGTTGTGTGGGCCCCCTGTGCGCACCATGTTCTACTTTATGTACCTTTGACCTCTCGCGACATAGACGGTCCTCCTGTTCTCAATGGTTTCGACCAGTGGGGTTGAGTGGGTTTCCCCCTAGTCCTATTCATGGTGGTTTAGACCAGTAGGGTTGAGTGGTTTTCCCTGGTTTTGTTCTGGAGTTGCGTGGTTGCACGATACCCACTTCGTGTTCTGTTGGTCAGTGTTGTACCATCCAGTAGGGATGGCCAAAGCAGTTCCAGGTTTAACCTCAAGTAGAGACTGGGCAGTGGGTTGCTCACAGACTTCTTCGGGTTTACCCTCCAGCATATATTGGGTAGTGGGTTACTCACCGACTTCTTTGGGTTTACCCTCCAGCAGAGACTGGGCAGTGGGTTGCTCACTGACTTCTCCGGGTTTACCCTCCAGCCGAGATTGGGCAGTGGGTTGCTCACCGACCTCTTAGGGTTTACCCTCCAGCAGAGACTGGGTAGTGGGTCACCTGACGACCTCTTAGGGTTTACCCTCCAACAAAGACTGGGCAGTGGGTCACCCGACGACCTCTTAGGGTTTACCCTCCAGCGGGGCTGGGTAGTGGGTTACCCGACGAATTATTTCAGACCCAGTCCTTTCTACTAGGCTATTCTGTGGCTTTTTCTCCGTGACTGTCGGAGTGGGACCCTTGGTTATACGAGTCAGTGATGTGACAGCTTTGGCTTTGAGAAGACCTCTCGACTGTGTGACAGTGATGAGACGTGGTTAGAATTTCCCCAGAACTCTCAAGTACGAGGGGTGTTTTCCCCACCAAGACGCGTCCTTGAGACGCGACCTAAAATCGTGCGGGCAAGTGAGTATCACCCAAAGAAAATAGTGTTGAGGTGCGTTGATTTGAGCCCCTTGACTTGCAGTTCGGGGTAGATGTACGGGATACTGGGCATCGATGGTGTTTACTTCTGGGACTGTTGGCTACTCACTTTCTTGGGATGAGCTACGGGATGGAGATCCCCTTGTGATCTTGTTCGGGTTTCTTGATTGAGCATATGGATATATATATACCTTTTTCCAATACCCACTCCTTGGGTTTCGGTTACTCTTCTTCCAGGAGAGGCGAAGACACGCGGGGTATGCCACATGTTTTCCGTGTCTAGCTTCTCGTGGTTGGACGAGTCTACTTTCTTCCTCTTGTTGGGTTGATCTGTACTCTTTACTTCACTCTCAGTTGTACTCCTTTACTTTTCCCTGTTTGATCTACTGCTCACCTATTCAGTATCTCCTTTATTTCTCCCTCGAGCCTTCGGGGCATCCTACTGAGTATTTTTATACTCACCCATGCTTGGGCTTTGCCCTCACTTGGTGTGCTCTTGTAGACGACGGACAGGTTGGTCGTGACTTCAGTGGAGCTTGGGAGTTCGGGACCTTGGACCGTGTGTGGTGGTCATAGTCGAGTTCCAGGTGTGGGACTCTCCCAGCTGTTTTACTTTTGTTTACCTATTGCCGGGTTGTGGCACTTTTTTGGTTGGGCGCGTGTTTTACCCCTTTTCTTTTCAGTTTACCTTCAGCACTTGCTTCGTAATGTTTAGAGTTCGATGCACTTTGTGGTTTATTTATAGCAGTTGGTACTTTACTTTTCCTTTTACTCTGCACTTCTGCATTGATTGGGTTGCGTGTGTGTGTACAGGTACTCGGGCAAAGGCCTCCCCGAGTTGTTTAGCCTTCGGCGCTTGTCGCCAGCCCCTGGCCTATGGAGGCGGGCTTGGGGTAGTTGCGGCTCGAGCCCGGGTAGGGTCAGGTCGTGAAAAAGTGGTATCAGAGGTGGTTCGTTCCTTGGGACATTGTTCGAACGTCCCTAAAATGGAATTGGTTGGGATTTAGGGAAACAGTGTTAACGTGTCTTGAGAGCGGCTCTCAGGCCAAGGAGTCCAGTGATGGTGCGGTGGCTGACGTATCCATTCACCAGGACTCTCATAACCCGCTTGTCGACTCGGCGTGCTGAGACACTCGTTGTAGGGAAAATTGTTTTGTGCATCACATAGGATTGAGTCTTTAACTGTCCTTCTTGAGTCATCTCCCCATTGTCGTTATTGCTATGTAAGAACCTGGTTCTTATTTTTTTTGAGGTACGGATTTCTTCTTTTATCTTTTCCTTAAGTGTTTTTGAGAAAATAAGGAAAATGGGGGAAAATCCTAATTTTCGGGACTACACGCCGTGTACTATTCCACACGCCGTGTACTTTGGCCGTGTGGGATGAGTACACAGGGTGTGTAGCCATGTTGGTGACGAACGGTATAAAAACCGACTACACGCCGTGTAGTGGGTATTTACACGCCATGTAGTCAGTCGGCAAGGAAATAGTAAGGCGGTGAAAGCAGCCGCCGGCTGGGCGACAGTACACGCCGTGTAGTCGAGAATACACATCGTGTACTCATGTCAACGGATGAACAGTTTGGCAGTGCCGCCAAAGGAACAGTTAAATGAGAAAAGTACACATCGTGTAGTCAATAGTACATGTTGTGTACTTTGTTTTTTTGTTTAAAATGGGCACTAGCCAACCCTGTTCACAGGATTGGCTTAGAACCGGAGGGGACCTCAGGAGGACGGCCGAGTCTTTGTGGATCAACCGATCGAGCACCGGTAATCCGATCCCGCTTTCGTCGATCATGTTGGAACCGCACGGGTAATCCCTCCCTTCTCCTTGTGTAGTTCTTGCCAATTATTCCTCTAAGGGAAGTTATTTGAGTTTAAATGAGGTTTTTTTACCTCAGATCTACCACGTTCTTGGACGATTCGTGGATTGTCGTTCGAGTATATTGATCAGGGCGTTTAAGGTAGGTGGCTTGGTGTTTTATTTCCAACTGTTGTGCGTTTGTGTGTATTTTTGTGCTACAAACCCATGTTGGGGTGTCGTGTTGCTGAGGCCTTGGATGTTTAAATACCTAGAGTTGTATAGGTAATTAAATGTGATAATAAACTGCTGTTTGGGATCACTGCTTGGATCCAGGACCACCTCGGGGGTGCGTTCCTCTGTTTAGCCGTTTGGCCAGGATACCCAAGGGTATGTCGTTGTAATAATGTTTGTTAAATTTCCTTAAGAAGAATTGTATGTGAATTTCTTATTTACATGTTGGTCTCGGCCTGGTTACTTATGCCTGAGGGCGGTGTTTTACTATAGCCTGAGGGCATGACTCGATTAGCCTGAGGGCAACGTTGTTTTTCGCCTGAGGAAAACCTTTCGTATGCCTGAGGGCAGTGACTTCTGTGCCTGAGGGGGACACTTCGTATGCCTGAGGGAAATATCTGTTACGCCTGAGGGCAATTACCTGCGGGTTAGATTCTGATCACCTGAGGGTAAGGGTTTGCGTGCTTGAGGACACTGACTGTTTACATAGAAATTCACTGTGGTGTTTTCTTATTTTAAATGGATAAATTGAATATTAAAATGGAAATATAACTGGTTAATTTAGTTACTTTTTAGTACTGCTTAGTTTATTGCATTTTACTATTGCACACTGTTGTTGCATGTTTACACACAGTTGAGCATGGGCATTTGGTGGGTGCCTACTGGGATTTATCTCTCACACCTTGTTTGGGTCATGTCTTCGGCCTAAACAGATAACATTTCTACAGGTGTGGATAAGGGAAAGGGTCCCTATACAGGTACATGATTGTTGCTGAGGAGTAAGGGAGCATGGGACCGAGCTTAGGCTCGCAATGCTGCCGGCTGTTTTATTTTGCTTTGTTGTACTATATATTGTATTGTACTGCTGTGTAACATGTTCTGGCTATTTTCTAAGAACTTGAGACATGTTTCATTATATCTATATAACCGGTTGGTTATCTTTTACTGCAGTTGTTTATTTTAAATGTGTATGGTTAATTGCTTCTGATGTTGTTGTGTGTGTTGTATATTTTATTCCGCTGTGCTACACTTTGAAAAATGAGGGCATAGTTTCCCCACTATCAGACCTGGGCTCTTGCTGCTAGTCGGCAGCCTCTGGCATTTGGGAATATGTGCTTGAGGTCACATGGAGAACTGGGTTCGGGGCACCGTTGAGTGGCACCCGGGCCTGGGATGTTACAAAGTGGTATCAAAGGAGTAATTTTCTTTGACTTACTATTTGGAGTCGTAGTTAGGGATATGATGAGAATGGTAGTTGGTAATAATTTGTGCCCAGTCGTAGCTAACCCGTGTACAGGGAAAAGTTATTCTACCTCATATTTTTTCAATTTTTTCTAATTTTTCAAATTTTACAGTTGATTTGATTTTCACCGTTGGGTGACGCACTTGTGATTGTGCTATTATATTTTATCCATGGGTTCTATTTCATTGAAACCCGATGAGATGAGGGTATGTCATCTCATGCATCATTTAGGCACATGCTAGGAATCACATTTCATGCATAATTCCATGCCACGTAGGTGCATTAGAAATTGCATGTTGTTGTGATAGTTGTTGTGCTAGAAAATCATGTTGTTGTGATAGCTACTTTGATAAATACCTGCTATGTGATAGGGTATTTTCTTGTGTGAGCCGGTTGATAAAATAAATGCCAAACTTTGGTTTTTGGGGAGTATGGGCCCTCATTGACCGGAATTTGGTGGATCATTGACTGTTAATTTTCGGTTATAATACTGATAAGATGCAAAACTTTGATTCACGGGGAGTGTGGGCCCTCACGGATCAGAATTTGGCACTTAGGTGTTGTTTTTGGTATTTTCTGGATTTCGGAGTAGTTTCAGAGGTGTATTGTCCGGAAAACCCAGTATACACGCCGTGTAGTTCCTCGGAAACATGTTGTGTCTTCTTCTGTTCAGGAAGAAAAGAAAACTTTTTCAGTACACGCCGTGTACCCTCGGTACACGCCGTGTAGTGTCTTCCCGTGTCATAGACCGTGTTGGCGGGGACACGGGGAAGGGAGATTCTTGGGAAAAAACACACCGTGTACTGGATGTACACACCGTGTAGTGTTGACCCAGAGTCCGGACATGTAACTAACAACACGGATGGAGGAGACCTTAAGACATACACGCCATGTCTACTTTGGAACATGCCGTGTAGTTTGACATGGGGACCCGACCGTGTAACTAACAACACGGGTCGGCAAAGCTCGTCTAGTACACGTTGTGTACCTGTGGTACACACCGTGTAGTCTTATCTGAGGACAGACCATGTGGACTTAGCCGTGTGTCTGGGGAAACAGGGTGGTTTTCACGCCGTGTGCGGGTGTAACGCGTCGTATAGTATCAAGCCAAGTAGTCGGTCGTGTCACAAACGACACGGGTAGTTAGAAAATTACACCATACACGTCGTGTAGATTATATACACGCCGTGTAGTTTTGTTCAATGGGATCCGTGTGGATTAGCCATGTAGAAGGACCCAGGCATGGGAAGACAAGTCAGGTACATACCGTGTAGTTAGTGTACATGTCGTGTAGTCTTGTTGTGAAATCTTGAATGCTTTCTTCCTCTTGTTCCCCTTTTTTGGACCCTTCATTGTCAGACTGTGATAATCTTGATCTAAGGTGTGCATTTGACCTTGTAGAGTCATGTCGTCGAGACGACCACACGTTGTTTTCCAGGAGAGGGACAACAAGTATACTTCAGAGACGGTAGGCCATGGGCTACCGATGAATCCTCCAGTAGAGCCAGA
Organism: Viscum album; assembly: GCA_963277665.1. Lineage (NCBI taxonomy): Eukaryota > Viridiplantae > Streptophyta > Magnoliopsida > Santalales > Viscaceae > Viscum > Viscum album. The sequence goes on from OY728132.1 coordinate 1,592,542,077, forward strand.
TGTGGCGCCAACTGTTATACCGGACACAGGTGCAGATGCACAGTTTTGTGAGGACTTCATGCGGTTCATACAGACCTTTCAGGGAGCACCGCCGGCTGCCACATCTATGGCAGAGTTGACTCGTATCTTCCAGCAACAGCATCCGCCTACATTTTCAGGGGATGGCAGACCATAGGCCGCGGAGTCTTGGCTGGGGTCTATGTAGACTATTTTCGAGCATCTCGAGACGCCTCCAAGGTGGAGGGTCAAGCTCGCGACGTATATGTTGTGTGATTCCGCCAAGAGGTGGTGGGACACTACTGGAAAAGGGACCTTTCCCAACAGTTGTGTACCAACGGTTCAATGAACCGTTGGTATATCTTGTTTTTCCCAACGGTTGCTATAAACCGTTGGGAAAAACCCCTCAATGCATAGTTTTCCCAACGGTTTCATACAACCGTTGGGAAAGATAGGTTTTTCCCAACGGTTCCTAAGAACCGTTGGGAAAAGTGGTGAAGGACCCTTGTTTTCCCAACGGTTTATATGGAACCGTTGGGAAAGATAGCTTTGTCCCAACGGTTCTAAGAACCGTTGGGAAAAGTGGTGAAGTTTGGTCATTCCCAACGGTTTTTAATAACCGTTGGGAAAAAAAAGCCCCAAATACCAAATCGAGCCAGCGGCCTCCCCACATTCCAGAAGCATTCAGTTCGTGTCCTCCTGGAGCGATTCCTTGCGGAAGGACCTCCCAATCCCCACATCTTCCATCATATCAGCACCTACCAGGTTAGACTCCTATATTTTATCAACGATATAGTTCCAGCTCTTATAAATCATATACTTCTATTCTTGATTTCGTTATTCCCAATTATTAGGGTTTTTGTAAAAATTTATGATTGTTTCATGGTGGTCATGTGCGCCACTATAGGTACATTGATTCACTAATTTATTTTGGTATTTCCATAAAATTCGAATACAATTTATTAATTAATCAATGTTGAGTGTTAACATGACATTCATGTTCTTTATTTTTGTTGAAAACCTTATTTATGGTATGGGGTCATATTATTTAAAGTGTAAACAAATACTTATATAGAATTTCCTTGTAAAACCTGATGGTTTAATTCTAGTTAAATGGACTCATAATTTTTTATGTTATTACTATTTAGTAATTGGTGAGGTGAATCATATATGTATATGAAAAATGGATCAAGATCATTTAGTATTGGATAGAATTATTCCCTAGTAATGTGAGACCCTTATGTTATGGGGTGAGTATGGAGTAGTGAGATATATTGATTGTTACTTACTTTTTTCAATTCTATGAGGTAATCATGGAATGCACTAATTTTTTGAGATCTGTCAATGTTTTTATGGTTTTGATAGTGATCCATGATGTGTATCCTAGTATGTAGATCCTGTTGGGTATTGGACCCTAGATTGGGTGAATTTGTATGCAGTAGGGTGCTTTCTAGGATGGGTTGTACTGATGTGATGGTAACTTATGAGAGGGGTGGGTCTTACTAATGTGGATTCATTCTATATCATAAGCATGTAAATATAATTTGTATTATGATAACTAAATGCGAATGATGTGTGATCAAATATTGTCTTATCCTAGAGAATTCCTTGTGATATATTGATATGGCGGCAAGAGTGATGATGCATGTGGTGACATGACCAACATACATGTGTTTCATGGTTAGTGATCAATTAGGTTAGTGATCCTATGATCATTGGGATGTGACTCTAAATGATTCAAGAAGAGTTATTAATATGATAACATGAGGGTGTGTTCCTATTTGGTTTTATCTAGAATCGTAGTATAGTATTGGAGTTGAGTTATTTTTATATATTATCTGTTTTTATGGATGTTGTCTTTTAGTGGTTGTGTGTTTGGGAACCCCCCTCCTTCCTAGACCCTGGACAACCCCCCACCCTCCTCCCTGGACCCTGGACAACCCCCCGAACACCCCCCGCACAGCCCCCCGCACAGCCCCCCACCCTCCTCCCTCGACCCCAGACAACTGTTGTAACCCTCTCTCTTGGATTTTAATGATCACAATCACTCTCATCGTGTTCTAACTTGTTTTCAAGTGTTTTGATGCTAGGAAAAAGGTTGCCCAGGAGTTGGCCCAAGAAAACTGAAAAGGACTCTCTGAGTCCACCGGCCAACCGGTGGATTCCCACCGGCCGGCCGGTGGTCTCTGGCAGAAGCATTGCTTTCTGCCAGAGCCACCGGTCAGCCGGTGTTAGCTCACCGGCCAGCCGGTATAGGCACCGGCCAACCAGTTCTTGCCCACCGGCCAGCCGGAGGTTCCAGGCAGTAGGCTTGCCCACTGCCTGGTGCCACCGGCCAACCGGTGGATGACCACCGGCTGGCCGGTGGAACCCAGACAGAAAGCTTGCTGTCTGGACCACCGGCCAGCCGGGAGCTCAGCACCGGCCAGCCGGTGGACCACCGGCCAGTTGGTGAGCCACCACCGGCCAGCCGGTGTGACCAGTCAAACTAGCCGTTGGGCTTTGACCAGACTTGTACTTTTGACCCCCAACGGCTCCGGAAGCTCTCCAACGGCCATATTGAAGTGTTTATGGGTATTTCTCCTATAAATAAGAAACCATGGATGCCGGGAACATAATGGAATGATATTTTGTTTAAAATGGGCATAATTTTAAGTGAAAACAACTGACATATGCCAAACCAACCAAAATTCTTCTGATTCTGTTGAAACTTTAGAAAAATGATCCATGGGTCATATGTGACGTGTATGAGTCAACCCTGGCTCAATCCAAGACACGATGTGACTGAGACCATTGAAACTGTCTCCCTTTTGTTCAAAATGGACTAAATTGTAAGTGAAATCAACAACTATCATATGGGAAACCAACCAAACGCCTTAGGATTATATTGACACTTTAGGAAAACGATACATGGGTCATATGTGATGTGTACGAGTCAGACTTGACTCAATCCGAGGCGCGGTGTGGCCTACACCACCAAAACTATCTCTCTTATGTTAAAAATGAACAATATTTTACGTTCATAAGCCAAACTGATCAAACGGATTCTGATTGTGCTGAAACATTATGAAAACGATCCATGGATGATATGTGATGTGCACGAGTAAACCCTGCCTCAATCTGAGGCCCAGAGTGGCGGACACCACCCAAAGTGGCTATCTTTTGTTTAAAATGGACTTAATTTTAAGTGAAAACAACAACTGACATACGCCAAACCAACCAAACGCCTTCTGATTCTATTTAAACATTATGAAAACGATCCATGGGTCATATGTGACATGTACGAGTCAATCCCTCATAAATTCGAGCTGTGGTGTGGCCGAAACCACTCAAACTATCTCTCTTTTATTTAAAATGGACATAATTTTAAGTGAAAACAACAACTGACATACGCCAATCCAACCAAACAACTTATGATTCTATTGAAACGTTAGTAAAACGATCCATGGGTCATATGTGATGTGTACGAGTCAACCCCACCTCAATCCAAGCCATGGTGTGACCGGGACCACTCAAACTGTCTCTCTTTTGTTCAAAATGGACTAAATTGTAAGTGAAATCAACAACTGACATACGGGAAACTGACCAAACACCTTCGGATTCTGTTGACACTTTAGGAAAATGATCCATGGGTCATATGTGACATGTACGAGTCAACCCCACCGCAATCCGAGCCGCGGTATGGCTGGGACCACTAAAATTGTCTCTCTTTTGTTGAAAATGGACAAAATTGTAAGTGAAATCAATGACTGTCATACGGGAAACTGACCAAATGCCTTCATATTCTATTGAAACTTTAGGAAAACTATCCATGGGTCATATGTGATGTGTAAGAGTCAATACCGCCTCAATCCGAGGTGTGGTGATGCTGACACCACCCAAACTGTCTCTCTTATGTTAAAAATGGACAATATTTTAAATACATACACCAAACTGATCAAACGGATTCTGATTGTGTTGAAACATTAGGAAAACGATCTATGGCTCATATGTGACGTGTACGAGTCAACCTTGCCTCAATCCGAGGCCCGGTGTGGCCGACACCACTCAAAGTGTCTCTCTTTTGTTTAAAATGAACTTAATTTTAAGTAAAAACAATAGTTGACATACGCCAAACTAACCAAACGACTTCAAATGATATTGAAACTTTAGGAAAACGATCCATGGGTCATATTTGACATGTAAGAGTCATTCCCGCCTCAATCCGAGCCACGGTGTGTCTAGGACCACTCAAACTATCTCTTTTTTCTTTAAAATGGACTAAATTATAAGTGATATCAACAACTGACATACGGGAAATAGACCAAATGCCTTCGGATTCTATTGAAACTTTATGAAAATGATTCATGGGTCATATGTGACATGTACGAGTCAACCCTACCTCAATCCAATTCACCGTGGGGCGGGGAACACCCAAACTTCATCTCTTTTGTTCGAAATGGATAATATTTTATGTACATATGCCAAACAAATCAAACGGATTATGATTGTGTTGAAATTTAGGACAATGATCCATGGATCATAAGTGATGTGTACCAGTCAACCCAGCCTCAATTCGAGGCCCGGTGTGTCACTTATGGAGTCACAAGTGATGAGACTCCTATGAAAATACCTTTTCACCATATATTATTAAAGTGGTTGTCATGTGAAGATTGAAATGGGTGTAAATAATATTTGATTTATTGAAACCCTGATTCAACTATACTGGATGATTGTTGTCATATGAAAATTCAAATGGGGAATTATTCACCATGCCTCTAATCAAATAGGTGGTGTTCTTTTTAGTTGTTTTAATTCTGTTAGTGTTTTTAGTGGTGTGTTTTATGCAGGTCTATGCACTGGAGGGGCTACTGCAGGGGCATCTGTGCAACATTTCTGGAAATACACAATACCAACGGTTGTAAACCGTTGGTAAACTTTGAGAAAGAATTATACCAACGGTTCAATAAACCGTTGGTAAAAAACTGGTTTCAATGAAACCGTTGGGAAAATGATATACCAACGGTTGTAAACCGTTGGTATAACATCAAAATCATAGAATTCCCAACGGTTTCAATGAAACCGTTGGGGAAAAAACTATACCAACGGTTGGGAACCGTTGGTATAAGTTGAGAATTATAGAATTCCCAACGGTTCTAAACCGTTGGGTAAACCTATACCAATACATAGAGTGGGCTATCCCAACGGTTTACTTAAAACCGTTGGTATATATCTTTCCCCACGCCTTACTTCCCTACGGTTTGGAGAACCGTTGGTATAGAAAATACCAACGGTTTTCCAGCCTATACCAACGGTTGTAAACCGTTGGTATATACTCTATTTCCAGTAGTGGGATGTTACCACCCAGTCAGAGAATCACAGAGACATGGCGTGGAAAGATTTTCATACAGTCTTTTATGACTTCTTATTTCCAGAGATGCTGAGAGTAGATAGAGCTCGAGAGTTCATGAATCTTCAGCAGGGCGCTATGTCAGTGATGGACTATTCTGCTCATTTCACCGAGCTTCAGCGTTTTGCACCCGTACTGGTGGGTGATGAGATGTTGAGGGCCAGACATTTTGAGGATGGTCTTCGTTATGACATTTGAGCGTTGGTGAATGTTTTCAAGTTTCCTTTAGTACACGCTATTGTAAATCAGGCACTGATTATAGAGAGGAACCTGCGGGAAGCTAGTGGTGCAGGTCAGGGCGGTTCAGCACCAGTTTCTGGTACTATTTCTACTGGCAAGAGGAAGAGACAGATGGACTTCTCTCAGGGTGGAAGTACCAGCCAGAATAATGTTTCAAGTGGCCCGGTCTTTTGCTACCAGTGCGGTAGATAGGGGCATAAGAGACCGCAGTATCCACGTGACCTAGTGGAGTGCTGAGCTTGCGGCAAGATGGGTCATCTACAACGCTTTTGCAGGGTGTTTCCACTAGTGTCTAGTGAGAGGGGTTCTGTGCAGACTCTGCGTACGAGAGCAAGACCAGTAGCTTCTTACCGGTTGGGAAACTAGAATATGTCAGGGCGTGCAGGTCGAGATGGTAGTCATGGTCGTGGTAGCTAGACACCAGGATCTCAGAGGCAGCAGGGTGGGATAGCTCAGGGTAGTCAGGCTGTGTCGTAGGGCCGCGGCACTGGGTAGGCATATACAGTGCAGCAGACCCAACAGGAGCAGGATCCCGGACCTTCTACAGTCAGAGGTACTATTCTAGTAGCTTCTGTCTTATCTTCAGTACTTTTTGATACGGGTGCTACACATAGTTTCATATCTGTGCCCGTTGTGGAGAGCATTGGGCTCTGTGTTTCTTCTTCTTCTGCCTTTATGATGCTAGACACTCCGTTGGGAACTAGAACAACATGTATGCGCCAGTGCAAGGAGTGCTCCCTTGAGGTTGAAGGGTGTCACTTTCTTTGGGACCTCTATGTCTTAGAGATGACATCTTATGACGTCATTCTCGGGATGGACTGGTTGGTTTCCTTTTGAGCCTTTGTAGATTGTTATCGTCACAGGGTGAGTTTCACGTCACCATAGGGCGAAGAGTTTCTATACAAGGGCGAGTGGGATGTTCAGGCGAGTCGAGCTGGACCAGAGCGTCATGGGTGAGGTGGAGTCACATCCCAGATTGCGAGTTTATATCTGGATGATCAGGGGACTTTTCAGACGGATTTCCCTTCAGTGGTTGATCATTTCAGGTATGTCTTCCCGGACGACTTTTCGGGTCTACCTCCGGAGCGAGAGGTGGATTTCTCTATTGAGCTTGTTCTAGGAGGAGCACCGGTTTCCATTCCTCCTTATAGGATGGCTACACCAGAGTTGCAAGAGCTCAATAGGCAGTTAGATTAGTTACATTCAAAGGGTTTTATCTGGCCCGATACTTCTCCTTGGGGTTCTCCAATCCTCTTTGCAAATAAGGCGGATGATACCCTCAGACTCTGTGTAGATTATCAGAAGTTGAACCAGTTGACGGTCAGGAACCGATATCCCTTGCCAAGGATTGATGATTTTTTTGATCAACTTCGGGGAGCACGAGTGTTCTCAAAGATTGACTTGAGATCAGGATATCATCAGCTATGCATGAGACCATCAGACATACCACTTACAGCCTTCAGGAGTAGGTATGGTCTATATGAGTACTCGGTAATGTCGTTCGGACTCACGAATGCGCCAACTGTTTTCATGTCTCTAATGAATCATGTGTTCCATCCGTATCTTGATTATTTTTTGGTAGTATTCGTGGATGACATCTTGGTGTACTCTCACTCTCGACACGACCATGCCACTCATCTTGAGATCGTGCTGAGTACACTGAGAGAGCATAAGATATATGCTAAGCTCTCAAAGTGCCACTTTTGGATGGACCAGATTCACTTCTTGGGTCATATCATCTTAGAGGCAGGAGTTGCATTAGACCCAGAGAAGGTGAGAGCAGTAGTTTCCTGGGAGCAACCCAATAATGTGTTTGAGATATAGAGTTTCTTGGGGCTGGTTGGTTACTACAGGCGCTTTATAAAGGACTTCTCCCGCTTAGCAGCACCGTTGACGGGTTTGACTAAGAAGGGTGTGAAATTCGTTTGGTCAGAAGCTTACGAGAAGCCTTTAAGGACCTGAAAAGAAGGTTGAAATCAGCACCAATCCTGATACTTCCATAGCAAGGGAAGAGCTATGCAGTTTACTATGATGCATCAGGTATTGGGCTGGGAGAGATGTTGATGCAGGGCGATCGAGTTGTTGCATATGGTTCTCAGTAGTTGAGGCCACATGAGAGAAATTACCAGACACACGATCTCGAGTTGGCTGCAGTTGTTCATGCATTGTGATGTTGGATACATTATCTCTTGGGAGAGCATTTTGTGGTTTTCACTGACCAAAAAAGTCTCAAGTATATCTTTACCCAGCGTGACTTGAATCTGAGACAGTGAAGGTGGGTTGAATACCTACAGTTCTTCGATTTTGAGCTTGCCTATACACCTAGTAAGGGTAATGCAGTTGCTGATGCACTAAGTAGGAAGACTTAGATACAGGCTATTCAGGAGGCCAGTGGTGAGTGGCAGCTCATGGCCTTGTTCTCTGAGATGCATCTGGAGGTGCACGACAGTCAGGGGCAAGCCTATCTTTTATCTTTAGCTGTGACTTCTACCCTCCTGGATATAGTGAGGATGAGACATCTATCTGATTTAGAAGGCCTAGTTCTACGGGAGTCGGTGGATAGTGAGGACCCTCCTCCTGGTTGGACAATAGGCGATGATGAGATTCTGTGTTTCCATGGACGGGTGTGGGTTCCAGGGGATATACGTGAGGAGTTGATGCGGGAGTTTCATGCTTCAGCTTGGGAAATTCATCCTGGGGTTACCAAGATGTACTATAACTTGAGATGTCAGTACTGGTGGCCGGATATGAAGATATAAGTAGTTGGTTTTGTTACGAGATATTCCACCTGTCAGCAGGTGAAGTAGGAGCATCAGAGGCCAGTCGGACTGTTACAGCAGTTACTCATCTCGAAGTGGAAATGGGATGATGTCGTGATGGATTTCGTGACTAGATTGCCAAGGTCACCTCAAGGCAATGATGTCGTGCGGGTTGTTGTGGACAGACTCACGAAGGTAGCTCACTTTTTGCCGATCAAGGAGACCTTTGGTGTTGATAAGCTCAGGAAGTTGTATCTCCGAGAGATAGTGCGTCTTCATGGGGTCCCTTGTTTTATCGTTTCAGATAGGGACGCCCATTTTACGTCTCGTTTCTGGCAGAGTTTTCAGAGGGAACTAGGTACACAGGTGTTTCTGAGCACAGCTTACCACCCTCAGACCGATGGCCAGTCAGAGCGTACGATACAGGTGCTTGAGGACATGTTGCGTGCATGTATCCTAGACTTTGGGGGCTCTTGGGAGAAGCATATACCCCTAGTCGAGTTTGCATACAATAACAGTTTTCAGGCAACTATTGAGATGGCACCATACAAGGATTTATATAGTAGGTCATGCTGATCACCTTTGTGCTGGTTAGAGGCAGGTGAGGCAGCTTTACTAGGACCACGTCTCGTGTAGGAGACTTCTGAGCAGGTCCAGTTGATTTAGAAGTGGATGGCTATCACACAGTCTCGTCAGAAATCTTATGATGATCGCCGAAGACGACCTTTGGAGTTCGTGGTCGGGGATCAGGTCTTCTTGCGTGTTTTGCCGAGGCTGGGACACAGACGGATCAGGAGACAGGGTAAACTTTCACCGAGGTATGTGGGGCCATTTGAGATTCTGGAGAGAGTCGGGCTGGTTGCTTATCGGTTGCAGTTACCACAGAGGTACCGAGCCATGCACGACGTCTTCCATGTATCTCAGTTTCACCGCTATCATTTAGACCTATCTCATGTTTTTCGGCCCGAGGAGGTTTAGATTGAGGTAGATGCATCCTTTGAGGAGAATCTGATTTGTATCATTGATAGGAGCACGAAGGTTCTCCGAGGCCGGTCAGTTCCTCTCGTACGGGTGTTATGGCAGCATGACCGAGAGCAGAACGAAACCTGGGAGCGGGAGACCGACGTACGTGCTCAGTGGCTAGAGCTGTTCTAAGCTTTATCTTCGATACCCTTGGAAGGAAAATTTGGGGATGAATTGCTTTAAGGGGGGAAGTTTCTAAGAACTCGGTTCTTATTTTTTTGAGGTAAGGGTTTCTTATTTTCTCTTTTCCTTAATTGTTTTTGAGAAAATAAATAAAATGGGGAAAAATTCTAATTTTCGAGACTACATGCTGTTTACTATTCTACACGTCATGTACTTTGGCCGTGTGGGATGAGTACACAGGGTGTGTATCCATGTCAATGACGAAGGGTGTAAAAACTGACTACACGCCATGTAGTGGGTATTTACACGCCATGTAGTCAGTCGGCAGGGAAACAGTAAGGTGGTGAAATCAACTGCCAGCTGGGCGACAGTACACGTCGTGTAGTCGAGAATACACGTCGTGTACTCATGTTGACGGATGAACAGTTTGGTGGTGCCACCAAAGGAACAGTTAAATGAGAAAAGTACACGTTGTGTACTTTGTTTTTTTTCATTTAAAATAGGTAGTAGCCAACCCTGTTCACAGGATTGGCTTAGAACCGGAGGGGAGCTCGGGAGGACGGTCGAGTCATTGTGGATCAACTGATCGAGCACCGGGAATCTGATCCCTCTTCCGTCGATCACGTTGGAACCACACGGGTAATCCCTCCCTTCTCCTTGTGTAGTTCTTGCCAATTCTTCCTCTAATGGAATTTATTTGAGTTTAAATGAGGTTTTTTTCACCTCAGATCTACCCCGTTCTTGGGCGATTCGTGGATCGTCGTTCGAGTATATTGATCAGGGGCGTTTAAGGTAGGTGGCTTGGTGTTTAATTTCCAAATGTTGTGCGTTTGTGTGTATTTTTGTGCTACGAACCCATGTTGGGGTGTCGTGTGGCTGAGACTTGGCTGTTTAAATACCTAGAGTTGTATAGGTAATTAAATGTGATAATAAACTGTTGTTTGGGATCGCTGCTTGGATCTAGGACTACCCCGGGGGTGCGTTCCTCTGTTTAGCCGTTTGGCCAGGATACCCGAGGGTATTCCATTGTAATAATGTTTGTTAAATTACCTTGAGATGAATTTTATGTGAATTTCTTATTTACATGTTGGGCTCAGCCCGGTTACTTATGCCTGAGGGCAGTGTTTTACTATAGCCTAAGGGCATGATTGGATTAGCCTGAGGGCAACGTTCTTTTTCGCCTGAGGGAAACCTTTCGTATGCCTAAGGGAAGTGACTTCTATGCCTAAGGGCGACACTTCGTACGCCTGAGGTCAATATTTGTTACGCCTGAGGGAAATTACCTGCGAGTTAGATTCTGATTACCTGAAGGTAAGGGTTTGCGTGTCTGAGGACACTGACTGTTTACATAGAAATTCACTGTGGTGTTTTCTTATTTTAAATGGATAAATTGAATATTAAAATGGAAATATAACTGGTTAAGTTAGTTACTTTTTAGTACTTTTTAGTTTATTGCATTTTACTATTGCACATTGTTGTTACATGTTTACACACAGTTGAGCACGGGCCTTTGGTGGGTGCCTACTGGAATTTATTTCTCACACCCTGTTTGGGTCATGTCTTCGGCCCAAACAGATTACATTTATGCAGGTGTGGATAAATTAAAGGGTCCATATACAGGTACATGATTGTTGTTGAGGAGTAGGGGAGCATAGGACCGAGCTTAGGCTCGCGATGCTGTCAGCTGTTTTATTTTGCTTTGTTGTACTCTGTATTGTATTGTACTGTTATGTAACATGTATAGGCTGTTTTCTTAGAACTTGAGACATGTTGCATTATATCTATATAACTGGTTGGTTATCTTTTACTGCAGTTGTTTATTTTAAATGTGTATGGTTAATTGCTTCTGCTATTGTTGTGTGTGTTGTATATTTTATTCCGCTGCGCTACACTTCGACAAATGAGGGCATAGTTTCCCCACTATCAGACCTGGGCCCTCACTGCTAGTTGGCAGCCTCTGGAGTTTGGGAAAATGCGCTTGAGGCCATGTGGTGAACTGGGTTCGGGGCACTGTTGAGTGGCACTCAGGCCTTGGACGTTACATGCTATATACACATATACTCATCTGACCGCGACACTCCTTGATAACATTCAAGATGCCTCCGCGAAGACAGCCAGCCAGGATACCAGCTTTGGTTTGTGACGACGACCCTGCGAGCTACGAGACCTCAGTCCAGGACCCATCATGCGAGTTCCTTTCTCCGGGTGGGTCGGTAGCAGCACCCCCACCTGGTGAGCAGCAGACAACTCCAGCAGAGCAGGATGATCTTGAGCGCAGGTTGAGCGCGCTCCGTGAGTTCCAGCGACAAAGACCACTGAGGTTCAGTGGTGAGTCAGACCCTGAGGCAGCAGAGGTTTGGCTAGAGACAGTGGTTCTCCTCTTCAGGCTTATGCAGACGGTGACAGATCTTATGGTGGCTTTGGCCGCCAGCCTTTTCCATGGAGCAGCTGGGCGTTGGTGGAGTCTGGTGACTCAATTTCTTGATGAGTCATCACTTTCGAGGGGTGACTTTTAGCTGCTGTTTCGTGAGGAGTTTTATCGCTCCTATTTATGCTCCGTTCGGATCTAGGAGCTCCTGCAGTTTCGGCAGGGAAGGATGATGGTGACCGAGTATGCGACTAGTTTCGCAGACCGTGCACGCTTTTACCCAGACTTGGTCCACGACGGCAACTTCCGAGCGCGGAAGTTTGAGCAGGGTCTCCGCAGATAGATTTGTGCTGTCATAGTACCCTTGGGCATTTCCACATATATTGAGGTGCTAGAGTAGGCGCTGGTGATAAAGAGCTTCCTGTCACGCTCTACAGTTGGTGGTGGTGGCAGGCACGATGGAGCCGAGACGTCTATCGCAGCTAGCAGGCATCAGCAGACAGAACCTTGACACAGGCGGCCTTCCACCTACCGGTTTCAGAGACGTGGTCATGCACCACTATGGAAACAAAGTGCAGGGCCTCAGCCGAGAAGACCCTTTTGTGAGTAGACTTCGGGCCGTGTTTGTACACCACAGTGGCACTGGAGGGCACCAGGGCAGCCCAGAGAGCGCCAGTGCTATGCTTGTGATGGCCGAGGTCACTTGGCACAGAACTGCCCGACCAGGCATGCTGAGAATATCAAGTAGGCAGCAGGTGAACCACCGCAGCAGAGGCAACGTCGTGATCAGAGTAGCGCCCAGAGGGGTGGTGCTAGCGGAGGAGCGGGGGAAACTGGTAGTGGGGGATGACTTTATGAGGTCTTCCCATCACCACTAGGCAGTCAACGTCAGGCTCTGGGAGCTGACAGTTGGGACTACGGACAACCGCGAGCTTTGGATGTCTACGATCCTGCAGAGCATGAGGTGATAAGAGGTACGCTCTACGACTCTTCTACTTTTTGCAGTAGAATTGTTAGACTCTGTGTGTGAAATGTTTTTCTCCTTGCTCCTTGTTTGAGTTGTTACCAAGGTGGTGCAGGGCGTCGGTGTAACCTTGTGTTGCTAGAGTGGAAGGCGTAGAACCTTTTCCGTTAGACGATAGTATCGACTCCATCGCTTTCCAAGCGTGTAAGAGAGTCTTGGTTGTGAGACGTCGACTGTGAAACCTTGCATGATCGGATATCCTTGGGTGTTTCACCATATGGATATTCTGAAGGAGGGAATCACCGGGCTTCGTCCCAGGTCCAAACGGTGATTCCAGTTGTGGCGTGCGACGTAGGGGTTTGACCAATGAGGTAAGCTACCCCCGAGGGACTTCGGGCCGTTTGAGACCGTGCAAAGGGATGGCGAGGTTCCTTAATGCCTTTCCCTAACCCCAAGGTCGGGAGTAGGTTCATGACGTCTCCCACGTGACTCACCCGAGGAGATGTGTGTGTGCTCCTATGTACATCATCGGCAAGGGCAGACCTCGCGTGAACATCAAATCTTTTGGTCTGTGAGCGGTGGCGTAGAATTGTGCATTAGTTCTTCTGGGTACGGAAGAGCCAGGTGCGGGCTTAGTACCCTAAGTTGTTCCCTGGTTTTTCTTTTCGGGGATGAAAATCTTGAAGGAGGGAATGATGTAAGAACCTGGTTTTTGGCCATAAAAGACTGGAATATTCTTGATGTTATTTCAGAGCAGCGCCTTCAGACGGCGTGCGATTCCGAGCCTCGGTGTGGCCGGAATTAAATTTTCAGTGCGTTCACACTCGACATGCCAAATAAATGACATAACTCCTAAACGGCAATTCGAATCCTAAATCTGAGAGAATGGGTGGGTTTGAAATGGGGTATTTACCCTAAAAATGACATAAAACATGTCGGCGCGGGATGTTGGGACCCCTCGCCCGTTACCGGAACGTTAAACGGATAAATAAAATAATTAATGGTTAAACGCAAGTATCTCTTAAACGATGACTCGGATTGGGAAACCGAGGGCACCGTTGAGTCCAGAGTGTTCCGTTTACCCTAGGAGGGGTGTAACTTTCGCGGGCACGGGTCTTCTGTGAAAAATGCCACCAGGGACGTTTTCGTAATTTAGCGACCTCAGTCGTTGAGTTTTATAACCTTTGAATGGGGCCTTTGATTAAAATTCAGAGACCACTGTTGTGCTCATGAGGTGTTGTTTACCCTAGGGGCGTCTTAATCCCAGCCCAGATGAAAGTTCGGGTACGGGCCGACGGGTGGGTGGTTAAGTGTGTTTTTTTCTATTTAAACACACCATACACTCTCTTCTCCTCCCCTTTGGTTATTCTTCCCTGGAACGAACCCTCACAACGAAGAAGGAGGAACTCCTCTCCTCTCCTCCATCTCTCCGGCAAGGCACGGCAGCTTCGGAGGATCATCGTTGAAGCATCGGGCTACGCCCAACGAGGTAGGAGGTTACGTTTTGCATTTTTTCTTCCATATTTACCTTTGAACTCAATTTCTTGCGTTGAATTGCTGTCGAATTGTCGGGCGAAGTCCATTTTTGTTTAGAGCTTGATTTGAGGTTTCCATCTCCCTTTTTGGATCGAAAATCCGAGTCCCAACGAGTCCGGGGTGGTCCGTTAAAGATTTCTTGTGGTTTTGGAGTTTTTCCTGCTGGATTTGGGGGTTCCAGCGGTGGGCGGCTTCGGATCAGGCAGTTGAGGCTCGGCATTCAGGTAGAAGGCGGCAGAAGACGTCGTTCGGGCGGTGGCTCCAGGGCGGCGCGGCGAGCAGGGGCACGCGACGCGGTCGGTGCGGCGGGCGAGCTCGCGGGGCGCAATGACGAGGGGGGTCGCGGCGCGCGACCCCGCGTGGCGACAGAGACCCGCACTCGGCGGGTCTCTGCGGGAGACAACGACCGGCCCTTGTGGCCGGTCGGCGCTGCATGGACCCGAGGTCCACGCCCGGGCCGCGCGGCTGAGCCGCGGGCCGGCCTAGGCCGGTCCAGCCCAAGGGGGATTCATCCCCTCAACTTCGGACGCCCATAAACTTCACTACAGGTGTCCGTTCTGTATGCCGTCTGTGGCAGTGTGATCCTTAAATCGAGACAAACTTTTTGAGATGGTTTCGAGGGTTTTTAATTCCCGAAACGAGGGTCCTCGGAGGCGCGACACGCCTTTAAGTGAATTGGCGTTTTTTCGGGGGGTTTTGTTTTGGGCGGCGCGAACACATCCAATGTCCAATTTGAGCGTCGTCAGCGGTGTTGCGACCCTGGAATCGAGACGAAGATTGCCAAGGGGTTTCGGGCGTTGAGGCTGGAGTTGAGATGTGGGCCCCATGGCTTGTCTTTTAAGTTGCGAGCAGTGTTTAGTAACTTTCTCATCGGATGTCCGTTCGGGGCGTGAGAGCGGTCGTTTTGGGGTGTTTTCTGAGGTCATTGCAATGGCGCAATCTGCCCACTTTAATTCTTCATGGTGGTGCGGGCCCACGAGGGCCATTTTGGGAGTTGGCGGTGATATCCATCCTTATCACCGGGTGTCTATTTCGGACAAGTGGATAGTCAATCTTGTGTACTTTTCGAGAGGATCGCAACGGTGGGATCCGTTCGTTGCGCTTCGGGACCGAAATACGGGTCCCACGAAGCACCGCTCGTGTGGTACGGCAAAATGCATCTTTTTCTCCGGATATCTGTTGCACTCAAGTGAGCAGTCAATTTGACGTGTTTTCCCGAGGGGATCGCAATGGTGCGATGCGCCCGACTGTTTTTGGGGTCGAGGCTCGGGAACATGGGACGTCGTTCGGGCGTAAAGCAGTGTTGAACGACTTTTACGTCGGATGTCTGTTGGAGGTGAGTAAATAGTCTATCTCGCATGTTTTTTCGTCAGGATTACAACGGTATGATCTTTTTGGATGTGCAGAGTCTCTTTCGGGATCTCTTTTAAATGTGGAAGCATGAAAGATGTACCGGTGGTGGTTCTTCCTGCGGTGTTTGTAGGGAACCCTTGGCGTGTGATCGCGTTCACTCTTGTGAGAGTGAAGTTAGTGTTTAAAGAGGTGTGGTTGGTCGTGCTAGGGTCGTGGAGGGATCAGTTTGGTGAAGTTACGTTTACACCCTTTTGCTTTGACATTGGGTGTCATGTGCACGACAGCCTTTGGTCTAGAGATGTGGTATATTCTAGGAGTATACAGGAATGCTTGGATGTACATGTTGTAGTTTATACCTGAGAACGTTTGTGCTTGGTTTGGAGATGAGCTGGGGCCACACGTCGTGTGGCCCCCCTGTGCGCGCCATGTTCTACTTTACGTACCTTTGACCTCTCGCGACGTAGAGGGTCCTACTGTTCTTGATGGTTTCGACCAGTGGGGTTGAGTGGGTTTCCCCCTGGTCATGTTCACGATGGTTTAGACCAGCAGGTTTGAGTGGTTTTCCCTGGTTTTGTTCTGGAGTTGGGTGGTTGCGCGATACTCACTCCGTGTTCTGTTGGCCAGTGTTGTACCATCCAGTAGGGATGGCCAGGGCAGTTCCAGGTTTACCCTCCAGTAGAGACTGGGCAGTGGGTTGTCCACCGACTTCTTTGGGTTGACCCTGTAGCAGAGACTGGGCAGTGGGTTGCTCACCGACTTCTTCGGGTTGACCCTGTAGCAGAGACTGGGTAGTGGGTTGCTCACCGACTTCTTCGGGTTCACCCTCCAGCAGAGAGTGGGCAGTGGGTTGCTCACCGACTTCTTTGGGTTTACCCTCCAGCAGAGAGTGGGCAGTGGGTTGCTCACCGACTTCTTCGGGTTTACCCTCCAGCAGAGATTGGGCAGTGGGTTGCTCACCGACTTCTTCGGGTTTACCCTCCAGCAGAGACTGGGCAGTGGGTTGCTCATTGACCTCTTAATGTTTACCCTCCAGCAGAGACTGGGCAGTGGGTCACCCGACAACCTCTTAGGGTTTACCCTCTAGCAGAGACTGGGCAGTGGGTCACCCGACGACCTCTTAGGGTTTACCCTCCAGCGGGGTTGGGCAGTGGGTTACCCGAAGACTTCTTTCAGACTCAGTCTTTTCTACTAGGCTAGTCTGTGGCTTTTTCTTTGTGACTACCGGAGTGGGACCCTTGGTTGTGCGGGTCAGTGATGTGACACCTTTGTCTTTGAGAAGACCTCTTGACTATGTGACAGTGACGAGATGTGGTTAGAATTTTTCCAGAACTCTCAAGTACGAGGGGCGCTTTCTCCACCAAGACGTGTCCTTGAGACGCGATATAAAACCGTGCGGGCGAGTCAGTGCCGCCCAAAGCAGATAGTGTCGAGGTGCGGTGATTTGATCCCCTTGACTTGCAGTTCGGGGCAGACGTACGGGATACTGGGCATCGATGGTGTTTACTTCTGGGACTGTTGGCTACTCACTTTCTTGGGTTGAGCTACAGGATGGAGATCCCCTTGCAATCTTGTTCAGGTTTCTTGATTGATCATATGGATATGTATATACCTTTTTCCAGTACCCACTCATTGGGTTTTGGTTACTCTTCTTCCAGGAGAGGCGAAGACGCGCGGGGTATGACACGTGCTTTCCGTGTCTAGCTTCTCGTGGTTGGACGAGTCTACTTTCTTTCTCTTGTTGGGTTGAGTTGTACTCTTTACTGCACTCTCGGTTGTACTCCTTTACTTTTCCCTATTTGATCTATTGTTCACCTCTTCAGTATCTCCTTTGTTGCTCCCTCGAGCCTTCAGGGCATCCTACTGAGTATTTTTATACTCACCCTTGCTTGGGCTTTGCCCGCACTTGGTGTACTCTTGCAGACGACAGACAGGTTGGTCGTGACTTCAGCGGAGTTTAGGAGTTCAGGAGCTTGGACCGCGTGCGGTGGTCGTAGTCGGGTTCCAGGTGTGGGACTCTCCCAGCTATTTTACTTTAGTTTACCTGTTGTCGAGTTGTGGCACTTTTCTGGTTGGGCACGTGTTTTGCCCCTTTTCTTTTCAGTTTACCTTCAGTACTTGTTTTGTACTATTTAGAGGTCGATGCACTTTGTGGTTTATTTATAGAAGTTGGTACTTTACTTTTCCTTTTACTCTGTACTTCTGCATTGAGTGGGTTGTGTGTGTGTGTACAGGTACTCAGGCAAAGCCATCCCCGAGTTGTTTAGCCTTCGGCACTTGTCGCCAGCCCCTGGCCTATGGAGGTGGGTTTGGGGTAGTTGCGGCTCGAGCCTGGGTAGGGTCGGGTCGTGACATAAAACGTGTATCAAATTACCAAACCGGGAAAACAAGATCATATTGTTTCAAACTTTAGGAAAACTATCCATAATTCATTTTTCATGTGTAGGAATTGACCGCACATCAATCCAACATACGATGTGCTCGGTATGACTCAAAGTGCGTATTTTCAATATAAAATTATCATTTTAGTTTAAAACACACTTCAAATAGACAAAACTGAGCAGACGAGGTCATATTATTTTTAAACTTTAGGACAATGGTGCATAATTCATTTGTGACATGTACTAATCAACCACAAATCAATCTAACATATGATGTGACCGATATGACTCAAATTGTATGTTTTTAATATAAAAGTGTCATTTTAGTTTAAAACGCACATCGCTTGCCAAAACCGAGAAAATGAGCTCGTATTATTTTCAAACTTTAAGAAAATGATTGATAATTCGTTTTTAACATGTAGGAATCAACTACACATTAATATGACTCCCAATGTGGTTAGTGTGACTCGAATGTGTGTTTTCAATAATGAATTGTCATTTAGTTTAAAACGTGTGTCATGTCACCAAAACTGGGAAAATAGACTTGGATTGTTTTGAAACATTAGGAAAATGATCCATTTAATTTGTCACGTATAGGAATTGATTGCATGCTAATCTGACACACTATGTGATCAGTGTGACTCGAAGTACGTGTTTTCAATATAAAAGTGTCTTTTTAATTTAAAACACACATCAAATAGCCAAAAACGGACAAACGAGTTCAGATTGTTTTCAAACTTTAGTACAATGGTCCATAATTCATTTGTGATGTGTAAAAATAAATTGCACATTAATATGACACACAATGTGACTGAAATGACTCAAAGTGTGTGTTTTTAATATAAATGTGTCTTTTAGTTGAAAACGCACGTCACATGCTCAAAACCGAGCAAACAATCTCGGATTGTTTTTAAACTTTAGGACAATGATCCATAATTCATTTGTGACGTATAGAAATTGATCGCACATCAATCTGACACATTATGTGGTCGATATGACTCGAAGTGCGTGTTTTCAAAATACAAGTGTCATTTTAGTTTAAAACACGCATCATGTAGGCAAAATTGAGCATAACTACCTCAGATTGTTTTTTCATCATTTTATCTATTATTACTTAATTAATTTTTTTATCATTTTATTTGATACTTGTTTAGTTAATTTTCACAGAGATAATACTTGAAGATAAATAAGAAATAGTGTGACAATTAAAGGTTTATTCTCAAAAAGCAAGGACTCTTGAATTGACTCACATCTATGGTGAGTTTTTTTATCACCGCAGATGTGATTCAATTCAAGAGAACCTGCTTTTGAGAACAACAAGAAATGGTGTGGCCTGTAAGAATCAACCGTAACTTAATCTGATACACGGTGTGTCTGGTATGACTCAAAGTATATATTTTTAGTTTAAAATTAACACTTTGTGTTTACTTTATTTCTTTATAGTATTACTAACATAAGAATTGTTTTCTTATACAGCTACATTCTTTTGCTCAAGGGGAGGTGATTTGTTTGGCAACTTATAATGTGGTCGTGGGTCGGGGGGCAAAGATAAAAAAACATTGATGTTTTTGAATGTCTGTGATAAATTGTAGACAAACCAATATTTGAAATGTCTATAATATAGTGTGTGTTTTTCTTGTATTTGTGTTATAAATTTTATTTCAATTAAATTTTGTATTTTCTTTCTATGTATTTGTTCTTTGCTCCTTTTTTTACTGCTACGATGTGACACTCTGAACATTTTTTCATATGTAATAATAATATTTTATGCTTTTTCTTCGTTTAATTTCCATGTTATCCAAACAATGATTTCAAAATAAAAAAAAAACAAGATATGTTTTATTCAATAAAACACGGAAACGTTACAACCAAAAGACCATAGCTAGCCTAGAAAACTAATGGCGAATCCGAGGAGCGTCACTGGAAGACCTCCTAACATCCCAATGAGACCAAGAAGGTAGCCCTCATCCCTTGGACCGACCGTAATGAAGAATGAAATTGCTAGGAGAATGACACAAGTACTAAGCATCAGAGGAATGTAGAGAACCATCTTTGTAAGTCAAACAGATTTAAAGATATGAAATACCCTAAACATGTATTTATAAGGGTCCTCTTGACCATTGGAAATACTTATGACCGTTATATCAGTCGTTAGAGTCTTAAGATGATCGTTGCTTTTAAAATTGACCTTTGGGCATGTGTAAATATTTTGAAGTAATACTTTTGGTTAAATAAAACAATGTCTTCGATTAATGAAATAAATAACTTTCTTGTTTTAATGTGAATTATAATTATGGAAGTTGGAACAAGTATCCATTGGTATTTTTATAAAGCTTATATAATTTCCTTAAACATTTCAAGTGTTTTGATATGTTTTAAATATATTGGTATTTTAAGAGTTTTGAATGTTTTAAATGCTTTAAATATTATAGCCAAATTAAATGATAACATGGTTTTAAGATATAATATTATAAAAGTATAATAACCATAATGTTCTAAGGACTTGTGTTTTAAAATTTAATGTTTTGAAATTCAAAGTAGATAAAAACATAAGAAACAATTGTATAATTAATCACTTTTATTCTGTTAATTTTCATTTTAAAGTGTTTATGACTTTTTACAAAAAAAATTGTTGAGGGCCAGCCAACCAAGGGCATCCTTTATAGGCCAAGCCCTCACTGTGGGCGGCCAAGCCCCCAGTTAGCCAGCCAGCGTGAGCCAGCCAGCAGCCGGTGGGCAGCTTGCACGGCCGTAGCCGTGTGCACCCACAGTTTCGTGAGGGACCCGAGCGAAGGATCGAGGGGGACCAGAGCGTGCCTCCGTGCGGGGCGGCACGACAGCAGGGGTGGGTGCAGAAGCGCGCCCGCAGAGAACCGGTACGGGGCGGTACCGGGGAGAGAGGAGAAAACTTATTGATCAGTGGCTGGGGCGCTGATTATTATAAGGGAGTCACGAAACCCGTTCGGTTTCAATGTGGGACACGAGAATTTTAATGGGACGCGTTCCAGGTCGTCCGATCAAATCCCAGATGATTGCGACCGTCCATTATTTTTCTGCTTCTTCTTATTCTTTGTGTTTTCTTCCTCGTGTCACGCCGCACCAGTCAGTGTCGAACCCTACTCCACTGTTCTCCTCAGTCCGTGACTCCACCTATCTCTGTGGCATCTTTCTTCCCAATTTTCCACAACCGACACGCCGGTTCTGCTTTAAAAAAACTCAACCCTGTGGATCCGACGTAAGTTTCATATATTATATATATATATAGTTATATACTTTATCAAACGACCGACCCACTTAAGATTTTCTTGATTAGAATGGTTATTTGTTCCTGCCTAAGTCTTCTCCTGGGATCCTTGTTTATCATTTCGGGTTTGATTCGTGGGATTTATAAAATATATATATATAGTTTATATATGCATTTCATATAAACTCGTTTTGCACCCAAAACCCTACGGGTTTTCTTTCTCTCAAGCCTCTAGCGAGCTCTCCTTGACTTCACCTCCTCCTTAAGCCATGTAAGGGATTTTTATGTTTTGTCTTCCTTGGGAAAAACCATATATACACATCTTGTATATACGGATATGTATATATTCATACATATATATATAGTTTTCCATCCTAAACCTGTTCTGAATTTCTAAATATTGTTTATCAGCGTTTAGCTGATGTTTTAATGTGGGTAGTACTTGTTTTGGTTGTGTTTTTGAAATGCAAAACCCATTTACATAATTATATGTATATACGGTTTATATATATGTATGTATATATATATATTTCATCTCCAAGCGGACCCAAGTTTTCAAAGGGCTAAATGTCTATGTTTAATAATGTTTCTAAGGTCTATGATGATATAAGGGTTAAATCAACATGTTTTTTCGTTATGCAAAACCGAATATACACTTTGTGTATATTCGGATATATACATATAATTCAATCCAAAACTGTTTTATGTTATTAAAAGATGATTTTCAATCTTTAAATAATGACTTGGATGCGAATAATGTTTTGGGTTCAAATGGATTTGTATTTATTATGCAAAACCCTAATTTTTATATATGTATGTCCATACGGTTATGTATTTTATACCTAACATGGGTTTTGGTTTTCAATCAGGTGATATTAGTGATTAAATAATGTTATGAAGAATTCATTATTTTTAAGGAATCATTAAACCTTGTTCCGGTTATGTAAAACTCATACATACACTTTGTATATACGGATATATATATATATATATATATATATATATATATACACGATTTCCAAGCCCTAATTTCAAATGATGGTTATTAGAATTTAATTAATTCTTTGATGCAATTAATACTTGTCAGTTTTTAATAAGCATTAATTTTGAGTTTGCTAAACCAATATGTGTTATGTATGTAGCCCCACCGTTGGTGGTGGGGTGGTAAAGGTTTGGGGGGGTGAGGGGCATGTCGCAGGGTCAAGTCCTCGGGATTGCAATTTAATGTAATTTTCTTCCTTGCGTCGTGTGCCGCTTTCGCGGGTGTACCCAATTTTTATGTGTTATGTATGTAGTAAGTATGTAATAATATATTGGAGGATAAAAGGATGTGTATAACCATGCTATCATGTTATACTCACTTAATGTTTTATTACATGATGAACCTGCTGCAGTGACTGCTGTTAGTTAATCAAGTGTATGATTTAATCTATTTGCATGTTCACTGACACTTTTATCAGTGTGTTAAATGGCATGTAATTTTATTAAGTGTTCATTTCTATGAATCTAGGATTTTAACATTAAAAAGTTATCATTTTAAGTGACAAACCTCATCCATTCATTACTTATGTGCTTTAGTTATTATGACATGTGCACAGAATGTTTATTAGTCCATGCATGTCATTGATAAAATTATTATTGTCATTTTCTAAATGTTAACTGACATATCATGAAATAAGAACTCAATTATTCAAAGTGGTATGAGACACCTTGAATAATATGAAATAAGAAATGAAATATTCAAAGTGGTATGGGACACTTTGAATATATGACCTTACTCGACATATGAGGAATGTATTGGACTTATTATTTGATGGTTATGTGATGATGAGACCCGTTATAGCTTCTCGATGTATCGGTAGGTCTCATTAGACAAATTAAGTCATGACACGAGGCCTTGACGGCAAGTTTATGGTCTTGGCACGAGGCCTTGACACAGTCTGGCCTTATACATTCTTTCACTATGTGTTAGAATATGACCAACCAATAGATTATTCAACTAGTAGAATATCCTTGGTTAAGAGCCTTTACTTATGAGTATCATTAGAAGTAAATGCATGTGACATAATGTTTATTCGTCACTCATCTTCTAAACTTTAATACAAATGCGAGTAGTTTACCTGTCATTTTATGATTCACAATTTATGAAGAAAGAAATTAATGTTATCATTTTATGCGCAACTCTGATCATGTATTACTTTCGTGTGTAAATTCTGTACTTATAACCTTGCATGTCACTTTTAGAGTTGGTTTGATCAATTTATGGATTATGCAACATTTATTGCATTCTTGTACATGTATGCGCACTCTGATTTATGTTTTACCTACGGTTTTTAAGTAAATACATATTATTCTTGTCTAAGAGTTTTTTCTGAAAATATCATAAAGTAACCTTTGAAAAATTTTGGTGACGTGCCTCAAGAAGTGTTGTTTTCCTCTTAAGAAAATGTTTTGTGATTATTTTAAAGGTTGTTTTAAAAATGGATTTCTTCAAATAATTTTGAAACCCCTTATTGGGCATTCTTATGCTCACCCTACATTTTCAATCAATTTTTACAGGGTTTAGTAGATTTTCTAAGCTTTTGAGTACTCCTATGTGACGACAACAATACGAAGCTTAACTTTGTTAAGTTTTTGGAAGAAATGTATCAATTGTATCTGGTTTTTCAGAACCTAAACTGCAAATATCCTCTGTAATAGAATGAGTTGTGTAGTTTTTATCATCATGTTTTTATGGAAAAATCACACACCGTGTTTTAACGCACCGGCTCCAGGCTTCTGGAGTCGGGGCGTCTCATACAATGTGTTGTAATTTTTACAATACAATGCAGTAGAATGCCCCTTTATCAGTGCTAAAGAGTCATTTTATCACCACCAGTAAAAGGGTTGATAAATGTATTATTGTCGATGTTTTTTTGTTGTGACAAAGCCCTATTTTAGCGGTGTTAAAGGGGTTATGTGTAGTAGTGAAGAACAAGGGAGATTCAGAAATCACTATTCAAGTTTGAATCAATATTGGACCTAACATTACACAAGTAACGAAAATAGTCACCCGACACTTAAGGTCAAAAGTATTGAAATTGAAAAGACAATATAAGGAAATGATAATATATGATTGATACACAATCACAACGTCAAGTTGGAGATTGTTTGATGTTTAGTTAGAAAGGAATTTAATATTCGAGCATACATAGATGACAAACATTTATTTAAAATAACGATGAATAGTTATTTGAATTGATTGAATTCATTATGTCATATGCAATCAAATCTTATTATGATCCAATTTATCATGTCGTGTGCAATGCATTAGTATGTAATGTACCCAATAAGGATGATTATATGTCATCTTTACATGTGTTTCGGTGAGATACGGGAAATGGTATTTTTGTCTAGTGGATGTAAATATGAGTGCTCGTGACATTTTATGTTCATAAAAAAAGGTTTTTTATGAATTATAAAAATAAATAAATAATGTTTGTTTTATAAAATTATATCTTTTTAATCATTTGATTAAAACTGATAAATTTTGTTTATTAATCAAAAACTAATAATATTTTTTAAGGCGTAATTTTTTTTAGGCGTTCTTTTTTTCATATCATAAAAAATTAATTTATATTCAAAAAATTATAATTTTTTAATCATTAGAAAAAATAATAAATTTTTTTTCTCCAAAAAATAATGATGTTTTTAAGGCTTAAATAAATTCAAGGAATAAGCGATATTTTTTCTCAAGGAATAAAAAAAAAAATTAATTTAATTACATGTTTGTTGCTTTTTAAAGAAAAAATACTTTTGAAAGGCGAAAAAAAACATTTTAAAATATCACTAAATTTCACTAAAAAACTATGGTTCTAAAAATGTTTTATTTTTGTTTGAAATGAATAAAACTTCGAGTGATTTCATAGGAATTTTCTACTAAAATTAGCTACACTGAATCTAGCCCTGTACATGGATCAGTGGACTCGCCCAGCCTGATAATCTTGGCCCAATAAAAGGGTCCATTATGGCCTAATTTTTTAAGTTCTATTATTAAACTAGCCTAAATTTAAAAACTTGATTACTAATATGGTCGAGCTTGGGCTTTAATTAGTGACCCGATAAGAGACCCATCCGGCCCAATTAAGCTATATTATGATTATATATATTTTTTAAAATGTATTAAACAAGTTTTTTTAAAGATATGGTTGTTAAACAAGCTTTTTTTTCAAGGTCCGATTAATAAACGGGTCGGGTCATGATCGATCTGGTTGAACCCAATTAATAAATGGATCAGGTTTTTTTTTAATGAACCTGGCAAGCCCGACCCATGTATAGGTCTAACCAATTAGAGTGAAAAATATCATTGCAAAGTTATGAAATGGAAAATCTCATTAAAAAAACTGATTCTTTACAACAACAAACTATTCTTAAACTCAGTTAAATGGAGTTCTCTACATGGATTAAATATAATTCAATTATTAAAAGAGATAGAGACAAACTTAGGGGAGGACGTAGATGAGTTTGGTTCGGTTTTGATTTTGGTTCGATTTTTATACACAAAAAGTCAACCATTTAATAATGGTTTGGTTTAAATTGAAAATTTTATAAACATTTATTTTATGTTTTAGTTTGGTCTCGATTGCATATTAATCTATTTTTTATGCTATGGATCATGATATTACTAATGGGTGAAGTCTCCGACGAGGTCTCCAACGAGATCCCGAGATCCCGATTTGGGAATCCAGAAAGGCTGCAAAAATCACAAACAACACCAAAACATTATACACGAAGAGAATAAGGGGACTACCTGTCGTCAATTTCGCAGGATCGTTTTGGGAATCGCTTCGCACGAAGAACACAAAGGCTTAGAGAGAAGGTAGAGAGAAAATTTCTGAAATCGTTCTGATTTTTATTCAAATCACCTCTCCAAACAAATGGGTCGGAGGTCCCTTATATAGGCATCTGGGCTCAGCTTGCCCGAGAAGTTGACTCGATACAAGACACGCAAAAGAAAAATTAAAAAAGGAAAAGCAAAAGGTGGGTCTCACTATTGCGGGACTTCCACCGCACAGTTCACAATGAATACAAACTACATAAATGACATGTCTAATTTGATCCGCTCGTCCATGCCGGATATGACGCGTGTCTGAATCAGCATCTAGAATCCCTCCAAGTCGTATAGAGCATCAATCATTTCTCCAATTGAGACTTCCTTATCTGACTCCTTCGTTTTTATCAATTCTTTGATGGCGCGTTGGATTTGATCTCGGACAATAAAGATATCTTCTTTATGCCTCTTCCACATCTTGAGCTCTTCAAGAATCGTGTCTGCCTCCACCGCAAAGTCCGTCAGATGTGTCATTTCTTCATGTTGCATGTCTCTAGATCATGATATTTTATAATAATTGGATAATAATTTGAATCAAGTTTAAACCAAATCATAAGGGGAAAAACGCTATTTCGGTTAAATGCAAATTTTCAGTGTAGTTTTCGTAGTGAATTTATTTAGTTGGATTATTATTCATTAAAAAAAAAGTTGCTTCAAGAAACAGTTTCATTTGAAAAATACCAATATACAATTTCATTAAAAATATTTTTTTACTTTAGAAAAAAATGGATTACTTTTTTTACTTTGAAAAAATTCCTTTTAACAAAACAATATTTTTTATACCTTTTAAATATAATATTAAAAAATGTTATATATTTAAAAAAACATAGTTTTGTATATCTTTGAAAAAATGGTAATTTTATACTCTGCTTTAAAAAAATAAAAAAATGTTATTTTTAAAAAATTGTGCTTTTTAGATAATAATTGTTTGTAATTACGAAAACCATGAAGAATATTTTTTGTTATGTTGTCACAGAAATAATAAGTGTTTTTAAAAAATAGAAATGTTATTTGTGTTTTCACAAAAAAAAAATGATTTTTAATCATTTTAGAAAAAATGATGAGTTTATATTTGAATGAAGCGCAAATGTGAAATTTTCATCCCTTGAGAAAATAATGTTTTTAGTGTAAAAAAATTAACAATACGTATGATTAATTAGTTTTTTATGGTCCGTGATTTCTCTGGATGTATTTGTGTGGCCAATCATGAGTCGACACATGCTCTTTGGGACCCACACCTCATCCTCATGCATAATCAATATATCAAATTTTAATTTTTTTTTTTGAAATACAAGTGCAAATTGTTTTTTTAAGTATTCAAAAAATAATATTTAATTATAAATATAAGAAATACTTTTTACAGGTATCACGGAATTGTTTTTTAAAACAATATAAATTTGTCATTTTCAATGCCCGTCTATTTGTTGCGATGGTGCCGATTAGGTGATGTTGGTTTGGTGGGGCCACGCGGGGAATGTGGAAAGCCGTCAATCACGTCACGCGGCATTTATTGCTTTAGTATAATACGTAAAATTATATATAAATCCATTCCTTGAAATTATTTATTAAAATGTTAAAAAAATCATTATTTTTAACTGAAAGTTGTAAACCTTGGAAAATAATTTCAAAAATCGAATTTATCCATAAGGGCATCTCGACCCCACCTTAATTTTTTTTTACCTATGTTTCATTTATTTATATAAAAAATGTTTACATTTGATCAAAAAATAAGAATAAGTATTTTATTATAGATACTATACTTTTAAATAACTTCATTTTAATATGTTGGGTAGGAGATTCTATTCTCGTATAATAATCAACATCCAACAATGGGGATACAATTGATCACTTAAAAACTAATTTTTAATATAGGAGAATAAAAAAAAGGGGTTTTAGAGTAAAATATTAATTTTGTTTCAAAAACACTAAATTTGGGTTTTATAAATTCAACATGTATTTTTTAAAATGTATAATTTTACTTCATAAATACGTATTTGATCAATTAAAAGGTTTAATAAACTTCTCACCCTTGCTAATATAATGAGTCATAAAATTTATAATTTTGTTAAAAAAATGTATTTTTCACCATTCATCTAAAAAACAATAATTTCATAAAATTATGAAAAAAATCATCCTAGGATATTTTTGAAATTATGAATTTGAAAATAGTGTTATTTCAGTAAAATTCTAATTCTAAAATTTGGGAAATCATTTTTTAAATAAAAACATAAAAATATAATGAAAATTGTGTCTATAGGAAAATAAAATTTAAAAACATTAACTATTTTTATTATTGAAGAGTCCATGGGATGATGACGAAGAAGGTGTTGTATTTGTTGACAATGAATCCAAGAAAAGTCAATGAATATGTAAAATAAGACCAAGTGATTAAAGTGATTAAATAGAATTTTAGTTGGATCTGAATGGTCACGATCAAGTTATTAAACAAGAGTAATTCTCACTTGTATAACCACGTCGTTCTTTAGGAGGTATAGATTTTGAATCCCGGAAGTCCGTTTTCGAGGCGAACCTCTCCCCTGGGATCTACTCATCTTGGTGGGTCACCCGATTCTTGACTGCGTGGGCAAAATGAGGTGTGACCCACCTGTGCTGACGAATTGCTGAGTCAAACCATCGCTGCTCGGGTCGTCACCCTACAGGACGCTCTTCCATCTCGGCTAACAAACAACTCCTTCTCGATCGGGGCTCTCTCCAGAGTGATTTCTTCGTGGGGAGGGGAGTTTCTTTGTATGGAGGGTTCCAAAAAGCCACATCTAAAAAATTCCATTTTAAAGAAGAGAGATAGAGTAATTCTCATTATGAAAATTGAAGGGAAACTTACATGCATAACAAATGAAAAGTGAAAGGAGATGGTCAACCAATTCTATTAGAATCTTATAAAGTGTCACAAAGAATGTAAGGACAATGGAGATTTAGAAAAACACTATTCAAGTTTGGATCAATATTGGACCTAACATTACACAAGAAATTGAAACTATCAGTGACCCGTGACAAATTAAGGCCAAAAGTATTGAAATTGAAAAGATATGATCAAAAGGAAATGATAATATATGATTGATGCACAATCATAAAATCTGGTTGGAGATCGTTCGATGTTTAGTAAGAAGGGAATTTAATATTGTAACATATATAGATGACAAACATTTATCTAAAATGATGATGAATCATTATTTGAATTTATCGAATTCATGATGTCATGTGCAAGCGAATCTTATTATGATTGAATTTATCATGTCACGTGCAATGCATTATTATGTCATGTACCCTATAAGGGTGATTATATGTCATCTTTACATGTTTCTCATGTGTCTCAGTGAGATAAAGGAAAGGGTATTTTTGTCCAGTGGATAGAAATATGAGCGCTCGTGACATTTTATGTTTATAAAAAAATAGTTTTTTATGCACTATAAAAATAAATAATTAATGTTTGTTTTAAAGGATTATATTTTTTTAATCACATGATAAAAACTAAAAAAATTTGTTTATTAATAAAAAACTAATAATAATTTCAAGGCATATAAATTTATTTTTTTAAAGGTGCGCTTTTTTTCATGTCATAAAAAATTAATTTATATTCAAAAAATTATAATTCTTTAATCATTGGAAAAAATAATAAATTATTTTTGTTCTCCAAAAAATAACAATATTTTTAAAGGCTTAAAAAAATTCAAGGAATAAAACAAGTATTATATTTTTTAATTGAATTACATGTTTTTTGCTTTTTAAAGAAAAAAATTACTTCTGTAAGGGGTAGAAAAATTATTTGAAAATATCACCAAATTTCACTAAAAAAAACTCTACTACCAAAAATGTTTTTTTTAAATGAATAAAATTTTCAATGATTTCATAAGAGTTTTCAACTAAAATTAGCTACGCTTAATCTAGACCTATACATGGATTATGGGACCTGCCCGACCTGATAAGCCCACCCAATAAAAAGGTATATTATGGCCTAATTTTTTAAGTTTTATTATTAAACTGACCTAAATTTAAAAACAAGATTAATAATAGAGCCGAGCTCGGGCTTTAATTAGTGATCGGATAAGCGGCCCACCCGGCCCAATTAAGGTATATTATAATTATATTTTTTAAAATGTATTAAACAGGCTTTTTTTTCAAGACCCTGAAGTTTTTTTTTTCAAGGTCTGATTAATAAATAGGTCAGGTCATTGTCGATCCGGTCAGACCCGATTAATAAATGGATCGTTTTTTTTTTCTCGGAACGAACCCGGCAAGCCCAACCCATGTATAAGTCGAATTGAATTAGTATGGCTTTTCAATAAAACATCTAGTGTAAAATGTCACTGGAATTTTTCACATAAATTTTGTTATGAGAAATATCCCTGATTCAACGTGACTAATTAAAGTGAAAAATATAATCGCAAAGTTATGAAATGCAAAATTTTATTGAAAAAAAAACTGATTCTTTGGGATAACAAACAATTCTTAAACTCAATTAAATGAAACTTGCGGATAAATCAAACGTAATTCAATTATTAAAAAAGGCAGAGACATACTTAGGGGTGGACAAAGATGAGTTTGGTTCGGTTTTGACTAAAAACCAAACCAAATCATAATTCAGGCTGGAATTTATATTAAAAAAAAATTGGGTACAACCGCCAAACCGGCACACACACAAAAAAGAAAATTACATTAAATCGTAAGCCCGGTGACTTAAAATTCCTTAAAAAAAACTATTTTAAAAAAAATCAGTTTTTTTCTAGTAAAATTTTCCACATTTTTTTTCATTGGAGAACGCACTAAAAATTTTAAGTATAATTTTCCACTGATGTTTTTATTTAATTTCCTAGCGGAAATTTACTATTAATTTTGGCACTAAATTTTTATACGTAAAATGTTTACTATAATGTTCTAGTATAAAATTTTCTACTGGTATTTTGTAGATGAATTTTCAGTTGAGTTAATTAAGTGCAAATTTTCAGTGTAGTTTTCTTAGTGAATTTAATTAGTTGAATTTTTATTCATTAAAAAAAATTCCTTTAAGAAACAGTTATTCATTTGAAAAATAACAACGTACAATTTCATTAAAAAAATATTTTTTTTACTTTAGAAAAAAATGAATTTCCTTTTTTACTTTGAAAAAATGCCATTTAATAAAATAATACTTTACATACCTTTTAAATATAAATGTAATATATTTAAAAAAAACACAATTTTTTATATCGTTGGAAAAATAGTAATTTTATACTTTGCTTTTAAAAAAAATAAAAATATGTTATATTTTAGAAAAATTATGCTTTTCCGATAATAATTTTTTGTAATTACGAAAATATAAAGAATATTATTTTTTATGTTATCAAAGAAATAATTGCAATCCTTTGACGTGTTTTTTAAAAATAGAAATGTTGGTTGTGTTTTCATAAAAAAAACATTTTTAATCATTTTACAAAAAATGATAAGTTTATATTTGAATGAAGTGCGGATGTGAAATTTTCATCCCTTAATAAAATAATGTTTTTCGTTTCAAAAAAATAACAATACGCAATCAGATATGATTAATGCGTTTTTTAAATGGATTGTTTTATATGTGAGCAGTAAATTTTTTATCATATTATTAAAACCATAAAAACTTATTATTATGTAAAATATATAATCAATATATGAGTTTTTATTATTTAAATTTTAATTATTTTGGGAATACATGTCCAAATTATTTTTTTAAGTATTCAAAAATTAATATTTAATTATAAACATAAGAAATACTTTTTAAAGGTATCGCAGAATTATTTTTTAAAACAATTTATATTTGTCTTTTTCCCGTCTATTTGTTGTCATGGCCACGGGAGGAGATGATCACGTGGGGAATGTGGAAAGCCGTCAATCACGTCACGCGGCATTTATTATAATGCGTAAAATTATATATAAATCCATTCCTTAAATTATTTATTAAAATTATATATAAATCGATTGTAAACCTTGGAAAATAATTTCAAATATTGAATTTATCCATAAGGGCATCTCAAACCCACCTTATTATTATTATTATTATTATTATCTCTGTTTCATTTATTTATATATAAAATGTTTATATTTTATAAAAAATAAGAATATTCATATAATATTCTTTTTACTATGTAAAATGAAGTTATGGACCGGAAAATATTTCATTATAGATACTATACTTTGAAATAACTGCATTTTAGTATATAGGGTCGTTGATTCTCTTCCCATATAATAATCAACATCCAACTATGCGGATACAATTGACCCCATGAAATACAATTTGGTGAACTTGTACAAACTTAAACTACACCACAAGGATCATCATTGTGTCATTGGTGTTACTCAAGTGGATATTGGCTATGGATCCTTCGGCTTGGGGTTGTCAAAAGGTTCCTTATGAGGTTTTGTACTTTGAAACTTATCTAAAAATCATTTGAGAATCTAACGTAACATAAGATGATGGGGTGTGTTATTAATCAAGAAAAGTTATTTGATTAACAAAATGGTTTGTGTTCTTCTGTGATGGGTTTTGTACATAATGACCCTCAATTGAGTTTTGACTAAGTGCATGACCATGAAGTAGATATGTCCTAAAGCCACACACACACACAATATTCTTCATCGCTTGCTTGCAAATTATAATTTGCATGCACGAGTATATCGTTTCATGCGGTCTTAGCCTACGCTAGACACTCATTCACCCACGATTTATTTAAGGAACCATTTCACAAGATGGAACAACGAGGAGGAGTTGCATTCATACGATGAATGTGTTTATTGGTTGTGGGATTTACTCATACGTTAACACCCCGACCCTAACTATTGACTTGGAAAGAGTCGAGGTGCCACTAACCTTATGTGACATCCCTGAGACACTAACTATGGTGACCCACATTTGTAATACATGAATTTTAACATAATTCTTTAACAAAATATCGCATTAATAACTTCGAAGGACCTTTTGAGGTTTAGTGTATTGGAAACTAGGTACAAAATACATAAATTGCGTAAGGAAAACATAAACATGAACTTTACTTAATCCCCTTGAAGGACTCCTTTATTATTCCATCATAGGACACCTCACTACAAGTGATTTCGTGGGGACATACATTAAATAAAAGGGTGAGCATAAAACCCAATAAGGGATAAACAAAGAAAATGAGAGATTAGCATGGATAAAACATGAGACATAACATGAGAGCATAATCATAAGTATGCATAATATGAAAATGTGGCTACAACATAAAAATGAGATATTCATACGCATATCACTAAGACTCAATACCAAGGTATCGTAAAACATATTACCAAGGTATCGTAAACCATATCATTTCTAGTTATTAATTCTTTATCCAATGTATTGAAACGCTATTAGGGCGTACTCCTCATATGTCTTAATTCATGTGCACCACATAAATCATAAAAAAGCAATCCTCAAAAGCATAGATGAATAGAAAATCACGAGCTAAAAAAAACATGGACTGTACAAATGTTGAAAATTAAAAATCCCTTTAAAAACATTTCATACAAAAAATATGTTTATAAATCATAGTAAATGGGTTTTCATGTGAAGGAATTAAGGTTTTGTGAAATAAGGACAAAATGGAAAGAATTTAATGCTCGCATCGGTAGATAATAAACCTTCTAGAAGATGGATCTTCTAGATTTTAGAAAATTAAATAAGTGATAAACACAACATTGTTAACTTTTATGAAAAGCACTACACAATCATTTGGATTAAAATAGAAAATAATGTTAGTGTTTATGCCCAAAGTCAGGTGTTGTTGGTTTAGGAACATTCTATATCATGTAATGTACATTAATGGCAATAATTTACCATTCATTTATGTTTGCTGCATAGAACGTGAAAGATATTATTATAATAAACTCTAGAAATATATGTATCATTAGGTTACTCCCCATTGATGATCATCATGTCTGGTTGTGATGATATGTTAAAACTAGTATGGGCAGGATCACTTGTATGGAGATACAACTGATCACTCATGTGATACAATTTGGCGAATTTGTACCAACTTAAACTATACCACATGGATCATCACAATTTCATTGGTGTTACTCAAGTGGACACTAGCTATGGATCCTTTGATTTGAGGTTGTAAAAAGGTTCCTTACTTATGAGGTTTTGTACTTCAGTTCCTATCTAAAAGTCATTTGATAATTTAACTCAACAAAAGACGCACTACTAGAAATATGGGCTTTTGAGCCCCTTAACCTATAGCGACCGCCAATGGCAGTCGCTACATTTCCTTAAAAAAAGGGGGCTTCCGCGCCCCCTCCTCTCGCGAAGCGCCCCCCCTGAATTCCCCCCTCCCGTCGCCCGCGCCCTCCCCGTCGCCCCGCGCCCTCCCCGTCGCCCCGCGCCCTCCCCGTCGCCCCGCGCCCTCCCCGACGCCGCGCGCCCTCCCCGCCGCCCCGCCCTCCCCCCCGCCGCCCCGCCCTCCCCGCCGCCCCGCCCTCCCCGCCGGCCCGCCCTCCCCGCCGGCCCGCCCGCCGCCGGCCCGCCCTCCGCCGGCCCGCCCTCCGCCGGCCCGCCCTCCGTCGCCCCGCCCTCCGCCGGCCCCGCCCTCCGCCGGCCCCGCCCTCCGCCGGCCCCGCCCTCCGCCGGCCCTGCCCTCCGCCGGCCCCCCTCCGTCCGCCCTCCGGCCTCCCTCCACCCTCCGTTCTCCCTGCGGCCGCCCTGCGGCCGCCCTCCGCCCTCCGGCCGCCCTCCGCCGGCCCCGCCCTCCTCCGGCCGCCCTCCGCCCTCCGGCTGCGGCCGCCCTCCGCCCTCCGGCTGCGGCCGCCCTCCGCCTTGCGGCCTCCCTCTACCCTCGGGCCTCCCGCCACCTGATTCATGTGCTGTTTGAATTTTTATTAATTCAATTTGAAATTTGGCTATGCATTGATTGGTTTTGTACATAATTTGTATATCTGTTTTGTGAACTCTCTGATTTTTTAAAATTCATTCATAACTAATTATTCAATCCCTTTTTGTTTGATTAATAACTGTACAAGTTTGATTTTTTTTTAAAACAATCCAATTTATCATTTGGGCACTTTGGATAGTCCCCTTACTAATGTTTTCCATGACTGCAGGCATGTCAGGGGAAGAGGCAGAAGATCCACATCATCCATCTGAGGCATCTACGTCTCAGGGTCGAGGTATGTTGGAATGTCATTGTCTCTATTTTTTTATGTAATTAATAAACATATATATATATATATATATTTATTTATAACATCTGTCATTTTGTATATAAAATTGTTTTCAACAGGATCAGACTCAACTGCTTCTTCCTCTCGCAGGAGAGGCCCTGGTCGTGACATATTATCATGGAATTCCGACACGACTTTTGATGTTTCATTTGATGAGGTATTTCATCCTGTGGGACGGAATGCCCCTGCATTTATTCGCCAGTTGGGTCATATCATACGTGATCCACATCAATTTCCATTAACCACGCGTGACTGAGCTTCTATCCCTCAGGACACATTAGATCGTCTTTGGAGGGAGGTTCAGGTAAGAAGACCATTTTACTTTATTCCCTATGTATAAACAACAATAACATATGTGATTTTTTTCTTTAATAGCAAAATTTGAAAGTACGTCCCGATGAGTTTCGACCAGTGTGTATAAGCAAATGCCGTAAGATGTGGAAAGACTATAAAGGCAAAGTCAAGAGGGACCACTGGGTACCAAATGTGGGTGCCCCAGACATTCTAGAAAAAGTCTCGAGAGGTGTCCTCCCAGCTCAGTGGCGTGATTTAGTTGCATATTGGTCTACTGAGGGTGTTGCGATTTGTATATTTATTTTGGTATATATATTTTCAATAATATGCGATTTGTTTGATATTTGAATGAATTGAATGTAGGAGGTGTATACACACCATTCTGAGAATCGAGCATTGCAGGGACCACCTCACAGGCTCGGGACTCATCACGTGTCTCAGATCCGACATGAGGTATTTATTATTCATTTTTTAATTTTTTTAATTAATACGGTTTTGTGTTTATATTCTATTCATATATAGTTGCGGGAGCAAGGTGCACCAACTGATAAAATGTCGGTGTGGATGAGGACTCGTGATCGCAATGATCCAGAGGCTGCAACATTGATAGTAAGTGCTTGTACTCATTACCAATACTTACATAACATCTTTATATTAATATATGTATATATATTTAAATATTTCACAGGCTCAATTTGAAGTTGAATTAGAACATCTGCCAGAGGACCAGCGACAACTTCCCATGCGAAGGGATGAGATCTTTCATCGCATCATTGGTCGGGATGGACATGGATATAGTTTGACCTATGGAACATGGATTCTTCGTTCTATAGTGTCACGCGCTGCGGTTGTCGGTCCTGCTGTTGCTCAGATAACACAGCCGGATGAAGGTCAGTGATGAACACGTATGACGCATCATATTCACAAGGTGTGTTTCTGCTTTTAATGGTAGGGTTGTTATTGATATTTATGTTGGGTTTCTAGTGAGTTTTTTTGTAATTTGGGGGTATCATGTGTGTTTTGGCCTCATGCAATGTTTGTGTGCATGAATTGAGAAGTAACCATGAAACTGATTATTGATTTGGATATTTTTTGTTCATTTAATTTTCAATGTTTAGAATTGCATGTTCTGTAATATTTTTGAAAAAAATACGCGATTCCTAATATAAATCATTAAACTTGTTTTTGATGAATGAGCTGAGTTCACTATTTGTAGTCCCCGGCCTACCCCGGACAACCCTCCCCGCACTCTGGACAGCCCTCCCCGCACCCCGGACAAGCCCCCCCACCCCGGACAGCCCCCCCGCACCCCGGACAGCCCCCCCCGCACCTCGGACATCCCTCCCCGCACTCCGGACAGCCCACCCCGCACCCTGGACAGCCCCCCCGCACCTCAGACAGCCCTCCCCGCACTCCGGACAGCCCTCCCCGCACCCCGGACAGCCCTCCCGCACCCCGGACAACCTTCCCCGCACCCCGGACAACCCTCCCCGAACCCCGGACAGCCCTCCCGCACCCTGGAAAGCCTTCCCCGCACTCCGGACAGCCCTCCCTGCACCCCGAACAATCCTCCAGCACCCCGGACAGGCCCCCCGCATTCCGTACAGTCCTTCCCGCACCCCGGACAACCCCCCCCCGCACCCCGGACAACCCTCCCGCACTCCGGACAGCCCTCCCCGCACTCGGGACAGCCCTCCCTGCACCCCGGACAAGCCCCCCCACCCCGGACAGCCCCCCCGCACCCCGGACAGCCCCCCCCCCCCCCCCCCCGCACCCCAGACAGCCCTCCCCGCACCCCGGACAGCCCTCCCCGCACCCCGGACAGCCCTCCCCGCACCCCGGACTGCCCTCCCCGCACCCCGGACTGCCCTCCCCGCACTCCGGACTGCCTTCCCCGCACCCCGGACAGCCCTCCCCGCACCCCGGACATGCCTCCCGCACCCCGGACATGCCCCCCGCACTCCGTACAGCCCCCCCGCACCCCGGACAGCCCCCCCGCACCCCGGACAACCCTCTCGCACTCCGGACAGCCCTCCCTGCACTCTGGACAGCCCTCCCCGCACCCCGGACAAGCCCCCCCACCCCAGACAGCCCCCCTGCACCCCGGACAGCCCCCCGCACCCCGGACAACCCCCCCGCACCCCGGACAACCCCCCCCACCTCGGACAGCCCTCCCCGCACTCCGGACAGCCCTCCCCGCAACCCGGACAGCCCCCCGCACCTCGGACAGCCCTCCCCGCACTCCGGACAGCCCTCCCCGCACCCCGGACAGCCCTCCCGCACCCCGGACAGCCTTCCCCGCACTCCGGACAGCCCTCCCCGCACCCCGGACAGCCCTCTCGCACCCCGGACAGCATTCCCCGCACTCCGGACAGCCCTCCCCGCACCCCGGACAGCCCTCCCGCACCCCGGACAGGCCCCCCACACTCCGTACAGTCCTTCCCGCACCCTGGACAGCTCCCCCGCACCACGGACATCCCTCCCGCACTCCGGACAGCCCCCCCGCACCCCGGACAGCCCTCCCGCACCCCGGACAGTCTTCCCCGCACTCCGGAAAACAATCTAATTATTATTCGCAACGTGTACGCGCAGACGACACGTCAATTGGACGACATCAAAGGGTGAGTGAATTTTGATGTGGTCGAGTAGACGGCACGTCAATCAGACGTGCCATGTGCCTGCGGTGACCGGGAACGCCGTTCTGGTGTCATAAACGGCCAAAACGGGCGTCTAACGGTCAAAGTCATAGCGGATGACATCAGATTGACCTGAAATCACAGGACAACAATCCAATTATTATTCGCAACGTGTACGCGCAGACGACGCGTCAATCGGACGTGCGGTCTGCGCGGTAGGGCTCATCATGCGTTCTTTAAGTGTTGCGCGCGCTTGATAAACGCGCGTGGGGGGTCCAAACGGGCCGAACGAAATCCGAATGGCCTGAAATCAGACGACATCAAAGGGTGAGTGAATTGTGATGTGGTCGAGCAGACGGAACGTCAATCGGACGTGCCATGTGCCAGCGGTGACTGGGAACGCCGTTCTGGTGTCATAAACGGCCAAAACGAGCGTCTAATGGTCAAACTCATAGCGGACGACATCGGATTGACCTGAAATAATAGGACAACAATATAATTATTATTTTCAACGTGTACGCGCATACGACACATCAATCGGACGTGCGGTCTGCACGGTAGGGCTCATTATGCGTTCTTTAAGTGTTGCGCGCGCTTGATAAACGCGCGTGAGGGGGGGGGGGGGTCCAAACTGGTCGAATGAGGTCCGAATGGCCTGAAATCAGACGACATCAAAGGGTGAGTGAATTTTGATGTGTTCGAGCAGACGACACGTCAATCGGACGTGCCGTGTGCCTGCGGTGACCGGGAACGCCGTTCTGGTGTCATAAATGGCCAAAACGGGCGTCTAACGGTCAAAATCATAGCGGACGACATCGGATTGACCTGAAATCACAGGAAAACAATCTAATTATTATTCGTGATGTGTAGGAGGAGACAGCGCGCCCATCGGATGTGCGGTGCGCGCGGTACGGCCGAATGCGTCGTTTTCAGCAGCTCGACGCGTGCTTAAACGGCGCGTTGGGGGGTCAAAACCACCCGAACGACCTCAGAATGCCATGAAACCGTACGACAACAGCCGTTGTGTGATTTGTGAAATGGTAGGGTAGACAGCATGTCAATCGGAGGTGTCGTTTGACCGCGGTGACCGGAAACGCGTTTCCGGTGTCACAAAACACCAAAAACGGCGGGAGACGGTCGAATTCGGAGCAAACGTGCTCCGAATAACCTGAAACCACACAAAAACATTAGGAATATTATTCGTGACGTTTAGGAGGAGACGGCGCGCCCATCGGACGTGCGGTGCGCGCGGTACGGCCGAATGCGTCGTTTTCAGCAGCTCGGCGCGCGCTAAACCGGCACGTTGGGGGGTCAAAACCACCCGAACGACCTCGGAATACCATGAAACCGTACGATATCAGCCGTTGTGCGATTTTTGAAATGCTCGGGCAGACGTCATGTCAATCGGAGGTGTCGTTTGACCGCGCTGACCGGAAACGCGTTTCCCGTGTCATAAAACACCAAAAACGGCGCGAGACTGCCAAATTCGGAGCAAACGTGCTCCGAATGACCTGAAACCACATGAAAACATTAGGAATATTATTCTTGACAAGTAGGAGGAGACGACGCGACCATAGGAGGTGCGGTGCGCGCGTTACGTCCGAATGTTTCGTTTTCAGCAGCTCGGCGCGCGCTAAAACGGCGCCTTGGGGGGTCAAAACCACCCGAACGACCTCGGAATGCCATTAAACCGTACGACAACAGCCGTTGTGCGATTTTCGAAATGGTCGGGTAGAAAGCACGTCAATCGGAGGTGCCGTTTGACCGCGGTGACCGGAAACGCGTTGCCGGTGTCATAAAACACCAAAAACGGCGGGAGACGGTCAAATTCGAAGCAAAGATGCTCCGAATGACCTGAAACCACACGAAAACATTAGGAATATTATCCGTGACGTGTAGGAGGAGACGGCGTGCCCATCGAAGGTGTGGTGCACGCGTTACGTCTGAGTGCGTCGTTTTCAGTAGCTCGACGCGCGCTAAAACGGCGCGTTGGGGGGTCAAAATCTCCCGAACGATCTCAGAATGCCATAAAACCGTACGACAACAGCTATTGTGCGATTTTTGAAATGGTCGGAAAGACAACACGTCAATCAGAGGTGTCGTTTGACCGCGGTGACCAGAAACGCGTTTCAGGTGTCATAAAACACCAAAAACGGCGCGAGACGGTCGAATTCGGAGTAAACGTGCTTCGAATGACCTGAAAGCACACAAAAACATTAGGAATATTATTCGAGACGTGTAGGAGGAGACGGCGCGCCCATCGAACGTGCGGTGCGCACGGTACGGCCGAATGTGTCGTTTTCAGCAGCTCGGCGCGCGCTTAAACGGTGCGTTGGGGGGTCAAAACCACCCGAACGACCTCAGAATGCCATGAAACTGTACGACATCAGCCGTTGTGTAATTTTTAAAATGATCGGGCAGACGGCACGTCAATCGGAGGTTCCGTTTGACTGCGGTGACCGGAAACGCGTTTCCGGTGTCATAAAACACCAAAAACGGCGCGAGACGGTCGAATTCGGAGCAAACGTGCTCCGAATGACCTGAAACCACACGAAAACATTAGAAATATTATTCTTGACGTGTAGAAGTAGACAACGCGCCCATCGGACGTGCGGTGCGCGCGGTGCGGTTGAATGCGTCGTTTTCAGCAACTCTGCGCGCGCTAAACCGGCGCGTTGGGGGGTCAAAACCACCCGAACGATCTCAGAATGCCATGAAACCGTACGAAATAAATTGTACGATTTTTGAAATGGTCGGGCAGATGACACGTCAATTGGAGGTTCCGTTTGACCGCGCTGACCGGAAACGCGTTTCCGGTGTCATAAAACACCAAAAACGGCGCGAGATGGTCGAATTCGGAGCAAACGTGATCCGAATGACCTGAAACCACACAAAAACATTAGGAATATTATTTGTGACGTGTAGGAGGATACGGCGCGCCCATCAGAGGTGCGGTGCGCGCGTTACGTCCGAATGCGTCGTTTTCAGCAGCTCGACGCGCGCTAAAACGGCGCGTTGGGGGGTCAAAATCACCCGAACGACCTCGGAATGCCATGAAAACATACGAAAACAGCCTTTGTGCGATTTGTAAAATGGTCGGGTAGACAGCACGTCAATCGGAGGTTCCGTTTGACCACGGTGACCGGAAACGCGTTTCCGGTGTCATAAAACACCAAAAACGGCGGGAGACGGTCGAATTCGGAGCAAACGTGCTCCGAATGACCTAAAACCACACTAAAACATTAGGAATATTATTCATGACAAGTAGGAGGAGATGACGCGCCCATCGGAGGTGCAGTGCGCGCGTTACGTCTGAGTGCGTCGCTTTCAGCAGCTCGACGCACGCTAAAACGGCGCGTTGGGGGGTCAAAACCACCCGAATGACCTCGGAATGCCATGAAACCGTACGAAAACAGCCGTTGTGCGATTTGTAAAATGGTCGGGCAGACAACACGTCAATCGGAGGTGCCGTTTGACCGGGGTGACCGGAAACGCGTTTCCGTTGTCATAAAACACCAAAAACAGCGCGAGACGGTCGAATTCGGAGCAAACGTGCTCCGAATGACCTGAAACCACACGAAAACATTAGGAATATTATTTTTTACGTGTAGAACGAGACAGTGCTCTTATCGGAGGTGCGGTGCGTGCGTTACTTCCGAATGCGTCGTTTTCAGCAGCTCGGCGCGCGCTAAAACGGCGCGTTGGGGGTCAAAACCACCCGAACGACCTCAGAATGCCATGAAACCGTACTACAACAGCTGTTGTGCGATTTGTGAAATGGTCGGGTAGACGGTACGTCAATCGGAGGTGTCGTTTGAACGTGGTGACCGGAAACGCGTTTCCGGTGTCATAAAACACCAAAAACGGCGCGAGACGGTCGAATTTGGAGCAAACATGCTCCGAATGACCTGAAATCACACGAAAATATTAGGAATATTATTCGTGACGTGTAGGAGGTGACGGCGCGCCAATCAGAGGTGCAGTACGCGCGTTACGTCCGAGTGTGTCGTTTTCAGCAGCTCGGCGCGCGCTAAAACGACGCGTTGGGGGGTCAAAACCACCCGAACGACCTCAGAATGCCATGAAACCGTATGAAAATATCCGTTGTGTGATTTGTGAAATGGTCGGGCAGACGACACGTCAATCGGAGGTGCCGTTTGACCGCGGTGACCAGAAACGTGTTTTTGGTGTCATAAAACACCAAAAAACGGCCGAATGACCTGAAATGATAACATTTCTTAAATTGGGGGTTTTAAATTATT
The DNA here is from genome assembly GCA_963277665.1 of Viscum album. Lineage (NCBI taxonomy): Eukaryota > Viridiplantae > Streptophyta > Magnoliopsida > Santalales > Viscaceae > Viscum > Viscum album. The sequence goes on from OY728132.1 coordinate 1,592,584,717, forward strand.
ATAACACCATGATTTGATGTCAGATTTAATTTTATTATATGTATATAATAACTGAATAATTATTTTTAATTTACGTATGTTTTGTTTTGTTGTTTTTTTGTCTTATTGTAGGTTTATTGAAGCAGAAAATTGAAATAGATGGACCTGCTCGGATCGTTGAAGCACGTTTATCGTTTATGATGATCTTTATGTTTATGATGTTTGAATTTTTTTTCTATTTTTTATGATTGTTATCTTGTTTTATCTCTGATTTTGCACCGTGAAGAAAAAAAAAACAGAATTCGTACATTTCATTAAAAAAATAAAAAATATTTTATTTAATATTATATATATATATATATATTAAAATATTTTATTTAATATATATATATATTTTATTTAATAAATATATATAAAAATGAAAAATAGTTTATTTAATATTATATATATATATTTCTTTAATATATATATATATATATATTTAAATATTTTACTTAATATTATATATATAAATATTTTCTTTAATATATATATATTTTTTATTTAATAAATATATATATATATAATTCTTTCAGTATGATTTTTTTTTAAAAAAAATTCTTTTCCAGTGTAGCGACCGCCATTGGCGGTCGCTATTGCCCTACACCGACGAAGCAGATGTGACCGCCAATGGCGGTCACTGGGCGGTCTCTATAGCCCTATAGCGACCGCCAATGGCGGTCGCTAATACCCTTATTTTTAGTAGTGATGATTGGGTGTGTTACTAATCAAGAAAAGTTATTTTATTAATCAAGATGGGATGTGTTCACCCATGTGATGGGTTTTGGACATAATGACCCTCAACTGAGTTTTAACTAAGTGCATGACCATGAAAGAGATATCCCCTAAAGCCACATATATATATATATATATATAATCTATATCATTTGCTTTCAAATTATGATTTCTAATCATAGGAAAATCACATTTATTACAGAATACCCATTTTACTCAAATCGCATGAAAATCTTTAGGCCGTTCTACCAAATTCCAAAAAAAATTCCTTTCAAATTCATTAAGTTCATCCTACATCGCCCTTATCCAATGTTGATCACCTAAAGCCTCATTAGGAGTTTTAGGTTCAAACTGAGATAAGAATGCACAATGTTCACATTCATTTCTTAAGAAACTTCTAGTTTTGACATGTTGATCTACATCATCGATGCTATTATCACTGGAATGATTCATTGGGTTTGTAAAATGTTGTTCTTCAACAACAGACTGAGTTTCTTCTAGAGGTATAACTTTAGAAAAGGTTTCTTCAGTTGTTCTCTCATGTGGAGAATTTTCTAACATGGGTCGAAAATTAGTTTGAAAAAGTTCATTCAAAGATGTGGTTTGATGTAATTTAAAAACAAAAGGAGCAGCTTCATCAATTTAACACGTACTGTTTTCTAAATAGTACTTGTTCTTTTATTAAAGACTCGATAAACCTTACTTGTTGTAGAATAGCCCAGGAAAAATCATTCAACAGCTTTTGGAGCGAATTTATGTAAATTATATTTAGTATTAAATATGAATAATTTACATCCAAAAACTCTGAAGTAAGAATGATTTGAATTTCTTCCTGTCCACAACTCATAAGGAGTTTTATTAAAAAAATATCTAATTAAAATTCGATTTATAGCATAACAGAAAATACTAACTACTTCAGCCCAAAAATGTCTAGCAATTTAGTATTCACCCAACATGGTTATAGTGATCTCTTAAAGAGTTCTGTTTCTTCATTCAACTATACCATTTTGCTAAGGGGTTCTGTAACAACCCAAAATTTTATCAATGAAATTTCTTTTCTTATGCCATGAAACTCATACATCACATAGAGGACCCAATAAAAACATTATTCTCATAAATGAAGAATGATACATTAGTCAGCAAATAAACCAATAAGAATACCAAATATTACATCAGGAAAATAAATAGAAAATAATGTAATAAGAATGAGAAAATTTGGATCTACTCGATCCACTAGAATGACTGCACTCACAAACAAGCTTTAGAAATAAAACATAATGTTAATAATAAAATATTCATTTTGAAGATGAAAGTATATATATAACCTTAAGAGAAAATATAAGTGAATGAAAATTAATTAAAGAAAATGTATTTATAGAAATTAAGGAACATAACCATTGGAATAATAACCAAACATTTGGAATAGTAATCTGACTGTTAGGAACAATAATTTGACTGTTGGAATAGTAACATCACCTATGAAAGTATAAATAAAATTTAGGTATCTTATAAATGAAAATATGATATATTTATATCACAATATAAATAAATAAATGTTTTAAAAATGATAAATTAAGTGTTTTTTTTTGTAAAATGTAAATGTTTATTTACAATTTTATAATTAATATAATGATTTTTATGAAAATTAATTTTCATAAAATAGATTAATAGATTAATATTATGTTGTATTATAATTATAATATATTTTTATGAGACCTTAATTAATTCTTCAAAGGGTTATAAAATTGATTATAATATTAAAATCAATATTTTTTTAAAATAAATGACGATTTTATTTAAAAATTAAATTTCTCATATTTATAAAATTATTTTCATAAAATGGATTCCATTTTTGAAATCTACGTGTCAAAAAAATGGTTAGGGTGATTTTTCAGGATTTCTAAAAAATAGTTGAATTTTTAGTGAACAATGAAATATGATAATTTATGGTATTTAACATTATAAACTAAATACATGAATTTTTGAGTCATGGATGATGTAGAAATGACGTAAGAACCCATTTCTTCGAACTCTCATGAACTATTTATTGTATTTAGTCATATGAATCAACACTATCGATAGTCTTGAGCCAAAATAATAAACCAATGAATATAATAATCAAAACACCTCTCTCCCCTATAAATACCACCCTCTCCACCCCTTCTTCTCACACCTTATAAGTTTTACATCTTGTCAATATTCTATCCAATTCCATTCCCAAGTCTCTTTCCCACATCCAAGAGCTACTGGTCTCAGCAAAAGACCAAATCCAAGTGTCTTAAAGAGGTTCTCAAGGAGACAACATTCAAGAGGTAAAATCTCCAATCATTCTCTTTTATTTTTTTCTTATCCTCTCCTCAAATACCCTATCCAAAGCGATATGATAACTTCAGTATCATATATATATTGGAATTTTATTATGTTAATGTAATATCCATCATCAAATCTCTTCTATTCTCTTTTTATTTTAAAAAAGAAAACATCATCCGTGATATGTCGGTTCACTACCTTCATGGACGATGAGTGTTCGTTTTCCATTATTGCCTTTAAGACTGGTCATAAAACTATTATTATGGTTAAATAATATTTTAATATGTATATTATAACTTATTTCATGTTCTGGAACTAATATATAGACATAATATTAAATAAAACGAAACTAGTTCATGATGGTCGGAAAAACCTCTAAATTAAATTAAATAATTATCATTAACATTTTATCAAATGAATCATCCTCATACCAGAAAAATGATATATGAGACCATTTAAACTTCTAGAATTTCATCAATACCATATAATTTCACTTCTGGAGAATTATTCCCATTTGAAAAGAACTTCCATAATTTTACACAAGCGAACCAACCATGAAACCATGAAATAAATGCTCCTGAAACAATGAAATTGAACATTATAACTCATTGTAATGACCAAAAATGAACTTAATAAAATTATAAAAAATCAAATAAATATATAATAGGTTCTGTATTAAGTAATTAATGAATCTAATATGATTATTCAGGACATTAAGTGCAAGTGCAGAACACATTGATACATAAGGTAAGAGATCTTTCCGAACCTCCATATTCCATTTAAGTTACATTATCTCTATATCTACCTCAATATATCACTTCATTATTATTATTTACTTCTTCTATATTATGTATATATGTCTCACACACACACACCATGTTTACCTAATCTTTCTTTGATAGGGATATACATGTATTAAAGGTTCTGTTCTTAATTCCTTTCGAAAAGCCAATTAAAGGGAATTTCTCTATTTTCTTTGCATATTTTAAAGTACCACTCAAAGAAATGTTTTAAAAATTATATGATTTATAAAAAATATATTTCTTATTTGAAAACTCATTTTAGTTCACTTCTGGTTGTATGTAAATTATTATTCTTTTACCCCTTTTAAAGACTCTACCTCTTCCCTTAAAACCCCGCTTAAGCGGCACATTTCCAAGATTACTTAACCACTCTTTTTACCTGTTTTCAATTTAGTAGGTCATCATTTATCATGATCTATGCTTATTTTTCCTTTATGAATTTCTAAGTATGATTTAAATTCCTTCTTTAATGGATACCATTGTTATATTCCCTTTGGTTATGCTTTATGACATGATTACGATGCCCATTTCTTTCCATGGATAACCCTTATGTTTATTTCTTATGTTTGATTCTTTATGTGGAACACATATGAACATGTTATGATGGGCGCACCAAGAGAGTATTCCAATGCATTGAGTAATGTTTAGTCTCATGAGATGTCATGTATGAGATTAGGGAGTGAACCCAATCCGTTATGATACTTTTTTCACCATCTGATATAGTCTTAGCAGTTAGCCTTGACTCATGTTTATTTCATGTTATATGTTGTTGCCACATTATAATATTTCTATGATAATATGATTTTATCTTCTATATGTTATGATTTCATATCTTTATTCATGATCCATGCCTTTTATGTTAGCATGTTATGCCATTTCTAACTCATGTGTTATGTTTCATTCCCATGTTTATTCTCTTACTGGGTTTTTTAGCTCATACCTTTTGTTTATGTATTTCCCAGGTTATCCTATGAAGTTATAGGATCTCAGAGGAAGTTATGATCTCATTACAGATATTGAATAAAAGATGTTTCTAATTTTAGTTTCATGTTTTCTATTCATGTGCGTAGTCTTCCAAAGACACTAGACTATTCAATCCTTGGTTTGTATTATGCTTAATATCATGTAATATTATGTGTAAAAGGCTAGGGTCACTATAGTTGGTATTAGAGCACAATCTAGTTATTTTTGGGGATTACGACTAGAAAACTTTAGTAAAAACCCTAGGGATAGATCTATCACCATGGATAACCTAGATTTAAGCTTAGAGAATCACAAACCGGGATATAATTTTCATTTATAAGTTTATCCATTTATGTTCAAAGTTGCCTTTTATATGCTTATTAGCTAAGTATTCAAGCCCCCTAATTTTATTTTATTTCTTTTTCTTAGTTAATAGAGGAAAATAGGAGAACCCATACTAACAATCAATGTGACGATTTCCCTAATGAGATGCCCAATCTGATGATAACGAGAGCCCATAACTTCATGATTGCGCTCGTTTAACTAGATCAAGTTATGAATAATAACTTGAATCATGTGGAACACCCTTCTTCTCCTAAGAAAGAGAAAGTTGTGGTCAAATACTTTATGTAAAAAGGCTTCCTATCTTTGGTGGATCTTTCGATATCCACTTTGTGAAACAATGGATTAACTCCATTGAGAAGATATTCTCTGTTCTCCAATGCTCAAAATAGGAGAAAGTCATACTGGTGGTCTATCATTTTGATGGGGAAGCTCATCAGTGGTGGAAACTGATCAAAAACACAAAGTCTAAGGAGGAAAATGATTCTATGGATTTGGAAGGGTTTAAGAAAATATATTTGAATAAATATTTTTCCCGATCTCTCCATCTTAAGATGGAGAGGGAGTTCCTTAGACCGAAGAAAAAGGAAGATGAATTTATTGAGGCATATGATGTACATGAATTTCACTTGTATTTTTATCATTGTTTAACTTTGTTTTAATTAAATATTTTAACCGTTTTTAGTGTTTTTAGTTTATTTTCGTAGTTTTGTAGTGTCTGTTATTTTTGTAATTTCTTGTTAATTATATTTTAATATTGGTTATTTATTTTTATTATTAGTTTTTATTAATATTACTTCATTAACATTTTTTTCTAACACTTTTATTTTTTTAGTAATTTGATTAATATTAGTTTTATTATTAGTTTCTTAATATTTATTAATATTTATTTTAATTTTCTATATTAGTATTTTATATCATTGTATTGCATTATAAATATAGTAATATTAATAATATTGGTATTAATTAGTTTCATATTTTTATTATATTAGTATTTAATAGTAGTAGTATTAATTATAGTAGTACTAATTATATTAGTATCATTTTTTATTATTAAATTAGATTAACATTTAATAATAATATTATTACATTTAATATATGTTTTAATTTTATTTGACTTCTCATTATATTTTGTATATTATATTAGTATATCTAATATTAAGCGCGCACACACACACAAATTTATGCACATTTATATCTAATAATTATCATTTAATTCTAATTCTATTATTATTATTATTATTATTATTATTATTAGTATCATCGTCATCGTTATTATTATTACCATTATTATTATTTTTCTATTTTTAGATAATTAGATTTGTTTGTTTTAAATTTTGAATTTTGAATTTGGAGTGTGTTTTTGTGCAGATATATGAGATTCAAGCGAGGGGTTGAAAAAATCATCCAGGGAGAAACCCTAAACAGGGGTGGCATCCCCCTCCTCTCTTCGACTCCTCTCCTCCTGAACCAGGTGGCGCGCCACCCCTTGTGCACCATCAACCAGGGAAGCTAGCCTCTCCTCTCGCCCCCCACCTCTCCTCCAGGCAACACCCCATACTGTTCCCCTTCCCTACTCTCTCTATCGCTCCCTCTCTCCCCTTCTCTCCCCGCCGCCCCACCCTACCCCCCCCCCCCTGATGCCACCCTTTCCCCCTTCCCCCTTCCCCTTCTCTCCCCATTGCCCCACCCTACCCCCTTTTCCCCCTCTCTCCCTGCCTCCCCCAGCCCCCATCCCCCCTCTCCCTCATCTGATGCCTCCTCCTCCTCCAGGACCTACACGTAGCAACCCACCACTAGGCCACACGATTCCCTCACACCAAGCGCACCTCCTTCAAATTCAGTAGCATATCCACACGCCTTCTTGGGTGCAACAAACCACCCAAAGACTCCTCCTATTCACTGACTCTGGGTGGGTGCGATATTGGTTGAGATTCGTTATTTACGCTTGACATTAACGCGCGTGGAATTTTGCCTTTCAGTTGGAGATCGACGGGCGGTGAGAGGTTTGCGCAATGAGAGTGCATACCAACACAATGATTTTTCGGCATCACAATGGTTTGGTTCTACGTTGTGGCGATCGACGAAGTGATGATGATTATTAGGCGATCATCTACGGTGGATTTCGGTGACCATAGCGGTGACACAAGCACGACGATATATTCTGTTTATTATTTTATGTGTTGTGTTGTCACGATGAAAGACTAATTCTTCTGTGTCAAAGTGTTGATGAACGTGACGATGTATGCATGCCTTATTCTATTTCTATATTTGATTGTTTTTAAAATTATATTTTTCAATTGGATATTTATTTAATTAATTATATCTACATTTGAATTAATTGTTATTTGAAGTATGCACACATACTTTGATGCTCGTTCGTGTGATACCTAATAAGTAATCATGGGCGAAGATTCATCAGAGAATCTATTTTTCTGAAAGTTGGTTGCACGTGTGATAGAATCGTAAATCACACATGAGCGAATTCTGAATAAATAAATATATTAATTAAAAAATTAATATTTTGCATGTATCCTCCTTCAAATTTGCATGCATGATACTTAATCAGTGATCTAATGCAAGTGAACCCAATGTAGATAGATACTTTTTTGACTTTGTGAGGAACATGTTGTGGCATTTCACCAAGTGATTCAATGCTCTACAATGACATGCAAATTATTCATCAGTCCAGAGAACGAAATGGCGTATGATTTGTATAAAAATTAGAATGTTGTCTAATATCACAGAATGAGACCTCATAGCATTTTAATTAAATTTGGAATCAGTGATATTTAAATGAATAAATATTCAGATATGAAAATTAAATAATTGGCATTGCATGCATCTGAATGGACGTCACAACTCTGACACTTCCATCTTTGCCAGTTTCTTCCATAGCTTAATTTAGTTCACTTAGACAGTTTTAGTTAATTTAAATAGTCATTTTTAAATATTTTTTAGTTTTTAGAAGTTTTATTTGTTAATCACTTTTAAAACTCGTCTGCTTAAACATTCTTCCAGAGGATATTCCTAGTGTTTACGCACATTTTCTGTGCGGTTTGACCCTACTTTCCGCTTCTACAATAGTTTGTAGGTTTATAAATTTGAAAACTTGCATGCGTTGTGACGTGTGTGCCAAATTTATGGCACAGTTTTTGAGGATAACAGTAACATTAAAAGTTTTTTAAAAGGAGTGATTTAGGTCAAAAAATTTAAAAAACTAAAAAAACACAAAAAGTTTAAATCTACTATGGGTGTTTCTTTTGTCATTACAGGAAAACTTTCAAGATACCCAGAAGTTCAGAATGGCGTGGGCCGCACCACACAATTACAACCACTACCCACCCTACCCGCCAACATTGCATGGTATGTAATACAATCATACACCGCACATAAGATCTTCAGGTAATCCTTATTATTTTAATGATTTTTATTCAAGTCAATGTTATGATCTATATGAGAATGTTTCATCATGTTGCGATACAAGTCCTTTTACACCATTTGATCATTTTCAAAGTCAAATCATTCCTAAGAATTTAGAACTTGATAATTCACATGAAACAAATGATTCAACAATTAGGCGCATGTTGTTTTCTGCTACCATTGAGACAAATCGGAGGTTTGAACTTCAAGATGAACGTAATCAAAAGTTGATTTCCACATAAAAAGGATCTATATTATCAGTTGAATAATTTAGAAAATCAAATGACTCATCTTGAAAAACTAGCCACCTCACTACCACTTGATGATTCAATTCAAAATAATCACGTTGAAGAAATTGTATTAGAGGTTCCATTTGAAAAACATTCATTGTCTAATTCTGAGGATGAGAATGCTTTGATTGATCGTTCTTCTTGTCATACCATCGAAAAATCCTTTCCATCAAAATATAATTCTTTCAATCTAATCACCTTTCAAGAATATGAGAGCTCAGTCTTCCACTCTATTGAAAAATTTGATTTCATGTATTTATTATGTGGGTTCACAACCTGTACATCTCAAAGTGAAAAAGGAAACATTCAATGTCTAACGAATTAAACATTTTGAGGATGAAGAGGACATTGAACCAGAACCCTTCTTTACCATGATGGAGTCAAAATTGAACCAAGACACGGTGGATTTCCACATGCAAAAGAACATCACTTCAAATGACATTGAATCATCACTTTTTTAAAAATTTTGCGAGTCTGAAACTTTTTCCAACATAGAGACATATAAAACATTTCAGGAGTTATAAAATCAGTTAGTGATTGTGTTGGAGGACACTCATAATTTTTTAGAAACAATGAAACAATGAGATTTCCTGGAGGTTCCTAAGTTCGGGGTGCCACATGTGCCAATGGAGAAATATGATGAGGGTAGTATAAAAGAAACTTTTGAAAAATCTATCATTCTTGAAAAAATGGAGTCACCTACAACAATTGATCCCACCCAACTTACTCCATGCATTGAGGTTAAAAACACTTCACTTGAAATGCCCACAGATGCTAGCAATACTCTTGACCTTGATATAATCAATGAAACTGTGGAGCATGAATTGAGTTGGAAACTAGTGGATTTTCTAGTGATATTGGTTGGCAGTGGAAAAAAATTAAGATAGATCATCAACCCAAATAATGAATTCGAGGATATGATGGGTATAAGTCGACCACTAAAAGAGTTTGGTAAAAACATTTCTTCTCTTTTGCACATTCAAAGTGGTAATTTTCTTGATCTTCCCACTAATGCCCTTTGCACAAACTTTAATTATCCAGAAAGTCTTTCTTCAGGTGAGGCATATTCATTCCCTTATGAATTGTTATATTTTAATTTCATTACAAAAATCCATTTTTCTAATAAGATTCCATTGAGATATCATGCAGTTTGCAAGATAAATTCATTTTCAACGAATGGATTCCACACTCCCACTGATAAAGAAGAAGATGCATGGTATACATTTCCATTTGATCTTGGTGGAGTTTCAACAATGTCTAGCTGAAGACAAAGTAAAATTAGTGCTCAATTGAAGACAACACATCATTTGTTTGTTTTCCTTTTACTGCATTTAGTTCATTTCATTTTTTAGTTAATAAAATGGCATGCATTTACCACAATCTTTTTTCTTTTGGAACTATACTGGAGTTTATCATTCATCATATATATTTTTATCATCCACATGCTTTTGATTATGGTGTGACTTCTTTGATATGATGCATGTATGTTCTTTTCTACGTGTATATTTTAAAGTACATCATTTTTGGAGCCTCATCACATATAGAGAGCCTTTCCATGTATATCTGCACTTACACGAGGAATTGTTTTATTTTATGTTATATTTTATGCTTCCAAAAATACCATGTAAAATAACTAACTAAAAAAATGAAAATGAAAAAAAATTGAAAAATGAAAAAAAAAACTAACATTCTTGTCATCATTGAACCCATATGAAAATGACTGCATTTTTGGAGCCTCATCAGATATAGACAGTCTTTCCATGTCTATCTGCACTTACACAAGGAGGTGTTTTATTTTCTATTATATTTCCAGTGTAGTTTTCTTAGTGAATTTAATTAGTTGATTTTTTATTCATTAAAAAAAATTCCTTTAATAAACAGTTACTCATTTGAAAAATAACAATGTACAATTTCATTAAAAAATATTTTTTTACTTTAGAAAAAAATGAATTTCCTTTTTTACTTTGAAAAAATGCCATTTAATAAAATAATATTTTACATACCTTTTAAATATAAATGTAATATATTTCAAAAAAACATAATTTTTTATATCGTTGGAAAAATAGTAATTTTATACTTTGCTTTTAAAAAAATAAAAATATGTTATATTTTAGAAAAATTATGCTTTTCCGATAATAATTTTTTGTAATTACGAAAACTATAAAGAATATTAATTTTTATGTTATCAAAGAAATAATTGCAATCCTTTGACGTGTTTTTTAAAAATAGAAATGTTAGTTGTGTTTTCATAAAAAAAACATTTTTAATAATTTTACAAAAAACGATAAGTTTATATTTGAATGATGTGCGGATGTGAAATTTTCATCCCTTAATAAAATAATGTTTTTCGTTTCAAAAAAATAGCAATACGCAATCAGATATGATTAATGAGTTTTTAAAATGGATTGTTTTATATGCGAGCAGTAAAATATTTATCATATTATTAAAACCATAAAAACTTATTATTATGTAAAATATATAATCAATATACGAGTTTTTATTATTTAAATTTTAATTATTTTGGGAATACAAGTCCAAATTATTTATTTAAATATTCAAAAATTAATATTTAATTATAAACATAAGAAATACTTTTTAAAGGTATCGCAGAATTATTTTTTAAAACAATTTATATTTGTCTTTTTCCCGTCTATTTGTTGCCATGGCCACGGGAGGAGATGATCACGCGGGGAATGTGGAAAGCCATCTATCACGTCACGCGGCATTTATTGGTTTATTATAATGCGTAAAATTATATATAAATCCATTCCTTAAATTATTTATTAAAATTATATATAAATCTATTGTAAACCTTGGAAAATAATTTCAAATACTGAATTTATCCATAAGGGCATCTCAAACCCACCTTATTATCATTATTGTTATTTGTATCTCTGTTTCATTTATTTATATAAAAAATGTTTATATTTTATCAAAAATAAGAATATTCATATAATATTCTTTTTACTGTGTAAAATGAAGTCATGGACCGGAAAATATTGTTGGGGATAATCCTGATTACGGACCGAAAATTGCTTGCCAAAAATATCGTGAGAAACACGTCACCTCCAGCCTGAGCAGCGCCCACACGTCAAAGATAATTGCGCCGTCGTCGTCATGCTACACGGACCACCGTAAACATGGCAACCCCTTCCCGGGTCTCCCTTGCCGGCTACATCTTGCTGGCACACCCTTCTCTTTTTCAAAATATGTTTCTGCATCCTCATTATATAGACACCAAGTCCATAATAATCAATTAATGCAGTCAACATCCATTATTCCATCCATTATTATTGAGAATTAAATATCTATTAATGTTGGGAGAAAATATTCAATTAATGGTGATATAAATCTCCTCATTAATAATTTTCATCTCTCATCAATAAATGTGATGAATCCCTCTAATAATTTTCTTCTCTCATCAATAAATATTTCATTATAGATACTATACTTTGAAATAACTGCATTTTAGTATATAGGGTCATGGATTCTCTTCCCATATAATAATCAACATCCAACCATGGGGATACAATTGATCCCATGAAATACATTTTGTTGAACTTGTACCAACTTAAACTATACCACAATGATCATCATCGTGTCATTGGTGTTACTCAAGTGGATATTGGCTATGGATCCTTCGGCTTGGGGTTTTCAAAAGGTTCCTTGTGAGGTTTTGAACTTTGAAACTTATCTAAAAATCATTTGAGAATCTAACGTAACATAAGATGATGGGGTGTGTTAATAATCAAGAAAAGTTGTTTGATTAACAAAATGGGATGTGTTCTTCTGTAATGGGTTTTGTACATAATGACCCTCAATTGAGTTTTGACTAAGTGCATGACCATGAAGTAGATATGTCCTAAAGCCACACACACAATGTTCTTCATTGTTTGCTTGCAAATTATAATTTGCATGCATGAGTATATCGTTTCATGCGGTTTAGCCCACGCTAGACACTCATTCACCCACAATTTATTTAAGGAACCATTTCACAAGATGGAACAGTGAGGAGGAGTTGCATTCATACGATTAATGCGTTTATTGGTTGTGGGATTTACCCATACGTTAACATCCCGACCCTAACTATTGACTTGGAAAGAGCCGAGGTGCCACTAACCTTATGTGACATCCCTGAGAAACTAACTATGGTGACCCACATTTTTAATACGTGATTTTTAACAGAATTCCTTAAAAAAATATCGCATTAATAACTTCGAAGGACCTTTTGAGGTTTAGTGTATTGGAAACTAGGTAAAAAATACATAAATTGCCTAAGGAAAACATAAACATGAACTTTACTTAATCCCCTTGAAGGACCCCTTTATTAATTCATCCTAGGAGACCTCACTACAAGTGATTTCTTGAGGACATACATTAAACAAAAGGGTGAACATAAAACCCAATAAGAGATAAACAAAGAAAATGAGTGATTGGCATGGATAAAACATGAGGCATAACATGAGAGCATAATCCTAAGTATGTATAACATGGAAATGTGGCTACAACATAAAAATGAAACATTCATAATCATATCATTAAGACTCAATACCAAGGTGTCGTAAAACATATTACCAAGGTATCGTAAACCATATCATTTCTAGTGATTAATTCTTTACCCAATGTATTGAAACGCTATAAGGACGCAATCTTCATATGTCTTAATTCATGTGCGCCACATAGATCATAATAAAGCAATCCTCAAGAGCATGTATGAATAAAAAATCACGAGTTAAAAAAAACAAGGACTGCACAAACGTTGAAAATTAAAAATTCCTTTTAAAACATTTCATACAAAAAGATGTTTATAAATCATAGTAAATGGGTTTGCATGTGAAGGAATTAAGGTTTTGTGAAATAAGGACAAAATGGAAAGAATTTAATGAAGGTTCCGGGCACAGCGGAAGCGCGTGGGTGGATGTGCCCACTTGGCTTTTTTTCATTAACAATGATCAATCCGGGATCAATACGACGATAAACGCCAGTCTCCATGGATCGAATCACAGAAATGGATAAAGAAAAGGAAAGTCCCAAAACCACAAAGTAGGATCGTTATAGGTTGATTATAATTAATTTAATCAATTGAAAAGAAATACTTTTTGGGTGTTCTTTCTTCGTTGATGTTCTTGATCACGTTCCGATGTGATTCATCGTTGCGTCGCAGAAGCCAAGTGTAGACTTCTTCTAGCGGTGATCCACATGTGTACCTCGTATCTCGGGACGTCGCCAAAGGAGTCTTCAGGTGCTAGCGTGGAGAAACCTTTGCTTTCATTGTCCGCCTTAGATCGTCTTGATCCGATGGAAGATGATCTCTCTCGGTCTTGAGAGCATTCTTGGAGGAAGAGGTTCTTTCAGCCTTGAAAGAATTCTCCAGAGTTGTTGTGCACAACGATTCTCTTGTGTGTAGAAAAAGAGTTGGGGTTGTGAGGATATTTATAATCAGGTTTGAGGTTGTAGAGTTACGACAATAAATAAAGGCATTATGCATTTTATTTATTTCATTGACTCTTATTTAAAACTCCATGTTGAATAATTAATTTCTTGACATGCGCCCACGCTGATTATAATAAATATCATTTAAAACAATATTATATCTTCAAAATCCCGACTGGAAAAAATACACGGCGTGTACATTCAATGTACACGGCGTGTATATATTGTTTTCATTTATTCATTTCCTTTCCATAATGAAAATTACACGGCGTGTAATAATTAATACACGGCGTGTACTTGTTTTCCATGAAAAACTATACGGCGTGTAATATTTAATACACGGCGTGTATATCTTGTTTTTCATTTCCTTATTCCTCCAATCATTAAAACGATCTAGGCTTCCTTGAATAATTATTAAACCACTTATGTGAATAATCTTTATTCTACTTGAGATACTTGAATACACTTAGTGTGTGACCCTATAGGCCTCTTTCTCGTTGGCATTAGGCGAGCTTGCCTAAAGTCCAATATTACTGTCTAGCAACGGGTCAAGGCACCCAAGAGAAAGAAGTTGACGCCGCATTTACGTATCACCTCATACGAACGATTACTGTGTAATTTAATCCCTTTGTCTCGATATCTCATCAAGCAGGTTTCATTGCAGTGTCATAAACCTATATGCTTGATCCATCGTTCTTTGACTACCTGAAATAAACTCGTCGTTCACACCATGGCCATGGAATTTAATGCGACAGTTCTATTTCAATCAAAGGGACGAGATATCAACTTCCATAAATGGAAGGGACAAATCCTTCCTCGACTTATCCAATAACAACATGTCACTCGTGACGCACCCAACGTACCCTACTTCCCGCCAACTGTCTGCGTGACTGTCACACCCGGACTCCGCACTATGGCAATGACTTTTAATTTTATTCTTATTCTATAATTTTTATTTGGAATTAAATTTTGTTATGTCGAGATGCGTGATGGACTCGACTTGAGTTTTGCGTTGCTGATAAATGTGTGTATTGACTTAGCAATGCCTAATACTTTATTTTAATTATTTTGGGCCTTGTTTATAAATTTGCAGTTTGAACCGGTTTATATATATATATATATATACACACTTGGGTTGTTATATGGCACGCGGCTGTGTGCGTGACCGTGCGTAGTGTCCATCCTTGGTAAGAAAATGTTTTTGAATTAAATTTGTTAGTTTTTTGAGAGTGTGGCTAAGCGAGCGACCGCGTACGTGACCATGTGTGGTGTCTAACATTAATAAATAATATAATATTATTTTGTTATTATTAATTAGGAATTTGTTTATTCTTTCAAATTTCATTTATTTATTTTATTTCATTTTATTTATTTATTTTTATTTCATTTTATTTATTGTTTTTTTATTTCATTTTATTTATCTATTTTTATTTCATTTTATTTATTTCTTTTTCTTTTATTTCTTTTTTTCCCTCTCCCTTCATTCTTTTATTTCTTTCTTTTGCTTTTTTTTTTCTTTCCTTCCTCCCTCACCTCCCTCGTCGCGCTGCTCTTTCCCCCCAGCGCCGAACCCCAACCCCCTCCTCTCTTCTCCCGGCTCGCAAACCTACCCCCCCTCGCAAACCCTAGCCGGCGCGCCCCTCCTTCTCCGGTGACCCCCCCTTCATCCAACCTCCCTCCCGCGGCTTGCCTCCGGCGCGCGCCACTCACCTGGACGAGACCGCCGGCATCCCTCCTCCCGTTCGGCCAAAGCCCAGGCCGCCTCCTGCTCCGGCCACACCGAACCACCGGCGGCCATCCCCTCCCTGCGCCGCTGCTGCCCTCTTTTCCCCCCCTGGTGACCGTGCGCCGCCCAGCCTCCCGACCTCCCTCTCACATGGCGCGCCGCCCTGCCTCCCGGCCTCCCGCCGCCTTGCCTTCGTCGGCCTCCTCCGGTGACCACGACCCCGCACGCCGTCCCGCTACCTCATGCTCGTCATCTGGGGTTTGCTCTGAGTTCCTTGTGGTGCAAACATCGTGCGATTGAAGTTTCGCACTGATATTTGAAATTCCTCCATATTAGGTATGTGATTCTGTGTATAACCATTATTTGATGCATTAATTTGGGAGTTTAATTAATTCAGTTTGTTTATTTATTTATTTGCAACATGCGAGTTTAATTCTTTTTGAGATTTGATATACTTTTGATTTTTCAATAGTATGTTGATGCAATATGTGTACAAATTTCGGTGCAAACCTGTGTTGAGATGTTTATCACCATTTTATAAATTGTGTATTAAATTTGTTAGAATGTGCAAAGGGTGAAATTGGTTGTATTTGATTTTTGATGTGCATTTATTTTGTTAGTAGTCTGTTGGTGAAATATGAGTGTGTTAATGTGTGAAAAACCTATGATGAACTATTTATTAGTGTTTAATTAATTGTTTTGATAGTTTGTTAAGACGTGCAAGGGATGCGGTTTGTGTTTTGATGCGAAGTTAAAATGCATTTTATCATAAAAGAGATTTTGGGTGAACTTTTGGTATTCACAGTTAAGCGAAATGTTTTGAAACTTTTTAATAAATTTTCTTAATAGTATTTTTGAATTTTAAAAGTGTTTTTTTTATTGTGCAGTTGGTTTATTATGTTTTGCACGGGCTGCGTTTTCTGTTTTGACAAGTGAGTGGTGTGTGTTTGGCCTTATAAGAGGTTTTGGGGTAGGCTTTTGTGTTCAATGTCTTGTAATACCACTTGGAGTTGTTTTATAAAATTTTTAAGTGGTTTATAAAATCTTGTAAAGTGTGTGAAACATGTTTGTATATTGTTTTGGTGTGAGTGTTTTCAAAAGTGGGTTTGAGCATACATATAAGGGTATATGTGTGCGGATATTGTTGTGACAATCATTGTAAGTGTTCAATTAATTGTTTGTGTAGTGCGAAATGTGTTTTTGTGGGTACTTGAGGTGCGTGGGTGCTGGAAAAGAATTTTTGATGGAAAATGTACCACTTTGAGCATGCTGAAATGTTTTATAAATTGGTCAAATGTTTGATTATGTGTTTGAATTATTTCATTAAATTATATGTGTAGTGTGTTGTACCTCGCTGCGATGATTTTGGGTCGCGGGAATATGTGCAATGCACCTAGGGGTGTATATATGTATAAATGCATGTGCGTGTATGTGCCAAGGATCAGGTTGAATGTTCGTCTTCAATCAGCGACATGTTGAGGTAGGTCCCCTATGCCCAAACTTTTAATTTGAAATTCATAATTGCTTGATTGTTTTAAAAATATGTTTTACACTATGCTATATATATACATGCTATGGAATCTGATTGCGGTTGCTAGAAACTATTATGCCTTGTATTGGTAAATTGAAATGTATTTCAAAGCCGTTGGTCTTAAGTGACTTTTCTTGGAAAATTGATTTCTTAAGTGGTTTTGAATTGGTAATGTGTATTTCCAAAGGTGTTTGGCCTTTTGGCCGGTTGATTTTAAAAAGTGTTCCCTTTATGTAATTAAGCATGTTTGGCATCTTAAGAATGTTTTATGAAATAGAAAAACCTCTATTGAGGCCCGTTTGACACTTTAAGATTTGGTTTGCAAAAATAGAAAACCCCTTTTTAGTCATTCCCCTAAATTTGAAAATAAAATGTGATGCAAGTGTTTATGAGCGGTTTGTGATATATGTGCCTAGTTTATTGGCTTGTGCGTGATTGTGTGATGTAAAGAGGGGGAATGCACTTAAGTAGGGAGAGTGGTGGTGAGAGGTTGTATGAGTTTTAGATAAAGAAAGTATAATGTACTTGTTTGATTGCTTGATAAAGAAAACTCACCACCATTTGAAATAGAGCACAATGGGAAACCCGGGTATCTAGGTGGGTGACCAGGACTAGTACGCTATATGACACGGCAGGGGTTCGTCCCGGTTTGTCTAGCAGGATTGACGCAACAACACTAACTACACATATGAATTTCCGAGGGTCGTGGCCTTCTAAGCCACGTTTTCTGAGGGTCGTGGTCTTCTAAGCCACGTTTCACCGAGGTACGAGATCTCTAGGTTCCCACTTGTTCTAGCTGCCGATAGGGATTACCCATAGTGCTCATTTGTAACATGATGCTTGTGATGTAACTTCCTTTTCAGTTGTTTCATACCTGATGTCTTGTTTGTAAAAAAAAAAATCACATTTTATTCCAAACTGGTTTCTTTTCATTTTGAAATGTTAATGCACGCTTGGAACCTATTTTGAAAATGTAGTAAGAGTGAAGTGATTTATTTGAAAATGCAAACTCATTAATTGAATTTGAAAAGAAGGGAAGACATTATTTTATTATATCTTATTTTTCAAACTGGCATGACTGGATTTCTTACTAAAGGCTGGGGCATAGGACGTGGTTACATTTTTGGCTTTCCTACTGAGCATCTCGGTGCTCACGCATACTTTACTTTTCAGTTGCAGGTTTCAATCTTGGATCGCTCTTGGGAGCGAGTGTGGTTGTCGTACCGTGGTGATCCACGGGGTCACCTGAGGTATGTCACGTTTCTTTGTTTATTCCTTTTTCCGCTGCCACGTTGTTCAGTTTATTTTTCCTTTATTTATCTGCTTATTCAGTTTATGTTTATTAATCTTTGTCATGGTCCAAACCGTTCCCAACTGGTTTGTTTTGATGCCCAACACTAGTTGCCAGCCCGTGGGGATCGGGAACGCCCTTTGGGCCATGTCGCAGATCGGGTCGGGCGTTGGGTCGGATGACGATCCGGCCTGGTTCGTGACAAAATGGTATCAAAGCTGCCCTTGTTATTTGGGGTGTCAAGTAGCTTGGTGATTAGGTGTGTCGGGACTCGAGAGGTAGGTGCGGGAAGGACGTCATGAACCCTTGCCCGTCCCGAGACTCGAGTTGCCAGGGGTAGTTTGAGATTTGAATTTTCTTCTTTGGATTGGTATGTTTGAATGAGGGATGACAAGGGAAGTGATCCGATGTTACACGACGAGCCTGCATGGAGTAGCGACCCATGTACGGCCCGAGTGCACGGTTCAAGATGCTTCTTGTGGTTGATGCTTGCTTGGAGCATGGCCTGCTAAGCCATGTTACCGGGTTGGTATAACCACTAGTCCCTTATTTTTGGATGTTTTAATGTGAGTTATGTTTAACCTTCATTTTGGTTGGTGTGAGTACATCTCAAAAATGAAAATGGATTTTTGTGAAGGTGTTTTCAAAAGGGAATACGGTCGTTGGAGTGGAAAATGGTTTTTGAAATGGAAAACGTTTTGGAATTTTGAAATGTGTTTCTTTAATGATAAGTGACTTTCTCAAATTGGTCGGGAATTTGTGCTTCGTGCTTAATGGTCTGTTTTGGAAATGAGAAGTGTCTTGAATTGACCGTTGGTATTCCTATGAGTGATCACATAAATTGAGGTACGCATGTGGCAAGTGGGGAATTGGTGATGTGAGTGGATGGGTGCTTGAGCTAGCACAGGGATATGTATGTGTGAGACTTAATGGGATACCAATGGTGGATATTTAAGTTGTTTTGTTTGATGAAAGATGGTTTTCAAAAAGGGTTTTTCAAATGTTTATAAAAGTGAGTGAGAAATTGTTTAGCGTTCTCTTTTCGTGTTGGGTATTCTTTTTCGCGAGTTCTTGGTTGTGACGTACTGAATTGTGGTTGGAATAGTGATTTGAGTTTGAGCTTTCGTTCGTGATTGAGGTGTGGAATTTTGATTTATGATGAGTTTTGATTCGGATTTGTGCCTCTTGTTTTTGAGTATGCTACCCAGAAAAGTCCCAGAAGTTTCTAGTGAGCCTCTCCTAGTTGTTGGTTTTACCCAGACTCTTAGCAGGGTGGTGGAATTGAATTCTTTTCGGTTGTTGTTCATATTCCGTGGTGATCATGATCTATCGAAGGTAGTAGACTGGCATGGTGAAATCGTGGGTGTTTTCAGGTTATTGGGAACTCCCAAAGCTATGAGAGTCCGTGTTGGTTCGGCTCCGTTTGAAGGTGCAACTTTGGATTGGTGGAGGAAATAATCCCAGCATCGTTGCATGATGGTATGTCTTGGAAGGTGTTTAAGGCGACTCTCGTCTGATGGTTTATACCTGAGGAAGTAAAGGCGAGGAAAGTGGCAGAACTAGTGGGTGTCGAGTAAGGCCAACGAGCAGTGAAGGCCTACGTGGGACATTCCAAGGGGTTGATTCCATTTTCTCTAGAGGTAGCGTCTTGGAATCAGTTAAAGTTTCTCTTGTGTGGGGTCTTCGTCTAGGGTTCCAGGACCATTTCTTTTTGGTGTTCGGGAAGGTTCCCCATCTGGTGATGAGGGAGAATCGGAGGAACCTGTCTCAGACAAGTCTTCTTGTCAATTCCATCTTCTATTAGTTGGGCCACCCCTTGTTTGCTCCTAGTGTGCTCGGTTTGGGTACTCTAAGTCGCCTTGTCATCATCCTCCGAAGGCTTGCCGTCAGTATGGCTATTTGGGACAATTGGAGAGGTTTAGCTTGCGGCATTGTTAGCTGGAGTCTCGACTGAAGGATGTCAGCTCCTGACTGCGGGGCAGCAGATGCTTCAAGACATCAGAGCTCCAGCCACAGGTCTCGGAGTGAAGTCTTTCACGCAGTCAGGAATCGTAGGGTGTGGGCCACATTGGTCTAACTTTTGTCTCCAGTGCTAAAATAGGGACAATTTAAGTTTCTCGGTTCAAGCGTCCTCGCCCTTGAAGGTTCTGTTTTTCTATAAGAGGCATAAAAGTCTCTTTTCTCGTTGCAGTCCTTGTTCTTGGAATATCCCACTATGGTGGTAAGAAGGCAGAGTGATCTCGTCTTTTTGAAAATTCCAGTAGTTGCGCCTCCTCAAATGTGACCGTTTTTGTTTTAGTACATGATCGTTTTAGACATGCTCCCCTCTTGTGGAAATGATGAGTCATAGTTAAGTTCGTTTTTTTGGGTAGAATTCTTCTGTGGGTTTTCTCATGTCGCAGTGGGTTCTGGTTTGGGATTGGAAGTTCTCAGGTCGGTTTATACTGGTTGGTTTAAGCTAGTTGGTTCTTAAATGGTGGGGAGACTCCCCATGAATCTTGTCGTTCCTTTTTTCGAGGTTTGGCCTGTGTGGCGCTTCCCTTGTGGATCAAGTTAGCAGTTCCAGAGTTAGTTCATGCTAAGAGTCTCAATGTCGGTTGTGCTAGTCGGGTTCTTGTGGTGGGGAGAACCCTCCTCTTTTCATGATGGTTCTTCTCTTCTCAGTTTCCCTCAGAGTTGGTCGGGTGTGACCGAGGGAGTGAAAAGTCATACCAAGTTCGTGATTTTGTTGGCCTCGTTCAATTTCAAACTCGAGTTTGATTCCTCATTGGGCCGGGTGACTTTCTGGGGGTAGAAAGTGTCATGGTGGGGAGAATTGTCACACCCAGACTCCGCACTATGGCAATGACTTTTAATTTTATTCTTATTCTATAATTTTTATTTGGCATTAAATTTTGTTATGTCGAGATGCGTGATGGACTCGACTTGAGTTTTGCGTTGCTGATAAATGTGTGTATTGACTTAGCAATGCCTGATACTTTATTTTAATTATTTTGGGCCTTGTTTTTAAATTTGCAGTTTGAACCGGTTTATATATATATATACACACACTTGGGTTGTTATATGGCGCGCGACTGTGTGCATGACCGTGCGTAGTGTCCATCCTTGGTAAGAAAATGTTTTTGAATTAGATTTGTTAGTTTTTTGAGAGCGTGGCTAGGCGAGCGACCGCGTACGTGACCATGTGTGGTGTCTAACATTAATAAATAATATAATATTATTTTGTTATTATTAATTAGGAATTTTTTTATTCTTTCAAATTTCATTTATTTATTTTATTTCATTTTATTCATTTTATTTATTTATTTTTATTTCATTTTATTTATTTATTTTTATTTCATTTTATTTATCTAATTTTATTTCATTTTATTTATTTCTTTTTTTCCCTCTCCCTTCATTCTTTTATTTCTTTCTTTTGCTTTTTTTTTCTTTCCTTCCTCCCTCACCTCCCTCGTCGCGCAGCTCTTTCCCCCCAGCGCCGAACCCTAACCCCCTCCTCTCTTCTCCCGGCTCGCGACCCTACCCCCCCTCGCAAACCCTAGCCGGCGCGCCCCTCCTTCTCCGATGACCCCCCTTCATCTGGCCTCCCTCCCGCAGCTTGCCTCCGGCGTGCGTCACTCACCTGGATGAGACCGCCGGCATCCCTCCTTCTCCCGTTCGGCCGGAGCCCAGGCCGCCTCCCGCTCCGGCCACACCGAACCACCGGCGGCTGGTTGCGCCCAAATTTACCCTATCGGTAAAAGCGATCGATGTAATACATGTAGGGGTCGAATCCACAGGGACCGAAGAAGTAACCTTGAGAAGCTATGATTGTGTGAAGGATGGGCTAGGAAGTAGCCGACTTTGGGTTTGATTTTGGATGGTTTTTAAAGAACACTAATAAACCTAAGTGAATTCAATTAAATGGAAATGGGTTGATCTTAGGATTATGCTCGGGGTGGATTGAATGAATTTTACTTCATTAGACAATTTTGGTTTTATTAATTTTTGATGAATCCATTCTTCAAAAATAACATTACATTCATCATTTTATGGTTTGGTGCTTACTAAACACAATTACTAATCCCGTATACACTTAGAGAACCAAATTCACGATCTCCCCGAGGTATATGGTCATTTAGTAATTGAATTTAGTTTGCTCAAACACAGTAAAGATGAAGAGTAGAAATAATTGAAGAATGGATGTCTTAAATTAATTATCCAATTAACAAGAATTCGTTCATAAAATAACATTCAATCCAGCCTTTGCATCCTCCTAAGATCACCCCATTAAGGGTTTATCCCTCCATTGATGCTATACTCTCAATGGTTGGAGGAATATGACTAACAATAATTGGATTGAAGAATTTAAAACTGCGGAAATAACGAGCACTCCTCCGTGTGTGTGAATGAAATTCACACCTATGTGCGAACTAATTCACAACAACACAGAGATATCACTGTGCTTTGTGATAATAAAGTTTTAATAAATGAAATGGAAAATATAGAAGAGAAAGAATTTGATTAAGAACATAAATATACAAAAAAAAAACTTACATGGAAATGGAAAACATTACAAAGGAAATTTTGAAGCATAACCTTACAATGAAACAAGCAACAAAAGTTGTTAAGAAAAATTTCCACACCTATTCCCTTCACCAATAGCTCCTTATATAGGCATATTAGGAGCCTTAGGTCCATACCCCAATAATTAATTCACCCCCAAAAATTAATAGAGTCAAATGGAGGGTGAATAATCAAAATGAAATTGATGTTTCAAATTTGACACGGAAAACTGTCCAGATTCGTCTACCATATCGACGTGTGAATTCAAAAATGAAGAATGCCGAATCCGGAGGGGTTGTAGAAGGGAAATATCTTCTTCCATCCGTCCTCTATGAGCTGTAACAATTTCAGGAAATTTGGATCATCCGTTTGGAAGTTATGGTCGAAATGGTGGGACGCATTTATGTATATTAATGTCGGGTCCACCATTTAAATCTCAACTTCAGATCCCTTTATCATCATGAAAACATCAGAATTATCTCCATCCACAGTTGAATAAAATGATCCTCATATATTTATCTTTCTAATGTATAAATTTGAACTTCATTGGGCTTGGTTTCTGGGCCCCACATTTGTTTGATGGGCCTTAGGCCCATTATGCTTTTTCCAGCAAGTTTCTGCCTTCAGGCACAAAATTCTCCATCTTTTTTTTGGGATTCATCCAGCGGACCTAAAAGATAAAATATTCCAAACAAAGTGATAAATCATATCCCAAAATTTCAAATTCAGAAAGTGAATATAATATTGTCAACAAACAAATGAATGATTGGGACCAAATTTACATTTTAAACATGAATTGCATTTTTGATGAGAAATGAAGTTTTATTTATGTAATGCACTAAAAACAATGTTTATGGACTTTGGAAAAATGAATATAAAGATATTAACAATTAATATTATCCACTTTCAGTGACTAATCAGCGGCCATCCCCTCCCTGCGCCGCTGCTGCCCTCTTTCCCCCCCCCGATGACTGTGCGCCGCCCATCCTCCCGACCTCCCTCTCCCATGGCGCGCCGCCCTGCCTCCCGGCCTCCCGCCACCTTGCCTTCGTTGGCCTCCTCCGGTGACCGCGACCCCGTACGCCGTCCCGCTACCTCATGCTCTTCGTCTGGGGTTTGCTCTGAGTTCCTTGTGGTGCAAACATCGTGCGATTGAAGTTTTGAACTGATATTTGAAATTCCTCTATATTAGGTATGTGATTCTGTGTATAACCATTATTTGATGCATTAATTTGGGTGTTTAATTAATTCAGTTTGTTTATTTATTTATTTTCAAGATGCGAGTTTAATTCTTTTTGAGATTTGATATACTTTTAATTTTTCAATAGTATGTTGATGCAATATGTGTACAAATTTCGGTGCAAACCCGTGTTGAGATGTTTATCAGCATTTTATAAATTGTGTATTTAATTTGTTAGAATGTGAAAAGGGTGAAATTGGTTGTATTTGATTTTTGATGTGCATTTATTTTGTTAGTAGTCTGTTGGTGAAATATGAGTGTGTTAATGTGTGAAAAACCTATGATGAACTATTTATTAGTGTTTAATTAATTGTTTTGATAGTTTGTTAAGACGTGCAAGGGATGCAGTTTGTGTTTTGATGCGACGTTAAAATGAATTTTATCATAAAAGAGATTTTGGGTGAACTTTTGGTATTCACAGTTAAGCGAAATGTTTTAAAACTTTTTAATAAATTTTCTTAATAGTTTTTTTGAAATTTAAAAGTGTTTTTTTATTGTACAGTTGGTTTATTATGTTTTGCACGGGCTGAGTTTTCTGTTTTGACAAGTGAGTGGTGTGTGTTTGGCCTTATAAGAGGTTTTGGGGTAGGATTTTGTGTTCAATGTCTTGTAATACCACTTGGAGTTGTTTTATAAAATTTATAAGTGGTTTTTAAAATCTTGTATAGTGTGTGAAACATGTTTGTATATTGTTTTAGTGTGAGTGTTTTCAAAAGTGGGTTTGAGCATACATATAAGGGTATATGTGTGCGGATATTGTTGTGACAATCATTGTAAGTGTTCAATTAATTGTTTGTGTAGTGCGAAATGTGTTTTTGTGGGTACTTGAGGTGCGTGGGTGCTGGAAAAGAATTTTTGATAGAAAATGTACCACTTTGAGCATGCTGAAATGTTTTATAAATTGGTCAAATGTTTGATTATGTGTTTGAATTATTTCATTAAATTATATGTGTAGTGTGTTGTACCTCGCTGCGATGATTTTGGGTCACGGGTATCGAGGATCGCTGCATGTACATGCATACGGTAAGACATATATATAAATATTCCCTCATTGTGAATATTACCTCATGGTGTAGGGAATATGTGCAATGCACCTAGGGGTGTATATATATATGTATAAATGCATGTGCGTGTATGTGCCAAGGATCAGGTTGAATGTTCGTCTTCAAGCAGTGACATGTTGAGGTAGGTCCCCTATGCCTAAGCTTTTAATTTGAAATTCATAATTGCTTGATTGTTTTAAAAATATGTTTTACACTATGCTATATATATACATGCTATGGAATCTGATTGCGGTTGCTAGAAACTATTATGCCTTGTATTGGTAAATTGAAATGTATTTCAAAGCCGTTGGTCTTAAGTGACTTTTCTTGGAAAATTAATTTCTTAAGTGGTTTTGAATTGGTAATGTGTATTTCCAAAGGTGTTTGGCCTTTTGGCCGGTTGATTTTAAAAAGTGTTCCCTCTATGTAATTAAGCATGTTTGGCATCTTAAGAATGTTTTATGAAATAGAAAAACCTCTATTGAGGCTCGTTTGGCACTTTAAGATTTGGTTTGTGAAAATAGAAAACCCCTTTTTAGTCATTCCCCTAAATTTGAAAATAAAATGTGATGCAAGTGTTTATGAGTGGTTTGTGATATATGTGCCTAGTTTAAAGGCTTGTGCGTGATTTTGTGATGTAAAGAGGGGGAATGCACTTAAGTAGGGAGAGCGGTGGTGAGAGGTTGTATGAGTTTTAGATAAAGAAAGTGTAATGTACTTGTTTGATTGCTTGATAAAGAAAACTCACCACCATTTGAAATAGAGCACAATGGGAAACCCGAGTATCTAGGTGGGTGACCAGGACTAGTACGCTAGATGAAACGGCAGGGGTTCATTCCGGTTTGTCTAGCAGGATTGACGCAGCAACACTAACTACACATATGAATTTCTGAGGGTCGTGGCCTTCTAAGCCACATTTTCTGAGGGTCGTGGTCTTCTAAGCCACGTTTCACCGAGGTACGAGGTCTCTAGGTTCCCACTTGTTCTAGCTGCCGATAGGGATTACCCATAGTGCTCATTTGTAACATGCTGCTTGTGATGTAACTTCCTTTTCAGTTATTTCATACCTGATGTCTTGTTTGTAAAAAAAAATCACATTTTATTCCAAACTAGTTTCTTTTCATTTTGAAATGTTAATGCACGCTTGGAACCTATTTTGAAAATGTAGTAAGAGTGAAGTGATTTATTTGAAAATGAAAACTCATTACTTGAATTTGAAAAGAAGGGAAGACATTATTTTATTATATCTTATTTTTCAAACTGGCATGACTGGATTTCTTACTAAAGGCTAGGGCATAGGACGTGGTTACATTTTTAGCTTTCCTACTAAGCATCTCGGTGCTCACGCCTACTTTACTTTTCAGTTTCAGGTTTCAGTCTTGGATCGCTCTTGGGAGCGAGTGTGGTTGTCATACCGTGATGATCCACGGGGTCACCTGAGGTATGTCACGTTTCTTTGTTTATTCCTTTTTCCGCTTCCATGTTGTTCATTTTATTTTTCCTTTATTTATCTGCTTGTTCAGTTTATGTTTATTAATCATTGTCATGGGCTAAACCGTTCCCAACTGGTTTGTTTTGATGCCCAACACTAGTTGCTAGCCCGTGGGGATCGGGAACGCCCTTCGGGCCATGTTGCGGATCGGGTCGGGCGTTGGGTCGGATGACGATCTGGCCTGGTTCGTGACAGTGACAGTTTTCGTTAGTAAATTTAAGTGTGCGAGTCATGACATGAGTTAATGATAATATTTCAGTCTAAGGTCCATTACACACGCTCATAGTAGCAATGTCTGATGACACCAAGACATGCGGAATTGCTACTGGCGGGTCTGTTCTCATAATCTCCCATCTTGGAGATTACCAAGTGTGAACTCCATGAGAGAGAGTATCATCTTCTTACGAGTACTCACACATGACGGTCTGTATACTATGTGTCCTATCATAGTATGTCATCCAATCGTAGAACTTTATTTAAGAATATTGTTATAGAATTTCAAGGTTCTCATCACAGTGGGGATCTTCCATGACCTTATCAACGCAAAAAATATTCCAGGACATTATTATTATATTATATTCATGCAGAACAATGAAATATATATAATAAGTGAACATTCCTATAATCAAAGTACAAAACAGTTGGTTCTCAAGACACCAACCCTTACATTTAATGCTCGTATCGGTAGATAATAAACCTTCTAGAAGATGGATCTTCTGTATTTTAGAAAATTAAAAGTGATAAACACAGCATTGTTAACTTTTATGAAAAGCACTACAAAATCATTTGGATTAAAATAGAAAATAATGTTAGTGTTTATGCCCAAAGTGAGGTGTTATTGGTTTAGGAACATTCTATATCATGTAATGTACATTAATGGCAATAATTTATCATTCATTTATGTTTTCTGCATAGAACATGAAAGATATTATTATAATAAACTCTAGAAATATATGTATCATTAGGTTATTCCCCATTGATGATCATAATGTCTGGTTGTGATGATATGTTAAAATCGGTATGGGTAGGATCACTTGTATGGAGATACAACCGATCACTCATGTGATACAATTTGGAGAAATTGTACCAACTTAAACTATACCACATGGATCATCACAATTTCATTGGTGTTACTCAAGTAGACACTAGCTATGGATCCTTTGGTTTGAGGTTGTAAAAAGGTTCCTTACTTATGAGGTTTTGTACTTCAGTTCCTATCTAAAAATCATTTGATAATTTAACTCAAAAAAAGATGATTGGGTGTGTTACTAATCAAGAAAAGTTATTTGATTAATCAAGATGGGATGTGTTCACCCATGTGATAGGTTTTCCTTTCAAATTCATTAAGTTCGTCCTGCATTTCCCTTATCCAATGTTGATCACCTAAAGCCTCATTAGGAGTTTTAGGTTCAAATTGAGATAAGAATGCACACTGTTCACATTCATTTCTTAAGAAACTTCTAGTTTTGACTTGTTGATCTACATCACCTATGATATTATCACTTGAATGATTCCTTAAGATTGTCAGATTCCTTGGGTTTGTAAAATGTTGTTATTCAACAACAGACTGAGTTTCTTCTAGAGGTATAACTTTAGAAAAAGTTTCGTAAATTGTTCTCTCATGTGGAGAATTTTATAACTTGGGTCAAAAATTAGTTTGAAAAAGTTCATCCAAAGATGTGGTTTGAGGTAATTTAAAAACAAAAGGAGCAGCTTCATCAATTTAACATGTACTGTTTCCTAAATAGTACTTGTTCTTTTATTAAAGACTCGATAAACCTTATTTGTTGTAGAATAGCCCAGGAAAAGTCCTTCAACAGCTTTTGGAGCGAATTTATGTAAATTATATTTAGTATTCAATATGAATAATTTACATCCAAAAACTCTGAAGTAAGAATGCTTTGAATTTCTTCCTGTCCGCAACTCATACAGAGTTTTATTAAAAAAATATCTAATTAAAACTCGATTTATAGCATAATAGAAAATACTAACTACTTCAGCCCAAAAATGTCTAGCAATTGAGTATTCACTCAACATAGTTATGGTGATCTTCTAAAGAGTTCCGTTTCTTCATTCAACTATACCATTTTGCTAAGGGGTTCTGTAACAACCCAAAATTTTATCAATGAAATTTCTTTTCTTATGCCGTGAAACTCATACATCACATAGAGGACCCAATAAAAACATTATTCTCATAAATGAAGAATGATACACTAGTCAGCAAATAAACCAATAAGAATACCAAATATTACACCAGGAAAATAAATAGAAAATAATATAATAAGAATGAGAAAATTTGTATCTACTCAATCCACTAGAATGACCGCACTCACAAACAAGCTATAGAAATAAATTTTAAAAATTGGGTAAAACCGCGAAAGCGGCACACACGCAAGTAAGAAAATCACATGTAAATCGCAAGCCTGGGGACTTGACCCCACGACCTACCCCCCAATTTTGAAGATGAAAGTATATATATAACCTTAATAGAAAATATAAGTTAATGAAAACTAATTAAAGAAAAGGTATTTATAGAAATTAAGGAACATATACCATTGGAATAATAACCTAACATTTGGAATAGTAATCTGACTGTTAGGAACAATAATTTGACTGTTGAAATAGTAACATCACCTATGAAAGTATAAATAAAATTTAGGTATCTTATAAATGAAAATATGATATATTTATATCACAATATAAATAAATAAATGTTTTAAAAATGATAAATTAAGTGTTGTTTTTTTGTAAAATGTAAATGTTTATTTTACAATTTTACAATTAATATAATGATTTTTATGAAAATTAATTTTCATAAAATAGATTAATATATTAATATTATGTTGTATTATAATTATAATATATTTTTATGAGACCTTAATTAATTTTTCAAAGGGTTATAAAATTGATTATAATATTAAAATCGATATTTTTTTAAATAATTGATGATTTTATTTAAAAACTAAATTTCTCATATTTATAAAATTATTTTCATAAAATGGATTCCATTTTTGAAATCTTCGTGTCAAAAAAATGGTTAGGGTGATTTTTCAGGATTTCTCAAAAATAGTTGAATTTTTTGTGAACAATGAAATACGGTAATTTATGGTATTTAACATTATAAGCTAAATACATGAATTTTTGAGTCATGGATGATGTAAAAATGACATAAGAACCCATTTATTCGAACTCTCATGAACTATTTATTGTATTTATTCATAGGAATCAACACTATCGATAGTCTTGAGCCAAAATAATAAACCAATGAATATAATAATCAAAACACCTCTCTCCCCTATAAATACCACCCTCTCCACCCCTTCTCCTAACACCTTATAAGTTTTAAATCTTGTCAATATTCTATCCAATTCCCTTCCCAAGTCTCTTTACCACATCCAAGATCTACAAGTATCAGCAAAAGACCAAATCCAAGTGTCTTAAGGAGGTTCTCAAGGAGACAACATTCAAGAGGTAAAATCCCCAATCCTTCTCTTTTATTTTTTTTCTTATCCTCTCCTCACATTCCCTATCCAAAGCGATATGATAACTCCAGTATCATATATATATATTCTAATTTTATTATGTTAATGGAATATCCATCATCAAATCTCTTCCATTCTCTTTTTATTTTAAAAAAGAAAACATCATCCGTGATATGTTAGTTCATTGCCTTCGTGGACAATGAGTTTTCGTTTTCTATTATCACCTTTAAGACTGGTCGTAAAACTATTATTATTGTTAAATAATATTTTAATAAGTATATTATAACTTATTTCATGTTCTGTAACAAATATATAGACATAATATTAAATAAAACGAAACTAGTTCATGATGGTCGAAAAAACTGCCAAATTAAATTAAATAATTATCATTAAAATTTTATCAAATGAATCATCCTCATACCAGAAAAATGATATATGGGACCATTTAAACTTCTGTAAGTTCATTAATACCATATAATTTAACTTCTGGAGAATTATTCCCATTTGAAAAGAACTTTCATAATTTTACACAAGCGAACCAACCATGAAACCATGAAATAAATGCTCCCGAAATAATGAAATTGAACATTATAACTCATTGTAATGACCATAAATGAACTTAATAAAATTATAAAAAATAAAATAAATATAGAATAGGTTCTGGATTAAGTAATTAATGAATCAAATATGATTATCCAGAACTTTAAGTGCAAGTGCAGAACACATTGAGACATAAGGTAAGAGATCTTTCCGAACCTCCATATTCCATTTAAGTTACATTCTCTCTCTATCTACCTCAATATATCACTTAATTATTATTATTTACTTCTTATATATTATGTATATATGTCTCAAACACATATACCATGTTTATCTAATCTTTATTTGATAGGAATATACATGTATTAAAGGTTCTGTTCTTAATTCCTTTCGAAAATCCAATTAAAGGGAATTTCTCTATTTTCTTTGCATATTTTAAAGTACCACTCAAAGAAATGTTTTAAAAATTATATGATTTATAAAAAAAATCCTTCTTATTTGAAAACTCATTTTAGTTCGCTTCTAGTTGTATGTAAATTATTATTCTTTTACCCCTTTTAAAGACTCTACCTCTTCCCTTAAAACCCCGCTTAAGCGGCACATTTCCAAGATTACTTAACCACTCTTTTTACCTGTTTTCAATTTAGTAGGTCATCATTTATCATGATATATGCTTATTTTTCCTTTATGAATTTATAAGTATGATTTAAATCCCTTCTTTAATGGATACGATTGTTATATGCCCTTTGGTTATGCTTTATGACATGATTATGATGCCCATTTCTTTCCATGGATAACCCTTATGTTTATTTCTTATGTTTGATTATTTATGTGGCACACATATGAACATGTTATGATGGGTGCACCAAGATAGTATTCCAATTCATTGAGTAATGTTTAGTCTCATGAGACGTCATTTATGGGATTAGGGAGTGAACCTAATCCGTTATGAGAATTTTTTCACCATGTGATATAGTCTTAGCAGTTAGCCTTGACTCATGTTTATTTCATGTTATATGTTACTGCCACATTATAATATTTCTATGGTCATATCATTTTATCTTCTATATGTTATGATTTCATATCTTTATTCATGATCCATGCCTTTTATGTTAGCATGTTATGCCATTTCTAACTCATGTGCTATGTTTCATTCCCATGTTTATTCCCTTACTGGGTTTTTTTAGCTCATACCTTTTGTTTATTTATTTCCTAGGTTATCCTATGAAGTTATAGGATCTCAAAGGAAGTTAGTATCTCATTACAGATATTGAATAAAAGATGTTTCTAATTTTAGTTTCATGTTTTCTATTCATGTACGTAGTCTTCCAAAGACACTAGACTATTCGATCCTTGATTTGTATTATGCTTAATATCATGTAATATTATGTGTAAAAGGCTAGGGTCACTATAGTTGGTATTAGAGCACAATCTAGTTATTTTTGGGGATTACGACTAGAAAACTTTAGTAAAAACCTCACCATGGATAACCTAGATTGAAGCTCAGAGAATCAAAAATCGGGATATAATTCTCATTTATAAGTTTATCCTTTTATGTTCAAAGTTGCCTTTTATATGATTATTAGCTAAGTATTCAAGCCCCATAATTGTATTTTATTTCTTTTTCTTAGTTAACAGAGGAAAAAAGGAGAACCCGTACTAACAATCAATGTGATAGGCAATGTGATGATTTCCCTAATGAGATGCCAAGTTTGATGAGAACGAGAGCCCATAACTTCATAACTGCACTCGTTTAACTAGATCATGTTATGAATAATAACTTGAATCATTTGGAACACCCTTCTTCTCCTAAGAAAGAGAAAGTTTTGGTCAAATACTTTATGCAAAAAGGCTTCCTATCTTTGGTGGATCTTCCGATATCCACTTTGTGAAACAATGGATTAATTCCATTGAGAAGATATTCTCTGTTCTCCAATGCTCAAAATAGGAGAAAGTCATACTGGTGGTTTATCATTTTGATGGGGAAGCTCATTAGTGGTGGAAAATGATCAAAAACAAAAAGTCTAAGGAGGAAAATGATTTTATGGATTTGGAAGGGTTTAAGAAAATATTTTTGAATAAATATTTTTCCCGAACTCTCCATCTTAAGATGGAGTGGTAGTTCCTTAGACTGAAGAAAAAGGAAAATGAATTTATCGAGCCTTATGATGTACTTGAATTTCACTTGTATTTTTATAATTTTTTAACTTTGTTTTAATTACATATTTTAACCGTTTTTAGTGTTTTTAGTTTATTTTTGTAGTTTTGTAGTGTCTGTTATTTTTGTAATTTTTAGTTAATTATATTTTAATATTGGTTATTTATTTTTATTATTAGTTTTTATTAATATTACTTCATTAGATTTTTTTCTAACACTTTTATTTTTTTAGTAATTTGATTAATATTAGTTTTATTATTAGTTTATTAATATTTATTAATATTTATTTTAATTTTCTATATTAGTATTATATATCATTGTATTGAATTATAAATATAGTAGTATTAATAATATTGGTATTAATTAGTTTCTTATTTTTATTATAATAGTATTTAATAGTAGTAGTATTAATTATAGTAGTACTAATTATATTATTATCATTTTTTATTATTAAATTAGATTAACGTTTAATAATAATATTATTACATTTAATATAGGTTTTAATTTTATCTCTCATTATATTTTTCATATTATATTAGTATATCTAATATTAAACACACACACACACAAATTTATGCATATTTATCTCTAATAATTATCATTTAATTCTAATTATATTATTATTATTATTATTAGTATCATCATCATCGTTATTATTAT
This sequence comes from Viscum album, assembly GCA_963277665.1. Taxonomy (NCBI): domain Eukaryota; kingdom Viridiplantae; phylum Streptophyta; class Magnoliopsida; order Santalales; family Viscaceae; genus Viscum; species Viscum album. Next base: position 1,592,618,742 of record OY728132.1, read on the forward strand.
TATCATCATTATTATTTTTCTATTTTTAGATAATTAGATTTGTTTGTTTTAAATTTTGAATTTTGAATTTGGAGTGTGTTTTTGTGCAGATATATGAGATTCAAGCAAGGGGTTGAAAAAATCATCTAGGGAGAAACCCTAAACAGGGGTGGCATCCCCCTCCTCTCTTCGACTCCTCTCCTCCTGAACCAGGTGGCGCGCCACCCCCTGTGCACCATCAACCAGGGAAGCTAGCCTCTCCTCTCGCCCCACCTCTCCTCCAGGAAGCACCCCACACTGTTCCCCTTCCACACTCTCTCTACTGCCCCCTCTCTCCCCTTCTCTCCCCACTGCCCCACCCTACCCCCTTCCCCCCTCTCCCTGCTGCCACCCTTTCCCCCCTCCCCCCTTCCCCTTCTCTCCCCATCGCCCAACCCTACCCCCTTTTCCCCCTCTCTCCCTGCCTCCTCCTGCCCCCATCCCCTCTCTCTCCCTCATCCAACAGAGACACCCCACACACCAGACGCCTCCTCCTCCTCCAGGACCTACATGTAGCAACCCACCACCAGGCCACACGCTTCCCTCACACCAAGCGCACCTCCTTCGAATTCAGTAGCAGATCCACACACCTTCTTAGGTGCAACAAACTACCCAAAGACTCCTCCCATTCACTAACTCCGGGAGGGTGTGATATTGGTTGATATTCATTATTTGCGCTCGACATTAACACGTGTGGAATTTTTCCTATCAGTTGGAGATCGACGGGTGGTGATAGGTTTGCACAACGAGAGTGCATACCAACACAATGACTTTTTGGCATCACAATGGTTTGGTTCTACATTGTGGTGATTGATGAAGTGATGATTATTATTAGGCGATCATCTATAGTGGATTTCGATGACCATATCAATGACACAAGCACGACGATATATTCTGTTTATTATTTTATGTGCTGTGTTGTCGCGATGACGGACTAATTCTTCTGTGTCAAAGTGTTGACGAACGTGACGATGTATGCATGCCTTATTCTATTTCTATATTTGATTGTTTTTAAAATTATTATTTTTCAATTGGATATTTACTTAATTAATTATATCTACATTTGAATTAATTGTCATTTGGAGTCTACACACTTACTTTTATGCTCATTCATGTGATACCTAATAAGTAATCATGGGTGGAGATTCATTAGAGAATTTATTTTTCTGAAATTTGGTTGCGTGTGTGATAGAATCTTAAATCACACATGAGAAAATTCTGAATAAATAAATATGTTAATTGAAAAATTAATATTTTTCATGTATCCTCCTTCAAAGTTGCATGCATGAAACTTAATTAGTGATCTAATGCAAGTGAACCCAATGTAGATAGATACTTTGACTTTGTGAGGAACATGTTGTGGCATTTCACCAAGTGATTCAATGCTATAATGACATGCAAATTATTAATCAGTCCATAGAACGAAATGACATATGATTTGTTTAAAAATTAGATTGTTGTCTAATATCATAGAATGAGATCTGATAGAATTTTATTTAAATTTGGAATCAATGATATTTAAATGAATAAATATTCAGATATGGAAATTAAATAATTGGCATTGCATGCATCTGAACGGACGTCACAACTCTGACACTTCCATATCTTCCAGTTTGTTCCATATCTTAATTTAGTTTCAGTTAGATAGTTTTAGTTAATTTAAATAGTCATTTTTAAATATTTTTTAGTATTTAGAAGTTTTATTTGTTAATCACTTTTAAAACTCGTATGCCTAAACATTCTTCCAGAGGATATTCATAGTGTCTACGCACATTTTCTCTGCGGTTTGACCCTACTTTCCACTTCTACAATAGTTTATAGGTTTATAATTTTGAAAACTTGCATGCTTTGTGATGTGTGTGCCAAATTTCTAGCACAGTTTCCGAGGAGAATAGTAACATTAAAAGTTTTTTAAAAAAGAGAGCGATTTAGGTCAAAAATTTTAAAAAACTAAAAAAAACACACAAAAATTCAAATATAATATGGGTGTTTATTTTGTCATTACAGGAAAAGTTTCAAGATACCCATATGTTCAGAATGGCATGGGTCGCACCACACAATTACAACCATTACCCACCCTACCCACCAACATTTCATGGTATGTAATACAATCTTACACCGCACATAAGATCTTCAGGCAATCCTTCTCATTTTAATTATTTTTATTCAAGTCCATGTTATGATCCATATGAGAATGTTTCACCATGTTCTGATACAAGTCCTTTTACACCATTTGATCATTTTCAAAGTCAAAGCATTCCTAATAATTTAGAACTTGATAATTCACATGAAACAAATGATTCAATAATTAGGCGCATGTTGTTTTCTGCTATCATTGAGACAAATCAGAGGTTTGAACTTCAATATGAACGTAATAAAAAGTTTCTTTCCACAAAAAAAGATCTATAAAATCAATTGAATAATTTAGAAAATCAAATGAATCATCTTTCTAAACTAGCTGCCTTACTACCACTTGATGATTCAATTCAAAATAATCACGTTGAAGAAAGTGTATTAGAGGTTCCATTTGAAAAACATTCATTGTCTAATTCTGAGGATGAGAATGCTTTGATTGATCACTCTTCTTGTAATACCATCAATAAATCCTCTCCATAACAATATAAATATTCCAATCTAATCACATTTCAAGAATATGAGAGCTCAGTCTTCCACCCTATTGAATATAATGGTCCCTCAGAAAATTCGATTTCATGTCTTTATTCTGTGGGTTCACAACCTGTATATCCCAAAGTGAAAAAGGAAACATTCAATTTCTATCAAATTAAACCTTTTGAGGATGAAGAGGACATTGAACCAGGACCCTTCTTTACCATGATGGAGTCAAAATTGAACCAAGACACTATGGATTTACACATGCAAGAGAACATCACTTCAAATGACATTGAATCATCACTTTTTTAAAATCTTTGTGAGTCTGAAACTTTTTCCGACATGGATACATATAAAACATTTCAGGAGTTATAAAACCAGTTAGTGATTGTGTTGGAGGACACTCATAATTTTTTAGAAACAATGAAACAATGATATTTCCTGGAGGATCCTAAGTTCATGGTGCCACATGTGCCAATGGAGAAATATGACGAGGGTAGTATAAAAGAAACTTTTAAAAAATCTATCATTATTGAAAAAATGGAGTCACCTACAACAATTGATCCCACCCAACTTAGTCCATGCATTGAAGTTAAAAACACTTCACTTAAAATTCCCACATATGCTAGCAATTCTCTTGACCTTGATATAATCAATGAAACTGTGGAGCATGAATTGAGTTGGAAACCAGTTGATTTTATAGTGATATTGGTTGGCAGTGGAAAAAAATTAGGATACATCATCAACCCAAATACTGAATTCAAGGATATGATGGGTATAAGTCGACCACTGAAAGAGTTTGGTAAAAACATTTATTCTATTGTGCACATTCAAAGTGGTAATTTTATTGATCTTCCCACTAATTCCCTTTGCACAAACTTTAATTATATAGCAAGTCTTTATTCAAGTGAGGCATATTCATTCCCTTATGAATTGGTATATTTTAATTTCATTAAAAAAATCCATTTTTCTAATAATATTCCATTGAGATATCATGCGGTTTTCAAGATAAATTCATTTTCAAAAAATGGATTCCACACTCCCACTTATAAAGAAGAATATGCATGGTATACATTTCCATTTGATCTTGGTAGAGTTTCAACAAAGTCTAACTGAATACAAAGTAAAATTAGTGCTCAATTAAAGATAAAAAATCATTTGTTTGTTTTCCTTTCACTGCATTTAGTTAATTTCATTTTTTTCTAAAAAAAGAGAATCCCCGAGAGTGGCCTTTTCGAACCCTCCACACTAGAGAACCCCCTCCCCACGAAGAGATAATCTGAAGATGCCCCAGCCGGGAAGGATCCCTTGCCAGCTGAGATGACAGTGTGTCCCACGGGGTAACACCTCGATCGGCGATGGTTCGTCACAACAATTCGTCAGCCAGTTGATGTGCGCCCATTCTGCCCACCTGATGAGACACCGGGTGACCCAGCAAGATGAGTGGTACATGGGAGGCAGAAATTCCCCCAAGAGTGGGCTCCCAGGAATTGAACCCCAGAACTCATCGAACATCATTGCTATGGTCCTCGACCTTGCACCACTACGCCGCCGTCGAAGTGGCACAACGTGTTGTTGGGTAACGAGGTATTGGGATGGCCTGCCCACCTGTGCACCACATGTCCCCAACGAGGCCGAAGGTGTCCAACCCTTGGGCTTAGGCTAGTTCCCAATGGGGTAGAGGGGCCCATGAGTGGTTTTCTAGAATATAGTGCGCGTTTCCTTGCGATGACTCAAACTCGGAACCTCGGGGTCAGGATGCCACCGCCTTTAACCAACTCACCCGTGCCCCGCGGGCTCATTTCATTTTTTAGTTAATAAAATGGCATGCATTTACCACAATCTGTTTTCTTTTGGAACTACACTAGAATTTATCATTCATCATATATATTTTTATCATCCACATGCTTCTGATTATGGTGTGACTTCTTTGATATGATGCATGTATGTTCTTTTCTATGTGTAGATTTTAAAGTACATCATTTTTGGAGCCTCATTAGATATAGACAGCCTTTCCATGTCTATCTGCACTTACACAAGGAAGTGTTTTATTTTTTGTTATATTTTATGCTTCCAAAAACACCATGTAAAATAACTAACTAAAAAAATGAAAATGAAAAAAAATTGAAAAATGAAAAAAAACTAACATTCTTTTCATCATTGAACCCATATGAAAACGACTACATTTTTATTTTAACATAATCAGGAACATACCACTTGTATCTCTAGGAAATTTGAGCAAATGATTCCTATTTTATATGCTTTGATCCTTGATCACATGATTTAAATGATTACTGATATCACTCCATGATTTGAAAATATTTTCTTAAAAATCGTTTATTTTTTAGACACTTTTTTATGCTCATGCTCATCTATGTTCTCCAAAAATTTATTTCGATACCCGTGAGGATTCTATCTCATTTTTTCATCATCTCTTATTTTTCTTTTTCTTTAAGGAACTGTGACCATGTTATGTCTTTTAGAACTTTCCATGTTTTTCCATCACAACGATAGGAATTTTAAAAGTTGCACTAAAATGATAAATACATTTGTTTGAGATTTTTAGCCCCTTTGAACCACTGAGCCACCTTTGAATTTTATCCATCATTTAGCCCTTAGAAACCACGAAAAATCATTTTTAAGATGATCCCACAACCGATACCCTCACCTACCTATTTCTGGAATATTTTCATGATGATTTTCAATCTAAGTATGGGGGAGAGATTTATTCATGAAGAGGGTTATTTGAGGGACAATGAGGCATTTAATGCACATGTATAGACGTTATCCCATCATGATTATATGTATTATATTTCACAATATCCATATTCATTACATATATTTTGATATGGGAATGTATATTCTTTTTGGTTCTAACAAGGAGTACTTCTGTGGTCATTACACGATAACCCTCACTTTTAGGGATACCTATAAAAGTGATGATCCATTACTCCAAGAGCTAGAGAGTTTTCTATATGACCTACTATCACTAAGATGTTACATCATATGTGTTACTTTTGAACCTTTCATTTGGATTTTTGTCTGACATTTATTTCAATGGCATTGGGAGCTGTTACTCACCGATTTTTCTGCCCATCTTATTTGAGCAAGTTATGTCCCTAAAGAAAGATAAAAAAAATGAAAAAAATAAAAACTTTGAGAGAGGAATTGGATTATATTATTATTGGGTACAAGAAACATTTTAAGTGTGGATGAACAAAATTTTGAGGGAGACATTTGAATTGACATTGACCATGCATTTATTTCAAGATTCAATCCTCCTTTTTTCCAAAAAACTATCGTAATTTTTTTTATGAACCACCACCCTGTAGCCTCATAGACATTTGAAACTAATGTGAAGTCCTTGATATTGGTGTTTTATTTTTATTTCCACTAGTGGGATGTGAAATTCAAGGAAAGCCTATGGTAAGCATGCGTGTGTTTGAGAATTGAGCAAAGCTTTGTCAATCAATTGATTGATTGATGAGAGTGATAGAGAGGTAGGTCACATGATGCATGAGTGTAATTTTTTTGTTTCAGAAATAATGTGAGAGGAAGGTAAAATATTTTTGAAAATTGAAATTTTAAATGAAGCATGATATTTTATGGGTAAAAGAGATTGAAATTTTTTAAATTTGTAATTTTTATGTTTCGATTTGTCTACGGATCTGCTTATATTATTTCTGATTGTTTTTCCCAGGAGTGAAAAGGTTTAAGTGTGGGGGGTTTGATATATATGGATTTCACTTGTATTTTTATAATTGTTTAACTTAGTTTTAATTAAATATTTTAACCGTTTTTAGTGTATTTAGTTTTTTTTGTCATTTTGTAGTGTTTTTGTTATTGTTGTAATTTTAGTTAATTATATTTTAATATTGGTTATTTATTTTTATTATTAGATTTTATTAATATTACTTTATTAACATTTTTTTCTAACACTTTTATTTTTTAGTAATTTGATTAATATTAGTTTTATTATTAGTTTATTAATATTTATTTATATTTATTTTAATTTTCTATTTTAGTATTATATATTATTTTATTGCAATATAAATATAGTAGTATTAATAATAGTGGTATTAATTATTATTTTTTATTATATTAGTATTTAATAGTAGTATTATTAATTATAGTAGTACTAATTATATTATAATGATTATTATTAGTTATCATTAAATTAGATTAAAATTTAATAATAATATTATTATATTTAAGATATATTGTTATTTTATCCAACTGCTAATTATATTTTGTATATTATATTAGTATATATAATCTTAAGCACGCACACACACACACATTTATGTATATTTATATCCAATAATGATCAGTTAATTATAATTCTATTATTATTATTATTATAATAATTATCATTAGTATCATCATGATTATTATTATTATTATCATCATTTTTTTTATTTTTAGATAATTAGATTTGTTTCTTTTCAATTTTGAAATTTGAATTTGGAGTGTGTTTTTGTGAAGATATACGGGTTTTAAGTGAGGGGCTGAAAAAATCATCTTGGGAGAAACCCTAAATAGGGGTGGCATCCCACTCCTCTCTCCGACTCCTCTCCTTCTAAACCGGCGACATGCCACCCCTTGTGCACCATCATCTAGGGTAGCCGGCCTCTCCTTTCGCCGTCCACCTCTCCACCAGGAAGCACCCCACACTATCCCCCTTCCCCCTCTATCACCCCTGCCCTCCCCTTATCTCCCCACCGCTCACCCCGCCCCTTTCCACCTCTCTCCGCCGCCCCTCCCCACCCCCCTTATCTCCTCGCCAGACCACCCCACCACTTTCCCCCCCTCTCCCCCACGGACACCCCTACCCCCCTCTCTCCCTCATCTTGCGGAAACACCCCACACACCAGATGCTTCCTCCTCCTCTAGGACTTACATCCAGCAACCCACCACTAGGCCGCGTGCTTCCCTCACACCGATCACACCTCCTCCAACTTCAGTAGCAGATCGCACACCTTCTCAGGTGTAGCAAACCAGTTGTAGACTCCTCTTATTCACTAACTCCGGGTGAGTTTGATATTGGTTGAGATCCGTTGTTCGTGCTTGAAATAGAATCACACAAAGGTTCTCCTTTCAATCGGTGATCAACGAGTGGTGAGAGGTCTGCACAACAAGAGTACAGACCGACACAATCATTGTTTCAGCAACATAGTGGTTTGGTTCGACGTTGCAGTGATCGACGGAGCAATGGTTATTATTGGGTGATCATCTATGGTGGCTTGCAGTGACCGTAGCAACGACCCAAGCACGGTGATATCTTCTATTTATTATTTTATGCGTCGTGTTATCGTGATAACGAGATAATTCTTCTGTGTTGGAGTGTTGATGAACATGATGGTGTATGCATGCCTTATATAATTTCCATATTTGATTTCCTTTTAAATTATTATTTTTTAATTGGATGTTTATTTAATTAATTATATCCATGTTTGAATTAATTATCATTTGGAGTATGCACACATACTTTGATCCCTATTTGTGTGATACCAAATAAGAAATCATGGGTGGAGATTCATCAAAGAATTTATTTGTCCGAAAGTTGGTCATGGGCATGAGAGAATCATAAATCGCATGTGAGAAAATTTTGAATAATTAAATATATTAATTGAAAAGTTTATATTTTGTGTGTATTCTCATTCAAACTTGCATGTGTGATACTTAATCAGTGATCTAATGTGAGTGATCCTGACACAGATAGATACATCAACTTTTTGAGAAATTAGTTGTGGTATTTTATCAATTTATTCAATGCTACAATGAAACACAAATAATTCAGAAGGCTAAAGAACGAAATGATAGATGATTTGTGTGAAAAATAGAATATTTTATAACATTAGAGAATGAGACCTGATAACATTTTAATTAAATTTGGAATCGGTGATAATTAAATGAATAAATATTTAGATATGGAAATTAAATAATTGACATTGCATGCACCTGAACAGACATCAAAACCTTGAAACTTTCATCTCCACCACTTTCTTCCACAGCTTAATTTAGTTAACTTATATAGTTTTATTTAATTTAAATAGTTGTTTTTAAATATTGTTTATATAACAACTCAAGTTTTTTAAAAGGAAACATTATGTTCAATAACGTACATGATATGCCACATCGAGTTTAAGCGAAAAATTAAATATTATTATTTAAATGTTACTGTTATAACCTAGCTGTTAGAATGGCGGGAATGAACAATATTAACTAAATTATTAAAATAGGGTTTACACATGTTTATATAATGATTCATTGGTTACCAAATTAATTAAAAATAAAAATAAAAACCAATTGAATATAAAGGATGTATTTTTATGAAATACTATTTAAATATGGATAATTATGTTTATAAAATAATCAAATCACTCTTGTTGGATTATATTAATAAAATATAAAATTAAATATAATGTTTAAAATTCATCTTATATGTTTTCTAGATATGATATAAGAACAAATTCAATTTTACGCATAAAAGGAGTATTTTTCAAAAAAGGCCTTTTTACCGCCCTTTGATGACGAACCCATTTTAAATCTAGTTTTTTTTAATTTTATAAATTATATTTGAAAAAATAAATTTCTTATTTGGAAGAGGGATATAAAAGAATCAAATAAATGATATTATAAATATTAAAAAAAATATAAGTTGGCATAATTGATGTCATACACGAATTTTATGGACGAATTTGATTTTTTTTGATTATTTAAAGGAGTTATTTTGAACTTATGTTGATGTTATGATATTTTTAAAAAGTCAACTAAAGAATAGTGTCAAAATTGACACTATTGGTATTTTAAAATATAAAATATTTTATTAAATGTTATAATATTTCTAAAAATCCAAGATTCAACCAAATAGTTGAGATAAGTCTAAAAATGTCATTGATGACTCATTAATTGGTCGTTTGACAAGTTATGTTAATTATTTTTAATCTCAAATTGTGAATTACTTAATAAAACGGTAAGAGTTAAAAGGGTTAAAATAAAAATATAAGGATTAAAAAAATAATTAAACTTGTATAATTTTCGTTGGATAATTATATTTTGACCCATCCTCATCCTATCTTTAAACTAAATCAATTTGAACCCATTTGGAATAGAAAATTAACTTTAATTAATTTAATAATTTTAATAATTCCAAGAGTGCCCCTGCCCTCTCATATAAAAGGGAACCCATTCTTCTCTTTTTATTACTTTTAAAAAACCTTTTTTTTTCCGGCCAAGATCTGACAAAAACCCTTCCTAGAATACCTCCTCACATTCTAGAGGCCTTATTTTAGGCAGAACACCCTCTTTAGAGGTGTTAAGGTGTTAAGCAAAGGTGATCATTTGAAGGAAAGGTAACGTTTTTATTTAAGTGTTTGTATTTTATTTCTTCTTTCACTTACTTAAAATATTCTACAACCATGATGAGATAATAAATATAGTATCCTCAATATATTGAGATTTTATTATGTTAATATCATCATCTAAATCCATCTCTAATTTCATCAAATTGGAAAATAACTTTTCGTTCGTGTGTACGGCGGACTGCCGCCTCACGAACCGATATACTTCATTTTTCATTACCATCTATAAAGACTGGTTATAATGAAGAAATAAATGTTTATATGTGATAATTTTTATATATTTATCATTATAATAGAATAATATATTAATTATGATCTTACTTCCCATGCACAAAAAATGATAATGTCATTCGTCCGTACGTGTGAACTATAACCTCCACGAAGTGATGTAATTAATTCTTATTCACCACATCACATGTATAATATATAAAAGTATATTTAAATTAATAATATGGAATTAATTATGTTATTATAATTCTGGAAAGATAAAATTATAATTACCTTCTTTCTATATTGATCATTGAGAAATGAAAACGTTACTCATGCGTACGTACGACTTACTATCTTCATGATGGTAATGCTGTTCATTTTTCATATCCATATTTAATGAATAGATTTAAAGGCATAATTGATATATAAAATTTATTATTATGTCATGAATATTATTCTAGAGATAATGGACTTATGACCACATGGACTATTGACATAATACCAAGTTCATTTTCGACTTAAGTACCAAATATTGACAAAACGTCCGATATGAACTTAAATAATTAAGTAATTGTTATAACATTGTAATAAGTGATATAAAGGGAATAATAAAATTTAAAAAGGTTCTCAAGAAATTATAAATTAACTTAAGTTTATTATTCAGTAATATAAAGATTGTACGTGATGAGTCAGACTCAAGGTAAGGGATTTCGTCTCAACCTCCTTTCATTGAGGCATAAATTGATGTTATACCCCACCTTCTTTTATATTCTATATAATCAACCCCTTTGAATTTTAATTTAATTCAATGGTTTTCAAAAGTAATATTTTTGTACGAAGCATTTCACTAAATGACAAAAGGAATGTTTTTTAACATACATAATAACAATGACTTTTCCACCGTTGTGACCATTGTTTGATATTTGGATTCCTATACAAGCCATACTATTTTTTAAAAGAAAAATAAATACCTTATTCCCTTTTTAGGTATTTTGGTATTGAAAATAGTTTTTGGAATGGATTGATAATTCAATATCTCAAAATGATATCATGTGATTTCAAAGCGGAGATGTTATTTTTCCTTTATTCTTTTTTATGCGTTATGATTATGTTATGGTTTTTGGAAATTGTTTATGTATACAGGTGGTTCCATGATAAACCAAGGGTGGGTGAGCCCATTATATCTCTACAATTCATTGGGTAATGAGACAGAGTTAAATTATCGAGGTTCTTTTAAGAGATTTAGGAAATATACCATGACATGTATTTCAATTGTGACCATGAAGGTTACTCCCTATGTAGGCGTGAAAGCTATAATGTAAGAATGATATGGGTGCCACAGGTTAACTTTATGATTTATTATTTTTATGGAGTTTTATAGGAATCTTATTATTTCATGAGGTAAGATTAATATTTTATATTTTATGGGTAAAATTTATTATTTTGTGAAAATGTTTTCATGAGTTTAAAATATTCATGGACTAACAGTTTCTTTCTTTATTTTATACCCCTTATCATGTTTTTATGCTCATCCCAAGTTTTAAAATGTTTTTAATAGGGTATAAGGATGAGTAAGATAAATGAGGATGTCAAGATTAATTTTATGAATATTTTTATCAATAAAAATAATTCAGGTTTTATTTTAGAAAGTTTTACTTGGTGAAAAAAATGGATAGTGAGTAGAAGTGTCTACTTTGTAATATTTAAGTTGTTATGTAATAATTATGGAATAATTATATAAAAATATAAACTTAAAAAGATCCTCAACATGAAAGAAATTAAATTATTGACTAAAACTCAAGATTATGCAACGTTTAAGGCTGGGGTCTTACAGTTTAGTTTTTAGAAGTTTTAACTATTAATCACTTTTAAAACTCATCTGCCTAAACATTCTTCTAGAGGATATTCCTAGTGTCTGCGGACATTCTATCTATGGTTTAACCCTACTCTCCACTTATACAATAGTTAGTAGGTTTATAAATTTTCAAATTTTCATGTGTTGCGACGCGCGTTCTAGCATACAATGAAAAATTTACAAGGATTACATGACATGCCTTTGGATTTGACAAAGTTGGATAAATTATTTAATGGATTAAATCTAAGTCTATGAAAAGACTTGGATATTAGAGACTTTTAAAACAATGAAGATATTTTCTGATGTGCTTTAAAGGTTGAGATGGATATTAGTGACTCTTACTGGTCTCTTGGAATAAAATATAAAAAGATAAAAATGTAGTTTAATATGGAGGGATCAACAAATAAATCTCATGAAGGAAAGAAAACCCAACATACCACATGTCAGAAGTGTGAGAAGAAGCATCCCAGGAATTGTCTAAAGAGAACTGGGAGATGCTTAAAATGTGGAAGCAAGGGGCATCATGCTAATTTTTGTTGAATGGATTTGAAAAAGAACACTAATTTAGAAGAAGAGAGGATGGTTCTGATCAACACTCAACCTAGAGTATAGTGTTTCAACTACAAGGAACATGGGTATTGTGTGATCCAATTCTCTAAGCCAAGGGTTGTGAGATACAATCAATGAAAACATCATCCAAGGCAGTAAGTAAGGGCATATGTTATCACTACTACTGATGTGGAGCCCGACAATGATGTGGTGATAGGTACACTAGTTATTCATTCAAGAGTAGTGAAAATACTATTTGATTCTAGTTCCACGCATTCTTTCATAGCTTGAAATTTTAGTATAACTATTTAAACACCACATCAAAATATGAATGTTGAGTTATCTGTGAGAACAATGAATAGTGAAATTATTTAATCTAAAGTATATAACTCCTCCCAATTAATATTTGTGAATTGAACCTCGAAGAAAATATCATCTTACCCCCTTTCATTACTGGAAAATGGCCATATACCCACAGTTTTCCAAAACCGTGGGTATAGGGATAGTATGAGAACCTATATCCAAGGCTTTGGAAAACTATGGGTATAGGTCACCTATACCTACACTTTTTTTTGTAGAACCATGGGTATAAGTATTTTTTCAAGACCTATACCCATGGTTTTGCAGAAACCATGGGTATAGGTTTTATTCAAGACCTATACCCATGATTTTTCCATACCATGGGTATAGGTTTTTTTTCAAGACCTATACCCACACTTTTTGAAAACTGTGGGTATATATTTCTCATGTTGTGGCGGGAAAATAAAAATTTCCACGAGAAATTTTTTTCAGGGGAACACCTATTCCCATGGTGTTCTACCTATAGCCATGGTTTAGATAAATATATATAATTAAATATAAATTTATACATTAGTAAGTGAATATGGTGTAGTGGTCAGGCACCAAAACCATATAGAGGCGGTCCAGGGATTGAAACCCGCGACCGCCGATTCTTTAAAACCTATACCCACAGTTTTAAAACTGTGGGTATAGGGTTATTGACATGGTGGAATGCACATATACCCATGGTTTAGAAACCGTGGGTATATTTATTTAAAACCGTGGGTATAGGTTAGGGCTATACCGACGCCTCAGTTTCCCACGATTCCTTGAAATCGTGGGTATATGATAAATTTCTAGTAGTATTTGGTGGAGTTTGATGCTATATTGGGAATGGATTGTCTATATTTATACAAATACAAAATCAACTGTTGGGAAAGGGAGATCACTCTTTACATCCCAAGGCATCCCCCAATTCTGTATAATTGTAAGGTGGAGGATGAATATCTTTCAAAATCATTGTCTCAATTATTGATATTATTTCATTATAAGAAAAATATTTGGCTCAAATGATTGATACAAAGGATAGAATCACGATTGAAGAAATTTCCATCACGAGGGACTACACTGATAAGTTCCCTGAATCATTTCATGATCTTCCTCCAGACTGAGAGACAATTGATCTTATACTTTGATCTCTACCTATATCAAAGAATCCTTAAAGGATATCCACCATTGAGTTGGAATATCTGAATAAGTAGTTACAAGAGAATTTGAAAAAGGGTTTTATATGCCTGAGAGATTCACTGTGGGGTGTGCCAATCCTATTCATCAAGAATAAATATTGATCAATGTGCCTCTACATTGATTATTGTGAACTCAATTAAATCATGATAAATAACAAGTATCCCCTAATACAGATAGAAGACTTGTTCGATCAACTACATGGGTCCAAGTATTTCTCTAAGGTGTACCTTCGGTTAGGATATCACCAATTAAAGTTTAGGAAGGAAGATATTCCCAGGACTTCCTTTTGAACAAGGTATAGAAACTATGAGTTCATAGTGTTTTCATTTGGAATCACTAATTCTCTACTAATTTTCATGGACTTAATGAATATTATCTTTATATATTACCTCAAAATATTTGTGGTAGTATTTATTATGATATTATGATATACTCCAAGAGAAAGGAGGAACACAAGAAGCATTTTAATACAATGTTAAAGACTTTTCAGAGGGAGAAACTATATGAAAAGTATAGTAAATGTGAGTTCTGGATGGAGGAAGTATTATTATTGGGTCATGTTATCACCAACAAAGGAATATATGTGGAACCTTTTAAGACAAAGGAAATTGAGGAGTGACCCATACCAATATCTATAATGGAGATCTGTAGTTTCCTTGGTCTAATTGGGTATTAATGAAAATTTATGAGGAACTTCTCACACTTTTCAAACCCACAAACCAAGCTGACTTGGAAGGGAGTAATGTTTGTTCAGACTAGTGAATGTGAAGTCTTCTTCAAAGAGTTGAAAAATAGTTTCTATTACTACACTAGTGCCTACACTACTCACAAGTGGGGAACTATTTTTTGTATACAATGATGCTTGAAATGATGGTTTAAGATGCGTACTAATGAAAAATGATAAAGTGATAGCCTATGCCTTAAAGAAGTTGAAAGTTCATGAGTAATACTGTACCACACATGATCTGGAGTCGGGAGCTGTGATATTTGCATTGAAAATTGGCGATATTAACTCTATGGGGAGAAGTGTGAGATATATACTAATCATAAGATCCTAAAATATACATTCACATAAAAATATATTAATACGTTCCAGTGAATATGGTCAGAACTCATCAAGTATTATGACTTATCAATTCACTATTATCCTAGAAAAGAAAATAAAGTGACAGATACTCTAAGTAGAAAGGATCCTATAACTTTATCAATGATGAGAATTGAGAAGGATCCAATATTATTAGACTTGAAATGTAGGGACATGAGAATCATAAAGGAAGGTACATCATCATTCCTTTCACAAATGATTTCTCAACCATCTCTTTTAGAGAAGATAAATGATGCTCAAAGAAATGATGTGAAAATTCAAAAAAAGGTGAATACTATAAGAAAGGATAAATACTCAAAGTTAAAAATTTATGAGGAAGAAGTTTTAGGATTTGGTTCATGACTATGTGTACCATACAATCCAGATATAAAGAAAGATCTTATAAATGATCTATATAGATCAACCTTTTCTATTCACCTAGGGAGCATAAAGAAGTATCGAGATCTTTGAGAGCACCTTTTTTGGAAAAATATGAATAATAAGATCACTAAATATACATCAAAGTGTTTGGTATATCAGAAGGAGAAGTCTAAAAGGAAAAATTATAAGGAGAGGATGCGACCTCTGCCCATACCTACATGGGAATATGAAAACATCACTATAAACATTATCATTGGACTTTCGATGACATCCAAAGAAAATAATACTATATGAATCATTATGGATCATCTTACAAATAATACTCAATTTATTGTGATTCAAGAGGGATTCTCACTCAACCAAATTATACGGATATACATTATAGAAGTGATGTGGCAGCATGGAGTACCATTATCGATTATATCCAATCATGATCCAAGATTTATCTCAAAGTTCTGGAAAAGTCTCAAACATTCTCTAAATATCGAGTTGAACTTCAGTAAGACTTATAATCCCCAAACCGATAGTCAATATGAGGAGACTATTCATACACTGGAATAAATTTTGAGATCATGATCTATGGACTTTAAAGGAGTATGGGACCAACATTTACCTATGTTCGAGTTCTCTTATAATAATAGTTCCCACTCAAGCATCCAAATGGATCCATATGAATCTCTTTATGGTTAAAGATATAGAACACCTGTATGATGAGATGAAGTTGGTGAATGTAAGTTGTTGAGACCTGAAATGGTTGATAAAATGAAAAAAGGTAAATTCCATCCAATAGCATATCCGAGCTTCCCAAAGTTGACAGAAGAGTTATGCATATAATCGTCGATGAGACTTAGAATTTGAGGTTGGTGAAAAGATATTCCTCCACATATCTTCTTGGAAGAGGTTCATAAGATTTGGGAAGAAAGGAAAGCTAAGTCCTAGGTACATAAAACCATTCTATATTCTTGATTGTGTCGGATTTGTGGCCTATTGACTAGCACTTATTCCAACCATGTCTTAAGTACATGATGTATTTCATGTATCCCTCCTAAGAAAGTACATACCATATCCCTTACATGTACTAAACTCATAAGTTGTACAGTTGGAAAACGACCTCTCTTACGAGGAGCAACCAATGAAGATTTTAGGCCGTAGAGACAAGGTTCTATGTCGGGGTGTACATGGGTTGAGTTGGGTCAGGTTGATGTATTTTTTGGACCTGACTAGAGAAAAAAATATCAGTTTAGGTTGGGTCAGGTCGGACATGGTTTTTAGTTCAAACCTAACCCGACCCAACCCGTCTTGGATCAGGTTGGATCGGGTTAGGTTGACGGGTATATAGGGAAAAAATTAGATGCTTTGTTTTCTAGATTTCCCACAGGAGGACATATCCCTGACTTCTATTCATCTTCCTCACCATTATATCCCCCCAACCCTTCAATGATTAGACCTAAAAAAATGACAGGCAATGGATGACATAGATGTAGGAAAGGAGGAAGACGAAGACTCCCTTATCATTGGAAGAAATTTAATGGGAGTGGGTTTATCTCTTCAAAATATCATATCTATAAGAAATAATTTCCCTGATTAAACCCTCCCGCACTGAACTAAGTCCCTAGTCTCCCTCCCTAGTGGGTGAGCGTCGCGATCGCGGGGGGTGAAAAAGAATCCAAGCAAAAATTCTTTTCGGGTTTCTCGTACTCCATTACATTCATGGAAGCTTGGTGTGCCACTACATTAATACTCAAACCCGAAACATGTTTTATGGGTTGGGAATCTAGAAAAATTCAACCAGTGATAATTTCATGACTCGGCTATGGAAGAGCTAGAGGATTAAGACTCAGACCTAAAAAAACAACTCAGGAGTCACTACCTCTGTTTATGGGTTGGGAATCCCAAAAAATTCAACCATTCATTTCATGGATTTATTTTCTTGATTCCAAGGAGAGTTAATAGCAAAGTTCGAGGAGATGAGGTTGTACAATAGGGAAGATCGACAAAGGTGTGGTCATCGGGTTAGTTGGGTCAGGTCTCATTTTTTCCAACCCGTGACCCAACCCAACTCGACCATGGGTCAACCCAAAGTAACCCAACCCATGCATATAATTTTTTGAACCTGACCCCACCTGACCCCACCCAGTCGGGTCGGGTCGGGTTAGGTCAGGTTTGGACACCCCAATTTATACGTAACAAGACCACTCACTTGCTCAAGGTAATATGGAGATACCATAAGTATTAAGAGGTGATATAGAAACCAGAGGAAGCAATGAAAGAGAAATTACCTCACATTTTTTTACCTTATTTTATAAAATTAAATTTTCAGGGGGAAATTTCATAAGGGGGAAAGAATGTAACGACCCGGAATTTTATCAATGAAATTCCCCTTCTTATGTCATAAAACTCATAAATCACATAGAGAATCCAATAAAAACATTATCCTCATAAATGAATAATGATACATTAGTAAAAAAAAAACCAATAAGAATTCAAAATATTAGAGAGAAATAATAAATAGAAAATAAGAAAATAAGAATGAGAAAATTTGGATCTTCTTGATCCACTAGAATAACCGCACTCATGAACAAGATATAGAAGTAAAACATAATGTTAATAATAGAATATTAATTTTTAAGATGAAATTATATATATAAACTTAATAGAAAATATAAGTGAATAGAGAATGGATGAAAGAAGTGGTATTTTTAGAAATTAAGGAACCTATACCATTAGATTAGTAACATGATTGTTGGAATAGTAATCTGGACATTAAGGATAGTAATCTGGTCATTAGAATAGTAACATTACCTATGAAAATATAAATAAAATTTAGGTATCCTATAAATGAAAATATAATATATTTATATCATGGTATATGTAAATAAATGTTTTAAAAATGATAAATTCAGTGTTGGTATTTTTCTACAATGCAATTGTTTATTTACAATTTTATAATTAATATAATAATTTAAAATAAAATTTATTTTCATAAAATATATCCATAAATTAATATTATATTATATTATAATTATAATATAATTTTATGAGACCTTAATTAATTTTTCAAAGGGTCATAAAATCGATTATAAAATTAAAATCATTATTTTTTGAATAAATGATGATTTTATTTTAAAATTAAATTTCTCATATTTAAAAATTTATTTCCATAAAATGGATTCCATTTTTTAAATATAAACATCAAAAAATGGTTAGGGTGAATTTTTGGGACTTTGCTAAAATAGTTAAATTTTTGGTGAATAGTGAAATACAATAATTTATGGTATTTAACATTATAAGCTAAATACATGAATTTTTGAGTTATTGATGATGTAGGAATGATTTAAGAACCCATTGGTTCGAACTATCCTAAACTATTTACTATATCTAGTTATAAGAATCAATACTATTGATAGTCTTGAGCAAAAATAAAAAAATAATGAATTTAATAATAAAAAACACCCCTCTCCCCCTATAAATACCACCCCTCACCACCCCTTCTCCCCACACCTTATAAGCCTTTTAGATTGTAAATATTATGCCCAATTCCATTTCCAAGATTATTCCCCATGTCCAAAATCCACTGGTCTCAACAAAAGACCAAACCCAAGTGCCTTAAGGAGGTTCTCAAGGAGACAACATTCAAGAGGTAAAATCCTCAGTCTTTCTCTTTTAATTTATTTTTTTTCTTATCCTCTCCTCACCTACCCTATACAAAGTGATATGATAACTATAGTATCATATATAAATTTTAATGTTATTGTGATAATATAATTTCCATCATCACATATCCTCTCTTGTCCTTTTATTCTAAAAATGAAAACATCATCCGTGATATGTTGGTTCATCACCTTCATGGATGATGAGTTTTTGTTTTCCATTATTTCCTTCAATGCTGGTCATAAAACCATTATTATGGTTAAATAATATTTTAATATTTATATTTTAACTTTTTTCATGTTCTAAAACTAATAAATATACTTAATATTAAATAAAATGAAACTAGTTCGTGATGGTCGAAAAAACTACCAAAATAAACTAAACAATTATCATTAACGTTTTATCAAATGAATCATCCTCATACTAGAAAAAATGATACATGGGACCATTTAAACTTATATAAGTTAATTAATACAATATAATTTCACTTCTTTATAATTATTCCCAATTGAAAATAACTTCCATAATTTTACACAATAGAACTGACCATGAAACCATGAAACAAACACTCCTAGAACGACGAAATTAAACCTTACAACTCATTGAAATAGTCATAAATGAACTTAATAAAATTATAATATTTAGAATAGGTTCTTAATTAATTAATCTAATTTTATTATCAATTACATTAAGTGTAAGTTCAAAATGCAATGGGACATAAGGTAAGGGATCTTTCCGAACCTCTATATTTCATTTAAGTTATGCTCTCTCCTTATTTTACTCAATATATCACTTAATTATTATTATTTACTTAATATATATTATGTATATATGTCTCACACATATATACCATGTTTATTTAATCTTTAATTTATAGTTATGTACATATATTAAAGGTTCCATTCTTAATTCCTTTCGAAAAGATGATCAAAGGAAACTTCTCATTATAAAAACACTCATTATTTTAAAACCCATTATAGTTCACTTCTAGTTATATTAAATTATTATTCTCTTACCCATTTTAAATACCATTTACCTCTTCTCTTAAAACCCCTCTTAAGCGGCACATTTACAAGGTTACTTAATCACTCTTTTTACATGTTTTCACTTTAGTTAGACATCATTTATCACTATATACACTTATTTTTTTCCTTTATTAATGTTCAATTATGATTTAAATCTTATATTTCATGGATACCATTGTTATATTCCCTTTGGTTATTCTTTATGACATGATTACGATACCTATATCTTTCCAAGGGTAACCCTTATGTTTATTCCTTATGTTTGATTCTTTATATCTCACAAATATGCATGAACATGTTATGATGTGTTCTCCTAGATAGTGATCCAATGTATTGGTTAATGTTCAGTCTCATGATACTTCACGTATGGGATTGGGGAGTAAACCAAATCCTTTATGGGACTTTTTCCACCATGTTATATAGTCTTGGAAGTTAGCCTTGAATAATGTTCATGTGATGTTATAGGTTGCTTCCGCATTCCAATATTTCCATGATCATATGATTCCATGTTCTATATTGTATGATTCCATATGTTTATTCCTGATCCATTCCATTTATGTTATCACTTTATTCCATTTATAACTCATGTTCTATGTTTCATTCTTATGTTTATTCCCTTACCGGGTTTTTTAGAACATACCTTTTGTTTATGTATTCCCCAAGTTATCCTATGAAGTTATAGAAGATCAAAGGGAGTTAGGAGATCATTACAAAGATTAAATAAAAGATTTTTTTAATCTTAGTTTCATTTTTTCTATTCATGTACCCAGTCTTCCAAAGACACTAGACTATTCTATCCCTAGTTCATATTATGATTAATATCATGTAATATTATGTGTAAACGTTTAGGGTTATTATAGGTTATAGGAGATGAAAATTTATGTATAATAACTTTATCACTACAAAAAGTTTCGAAATCATAATTTTTGAATTATCCACCATGATCTCCATGAATAGTAACCAAAGGTATATTTTTATCATTCTTAACATGGGCTATAAAGTTTTTAAAATAGAAAAAGTCTTCTAACTTCTAAGTTAAAATATAGACCCAAGTATATCTAATGTAATCATTAACTAAGACATATACATAGTATTTTCCTTCAATACTTCCAGTTTGTGCTAGAACAAATAAATCTATGTGCAACAACTATAAAGGTTTAGATGTTGAAACTTCACTAATATATTTAAAACTATACTTATGTTGATCACCAAATTGATATAGATTTAAAACTTCAGAAGAATTAAACCTAAAATTTGATGGATCTTTAACTAATCCTTTCTTAAAAAGTTTGGCTAAAGTTCTAACATTATAATGTACTAACCTTTTATTCCATAACCAAGATTAATCCTCTATTGAAATTAGGAAAAGTATATCTTAGATTATAAGTTATTCTAGAGTGTATACATTATCATGCCTATCGGAAGATAGAATAATTTTACCTTCTAAACTTTGAATAATAAATTTATCATTGTTGAAGCTCACAGGTCATCGTTCATCAAATAATTAAATTATACTTATGAGATTGTAATTAATACCCATAACATATAAAACAATTGAAATTAAATCTTTACTAAAAAGTACTGTAACAAACCAACCTGAAATACCATCTAAATTAGTACCTAAGTTGATTCTCCACTAACCCGAAGAGCATTCCCGATCTTATAGGCTAGTTATAAGCACCCGAGCATAAAAATAACCATTGGGAATGATTTTACCTCAATTAATATAATAACAAAGTATAATGAGGAAACATAAAAAAATATATATCAATCAATATATACATATCATGATCTAGGAGACACTAAGAAAAATGAAAATGGAACATAACAACCAAAACCCATCTCCTAGTGGTCCATGACCACCCACCATATACCAAGTCACCCACCCTTTATCACCCAAGAACAAACCCACAAGGAAGGAAAGAGCATGAACAACGACTATAAGATAATAAAGGGATGCAAACACCAAGAGGTACAAGCAGAGTGTGAGCTAAAGATCCCAGTAGGATTCCACCAAATATTCTATGTAATTACTTCATAAGGATTTTTAAATATGACAAAATAGGAGTAAAAATGAGAGATTATGGGGATTAGTTTTAAAATAGAATTTTAAACATTTAATTTTTTTTATTAAACTAAAACTGTAAAACATGCCATTTCACCTTTTAAAAACTAAACATTTTCTTGAAAAGATTTGAAAACCATTTCATAAGTTAAAGTGAGATAATCAAGAAAATATAAGAATATACACTTGACATGTAAAGATGAAAAAGAATCAATACAATAGGGTCAAGGTGAATAATAATAATAAATGAAGAAAACAAGGAAACTTTGGTGCCAAATGGTAACAAATAATGCTGTTATGTATCAAGATCAAGTATATAGATGTCATGGGTACAAGTGGTTTATATAAATTAACAAGGCATGTAAAACAGTTCTCAATAATAATGGCATATATTTCAAATACAAACAAGCGGTCTACATGGTCATATTACTAAGAAGGTATGATAGTTCCATGCTAAAGGAATCCACACACTCAAGGTGACACTACAATATGTGCATACACACGTCCATTTGGTCCGACCAAAGCCGACTTCATCACCATCCTTTCAGGGATGTGATGTGTTGTATTATAGTTTTAGAAAATTGTAGAATTATAGAGTGCTGTACAATTAACACACCAACTACCTAAGGCTTGCATGTTCTCTAGTACAAAATCAATGATGATAAATTAATTTTAAAACAAAAATTAAATTCATCCCATTCATCATTTCAAGTATGATAATTTTCCATTTAAAAATAATAACATGAGTTTTTAATCAAAATAGGATGTTTTCTATGATAAAACCTAAAGGTTTTTATCAAAACTAATTTAATCCATTTTTATCAAATAAAACATTGAAATTAATTTCATAAAATCAATTTTCAAAAATTAAATTCCAAAATTTAATTTGAAACAAATTCCATCCAATTTCACAATCTACCAATTTCAATTCAAAACCTTTTATACAATTCAATAATAAAAAGGGGAATAATACCTGCTTCCTTTGACAATTCATCATAAAAATTCCAAATGGTCCTTTAAAACAATAATTTATTTCAAATCATCCCTAAATAATTTAAAAGAAGTATTAAAATTTTAAAAGGATTGTATACATTTCAAAACATAGGTTTACACCCTCTTTCCATGTAGATCTATCATTTATTTCAAATAACCCAAGAACACCAATTCCAAAATATGGGTAAAATCATTTAAAGGGGGTTATTGGTTATTTAATAAATTCAAGAATTTAAAACTATTTATAAAACATTAAATAGTTCAATTAATTTAATTCAAATCAAGGAAATTCATTAAATAAATCAAACCCAAGATAAAGACCTCAATTTCTCTAAAACACCCTTTAAAATATCTTTAAAAACAAATCCAAACAAACATAACATTAATCAATTAAAAAAAGCGAGATAAATCAAAGTAAAATCCATTTAATTCATTCCATATTCAATTAGAATAGAAAAATTTCAAATAAGATTTCATATGGAATTAAATGGAAAAATTTTATAGATTATGTGTTAGAAATCAAGAAACATGTATACATGAATTCTAAAGAAACAATGAATAAAAAAAGGGAAATCATAGAAACACCTACTTAGAAAATAAGGAATCCGACCACAATGAATCTAAGATGTGTCACCTTTTATGGTGATCACCTAATCTAAGAATATAAATATTGCAAGAAGAGAGAGGAGATCATAGATATAAAATTCCACATCAATCAACCAAGATCCAATAAAACTCAAGTCTTTCATAACCTTTAGGAAGAATGAATCAAGAGGATAAGTGAGATAAAACATTAAGAATAAAATAACTCAATGAAAGAAAATATATCCTCTTTGATTGAACTTCAATCCATAAATATATGATGTTTTGGGAGTAAAAATGGCTCTAGAGGGATCTCTAAACCCTAATGATCAAATTATGATCAAGTGGGAGGATTTTGGGGTTATTTAGGGGGGGGGGTTTGTGATTTTAATTACAATTTTCGTAACTGTAATTATCACATTCATAGTTTTATGGTAAAAGTCACACTGTTAGTACTAACTATGCACAAACTGTGCAACAGGTTTAACACTTTGTTTAAACCATGCACAAACCATGAAACATGTTGAAAACTTTGTTTAAACCATGCATAAACCATGTGAAAACCATGAAACATGTTGAAAACTTTGTTTTAACCATGCTCAAACCATGTAAAAACCATGAAATAGGTTGCACACTTTGTTTAACCATGTGAAAACCATGCATAAACCATGTAACCTTGGCTTCACACTTTGTTTAACCATAAAAAACCATGAAAATTCCCAAAAGACTTTAAAAAGTCTTTGGTAAAATACCGAAAAAACCCACAAAGAGATCCAAACATTTGGTACACAAATCAATAGGTCAAAACACATAAAAAAACTAACGAAATGTTACAACATCCACACCATAGGACTTTCTGTCCCCAGAAATCTCCCAGTCCAAAAGATAGAACACGATGACACAAAAAGAAATCCCTCACCTATCCTATGAGGTGAATGACCCATGGTCCAGAAGCGAGACTCACCCAAAGGTTAAAAACACACAAAACTCTAATATCAAAACACCAAGATCATCACATGCTTCTAAAACAAAAGATTGGATACCTAGAAGAGGTCTCCCCACCATTTAAAGATTCACCAAAGTTGTTTAACATAAGAAAAACACATACCTTAAACCCAAAGAAGAGATACTTCAACTATTCACTAAGGAGAAACATAAAAGTTCAAACATCCACAAGAAAGGTAAAGAACTAATGAGGATTTATACTGTGGGTAAGTAATCAACAATAACATAGTTTTTTTTTCAAAAATGATCCTCATTCCTCGATGATCTCATAAAAACAAAAGACAACATTACCCGGTGCCTGGTCTATCAAAATCCAAATTTCCCTAGTCACCCAAGTACATTACCAAGGTATATCTAAGTCCAAACATAAATATATCACATATCTAGGTTATTTCATAACTGGGTAGTAAAATCTCACTAGGGAGACCATCCAACACATCAAAATTGATCTCTAACCATCAAGTAAAAACAAGAGAAACACCAAGTAATTCCAAACAAGGTTTCAAAATAAGGAAACCATCATTACATAACCAATTCAAAAAATTTCCAAACCAAGTTCCCCAAGATACCATCATAGTGATCCCAAAACAAAATAGTTTAAAAAAAACAAGCCAAAAGAAGGAAAACTCAAATAGTTTCCACTATGATACCGAAAACAAAAAGCTAGAAACCAGAAAGTCCTCCATTACATGAAATGATTTACTCTATAGACTATGTATGGAGTACTATTATCATGAATCATCTTTTTCTTCACAGTAAGGAGCTTATATCCCTGAATGAAACATCCTTTTCAGCCTAACAACTTACAAAACCTCTTAAGGTGATCCAAATAGCCACACCATTTAAATATATTAGTTCTTTCAAACATAAATTCTTATAATGAATATGTAATCCCCACTGGAAACACATAGTAGTCCTGTTATTTTCATGAGGATAATAAACTTACTCAATTGGGAATGTGGAATTTAGCCATTCCTATTGTTTTTCTAGCTCCACTTTAGTTGAAAATCCCCTTTCAAGCAACTCTAGATAAGAGATCAACCATTCCTTATGCATGGCTGTTACAAGGTCTGGGTTAAGACCTTTTCTTAAATAGAAAACCATATTAAATTCATTACAAACAATTCCAGATATGAAACACACCAAATGTGAGAACTTATTGGCATACTTTTCAATTAATATATCATTTTTACTGAAACTCAAGAACTCAAAAAATTTCTCTTTATTCACTTCCTCAAGATACTTCCATTGAATGAAGAATGAATTAAAGAATTCACAATATGTTATTTCATAAAATTTTCCACCACTCATGGATAGGTCCCTCAAATAAGGAGTTGATAGACTTGACCTTTAGAGATTCAAGAATCTTGAGGGTATCAAAGATCACATCAACTTATTCAAGCCACTACACCGCCTCAAGAGAACATCATTCACCTTTATAAGAAGGTGTATGACAATCTAGGAATTCAAGGATGGGGTTCAAAGGTTGGAAAGTCTATATATTTACCACTCGATATGGAGTCTAGGTAGAGTCCTTGAAAAGGGATTCAAATTCTAGAAAATGTGAAGAGCTACCCTGAGGATCAGACTGTTGGACCAAAATTCTATCTTTCTTGAAGGACTTTTTGGGATACATTTTTGAACATAAAAAAACACTAGCATACCAACTAAAGCATTAAATAAAACTCAAAAAGAGAAAAAAATATTTAAAAAATAATCATAACCCATTTTAATCAAAACTTTTTTGATCTCAAAATTCACAAGATTTAACCATTTATAAAACATTACTCTTCCACCGCTTCAGCGGTGGCACAATGATGGAGGTAAAGAGAATACCAACACTTTTATTTGGGAGGTGTGGGGTTAGATTCATAGGAGATTACTCTTGGGTGAATTTCTCCCTCCCCCAAGATTCACATACCTGCTGGGTCACCCAGTTCCTGACTGGGTGGTAAAAATGAGGCGCAACCCACCCGTGCCAATGGATTGTTGTGTTGAACCATCGCCATTTGGGTTGTCACCCTTTAAGACACTCAAACATCTCAGCTAGAAATGACTCTTTCCCGATTGGGGATCTCTCCAGAGTGATCTCTTCATGGGGAGGGGGGTTCCTTTGTGTGGAGGGTTTGAAATGGACACACCTGGGTATTCCCTTTAAAGAATAAATAGATAAAACATTACTCTTTCCTTTTAAAAAATAAATCTTATTATAAATCAATCACAATTTCAAAAACCCTTTACCAATAATTTTAAATTATTCCATGGTTTCAAAAGAATTAACCCCCTTTTCCAATTAATAAAACCATTTCCATTTAAATCCATTAAAAACCAAAATTCCTTATCAAAGCATTGTTTTATCACTACACATATGAGTCTTTAATAATTAGTTTTTTAATCCAAACATTTCAAAAAAATCAATTTTTTTATTGAAAAAACTTCTCAAAGAACTTAAAAAAACATGTTTTAAGACACAATTTGGTTTTCAAAAGGGATTTGAAATTATTAACAAGTGATTAAATTTGAAACAACTAAACAAGAGCATGAAACAACCCAATCCATAACCCACAAAACCAACCTCACATAAGTGAAGATACTTATAATAAAATGGATAAGGTTTCAAGTTTAGAACCAAGTTAGAACTGGAAAAGGATTGGCCATATGGGATGGTAAACCACACACCAACCTCACAACTATTCATGGTTAGATTTCTAAATCATCCAAACCGATTCCTCATAGTTTACCAGACCATGAAAACATGGTTCCACTATGGCCATTCTTCTATTCTAGTTCAAAAATAATAAGAGATTCCCCAAATCAAAGATAGTATCATTGGGAATATAAATATAATTTAACATAAAAAACCGATAACTCAAAATAAATACTCAAGTCACAACATCCCTAGTAACTCAAGTCTCACCATGAAGGGGTGGCGATCAAGCACCCGCTCACAGACTTCCTCTAGAGTATTGACACATCCTTAATATCCTTTATTTCATGACTCACCAAAAATAACATAAGTATTTAAAATTAAAATATTTCCCTTTAAGGAAAAACCTCGATATGATACAATTTTTAACAAACCAACCTAGAATACCATCTCAACTGGTACCCGAGCTAATTCTAAACTAATTCGAAGAGCATTCCTGGTCTCCATGGGCTGGTGATAAGTGCCCGAGCATCAAAAAATAAATATTGGGAATGATTTTACCCTCAAGTAATACAATAACAAAGTACAATTCAGAAAAATAAATAGATATATATCAGTCAATACATACATATCATGAACAAGGAGACACTAATAAAACTAAAAACAGAACATAACAACCAAAAACCGTCTCTTGGTGGTCCACAACCACCCACCATGTCCCAATTCACCCACCATTGGTCCCCCAAGCATGAACCCACAAGGAAGGAGAGAGCACGAACACCTACTATATGATAATAAAGGGTTGCAAACACCAAGAGGTATAAGTAGGGTGTGAGCTAAAGAGCCCAGTAGGATTCCACCAAAGATTCAATGAAATTAGTTCATAAGGAAATTAAAATATTCTAAAATATAATTACAAATGAAAGAGTATGAGGATTAGTTTAAAAAGAGAGTTTTAAATATTTAAAAAACATTTATTAAACTAAAACTTCAAAACATGCAATTTTACCTTTTAAAAACTAAAAATTTTCTTAGAAATATTTGAAAACTATTTCACAAGATAAATTCAGATAATCAAGATAAGATGAGAATACACACTAGATATGTAAAGATGAATAAGAATCAATAAAATATAGTCAAGGTGCATAATAATAATAAATGAAGCAAGTAAGGAAACTCTAGTGCCAAATGGTGAAAACCAACACTTTCATGTATCGAGATCAAGTATATGGATGTCATGGGTACATGTAGTTTATATAAATTGACAAGGCAAGTAAAAAAGTTTTCAACAATAATGGAATATATTTTAAATACAAACAAGCGAGCCACATGATCACATGTCTAAGAAGGTATGATAGTTCTAGGCTAAAGGACTCTACACACTCAAGGTGATGGGACAATATGTTTATACACACATACCTTTGGTAAGACCAAAGGAGACAACATCACCATCCTATGAGGGATGTGACGTGCTGAATTATTATTTTAGAATGTTGTATAATTGTAGAGTACTGTCCAATTAACACACTAACTACCTAATAATTTCACGTTCTCTAGTACAAAATCAGTGATGGACAATCCATTTTAAAACAAAAATGAAATTCATCCCATTTTCCATTTCAAATATGCCAATTTTCCATTTAAAAACCATAACAAGAGTTTTTAATCAATACATTCCTTTTTCCACGATAAAACCCAAAGGGTTCTATCAAAACTAATTTAATCCATTTTTATCAAATATAACATTGAATTTTTTTTATCAAATAAATTCCTACAAATTAATTTCCACAATTTAATTTCAAAAAAATTCTATCCAATTCAATAATCCATCTAATTCCAATTCAAAACCTTTTATACAATTCAATATTAAAAAGGGTAATACCCACTTACTTTCACAATTCATCATAAAAATTACAAACAGGCCATTAAAACAATCATTTATTTCAAAGCATCCCTAATAATTTAAAGGAAGTATTACAATTTTAAAAGGATTGAATACATTTCAAAACATGGGTTTAAACCCTCTTTCTATGTGGATAAATCATTTATTTCAAATAACCCAAGAACACCAATTACAAAACAAGGGAAAAATCATTTAAAGGGGGTTGTTGGTAATTTAATAAATTCAAGAATTTAAAACTATTTAGAAAAAATTAAATTGTTCAATTCATTTAATTAAAATTAAGGAAATTCATTTAATAAATCAAAACCCAGGCCAAAGCCCTAAATTTCTCCAAAACACCCTTTAAAATCTCTTTAAAAATAAATCTAAACAAACATATCATGAATCAATTCACAAAAAATGTGATAGAAATCAAATTCAAATATATTTAATTCATTCCATATTCAATTCAGAGATAAAAGGGTCAAAGAATATTTCATATGGAATTAAATGGATAAATTTCATACAACAATTGTTAGAAATCAATAAACATATATCTATGAACTCTCAAGCAACAATGAATCACAAAAAGAAGGAAAATCATAGAAACACCTACTTGAAAAATAAGGAATCCAACTATAATGAATCCGAGATGGGTCACGTTTGATGGAAATTATTGGATATAAGAAGATAGATCTTGAAAGAAGAGGTAGGAGATCCTAGATCTAGAATTCCACATCAATCAATTAAGATCCAAGAAAATTCAAGGATTTCACTATCTTTAAGAACGAATCAATATGATAATGGAGATACAAGATTAAAAAGAAAATAACTCACTGAATGAAAATATTTCCACTTCGATTGGTGCTTCAATCCATCAAGATATGATGTTTTGGGAGAAAAAATTGCTCTAGAGGGATCCCAAAACCCCAAGGATCAGATTATGATAGAGTGGGAGGAGTTTGGGGTTATTTAGGGGGGTGGATGGGTTTGGATTTTAATTAAAATTTTTGTAACTTTAATTATCACATGCATGGTTTAGTGGGAAAAGTCTCATGTTTAGTACTAACCATGCACAAACCATGCAACAGGTTGCACACTTTGTTTAAACCATGCACAAACCATGCAAAAACTGTGAAATAGGTTGAACACTTTGTTTAAACCATACAAAAACTATGCATAAAATGAGATAGGTTATACATTTTGTTAACCATACAAAAACCATGCGCAAACCATGCAACCTAGGTTACAAACTTTGTTTAACCATGTGAAAACCATTCACAAACCATGAAAAGCTCTAAAAGCCTTCAAAAAGGCTTTAGTAAAATAATGAAATCAAATCTTAAAGAGATGAAAACATTGGGTACACAAATAAGTGGGTTAAAAAACATAAAAACAAGTAACTAAATGTTACAATTACAGTATCATCAATCAATACTAAAAAACACACTTTTAACAACACTACTAATAGGCTATATCAGCACTTAAAATGCAAAGACCCCATCCCTAGTAGCCAAGAATTGGTGGTTACCTTATTTCATTAGTACTAAGTAAAATTAATTGCATCCCAAAGGACCAAATAGTTTAATATATTTGGAAAACTAGATACAAAAATAAGTATTACATTGAAACTTTAAATGAAATAAAACATAGTAACTCCATTGGATACACCCATATTCTCCTAGATTATCCCTGCATGTTAATCATAATATATATCATGGAATCCTGAGGAAAAATAAAACATAAGAAAGGGGAGATCTTAGATGCTCACTAAGGGAAGAATAAAATGGAATCTATCATAAATAAACACAAACATTAAGGAAGGTGAATAACTAAAAACACATGACATTAAAACATAATCTTGATCATGTTGTGGAAGGAATAAAATCTGATCAAATAATGCCATATAAAAAATCACTTGAGAATGAAACTTAACCATGGATATTATACTAGTTGAATAGTCATATAGATTATCAATAACTAATCTCATAATGAGGGAATTCATAATAAGGGACATCATAAACATTCCGTTAAGGCTTTATCCATGAAACTATACATAATCGGGTAAGACATCAGCCAATACCCAAACTAGTTTGTCTCATGAGACCTACCGATGCATCGAGGGGCTATATAGGTCTTTGACTGTCACTTACTAAGTCTAATTCATTCCTCATATGAAAGGGGTGAAACATAATAAACATATATATTCATATTGAAACTATCATATGAAATAACTTTCCCCAAGCAATAAACATAATCATAAACCATCCAGTGTATTATGATGAATGATATCAAAATAGAACATCCATAGTCAAACTGATCATAAAAAATTAAATAAAACATGGTATATGGTATCATAATAGATCGAAATATATTAATCATATTATACAATAAAAGGTGTTGATATATATGAAAATACTCTAATAAAATCATTGAGAACTTTTTGAGAGAAATACCACTTTACTTTGAAATCATTTATTTAAAAAGTTGCGCAATTATAAAAGAAAACATTTTCTTTGAAAATAACATTATAAAATTGTAAAGTATTCCTCAAGACATAAAGTAATCATAAAAGTGGTAAAATCCACTCATAGTGTATATGTTAAAAAAACATTTCTTTTAAATTTTGAAAAAGAAACATTTAAAAGAGTATTTTTAAAAGAAAATGTGAGAATTAACCAAATGAATCGATTATGTGTATCAGATATAAATCCATATAAAACAAGTGTAAATACAACATAATATAGTAAAAATTCATTTCACACATAATAATATCATGAAATAATCAATGGAGTAGAAGTTTAACCCAAATAATAGAAATTGGGTTAAGAATTCCCTTACCACTTTGTAAACAATTAAACCGCATGCCCCATAAAATTAATTACGATCAAATGAAACATTTAATTACATTAAGATAAATAGATTCATGATATGATTTATTAAAGGGAATTATTTAAACCACACATATTAAATAAGGGTTGAATAAGTATCTCATAGAAGTAAAAGTGAGACGAGAAACCCTTACCTTATGTCTGAAAGCGTTCTACACTTGTACTTAATATCCACGATAGTAAAATTGGATTAATTAATTACTTAATTAATAAAATCTTAAACATATATTTTATTTTTTATAATTTTATTAATTTTATTCATTTCCATTTTTATGAATTATAATGTTTAATTTTGTTGTTTCATGAGCATTTGTTTCATAGTTTTATGGTCGGTTCCCTTGAGTATAAATATGGGAGTTTATTTTAAATGGGAATAACTTCTAAAAAAGTGAAATTATTTAGTATTAATGAACTTATATAATTTTAAATTATCTCACATATCATTTTTTGTGTGGTATGAGAATGATTAATTAGATAAAATGTTGATAAAAATGTCTTAATTTATTTCGGAGGTTTTTATGACTATCACAAACTTGTGTCATTTTATTTAATATTATGTTTATATATTGGTTAAAAAACGTTATATAACTTATAATATGTATATAAAAATATTATTTAACCCTAATAATGGTTTTATGACCATCCTTGAAGGTGGTAATGTAAAAGGAAAACTCGTCATCCACAAAGGCGATGAATCGACACATCACAAATGATATTTTCATTTTTAAAATAAAAGGAGAGGATAAGGGATTTGATGATGGATAATACATTAACATAATAAAATTATAGTATATATATGATAATGGAGTTAAAATTCCACTTTTTATAGGATAGGTGAGGAGAGGATAAGAAAAGAAATTAAAAGAGAAAGAAGGTTTATTTTACCTTTTGAATATTGTCTCATTGGGAACCTCCTTAAGACACTTGGATTTGATCTTTTGGTAAGAATAGTAGGTCTTGGACATGTGTAAGAGGATTTTTAAGGGATTTTTTTAGAATTTATACAAGTTTCAAGGCTTATAAGATGTGAGGAGAAGGTTTGGTGAGGGGTGGTATTTATAGGGGAGGAGAGGGGTGTTTTTTGATTATTTTATTCACTTATTTATTATTTTGACTCAAGACTATCAATAATATTGATTATTATGACTAAGTATAGTAAATAGTGAATTTGAGTTATAAATAACGAGTTATTACATCATAAATGACTCAAAAATTCATGAATTTAACTTATAATGTTAAATACCGCAACTTTTAGTATTTCACTATTCATAAAAATTCAACTACTTTAGAAAAATACAAAACAATCACCCTAAATATTTTTTGAAATGTAGATTTAAAAAATAGACTCCATTTTATGAAAATAATTTTTTAAATATGATAAATTTAATTTTTAAATAAAATCATCATTTATTTGAAAAATACCGATTTTAATATTATAAACGATTTTACGACAATTTGAAAAAATTAATTACGGTCTCATAAAATTATCCTATAATTATAATTCAACAAAATATTAATTTATGAATCTATTTTATGAAAATAAACTTTATTTTAAATCATTATATTAATTATAAAATTGTAAATAAACATTTACGTTTCACAAAAATACCATTACTTAATTTATCATTTTAAAGCATTTATTTACTTATTTCATGATATAAATATATCATATTTTCATTTATAAGATACCTAAATTTTATTTATACTTTCACATGTGAGGTTATTATTCTATTGTCTAGATTACTATTCCTAATGGTCATATTACTATTCCAATGGTCATGTTAATATTTAATAGTATATCACAGTTTGTTTAAGCTCGGTGTTGCATACAACATAAGCTATCGAATAAATTGAATTTATTTAAGAAGATACATACTGTAAAATATTAGGGTGTCATATTCTCCCCCCTTCAAAAAATTTTGTCTTCAAAATTTTCATTAGTATTACCTTCTAAATATATGAGGGTGTTTATTCTTCATATCATCCTCAGGTTCCCACATTACTTCTTCAATTTTATGATTTTTCTAAAGAACTTTTACGAGTTGAGTTGTCTGATTTCTTAATACCTAATCTATAGTGTCAAGAATCTCAATTGGAACTTTGAAGTAATAAAAATAAACTTCCAGTTCTATTTCTTCATAGGTGAGTACATGCGTTGGGTTTAACATGTACTTCCTTAACAAAGATATGTGGAACACATTGTGTAATTTAGGAAATCTAGGTGGAATCACCAAAAAATAAGCCATAGCTCCAATTATTTCCATAATTTTATATGGTATGATGTACTTGGGGCTCGGTTTCCCTTTCTTACCAAAAATTATGACACCCTTCCATAGAGATATTTTCAGAAAGATATGATCTCCCACTTGAAACTCAAAATCCTTTCTCCAGTTGTCAGAACAACTCTTTTTACTACTTTGAGATGCTTTAATATGAGCTTAAATAGTCTTTACATTTTTCATTGTATCTTCAATAAATTTTGGGCCTATAAGTTTCCTCTCACCAACTTCATCCCAATAAGTAGGAGCACGACATCTCTTTCCATATAATGCTTCATATGGTACCATCTGAATACTAGTTTGGAAACTATTATTGTGGGAAAAATATACCAAAGGTAAATACTGACCCTACATACATTAAAATCCAATTGAACATGATCTTAACATGTCTTCTAATGTTTGATTAGTACTTTTAGGCTGTCTATTGATTTGAGGGTAATAAGAAGTACTCAAATAAATCCCAGTATCCAAATTCTTCTCAAGGATCTTCCAGAATTTTGATGTAAAACAAGGTTCTCAATCAGACACGATTGATATAGGTGCACCATGAAGTCTTACAACTTCATTAATATAGATTTGTTCAAGGTGATCCAGTTGAAAA
Organism: Viscum album; assembly: GCA_963277665.1. Classification (NCBI taxonomy): domain Eukaryota; kingdom Viridiplantae; phylum Streptophyta; class Magnoliopsida; order Santalales; family Viscaceae; genus Viscum; species Viscum album. The sequence goes on from OY728132.1 coordinate 1,592,653,961, forward strand.
TTCTTTCTTATATTGAAGAAATGTGTAGATTTGTTAATTCGATCAACAATTACCCATATTACATCATTATTTCTTGGATTCTTTGGTAATCAAGTGACAAAATACATCATAATGTCATCCCATTTCCATGTAGGAATAGGTATAGGTTTTATGAATCCTCTAGGATGTTTTATTCCATACTTCACCTATTGAAAAACTAAACATCTTGATACATAATTCGTAATTTCCCACATCATATTATCCCACAAAAAATGTTCCTTCAAATCTCAATACATCTTAGTGACACCAGGATGTATTGATAAATTCTAGCTATAAGCACCATCCAATAATTCACTTTTTATCTCGGGTATAGAGGGAACACAAAGCCTCTTCCCAAATTTCAAAATCCCATCTATATATAAGAAGTATACCAATTTCCCATCATCACAGCTTTAATTTTCTTTTCAAATTTCTCATCTTCAGACTGATACCTTTTTATCTTTTCCAATAAAGATGGTTTGACAACCATTTGAAAAATTAGTGATTTTCACCTTCTTTTATAATTCCCAAATCTATTTTAATTAGATCCATGTACATATAATCCCTATCAATACTCTTTTCATTAAAAAATCCACAATCCTTCCCGATCAATGCATGTACTACCTTATTTTCCTTCCATGGTTGTTAGTTTATTGAACAATCATAGTGCTTGAGTTGCTCAATCCACCGCCTTTGCCTCATTTTTATTTATTTATATGATAATATATATTTCAAACTCTTATTATCTTTATATATCTCACATTTTTCACTATATAGATAGTGTCTCAAAATATTCAGAGCAAATATTACAACTGATAATTCAAGATCATGAGTTGGATAGTTTTTTTCATGAGTTTTTAACTACCTTGGTGCATAGGTAATAACTCTATCATTCTGAATAAGGATACAACCAAGTCCTTTCTTCTACGCATCTCTATAAATCAAAAATCCACCATTTCTTTATGGTAGAGTCAAGACCATATAATTCAATAATATCCTCTTCAATTCTTCAAATATTTCTTCACATTCCTTTTACCAAATAAACTTAACCCATTTACAAGTAAGCTTGGTTAATGGGTTAGCTAATTGGAAAAAATTATAAACAAAATGCCAATAGTAACCTGCTAAACCAATAAAACTACATACCTTGGTTATGTTCATTAGTGTAAGCTATTCTGAGACTGAATTTGTCTTCATAGTATCAACTGATATTCCATCACTGGAGACAATATTGCTAAGAAAATAAAATGTTTGAATCTAGAATTCACACTTACTAAACTTCCCATATAACTCTTTTCTTCTATGAGTATTTAGAACAATCCGAAAGTGGTTCTTATAACCCTCATAGCTTTTTGAGTACACTAAGATATCATCAATAAATACCAAAAAAAATTATCAAGATATTCCTTGAATAATATGTTCATTAGATCTATAAAAATAGAGGGTGCATTAGTCAGTCCAAATCACATTACTGTAAACTCATAATTTCCATACCTTGTTCAAAACACTGTCTTTATAATATCTTCCTTCTTTACATGCAATTAATAATATCTAGAATGTAGATCAATCTTTAAAAAATACCGAGCTCTGTGAAGTTGGTCAAATAAGTCATCAATGCAAGGAAGAGGATACTTGTTCTTTATCATAATAGAATTTATCTCTCTATAGTCAATTAATAACCTCATATATCTGTCTTTCTTCTTAACAAAAATATCAGGAACTCCCCAAGGTAAAACACTAGGGTGTATAAATCCCTTAATAATCAATTCCTCTATTTTTTTCTTTAACACTATTAACTCCACTGTGTCCATTCTATAGGGAGGCGTTGATATAGGTCTTGCATTAGGGATTATATCAATAGAAAACTCAACTTCATGATCTGGAGTATTTCCATGTAATTCCTCTAGAAATACATCAATGTATTCCTACACAATAGGTACATCCTCAATTTTAAGATCATTGTTTTCATCAGTAGGTTTTATCTGCTCTACTTCTATAAGAATCTTATTTATAAGAGCTATTGGAGGTGGATCCAAATATGACTTAGATGATGAATTTTCCGCTCTAAATATGAGAGGTTCTATATCTTCATCATGAATCATAATTTCCTTCTCTTTCCAATAATTTTTTTCATTATATTTTAAAATCTAGACCATACCAAGGATTATATAAAAATAAACTATAAGTATGATAATAAAATAAATAATTAAATCATGTTTATGTGTCATAATAGGAACTTCTTGACACATATTTATTGCAATGAGGTCTCCACTAGGATTTTTGACTAAAAAATTCCTTGTTAAGGTGAATTTAAAATATCTAATTTTTATAGAAAACTAGGAAGATATAAAAGAATGCGATGATACAAAATAAAATAGATATTTAGCTTAATTTGAGGATATGATTAAAGTACCTACCATCATATCATTATGAACTTCAAACTTAGCTGTTGTTACTTCATAAGCATGGACTTGTTCCCTTGTATTTTTTGGGTAAAGTTTCCTTTATGTTTAGGAAAATCACGTTTATTGTATCCCATATCCTTATAGCTAAAGAATTGCACATCATCAACTTATTTCTTTCCCTTACAATCACGGGCCTGATGGCCTTTTTCTCCACACTTGTAACAAACTACCATTCCCAATAGTCTTGTTCCATGATGTTTCTTTCCATATTTATTGCAATTTGTAAATTCTATCATTCCCTTCTTCCCTTTTCTACTTTTCCTTTTCTAGAGTACATGAAACCCCTCTTCTTATTTTTCTTCCCTTCATATCCATATGTCTTGGAAAATTATTCCTCTGTATTTATAGCACATGATACTATATCATCATATGATGAGAATGTTTAGGAGACTATAACCCTTAATATAATTGTCTTAAGTCCATAAAATAAATGGCCAATATTGCTCTTTGAATTACATATATAGTCCGTGGCATGCTTTGCTAACCTTGTAAATTTGGATTCATACTTAGAAATGTTTTAATCCTCTTTTTGTCTCAAAATCAAGAATTTTATCTCTATATCCGCTTACTATTCATGAGGAAAATATCTTTCCAATAAAATTTACTTAAAATCCTTATATTCCATATTTTTAATTTCTCCCCTACTTTTTGTTTTGAATTAATGACCACCATTGATCTGAATCTTTCGAGAGGCAATAAACTTCCATGATAACATTCTTCCTTTAGTTACTTCCCAAAGTGAGAAATATATTATATAAGGAATTTATCCATTGCTCAGATACAAATGGTTTTATAGTCCCATTTAATGATGTGGGTTATTATCTCATGAAGTAGTCCAACATTGTTACACCATGTTTTGGATCGGGATGCTCTATACGAGTAAGGTTATTACTCATAACCTGATTTAGTTATCCTAGTATAGTTATCAATTGATTAGATCCAACTGCAGATCCTACTCCAACATCATTATCTTTATTAGGAGGGAAATACCTACTTTGAATATGTGAGTTTATACGGTTTTAATTCCTTCCACTAATCTCTATTTCTAAACAATGGCATACACTAGATTAAATTATTAAATTTTAAAACAAGTGAAACACTTAAAAAATTTATGTATAACTAATCTAAAAATCATAATCTCGGTAACCTTGGTAATATTCTCAAAGTCAGTTATAAGGTTATATTTCTATAATCTATGTTTTCCTAAATCTAGTCTCCAAATTTTCTACTAAACTTGCCCTGATACCAACTATAAAGACCCCATCCCTAGTAACATTGATTTGGTGGTTGCTTTATTACATTGGTACTAAGTAAAAGTGATTGAATCTCAAAGGACCAAATATTTTAGTATCTTTAAAAAAATTGATACAAACATAAGTTTTACATTACACATTGAAATGAAATACTACATAGTAACTCTATTGGAAACACCCTTATTCTACTATATTATCCCTACATATCAATCATAATATACATATTGGAATCCTAGGGAAGAATAAAACATAAGAAAGGGGTGATCTCAGATGCTCAGTAAGGGTAAGAATACATAGGAATCTATCATAAATAAACACAAATAATAAATAAATGTGAATAACTAAAAACACATTCCATTAAAACAAAATCTTTAGCATAATATGGTAAGAATAAAATCTGATCAAATAATTCTATATAGATAATCACATGATAATGAATCTTAAACATAGATATTCTACTAGTCTAATAATCACATGAATTATAAATAAATAATCTCATAATGAGGGAATTCATAATGAGGAACAACATAAACATGCTGTCAAGGCTTTGGCCAAGACACCATGTATAATCAGGTAAGACATCGTCCAATACCCAAATATGTTTTTCTCATGAGACATACTGATTCATTGAGGGGCTACAGTAGGCCCATCCCATAACTTTCTAAGTACAATTCATTCCTAATATTAAATAACTTAAGTATAATCAATATGTACATTCATATTGAAACTAGCATATGAAATAACTTTCCTTAAGCAATAAACATAATTATAAAACATCTAGTATAATATGATGAATGATATCAAAATAGAACATCCACATTTAAAATGATCATAAATAATTCCATAAAATATGTTAGATGGTATCATAATAGATCAAACTCAATTAATCATAATATCTAACAAAGGGTGTTGACATATATGAAAATACTATAATAAAATCATTGAGAAATTCTTGAGAGAAATACCACTTTACTTTAAAATCATTTATTTAAAAAGCCACATAATTATAAAATAAATAATTTTATTTGAAATTAATCTCATAAACTTGTAAAGGATTACTCAATACATTAATGAACCATGAAATCATAAAAATCTGATCATTCCTTTTAAGTTAAAAAACATTCATTTCAAATTTTGAAAAGGAAACATTTTAAAGAGTATTTTCAAAAGAAAGCGTGTGAGTTAACCAAATGAATTGATTATGTGTATGAGTTGTAAATCCACATAAAACAAGTTTAAATACAACATAAGATAATCAAAATTCATTTCACACATAATTATAGCTTGACACAATCAATTGAGTATAAGTTTAATCCAAATAATGGAATTTGGGTTAAGAATTTCCTTACCACTTTGTAAATAGTCGAACCATACGCCCCATAAAATTAATGATCATAAAATGAAAAATTAAATTCCATGAAGAAAAAGAGATCCATGATATTATATAATAAAGGTTAGTATGTACACTACACATGATAAATAAGGGTTGAATAAGGAATATAAGTTAGGTGAGAAACCCTTACCATATGTACGAAAGCATTCTGCACTTATAATTAATGTCACGGATAATCAAATTCAATTAATTATTTATTCAATTAATAACCTCTTATTTTTTTATAATTTTATTAATTTCATAGATGTCCATATCAATGAGTTTTAATGTTTAATTTCATTGTTCTGGGAGCGTTCATTTCTTAGTTTTATGGGTGGTTCTCATGAGTATAAATATGAGAGTTATTTTCAAATGGTAAGAACTTATCCAAAAGTGAAACAATTTAGTATTAATGAACTTTAATAAGTTTAAATGTTCTCATATATAATTTGGTTATGTGTTATGAGGATTATTCATTAGATATAATATTAATGAATATGTCTTAATTTATTTTTTCAGTTTTTACGACAATCCCCAACTTGTGTCATTTTTTTAATATTATGTTTATATATTGGATATATAACATGATATAACTTATAATATCTATAATAAAATCTTATTTAACCATAATAATGGTTTTATGACCATCCTTGAATGTGGAAATGGAAAATGAAAACTCGCCATCCATGGAGGTGGTGAATCGACACATCACGAACGACGTTTTCATTTTTTAAATAAAAGGAGAGGAGAAGGGATTTTATGATGAATCATACATTAGAAAAATAAAATTATAGTATATATATGATAATATAGTTATAATTACACTTTGTATAGGGTAGGCGAGGATATGATAAGAAAAGAAAAGAAATGAATAGAGAAAGGAGGACTTTACCTCTTGAATATTGTCTCCTTGGAAACCTTATTATGACACTTGGATTTGGTCGTTTGGTAAGAACAGAAGGTCTTGGAAGTGGGGAATATAATTATAGAGATATTTGGGTAGAATTTAGACAATATTAAAATCTTATAAGGTGTTAGGAGAAGGGGTGGTATTTATAGGGGAGGAGAGGGGTATTTTTTGATTATTTTAATCATTTATTTATTATTTTGGATCAAGACTATTAATAGTGTTGATTCTTGTGATTGAGTAGAGTAACTAGTTCATTTGATTTAGAAATAATGGGTTATTACATCAGAAATTATTAAAAAATTTATGTATTTAACTTATAATGTTAAATACCGTAAATTGCTGTATTTCACTATTCATAAAAAATTCAACTATTTTAGAAAAATCTGAAAAATTCACCCTAACCATTTTTCAAAATTTATATTTCAAAAATGGAATCCATTTTATGAAAATAATTTTTTAAATATGATAAATTTAATTTTTAAATAAAATAATCATTTATTCAAAAAATACAGATTTTAACATTTTAATCGATTTTACGACACTTTGAAAAAAATAATCACAGTCTCATAAAATTGTCTTATAATTATAATGAAACAAAATAATAATTTATGAATATATTTTATGAAAATAAATTTTCTTTTAAATCATTATATTAATTATAAAATTGTAAATTAACATTTATGTTTCACAAAAATACCAATACTTAATTTATCATTTTTAAAACATTTATTTACTTATTCCATGATATAAATATATCTTATTTTTATTTATTAGATACCTAAATTTATTTATAATCCCATAGGATAGGTTATTATTTTAATGGCTAGATTATTATTTCTAATGGCCACATTAATATTTCAATAGTCATGTTAATATTTAATAGTATATCAAGATTCGTTTAAGATTGGTGTTGCATGAAACGTAAGCAATAAAATAAATTGAATTTATTTAAGAAGACACATATCATAGAATATTGGGGTATTATATAAAAAGTTCTAACTACTAAAGAGAGGTTAAAATCTGACTTTTATCAGTGCTTTTTTAGTGTTGATAAATGGTGTCTTTATTAGTGATTTTTTCTAGCACTGATAAAACTTGAAAAAAATAATTTTTATACCATTTATTAGCACTCAAGACCCCCTTTCGCAGTTCTCCAACTGACCACCCCGCACCCACCCCCTTCCTCAGCACTCACGACCCCCCTTTCTTAATGCTAGATAACTGCTAACCCACCCGCGTGTGCCTGGATTTGATCCCATGACCTCCATGTTCCAAGCGAACCTATTTACCACTACCCTACATTGTTTTATTCTATATCATGATATTTCAATTTATTTATATATATATTTACATACATCTTTATTATTACATATATAATTATTTTTAAATACATTTATAAAATATATATTTGGGTGAGCGTGCATGTGTGTATAATATATATACACTTAAATTTATTTAAATATATCATATATATTAATATTCATTTACATATATTAGAATATAAGTATAAATATATATCTCTTTATCAATACACACACATATGTATATATATAAATATTATTGCATTTTTATATGGTAAATAAAATGGATAATTATTTATTTTAAATGAAATTAATAATAAATATTTATTTCCATATGGTTTATATATTTAAAAATATATTATCATGTAAATATGTATTTATAAAATTGATTTATTATAAGTAAATATAAGAAAATATGCATATATTTAATTATAAATAAAATTACATTATGAAAAATGATAAATTTCAAAACCATAAAATCTATATGAATTTAAGAACTGAGAATAAATTTAGTCCCCATAGAAAAAGGACAAGAAAAATCTCTTAAGTGAATATGCATTATTATCAAATATGAAAAAATTAGGGCATCCAAACTAAAAAATTCAGTTTCAGAGGCCTTCAGGGCGTTTCTTGACCTAAAAAATAGTTATTGGGGCTTCCCCCATCAACTTGGCATAGATCTCTCCACACACTTTTATTTGATATGTGGTAGAGCCTAAACGGACACCCGGATCAAAAGTTATGGTTTTTTAAAGCTCAACTCATGCTTTCAACTCATCTTAGACCATTCATTAATTCATTTAATTTTTATGTCATCCAATTATTATTAAATTACTCTTACTCAATAATAATTAGAAAATTATTAATTAATAATATTTTTTAATTATTTTATAATCTATTTTAACTAAATATATTATATATTATGTGTAAATGTGTATTTAGCCTAATCTAAATCATATTTAAAAAATATATTATATTGATATAAATATAAATATATTTATATATTAATATATTCTTTTTAATGAAATATATTTTATTTTATGAAATATATCCTTTATCAGTGTTAGAAAAAAAGTGCTGATAAAGGTGGGCCTTTATCAGTGCTAGTAAAAAAAGCTGATAAAGGGCTCCCATTTATCATCGATTTTTTATTAGTACTGATAAAGGGATACCTTTATCAGTGTTTTTTTACTAGAACTAATAAAGGGCCACCTTTATTAGCACATTTTTACTAGATTTGATAAGGGACCTCCCTTTATCAGTATTTTTAGCACTGATAAAGGCTCCCTCTTTATCATTGCTTTTGTAAGAACTGATAAAGGGTGCCTTTATCAGTGCTTTTATCTACCATTGATAAATCCTAGCACTGGATAAACCTATATTTTTAGTAGTGAATACTATAAATTTCTCCTCAAGAATTATATTTGAAGGTTACTTGTCCACCTTTCATTTGGATAATATTTTGGAAAAATTTATTGTTTCTAGTCATACTAGAAAAATACCCTATACCAACGGTTTGAAACCGTTGGTATAGGCCTCCAAACTGTTGGTATATCCTATACCAACGGTTTGGAGAACTGTTGGTATATCCTATACCAACGGTTTGGAGAACTGTTGTCTAGTAAGCCGTGGGGATAGGTCTATACCAACAGTTTTGGAAAAACCATTGGTATAGACCTATACCAATGGTTTTCAAAACCATTGGTATAAGTAATATAAAAAAATCTATACCAATTGTTCCATAAAACTGTTGGTATATTTATTTCAAAAAAGAAGAATTTTGTTGGTTTTGATCCCAGTACCTCTCTTTTATGATTGAATGACCTAACCACTAACCTAACTTCACTTTTTTGAATATAATTTCATAAATATATATATGTATTATCATAAATATTTTAAATTTTGATTTATTTAATGTTCTATGTAAGAATATTCCATAAAAAATACATGTAACTATACCAATGGTTCTCAAAACTGTTGTTATAGACCTATACCAACGGTTTTTAGAACCGTTGGTATAGATTCTTTGATTTTGGGACCTATACCAATGGTTTGGCCAAAACCGTTGGCATAGGTCCATAATGGAGACCCTATACCAACAGTTTTAGACAAACCATTGGTATAGGTCCATATAAGTGACCTATACTAATGGTTTCTCCAAACCATTGGTATAGGTTCCCCCTATACCAACGGTTTTGGGAAAACCGTTGGTATATGTTGAAATTAGTGACCTATACCAACAGTTTTGGCCAAACCGTTGGTATAGGTCCATATAAGTGAACTATACCAACGGTTTTCCCAAAACTGTTGGTATAGATCTTATTTCCAGTAGTGACGTGCTTGAAAGAACCACTATCCATGCACAAAATATTCTAACTATTGGCACTTATCTTATTTACCTAAAATAGAAAAATAGTATTTTGGCACCCGAACTTTGTTAAGTCCAGAATTATTAGAAAAAAACTTTGGGAATCCACATATTGTTAGATTTGGTTCCCTAAAACCAACTTCTATGTACTTTATGCTAAACTATATTTATTATTTTGAATATTAATAAACTAATTATCAAATCATGATTGTTCTTTTTCATTAAATAGTATGTGATAATTTCTTAAGAGTATCTATCGCACTAAAAGGTTATAGTAATTCCCCACTATGATGAGAAACCAGAAGTGTCACAAAAATATTCTTAAATATATATTCTATATCCAGATAAAATCATTTGAAATATGATATACGCTATTAGGTGTGGATACTCATAGGAATTTGAGGCACCTTCTCATGGTATACTCCCTTGGTAATTTCCAGTGTAGAAAATTATGAGAATTAGACCCACTAGTAGAAAATCCACATTTATATGTGTCGTTGGATGTTTCTATCTATGGATGTGTGTATTGGTCTTTAGACTTTAAGATTATTATTAAAGAGTGTTATGAGTCATGTACTTTGATGTATTGATGAAAACCATGATGAAATATATTCGTACCAAAATAGAATACATTGGGTGTGTCATGAGTAATATTTCATTAATGAATACTATGAGAAAAGATTTTACTCTTCTGTTCTTTATCAAAAGTTGATATCTCAGGCCCTTAGTGGAAACGATATAGCCTAAATAAATCTATATCCATGGTGTTCTATAGGTAGGTTTAATTTTTAGGAAGTCAAAGAAAGATACACTGAGAACATAAGTTGATGACACTAACATGCAACCTACTTAATTAGAAATATTAAGGCAAATGGATTATATTACATAGTAAGTGTTCATATTTGGTTTTATGTCATTACGACGTTAATTTATTTCTCTATGGGTGCCTTGGTGTGTTTCTAGATTCTAACATTAGACTTGTATATTTTTTTACTAATGCCACTAAGAAAGATGCCTATAAGGTCACACACTAAGTGTATCCAGAACATCTGTTAAATAATATTATTATTTATTATTTAACAAGTTGAGTAAATATTATTTCTCATTTGGTTTAATAATTATTCATGTTTACTTGATCACATATATTTGATCACCAGTTATTCAAGAGAATATTTTATGATAATAATATTTAATAAATATTTATTTTATATTTAGTGAATATAATATTTATTTATTTATTTAGGAATAATCTAGTGATATTTATTTTTAAAATAAATATTCATTATTCAAGGTTTGATAAATATTTTAGAGTAATGGAAAACCAAGTTTAATGTTTCAGATAATATATATTAAATATTAGTTGAATAAATAATATTTTATTTAATTCGTTGGATTTGTGTATGTAAATAAATAATAATAATATTATTATTATAGACATAAGGTTCTATAATAATTAAGAAAAATAATAAGGGTGCATGTGCAATTATTATTTTCAAACCCTAGCGATATATAAACCCAATTATATCATTTTCTAAGGGTTTTTGATTTCCCTTTGTTGTGCACAACAACATATATAGAGAATTATCTCAAAGCCCTAGATCACACCCTCTCCAAGAACACTCTCAAGAATAGAGAGCGATCCCCCCCACCATTATCAAGTCCAGAGAGATCAAAGAGAACCCTTCTTCAAGCGATTCTCAGGGTGATCAAAGGCGAACATCATAAGCATTAAGATCTACCGCACTAGCACTTGGAGATTTATACAAAGGCGTTTGAAGGTTCATAGAATACATGTAGATCACCACTGGAGGGAATATACTCTTGATTCCTACAACACAAAGAAAGTACGACATAGATATATTGTCAAATCCATCAACAAAGAAATAATTAGTCACAAGGAAATTATTTATGTTTTCTAAATTAATTATAAATAATTTGTGATGATCTAGTGTCTATGTTTTGGCATTCAATAATCAATTATTATTTATTTTATTTCCATTGATCATGATGTTTATCGTCTTGTAAATCTCAGATTAATCATTAATTACAAAAAAAATATGAGTTGGGAATGACCCATATGGTGCTTTCGCTATGTCCAGAACCTTCATGTGGTATCAGAGTGGTTGAGTCGAATTTAGCTATTTTGGTTGGGATACTTAAAAATAAGAGTATTATCCCATGATATTTTACTTATTACATCAGGAACTATAGGATTTTTCTCAGTCAATGAATTTCTATTAATCACACTTAGAGGGAAGGGAACGACGTAGCTGATTCTTTAGACAACAAAGGGAGGCCAGAAGAGAGACTAATTTTTTCACACCAGTATGGGTTCCTTACCAAATTATTTTAAGCTTATATCTAGAGATGATTCCATCATACTTCACCATTCCCCCCCCTAAGTTGGGATTCTTTGTATGATAGTATGTCATTTTAATAAAAAATAATTTTCAGTCTTAACGATTTACGCATTTATCATTACTTTTCAATTATGATTTAATAATTATTTAATCTAAATCACAAGATCTTATATTGTTATTATTTTTTCTCACAAATATAATCAAATAAATTAATTTTATTAATGAAATACATTCAAAGAACTCATCAAGATGTGCTGAGGATTCTGGACAGATAGCACCAGAGCACACACTGTATATCCCGTTGGTACATGCCTTGTATCCATATTATAAGAACTAATAATTAATTCAGAATTAATTCAGGAAATGTGCATCTATTACACGTGGTGTGTATTTAAATACACCGCAATTTGACTAGACCAGCCTGGTGCACGATCATCCAGACTACACAACGTGCAGCATCCGTGCAAAATGTGTAGTCTATTTGTCAAAGACGGGATGTGTATTTCCGTACACAACCGAAATGAACGATGACCATGTAACATAGATACCACACACCGTGTAACCCATGTATATGTCATGTACTCCATTATTTTCTATGGAATAGTTACATGACATTTTCTTAGGTGTGTGCCACAGATAGACGGTGATAAAAATACACACCATGTAGCAGGATTGTATACGCTGTGTATATTACCAAATTACACAGAATTGAACTTAATTTATTATACTACTTAAACCTTATCAAAATGTATTTCGTGTGGTCATTAATTTTATAGTACATTCCATGTAACTAGTTATATATATATATATATTAAATCTCTAATCAATTTCTATTTAATGTTTAAAATTTTATATCATGTATAAGTCGTAATGCAATCATTACTCTATGTGTATTGAAACATAACACACTACGTAAATATCATGTGTTCTATGTGGTAATTAAGTTTATAGTACATTCCATGGAATTATATGTTAAGATTTGTATGCCACATGTCACATGAGTAAATAGAATACAAATATAATTCACGTTGGTTGGTTCAGATGGGTACTCACCGTGTTACTTGCAAGGTAAATTTTTATACACAATTAATTTTGAATAAATTTATTTAATTTGTTTAAAATTATGATGGATGAGAATATCAAGAAAAAATTTGAATGATAATTAAGATAGAACAATTGATTAATTAAAGAATATATTTAATTCATTCGATTACAATTTATCTTAAATATGAACAATTAAAATCGAATTCTATTTTTATTAAATGCATAATTCATTTAATGTATGTGGATGATCATTATAATAGACCCATTTTTTGTATTTATTGGTTTCCTTTTAATTTATTATTAAATTAAATTGATGTCCTACATGTCATCCCTCCTCTCATTATATAAGGACCTATAGGCCCATGGTTTCTTTTATGTAAACCCCTTAACTAGTCCATTGGTTCCCCTCATTTGCGTGTGACTAAAAGCTTATGTAATGTATAGATATCCCAAGATAGTGGAGGCAGTTCAAGTTTGGAGTCAAGGTGAAACCACTCTAATAGGTACATGGGTGGATAGGTGAAAATCGACAACACAAACCATAAAATGGTTCAAGGTGTTTTCCCCCTAGGTTGAGGGTAATTTTATCATCCACTAGATAAACTATCCATTAGTAAAATATCATGATCATAATGATTTATTATTTTATTTATGTGTGATTTTATAGTTATTTAATTATGGATTTTTGTTATAATCACATGAATTAATGAATTAATGATCATAAAATATAGAAATAAAATAATTTTATTATACATAAATTTTATCTAAGATATGGTTAATCACTTAAGTAAATCAAATTAATATTAAAAAGCATGTAATAAAGATAAAATTAAAAATTAAAACATAAAGATAAAACACATAAATTATATATATTATGTTGGTAATTCATTCCACTAATTAAGTTAAAATTGAACCATAGTTTAAAATGCTTGTCCTTCCAAAGTTTGGGTGCTTTAAATTATCTGGGAATTCTAACTTGAAGTTTTGGTATGAATTAACTGAGTTCACATCTTGGGTTGACTTATAAAGTAGGAATTTGTGTAACTAAGAGGAAAAAAGTTTAGAAAATTTAATTTAAGGATTTTAGGATTGGGGAGTCTACTCAATAGATTAAATAACTATGAGTTAATGAAGTTGGAATTTAAAATTCCTACCTAAAACACTTCAAATTACTTGACCAGACAAATCTGGGGTGATGAGAAGGGGAATATTTATTCTTGCCACTATAATGTCCAAGTAATAAGATATTTAAAATCCAATGGTGAGGGATATTGGGTTTTGATAAAATAGTGGGAGATTAATAAATATAATATTTATTTATTTTTCTAATTTTATCTGATAAAGTGCTAAAATTTTATTTTTATTATTTTTAGAAATGATAATTAATATGACTTAAAACATATTACTATGAACCATACTTAAGAATAATTACTTTATCGTAGGTACAAATTTATAATAGCGATAAAGGAACTTATTCATTATTCTACACTATGAAAGGAAGTTTTATGTGATTTAAGAACCTATTATAGAAGTTCCTAGTAAAGATGCTAGTGAGGAAGAGTTATCTCTCTTTGTGAAATATTTGAATGATGCCACAAATTTTTAGTGTTTTATGCTATCATCCATAACTAATGAGTTTTTGAATCAATATGAGGACATGGATGTGTATAACATGATGTCTCTCCTTTAGGATCTCTATTAAGATAAGGTGAGACAAGGGAGATATGAGATCTTCAATGCTTAGTTTACAAACAATCTTGGAGATTTGGTACCATCTGGGCCTCATGTAGTCAACATTATTGGCAACATTAAACACTTATATATCTTAGGGATTAAATTTCCAGATGATTTGCACACAGATCTCATACTTTTCTCACTACCTAAGAACTTCTCTAGTTTTATTGTCAATTATAATATGAATAATAATGAGAAGATTATTTCAAAACTTTTTACCCTGATTCTCCAAGTGAACAAGAACATGGGGCATGAAAAACACGCAATCCTGATGGTGAATAAGAAAAGGAAGAACAAGGAAAAGGGGCCCAAAAATCAAAACAAGTATATATGTAAAGATCCCCATCCTTACAAGAAGTGGAAGATCTATAGAAAAAAAAGTAAAAGGAAGTAATATATTTTTCATGTGGTAAGAAAGGCCACTAGAAGAATAATTGCACCCAAAAGAAAGAGGAAGCTAAAAGCGCATTCGTTATAGAGTGTAATGACCAGAAGAGAGGCAAGTGCAACTCGAGTATACTCGATCGGTGTATGGACAATACCAACGCCATAAAAATGTTTCTGAATTCTAAGGTTAAACACATTTTCCAAGGTATATCTAATCATTATCCTTTATTGGTTTTGATACCCCCCAGATAGGATTTCATAGAGTCTTTTAGGTTCTTGTGGAAGTGGTCTCGGAGCCCCAGGTACCCGCAGATTGTGGGAGAGTTGTGGGGAGAGCCTGCGTGTGGGAATAAATGAGTGGTGATTCATAATAAACTCTGGAGAGTTAAACTTAGGATGTAAGAGTGGTCCAGGGGGTTTCCTCCATTTGATCAGGATATGGAGCAGTTGAAATAGAATATCGACAACCTGGAAGCTAGTCTGGAGGTGGCATGGAGTGACTATGTTTTTGAAGAACTGGTGGACAAGGTGTGTTGGGCGGAGGTGATCCTTAAATAGGAAAGGCTGGCTCAAGAGAGATCCCAGGTGAAATGGCTTCACAAGGGGGATACAAACACAGGTTTCTTTCAAGCTTGTATCAGCGAGAGGAGGCAGTTGAACAAGCCCAATATTCAACTTGAGGATGGAAATTTCATAGAGGATAAATACATCATTGGGATCTTAGCACATACGTTCTTCCGAGATCTCCTTATTGGCAATAGCCTGAGGATGTATGGTGGTTACCCAAGTGACACAGATGATCTATGGGATTCGATTCCCCTGGTGGTGTCTGGCCTGGACAACGAAAGCTTGGAGGCGATCCCAGATGAGTATGAAATTCACTTGGCTATGATGAATCTTAACCCCGAGAGTGCACCCGGCCTGGATAGGTTCCTGGGATCTTTTTACAGGATTGGTGTAAGATGTGGTTAAGGGGGATATCATTGAAGCTATTCAAGACTATTTTCGAGGTGGGAGTCTGCCCCGAGTTGCACGTGCTACCAATCTGATGCTCATTATAAAGAGGAAGAACCCTTCTTCTCTCTCACACTATCAACCAGTGAGTTTATGTAATTTCCCCTAAAAGATCCTTGCAAGTGTGCTTAATCAAAGATAGGCCAAACTTCTCCCTCAGTGTATATCCATCGAGCATCACGAGTTTGTTAGGGGGTGCTCTATTCAGGGAACAATTTCTCAAGCTCAAGAGGTAGTGCGTGATATTAACCAAAACTCCCACATCTCCAACCTGGTGATCAAGTTGGATATGTGTAAGGAATATGATCATATTGAATGGAGTTATATTAACAGAGTCCTTGTGGCTTTGGGGTTTTCAGCTAGGGTGGTGGACATTTTTTTCAGGAGATTTAGCTCCTCGTGGTGTGCAGTTTCTTTTGTGGGGAGGTCTCACTGTTTCTTTAAGGAAATGAGGGGCTTCTGATAGGTAAATCCATTATCACCCAATATCTTAATCCTAGTGCAAGACACCCTTAGTCGCCTTATTAACTGAGGCCTCTCAAATAGAGATATTCTTCCCTATAGAAGGAAGTTGAATCTCCCAATGGTCTCCCATTTGATGTTTGCAGATGATACAATCATCTTAATTAATGGAGGAAGGATTTATGTGCGAGGCATCAAGAGAATAGTGTATGATTACTGATACTAGAGTGGGTAAGTCATCAGTAATTATAAAAGTAATATCTTCATCCCACATAGGTGTGCTCCGAGGCGGGTTTCCTCTCTGTGCAGTCTCCTTGACATGCATCGTGGAGCTTTCCCTATGTAATACTTGGGTTCACACATTTACTAAGGTTGGATTTGTATGCGGGACTTCAATCATATTATGAACAGAGTTGTGAGCCGCTTCCTCAAGTAGAAGAACCACTTTCTCTTGTTTGGGGGCCACATTGCCCTGGTTAATAGCATCCTGTCCGCCATGCCTATCTGTGCACTATGTTCCATCAACATTCTGCAAGGATTCATCCATACCATTGAAAAGGTTCTATGAAAGTTCATCTTAGACACTCAGTCAGAATGAAATAGACATTGGGATTCATGGGACATATTTGAGAGATCCATTCACGATGGGGGGATTAACGTAAGGAGCCTTCAGAGTACGCTTAAGTGTATGCACGCCAAGCTTGCATGGGAGATTCTTGATAAGTGCACGCGGTGGGGTAAGTCCATGTCTATTTTATATGGGGGTTATATAGAGGCTATTCGAGGCTCTGTTTCTACTTTCTAGTTGATCATATACCCTATCTATATGACTCTTTAGCAGAACTCCTGGTGGCTGGTGGGCGCAAAAGATATTTTCTTTTAGAATCGCAAATGGGTGGGCTCTGTTCTTAGCTTCCCCAGTTGTCCTGCACCTTTGATCACAATTAAGGAGGCAATCCCTTTACCTAGTTTTACTAAGGCTATTCTGGATGAGTAAGAATAGGGCCATCTTGATTCCATAGTGTTCAACACTGAGTCTGACAAATGTGTGTTCACACCTTCTTCCTTGGGCGATTTCTTTACCAGGTCTTTTCTCCAGATGATGTCTTTGCAGAATCCTTCAGATAGATGGAATGATGTGGTGTGGTGAAATAAAATACTAGAAAAATATAACTTATTTTCACAGAACATCAGAAACCAGGCCATTTCTAGAGACGAGAACATCCAGAAGGTGGGTGTGATCCTGGCTTCGAGGTGCCTTTGCTGTAGTATCAAGCAGGAGGAGAGTTCGCATCATCTTTTATTCGACTGGGATTGGGCCCAGGATGTGTGGACTTTATTTGGTTGACTCACCAGATTCAACTCCAGTAATATGAGGGATACTCCTTTCTCGGTTAGATGGTTTCACGGTTCGACAGAGCTAGGAATGGAACGTTCAGCTCATGCCATTATTTTGAATGTTGGGTGCTGGTGTCTGTGGCAAGCAAGTAACTAGGTGAGGTTCGATGGCCCTACGCCTTCAGTGAGGTCCATTACAGTGAGTAACCATTTCCTACTGGTGGATTTGCTTTCTCTCATTCCTGACTGGAGAGGTGCTCCATATTTGAGGTTTCTTTAGGCCAGGCTTTCTCCCCCACATCCTGGTTGTGTCAATATTCAAGGGAACTAGGTCTGTTAGAATCCTCCCGACAACGTTCTCAAACTAAACTCAGATGGGCCCTATATTTTGGGTGCCATAGTGGAGGGGGTGTGGTCCATAGTTCAGGGTGGTATATGGCTCTAGATTTTACTTTGTTATATGGAAATGATACCTCCCTCAAGGTCGAGGCCAATGCGATGCTCACCAGGATCACCCATTGTAGGCAGGAGAACCTCGACGTTGCTCATGCGAAGACTGGTTCCAAGATTCTTCATGATGCTCTGCATGGTATAGGATCTTATCATTGGTCCATTACCCAAATTGTTTGAAAATGTAGAGTCCTTCTTGGTGGAAACATCCAAGTAACCCATAATTGGTGGGATGGAAATAGGGTTGCAGATCATTTGGCGTCAGTGGCAGATCATAGCTCCATTTGTACTCATATCCTCTCTATGCATTGCCTGAAACCTGTGGATGTGAATCTGATCAGAGGGGATGCTCTCGATTTGCACTATTTTAGGCCTCCTTAGTTTTGTGCCTTTTTTTCTTTCCTTGTTCGTTGTCTTGTACTTTCTCTGGTCTTTCTTTTAAATAAATAATTTGATTTGGATGGAATGATACCAATTTTATGATATTGTTATTATGTACTGAATATTACCAAGAACATAATTTCTATATTTTTCTTAGATACATATGGTTTTATTTTCAAATTTAGAAATAATGTTTTTTTTATAAAGATGACATATATTATGGTATGAAACATTTAAATAACAATCTTTATGTATTGAATTATGAAAATCAAGTATTGGAAATTGATAACGAATCATATTCACATGAGTCACACAATATTCAATTGTGGAATCACCATCTTGATCATATAAATGAGAATCATTTGAAAAATATCTATGAATATGGGTTTTTAGACTCTTTTGATATAAAACCACTTAAAATATTTCATGCATGTTTACAAGTCAACATGACTAAACCACCATTCGGTGGACAGGGTGAAAGGGCCACATAACTTCTTGGATTGGTACACACTGATGTGTGTGGACTTTTTTTAAAAGAAGATAGAGGTTGGTATTCTTACTTAATAATTTTTACCGATGAATTGAGTAGATATGGCTATATCTACTAGATGAGGTATAAGTATGAGTCTTTTGAGAAATTTAAATAATTCAAGAATGAATTTGAGAATAAACTTGGAAGGAAGATAAAGAAGCTTTGATCAGATCAAGGTGGTGAATATCTTAACCAAAAGTTTATCAAATTTCTATGGGAGTTTGGGATTCTATATCAACTCACTCCACCTTACACACCACAGTGGAATGGTGTCAGTGAAGGGAGGAACCATACCTTTCTAGAAATGGTAAGATTGATGATGATTCATACATATCTTACATTATCCTTTTGGGATATGAATTACAAACTAAAACATTCACAATAAACTGAATACCAACTAAAGTGGTAAATAGAATTCCTTTTGAGTTATAGTGTGGAAAGAAATTCATTCTATCACATACATGTGTATGGGGTTACGAGACATTTGTTAAGGCCTTATCAAGAAATAAACTAGCAACCCAAGTCACACAGTGTATCTTTATAGGGTATCCTTAGGAAATAAAAGGATACTATTTATAAAACCCCCCAGACAAGAAAGTGACTATCGCTAGGCAATATATCTTTCTCGAAAGGGAGAAAATACTCAAGAATGTTAGTGGGAGAGAGATTTATTTTTATGAAGTTGATGATCAAGATACATGAGAGTTGGTACATGAACATATTCCATAGGTCCCCATGGAAACATTTTTTCCTAAAAAACAAGTACTGCATAGAAGTACCATAGACATAAGAGAATTCAAGAGATATGGTTTTTAGTCATATAATATGGTGACTCATTATTGGTTGAAAATAATAAACCTCTATCCTAAAAAGAGGCAGTAGAGAGATCATAAGACACAAGATGTAAATATTAAATGAATTCTAAAATGTATTCCATATATCATAAACAAGTTTGGGTTATGGTCAATCCTCTAGTTGATGCAAATACTATTGGGTGAAAATGGGTATTCAAGAGAAACTAGACATGTAAGGTAGAGTAAGTACCTAAAAATCAAGCCTAGTGGCTATAGGGTTTAAAAAACATCAAGGAATTAACTATAAAAAAATATTTTCACTATTTTTCATGTTTAAATCCATCTGAATTCTAATTTCTATAGTAGTTTACCATGACTATGAAATTTGGAAGATGGATGTAAAGGAAAATTTCCTTAATGGGAACCTTATGAAAGATATCTACATGAAACAAATATAACGGTTCGTGACTTCATGTGATTCCAAAAAGATATGAAAGTTGCATAGATTCTTTTATGGATTGAAGGAAGCATCTAGGTTATGGAACATTCGATATGACGAATCTATAAAAGATTTTGGTTTCATTAATAATTAATGTGATCTATGTGTTCAAAATAATTTTAGTGGGAATATGGTTATTATCCTAGTAGTATATGTTTATGACATATTACTGATTGGAAACTAAATACCAGTCTTACAGTCTATTAAATACCAGTTAAACAAGTGTTTCTCCATGAAGGACTTAGGTGAAGCAACCTACATTATAAGGATCAAGATTATTTGTGATAGATCCAAGAGGTTTCTTGGACTAGTTAAAGGTACGTACATTGACCATATAGTAAAGATATTTAGTATAAAATAATCCAATAGGTTTTTGGTTCTAGTGTCAAATGGTATACATCTTTATAAGAAAATGTGTCCTTAGATATAATAGGAGAAAGATAGAATGAGTAAGATCCCATATGGTTCAGTAATAGGATCAATCATGTATACCTTGTTATGTAATATAATTGATGTTTCCTATGAATTGAACGTGGTAGGAAGATATCATGATGATCTAGGAGAACAATATTTGTTTTTTTTAAGTCTATCCTTAAGTATCTAAGAATAACTAAGTATATGTTCCTAGTGTGCGGAGGAGATGAGAATCTATTCATCAGGGGTTATATTAATGATAATTTTTAAATATATCACAATTATTTTAATTCACAGTTAGAATATGTTTCCTATCTCAATAAAGGAGCTGTGAGTTGGAAGAGTTCAAATTAGCCAGTTGTCGCTGATTCTATAGTGGATTTTGAATATATAGAAGTTTCTAATTCATCTAAATAATTTTTTTGGTTATGATTTTTTTCTAGAATATTGATGTGGAACCTATAATTAAATAACCTATCACATTGTATTATGAGAATACTATATTGGTGGATCTTGAAAAAGAGCCAAGGTCACACAAATAGAAAAAGAATATACTCCGAAAGTATAACCTATTTATGGATTTTTCTCAAAGGGGTAAATTTTCAGTAAGCATATTTTCCATGGAATAAAATTTGGGGGACCCCATGACTAAATTCCTATTTTAGTAGAATCATGAGTATCATGTGAGATCTAACAGACTGAAGGTTATTAGCAGTTGGGTCTAGTGCAAGTGAGAGTCTATTAGAGTTGATACCCCAAAACCAAATTCAGTTTACTTTATGAAATTATGTATTCATTTTTTTAATATTAATAAAGTTGTTATCATATCATGATTATTTTTCTGCATGACATAGTATGTGATAATGTACTAAGAGTAACTATTACACTAAAAGTTCATAGCAGTTCCCCACTATGATAAGAACTCAAAAGTGCTACGATAGTATTATTAAATATATATTCTATATCCAAATTAAATTATTTGAGGGACACAAATGATATAGGATATCAAGGGTGTAGACTCATAGGAATTTGAGGCACCTTCTCATTGTTTACGCCCTTGCTAATTTCTAGTGTAGGAAATTATGAGAATAGGAACCACTAGTAGGAAATCTATATTTAAACATGTAATCTGATGTTTCTATCTACGAACATGTGTATTGATACTTAAACTTTAATATTATTATTAATTAATGTTAATAGTCACATACTTTGATGTATTGATGAAAACTGTAATGACATATGTTTGTAGTAAAATAGGATATGTTGGGTGAATCATGATAAATATTTCATTAATTAATAACACAAGAAAGGATTTGCCTCTTATGTTATTTTATAAATGTTTAAATCTCATGCCCTTTGATGGAAAATATATATCATAAATAAATCTATATCTATGGAGTTCTATAGGCAAGTTCAATTTTCAGAAAGTCAAAGAAAGAGACATCGAGCACATAGGTTGATGACACCAACATGCAGCTTGCTTGATTAGAGATATCAAGATAAAGGGATTATATCACATAGTAAGAATTCATGTGTGGTTTTATGTCATTTCAACATTAACTTCTTTCTCTATGGGTTCCTTGGGGTATTGTTTGATGATAACCTTGAACTTTGTGATACTTTGCCTAATGCCACTAATAAAGCATCCTAGAGGGTCATACAAAAAGTGTACCCAGAACCTCAGTTAAAAAATTATATTATTTATTATTTAAAAAGACGAATAAATATTATTCCCACATGTGGATTAATAATTATTCATGTTTTCTCAATCACATATATCCCCTCACCAGTTATTCGATAGATTATTTTTTGAGAAGAATATTTAATAAATATTTATTTTATATTTAGTGAATATAATATTAATTAATTTATTAGTGAATAATGCAGTGATGTTTATTTATTAAATAAATATTTATTATTCATGGTACAATAAATATTTTGGAGGAATGTAAGACCGAGTTTAATGGTCTAGTGATAAATAATATATATTGGATATTATTTGAATAAATAACATTTAATTTAATTCACTCGCTTTTCACATGTCAATAAATAATAATAATATTATTATTGTAGACATGATGTTATGAAAAAATTAATAAATATAATAAAGGCACATGTGAAATTATTATTTTCTAACCCTAGTGATATATAAACTCAATTATATTATTTCCTAAGGGTTTTTAATTTCCTTTTTATTATGCATAATGAAACTCAATGAGAATTATCTCGAAGACCTAGAGATATCCCTCTCCAATAACACTCTCAAGATTGGAGAGTGACCCTCCCCCACCACCACGCTTGATTGTATAGAGAATAAAGTGAATCCTTCTTCAAGCGATTCTCAAGGTGATCAAAGGAAAACGATACAAGCATCGAGATCTACCGTTCTCGCACTTGGAGATTCCTACAATGATATTCAGAGGTTCAAGGAACACATGTGGATCACCATTAGAGGGAATCTACTATTTTTTCCTATAAAACAATGATGGTATTATGTAGAGATGTTTTCAGATCCATCAATGAAGAAATAATTAATCACAAGGAAATTATTTAATTTTTGAAATTAATTATAAATAATATGTGATGATCCTATATCTTGGTTCCAACATTCAATCATAAATTATTATTTGATTTATTTCTGTTGATTTATAATCATGTAAATCTTGGATTTATCATCGATTGTGATAAAAATCCAAGTTAGGAATTCCTTATATGGAGCTTTCATTGCATCCTAAACCTTCACATATGCCCAACCTTTTCATGCTGAACAACTACTAATTCTTTTAAGATATAAGCTTTATAAACTAAAATACTGAACCTTGTTTAAATAAAATTTGTTCTTATAATTTCCACCTCTACGACATTTAATACAGAATGGTTCACTTTTTAGAACAAAGTAATTATTTTAAAAATGTAGTTTTGCTATTGTATAACCAGTCCCAGAGATATTTCTTTAAAGTCTCAAATATCTATACATATTATCAAAATTTTCATTCCCAGAAGTAAAATTAAATATTTTTCTCAGACTAAGTATTTTAAAATTAAGTTTCACAACTAAATTATGATCTTATTTATTTGAAATAAAATTATATTTTTATCTAACTCTATAGTAAGATTTGAAATTTATATGGAAGGTTATGAAATTATAGAATTTGGTTTAGAAAGTTCTTAGAAATTATATAGTCTTTATTAACTTTATTATTATTTTCTCAAGAAAAGTTGTTTATCCTATAACTTATTCAAAACAAGGTAGTTTTTTATCTTCATCATATGTAATAACTTTTTCTTCTTCTAATAAAGTAGAATATTCATCATTTGAATCAGAATAGTTTTCATTAAAAGTTAAATTTGTGAGATATTTAGTAGATAATTTTTTCATGAAGCATTGGTTGTTATTTATAATATGAAAATAAAAACCCATAAATTCATTATATTCATCACTATTATTTAAATAAATTTATAAGGAACTATCTCTACTACTTTTACTCTAAGTGTATGGAGCTTATAATATTTCTTTACTTTTGTTATTATAAAAATTTCTTGAATTTCTATCTTTATTGCGCTTCTTTTTTTCTCTTATAAAATCTATCCTAATATGACTAGGTTTATTACATTAAAATAAAATCATCTCAGAGTTGAATTTATTATCACTTCTTTATTTTGAATTTTTCTTATACTTATAGTGAAAATATTTCTTGATAGTAATTTTATTCATTCTTTTGGAAAGTTGAAAAAGTTAATTTTCACTTTATTTTTATGAACTGATTTCCTTATCAACTTTAACTTTCTTCTTCTTAGAATATTTAGATTAAATTTCACAAGATCTTGATTTCTTAATTGTTGTATAAGTAGAAGTAAAAGCTAGAACATTTTTTTTCTTCTGAATCTCTTTTTTATCTACCCTCTTATTCAATGGGAGTTCCAATTAAGTCATCTATGATCAACTTCATAAGATACTTATTATCATCAAGAGATGTTTGCTTAGATTCCCACACATTTGGTATGATATCTATAACTATCTTAACCAACTGATCATCTATTAATTATTTATCTTGAACATATTATAGATTGCTTACAATAGTCATAAATACTTGATTCATCTATGCAATTGATTCTCCTAATAGAAAACCAAAATCTCAATAGTATTCTTGTAAAATTTCTCTTCTTGTTTCCATAAATTTAGTAGTTCCAAAATGAATCACTTCAAGTTTCTTCTATATATTGTTT
This sequence comes from Viscum album, assembly GCA_963277665.1. Classification (NCBI taxonomy): domain Eukaryota; kingdom Viridiplantae; phylum Streptophyta; class Magnoliopsida; order Santalales; family Viscaceae; genus Viscum; species Viscum album. The sequence goes on from OY728132.1 coordinate 1,592,679,284, forward strand.
TCGGTTTCACAAGATGAAATCCGACTATATATATTTCCAGTCATTGAAGATAGAAAAGTATTTTTTACATGGCAATTTAGTTGATATTTATTTTTCTATTCTTTATTGAAAGTAGTAAATTCCTTATCGGCAATTTTATAGTTCTTATAATCATAACAAAATTTTCTACTACAGTATTGTTAACAAAATTTTTTGTATGATCTCTCCAGTAATCATAATCATCACTATAAAAAATTAGTGTTCTACCAGGATTTAGATTTTTATGTGTCTCAACAGACCAATATACTATATTAAAAAAATATACTCTTTTATTTATAACATGTTAGTGTAACAGTTTATAATAGTTTTAAATAAGTGGAAACATGATCTGATACTAAATATAGGATTACAAGAGTATAAAATTATCTAGAGGGGTGAATTATAGTTTATAAAAATAAAAATTACAATTTTTACCAATGTATTTAAGAAATTTATCGGGTAAAGTTTTATATCAATTAACTTTATAATTAGAGTAAGAATAATTTTAAAATTAACTATATAAAATTTTCTTAACATGCACAATGGAAAATATTAACTTGTAAAAAACAAGTAGAAAAAACTTTATAAATAACAGAAGAAAACTTATAAAAACCTTATAATAATATATACACACTTTATCCTTAATTATTAAGGTAGTCTTAACATTACTGTAAGATTTGTATTCCTTTGACATAGAATACCTCTATTAAAAAGATAAAACATAACTCTATTTACCTTAACACTTGGAACCATCAATCAAACTAATCAGAATAATTTCTGTCTTTCTAAACCCCAAGAGCCCTCAATCAACAGGATTAGAAAAAAATTACAAAAGAAAAGAATTAAGGAATTTAAAAAGTTATCCTCACAAATGGATGCCTTATTGGAAAACTCTCTAAAGATTACATTGAAGTTTTATCTCATAAGAAGATTTATAACAACTTTACAACAACATTAGTTATTCATATTTGAAAAAGAAAAACCTATATCAAAATGATTTAGCCTGCTTGAAGAGACTCTATTTATAAGAAAACTACCAATGGTAATACTACATATTTCTTAGAGGTGGTTAAAATAGAATTAGACACACTCTTTCTTTTCTTTAGAAGTTCAACACAACATCTCCGTCTGATGTTCTCCATGATTTACACCACAAAAATATATTTATATTCCATCCAGTAGATAAATAAGAACTTCATCTGGTGGAAAGTATATAAAGTCTTCTTCTGGTAGGCTTTATAAAAGTTAATTTTGTATACATGTCTATCTCCGTATGATGAAGTCTTTTTGGTAGCCTTAGTATAAATTCATATGGTAAATTTTTTTATAATCAGTCTACTAGAATTTTTAAACCTGAATTATAATGAATTTAGTATATTTTTATAAGATGTAAAACATATATGTCTATCTAGTATACATAAGAAATTTCTATCTAATTAAACTGGTAATCTTTGTTCTGTAAAATAGAGGACTTTACAAAAAAATATCTCAAGTACTTGGGAAGTATAAAATTAAAAATTATAAAGTATTTAATAAGTGAATTGTGATTTTAGGATATTAGCTTCATCCCGGTTCGTGAGGACTCCTTATGTGAATCCAAGAGACCCGAGATCAAATCTAGGTAGAGGCATTTTTTCGGGTTACTATAGTAGTATTTTATCAATAATAGTTACTATTTCAAGAACTATTTGGTATTGTAGCATCTGTAACTATTCACCTATTTGGGCCTTTGGGATACTTGTTTGTTCCTCGGGTCCTTCAAGGCCTTTAGGACACCCAAGGACTTCAGGATAGTAAGGCTTTTGGGCCCCCTCAAGGCCTTCTATCCACCTCAAGGCCTTTGGACCATCTCAAAGCCTTCAGGACACATGAATTGCAGATGTACCTGACTGGATTACAAGGAACAAAGGCCCTAGATGAGGATTTAGAGCATGCACATTCACCAGAGAAAAAATAATCGTACTTGGAAGAATGAGAGGGTATGAATTTTCCATTGGTACCAGGCCTATGAAACCCTACATAGGATAGATAACTGGCCAATCATGCGAAGGTGGAGTGCTGATCACGTTGAAAACACTGGGGAGGGGTAAGTTTCAAGTAGTAATTGTATGAGATGAATTATTTTAATAACTTTGGGTCCTGTAATATCATGAATCATACGATCCATGTACGGGTTCCCCTTCATCCATTAAAATAGGGATTATCAAAAATAAATAAAAAATGTAGGCCTTCAGGCCATTCAGGCATTTTGGCAACTGTGATTTTAAAAATTAAGATTTAAAATTATATAAATTATTCTTTTGACTAAAAATTTCATGAATGGGTATATCATTTCATGTGGTATTAACCTAAGATAGACACTCAAGGTATTCATCCACAATTTTCTATCATTTAAGGAATCATTTCACAAGATGAAACAATGAGAAGAGGTTGCATTCATATAATAAATGAATTTTTTGGACATAGAATTTAATAATAAGTTGTGTGTAACATCTTGACCCTAACCATTGGCTTGGAAATAATTGAGGTACCACAAACCATAGGTGACATACCTCAAACACTAACTATGGTGGCCGTCCTTTTTAATACTTGAGTTTTAACATAATTCCTTTACAAAATATTGAATTAACAACTTTGAAGGACCTGTTGAGGTTTAGTGTCATGTAAAATTGGTACATAATACGTGAATTACATAAGGAAAACATAAAAATAAACTTTATTTAATCCTCTTGAAAGACTCCTTTATTATTCCATCCTAGGACACTTCTCTGCAAGTGATTTCTTGGGATCATACATTATAGAAAAGGGTGATCATAAAGCCCAGCAAGGGGTGAACAAAGGAAATGAGTGATTATCATGGATACAACATGAGGCATAACATGTGATCATAATCATAAGTATATATAATATATAAATTTGGATAAAACATAAAAATGAGACATTCATAATCATATCACCAAGGTTCAATATCAAGGTGTAGTAAAACATATTACCAAGGTATCATAAAAAATGACATCAAGAGAGATTAATTCAATATCCAATTAATTGGATCAATATTAGGGCTCAACATTTATAAATCTTAATTCATGAATTCTAAATAGATCATAATAAATAATTTCATTAATAACTCTTGGAGGATAAATAATGGGTTTCATATAAAATCATTGAGTATATAAGTTTTTAAAGACTTGAAAATTTCATTATTTTTAACCCATGAGAAATGAATGTGGGGTTTATAAATGTAAATCCCCAATAAATGAAGTATAATTATATATATATATGAATACCCTTGAGAATAAAAATTGGTTTGAGTATTCATAATATAAAAACAGATTCATGGAAAATAATATGATGCTTTTTGAATCATAATAGGTATACAAAGTGGTTTATAGAATGGGATTAATGAGATAGAATGAAAGTCTCTCATAGAAAAAAAAACATTTCGATAATAATGAAATGATCATAATTTCATGAGAACATAATAAATTTTAAATTATAATACTAATTACAAAGGTAGTACTTGGATAAAAAGAAGAGGAAGAAAATAACTTAACTAATGAGATAGACTCTTAAGACTTGGGGAAAGTTCCTTGGAACCTTAAAAATTACTTATAAAGGCTCTAGAGAGGGAAAATTATTGGAAATTCCTACTTAATGGATCAAGACTGTATGAAATGGGGTTTAGAGGTTTCTATTTATAGAAAATGTGGGAGGATTATTTATTAATTTCTAAATATAGTCCATAGAAATCTAGGTTATGGAAAATAGAAAATCATTGGCTTAACCATGTTTTTGGATCATGTTTTATGAAATTAAGAAGGATGTTTTTAACATATTTTAGTTTTAGAACAAAACTTCAATATTTTATATTACTTTTGTCTGGGTAAAATAATTTTTCTACAAAGTAATGTTTTTAAAACCTTAATTTCCATTTTAAACTTTGTAAAGTTATGTATAGGTATGTAAATTCATTTTAATTCATTAAAAATAATATATTTTTGGTTGTGGATTATTTTTTATTAATTATTACATCATTATTTCATATTTATGAAGTCATAAAACATATTGAAAATGAAAAACTATATTTTTACTATTTACTAAAAGATAAAGTATTTAAAAAATTCTCAAAATTTCACCATAATCTAATTTCAACATGCTGAATCCAAATATAATTTTTATTTTACTCATTTTTTTCCTAAATAAGATAATTTTAACTTTTAAATAAAATACTTATTTATTGATAAAATAACAGTTTTTACAACATAGTCAACTATATGACCCTTATAAAAATTACTTGGGACATTATAAAATTATATTATCATTTATATTTAAATAAATAATGTTTTATAAGGATAATTTATTGAAATAAATTTTATTTAGAATACTTGGATTTATCATAAAAGTGTATAAATTTTCTAAAAATACAATTTTGTTTTATTTGTATCCAAAAATCAATTTATCATATTCATTTTATATTAATGTGTATTTTATTAAATAAAATAATAATGAAAACGGGATTTAAGAAACCACTATTTAATTTATACAAAGAAAATTACACTTTTATGATTCGAATGTTAAGATACATAACCCCTTAATACACTAACACACACCCTAAGAGTAAGGTGTTCAATGATGTTACTTTCACGGGGAGGCTTAGCTAAAATTGATCAAGTAGTGATCTCAAATAACTTGAACTTATCCCATAGTAAATTATAATTGAGACTTACTTATTGAAGCTATGATTGTGCTTGTTCAAGTGTGGACCCTTTTAATGCTACCACCATCCCAAGTTTTGATAAATGGACTTTAAAAAGAACGAACCTACTAGTTGAGGCCATCATTTTTTATTTTTTTCATCAATCATATTTTTTATTAACATTTATATAATCAATTTATAGTAGTATCATTATTAAAAATAGTCATAATTTCTAATGGTCATATTGACCAATGATCAGGTAGAGATCATATTATAAAATTCACTTTTCCCTTAATACCTTATATATAATCCACCATTCTCATAACTCAACATTTATTACTTTTCTTACAATGGTTCCACACTTCCCTTGATAATGTCCATCATATTCCTAACTCTTCTATTTATTTTTTACCATTTTTATAGTAGAATATATCTTCATTATAGAATTCATGGTTATGAATTCTACCTTAGTGCATGAATTTTTATTTTACATTTATCTCCCTGTATTGTTTATAACTATTATATTCAATATTAGTTTAGGATATGTAATTTTCCTATAAAATTTAATAGTCTTTCTATTAGATTTGATTGTAAAATATAATAAAATATTTACTATAAAAAATGAGTTCTTTTATTAAAGAAAATTTGGAGCTGTTACATACACCCAATTAAGAAATTCTATCATCAAAATTTGTGTCTTACCTCAAAATAAATGGAGGGTATTTATCCTTAATTTATTCTTCACTATCCCAAGTTGCTTCTTTGAACTTATTATTTATCTAAAAGTTTTTCATGAGTTGGGTTTTATTATTCCTCAACACTTTTCCTCTTTTATCAATAATATATAAAATTTCTTCTTAATATGATAGATCTAGGACTAATTCCATGCCATTTATCTCTAGTATATGTGTTGGGTCTGACATATAATTTATTATAAGTACATATGGAATATTTCATGGAAATAGATAGATTTGGAGGAAGTGATACTTGATAGGAAACTATCTCAACACACTCTAGAATCTAAAATGGTCCAATGTAACTTAGAATTAGTTTCCCCTTCTTTCCAAACCCCATGACCCCTTTCTATGGTGATATTTTCAGGAATACATGATCCCAATCATTAACCTCTAAATCTTTCATTCTATTTACAACATAAATTTATTTTTGACTCTGAGAATCCTTGATATGTTTTTGGATCACTTGTATCTTCTCTGCAGTGTCTTTTACAATGTATGGTACCAATAGTTTTCCTTCTCTAGCTGAATCTTAGGATATTGGAGTTATATAACTCTTCCTATAGAGTTCTTCATATGGATCCATTTGAATACTTGAGTGAAAACTATTGTTATAGGAGAATTAAACAAGTGGAAAACGTTGATCCCAACTCCCTTGAAAAGCAAGTGAGATATCCCATAATATGTCTTCCAATTTTTAAATAGTTCACTAATAATTCCACTTATTTTTAGGATGATAAGTCGTGATAAGGTTTACTTTGGTATTCATATAATTTTGAAGGATCCTCTAGAATATTTAAGTACATCTTGGAGTACTGTCTGAAATAATTGACAGTTTAACCCCATAAAGTCCCACCACTTCACAAAAATACAAATGGGAAAGATGGAAAAGGTTGAAATCCTCTTATATGGAGATAAAATGCACACAATTTTTTAATCTTTAAATGATTAAACATATGTAATTATTTACTTTGGATGTCATGGGAAGGATGGTAAAAAAGTATATAGTGATGTTGTCCCACTTCCATAAAGTTATGGGTAGTGGTTTCAACACTCCTCTGGACATTTATCACTATTAATTCACTTGTTAACATACCAAACATATTACAGTATAGTTAGCAATCTCCATTTTTATGTCATACCACGAATAATGATCTCATAGATCCCTAAAAATTTTGGTGCTTCTAGTATGTATAGGCAATGAATATCCATGAGATTCATCCATTAGATATTTCTTTAACTTCATAACATATGTGATATATAGACTTGTAACAAATCTTAATACTCCCTCATGATCAACATTGAACTCAAAAATATTCCCATTTTTCACAACTTCAAACTTCTTTGGTAACTTAGGATCATTTCATTATTCTTTCTTGATATTATCTAGTAATGATGGCCATGAAACCATTTGGGATATTATTGAAAATTTACCTTCACTTATAACTTCCATTTCTATCTTTATTAGGTACTTGATCAATGGGTCTCCTTCGACCCTCATCATTGAAATAATTAATGGCCTTTCCTAATCAAAACATCAATGACTTTGTTTGATTTTCCAAGGTGATAATAGACATAAAAATCATACTCCTTAATAAGTACTAACCATATTATCTGTATCATGTTCAATTCCTTTCATGTGAATATATAATTTAGAATCTTGTGGTCAGTGTATATATCATACTTATCCCCATAAAGATTGTTTCATTGTATCCTTAATATGAAGATAACTAAAGTTAACTCCAAATCGTGGGTATAATAATTTTGTTCAAGATGAATTAAATTCCCTAATGCATAGCTAATCACCTTTTCATTTTTCATGAATACACATCCAAGTACCTTAAAGTATTCTTCAATATAAATGAAAAATCCTTCCCCATTAGAGAGTAAAGTTAGCACAGGTGAACTAAACAACCTCTTCTTTAGTTCTCGGAAATATTATTCATAGTTCATTGTCTAGATAAGCTTAACTCCTTTTAAAGTGAACTTAGTTAGTGGATTATAAATACATGAACATTTTTTCACAAACCATATATATTATTTTTCTAGACCAAGGAAACTATGAATCTCAGGGACTATTGTATGACATGTACACTCCTATATGACCCTTTTCTTTATCAAATCCACTAATATTCCTTCACTAGTCATAATTTATCCCAATAATATGACTTGTTGTAACCAGAAATCATATTTTCCAAATTTACCAAAAAGATTATGTTTCCCCAGAGTTTATAATATGGCCCTTAAATAATCCTCATGCTTCTCTTGAATTTTGGAATATATCAAAATATTATCAATAAAGACCACAACAAATTTATCAAGTTAATCCCTGAAGACTCTATTCATCAAATCCATAAATATTCCAGGAGCATTATACAAGACAAAGGTTATAACAAAAAACTCTTAATGTTTATAAATTATTTAGAAGGTAGTCTTTGGAATATATTATTTCTTCACCCCCAGTTAATGAAACCTTGATCATAGGTCAATCTTAAAGAAGAATTGAGCCCCATTAATCTAGTTTAAAAAATCATCAATCCTTAGAAGAAGATATTTTTTCTTTATTATAATACCATTAAGTTATCTATAATCAATGAATAACCTTATTGATCCATCATTCTTCTTCCAAAAGAGAATAGGTTCCCCAAAAGAGACACAATTGGTTGAATAAAATCCTTCTCTAAAAGATCAAAGTTGATTATTTAATTCCTATAACTCCACATATTCCATTATATATGAGGTCTTTGATATTGTCTTGGCTCTAGGTATGATTTTAATTGATAAATCTACCTATCTTTCTAGGGGAGGGTTGATTAGACCTTCAGAAAATACATCAATGAATTCTTGAACAATGGGTACATATACTATCTTTATACCTTATTTTTCTTCTCTTTATTCATCAATCATTTCCATAAATATGGAAAAAGGAGGCGGTTTTTGGTAAGTCTCAGGCTGGGATATCTCTCATTCAAAGATAATTATAGGTTGTTCCTTCAATAAAACTAAAATTTTCTTTATTCTATAGTTGATATTCACATTATTTATTGATTATGAATAAGTCCCAAGTATTATGTAAAATTACACCATTGGAATTATCACTAGGTTTACAGAGTGATTGTACCCACCAATGTTAATAGGGGAATTCCTATATATCTTTAATGCTTTAGAAGTTCCTACAAGAGCTTTAACCAAAAAATAAACCACCAGAATTTTTGGTTTTAACTTAATGTTCTTTGCAAACTTGAATGAAATAAAAGATTATATATAACTAGAATCAAACAATGTTCTTTTTATCTTTGAGTGTATGATGAGTGTACCTACCACAAAATCAATTAGAGCCTCAAATTCATCCATTTTGATTAAAAAATAATGAACATGATCTCCTGGCCTCTATTGTGGATGATGGTGGTTCCCCACTATTATATTCTAATTTGTACATTTATTATTAAAATATCCATTCTCCCCAAACTTGAAGCATTGTACTACAGGTTGTACTTAAATTATATTCCCTTTTTCTTTGGAATTTAAATTTTGAGTCTTTACATATCCATGAATGTTTTGAGCTATATTTCCATCTATTCTACACTTGTAAAATTTTTCAATTTCTTGTATACAATTACTTGAATACTTTTCCCACAATTGTTTAACAAAGGTAGTTTTTGTTTCTTTCCCCCCTTTAAATGGTAAAAATTCTTTCTAAAATTTGGATCTATCCTCTTCTTCTTATTATTAAATCCATGAGACCACTATACATCACAAAAACCTATTTATACATTTTGGTAACATCATATTATTTCCTCATAACTCACAAAGTCTGGGATTGCAAGAGATTTTGTAGATAAGGTCTCATCCTCCCAAAGAATCGATTGATCTTCTTATTAGAATCTATAAAAAATCTTGTAGCATATCATGAAATCATTGTAAATTTCATATCATAATTCCCCACCAATTAATTTTCCCTATGATTCAACTCAAAGAACTACATATCTATCATAGTTTTGTGGGTGTGAGGAAAATATTTGTTTAAAAATAATTTTTTGAAGTCTTCCCACTCCATGGATTAAACTTCATATTTTGGATTTTTTTCTTAATCATTGTCCACCACTGATTAAATTCTCCCTCGAAGTAATATACTTCCAAAACAATTGAGAACAAAAAATATATTTTCAATAGTATTGATCCATTATTTTGCGATCAATGAATCAAATATTCCACCAAAAAATAGTGGTCGTTGATGCATGAAGGATTAAACTAAAAGTTGTTCCTTACTTTTTAAAGTCAGAGTCTACACATAGTTGAGATTTTTATTCATAATCTGAGATAACTAATTCAACATGATTATGAAATTTTCCACTCTGAATCCCCCACCATATTGGGAAGAACATAATCACATTGTCCATTGCATATGTTATTTACATGATTCATATTTACTTCCATTACTCAAGGAGAAGAAAGCCAATTTGATGAATTTGTTACCATTGTAATTATTATAATAATTCTAAAGTAAATATTAATACTAAAAATTTCTAATAACACATTTCTTGGGTGATGTTATTCAATATTAAAAATTTCACTATCCATATATCATTCATAATGGTTTGTAAAAAGTTTGTGATTAACCAGAGAGTATTCCCTAAGAGTGTCAAACTAGGTGTGTTGAAAGGCGTATTTGTATTACACTAAGTGATGATTAAGTTAATACCCAATTCACCTTTTTTTGGGATATTAACCCTAGGTACAACTATTCTATATCCACATACACTTGTAGTATCCAAACAAAGATTTCATTACTTAGAAACCATTTGATTTATACATCACCAAAATTTTAAGATGTTTTCCTATATTTATAATTATCCTTAGGGTTCTTAATAATGTATTATAGTCATAATTTCCACAAATAACTAAACATTTACTTTGATACCTAATATGGTGACCCACATTTTTAATACATGATTTTTAACATAATTCATTAACAAAAATATTACATTAATAACTTTGAAGGACCTTTTGAGGTTTAGTGTCTTGGAAACTAGTTACATAATACATTAATTACATATGAAAAACATAAATATAAACTTTATTTAATCCTATTGAAACACTACTTTGTTATTATATCATAGGTTACCTCACTACAAGTGATTTCATGGGGACATACATCATAAAAAAGTGTGAGCGTAAATCCTAAGAAGGGATAATCAAATGAAATGAGTTATTATCATGGATAAAACAAGATTACTAAATTAAGAGTATAATCATAAGTACGTATAATATGGATATTTATCTACACTATACAAATGATACATTAATAATCATATCACCAAGGTCCAATACCATGGTGTCATAAAACATATTACCAAGGATATTAACCAAGGTATCATAAAAAATATCATATTTAGAGATTAATTATTTTCCCAATGAATTGGAGTGATATCAGGGAACACCCTTCATATGCATTAATTCATGTATTCCACATAGATCATAATAAATCATTTTATTAATAACCTTTTTAGGATAAAGAACAAGTTTCATAAAAAATCATTTAGTACATAAGTGTTTAAAGACTTGAACATTTCACCATTTTTAACACACAATAAAGGAAAGTGGGTTTAATACATGGAAACCCCCAATAAATAAAGTATAATTGCATATATATGATTTCCCTTGAATAAAAATAGGTTTGGGAATTCATAAAATAAAAAGAGTGTAATAAAAAATCAAAGGATGGTTTCAGTAGCTTAACGGGTATACAAAGTGGTTTAATGGACAAGATTAATGAGAGTGAGTAAAAGTCTCACATTGATATATTTTTTTGAATAGAAATGGAATGATCATAAGTGCATGATAACATAATAACTTTGAAATTATAAGACAAACTATAAAGGAAGTACTTGGATAAAAAGAAGAGGAAAATAATTCCTTACCATGTGAGATAGTTTCTTAAATCTTGAGGAGAGTTCCTTGGAATCTTAGAAACTCCTTAGAAAGGATAAAGAGAAGTAAAATGAGGGGAAATTCATGATTAATGGCTTAGGAGTGAGTGAAATTGGGGGATAGGTGGGTATTTATAGAAAATGTGGGAGTATTGTTTATTGATTTCTAAATATAGGCCGTGGAAATTAGGTTTTGGAAAATGGAAAACCATTGAATTAATCATGGTTTCTGATAATGGTTTATTAAATTACAAAGGTTTTTTTACATATTTTATTTTCATAATCGAAATTCAATATTTTGTTTTACTTTTTTCATGGGAAAATAATTTTTCCACAAAATAATGTTTTTAAAACATTAATTTTCATTTTAGACTTCAGAAAGTTTTGTATAAGTTTGGAATTTTTTTTAATTCATTAAAAAATAACTTATTTTTGGTCATGTATTAAATTTTATTAATTATTACATCATTATTAAATATTATGAATTCTTAAAACATACCGAAAACATAAAACTATATTTTTACTATTCACCGAAAAACAAAGTATTTTAGTAAATTCTAAAAATTTCAGCCTAACATATTTTCAACATGATGATTTAAAATATAATATTTATTTTATAAAAATAATTTTCTAAATATGATAATTTTATCTTTTAATTAAAAATCCTTATTTATTAAAAAAATAATAGTTTTTATGACATATTCAACTTTTTGAACCTTATAAAAATTACCCGAGACATTATAAAATTATATTATCATTTATATTTAAATAAATATTATTTTATATGACTATTTCATGAAAATAATTTTCATTTAGAAATTCTTAATTTATCATAAAAGAACATATATTTTATAAAAATACAATTATTTTTTATTTGCATCTAAAAATATTTTTATCATATTCATCTTATATTCATGTGTATTTTATTAAATAAAATAATAATAAAAATGGGATTGAAGAAACCAATATTTCATTTATACAAAGAATATTACACTTTTATGATACTAAGGTCACGATACATAACCACTTAATACCCTGACATATGCCTTAAGGGTAAGGTGTGTGATGTTGGTACTTTCATGGGGTGGATCAACTAACATTGATCTAGTGGTGTTCTACACTAACTTGAACTTCTCCCATAGTCGATTCAACTCAAGCCTTACTTATTGAAGCTATACTTGGGCTTGGTAATGTGTGAACCCCAGTAACACTCCCTCCCTCCTAAGTTATGATAAATGGGCTTCAAAAGGAATGATCCTACTAGTTTCAACTATTATTTCTCCCTTCCAAATCAATTATGTTATTTTACTACCCTTTATATACACTATTTATATGGAAACATTATTTCCAACTATGATAATTCCCAATGGTCATATTGACCAATATTCAGGTAAGGGTTAGATCCTAACAATCAATTTTTCCTTTATAACCTATATATACTCTACCATTCTCATACCTAAACATTCATTACTTTGATTATAATGGTCCTAAACTTCCATTGATATTGTCTATCATATTACTAACTCTTCTATTTTGTTTTTAATATTTTATATCATGTATGATCTTCATTGGAGAATTCAAGCCTATGAAGTTTACCTTAGTGTGTGAATTGTTCTTTTTTTATCACTATGTATTGTTTCTAGCTATTATCATCAATATTAATTCATGTTATATAATGTTATTATGAAATGTAATAGTCTTTATATGTGCTTATAATGTAAAACATAATAATAAAGTCATTGTAAAACATGAGTTGTTTTATTAAGAAAAAATTTGGTCTGTTACACTAAAGCCTAACAATAAATTCTTATGGCTTAGTAAATTGTTGCGGCATTATTTTCCATTTGAAAACACACAACCCGACAAGAAAATAACAAAAATAACAAAACCATTACTATATGATGCATGAAACATAAATAATATAACTTGAAATCCAATAGAAAAACAATATCAGAGTAGAAATAGAAAGTGGAATAAATCACAAAAACAAAAACTAAAATACATTTTGATGCAGAAATATCGATGTGACATCACTCCAACCACTCCATGTGAACATCTCTAATCACTAAACATCATCCTAAGAATATAGAATCCTGATTCTCTACAAGAGAAATAAGAGACCTTCCCTTTTCCTATATCTTGGTAAACTACATATATATATACACCATGCTGCATATTTAGGGGTTGAGTATACAACCTAGTAGGATATCCCTAAATAATTTCCAACGTATGCCACTAAGACAAGAACAAGTTAGCTCATAGTTCAATATATATGTAAAATAGATAAGATAAAGACCAAAGAAGTTTACCAAATAAATCCTGTTAATTTAAGCAGTTGATCCATTAATTCCATCCACTTGCATTCCCAATTCCACACACACACACACAAAAACACTCTTGTATCCAACTAGGAGAAATCCTAACTCGCAAGTAGAATGCCACCCTACCAGTCATGTTGTCACTTGGCCATGAATCCAAAGTAATACAATGGAACTGACCCCTTGTTTGAACCCAACAAGATTTCATTTAATGCAATAAAAACTCACACAATTCCATGTATATTCCAAGGTATTGAACCCATTCATTTATTCAAATCAATTAATATTTTTAAACATTTAACCAAACATCTTACATGTATTAAACCAAAACTAAAATTTAATACCATGTAACAAAAGTAGTTTTTTCCCAAAAACTATTTAAAATCCAATGTTTCCAATTCATAAAATGAAAGGTTTTCCCAAGAAAAAATCACCCAAAGTTTCATTTTAAAATAAAGAAAAATAATTAGAGAAATAAAAAGCTTAAAATAAGTGAAGAAAAGAGAGAATCCACCAATCTCATTATATATCTCTTTCAACACGATGAATCAAGACATAATATAGCCAATCTGAACTTTACTTACATTCCCTTAAAACAAATACTTTGATTTCCTAGGATCCATGATTGAATATCTAATTAATCTAGCCTTTGTATCAAATAAAACCTCCAAAAACCCCTAAAGGAGGGCTTGAGTTTGAGTTAAAAGAGAGAGAAAATAATTTGGATTGAAGGGTGCTAAAATTTTAAATTGGTTGAACCTGACATATTTAACGACATAATAGAGAGATTATCACCATGAATCTTTGAGATTACACAGACACTGAAAATCAGGTTTCCTTAGATTTAAAATCCTGAAAACCTACTCATGCTATGAATATAATTTCACACCATGAACATCCTCACAAATCATTCTAATGAATCTATCTAAAAAACCATTCATTATCTAAATTTAATTCATGAAATGTTCCTAGAGACCATTCATATCATGAATAACTATTTATGCCATGAACTGGTTCTTGTAGAAAAATTATATATTCAATGATACTTTCTTCTCCATTTTTTTTGAAAATATAACCTTAAAAATCCAAACATAAAAAAGAATAAAATATGGGCATACCTCAAACTGGTGGTGTTACATTCTCACCACCATTAATCCTTCTATACTCAGAAAGCTGGAGATCAAAGGCTCTTTGGAATTGTTCCAACCATTGCTCCAACATATCCTTTCCACATTCCCAGGTCTCCACTTGAAGTTTTACAGGTTTCCAAAAACTTGAACTATAGGAATACGTTTTCCACACAACAAATTACATTGTCTTTCCAAGATATGAATCGATGCATGAACAAATGTATCATCTAGTTTAAGATCAACACGATCCCATAAAATTACATGTGTATGAATAGATTGGTACTTCCTCAATTGAGATACATGAAAGAAATTTTGAACCAACATGAAATGTGGTGGTAAATCCAACCAATAAGCAACACCACTAATTTGCTTCAAGTATACAACATACCAAGGAGAAAAATTTTATTTATTAACCAATTGATGATACCCCAACCTTGGAGATACTTTCAAGAATACATGATCTACCACCATAATTAACAAAGGGAATCAATGATGATCCACATAATATTTATAATTACATTGGGATGAAACCACCCATTTCCTGATAATATGAATCTTCTTAGTCATTTCATAAATAAGGATAGGTCCCAATAGTGAAGTTTCTCTGGTATCCACCAAAAAAAGTGTAGATTAAAATAGTCAACCATACAATTCATTGAAAAAATCCATTTGTATCGTGGCATGATAACTATTTTTATATAAAAAATACATACAGGGAAAATTATACTCCCATGAGACACTAAAATTTATAACAAAATCTCTAAGCATATCTTCTAATTTCTTAATCATTCATTCCAACTACCAATACATTTTAGGATGATAAATTGTTATTATAATCAAATTAGAACCAAAATATTAATAAAATTATTGCCGAAACTGAGAGGTAAATTTATGATCTTAGTAAGAGATTATCAAAATGGATATTTCATAAAATTTTACTACTTCATTAATATATAAATTTGCTAAGACTTATACCATTTTGGATTAACAGATCATAATAAAGTGTGATGACTTCATGAGTTGGTCCATAATCACCCAGATTGAATCATGTTTTTTAATAGTTTATGGTAAGCCCATAAAAAATTATATGACGATCGGTTCCCATTTTCATACAAGTATTAGTAATTATTGCAACATACTAGTTGGTCATCGATTCTCAAACATGACATATTGATATGTGAGGAATTTCATTACATAATTAGTAACTTTTATTTTCATACCAAACCACAAAAAATGGGTCCTTAGATCCTTTCACATCTTTTGGATTCTTGGTTGAATCACCCACTTAGAATGGTGATAAATGGAAAGAATTTATTTCTGACAAGATGATGAAATGAAAATAAAAGAATGAAAATGTAACAATTAATTCTAATCTTTTTTCCATCCATAAATGGTCACCCCACAATTGAGATTTTATGTAATGGTAAGAAAACTAGGATTTTATCTTTGGTCATCCGTGAATCACTCAACTAAATCTCGAATTAGATTCATCAGAAAGAAGATCTTGACTTCATTCTTCTTAGTGAAATCCAAATTCATATCAACAGTCATAATAATCAATCATCACTCATCACAAGCTCCTATGGATAGTTGGTTATTTTTATTTCTAATTAAATCTTCAATCATGGAATCTCCTTTTCTAGGTGTATAAACATTTTCAAAGTTGAACATATGAAGGTATTCCATCCATTATCTTTGTCTCGGGTTCTAATACATTTATAAAAATACGTGTTTCAATCTTTTATGATATATGAACACAATGAACTTTTTACCAAAGTGATATTGATTCAATGTTTTCAAATCATGAACCACTACATCCAATTCAATTTCATCGGTTGGATAATTCCTTTCATGAATTTACAACTATCACGATCTATATGTTATGACATGATCTACTTGTATGAGAATAAAGTTGATTTGAGACACATATATGTAATGATAAACTACATAACCTTTCCCTAGTTCTAGTTAGATAAGAATTAGTGCTGAAGTGATCTTGGACATAATCTCCAAAATGGATTGCCGACAATCTTTACTCTACTAGAATGGAGTTACCTATCTCATTAGCATTGTCATAGGAGATATGAGACATGAGAAGTCACGAAATAAATGATGAAAATAACCATATAATCATTGGTTTGAAACAAACTAACCAATCTATTCCTTGGAATAAATAAATGTTTTTATTTCTAGATCAGAAAAGTCCCAAACAAACTGGACTCTATCAATAATTATATACTAAGATACACATTTAAATCCTCTACACTCTCTCTACCTGAGTGGTATTTGGATACTCATCACATATAGAATCATCTCAATATGAAAACCAATTTTATTGCTGACATGTGAAGGAATAAAAGAGAGGGACACAATAGTATAAAATAAAACTTTCATAAGAGTTGAGTTAAGAAGAATGGTAGCATGTACAACTGAAGGACATGATTGATCCTTTGTGATCATATTCTCAACACCATATAACTACTTAATCATTCCTCTATATTATTTTATTCTCTGCTATGGTTTCATTGTCTAAGGAGTAGGGATATGTCTATAATCACCCTGTATCACTCAGTTATGAGGATGATAACTATTCTTAAATGATTTCCCAATTAGAGCATAAGCATCTAAGACACATGAGAGCTATTTATACCAATTGATTTTGGATAATTAGGGGTAATGAATGTGAATATATCATATATGATTATAGTAATGAGATGATATAGGTGTTTCCATAAAATAAATCTATTTATTCTTGATTGAACCACATTAGAAACATACTGTCTTATTATTGAGGCATGGAGGAAATGAAATTGTCCCTTTGGATTGATTATTTGGTGCTTTGCCTTCCTAGAAGTAGGTGTCCCTCTTCTGCTTGTTCCCAACAATAGATTTCCCACCCGTTATTGTATAAAAAAACATGATGCCTGTAGTTGGATTCCCAAGGATATCTATTTACTCCACTATCTATCTATTAAACATGTATTTATAGTCACTGATGCAAAGCACAACAATTTTAGAATGAATTTTAGGTCACAGTCTAGGATCAAATACATGTAACTTAAAGTACTTGCTAACAAATACTTTAGGAGAGAAATAAGGAAATTAATAAAATTTTATTCATATTATATCATTGATATATTTTCTGTCTTTATATTTAATAAATCCATCATATTGGATAATTTAAAGCTATGAAGATATAATTACTTGTTGTAAAATTCTTTTAATCCCTCCCAAGTAAGGCCTTAGCCGACTTTAAGTTGGAAAACTAAATCCCACCATCGGTGTGGAATATCCCCCGACATGTACATTGAAATTTTCTCCTTTATATTATCAAAGATTCCAAGTAAATATAATATCTAGTTCATTATTCTAATCCATTATTCTATGTTCTAAAGTTCTGAATCCCCCAAAAATATTGGTGGATTATTTTTTAAAACTATATATAATGATCTGAATGACATGGTTCGTCATTTTTATTCTCTTTATCAATACCTTGAAATGATTGTACAATGATTTGAGAAAGCTATTGGTTCACCTATGGTTTAGGTACAACCACATTTTTAATCCCCTCTTCTTATGGGTTTCCAAGTCATCTAAATGATGCCATATCTCTATATTCATAATAAAATTCCATTTAGTCTCCCCATAACATTTAAATGAAGGCTTAATATATTATAAATCATAAAAAACAAAATAATCTATTTTTTTTATAATAACCAAGCACAAAATAGATAATGTTGTCCTAGCTGGAAGTATTGTTTCTAATGCATGATACTCTACACCCATCAGCTAAACCCACAATGATGAGATGAAAATACTCCTTTGGGTTTTTCAAAACACCCTTTTTGTACCTAGACTATCTTGGTAGCTTTAAATTCAACATAAAGATGCTTGATATGATTTTTTATGCTATACATTTCATGTTTTGACATGACCTATATCCTTTATTAGATCCCAATATGAAAACAAGACCAAAATGACACCATTAGTAACATCCCAACCCAAACCATTGTCTTAGAAAGAGATGAGGTTCCATTAACCTTAGGCGACATCCCTCTGACATCAAAGGATAATAATAAATTCTAAAGGCTTACTAAATTGTTGGGGGATGATTTTCCATTTGAATATACACAAACTATCAAGGAAATAATAAAAACACCAAAATATTATTATACGATGCATGAAATGTAAAAAATACAAATTGAAACCCAATAATGAAACAATGTTAGATTAGTAGAAGAATGTAGAACAAGACACACAACCAAAAACTAAAAGACATCCTGACGCAACAACATAAATGTGGCATCACTCCAACCACTACATGTGAATATCTATGATCTCCTACCACTATCATGACAAAAATAGAATTATGATGCACCACTGGAGAAATAAGAGGCCATCCATTTTTCTATACCATGGTAAAATAAATCTGCATAGGCAACAAGGTGAATATGTCGGGGGTGAGTATATAACCGAATATGATATCCCAAAATACTTACTAAAAAATTCCACTAGGAAAAGAAAAAATTATCTCATAGTTCAACATACATGTAAAATATATGAGATAAAACCAAATAAGTTTACCAAATAAATTTAATTAATTTAAGTAGTTGATACCTTAATTCCATCCACTTGTAAAACCCAATTACACACACACACACATGCATGAATCCAACAAAGAGAAGTCTTAACTCATGTGTAGAATCCTGTCCTACTAGTCAAGTCATCACTTGGTCATGAATCCAAGGTATCCCAATGACATATACCCCTTGTACGAACCCAACAAGGTATTTCTAATGTGACATGAACTCAAGAAATTCTATGTGTATTCAAAGGTTTGACACTAGTTCATTTATTCAAATCAATTAATCTTTTAAAACAATTAATAAAAAATCCTTCATGTATTAAACCAAAACTAGAATGTAAAACCATATAGAAAATTGAGTTTTTTCACCAAATATTTCAAAATGTAGAATTTCCAATTCATAAACCAAAAGGGTTTTTAGGAATAAATCATCCAAATTTTCCTTTTAAAATATAGAAAAATTAGTAACGAAAAAATAATCCTTAAATTTATAGAACAAGTAGAGAAAAAAGTGAATACACCTACCTCATAATAGATCTCATTAAACATGATGAATCAATAAACGATATAGCCGATATAGACTTCACTTACCATCCCTTCAATGAATACTTTGATTCCCAATGCTCAATGCTTTAAGATTTGATAAAACCAGCCTTTTGATTGAAAGAAACCTCAAAAAATTCCTAAATGAGGGATTGAGTTTAAGAGAAAATAGGGGGAAGATGATTATGATTGATGGGTGCATGGAATAATAAATTGGAAAGACCTAACATCCTTAATAGTGTGATAGAGTGATTCAAGTCTTGAATATCTAAGATTACACATATGCTGAAAATCAAGCCTCCTTAGTTTTAAAATTTGGAAGACCTGTTCATTCCATGAATAACATTTCATGTCATGAATGAACTATGACAACATCTTTAAAAATATTCCCAAAAAACCATTCTAGCCTTGAATGAAATTTATGGCATCTTGTAAGAAACTACTCACATAGTGAATAACTATTCACAACATAAACTAGCTCCTATAGCTATAATATATATTATGAGCTAATTCCTTCTCTAAACACTTTTGTGAATCCAATTAAAGCACTTAAAACATAAAATAAACAATGTAAAACAAGGATGTACCTCAAACCAGAGGTGATCTATTATTAACACATGAGTAAATAAAATATCTTGAGAAGTGTTCTCATGGATTTATATATCTCTTCAATTTTATAGATTTATGTCTATGGTGTACTTTATGCCTAGACGAACTTCTCTATACCCTCTTATCCTACCTTATTAGTGAAGTTTTCAAGTGAATTAGAAGTGCCTATTGGGTATAGCCAACTTGGATTTTTCCATAATTGATAAATAATCTAGGTTGCATGTGATGAAAAATGAGGCGAATAGAGAATTACATGCATAAATATTACATCATTTTATATAAATATTTAAAACATCACATTATTATACACACCCCATAACTATAAATGTTTAGTGTATTTGGAGACTAGATACATCATCAAATAATTTCATAAGATGTCTTCAACATATCCCAATTTTTTCTCTTATATAGTACCCTTCTGAGACATACCCTACTCAATGAATTTCTTCATAACCTAGGGAAAAGGAAACAAAAGAAAGGGTGATCTTAGATGATTAGTAAGGGTAAACATGAGAGATAAAAATCAATAATCATAAGTGATCATAAGATAATAATAAAAGTATGATAACATGATAATTACTTATGAAAACATACCAAACATTTCATATATTGTAAATCAAAAGTCATGTCACAAGTCTTTTTCATAACAAAAGACATGATTCATAAGAGGGAATTATCATCAATAATCAATCATGATCCATGAGAGAATATTAGAAGAATAATAAATAAGTTTAAGACATATTCATAAGTATAAAAAACATTTCCTTATTCAAGTATAAATTTCAGGACCATCATAGTGGATATATTCCCATAGTGGATTTAGTTTACTCTCCATTCAAATCATTTATTTAGTCAAGGATCTCTGCCAACACTATTATGTAGATAAAGTCCCTTATTGGACTGGGTTCACTCTCCATTCTATTTTATATAATCTTATGATACATAAATCATTACCCAATTATTTTAAGGTCTATATTTATTCTGTTCTACCCATTACATAATGACAATCATACATAAGTGTTCCATAAGATCATAAAAACATTCATCATTTCATCATAGCATAATTAACCTGTCGAAAGAAATGAGTTTCATGAAATCATCCTTAAAAAACCATCATCATAAAACATTTATAGAGAAAAGTGGATGGTTTCATAAGAGTATATCCCTAATAATGCATAATAATCCTTAAAATAAGTCGACATATATGAAAAATCACTTTTATAAAAGTATTTACAATACTCTTTCAAAATATAGAGAAATTTACCTCTTTCTGTTAAATTTTAAAATAAAAAATTCCCCAAATTTTTTTTAATAGGAATTTCTTTTTAAATTATTTGAAACTTTTAAAGAAAACTTTGTGATTAAGGAAGTAAATTATGATTGAAAAATATTTTTATTCTGTATACGTTAAAAGATAACATTCTTTTTACACATCATAAAAAAATAAAAAGTGAGTCCTATAAAAAACCTTTTGAAAAATTAATTTTTAATAATTTTTAAATAAATTCAAAGTTAGTTAAAATTAAAATTTCAAAAAATTCAATTATATTTAAAAACTTCAATGAATAACATGGATATGGAAGAGAAAGATTCCCGACCAAAAAAAGGAAATAATCACGACTTTTCTAAAAATATTTTATCAACAATTTTATGTAAAAAAGAGAGGTGAATGAAATGAAAACATTATAAACCTATAAATAACCAAAGGAGAAGAAAATATATTGGGTATAAAAGATAATTATCATATAATTTCCCTCACTATAAATTTAACATAGATAATCCCAAAGATAAATAAGATTGTAACATAAACCCATACACGAGGTCCAAAATTTATTCGTACATGGTCTTAAGATCCTATTAAATAAATTTAAATTTATTATATATCTATAATATAAACTTATTCAAACTTATCTTACAATATATAATTATATTCAATTTCCAATTACCCATTTATTAACTATTCTTCATTAAAATCAATATTTGGGTGTTAATAGTTTATTTTCCCATGAAAATTTCAGTTTGAAGGTTTCGATCCTTGCACCTTGATCAAGTTTTAATCATATATAGAATCTTAATAATGTTATAAGTATAATATTTATTCAATATATACACTTTTATAACTATTATTATAAACTAGTGATGAAAAATTAATTACATCACTTCGTGGGTACAATAGTCCGTACGTACGCATGCATGATGTTTTTATTTTCCAAGGAATTTAAATAAAGAAAGGTAAATAATAATATATATTTTAAGTGTCATGATAATATCATAAATATCATATAAATTCATTAAATCTATCATTATTACCATCCATGTTAGGCAAATAAAAAAACAAAAAACAAATCACATTTCTTTATGGGGGTGGTAGTTCACATGTACACATGAGCGACGTTACAGTTTTCCAACAGATGAGAGGGTAAGAAGGTGGATAATATTTTATCTTTAAATAATAATAACTATTTTATAAAAATAATATATATATATATTAAATATATCTATATAAACATCCATTAGATATGATGATGAAAAATAAAATACATCACTTTATGGAGACGGTAGTCCGTATGTACGCATGAACGATGCATTTATTTTCCATTAGATATAAAGGAGAGAAAATGAATATAAAATTAACATAAAAAATTTAATTATTGTAAAAATAATGATTTATTCATGTTAATACGGTTATAGAATATTTTTATGTGGTTTAGGAAGACAAAAGCTCTAAATAGATCGAAAAAGACAACTACCTCTTCTTTAGGTATCTTCCTTTAGCTTATACCTGAAGACTTCTTGAGATGATATTTTAGTGATAAAAGGAACTCTAGAACTTGGGGAGGAAATTTGGGAAAGTAATTTTGTAACATCCCAGGTAAATAAAGAACATTAAATTTTCATATTTATTAATATTTTTAAATTAATTATTAATTTTACTTTATAGGTGATGCTATGTTCGATGGCATACCAGATACACAACAACAAGTTTCTTTGAAATCTTATGTTGCACATAATGCTGAGTCATACTGAAAAATAATAATATAATATTATTTTAAATGGTAGTTAAATCCTAGCTGTTTTATTGGTGGGAATGGAACGAACTAACTACAATATGGATATACATGTTTGTTAATTATTTTTACATTTATCCAATAAATTTTGGAGGCTTAAAATAAGAAAGAATCTGATTCTAAGTATAAATACTCTATTATTCTTTAAAATGTCAATTTATAGCCTTCTGATGGTGAACCCTATTTAAATCTAGTTTTGGCCACTTTTATATATTCTATTCGACAAAATAAAATTCTTCGTTTGAATCGAGACATCAAAATTTACTTTGGGTAAATTTTTGGTATTTTTCTGACAAAATTCATTTTTATGAATAGTGAAATATACTATATTTTAATTCAAAAGTGACTTTTAATATAATTTATTTATATGGTTAGATTATCATTTTAATTGGTTTTAAAGTGTAATTATATTATGTTTTTACCATTTAATCCAATGTTGGTCATTGGTATTAATTTTACTTTGAAATTGGACATAAACAAGTATCAATATTTTGATAGTTATTATTTCTTAAAAACACGCTATTTGTTTTGATAAAAAGAATTAATTTTAAATTAATTAATGAAACTTCTATATTTTGAATTTGGTAAAATAAACATCATTTTTAAATTCGTAATGTCAAATATAGCTTAGGCTTAATTTTTTGTAGTTTTCTGAAAAACGTTCAATTTTTGATGAATAGTGAAACCACTAAGTAGTAGTTAGAAACTGACATTTTCATTTAAATGAAATTTTACCGCTTTTGGAGATTTAATTTAAAAAATAAAACATACATGGTTATTATTATAAAGTACAATGTGGTTCAATATGATGAAAATAATTTTTGGTGAATTGTGACTTTTGACTTTTTTTTACCGCAATTAAAGGTAAATAGGGTAATTTAATGTAAAAAGAATATTATAATAATACAAAATTACCTTAACACTTGTCCTAACCTTATTGTATAAGTGATGGACGACCATGGGCATCCTTGGGTCGATTTTGAGACCCCAAGGAGCCACTTGGGAGTGATAATGACACTTTAGGTAAATTAATTTAAAGTAAAGTAAAAAATGACACAAACAAATATCTTTTAGTAAATTAATTTTTACATGGAGTTATATAATTTAACTTTTTAACTATAAATATTCATTGGAAATATAAAAATATTTCCTATTTCATGGTATTTGTTTTATAATTTTTAGAGATCAAATAAATAAAATTATTTATGACACAAAAATGATGCAGTATTTACCTCATTAATAAATGATTTAAATAAATGAGATTATAAATATTAAAATAACATACAAAACCTGTCCAATTATTATTGGATGATTTTATTTCGACCATGTGTCATCTTATATTCTACCTTAATGAGTTTTGGACCTTTAGAAACCAAAAATTATTATATAAAAAATAATATTTTCACACATTCCTAAAGAGCCTCTCCCTCCCTTATAAAAATCTCTCACATATAAATCATTACTCACACCAATAAAGCACCTTGGCTCATCCAAAATTTTCCCAAATAATGTCTTAAGATCCACCGCTTCCTCCATTAATCCTTACCTTAGGTAGAAGGAACTTCAATAAGTTTTTTTGGTTTGAACCAAAGGGAGTTACCCAAATTAAAGGTAACAGTTTCTCTTAACTTCTTTTCTTTTATTTTACTTCTACAACCGCTAAACTCTTTTTATTACTTTATTTTATAACAAAACCAGTATCTTTAATATAATATTATTTTTTTATGAGAATTATTCAAACTACACTTACAAACACCTCCATCTAATGGGTAAAGAACATACTATTTATGTGGATGACAAACTAACGCCCCACGAAATGATGATTGTTCGATTATATCTTACTGCCTCTTAGGGTGGCCATTAATATGACACTATGTTTATATATGATATATATTATGTTTATGTTGTCTTTATACTTATGTATTTTTAATTTATAGTATACCTTTATGGTTTCAATTATGAGTAAACGCTATAATTTCATTTGAGGAAGTGCAGACTATCGCCCACTCAAAGTGATATGACTCGTTCATACCATACATGGGACATATAAAGGATGAATTTATTGAAATTATATATGATATTAAACTATAATTATAATATAACTATGTATCATTAAGTTTTTATTCAATTAAAATATTAAATAGAAATGAAAGTAGCGTTCATGCGTATGTACGACTTACCGTCTCCATGAATGGCGCATTTCATTTCTACCTCCAAATGTTATGTACTATTATAAATACATGTATATACAGGATATATATGATATATATGATATCTAAATCATGAATATAATTCTGTATATAATGAACTTTTGACTATGTGAAGAACCTGTAATTATAAGAAGTCATTTTTTGACTCAAGTACCAAATATCAACAAAACAAACGTTATTAACTTAAATGATTACATAATGTTTATAACATGGTAATAAGTGATATAAAAGGAATAATAAACTTTAAAAAGGTTGTTAAGTAAGTATAAATTATTTTTAGTTTATTATTCAGGAAGAATAAGGAACAAACGAGTCAAGTCGGACACGAGGTAAGATGTTTCTTATCTCACTTTTAATTCTGTGAGATTTCCATTATTCACCACTAATTTATTGAATATGGTGTATTGTGTACTGAAAATTGATATATATTATCATGATTATTTTTATATTCATTTTATTCTGTGAATCATTTGGTGTTTATTAACTTTTTCTTATATGACTCGATTGATTACAACGTGGTAAGGGATTTTCATCTCACTTTTTATTCTCGTGAGATTCATGCTATATTTGCCACTATTTCTTTTTGTGTGGTTTATGTACTGCCAATGATTGTATTCATTGTGTAATATACTTAAATTTATGGGTATTTACATATTCATTTTATTATCCGTATTTCATGTGTTGCATGTTTTGTAAGTTACCAAATCGGTAAGGGAACCTTTTAACCCAATTTATATTCCTTGGGTTAATCTTCTAATTCTTAATTATGTCATGCTATGATTATGTGTGGAATCAATATTTATTTATTTATGTTGTAATTTCCACTCCCCTTTGTGTGGATATACTTTTAATACACATAATCAATCTATTGATAAATTCTCAAGTCATCGATATGAACTTGCTAAGAGTAATTTTTACTCAATTTCCATTCATTGAGTAAAACATCCAAGTCATTGGTTTTTTCTTAAAAAGAACATGTGTGAATTTAATATGATTGATTTACACTGAATATCCAATAATATTTAGTATATTTATATTTTTCACACATTATTGTGTAATTGATTTATCCTTTATCTAAGGATACAGTTTTTATATGGGATTTCATCTCAATTTACATTCCATTGAGACTTCATTGTCGATATGCACCAATTAACTTTTATACAGTGTATATACTGTACTTTGGAATATTATATCATAAATCCCTTTATTCTCATGATATAATAAAGTTTCGATTCACTATTATTCCTCAATTATTTATATTCAAGAGTCTTTAACTTTGTTAAAAACTCTTTACATAAAATATCATTTTAAATGTTTTAAATATTTATTCTTCTAAATATTTATCATTAATGTCCATGTTTTAAAAATGGTTTTAAGGATTTATTTATATGGACATTAATGTTTTCAAATGATAATTTATTTAAATATTTCAAAGTGGTATGGGACACTTTGATTCAAAATTCTATTTATTAAATGTTTTAAATGGTTTTGAAAATGGTTTGATAAAGCATTGTTGATTTCAATATATTGAAATTATATATTGTGATTGTAATTTGGAAATGTTATCTTTCCTTTATTCTTGTGTTATGTGTTATTATTACGTTATGGTTATTGGGAATTGTTTACGTATACGGGTGATTCTATTATAAACCTAGGGCAGGTGATCTCAAGATAGCTCTCCAATGCATTGGGTAACGTGATGGAGGTAAACGTTAATGTTTCTCCTAATAGATTTAGGGAATATACTATGATGGGTATTAAAAATGCGACTCCCTATGTAGCTGTGATAACTACAATGTAAGTATGTTATGAATACCATATGTTACCTTTATGATTTATGATTTGTGTGTGTTATTCATAAATCTCATGATTTCGTAATGTATGTTATGATTGAAAAGTATGTTTTCATTTACTTGTATTTAATTATGGGATAATGTTTTCCTTCCTTATTTTATAACCCTTACTGAGATTTTTATGCTCATCCCAAGTTTTTGAAATGTTTTCCACAGGACTTAAAGATGAATAGGGTCAAGGATGGGATCAAGGAAAAGTGATGCTGTTTAAAACATGGAACTTGTCATGTTTCTTTTTAAGAGTTTTTATTTTATGAAAAAATGGATACTGAATAGTAGTGTATACATGTAATTTTCAAGTTGATATGTAATAGTTATGGCCTAATTCTCTAAAACTCTAAACCTAAAAAGATCCTCAATGTGAATTATTAATTTAATCTAGAATTATGTAATTCTTAAGGTTGGGTCCTTATAATTTTTCATGGTATTGGATTAACTAGAGTGATAAAGTGGTGTGTATAAGTGAGAAGAGTAGGTGCCTTTTTATAAGTGTGGTGAGTGGAAAACTAGTAAATAATCAAAATATTATTATATAATTAAAGGTTCCAAGAGCAGTGGAAGAATCCTTTATTGGTATGAACAACTCATATTTTATTGTTATTTAATGTGTAATCATTTATTTACATGATAAAAATGTCATGTACAATGGAAACATTTGATTAATTGACTACATTATTACACTAGAACCGAAGGGATATGATCTTTACATGTAATTTATAATTAATTTATGAGAATATATAGAATTAACTAAACTTGTAAATCTTATTTTTTGGGTGATATTATGGAATAGTATTCATCACACCATTGTTTCAATGATGGATTCAAGTTTATAATCCCACTAGTGGTGATCTACATGTGCACCACAATCTCTGATCAATGCTGTAGGACGGACAAGTGCTAGCACAACCAATACTAAATGCTTTCATTATTCATGGTTGGTCATAGAAATATTATTCATTAAAGACAAAGAACTATTTGTGTTCTCTTGAATTATTGAGAGAGGAGGAATAGAGAGTTCACTCTAGGGATTTATCTAATCTACTGTTATCAATTTTTCACAAAAAAATTGATTTACGAAAGAGATATAATTAGATATTTATTATGGCAGGGTTAGGGTTGGAAAATGGCCTAAAGCACCTAACCATATTTAATATTTTTAGTTGACCCCATGTCTGTTAATAATAATAATTTTATTATTAATCACTATAAATTTACAATACATTAATAATATAAATAAATATTATTTATTTCTAATCGGACCATTAAGCTCAGCCCAATTTTCCTCATTGACATTCAAAAATTCTCAATAATGAATATTTAAGTAAATAAATGTCACTGTAGTATTCTATGATAAATATAAAAAAATTATATTTACCAAACTTATAAACTAATATTTATTATTATTATTTTACTCACTTATTATTTCAAATAACCTGTGATTAAATTATGGCAGTAAACTGATAACCAAAATAAATATTATTTATTTCAACTTATTAAATTAAATGATTGAATTTAATTGATATTGTGGATACAATTAGTGTGTGACCCTCTATAACTATTTCTTAGTTGCACTAGGTACAACTACCTAAATTAACATGTCAATATCTAGAAACACACCAAGTCATCTATAGATAAATAATTTAACATCATAATGATTTCCAACCTTCTGCAAATGTTCACCATGTAATATAATATTTTTATCACAATATTTAAAATCCAGAAGGTTGCATTATGTTTCCATCAACCTATACACATGATTTATCTTTATTTAACTTTATAAAAATTAACTCTCCCATCAAAAACCACGTACATGGATTTATTCTGACTGTTCCATTCCCATCAAAGGGCCCGAGAAATTAACTTTCATTAAGTGAAAAAGGGATAAATCCTTTCTCACATTATCCATTAATGATTTATCATTATTGATACACAAAATGTATCCCACTTCACTATAAAAATATTTCATCAATTTTTTCATCAATATATTAAATTAAGTGAGTCATGATATCCATGAATGATAATATTTAATTATAAGGATCGATACACACATCCATAAATTGGAACATCCAATTAAATATGGAAATGTGGATTTCCTATTGAGGAGACTATTATCATAACCTAATATCTTATAGATTACCAAGATAGAATACCATGAGAATGTGTTTCAGTGTATTATGATCCTCTTATCCTAGATATCTTGTATTGCATATGTCTCGTCAGAAAATATCATCTGACCATAGAACAAGTTTCAAGAATAATGTCATAACACCTCTAATTTATCATCATAGTAGGGAACTTCTATAACCTTTCGGTGTGACATATACTATAATGAAATTATCACATAAAAATATTATTAAAAATAACAATCATGATGTGATACGAAAACTTATTTAATAATAAAAACATGTAATCAAGCACTAAATAAGTTGGTTCTAGGGCACCAAATCTAACAGATTTATGCTTTCACTAGATCCAAATGAAATAATATTTTAGCCCACTTGATCTTACATAATACTCATTATTCTACTAAGAAAAATCCTTTATTAAGTGTCGCTCCTCATTTTCCTCCAAGGATACTATGCTCACTACAAATTCACCTCATTGAGAAAAATCTCTTAAGAGACGAGACTTTTAAAGTATGTGTTTTTTCATTTGGCGTGACCTTGTACCTTTGGAGAGAGATAATACAGAAGTGTTAATGTAGTATATTTTGATAGGTTTATTAATGATAGGTACCAAATAAATTTATAGGACAAATATTCAAATCCAATCTACTTCCTTGGATACATTGGAAGCTATAATATACTCATACCCCGCTGTAGAATCATCAACAACTAGATTCTTTGAACTCTTCCAGATCAAAGATCCTACATTGTGATAAAAGGAATATCTATACCATGACTTTAGATCATTATGATATGTATAAAATCTAGAATCTATATAACTCTTAATGAATAACTCTTCATCTTATCCATACACTAAGAACATATCCTTAATTCCCCTCAGATACTTAAGGATGGTATTGACAGCAGTCCCATGCTGTTCACATGGATTTGGTTGACATCTTCCTACCATTCTCAAAGCATATAAAACATCAAGTCTCATACATAATATGAAATAAATTTTAAATCCTATTACTAAATCAGATGATATATTACTCATTCTCTCTCATTACTCTTATATACGAGGACACATTTTATTGGAAAGATGTATACCATGTGACACTAGAACCAATCTCATATTTTATTTTTCTATACTAAACCTCTTAAATATATAGTAAATGTATGTACCTTGACTTAGTCTAAGTAGCCTCGTAAATCTATCATGCATGATCATGATCCCTATAATATAGGCTGATTCACCTAAGTCCTTCATAGATAAGCACTTTCTCAACTATGATTTAACCACTTGTAAGGTTGTTATATCATTTCCAATTAGTAATAAGTCATAAAAATACACAATTATGAAAAAAAACAGACTCTCACTAAACTACTTGTAAACACATGGATCACATTAATTATTAATGAAACCAAATTTCTTTATAGGATTATCAAATTGAATTTTCCATGACTTGGGTGCTTTTTCAATCCATAAATTGATCTATGAAACTTTAATACCCTTTTGAATTTTCTTGGAGTTATAAACCTTGATGGTTGTGTAATATACAAATCCTACTGATGGTTCCCATTAAGGAAAGATATTTTGACATCCATTTTCCAAATCTCATAGTCATGGTATGATGTTATGTCAATTAGAATTCTGATGGATTTAAACTTAGAAACTGGAGAAAAGGTTTATTCATATCTAATTCCTTGACGTTGTCTAAACCCTTTGGACAATAGCTATGATTTATAGGTATTTTATTTACCTTCCATGTCCATATTTTTCTTTAATAAACATTTTCACCCAATAGGATTTACATTGACTAAAATATCAATGAAAACCCAAACATGGTTGTGATACATGGAATCCATATCATAATTCATGGATTCTTTCCATCTTGCATCCTCTAAGCTCTCAACTGTGTCCTTGTAGGAGATATGATCATCATTGAAAAATAATAATGAGTCACCATCATCAATGACTAAAAAATGATATCTCTCTAGTTCTCTTTCCTCATTTTTACTCCTATGAAACACTTCTGTTCCAGGAACAACTTCTTGTACAGGGACATGTGTAATTGGTTTCTGTACCAACTCTTATGTATCTTGAGCATCAACTTCATTAAAGTCAATCTTTCTCTAACTATCCTCCTTGAGGACATGATACCTCTCAAGAAAGACGGTCTAGCTTGTGACAATTACTTTTTTGTCTGAATGGTTTTATAGATAATATCACCTTATTTCATTTGGATACCCTATAAAGATACACTTCATGCTTTAGGGTGATAGTTTTTTTCTTTAGATAGCCTTAACAAACACCTCATAACCTCATTCAAAAACATGTGAAAAAATTGGTTTCTTTAAACTCCATAACTCAAAGGGAATACTATTTACTACTTTAGTTGGTACTTAATTTAGTAAGTGTACTGCCATCTGTAATATATATCCCTAAAAATATAATGGAATACTTGAATGAATCATCACTATCCTTACTATTTTCAACAAGGTATGGTTCCTCCTTTCACTAACACCATTACACTATGGTGTATAAGTTTGAGTGAGTCGAGATAAATCCCATACTCTCTTAGAATATTTATAAAGTATTGGTTAAGATATTCACCACCTTGATTATATCAAAGTTTCTTTATCTTCTTACCAAGATGATTCATAACCTTGTTCTATAAATCTTTTAACTTCTAAAAGGATTCATACTTATACCTAATCAAGTATATTTGACCATACCTTCTCAAGTATTTGGTAAAAGTAATAAATTAGGAGTATCTACCACTATAATATACATGAAAAGGTCCATAAACAGTGACTTAAACTAAATCTAGATGATATGTGGCCCTTTCACCATGACCACTGAATGGTGGTTTGGTCATTTTTTCTTGTAAACAAGTATAAAATCTTTCAAGTGGACTTATCTCAATAGTGTATAAATAACCATCTCAATAGAGTTTTGAAAAACACTTCTCATTTACTTGAAAAATATGGTGATTCTACAACTATGTGTCATATGAGTTTCATGTATTAGTTTAGTTATTAATTGAAAATATTTTGTTTTCATAATTTAATACATAAAGACTATTATTTACCTATTCCTTACCATAACATATTCTATCTTTATAAAAGCAGCGACCTTTATTTCCAGAGATGAAAATAAATTCATCCATATATAATAAAGAAAAAGAAATAATGTTCTTGGTAACACTAAGCACATAATAAAAATTATTTAAAACTAAAATCAATCCAGTTGGTAATGCGAAATAGTAGTCTCTAATGGCTAGAGAAGCCAACCTCACTCCTTTGGAAGCCCGTAGATCCACCTCACCTCTTGAAACCTTCCAAAACCTACTAGGTTCCTGTATTTTGATACAAATGTGAGCACCACATGAAGTATATAATACTAAAATTATATATATATATATAAATATTACACTTGATAAAAAACACACCCAAATATTCCTCTTTCTTCATTGGTCAGATGCATTTCTATTATAGTGGCCCAACTTTATATATGAAAAACATACCATTACTTATTTCTTTTACTTTCTTATAGATCTTATTATCCTTGGAGGGATAATGCTACAGATTCTTAGAATTGTAATAGGTCTTCAAACCATTTTTTTTGTTCCTATTATTCTTATTCACCATAAGGATGGTGTGTTTTTTCAAACCCCATGTCTTAATAAACATGGAAAATAAGTGTAAGTAGTTCTCAAAGTGACTTCTCACTATTTATCATATTACAATTCACAATACAACTGGAGATGTTTTAGGTAATGAGGAAAAATGAGATCTATGTGCATATCATCAGGGATATTAAAACCCATGATGTCTAGGCACTCAATTTATCCAATCAACTTGACCACATGTTCCCCAACTGGCATTAAATCTCTAATCTTGCATGTGAATAGTGCATTGGAGATCTCATATCTCTCTAATCTTGAATTTTCTTGATATATATCCTTAAGGTGAGAAAAAATTATATATGAATCTATATCTACATATTTCTTTAAAATCTCATTGGACATGTCAGATAACATGAAACATTGGATATACATATTGTAATCCACATGCTTCAGATAGAGAGAAACTTCTTCATCATTAGCCTCTTTGGAAATAAACTTAGAAGTGGCGTTTCCAGCATGTATAGTTTCTATTCTTAGTACAATATAACACATAATCACCTATATCATTCCAAGAAATTCACACCAATGTTAAGGTTATCCTTCTCCAGTATATATCACAATGATATTTTTGATATAATTTTATTTTCAATTTCTATAATTTAATATAAGATAAATTTTACTTTATAAAAGAAACTTCTCACTATTTCTTTTATTATAATTCATAATAAAACTAGAGAAGTTTTTAGGTAATGAGTAAAGAATGAGATCTATGTGAATCTCATTAGGGTTTTTTAAAACACAAGGTGTCTAGGAACTCAATGTATCCAATAATATTGACCATATGCTCCCTAGCTAGCATCCAATCTACAAGATTTCATGTGAACAGTTCATTAGAGATCTCACATCTCTATGATCTTTCATTTTCTTGATAGACACCCATAAGGTGAGAAAAAAAAATCGATATGAATATTTATCCCCATATTGATTTAAAATATCATTGGATATGAAGGATAACATGAAAAATTGGACATTCATATAGTCATCCACATGCTTCAGATAGAGAGAAACTTCTTCCTCATTAGCCTCTATGGAAATAAACTCAAGAAGTAGGGTTTCCAGCATGTATAATTTCCGTTCATGGTGCAATATAACGTAAAATAACCTATTTAATTCTTGGAAATTCACATTGGTGGAAGGCTATCCTTCTATAGTATGGATCACATTGATATTTTTGATATCATTTGATTTTCCATTTATATAATTTAATAGCAGATAATTATTACTTTCTTTGATTACAAAAATAGATTAATAAATTTAAAATTAATTAAATTCATATTAATCACCCAATATTTTTCAAAACCCAATATACATCACCATCATTTTTGAAATATATTATCGTTAAGATATTCTAGTGGAAAAGATCCATATTCCCCTTATCACAACCTGAATTTGGGTCTGACAATTTATTTGAAAGGTTTTAGGTAGGAATAACTTTCCAACTATATTAACTTTCATTTACTTGCTCAGTTTAGTGGACTACCCAATCATGAAATCATTTTTAAAGTTTTCCTTAACCTTTTCCTATTAATTACACCAAGTCTTACTTGGAAAGTCAACCCTTGATGTAAATAGAGTTAAGTCAAACCAAAACTTCAAGCTAAAATTTCCCCATTAATTAAAGTCACCCAAAATTGGGTTGGTCTAGAAATTTGAACTATGAGGTTGATTATAAATTAAGTAGCGAAAGTCTAAAGTGACTTAATATTTTGGTTTGAGGGTTTTTCCCTTATGCATAAATCCCATTTTTATCTTTTCACATGACTCGCAAATATTAAGTGGATTTTACTTAAGTGATTAACTATGTATGAAAAAAATTTATGTATAATTAAATTATATTATATTTAATATTGATTGATTTTTAATTCATTTATTAGGTGATCTTGAATCGTTAACATACATAAATAATTAACTATACAACTAATTGAAGTAAAATATAAGTCGCATGATCATAAGATTCTATAATTGTTAGTTTATTTAGAGAATGATAAACTAACCCTTGATATTAGGGTAAAAAACCTTAAACCGTAGCTTTGTTCATGTTTTAGTATTCCTCCTTGTCTTCTATGTATCGCCTCAATTTGTTTCACCTTGTCTCCTTATCTCGGACCACCTCCACTTGCTTGGGAGATCCACCCTTACATAATATTTTACCCACTCACAAGTGAGGGGATCCAATGTTTTGGTTAAATTGGGTTTACATAAAAGAAACCACAGGCACGTAGGCCCTTACATTATAAGGATGTGGATATGACATGTAGACCATCAATAATAATTTAACAATAATAAATTAAAAGAAACCAATCACACATAAGGTCCGATATAATCTCAAGATGATCTACACATCAATCAAAAAACATACATGTTCAATATTATTTATCACTTATTTTGATTTGTTATTTAATTAAGATAATGTGGCAATAATTAATCTAATTAATTCAATTTATCGTTATTCCATCGAACCATCCTTAACTGACCATCATCTATAATTTTAAATAAAATTAATTTAATTTAAAATTAATGTACTACAAAAGTGTACTTGGAAGTAACCTCATGCGTTCAACAAAAATTTAACATGGAATTAATTTAATATATAATTTCTAATCCTATGAAAAGGCATGTACTATAAAATTAATGACACATAGATTAAATACTCAATCAACTTAATTATACTTTTAATTCTTATTTCCACAAAAAAATTGAAAACACTGTGGGAAACAAACTACGTGGCATGCACAAAAGTACATGGTGTGTACTTGTTTTCTGCCAATGTCCGCAGCACACGCCTTGGGTCTAGACAAGTTTCCCACCATGGATGTGTTCAAGGAACACATCATGTACTGGGAATACACATCATGTAACCTTAGAGTTGAATGGATTGGAAGTCGCTGTACCGTGTATCCAATACACAACTCACTTGGGGCAGCTCATGCACTCAATCACGCGACACGTGGTACTATATGTTGAGTACAATGGTTACATAGAGTGTAGTTATTTAAGATATTTTCCAGCATATTGGATCCACACAATGATCCATTTTTATTAGATCTTAGATTATGTTATATTAGATCTATCTGAATTTATCATGAGATCTATTAGTGTGAAGAAGAAATACACGACATGTACTTATAAATCAAACAATGTGTACTTTGTTTTTCTCCATGAAGAATCTTTGGCACCTAAAGATGGTATAATCCATATTATTCTTCATTTTTAATAATTAAATTAATACTAGTTATGTTATTGAGAACTAATAAAATAATATATGATGATATTCAGATATTAAAAAAAAATAATTTTTAGTAAAATAAAATGAAAACACATGCAATAAATCAATGAATAATAAATAATTATAAATTAAAAATGTGACCGCTCTAATACCACTTATAGGTTCTGGGTGCAGAAGAAGCATCCTTTTCTGGTATGATTAACTTGGATTTTAGTCTTAAATCATATGTAATCCTTAATTTACTAGATAAAAATGTTTTATCCAATGAAAAAAGTAGATTAATAGACTATATTATTATGCTGGAACTGAAGGGAGAGGATTTTTACATGTAATTTATAATTTATTTATGAGAAGATATAGAATTACCTAAACTAGTAATTTTTCTATTATTGATGATATGATGTGATAGTATTTTACACACTCTTATTATGCTGTAAGATTCAAGTAATGAATCTCTATAGTGATTATATACACATGCACCACAATCTCAGATCAATGCTGTAGAATTTCCAGGTGCTAGCACGACCAATCTTGATTGATTGAATTGTTTTTGGTTAACCAAAAAATTATTATTCATGAAGGGTAAAGAAACTTTAGTATTCTTTGAAAGGCTTCAGAAAAGAGGAATAGAGAGGTAACTCTAGGGATTGAGTGTGTACCTTATTATCAATTGTGCACACCTAAAGTTATTTAGGAAATATATATAATTAGATGTTTATTATGGTAGGTTTAGGGTTGTTGAATCTCACACAATCCCACAACCATATTTAATATTCTTATTTTACCCCATATATAATAATAATAATAATAATATCATTAATCACATGACATGTGCAATGCATTAAGAATATAAATAAATATCATTTATTTCTAATTAGACCATTAATCTTGGTTCGCTTGCACTTTCCTACATTTATTGATTCCTGAATAATGAATATTTAATTAAATATATGTCACTATAGTACTCTATAAAAAATATACCAAATATTTAAACATGTTAAATGTAATTCTTGAATTTAATTGAGATAATGGATATACTTAGTAGGTGACCTTATAGGCCTCTTTCTTTGTGGAATTAGGTACAACTTCCTAAAGTCTAAGGTTAGAATCTAGAACTACACCAATTCATCCATAGATAAAGAAGTTAATGTCACAACGATATCCAACCTCCTATGAATGTCTATTGTGTAATATAATCCTTTTATCACAATATCTCAAATAAAGTAAGTCACATGTTGATGACATCAACCTCTAAGAAATGTGTCTCTTTATTTGAATTTATAGAAATTAACTCTCCCATAAACACCATTTACATGGATTTATTTAGCTGATTCCATTCCCATCAATGGTCTTGAGATATTAACTTTTGTCAAGCGACGGAAGGGATAAATCCTTTCCCGCATTATTCATTAATTCTATATCATTCATGAAACACTCAAAATATCCTAATTTACTGTCAAAATATATCATCACAATATTCATAAATACATCAAAGTATGTGAGTCATTATTTCCATTAATTATAATCATGAAGTCTAAGGATCAATACACACATATGCGTATTTGAACATCCAATGACACATGGAAATGTGGATTTACTATTGATAGTCCAATTATCATAACCTCATATATTAGAGATTACTAAGGTTTAACACCATGATAAGGTGTCTCAATATCTTATGATCCATCCACCCTTGATAGATTGTATTTTCTATGTCCTGTTAGACAATATCATCTATCTATAGAAAAAGGTTCAAAAATAATGTCGAGACACCTGTAGTTTCTCACCATAGAGGGGAAACACTAACAACTTTCTACATGAAATATATTATATGGAAAGTATCACATGGAACTATTATGCATAAGAAAAAAAATTATGTGATAAGAAAACTTATTTAATAAGAAAAACATGTAATCTTGCACTAAAAAAGTAGGTTCTAGGGAACCAACTCCAACAATAATATATGTCTTACTCAATTCAAGTGGAAAAAACTATTATAGTTTCAAATATAATAATAGTGTGGTCAAACTATAATAAAAAAATAATTTTAATTTTTTTTGAAATATTTTAACCCGTATCTATCAGGATAACTCTTCTTTTAACCCTTTTAATCCTTACCATAATAATAATATTTTTACCTTAGTAACTATTCATTATGGATAAAAATTAACTTGAAATTATTGAATAATATTAATTATAATTATTCCAAATATGTAATAAATTTTATAATATTCAATTCACAGAATTGGAAGGAACTTATTCAAATATCCACACAAAAAACAAATAAAAACCATTTTTGGATAAAGTGCATTTTAAGCATAAAAAAGATTCCATTATCATTCCTTTACTAGTAAAAAAAATTAGATAAATGTTAATATATTTGATTGAACATATTTTCTAAAAATTTAATTAAAATATATCATAAATATTAATTAATAGAATCTACCTTGATAAAAATACATCGTGCACATAATTGTTTTTGAAAAATAAATATTTTTACCTTCAGATGATGTTATCTTCATTTATAACCAATTAATAGTCAATATATGAATAATAATAATTATTTTATTTTAAATAAAAAATATATTTAATCAAAATAATATTTCATTAGTGATCAGGGTACATAATATATAGAATAATACAATACTTAGACAAATTTATCTTTTAATATAAAATGATTTTATTTTTAACATTTAAAATTGAGTACATATTTCCAAGTAATTAATTAATAAATGTTCATTAAGGAAATCTGATATATATTTTTAATAATTAAATTAGTCCCATTCATATCCACCAATACCATGACTATGTGATGACAATAACATTTATTAATAACATTTCAATAGTATATCATGGTTTATCTAAGATCGGTGTTGCGTGTAAAGAAATCTATAAATCACTTAAAATTTAATAAAGAGAAATCTTTATTCTAAAATCTTGGGGTGTTAAATTATACCCCCATTATGATAATTTTCCTGAAAATTCTGTTTCTTAGAAACAAAAAATGAGGATACTTTTGCCTCATTGCATTCTCTAGTTCCCACATAGCTTCCTAAAACTTAATGTTTCACCATAGAAATTAAACTAGATGGATGGTCTTGTTTCATAACAATTTATCTTTTATATCAAGAATACTAGTTTCTCCTCATAATAAATATGATGATCCTGGGGTATTAACATATGAGTTTAGTACATGTGAAGGACTAGGTATGTACTTTATCAAAAGAGATAAATGGAACACATCATGAACTCGGGAGGGGTTTGGTTAAACTGCAAAGTGATAAGATACCATCATGATATGAACAAGAATATAAAAGTGACGAATATATCTAGGGCTCGACTTTACAATCTTTTCAAATATCAAAACTTTCTTCCAAGGAGATATTCAATGGAATACCTTATCCCCAACTTTTAACTCTACATATCATAGATGATTTTCAGCATAACATTTATTTATACACTGAGTTTCCCTAATGTGTTTCATAATTAAACTAACTATATATTCCATTTCATTATCTATCTAAGTTTCCAATATATTATGTTCTCCAACTCCACCCCAAAACATTGGAGTCCTTCACTTCTATTTATATATAGATTCATAAGTATATATATAAATGCTTGGGTGAAAGCTATTGTTGTAATAAAATTAGACTACTGGAAGGTGTTGATCCCAAACACCTTTAAAATCCATAGAGAAAGATATTAAAATATATTATAGCATTTTATGGTCCTATCAAACCAACCATCTATTTGAGGATGATATACATTGATAAATTTCAACTCTATATTCAAAGCTTTCTAAAAAATTCTATAGATCTTCAAGTTAAACCTTAGATCTAGATAAAAGAACTAGAATATGGAACTCCATTAAACCTTAACATTTACTTAATTTATATCCTGAAAATATGATCAAGAGATTAATATTCTCTTATAAAAATAAAATGTGACGAATTTATAATGTGATTGATAACAATTCAATTGGTGTTGTTAACTTTATATTTCTTTAGGATTTCTATGATAAAATTCATGGTGACGTTTTGCCAATTCTATTATAGTATGGGTAATGGTTATAAAATAATGTTATACTTATTGTATTCAAACTTGAATTTATAACATACCAGACAATGAGATATGTATTTCAAAATATTATTCTTTATATTATCCTTTAAGATCTTTATACATATCTGTACTTATTGGGTGAATAGAGAATAATGAGCTATGTGATTCATCCAATAACTCCTTTTATATTTCTGGTATTGATGGGACACATACCTAATTCTTGAATCTGATCACTCTATCATGGTTAAGGTTGAAAATAGAATAATCTATTCCTTCTTTTGTAGCTCCACACCTTCCTCTCATTCCTATTATTTTTCATATGAAAAGATGGGTGAAAATTCATATAATAAAGATAGGATGTTTAAATATTGCTTATGATTTCAAGGCCCATCCTATGAAAATACATAAGTGTTGGATCTCTTTAAATCCTCATCATGGACAAAGTTGCATGGTTCTTCTAACTCAGAGCATTAACTACCTTGTTTGCCTTCTAAGGGTGGAAATGTATTGAGAATTCATAATAATTAATCAATTACAACCATATCCTTTAGAACACATTTAAATATTTATATTTTAATATATAATTCAAGATTTTATGATTAGTATATATATCACACCTTTCACCATATAGATAATGCCTCCATATTTTTAATGAAAAAATTACTACTACCAGTTCTAAATCAAGATTCAGGTAATTTTTTTTTTCAGAATTTTCAATTGACATGAGGCATAAGATACCAAAATGTCATTTTTTATAATAACAAATCTCACTCCCTTCTTTTATAAATCAATGTATATAAAAAATCCTTCTTCATTTTCAGGTAGTGTAATCCCATGTGCATTATCCAACTTTCTCTTCAGTTCCTTGAAATTTTCTTCACATTTATCTGTATAAAGGATTATATATCCCTTCCATGTAAACTTGGTTATTGGATTTGATAAACATGAGAAATCTCTCACAATTATTTGAAATCATATAACCAACCTAAGAAAACTATTAATTATGGTCACCATGGTTGGATTGGGCCATTTTTTAATAACTTATATCTTTAAATAATCCACCGATATACCCTTTCTTATGATCACGTGACCCAATAATGATACTCTATATATCCAAAATTCTAACTTTCTAAATTTTGAATTAAATTTATCCTTCCTTAGGGAATTCAGTATAATCCTCAAATTATCTTCATGTTCTTCCTTGAACTTTTAAAATATAATAATATCCTCAATAAAGTCTATCAAAAACCAATCAAAGTAATCTATAAAGATTTTATTCATTAGATAAATGAATATTATAGGGGAATTGGTAAGTAAAAATAGAATCACTATAAATTCACAATGACCATACCTCATACAGAAGGATGTATTTGGTATATCCTCCTTATTGACCCTCAATTGATGAAATCTAGAATGAAGATCAATATTTGAAAAGTATTTATATCCTCACACTTGATTGAATAATTAGTAAATATGTGGTAGATGATACTTGTTCTTTATAATGATCTTGTTGACTTCTTGATAATCAATATAAATACATATTAAACAATATTTATTCTTAACAAAAAGTACAGGTGTACCCCATGGTTATGCACTCAAGATTATTATTCATTTTTCTAAATTCTTCTGTAGTTACTTCTTGAATTCCTAAATCTAAATTGGGGCTATTCTACAAGGAATCTTTAAAATTAGTATAACATCAGTATGAGTTCTATTGAAAATTCAACTACATGATTCAAGGTATGATTAGGAAACACTTCATAAAATACATTGAAATATTACCAATTAATAGGCATATTTTAATTTTTAAGTTTCCCTCCAACCATTTAAGATAAATACACCTCATGAATAGGTAGTAATACCCATATAATAGAAGTAATTTCCATTGGAAGTTCATGTTCATCCTCATACTAATAGATAATCATAGGTTGATTTGAAATATCAAATGCGACTTACCTTCCTAAAAAATGATACCTTATCTATATAAATAGTGCCAATACATGCTCAATATCACATCAAATTAAAATAGAGGAATAATAACAAGGTTCAAAAGATGCACATTACCCTAAAATTCTACTGGTGAGGAGATATAAATTTAAGATGTGATCATTATACCATTAGAATTTTCAATGATAATTTAACATATAATCATTGAGGTGGTGATGCGATACCCTTTTAAAATTATTTCAATGTGAAAGAGTGGATATAAATGGAATAAAATAATACATTTATAGTTATAGAGTGTATAATTAGTAAAACTTTAACCACTTAATTATGAAGACCCACTTAGATGGTTATGATCGTATGAGATTTCCATTTGTCTCTTGGCTTAAGAGACTATTGACATAAATTTTTCCATTAACCCTTAGATTCATGCAATTATTAGAATAATTTACATACTCCTTAGAATTATAGCATTATAATTTGAGTGTTTTATTTAGTTTATCTTTATCTCCATTCATTTCATTGGATGTTCTATTCAAATAAATTTGACGTTAAATTGCTCGATGGTCTTATTTTCCACATTTAAAAAATTTACCAGTCCCCTTAGTAAATTTCACCCAC
Organism: Viscum album; assembly: GCA_963277665.1. Classification (NCBI taxonomy): domain Eukaryota; kingdom Viridiplantae; phylum Streptophyta; class Magnoliopsida; order Santalales; family Viscaceae; genus Viscum; species Viscum album. Next base: position 1,592,722,625 of record OY728132.1, read on the forward strand.
ACTTCCTTCCATAATTCTAGCCTAAAAAAAGATTAATTTTATTTCTTCTATGGGTTTTATTATACGAATATCCTTAAATATTCAACTTTCTTTTCTTATCCCCAAAACCATGAGAATAATGGGAGTCTCCTCTCTCTATCTCTACCTTGAGAAAAATTCCAATGATATATTCATATCTACTAAAGTCCTTTATGGATAAAATATTTTAGATACTTAGTTTTAATACACTAAATAATTGATCAAATTTTGTTTTATGGTCAATGCTAAAACTAGAAGAATACCTGGAAAGTCTAGTGGAATTTTAGTCATGTGTATCAATGGATTCCTCATCCTTCTTTTTAATCTCATGAAATTACCATTCCATTATTGTGAAAATATTTAGAAAAAAGTAATTATTTAAAATACCCCTTCAAACCCTTTTTATTTCATGTTGTCAGTCTATTCCTCCTACCTCATATTCTTAATAGGAGTCCACCATTGATCAGATTCACTTTCCAAATGATAAATAGTCAGGACAAATTTTTCATTCTCTAAGCATTAGAGAATAGAAAATATCTTTATAGTGGTACTGATCCATTTTTTAATAATTATTTGATCAGATGGCCCACTGAATAAATGTGGATGTTACCCCATGAAAGTCTCAATAGTGAATTTATAATTCGTTTGGTTATTTGGAAGCTCAATATGATCCATATATTAAGTGAGTTGCATAAGAAAAACAATAAGATTTTTAATTATGGTTCCCATTCTATTCTTTTTCTCATGAATACACTCATTGAATTATCCTTCGCATTCATCGATAACACAATTATACTTGGTTCTAACCATTGAATAAAACCAAAAAGTGTAGTTTGGGCATCAAACATCATTAATCAGAGTGAGAAATCATATAATCATAAAAATCATTGCTAATATATCCTAAATTATGACACCTTCTCATCAACCTACACCACTTTAAGTTCATCCTATCTCAAATTTAGTTCATCATTTTTTTTCTTGGGTTCCATCCTAATTTTATTCATAACCTTATATCCAAAAATAATTAAACCCTACTATGATACTAGCTATTATTATTAGAGAATTATATACCTAAATATTGCATCATATTTTAGATGAATATCCAAAACATCTCACAATAATACAATCCCCAAAACCATAAAGTTGTAGAAACTTTGGTGACTACATACACAATCAATGTATTCCATGAAATATATTTAATACATTTGAGAAATTTATTCTTACAAAGTACCCTTATTAGAAATAACCTACTTAATACCTTCCTTCATAAATTGGGGAAAAGGAAAAATAAGTAATGATTATCTCATATTCTTTGTACGGGTAAACATGGGAGATATAAATCAATGATCATAAGTGATCATAAAATATTCATAAGAGTATAATAACATGGTCATAACTTATAAAAAAATACCCAACATGTCATAGATCATAATTCATGAGTTATGGAATAAGGATTTATCATAAAAAAAGACATGACAAATCAGAGTATGGAATCATCAATAATCAATCATAATCTATGAGAGAATATCACAAGCATTAGATATATGTTTTTGGAATACATATGCATATAAAATCATTTCCCTAGTCAAGTATCACTTCCAAGACTATCATAGTGGAATAATTTCCATAGTGTATTGGGTTCACTCCCCATTCCCATCATTTCCTTAGTTAAGGCTCATTTCCAACACTATCATTGTGGACAGAGTCCCCAAATGGACTAGGTTAAATCCCTATTTCAGTTCATATTAGCTCATGAGAAATAAATTTTACCCAATTAATTGCATAGAAATATAATCCTAGTATTACCCGACACATAATGAAAACCTTATATTAGTGTTCCACAATATCATAAAAACACTCATTATTTCATCATATCATAATTAAACCATGAAAATAGACAGGTTTAATAAAATAATTCTTAAAATATCATCATCAAAATCTACCTAGAGAAATAAATTGGATGGTATCATAATATAATATCACTATTAAAGTTTAACAACACTTAAAGGATGTTGACATAGATGAAAAATCTCTTTTACCAAAGTATTTTAATTTTGATTTGAAAATATAGAGAAAGTATCCCTTTTTATTGGCAACTTTTAAAAAGAAAAATTACAAAAAAAATGGAAATAATATTTTATCTATAAAAACTTTAAAACTCATGAATTATTCTTCATGATTAATTATGGACATGAATGTGGGAAAATCCATTTATTTTGTATATATTAAATGATAACATTATTTTCATACTTTATAAAAAAAGTAAAAAGTAATTCATGTTAAAAAAACATTGAATAAATTTATTTTAATCAGTTGTAAATAAAATAATAAGTCATTTAAAATGAAAATTTTTAAATCACTTAAGTATAAGTAAAAACTTTCATAATACAATTTTAAGAACATGGAGATGCATGAGAAAGATTCCTGACAGAAAAGAGGAAATAAGAACTGATTTTCTTAAAAAAAAATCTCCATAATTTTAAGTACCAAAGAGAGTATAATGTAAATAAAAGATGAAAAACCTGAAAATAACTATATTACAATAAAATATATGGGGTTTAAAATATAATGATCATATAATTTCCCTCACTGGAAATTTAACTCAAACAATCCAGAAGAAACCCTTACCTATGGCCCTGACTTTATTTGTACGCACTCTTAAGATCCCATATAATGAATTTATATTTATTTTAAATCCATTATAATACCATATTAATACTTATATTTCAATATATTATTCCCTTATAATTTATAATTACACATTTATTAAAAGTTCTTCATTAAAATCAATATTTGGGTGTTAACTGTTTTATTTCCCACGCAAATTTCATTTCGATGGTTACGATCCTTGCACCTTGGTCATGGTTTAATAATATTTATAATTATAATAATGAAATATTTATCATATTTATTCATTATATATAATTTTTCAAACCTTTATATATATCAAATATGAAAAATTAGTTACATCACTTTGTAGAGATGACAATCTTTACGTAGACACGAGTGATGTTTTCATTTTCAAAAAAATGGAAAAAATAGAAAGGTAAATAGTAATAAATATTTATATAATCATAATAATATAATATATATTAATTTAATATATCCTTATTACCATTCAAGTTAATTATATATGAAGATGAATTATATCGCTTTGTAGAGGTGGTAGTCCACACGTTTTCATGATCAATGTTATCGTTTTCCAATAGATGAGAGGGTAAAAAGGTAGATAATATTTTATATTAAAAAAATCATAATTATATTATTAAAAATATATATAACTATTAAATTAATCTATATAACCATCTATTAGATATGGTGATAAAATAAAATAAAATAAAAAATAAAATCTTTTGCTTTATGGAGACGGTATTCTATTTACACACAAGAATGATGTTTTTATTTTTCATTAGATATAAAGGAGATATAAAATGGATATAAAACAAACATAAAAAAATTTCTTCATAGTTAATATACTTATTACATTATTTTTATAGGGTTATTGAATAGTTTTAGGTGATTAAGGAAGAAATAAATTCATAATAGATTAACAAATAAAATTACCCCTTCTTTAGGTATATTCCTTTATCTTACACCTTAATCCTTATCGAGGCATTATTTTGACGATAAAATTAACCATGTGGTGTAGTAGGTAATTTTTTAGGGTTTTTAAGGTATTGGTTGATATATAATGTTTAAGTGGTGTGGAGGAGTGAGAAGACAAGGTTACCTTTTATAAGTTAGCTGGGTAGAAAACTTGTAAATACTTGAAAATTTATTATATTATACATGTCTTATTCAAGTCAAGTGGATAAAAATTATCATAGTTTAAAATATAATAATTTTAAGGTATAAATAAAATCAACCAATTATCTTTAAATAAGTCTTTTATGTTATTTTAAACCATATCTCTTAGGTGAACCCCTCTTTCAACCCTTTTAACCCTTGTCGTGGTAACAAGATTTTCACTATGGTAACTATTATTTATGGATAAAAATTATGTTAAAATTATTTCATAATATTAATTATGATTATTAAAACTATGAAATCAATTTTATAATATTAAATTTCTCAAATTTGTATAAATTAATTCAAATATCCACACACAAAACACGTAAAAACCATTTTTGGAGAAAATATATTTTTAAGCCTAAAAAAGATTTTATTCTCATTTATTGCATAGTAACAACAATTATAATAATATTAATATATATATTTTAATAAATTATCTAAAAAATACATTAAAAATATTTCATCAATACTGATTAATTTAATTTACTATGATAAAAATACTTTGTTCATGTAAAAATTGTTTTTTAAAAAATAACTCTTTTTTCTTCAAAATGATTTTATCTTTATTTATAATAAATTAATAATAAATGAATGAATTATTATTAATTTATTTAATTTAAATACCAATATATTTAATTAAAATCATAGTATATTAGTGATCAAGGTACATAATATATAAAAATTCTGAATACTTATAAAAATTTATCTTTTGACAAAAATGATTTTATTTTTGACATTTAAAACCAAGTACTTATATCCTAGGAAATAGTCAATACATTTTCATTAAGAAAAATTTTATAGATATTTTTTATAATTCATTTATTCTTATTCATACCCTCTAATCCAATGACTATGCGATAACAGTCACATTTAATAATAATATTTCAATAGTATATTATGGTTCATCTAAGCTTAATATTGAGTGTTAAGAAAGATTTCAAACACTCAAAATTTAATAAAGAGAAATATATATTCCAAAATATTGGGATGTTACAAAAAATTTAACTAATAATGAAATTAAATTCAATATTAATTGACTATTATTTTAAAACCAAGAAGTCAAAATCATCTCATATAATTTATAATTAATATATTTAGACAAATAATTACCTTGTGGTGAAATTATTTCTTCATTGATGAATCGGTTGAAAAATTATTGGTGTACCTCCATTATAGAGAAAGGATCCAAGGATATAATCCATAAAGTGCTGATCAAATGTGCTATGTGAACCTTATATCCTCTCCGTATAATTCTATAGGTTTCGTTATAGTTGTTCTAAAGATTTCACTGATCACTATTGATCACAATAGAATCCTTCAAGGTGAGAAGGAATCACTCTAGTTCTCTATAATACTGAGAGGGCGATGGAGGAGAATCACTCTTTGTTCATGAGAGTGTTCTTGGAAAAAATCTCTATAGGTATTGAGATAATTATCTATAAGGTTTTATTGTGTGCACCAACCATTAAGTTTTGAAATGAAATAATCAGGTTTAAATAGAGTTTGGGTTAGACAAATAATAATTTCACATAGGACCATAATATTTTTTCTTAATTCTTAGTAAACCCCATGTCAAAATAGTAATATCAATGTTATTTACATGGAATTTAATAAACACATGGATAAACTAAATATTATTTCCATGAATAAAAAATTTATTCTTATAATAATTAGTAAGATATTTCTCATAGGACAATTAAAATTGATCCACCAATTATCCACATTATTTATTAGGCCCTGAATAATGAATATTTATTTAATAAATAAATATTACCTCTTTAATTTCCAATGAATAAATATTATTTTCACAAAATTATTGAGTAAATATTTATTTAATATCTGTATAACCAAATAAAAAAATATTTGTTGCCTTGCGAATAAACCAAAATAAATAAATATTATATATTCTTGTAATTAATAGTTACCTAATGAAATGAATATTTATTTAATTTTAAACTCACATAAAATTCTATTGAATAAATTGTGATTGAATATATTCAATCAACTAAAATTGAATAATTATTAAGCCATATATGAGAATATTATTTATTCAATATGTAAAATTCAAATAGAATTTAGATTAGGTTTCAAATATACTTAGTGTGTGACCCTTTAGGTACCTTTCTTAGTATAATTTTATTGTTATACCTAAAGTCAAAGGTCATAATCTAGAAACACAATAAGAAACCCATAAAGAAAGTGGTTAAATGATTTAATGAAAATAATCACCTATAAATGTATACTGTGTAATATAATCCCTTTATCCCAATATCTCCAATCAAGAAGGTTGCATGATGGTGTCATCAACATATGTGCCTGATGTCTCTTTCTTGGAATTTATGAAAATTAACTTGAAAACATAACACTAAGACTATGGATTTAATTAAGTATTTACATTACCATAAAAGGGTTTGAGATATCAACTTCCATTAAAGAACATAAGGGATAAATCATTTCTCACGTTATTCATTAATAGAATATCAATCACGATACACCCAATGTATCCTGCCTCACTGTATGAATATGTCATCACAATTTTCATTAATATATTAAAGTACACAACTCGTGATATAAATTAATAATAAACTTAACATCTAAGGACCATTTCACTCATCCAAAGATAAGAACATCCAATGACACATATAAATACAGATTTTCTATTGTCAGGTCATGTTCTTATAATCTCATGATCTGAATATTATCAAGGGAATAAATTATGTTAAAGTAACACATAGTCCTATGAGTCTTCACTACTAATATCTTGTGTCATTTTTGTCCTATAAAATGATAAAATTAAACTATAGAACATATATTTAAGAATATAGTCATGAAACTTCTAGGTTCTTATTATACCAGAGAACTACTATTCCCTATTAGTGTGACATATACCCAAGGACATTATCACATATATTTCACATAGAGGAATAATCATAGTTTGATAAGTAATTGATTAATATTCAAGACTATTAATATTATGGTAATGTAAGGCTTAAAGTAGTTGGTTTTAGGACACTAACTCTAATATAATCTCACTTGTACTAGAGCTAACTACTAACATTATACTAGTTAGTCTCACATATTAAGAAATATAATATTGATGTATGGTTATAGATATTTATCCCACCATAGAACCCAAACTTTTTATTCTTATTGAGACTTCATTACAATAATAAAATCTATTAATAGATGATATCACCGAGTATTTGTTCTGTGTTGTCCCAAATATATTAGATAATATTGTAGTGAAAATTCATCATAATATGAATGATTTTTACTATCTTGGAATAATTCCAAAATATACAGAATTTTTTTGTTAAACTTTCCTCTTAAGATTCATTAGAATCCAAAATTCACTTCACCTAATATAGATATATAAAATAATAGTTTTTATATTCTTTACCCTTTCATATTACTTTCGCCTAACATTGATACTAGATTATACTAATCTAAAAATGAATTATAACACCCTAAGTTTTTATGAACCTTTTTTTATAAATAAATTAAATTTATTTTATGTCATGTGGTATACACTATACCAAGCTAATCTTGTGCTACATTCAACACTGGCTTAACTTTCTTTACACGCAATAATGAGTTTCTATGAAAGATCATTTTATTATTATTATTATACTTATTTAAAAGAGAAAATTAAAACCTTGATTTTAGAATGGAATATATGAATAGGATTTACTAAGATATGAAATTATGGTGTACACATAATTATTTAAACAATTAATTATAAATTAATATAAAACCCATTTTAAAATAAAAGGAAATGTTTTTTTGAAAAATTATTTAAATGTTCACAAGTCTGTTTCATACCAATAAATAAAAAAATAAATCTTGTGGAATTATATTAAATATATATATATATAAAATATATAAAATATAATATTTAACATTCATATTATGTGTTTTCTATACATGATATAAGAATAAATCCAATTTTAAATATAAAATAAGTATTTTTCTAAAAAAAAGCAGTTTTGTCACCTTTTGATGAAGCACTCATTTTAAATCTAGTTTTTGACACTTTTATAATTTCTATTTTTTAAAAAAAATCTTATTTTAAATCATAATATAAAAATTTAATTTGGTTGAACTTTTAGTATTTTTCTGATAAGATTCATTTTTTGATGAATAGTTAAGTAATATATTTTAATTGAAAACTGCTTTTTCGTCTGATTTATTTATATTATTAGATTTTATTTTATGTTGGTTTTAAAGTATAATTAGATCTAACTTATATCATTTAATCCAATTTAGGTCATATTAATCAATTTCAAATTAAATTTTGGTATAAAAACAATTCAATCTTTTTGATGCTTTTACTTTAAAAACCCATTTTTTCGATCCTTCAATGAGATTAATTTTTAATTAATTTATAAAAATTATATGTTTTTAATTTTGAAAATTAGATTAAATATTTTTAATAATAATTTCCAAATTTATTATATATTTTCCATTTTTTTGGACAAAATATGAATAATAACTTTGGTAAATTTTATTACCACAATTAAGTGTAAATTAGGTAATTAAGGGTAAAAATAATATTATAAATATTATAAAATTACCCTAACACTTTTCCTAATTTTATTGGATGAATATTTTTTATCCCTAAGAATTAAAGGATCAGTTATGAGACCATTTATAGCCTTTTGAATGGGAATATAACCTTTGTAATATTATATTCAAAGGAAAGTTAATTTTTTCATATTTTGTTTTTAACAAGGGAAGTATTTTTAATATGGGGTTATATAAAGGATATTTTTGACTATAATTAGTATTTAGAATGATAAAATGTTTTTATACATCATGGTTATTTATTCATAATTTTTAGCGATAAAATAATTAACTTAAGTTGTGACACAATGATGATGTAGTAATTGTTTAATTAATGAAAGAATCAAATAAATGATATTAAAAATATTAAAATAAAAATAATTTGATATAATTAATGTCATAAAAAAATTTTATGGATTAATTTGACTTGTTATTTTAGATTTAAAAGAGTTTTATTAAATATTTCATATTGTTATGATATTTCGAAAATTCCAAGTAATGAATAGTGTCAAAATTGACATTAATGATATTTTAAAATAAATATTATTTTATTAAATGATAGAAAATTCATAAAAATATAAAATTAGGCTAAATAATTGGAAAAAGTATTAAAATTTCATTAATTACTCATTTATTGGTCATTTTACATTTTATAGTAATTTTACTAACCCTTAAATTATAAATTACATGATATCATGATAAGAATTAAAAAGGTTAAATAGGGGTTAAAGATAAAAGATAAGGATTAAAAAATAGTAAAAACTTATCTAATTTTTATTAGATTATTATATTTAGACCCAAAATCATCATATCTTTAAAAGTAATATGTTTTGGGCCATTTTTATTATAATATTAATTTATATTAATTTAATATTTTGAATATTTCCAAGAGTGCCCCTCCTCGAACCTCTTCTTCTCTTTTATTCACAATTCAGAACCAATTTGGTTTGTCCAACCTATATAAAAATTTCCTCCCAACATACCTCACTTCATCCTATAATCCTTACATTGGGAAGAAATCCAACCAAAGGATTCTTTTTATGAAAATCAAAAAGAGATACCCAAAGAAGAGGTGGTTTTCACGAGTATGATGAGAGTCAAGACATAAGGTATGAGTTTTTTGTCTCACTTTTATTTTTGTGGGACACATGTATCATAAACTATATATTTATTCTATATAGTTTATATAGTTTCCATAAATGTATTTTATGAGTCCTATCCAGAAGATTAGGGTATTTTATGTCCATATAATTTTCTTTCTTTCATGGGGAATATGATTCTACTGATTATAAAGTGATGAGTATTTATTTCACAATCTCATCAACATTTGGGATTTTTTCCTTTTAAGTCTCTATTGTGGAATATTTTTATTCGATGTCCATGTTTTCTAATTTTTTTTAATAATGTTTTTACTATTCTCCTATGTATGTTTAAAGTCAATTTTACCCCTCTTTGAGTTTTTAGTATACGATTTGACAGTAATATATTTTTTTATTTTAAAAATGAGGTATTTTGCAACATTTTGAGTAAAAGTATGAAAGGAAAGTTTTTTTAACTTATACAACATGATCAGAGTTTTCTGCCATCATGACACATTAATTATTTGATGTTTCCTTTATAGGATTCCAGGGTTATTTTAAAAGAAAATGTTTTCTTTTAAAATTGAACATCATTTTAAGAAAAGAAAGAATTTTCAAAGTAGGAAGGATATTTTCCTCAATAAGTTTTTTCAAGTAATCTCTCAAAATTATTTTCTATCTAAGACATTATTATTTTATGTTACTTATGTTTTACTGGGGATATTATTCAATGATACCATTCTTATTTTTTATAAGAATGATTTATGTTTATGATGGAATAAAATTTATAAAACCCATTTATTTTCCACGGATTATGTTATGATTAAAAAGTGTTTGTGAAACCCTTTTCATTCCATGGGTTATATTATGATGAATGATTTATGTTCTTATGAAACAAAAATGTATGATTTTCATTATGTTATGGGTGGGATCTATATATCCTTCCAATTTATTGGGTAATTATAAATGTTCTATGAGATCAAAGGGTACATGGGTGGTCATCCTAATACCAAAATAAGATGGTACACATGAGGTGATCCTAATCCCACAACAAGAGGTTAGGCAGGAGGCCATCCTAATCCAGATACTAGATGGTACATGGGAGGTCATGTAAAGCCTAAAGTAGGTACACATATGATTATCCCAATCCTAACATACTATTAATGTATTGGTAGGTATCATTGAAATAATATATTCTAAGATTATGTGTATTCCACAAATTCCATGCCTTATTCCATTATTATACTCTCATGGATCATGTTATTTGATTATCTAATGATTCATGTCTTATAAATTTCCAATATTTATGCCATAACTCATGTATATGATCTTTGATATGCAAGGTTTGATCTTCAAATGTTATGATCTTATTTTTATACCCTTATTCTCATTTTATGATTACGTATCTTCTATGTTTACCCTTACTGAGCATCTGATATCACCCTTTATTATGTTTCCATTCCTTAGGTTATAAGAAGGGTTTTATGTAGGAGTACTAAAATAGAAGATATTTATGGGAGAAATTGGAGATCTTTAACCCAATTTTAAGAATGTGTTATAATTTTCAAAAGGAAATAAAGTATTATGGTCCTCAGGAATGTGTTTTTGTAATGTAATGAATACTTATCTAGAAATACTTAATATACCTATTTTAAAAGCCTAGGTCGTTATAGTTGGCATTAGAGAAATGGTTTAGTCAAGCTTTGGAAACTAGAATGAGGAAACTTTAGTGAGATCACTAGAGATATTTCTAAGGATATGTCTAGGAATTTCTCTAAGGATAAGTATAAGTATAGTTTATAATCCTAGAATTTTGGTAAAGATCATGAGTAACCTATTATTAAACTTAATATGTTATATATTTAAGGTAATTTACCTTGATTATAAGGTTTTTCCAGAATGAGTAGTGTTTCTCACTAAATTTTATTTTGGTTTTAGTCAATGGCTCAAACCCAAAGAAACCATGTTAATGGGGAATATAATGGATGATTCAATGATATACCTCCCAATAAACTTAATTTTATGTAATATTGAATTAAAACCCTCATTTATTTTACCACACAACCTTATCAAGCCATCAATCATGCTGGACTATAAAATGATCAAAGGTGGGAATAATATTTTCTTGAATCCTTTTTAAGGCAACACCCACCTTCTATTAGTGGAAAAATTGATCCACTAGTTGGTCTGAAACAGATCTATAATATTGAAAAGATATTTTTTATTATCCATTATTCATAACTCAAAAATGTTAATTTGAAAAATTTTCACTTATAAGGTGAAGTAAATCAGTGGTGGAACTTTGTCAAGAATAAAAGGCAATAAGATAAAATTGACTCCATGGATTGGGATGAGTTCATGAACATATTTTTCAGCAAGTACCTTCCCATTATTCTTTTTACAAAAAGGTATATTTTAGTTTCCCATCTATCCCTCAATTATGATAAGAAAATAATGATAGATTTCAAAGCAAACTCTAAAAACTATGGAGAAAATAAGATTATATTTACTTTTTTCTCAAATTGTTGTAGGGAACATAAAGGAAATTATATTAAGGGGATTGATAAATTTTTTAATTGTGGGAAATTAGGTCATCAATCAATTGACTATATAATTAATGGTAATAAAAGTAAATATCCAAAGATTGAACCTCCTGTAATCTAGTGTTTTAATTATAAGGAGTTTGGGAATTACACTAACAAGTTCCTTGATCCAAGGACTAATGTAAATGATTAGCCATAAAAAACTCTTAGAAAAAAGAATAAAGTAAAATATTATGATATCACATTGGATGAAGTGAACCACAATAATTAGGGAATAATTATCCTTCTCTTTAGTCGGGAATTTTATTTTTGATTTTTTATGAATGAACCCTAGAAGATATTATTGTTCATCCATTAGTGAAATATCATATGATTATATACTTGGATTCTAGAATAATGAAATCACATATATTATTTCCACAATTATGATCCCAATATTCCAATGAATTTTTTTAGTAAATGATATTATATAAGGAATGGACAAACATGTGTGTATTAAATATGGTTTTACAGTATACATGGTGAAGGTATTCACATGTACGGTATGGGAGAAACAAGAGATAGTTTATGATATATGGGGGATCAACACTATGATGTTTTTAGAAATTTAGTAACCTTATTTTTAAAGCTTTGGTCTTTCATCTTTAATTAGGGTTATGATGTTAACTATTTATGGAATGGTTTATGATAAACTTCATATGAGGTTTTATATATTAATGTATTATCTCACCATATGAGAATTTATGCATATTAGATAACCTATGCTAACATTGTTGCTGTGATAAAGACAGATGGAATGACCTATCATTATATTTATGGATCACATGATCTGCTAACACTTTAGGATTGATAAATTCACCATCATGTCTTAGAATAAGAGATGAATTGGAAATTGGTCAAGGCATAATAAAGGGTGATGTTTTATTGATATTAAGAAATTATGTCTTCTTTTTAAAATTATTAAACTTAGTAAAGGTATCTTGAAACAAAATTTTATCCTAGTACATTCTTTTAGATGAATCAAATAGTCCCTTTGATGATCACAATTTTATCGTTCTGTGATGATTAGATTTATAATTACCATGTTCTATATCACTCTACATAAGAACATGATAGTTTGAATTTTATTACATGCTTGTGTTTTCACTTTCTGATAATCCTAGTTATGTGGTGATATTCACCTTTTACTTTCTTTATAATTAAGTGGAAGTTTTATGGACCATTTTTATGATGTGAGTTTCCAACAAAGAAATTATCAAACATCCACCTTTTATTTTCAAAGTGCAATTTCAAATTGAAATAATGTGATTTATTTTTTAAAATTATTGATTGTAATGGAATGGTAGGTTATCTATTAGAACTTCCACCAAATATCTATCATGATCTTTATGTGTTCCATGTATCTTTTCCTAGCAATTACATACCCGATCCTTCACATGTACTAAACTCAGAGGTCGTACCACTAGATAAAGATCATTCTTATGAAGAGAAACTAGTAGAAATTTTGGATAATAGGGATAAAGTTTTAGAAAACAAGACCTCTCACATGGTTAATGTTTTTTTTGGATAAAACTACTAGTTCAAAGAATCCGCATGGTGACTTGATAAAATGATGTGGTAGAATTGTCCTAATTTTTTTGTATTAGAATGATGAATTTTGAGGGAGAAATTCATTTTAAAGTGGGTGGAATGTAACACCCTGAGTTTTTATGAACCTTTTATTTTTATGAATAATTTAAATTTCCTTTATGTTAAAGGTTATACCCTACACCAAGTTAAGCTTACGCTATATGAAACACCTAATTATCTTGATTTACACGCAACACTAGGTTTCTACAAAAGATTTTTTTTATTATTATAGTTATTTAAAAGAGACACTTATAACTTATCCATTAGAATGGAAAGTATGAACATGATTAACTGAATTATTAAATTATTGTTTACAAAAAATTCATTGACCAATTAATTATATATTAATTTAAAACCCTTTTTAAAATAAAAGGAAATGTTTTTCTAAAAAATTATTTAAATGTGCACAAGTGTGTTTTATACCAATAAATAAAAAATTAAATCTTGTGGAATTATATTAATTATATATATATATATATAAATAATATTAAATATAATATTTAAAATTATTCTTATGTTTCTTTAATACATGATATAATAACAAATCCAATTTTAAATATAAAAGAAATTATTTTCTAAAAAAAGAAGTTTTACCGCCTTTTGATGGAACACTTATTTTAAATCATGTTTTTGAAAATTTTATAAATTATATTTGAAAATATAAACTTTATCTTTGAAATAGGAATATCAAAATTTATATTGGTTTAACTTTGGATATTTTTCTGATAGGATTCATTTTTTGATGAATAGTGAAAAAATCCTCTATTTTAATTGAAAAATGTTTTTTCATATGATTTATTTATATTATTATATTATATTTTAGAATAGTTTTAAAGTATAATTAGATGAAATTTTTATTATTTAATTCAATTTAGGACATTGGATTCAATTTCACGTTGTATTTGGATATAAAAACATCTCAATCTTTGGGATGTTTTTTTACTTTAAAAACCCGTTTTCTCTATCCTTCAATGGTATTGATTTTTAATTAATTTATATAAATTATATCTTTTGAATTTTAAAAAATATATTAAAATTTTATAATTATAAGGTCCATATTTATTAAATAATCCCTATTTATTTTTTGGATAAAATATGAGTAGTAACTTTGGTAATTTTTATTACCACGATTAAGGGTAAATCGGGTAATTAAGTGTACAAATATTATTATAAATATCATAAAATTAACCTAAAAACTGTCAAAATTTTATTGGATGAATATTTTTTGTATTTAATAATTAATGGATCGGTTATGAGACCATTTATGGCCTTTTATATGGGAATATAACCTTTTTAATATTATATTTAAATGAAAGTCAATTTTGTCATTCTTTTGTTTTTAAGAGGGGAAATATTTTTAATATAGGGTTATATAAAGAATATGTTTAACTATAATTAGTATTTATAAATATAAAATGTTTTTATACATCATGGTCATTTATTTTTAATTTTTAGTAATAAAATAATTACCTTAAGTGATGACATAATGGTGATGTAGTAATTGTTTAATTAATGGAAGAATCAAATAAATGATATTAAAAGTATTAAAATAAATATAATTTGATATAATTAATGTCATAAAAAATTTATGGATGAGTTTTACATGTTGGTGATGAGTTAAAATACTTTTATCAAAGATATCATGTTGTTATGATATTTTTAAAAAGTCAAGTAATGAATACTATCAAAATTGATATTAATGATATTTTAAAATAAATAAAATTTTATTAAATGATATAAATTTCATAAAAATATAAATTTTTTCTTAATGATTGGTATAAGTCTTAAATTTCATCAATGACTCATTTATTTTTCATTTGACATTTTTTATTAATTATATTATCCCTCAAATTATAAATTACCTGATATCATGATAATAATTAAAAAGTTTAAATAAGGGTTAAATCTGAAAGATAAGGATTAAAAAATAGTTAAAAATTATCTAATTTTTATTGGATGAAGTTAATTAGACAAAAAATCATCCTATATTTTAAATTAATAAGTTTGTAGTTGTTTGGATTATAAAATTAATTTATATTAGTTTAATATTTTGAATATTTACAAGAGTTCCCCTCCCCTCTTATAAAAGGTCACCTCTTCTTCTCATTTATTCACACTTCAAAACCTGTTTGGTTTGAAAAAACTATATTATAATCTCCCCCCAACATCCCTCCCTTCATACTAGAAGCCTATATTTGGTCATAAATACAACCAAAGGTGTCATTTTGTGAAAATCGAAAGGAGATACCCAAATAAGTGGAGGTTTTCACCAGTATAACGAGAGTCAAGACATATGGTAAGAAATTTTTGTATCACATTTATTTTAGTGGAACAAATTACTTATATTCTACATGTTTATTCTATTTAGTGTATATAATACTCATGAATTTCTTTTATGAGTATTATCCAGATGATTTGGTTATTTTTATATCCATATAATTTTATTTTTTTCATGGGGCATATGATTCTACTAATTATAAAGTTATGAATATTTATTTCACAATCTCATCAATAGTTTCTATTGTTTCGTTTTATGTCTCTATTGGGGAATATTTATCTTCCATGTCAATTTTTTCTAAAAAAGTTTTCAATTTATTAATATTTTCCTATAGATGTTTAAAGACATTTTCATTAATTTTTGAATTTTTACTACATGGTTTGAAAGGAATATTTTTTTCATTTTCCAAACAAGGAAATTTGTGACTTTTCCAACAAAAGTATGAAATCAAATTTTGAAACTTATACAACATGAATGGAATTTTCAACCATCATGATTCCTTAATTATTTGAAGTTTAATTTACAAGATTCCAAGTATATTTTCAAAGAAAACATTTTGTTTTAAAATTACACATCATTTTAAGAAAAGAAAACATTTTCAAAGAAAAATGAATATTTTAGTCAATAATTATTTTAAAGTGTTCACTAAAAATTATTTTCCATATAATATATTATCATTTAATGTTTCTTATATTTTAATGGGGATATTATTTAATGATACTATTCTTATTATTTATAATAATGGTTTATGTTTATGATGGAATAATATTTGTGGAACCCATTTTTTTTCCCTGGGCTATGTTATGATTGATTGATATTTATGAAACACATTTGATTCCATCGGTTCTGATATGATGAATGATTTATGTTATTATGGAAAAAAATGTATGGTATTCATTATGTTAGGGGTGTTACCTATATCTCCCTTAAATTCATTGGGTAATGATAAATGTTCTATGATCACAAAGGGTAAATGAGAGGTCATCATAAGCCCACAACAGGAGGGTACACAGGAGGTCATCCTAAGCCCGTAACAAGAGGGTACATGAGAGGTAATCATAATACCAAAACTAGAAGGTACAAGGGAGGTAATCCCAAGAATGAATTAGGTACATGGGTGATTATCCCAAGCCTAACATACTATGTATATCTTGTTAGGTATCATTGACATAATATATTCTAATATTTTGTGTATGCCACAAATTCCATGTCTTATTCCATTGCTATGCTCTCATGGATCATGTTATTTGATTATATTATGATTCATGTCTTATTAATTTCCAATATTTATGCCATGAATCATGTATATAATCTTTGATATGTAATATTTGATCATCAAATGTTATGATCATGTTTTCACACCCTAATTCTCCTGTTATTCTTGTATATCTTCTATTTTTACCCTTACTGAGCATCTAATATCACCCTTTCTTATGTTTCCAATCCTCAGGCTATAAATAATGGTTTTAAGTAGGAGTACTAAATGAGAATATGTTTATGTGATATTTTAAGGATATTTAACCAAATTAGAAGAATGTATTCCATGTTTCCAAAGGGACTAAACTATTATGGTCCTTGGGCATGTGTTTTTGTAATGTAATAAACATTAATCTAGAAATTTGTAATATCCATCCCTAAAAGTCCTAGTTCATTATAAGACTAGTTTTATATCCCATGAAAAATAGTATTCTTATTTCTCCAATTACTAGGAACTCATATAATTTTTCTTACACAAGTATTTTCAGATAGTTCTGACTGCTAACCAATTCAGTTATCCTTTTCATGTTTGATATTTTTATTTTATGCTTTATGAATAAGAAATACCAGTCTTAAGTATATATCATGGAAAGTGTGATAGATTTTTAAAGTACTCTTTGGAATATGTGATCTATACATCACAAAAGGAACACGTGACACTCAAAAAGATTCATATGCATTATTCTATCTTATATTTTTCAATACCATGTCAACTATGTATAATGAATTTAATTAAGCAACCTATTGATTTATACTAGCAGATCTTGTTTCCTAGAACTTGGGAAAATACTTAAGTCATCTTTGGAGAAATTATTTATTCTTTTACAACCATAAGACTAATCTTCTTTATTCCATATGCTGTCAAACATAACCATCTTGGAAAACAATATCACTCCCACCAACCTATTTTATATGCATATAAACATTTTTTTTAAACTAATATACTGTGGTCATTATAGATTTTATCTAATCTATAAATGGATCCTTGAAACATGTAATCCATATTATATTTATAGGATATGACCAACCATTATGGTTACATAATATAGATATGTTCCATAAAGTTATCTAAAAGGGATGTAGTCTTGACATTAGATACCTAATACAATGATCATAGTAGCTATGATAAGTAAAATCCAAATGGATTTAAGAATGATGACTTGGTATATTTATTGGAGGCATATTGGTACCAAGATTGTACCACCCATGTATAGTTTTTATTAAATATCCACCAATGATTTTACATCAACTAATAAAATAATGATTTTGGGTACATAGAATCTATCTTTGAATTTATAAGAAATTTTCAATCACAGGAAATTGTAACTTACTACTCTCTATTGGATTTATTATTATTATAGAATAATTGATGACCCATTGTGATGAATATCAAACCAGCACTTCCTCCTTTTATATTAATATAAAATAAAATACAACATCTTTGTTTATAACTCCATAATGTACTTCTGATTCCCTTATAATATTTGATAATTGATCCTTGTATGGTACGATTTTACTGGTTGAGGCTACCACTTCCTCCTTTTATATTAATTATATTTTATTACAACCCTTAATATATACTAATAATATCAGTCACTATATAATGACTATATTACCATCAACCATGATTCCTAATGGTATTTATGCCTAATAATCATATTATGGAAATATTTTATAATAGTTGAAAATAATAATGAAATATAGAGCATGATTTTTATATAATTACATTACTTAGTAAGGAATATATTCATTTAGAAGGAAATTTCATTTAAAAAAAGATTGGGTTATTACATTCTCCCCCCATTAGAAATCCCCCCTATAAAATTTCATTTTGTACACTAAAAAAGATGACTGTACTTCTGTTTCATCGCTACTTATATTTCCCATGTTTCATCTAAAAACCTATGTTTCTACCACAATACTTTGAATATGTTAGTTATTTTGGTTCAGAGAACTTTGTCTCTATGATATAATATCTTCATCTACTACTCCTAGAAAGAAATATCATTCTACAATTACATCAACTATAGATATAATACATGTGAGGGGTATGGTTTGTACTTCCTTAAGAGAGACACAAATAATAAATAATGTACTTACGATATGTTAGGTGGGAGTTCTATTTAATAAGCCATAGTTCTGATGAGACCAAGAATTTCAAAGGGACTGATATATCTAGGACCAAGAATTCCATTTTTCTAAAACATCATGGAATTATTCCATGGCTACATATAGAGAAACACATTATCTATCATCTCAAAATATAGGTATCGTCGATGAATTTTTACTTAGATTTTCAACAAGATTTGTATAGATTTTATATGATGATGAATGGTGTGAACCATTTCTATCATCTCTTAGAAATGATCAGGCCATATCAACTTCCTCTCTCCAACTTCATCCCATTTTGTTGGATTCCAAAAAATCTTCCCATACAGATCTCCATAAGGTTCTATTAGAATTATTGAATGAAAACCATTGTTATATGATAAATATATCAGGGGAAGGCAACAATCCCAACATGTTTGGAAATCAATTTAATAGGATCTCAACTTATCCTCTTTATTTTGAATGGTTCTCTAATAAAGACCATCCATATGAGGGTAATAAGTAGTGTTAAAACTCATCTCTATATCCAACACTTATTGAAGGAATATCCTAAACCACTAATTAGACCTCAGATCTTGATTAGATACAATGTAGAGTGGTATTCAATGCTTTATTACCACTTATCTTATATATATCTTAGAAAGTTGGTCAAGATAGAAACCTTAATTGATAAAAACTAAATTTATAGACTTAGTAAGGTGATTTACTACCACCCAAATGGTGTTATGGCCTTAAGATGTCTCAAAGAGTCCTATTACATAATCCATGGTTATATTTTCCCTTTTTATACTAGTACAAGCAATAGTTTCTTTGTGCCCTTAAACTTTATCATTTATCCTTAAATTTTTGTGAAACTAAGCATCAAGATATAAATTTTGAAATCTCTCCCTTAATGTTATCCCACTATAAGTTTTTTTATATCTCTATAAATATTAATTATACCAAGATGAATAGAGAAAGATGAGCTATATACATCATCTTGAAGTTCTGTAATCAATTCTAGTTTTTATGGGACACATATTTGATTTCCAAACCTTGTAACTCCATCTTTAGCTAAGTTGAAATATGAAATAATCATTACCTTTATTTTTAGATCTATACCATATTTCTATGCTTCTTCGTTCTTCCCAATAATGTATAGTTTATCATTTATTTGAGAAAGTTAGGATGATGTTATTTTTATGATTTTAATGTCCATCATTTGCATGTACAATAAGATTGGATCCATCTCACTCCTTATCATGGATAGGGTTTCAAGATAATTTTTAATCAGAGTATCTTCCACTTTATTCACCTTTATAGGATGGTAGTGGATTGAACTGTCATAATCTTTGATCTGCTATAACTAGTTTCTTTGGTGCATTTTAGTTCCTTTTGTGTGAATATATACTTGAGGCTCTTATGATATATATATATATATATGTCACACTTCACCCGAAATAGGTAATATCACAAAATATTTAATGTAAAGATTACTAAAACCAACTCCATATCATTTTAAGGTAAGTCTGCATATGCGTATTTAATTGGTGAGAGGCATAACCCATAACTTTAAAATTTTTCTTGAGTACCCAATACTTTCTTGGATGCATCACTATAGATCACAAATCCTTCTCCACTTGCGTATAGTGTGAGAAAAATGTTTAGTTATTAACCCATTACTTAAACTCAATTTATCTATATTCTCATTAATTTTTCTAGAAAATCTTTACTCCCTTCCAAGTTATCTTGGTTAGTGAGTTTTAAAATCCTGAGAATTTTCTCACAAAATGATGATATTATCAAGCTAATATGAGGAAACTATTGATCTCAGTTAAAATTTTTAGTTTAGTCCATTATTAAACTACCTTTTTTTAAAGGAACCATATATAGCCCTATGATTGTGATAACATTCCCCAATAATGATAGTTTATTCATAAAAAACTCAAATTTATTATACTTTTCATATAAATTCTCCTTTCTCAAATTATTTTTCACAATATTCAAATAATCCTTATGTTAGTCATTTATTTTGGAGTATATATGAATATAATCTATTAAGACTACCAAAAATTTGTTGTGGTAATCTCTAAAGACTCTATTTATCAAATCCATGATGATTTATAGAACATTAGTGAGTAAAAATGTCATTACTAGGTACTCATAGTGTTCGTATCTTTTATGAAAAGAAGTCTTTAGAAAATACACATTCTTTACCTTTACTTGATAATACCCCTAAAAACATTCACCTTAGAGAAGTATTAGGATCCTCATAGCTGATAAAATAAGATGTAATATCCTATTAATATTTTCTGGTATTATTAAACCCCCACTTTTTACTATACTTTGGTTGGGTTTTGTTTGGGATTGTTTTGGGAGAAATTTTAAAAGTTTTGAAAATTATAGGCTAGTGCACAGTTGGTGCACGTTTTTCCAAAATAGTGTGCCCTCTTAAGGAAAACCATAAAAACCTAGGAAGTGAGGTTTTTCATAGTTGGGGAATGGTTTGGAAAAATATGCTTCCACTTAGGAGAAACTGTGCATTCCATTTAAAGGGGCACAATACTAGGGTGAACAGTTTGGTATAACCATGCGACCCTACTCAGGAAACCATGCGTACGGTTTTTTTAATGTGAAATTAATTTTAAAACACCCAAAATCTATATTTTATGTCCCCTATGGACTGATATGACCCAAAATGACTTCTCCTTCAAATAGATCTCTCAAGAGTATTTTTTGACCCCTTGACACCCTCCCAGAAGTGTATGAAAGCTTGATGAACTCCATTCGATCTCTACCTGATATGTTTACTCTTCCCATTATATTTCTCCCTATCTCTATATTTATCTCCATAGGGTTTTATATATCTCCAAGCTGTTTATAAGATTTAATCTCTACTATTTTGGATCTAAAACCTAGGTTTGTTTCCCAGATCTGGTTGTTTTCATTCTTCATTGGAAAATCTTGATTAGGGTTTGGAATTTTGATATCCAGCGATCTCGAGGTAGGTGGTTCCATCATGATGCACAATTTTTATTAACCCTAAGTTTATTGATTTTGATTTAAATTTATTTATTATTATAAATTAAATATATTTAAATTTATTTATTAAAAATCCAATTCCATTGAATTGGGTTTTTTTGGAAATTGAATTTTGGAATTAAATTTGGTAAACCCCCAATTCCATTGAATTAGGGTGTGATTTTAAAATTGATTGAAAATTGTGGAGATTTAAATTGTTGAATTTAAATTTTGAAATTTATAGAAATTATTTCAATTAAATTGTTGAAATTAATCACAGGAATTGAAATGAGAAATTGAATTTGTGAATTGATATAAAATTTTTATTAGAAAAAATTGGATTCAAATGGTTTAGATAGAAACCTTTGGGTTTTCTCTTGGAAGAAGGATTGTTTGATTAAAAACCCATTTTGGTTTTTAAATAGAAAATTGGAATTTTTGAAATGGGTTAATGGGATTTAATTTTATTTTAAGGTTGCTTAAAATAAATTTCCCATCATTGATTTGTGCTAGATCACATGGAAACCTAGGTAGTTTGTGATTTATTTACGACAAACAAGCTAGGATGGGAATCCCCTAGAACCAAATTGACACTTTACAACACTAAAAAAACCATATTTAGTACATCTTATTTTTTAGAAGGACATATATGAGTCCTCTATTTCTATCACCAAGGAACATGCATTGTGGTTATAATTACATGAGTGTGTGAGGATCCCATAAACTAGAATTATCCTACCTCTTGGATGATAACCATGTTTCTCGCTTGTTTATATATGATATATAAATGTATTCTATTATTTGTAAACTATTTTACATGAATTATGATTTATATAAACTATTTTTTATAAAAGTGTTTATTTAATCCATTTTTGTTAAGTATTTCCATCATTTGAAATGTAAAGCATCATTTGAAATATATTTAATCATTTGAGATTTTAAAGAATGATTTTTTTAAATATTATTTTGAAATGACAAACCAATTTATTTAAAATTGAAATCTCTTTATTTGGTTAATTTAATGTTGGAATCTCTTATGTAATCCTTAGTGAGACCCTACAGGGATTTTAGCTCACACCCTATCTGTACTTTCAGTTGTTTATAGATTTTCTCCTTCCAAGTTTGTGTAGGGGTAAATCACCACTAGGAGGTGGTTCTAGATATTGATTCGTGGACTTTGATATTTACGTCCTTTGGGAATTGGGATTCTATATTATTTTTCTATTACTTTTTTAGTAATTTGGGTTGTTTATACCTATTTTAATTATGGTACTCTTCTCACTATAGAGTTTCTTTTGTATGTATACTATCTTGTTTATCTTGATTCCATAATGTTTGTGGAAAAATCATTCCCACTCTCATTTTATATGATTCCAGGTGCTAGTCTCCAAAAAATGGGGATCAGAAACACACTTATAACCATGTTAGACCCAGATTAGTTATTGGGTTACCGGGGTACCTAGGCAGGTTCATGAAAAATTGGAATAATATCTCTAGGTTGAGATTCTTATATTGATGTCTATATGAATTTGTGTTTTCTTATCGAGACTTAAGATGTAGTTGAGATTGAGTACCTATAGAGCTCTCATCGTAATGAACCTTAATTCACCATGGGTGGTTTGGGAAATATGTATTTGGGATTAATTATACTCTTTTCCCTATTTTTGATTTGGATAGGATGAAATCCAATTCTTATTTGTTTATCTATTGGGATAAATTTCACTTGTTACTCTATTACAGCCTTAATATGATGTCTTTTATGATGTTTTATGATGTTGGATAACATCATGCCTATAAGAAGACATGCGAATCAAATCTAGGAGGAATCTTCTAATGAAACACAGTGAGAAAATCCTCTTGTAGATCTAAGTCTGGTTGAGGTGATTGTGTGTATTGTCCTTGCTCTGGGAAAGGAACCTCCACCAGTACCTATTTAGGCTCAAACTATAGAACATAAAAGGGATGATCTATAGAATTATTCCCAAGAGTTATTTCATTATAATCCACTAGAATTAAAAGGGCTAAAATTATTCTTAATAGAATGAGGAATGGTTGATGAGGATCAATATTTTTTTGGGTTCTTGGAGACACCTGAGAAGATAAAGGTGAAGTATTCTACCTTTTTGCTGGTAAGACAGATCAGGAGATGGTGGGACTCAATGGTGAAAGAGAAAAAACATGAGGTATTAGAGTGGGAATACTTCAAGTCTCTTTTCACTAACCAGTTATATCCAGAGTTTATGGTGTTGGCCAAGGATATAGAGTTTTTCAAACTTGAGTAGGCTGATAGGACTGTGACAGAGTATAAAAATCATTTTGCTGAGCTAGTTCAATTTTCACCTGAGATAGTATCAAATGAGAAGAAGAAGAATTAATAGTTCTAGTTAGGGATTTCAAAATATATTTTTCTCAGGTTTTCTTACTGAAGTTACCATCTTATGCTAAAGTTCTTGATAGAGCATTGATGGTAGAAATGGACCTGGCTAGAAAGTCAAGGTTACTGGAAATTTATTTCTCTCACAGTGGAAGTGTGAGTTCATTAAAAGGTAATAATAAGAATTATGATTCTCATGGTGGTTCTTGATAGTAGGGTCATTCTAGACCACCTGTAATACCTGGTAGATTCCCTTTTATTTTTTATTTGTTTGGAAAGCCTGGGTATTCAAAGATTGTTTTCACTTAGGCACCCAAGAATTGTGGCACTTACGGATGCTCATGAAACTTACATAAATTATTCCATGTTTATTCCACTCTGTATAGTGTCACAAGATCATAATATCCTTGTAAAAATATGGGGAAATCATATTATTCAAGGATAAAAGGGTTCCAACCACAAGCATCCAGAATGAAGCTTCTTCACGTAGTGGAAGAGTCTCTAGAGGAAGCAGATACAGGTCTGGTGACCGTGAGAGCTACCATCAATATAGCTTCATCATTACTAATTTATTTATTTGATACTGGTTCATCTCATTAATTTATTTCAACTAATTTTTTCAATATGATAATTATTTTAATGAAGCTTTTTCTTTATGGAATGGATATTACAACAGCCCTTGTAATGAAAATAGAGTAGAGTCTTCGTAGTCCTACTTCTGTTTTCTCTCTATTAGATCCTTAAATTTATCAGAGTCTTTTGGTTCTCAACCTGAAAACTCTTGATGTCATTTTAGAGATGGATTGGTTCATCACTAATAGAGATCATATTGATTTTTTTATCTTTGACGGGTCTAGTTTACTACACCTGATGGTGTGTGCCGCATCTTTCAAGGAGAATGAGACTCGAGTTTGTGTAGAGCCATACTTTCTTATCTAGAGTTGGGTAAAGTGATATATATGTTTTCCTTTGATTTGGAGTGAAAATATTTTAATGGTGATATCCCTACAATTTTCTTTGAGTTTCTAATGTTTTTCCTTTTAACTTATCTGGTTTTTCACTGGTAAGGGAGGTAGAGTTTTCTTCCAATTGAGTGCCTAGTACTTGACCAATTTCTATTCCTTCTTACCATATGGAACTAGAATAAATGAAAGATCTAAATACTTAATTAGATGACCTTCTATATAAAGGATTTATATGCCTGAGGGTATCACCTTGGGTGGCACCTATTCTCTTTACTATTAATGATGATGGTTTACTATGCCTTTGTATTGATTATTGAGAACTAAATTGAGTTACGATAAAGAACAAGTATCTGTTAACATGGATTGATGATCTATTTGATCAGTTAAAAGGGGTGAAGTGGATTTCAAAGATTAATCTATGATCTTGTTACCATCAGTTGAGGATAGAATAATCTGACATTCAGAAAACCACTTTTTGGAGAAGGTATGACCATTATGAGTACCTTATCATGACCTTTGTTCTAACCAATGCTCCTATAGTATTTATGGAATTAATGAATAATATTTTCCATGAGTATCATGATACCTTAATAGTTTTCTTTTTGGGTGAAATCCTTTTTTACTCTAAGTCCAAGGAGGATCATGTTCATCAACTGAGAGTAGTTCTAAAATTGTTGATAAATCAATGAATTTATTAAAATCTCGTTAAATGTGATTTATAGATTCAGGAAGTGAAGTTCTTGGTATGCATGGTGTTAGAATTGGGTATATTAGTTGATCCTGATAAGGTAAAAGTTGTTATGACATGGGAATAACCATTAAATGTTTTTGGAATTCGGAGATTATTGGGTTTGGCTGGGTATTATCATCATTTCATTAAGGAATTATCAAAGTAGTGTTATCTAATTACTTCTCTAACTCAGAAGGGAGTAAAGTTTTATCCGAATGAAAAATTTCCGAATTATTTTTTAGAGTTGAAACTTCTTTTGAATACTGAATCGATGTTGAGTCTTCCAAAGGTCGGGTAGGGATATGTGGTCTTCTGTGATGCATCAGGTTTAGGTTTGGTTTGAATTATTATACGGGGTGATCATGTTTTTGCTTATGGATCTTTTCATCTTAGGCTACACGGGAAGAATTATCAGACCCATGACCTCGAAATTGAATCTATGATGCATGCACTTAAGATTTAGTGATACTACCTATACAGATAAAGGTTGACCATAATTTCTAACCACAAAATATTGAGTTATATATTCTCTAAAAAAGATTTGAATCTTCTCTAGAGGAGTTGGGTGGAATACATGAAATATTTTTGACATTGAAATCACCTATACCTTGGGGAAAGGGAATGTCATTGTAGATTCTTTAAGCATGAAAATTCTTACCTAGAAAGTGAAAGAATCATTGGAAGAGTGGAACTTGATGTATCCCTTTTCAGAGTTCTATATTGGAGATCAGGAATCAGGGGTTGAGGTTGCTTTGTCCAATGTTCACTTGAAATCCTTTCTTATAAATGTGATTCTTTAGGAACAACAGCTTGATCTTGAGTTCTGTATCATTATAGACTCTCTTTATAGTTGGGATACCACGCCCGATTGGTCATTCTATTCTAAGGGAATTTTATACGGTCAGAATCATTTTTTTGTGCCATTAGAGGTAAGAAAATATGTGATTAGAGATTTCCATAATTCTTATTGGGCTCTGCACCCATGGACCAAGAAGATGTTCTATGACATGCAGAGTAGATTCTGGTGGCTAGGTATGAGATGAGGCATTGTTGAATTTTTCTCTCATTGTTATACTTGCCAATAGGTTAAGGCCAAGAACCATAAACCTTCAGGTTTTCTTCATCCACTTCCACTCCTGACTTAGAATTGGGATGAGTTATATATGGACGTTGTGGTTGGGTTTCCATGTACCCATAGAAAGAAGAATTCTATATGGGTTTTGTTTGATCGCCTGACTAAATCTCCTCACTTTATACCCATTCACAAAACAACCGAAGTTGAGGAGTTAGGAAACTTCTATATGAAAGAGATAGCTTATTTTAATAGACTTCC
The DNA here is from genome assembly GCA_963277665.1 of Viscum album. NCBI lineage: Eukaryota > Viridiplantae > Streptophyta > Magnoliopsida > Santalales > Viscaceae > Viscum > Viscum album. Next base: position 1,592,750,295 of record OY728132.1, read on the forward strand.
ATTTATTATAGTCTCTGATAGGGATCTTCAGTTCACTTCTCATTTTTGGAGAGGCCTTTAGGAGGCACTAGGATCTCAGGTTTGTTTGAGCACAACATACCATCCACATTTGGATGGACAGAAAAAAATCGATGTATAGATTCTTGAGGATATTCTCTATGCTTGTGTTCTAAACTTTGGTAGGGCATAGGATGATCACTTGGGAATGGTTGAGTTTTCTTATAACAATAATTACCAGTCCACAATCAAAATGGATCCTTTTGAGGCCTTGTATGTCTGACCAAGAAGATATCCATTGTGTTGGTCAGATATTGGTGAAAGTTCTTTGGTTTAACTAAGCCCAGTTCAAGAGACGATTGTAATGATTTAGTTGATTCATTATAGAATGTCGACAACAGAGATCTGGTATAATTCTTATGCAAATAGTCCCTCTAGACCATTGGAGTTCTCAGTTGGTGACTTAGTATTCTTGAAAGATTCACAATAGCCAGGTCATTGATGGATGGGGAGTTAAGGGAATGTTTATCCTCATTTTTAGGACCTTTTGAGGCTGTTGAGAAGGTGGTAAAATTTTATTTCTATTTAGAACTTCCACCACAACTGACATTGATACATAACATGTTTAATTTATCTCAGCTATGAAAGTATCGATCTAATCCTTCTCATGTTCCGATCTGGAGTGATCTTGAGGTTGAACCTGATTTATCCTTGACTGAATGACCATCAGGATAGTTGATTATAAAACAAAGGTATTTTGTCGAAGGATGATACTTTTATTTCTCGTGCTATGGTAGTATGGTTCTGATTCTCATGAGATGTGGAATAGGGAGACAAAAATGAGAGAGTAATGACCTCATATATTTGGAAAGGAAGCTTCTGAGTAGACTTTTTAGGGATAGAAAGTTTATATGGTAGGAAGGTTGTAATATCACATTACCATTTTCAAGTATTCCTAAACCCCATGTTTTTAATATACTTTGGTTGGGTTTCATTTGGGGTTGTTTTAGAAGAAATTTGAAAAGTTTTAAAAATTATGGGCTTGTGCGCGCTTGACACACAGTTTTCTCAAACCGTGTTCCCTCTCAAGGAAAACTATGAAAACCCAGGTAGTGGGGTTTTCATGGTTCGTGGATGATTTGGAAAACCATTAATCCAGTTAGGAGGAACCATTCATCCCATTTAAAAGGGCACATGACTAGGGCACACATTTTGGTCTAACCATGTGGCCCTACCCAAGAAACTGTGTGTATATATTTTTTAATTCGAAATTAAATTTAAAATACCAAAAACCTCCATTTTAGGTACTTGATGGAACGATACGACCAAAAAATGTTTTCTCCTTCCAAGAGATCTCCTAAAAGAAATTTTAACCCCTCGACACCCTCTTTGAGGTGAATCAAAGCTTAACAAATGTTGTTCGATCTCTATACAATAGGTTTCCTCTTCTTGTTCTCTTTCTACCACTCCCTCTCTTTTCCTCCCTAGGGTTTTATTGTTCTCCATGTTGGTTGGAGGATCTAATCTCCTCTTTTTTAGATCTCAAACCTAGGTTTGTTTCTCATATCCTATTGTCTTTGTTATTCATTAGAAAATCCCTATTTGGGTTTGGTGTTTTGAGATCTAGTGATCTCGAGGTATGTGGTTCTGTCATGATGCCCAATTTTTATTAACCATAAATTTATTGATTATTAATTTAAATTGATTTAATATTTTAAATGAAATTACTTTCAGTTTATTGATTAAATTCACAATTATATTGAATTGGGGTTTTTTGGAAATTTAATTTTGGCATGAAATTGGGAAAACCCCCAATTCCATTGAATTTGGGTGCAATTTTGAAATTGACGGAAAATTGTGGAGATTTAAAATTTTGAATTTAAAATGTGAAATTAATGGTAATTGTTTCAATTAAAATTTTGAATTTAATTGTGGTAATTTAATTGTAAAATTGAATTTATGAATTGGTTTCAGATTCTTATTTGGAAAAAATGGAATCAAATGGTTTTGATAGAAACCTTTGGGTTTTATCTTGGAAAAAGGCATGTTTGATTAAAAACCGATTTTGTTTTTTAAATGGAAAATTTTAATTTTTGAAATGGGAGAATGTGATTTCATTTTATTTTAAGGTTGCTTAAAATAAATTTCCCATCATTTATTTATACTTGATCACATGAAATCCTTGGTAGTTAGTGAGTTATTTGGGAAAAAGATGCTAGAATGGGAATTACCTAGCACTAGATTGATGCTTTACAACAGAAAAAACATTTTTTATAACATCTTATTACTTATTAGAACATAGATGAGTTCTCTCTTTCCAATATCGAGGGATGTGTGTACATATTATAGTTATTATCTCATGAGTGTTTGAGGATCCCATAACCTAGAACTGTCGTATCTATTGGGAGATGACCATGTTCATCACTTGTTTATATATGAGATATAAATGTATGGTAATGTTTTTAATTTTTTTACAAGAATTATTATTTATATAAAAGTGTTTATTTAATCCATTTGTGTAAATTATTTCCATAATTTGAAATGTAAAGCATAATTTTAAATGTATTCCATGATTTGAAATTATAAATTATGATTTGTTTAAATATGATTTTGAAATTAAAAACTTGTTTATTTAAAATTGTAAGCTCTTTGTTTATTTAATTAAATATTAGAATCTATTATGGAATCCTTATTGAGACCCTACTGGGCTTTTAGATCACACCCTACCTGTTCCTTAGGGTGTTTGTAAATTTTATCCTTCTAGGTTTGAGCAGGGTAAAGCACCACTTGGAGGTGGTTATAGATGTTGATATTTGGACTTAGAGAGTTGTTTTCAATGATACTTTGTATTGTATCTTATTTTTCTAGTAATTTTCTATATTACTTTGGGTTGTTTATACCTTTTTATCTTATGTTACTCTTCTACTTACAAAGTTTCTTTTATATGAATACTGTATTTTTTATCTTGCTTCCACAATGTTTATTGAAAAATCATTCCCACTCTCATTTTTTATGATTCTAGGTGCTAGTCTCCAACCTGTGGGGTTCGGGAATTCCCTTCGGTCCATGTCATATTCATCTTAGTTATCAGGTTACCAGGGTACCCAGGCTGGTTCATGATAATAAGCCATCAATTCCTCGTAGGGGAGAGTTTTTTTATCATGATCCTATTGAGTTTGTGATAGTCAATACATAGACCCATTGATCCTTCTTTTTTCTTAAATAAATGGATTAGTGTGCCCCATATTGAAGCACTTGGACAAATAAACCCTTGATCCATATTATCTTGTAGTTACTTATTTATATCTTCAAGTTCAATAGTTTTCTTTCTATATAGAGTCTAAGATATTGGAAAATCTCTTGGTATAAATTTGATTGACAAATCAACCTCTCTATTAGGAGGAATAATATATAATTATTTAGGAGAACACATCAATATACGCTTTTACAATGGGAATATCATCAAAGTTAATATTTTCATTAATCTTAATCATTTGATCTAGATATTCTTTTTTATAGGTAAATAATATCCATGATTGAGATGGGGTTTTAAAAGGAGTATCATCCTCTTCATTACACTTGTATGGAATTGATTGTCAATTTAGGATATATAGAGTGATTTCCATGTCCCAAAAATTTATGTTAGCTCTATACAAGGATAACTAGCCCATGCCTAGAAAAACATCAATTTTTTTAAAGGGAGTATCATAAGGTTCACTGGGAGATTTAGCTAAAAAATATTGATTGATGAGGAGTTATATGCTTGGGGTGTAATAATTCCCCCGTTTTTCATTTTGATTAATAACTCAACTTCAATGTTTTGAGGTGGTGTTTTAATAGTTCTTATAAACTTGAATGATATGAAATAATGTGTAGAAACATAATCAAAAAGTATGTTTGAATTTCTTGAATGAATAAATAGTTAATTTTTCACCACTTTATTATTAAGATCCACCAAAATAGTTGTGATAACATATGCTCTTCCTTGCTCTCTAAGCCTTGGAGGTTGTTTTCGTTAGTTATCTTCAACAAAAATTGTATTAGGGAATTTGTTTTCATAACTTCTATTATTCTTATAATTGAAACATCAGACCATGGGTTAAGGATTCATTAGAACCTTGTTTTATTATATCACAATAGTGGGATTATTAAAGGAGATTTATGCCCTAAATCGAAATTCATACAATGCATACAAACATAATACATATTTGAGTTATATCTTATGATAGATACATTGATATACATGCATGAAAGAATATTTCAAGAATTCCAATAACTTTAATAAAATGATAAATTGAATATTAATTGTATTGATATTGAAATGGTTCAAACTCACTTAAAACTATCATTTATTAGTCTGTTACATAAGGTGTAACAGATCAAGAATTTATTATTCATGCATGGGATGAATGACATGTACAAAGAAGAATTTACTCATGCATTATAAATACATGAGTAAATGAAAAACCCAAGGAGAATCCATGAGGCATATAAATAATACGACCATAAGATTTCTATTTGTGGGTGATTTTTTAATTCCAGAATGAGACTCCTCCTCACCCAAAGATCTATTTATATTTCTATTTTATGTTAGAGTATCTACCAAGATATGGAGGAATGATGTATCATATACATATGATGGATGGTTCAGGAATAACCTATAGATTCTTTACAAAGATGGGTGTCTTTTGGATACCCTTTGGGATCATTATCAAACCCATGTGATGATGTTTGAAGATGTTTCAAATGCTCTTAAGTGTAAGGTATTCTATTTACAGTAGTGTTCTTAATTTATGTTTATAAAAAGTTTCATATTTATTATATGAAGATCCTTTGATAGGGGTTTTAATCACTTCCCATTTATCCAATAATCATTATTATAATCATTAGAAACCCTTCAGGGGTATAAATGTCTTCCTATGATTTAGATATATGAAAAATTTAATTTAAATGAAGAGTAAATGAAAACAAAGCACTATTTTTACATTCTTGGATTTCATTTTAAAAAAATATTTATCTTTACAATGCGCACTACTTGCATAAAGGTCACCCTTGATTACCAATATGCAATAAAGGAAACCCGAGTCCCACCTTTACATAAATGGTTCAAATAAAGGTAGTTTGTATTATAACCCTTATATAAATAGTTTGTGTAAAGGTATTATATAAGTGTATGGTATTTATTACCCCTATACATAATGGTAGTTCTATACTTTAAAGGCTTTCATAAAGGTCTTCACATTGTCACCTTTACATGAAGTGATTTACCTTTATGTAAAGGAGTTCATATAAGGGTAATCCATGTTTTACCATTATGTGAAGGGTTCAGGTAAAGGTATGAGTTTAGTTCCCTTACATAGTATACACTACATAATGGTTAAGACTATCCACCATTATGTATACTATCTATGTAAGGGTAGAGGGAGTATACCCTTATGTAGAATATAGATTCTACCAAAAGGTTAAAAAAAGTTTTTTTAATTCTTAAAAGGTTTTAATGGTTTATAAAGTGTTTATAAATCATATTAAAAGGTATTTTGGGGATATTTAATTTGTAAGTAATTTATGAATAAATTAATTAATTATAAAAGTTATATAAATAAATAAATGTTTGTGAAACATTTTACCCCAAATATTGAATGTGAATATTTGAAATAACTTTTAAAAAATTTATATGGCATGGATTATGATTGAGAAATTAATGTATTTACTTATAAATCATGTAAGATCCAGAAATTTGTATATGTATGCTTTTATTTTAATTTTGGTTAACCTCCTTTTAAATTAATCATGGAAGGATTTACCTAGAATAGGGAAGGTGTCACAAGCATTTCAGGGATTTAGCACTTGAAAATGTGGAAAATTAGGCTTAAAATACATGACACATGATCAGTGATAACCATGCACCTTGATTGTGCATCACTATTTAGTGAAGAACATGGTTTTTCAATCCATGTGTGGTAACCCAAGAGACTGTGTGAGTGGAGTTTTCCTTGGACAGTAGGATCGCATGGTTGGTGTATGTTTTGGAAAACCATGTGGCTAAACCATGAACCTCATTACAAAGTAGAAAATTAACCAAATTTACCTCTTGAGATTCTTAATAAATCACCTAATTTTCTCCCCCATTTCACTCCCAATAGCCTAAGGTACACCCCAAGATTTTTCTTCTCTTACAAGGGGAAATCTCCTTCGATCCTAGACCATTTTAAGTTTCATTCCTTACAATTTTAATCCCTTGTTAAATATACAAGTCCAATTCATTCTATTCTATGGATATTTCACTACCTGGTTATCCCTCGTAATTAAAATCACTTAGGCCCCCTTTTTAGAAGTTTTTTCTTCTTTTGTGGTTGTAATAATTTTTTCTCGAATCAAAGGTTGAGGTTTGACAAGTGGATATCTATGAGTATAAGTTAGGTTTTCTAAGCACTATTTCCCATAGTCTTGATATTTTCCATGTTTATGTGGTATGTGTGGTGGTTATAACATGTTTCAAATTTTCTTTATTGACTAAGAAAATATATTGGGCCTTATATTGATGTCTTATACCCTTTATAGATCCCACCAAGTTCAATGATGTGCATGATAATAAACCCACAACTACCCATGGGGTGTGCTAACTTCTTGGAAATTGTAAAGTGGGTTTTGAATGAAGATATAGGTGGTTTAAAAGACCAACCTTATTAATATTTTTAGTTTTCTTGTTAGAATTCTTACAGGGGAGACTTATTATGACTTGGGAATTAAATGTTATATGAGATGGTAATAGGACTGGAATGGTGAATGGTTGAAATAGAATGTTTAACTGGTTAAATGGTTTTAAAATACATTTGATTGCTATGATATATGAATAAATCATGAATGGGATAAATTGTTGATTTTTTTAAAGGTGTTGATCATGATAGACCTCAGTGAATAATAAATATTGAAATGGAGTTCCGTACTTTATTAATGTGTTTAAAGGTCAAGTATGTTGAACCTTGGAAATGAGTAGATGATGGTATAGGTTCAGATTCTATATTGATACTTTGTATCTAGAGGTTTGGTGATGTAATTATGCTCAAGGAAGTAATAGTTTTGTGCATGGTTGTGATAGAGAACTAATGTCCTTGGAACCAATGCTGTTAGTGCGTGAGTTTGGTGATGGAATGACGCTCCAGGAAATAATAACACTTGACATGGGGTGGGAACTTGGAATGATGCTACATTGTTCCTAGATTTAAATGGTTAATGAAATAATATTTCTTTTCTTATAGTGTGTATCCCCTATGATATGTATCTTAGATGATCGACATTGGCCGAAGTAGGTTTGGTTGCCCTCGGTGTCGCCTTAGGTACCTAGGGCTAGAAGTTTAATTAATAATTGTTTATTTTTTTAAAATTTCTTCCATTTATTTTACTTCCTATTATTACATTGGATATCTATATACAACATTTTATAGATTTTATATTGATTTATAAATTTTTTATGGTGGCCCACATTGTTATACTTACACACTGCCTGGATCATTGTTGGTACCCGAAGAGACTTTATAGTTGTAGGTCAGGATAAGGGAAAAATACCAATGATAGATGCATAATTTTGGACTTATGGTATGGATCTTGGATGAGGGGAATATAATAGGTGTCAAGACCCATTTTTTTTTTGTATTTTTAGTTTTTTCCTTTCTTTTACGTTCCTTTGGAAACATGAGACTATTATAGCATGACATGTTTATTTTACTGTTCAGTTTTTACTTAACCAGTTTTGGGAATTTGTTATATGATGTGTGGTTACCAATTTATTATCATTTCCTATTATTTACACTATTTTATTAATTTGAAAAAGAGTGTATAGCTTCCCCTAATTCCTCAGTATACCCTTGCTAATAGTTAGTGGCCTCTAACATATGGGGTGGTACACTTGAGGTCGTGTATTAAACTAGTTCAACTAATATTTGTAGTAAGCTAGGATGGGCTATTAAAAAGTGGTATTAAGGGGGGTATTTTATTTGGTTTACTATTTGGGAATGGTAGACCAGAGAATAGAATTTTTTGAGGTTTGGTAATGTGATAATTCATGGGAGTAAGAAACCAATGTGTGGGGTAAAACTAGATTTTCAGTGATGAGATTTCTATATCCCATGGAATAATTTTTAAACACCAAGAAGGGTGATATCAGGAGCTATCAGATCTTGGGAGCTTCCTAGGGTTTTAGGGTCTATGGGATCCGCACTGACAATGGGATCTATGCGGTTGGTGGGTTCTCTGGCAGCAAGGTTGGGGATGGTGTGTATTCTCAGTGGGAGGATGTGCAGCAGGTTCGTTCTATGGGCGACAGTTAAGCTTGGGTTGAAAGTCATCATTAGTTTGTGAGGTTTCTTCAAATTTGGCTACGACTCACTCATGGTGGTGTCATTTGGATCTAGTGGACAGTGTTGGTCTTCCTCATCTCGGGGACGAGGGTTCACCCAACCCTTTGACGTCGACAATCTGTTGTTTTTCCCTCGATCCTGCTGCATTGCATCGATGGAGGCATTCTCTTCTACCATGATTCTTTTAAATGTGGTGAAATTAGGACTTCTTTATGCCTTTTATGACCTTCAATTCAAGAGTAGGGAAATTTTATATTCCAGATCTAGAAATTTTCATCTTTGTGTGGCATTGAATTTCCTTATTCAGCTTGAGTTATTCAGGTGTCATTGTTTTGAGGATGGATTTAAGATCGGAAGGTGTTCAAATTTGGTGTTTGTCTGAGATTGAGGGAATAAAGATGGAATTTTTTTTTTTTCTGTGGATGGAGGACTCTAGGAGGCTGCTTTGGTTTAGTGAAGTTGATGCATCAAAGCTTCCAATTTTCCTGCATCGTTCTTGATCCTGATGAAACAACTAAAGATGTTCATGTATTCCAGGAAGCGTGGGTTTTCTTTTATCCAAATCTGTTGGTGGATTTGGGATTCCTTAGCTTCAGTGGGGGTGCAAACCTGGTGGTAGATATTCTTAACCCTATGATGCACTCTTACGTTGTTCTAGAGGTCTCTGTGATGCGTGTCTCTGGTTGTTCTAGTTGCCTCTATGATGCGCTTTTCAGCTAGTCTAGTCACCTCAACGATGCACGTTTTGGTTTCTCTAGTTACCTCTATGATGTGCTTTGGGCTCATTCAGAGTCTTTTGTGATGTGTGTATCTGGTTGCTCTAGTTGCCTCAGTGATGCACTTTTTAGTTGCTCCAGTCACCTCTATGTTGCACATTTCAGTTTCTCAAGTTTACTCCGTGATGCCCTTTGGGCTACTCTAATGGTTTTGTTCTGTTTTTTATTTTTATAACTCAAGATGGTGATTCTCAAGTTGATGCGATGTTAATGATGGTGAGGTTGTATTACTAGTGTTTCATCCAACCTCTGTTTGCTTGGTTCTATGCTATGTTTCCAGGATTCCTCCATTATCACTAAGGCAGAGCAGCGCAATAGTCTTCTTGGTTATTTGGGTCATTAGTTTGAGTGGCTAGTTCAGAGAAATCAATGACGATTATTGGTTTGATATATTTTTGGTGGCTTTTTGCTTTTTAAATTTGGAAAATTCTCAGTTGTGGTTTTGGAATCTAAATTGGGCGGGATATGAGGCAGTTTTTTGGATTTTGGTTTTATTTTGAATTTTTATGGTGAAAGCAACTAAAACCCGAAAAGGATCATATCTATATGAGGATACAAATTAGGAATAATTCATCAGAGCATGGCCATTCAGATTTGGAAGAATGAGAGGGTATGGCTTTTCTATCAGTACAAGGATCGTGGAAGCCTGCACGAGATAACATTTTCAAGCGGTCTTGTGAGGTGGAGTCTTGACATAAGGCTGTAGTCACTGGGGAGGGGTAGTTTCTTATAGTCTTGATCTCCATTACTTCTTGTATTATTTTATTTCGGTTTTCCCACTTTTTCCTCAAAAGTGATTTTGAAATAAAAAATTAATTTACAGTCAGGGATGTGATTTATATTCTTGAGGGTAGTTTATTACAATTGAAATTTTATTTCACCTTGAATGATATATTTATTGTGTGATGTTATTGATTTTAAAGATTTTACTATTGGACCAGTATGATATGAAATTCAGTATGTATGCACCATTTTGGAACTCATGGATTTATTTAGTATCAATCATTTTAGGAACACATGGGAAAACATGTCATGACATGTTTTCTTTTAAATAGAAAAAAATTGAGTTGTGGGAATAAAAATGTTTTCCAACATATTTTTAGTTTTCAATAAAATGGTTTTTAATAAAATGGGTTTAAACTATTTAAAAATAAAAAGATGTTAAATCTAAGTGTTAAAATGGTGTTAAATGCAATGATAATGGCTTGGAAAATTTCTTATACTCTGATTGAGACAGTGGCCTTCGATAGGGATAGTTGTGGGTAGTGATAGTGACATGGTCATAAATGTTGGGATAATGTATGTGGTTTATATTTAAATTATCTATATTTAACCCCTATTATGTGTAAACATTTTTTTTATATGTTATGTTCCCTAAAATATGTATTTGGCATTGTAGAGGGATGCCATAATGATGACAGTTTTTTGATAGGTAGATAGGAGGGCACTGCTAAGAATGCACCTCTGATAGTGGAACTAGAGACCTCATTGGTGCCAAATGATAGAGTGGAATAGAAATTCCATGATAAATTCAATTGGTTTATATATTTTATGAAAAGGGAAGTGGTACAGGATGCACTAGCCATGTTTGATCTGACTAGGGTGTTCCAGCGGCAGAACCTCCCGACATTTGCGAGAGAGAGAGTGGTCTTTATACAACTAAGTTATGGATTGAGTCGATCTAGATTATCCTTGAATACTTAGAGGATCCTTCAGAAAGAATGGTTTAGCTTGTGTATTACATGTTGTGGGGACCAATGAGGTGTAGGTAGAATATTTAGGTCTTGGATGAGCAGCTTGAGGGAATATCTTAAAAGGAATTACAGGAGATGTTCTTGGAACATTTCTACCCAAGGACACTAAGAAAAAAAATAGCCATGGTGTTTATATATTTGAACCAAGGGGAATATGTCAGGGATAGATTATGATTTCTAATTCTCTGACCTACAATGTTTTATTTTGATGTTTGTAGGATATAAGGTAGCTAGGGTGAAATATTTTTAGGATGGACTCAGATGTGAGATCAAGCCATAGGTAAATATTTTCCACTAAAAGAAATTCACGGAGGTAGTAAATAAAGATCTTATTTTTTTGAGAGGAACCCGGAGAAGGCCACTACTGTTAGTTATATAGTTTCATTTGAAAAATCTTGTGGAACATCTTTATGAAATAGAAATCATCGATATGAAAACTTTCACCAAGGTAGTGGAAATCAAAGAAGTCAAAGGAGTGGATAAAACTCTCAGGGTAGTGGACATGTGTTTTTATACTAGTGCAGCAGGCCTAGTAATAAGAGAGGTTAGTTTCCTTGACCACTAGTGGAGTTATAATATTTTGGTAGGATTGGGAACATACAAAGGTTCTACCGGAACCCTTTGCAGGTGGATAGTGATAAAGGACTGTGGCTGACACAGATCACTGAGAGTGGATCTAATACCCCTAATCAGACTAGAATTTAGAGTTATACCATCCATTCTAGTTTTGGTGGAGGATGTACAATTCTATGAAAATAGAAATTGTATCAAAATATTAGTGTAGTGCATAAGAATTAAACATTATCTCAGGGTAGAGGGATAAGTCAGCTGCATGCAATTCAACCTACTGCCTCCAGTAATGAGGCTAATACCTCAACTTTTTTGAAGTAATATTATTGTGGATTAAATATTGGTTAGTGTACTATTTGATATTGTAGATTCACATTATTTTATATTTACCAAGTTTGTGAATAGTTTTTCATGACTGTGTAATTATTGTATGGGGTCATGTCGATTGACACACCATTAGGGGTGTAGTCAAAAATTATTCATCATTGTAAGGAGTGTGCCCTTGAGATTTGTGGGTGTCATTTACTTTAAGATTTTTTAATGATTGATATTTTATGATTTTAATTGATTATGATAATGGACTAATCAATTTATTACTAGGATCAAATTGAATTTTATCATAGGAGGGAGAGTTTCTTGTTTTTTGAGGGTGATAGTTATGTTCATCATGGGGAATGGGATATCCGGGAAGGCTGGGTAGGTCCTATTCCTTAGTAGCTAGGTGTTCTCACAACAGAAGTTTTGAGTCATGTAAAACATAATGGGGGAGTAGAATATGATATTTTCCCTTCAATAATAGATCAGTTTCGAGATTCGTTTCCCAAGGAGTTCTTAGGGTTTCTACCTGAGAGAGGGAGACTGAGGTTACTATTGATCTAGTTCATAGGGATAAGACAGTTTCCATCAATCATTATAGAATTTCACTTATGGAGATTCAAGATATTAATACACAATTAGAGGAATTGAAGGATAAAGGGTTTATTCATCCAAGTATACCCCTTAGAGTCCTCTACTTCTATTTTCCAAGAAGGTAGATAGAAAATTATGCTTGTGTGTTGATTAATAGAAGATAGAACTGATGAAAATTATGAACTGATATCTTTTTTCATGTATTTAAGTTATCTTTTACTAACTAAGAGGTGCCTATGGGTTCTCCAATATTGATTTAAGATCAGGGTACCATCACTTGAGGGAGAGACTATCCAATTTACCACAGACTAGTTTTAGAAGAAGGTATTAATTGTATGAGTTTTTTGTGATTCCGTTGTTTTTTTTGACAATTATTTTTTTTATTAAGAAAAAACTTTTGTGGAAAAAGTGAGAAACCAAAAGTCCAACAATACAGCCAAAACAAACCCAAAAAACACCAGAAAGAGTAGGAACTACCACATACACGCAACAACAACACCACCATCCCTAAGTTGGACACTCGTAGATCCCATGCAAGTATGGTCCCTCCCGATGTTGCCATCCCTCCGAATCAGCCATGTCCCAAATGACCTGCCAAGGAAATGGTAGAGTGCTCTAGCCCGATGAGGAAGCCCCGACTGCACTTCCCAAGTCAAACCGGGGGCGAAGCCTCATAAGAAAAGGAAATGTTACCAAAACACAACCTTAGCCTATTATTGCTTTCTTCCCTGTAGAGATTCCAATGTATTATCCATACCTTAGCCCTAGGATCTTCTCTAATAACATCTTCCAAATAGTTCTCCATTTTGTCCCAAGGGAGTATATATTCCTCTTTACTGATTTTCTTGTCATTGAAGCCTCTCATTAAGATTAAGTCTTGCTTGTCAATCCACTTTGCCTGTTCGTGATCGAATTCCACTCTTACCGCCCTTCCCATCATGTCAGCCTCTTCCTGTGGAATGTCAACATACAAGAACTCCTCGACCATATCCTCCTTGGAACTGAGGATGGGTTCCTTTCTAGTCCCTATCTTCCCAGTAGAAATTTCCATTTCATCTATGTTCCCCTTGCTTAAATCCTGGTTCACCACATTGGATGTTGTCACTGGTAGTTTCTTCGCAGAGCGGGTCTCCAATGGAGGGGAAAGCAAGGAGTGACTTATTACTCTAATGGACTTAATTAAACAAATTTACAACCCATATATATATTAGTTTTTTTTTCTTTATTGATGACATCTTAGTTTACTCTCGGTCTAGAGACGATCATGACCAACATCTTGATATCACCGTGAGTAGATTGAGATAAAATCGACTATATGGTAAGCTATATAAATTTTGTTTTTGGATTAACAAGGTGAAATTTTTGGGATACATAATCTCATAAGAATATGTATCATTGGACCCTGAGAAGGTCTAAGTAGTTGTTTCTTGGGAGCATCCTTTGAATATGTTTGACATCTGAAGCTTTTTATAGGCTTAGATGGTAACTGCTGAAGGTTTATCATAGATTTTTATCATATGTAATCACCACTATTTATCAGGAACAATGATTTCATATATTTATAGTGTTCTATAGAATTTTATAATTCTTTATAAGAGATGAAGATGCATTTTACCACAATACCAATTCTGATCTTGCCCGAACTGGGGATGAAATATGTTGTATATTGTGATGCATCTGGGATCTGAATTGGGGAAATATTGATATAAGGAGACTAATACATGGAATATAGGTCATGAAACTTGAGTCCAAATGAATGAAAATATCCTATGAAAAATCTCAAGTTATCTGTTGTGGTTCACGCCTTGAAACATTGGCGAAATTATCTCATAGGTTAAAGGTTTATTATTTATACTGACTATAAGAACCTTAAATATATCTTTTCTCAACATTATCTATACATTCAGAAGTACATATGGGTTGAATACATGGAATATTTAAATTTTTAGCTAGCTTTTACGCTTTAAAAAGGAAACATTGTTGCAGATGCACTTAGTCAGAAGGTACATACCCAGGCAATTCAGGAGTCGAGTTCTAAATTAAAGATGGTGGAATTTTTTCCTTAGATAGATATAGTTGTTTATGTTGAGTGGGGACTGAGGAAACTCACATACTTATCTATCATACAATATCTCATGAATGAGGTCAATAGGAGGTAGTATGATGATACAAAGTTCCTAGTTTTGAGGGATGGATTTGATAGCGGGGAGCTACCTCCTGACTAAACCATCAATGGAGACGAGGTTGTCCGTTTCCATGGACTTTCTTTACATGCCTAAAAGTATGATGGAGGATCTGATGGATGATTTTTATTCTTCTAAATGGGATTTACTCCTTATTTTTACCAAAATGTACCATGATCTTTATAGATAGTATTTGTGGTCAGGAATGATGAAGGTAATTGCATGTTTTGTGATGCGATGCTATACATGTCAGGAAGTGAAGGCCGAGAATCATCAACACACTAGTATATCATATACCTTTCCATTTAAAAAATTTAAGTGGGATAATGTTATCATAGATTTCATAGTGATTTTACCTAGGACACCTTGGAAGAGTGATATGATATGGGTGATTATGGACCGGTTCAAAACTGTGTCCCCCTTATTACCAATTCGAGATACATTCCCTATAGATGAGTTGGGTAACCTTTATGTTTAGAAGATAGTATTATTACCCAATGTGTCACAGAGTATTGATTCACATCGATATACTTGTTTTACTTCATGATTCTATCAAGGCTTATAGAATGTGCTCAGTACTATGGTGATTTTGAGCACTTCCTACCACCCATAGACAGATGAGAAATCTAAATAGACTATCCATGGGTTAGAGGATATACTAAGAGCATGTGTCCTATATTTTGGCATAAATTGAGAGAAACACCTAGTTCTTGTTGAGATTTCCTATAACAATAGTTATCGGAAAACTATTCAGATGGAACCATATGAGGCACTATGTGTTAGGCCTTACAATTCACCTTTGTGATTGTTGGAAGTAGGGAAATTAGTATTGTTGGGGCTAATACTTATAAAGAATATGTTAGAGCATGTACATTTGATAAAAAAAATGTATGTATACAACCCATAGTTGATAGAATTTCTATGTAGATTGGTGCCATCGACCTCCCTAGTTTTGCAGTGGGTGACCGTGTATTCCTTCATGTGTTGTTGAGATTGGGTCACCATCAGATTCGTAAGTAGGGTAAGTTGGTACCAAGGTATGTCAGATCATTCGATATTGCAGATAGGATCAATCTGGTAGTATATTTATTAATTTTATAGTTCTATTCATGACATGTTTCATGTGATGTAGCTTCTAAAGTATTACCTAGACCATTCTTATTTGATTAATGTTGATGATATTGATCTTGATATCGATGAATCCTTTAAGGAGCATCTGATTCATATTTTTTAACTCATTGAAAAAACTCTATGAAGTAACAACATGCCTTTAGTATTAGCGCTATGGTATCATGGCCACGTTTAGGAGGAAATTTGGGAGAGGGAAACTGATATGTGGGCCTAGTGGCCTGATCTTTTTTCCTTGGAGGATTAGTGATGTTAGGGAGCATGGATCAAGGTTGAGATGTTATATAGTGGGGTGGTTATAAAATCCTTACCTTTGTAGAGGTAAATTGTTGTTTTAATTTTGGTTAATATCTTATTAAATTAATCATGAAATGATTCCTTATGAGTAGGGAAGGTCTTGAGAGCATTCTTAGGGTTCGAAACATAAAAATGTGAAAGATTGGGCTTAAAATATATGGTGGAAAATTAGAACATGGTTAGTTATAACTATGGACCTTGACCGTGCCTATCGTTTTTTTGGGGGGGACATGGTTTTGAAAACTATGTGAGGTGACCTAGGAGATCATGCGAGTATATTTTTCCTTTGATAGTGGGGTTCAAACAGTTAGTGTCCAGTTTAGAAAATCACGTCGTTAAACCACATGCCTCAATAAAAAGTGGTAAGTTTATCACTTTTCTCTCTCTATATTCTTAATACCTCATCCAATTTCCTCCTACATTTCACTCAAAATATCCTAAGGTGTATACCAAGCTTCTCCCACTCTTCAAAGGGTAAATCTCCTTTGACCCTAGACCATTTGAAGTGCTGTTTAGTGAGATTCCAAGTATCGATTAAGTATATGATCTAGTTTCCTTATATTCTCTATATTTTCCACTACTTGGTTATACCTCATTGTTTACATAAATTTTTACACTCTTCTATGTGGTTTTTTTGGTTGCATCCATTTTATCTTGAATCAATGGACCTGTTTGGATGAGTGGATATCTATAAGCATAAGGTATGAGGTCTAAGAGATATTTCCCATAGTCTTGATATTTTCCATATTTATGTAGTCTATGTGATGGTTCAAATTTGTTTCAAATTTGATTTATTGACTAGGAAAATATATTTGGCCTTAGATCGATGTATTATACCCTTCAAGAGTCATGTCGAGTCTACTGATGTTCATGATATTGAAGCCATGGCCACCCATGGGGTGTGCCAAATTCTTGGAAATAGTAAAGTGATATTTTAAATGAACACATAGGTGATTTTAAAGATTAACCTAGTTAATATTGTTGGTTGGATTATTGAAATGGTTAAAGAGAAAAATTGGCGTAACTTGGGAATTAAAATGTTATAATACATGTTAAGAGGAATGAAACGGATAATGATTGAAATAGAAAGTTTAAGTGGTTAAATGAGTTTAAAGGATATTTTATGATTTTTTTATTCGAATAAAGGATTGATTGGGTAAATTGTACAATTTTTTTAATGGTGTTGAGGATGATAGTCCTTATTGAATAATAAATGTTGAAATGAATCACCTTGTTTTCTTAACTTTTCAAAGGGTCAAATATGTTATACCTTAGAAATGAGTAGATGAGGTCATTGGTTATGATGATGGATTGAAACAATGTATCTAGGGGTTTGATTTCATATTGATTCTAAAGGCACTGATAATATGATTCTTGGTTGGGATGTTTGACTAATTCCCTAGGAACCAAATCCTTTAATACATGGGTTGTGTGTCAGACTGACGATCTAGGCAACAATATCACCTAACATGGTGTGTGTACTTTGACTACTGATCTTTGGAACCTAGATTTAAATTATCAATGAATGACCCATTATTTAACTTAAAGTGTGTATCCTCTATGATATGTTACTTAGATGACCGACATTGGTTGAAGCAAGTTTGGTTGGCCCATGTGTCACCTTAGAACGTTAAGTCTAGAAGTTTAATTAATGAATCTTTATTTTTTTAAGTCTATTTTCATTTATTTCTATACCTATTATTCCATTGGATATCTATATAAATTTTGTCTATATAGGATATTACATTACATATTGATGGTGGTGGCTTACTGAGTTGTATTGACACCCTACTTAGGACATCATTGGTACCTAAGAAGATTTCATGGTTACAGGTTCGGATAAGGGAAAGTGATGAATGATAGATGGATGATTTGGTACTTATTGGGTGGATCTTAGATGAGGGTAGTGGTCCACACATAAAAACAAGTTTTTGGGATTTTCAATTTGTGTCTTTATTTTGGGTTCCTTTTGAAACATGAGAGCATCATAGCATGAAATGTTTATTTTATTGTTCTTTTGGAACTTACCCAATTTTAGTATTTTTATGTGTTATATAGTTACTTTTTAGTTATCATTTACTTTTATTTATGTTGTTGTTTCACTTTGATAAAAAGGGTATAGTCTCCCCATGTTCCTCAACAGACCCTCACTACTAGCTGGTTGCCTCTGGCATACAGGGAGGCTGCTTGAAGTTATTTGGTGAGACAGTTTGGCTATTATCTAGAGTGATCTGGTTTGAGTCATTACAAATCATAAGTGATAATTTATAAAGGCTTATAAATGACTAAATAAGGAAAAAATAAAAAAAATTTATATTGAAATTATAATTTTTTCACAATTAATTATTTTGAATTGTTCAAAATAAGAGGGGGCCTTATTTGGATATTATTTAAGACACATTAAAAGTTTTTATATGAATTATTTGATCAAGGTTTAAATAATGATAAAGCATATGATATTTAGATTCTGTAAAATGTTTACATAATAGAAAATTGGATTTTAAATTTTTTATAATTCATAAAATATCATTTATTTAAAATTAAAATTTCATATAATAAAGAATATGAAAGTGATCATATTGTAATGAATATAAATTTTATGCATTAAAAATTATGGAATGTCCATAATTTTAAATTAGAAATTATAAAATAATTTATTGTTATATTTTTGTTTTATGAATTATTATTAAATGTTTATATCATGTTTATTTTTTTTTATTTTTCATCTATTTAAGTTTTATTCTCAGATATATTCATGTTTAGTAAATCTTTTAAGAATTTTGAATATTATGCATGCTTTAGTTTAATTATTAAACTGCTAAAAGATAGTGCCTTTCTTTATATCCTAAGTACGATTATGAATTTAGTTTTTCTATATTCCTTGACCTCTAATTGTAATTGACATTATGAAATTGAATTTAGATATTAAATATTATTTATTCATATTATTTTTTAGATATGTGATGATTTAGATCATCTTTTGAGTAAAGTATCCCTGAATAAAGGGGCTTAGGGTTAGACTACATACCTACCGAGAGGATTTTTCCTTGTCTATATTGGTGAATGAGGTTGTCTATCTATTGCTTTGGGTTTACTCATATACACATTATCAATTTCATACAACTCTATTCTTTTGCATGATGTTTTTATGTACCATATGCATATTATGCATTCAGGAATGTATGAATATATTTGACTTCTATTTTTGGGCAACTAACACAAACTTATTGGTTGTTTAAAGAGTTACACATTAATATGGTTTGAACATATTAGTTTTGTAGAGGGAATAAGGTTACAAACTAAATTACTATAATCAAACACACATAAAATGGGATAAAATAATATAACATGGTGATATTAAAATCCCCTTCACATACTAGGTGTTATATTCCTTCCAAATCATAACTTTTCAATTCCACGATCATCCAACTAGGTAGGTTATTCCAAATATGGGATCCTTTAGATTATCTTTTATAAGGTAAGAAAGGAAAAGTGACATTAGAACATCCTTGGGTAGATCATGCCAAAGTTGGGTTCCCTTGTTTTATCCTTTATTAGCCTATTTTGTGATTTTATTTGGGTTACACTAGCAGAGAGACCCTAATATGAACAATATACTAGAGGAATAGAGGTGATTTTATCTATATGATAGATTGGAAAATGAGTTATAAGATTTACTATCAAAGATTTATACATGAAATGATTGGGATGATTCCCTACCTAAATGACTAAGTGGTGAGAGTAATTCTAAATCAGACTCATTGATTAATGAAAAATGGATCTTGGAATAATAATAGATATGATGTAGAAAAGGGTTCATTATTTCAGTGGGATTATATTTAATAAAATTCCTTATTAAATGGTTAATTATATATTATAATCATATGATAAAATCTTTTATTATAGATAATGTCATCATCATCAAGCTAAAACTTGAGATTAATCCATGAAAGGAAAATCTTAATATAAGAAACTCCAAATGATTTTACTCAAGAAAAGTTCTTGAGAAATATTGGCGATTTAAGAAAATTTATTAAATAAAATTCTATGTGATATGACAGTTCTATTTTGAGTAACCAAGGATAGTTTAACAAGTGAATCTTGATTCTTAGAGAAGCATAAATTGATTAATTTAATATTTTAAAGATAATCATAGTCACCACTCATATGTTCAATATGATTTGATTTTCCAAATGATATTCAACATGGTTAATTTTTTTTTTGATATTATAGGTTTCCTTGAAAATTTATTGGTTATATAAATCAATTATATTACTCTAAAAGATATATGACATTGAATATATACTTTATAAAGTTTTCAAAAATATATAAAGGTTATAAGACAAGTGAGAATCGAAGGTTAGATATTGATGGATATTTTCAAGTAATGGAGAAAGGGATTTACTACATTAATAACTTTGATACTTCAAGCTTCGATAAAATTTTCATAAGATCTATATTTTTATCTCACTTTACTCTTGATAAGACCATATAAATATTTTTTGTTTAATAAAATGACATGGGATCTATAATACACATTTTTTATGAATTTAAAAATTATTTAAAATGATTTAATAGAGACTAAAGTGGATTATTATAGCTAGGAAATTAATTCTATTATCATTTTTGTAAATGTTATAACAATGTTAATGAGCTCTAGAAAATTTAACATGATATTCTGAAAGAGTTGAGAATAACTAAACTAGAAATAAAATGTCTGGATTCCAGTATTGTGTAGACGATGATAGTGGGTAAAATTTCAAACCAAAAGAATAAAAGTTAGTTGAAAATTTAAATAATGTTTATTCAACAAGAAAATCAAGGTCATATAATCCAGGGTTTGTTAGGAAGGAGGATTAATATTTCCATATAATTGGATTATTAAAAAATACTAGAAGGAGTTTAAAAAGCTCTATAGAATGTCCACGTTAGGTATGGAAGTTATAGAAATTAATTCTTCTATTTTGAAAGTTTTGTGATACTGAATGTATATTTTATAAAGTGTTTTATTTATATAGGAGTTAAAAATAAAATAAATAATTGATTAATCTTGTATTTTATAGTCACGAGATGAAGTAAAGAGTTATTACACTGATGATTTTAATGTATAGGGTTTTGTCAAGCTCAAAAAAATCTAACTAAAAGATGTGTATCTTCATATCCTTTATATTATATGACAATTGAATATGTTGGATAGAAAATAGTTTTTATGAAAAACATGAGATGATTAATTTTATACACATGGTTATGATTAATCGGGTTCTATAATGTGTCCGTAGAAGAAGATATGAAAAAAATATTTTATCTAGGAAAATAGTGTTTATCAATCAGTTTTTTAAAATATGAGGTAATGTGTTCCCACCACCTGTTGAGAATATATTTTTACAAAGGTTTATTATAAAAGGAAAAATGATCTAGACACATATAACATCACACATGGAAAAAATAGTTTACTTGTTAAATATTTCTGTTAAAAGTAAATAAATGTTATTTCCCAGCACAAAAGGGTTTATGTATCTTATCAAGTTATTCAGAAAAGAATTTAGTGTCTCATAGATTAGTGGGGGTATGTTTAGACTTGGAGAAGTTAAAATTTAATAAATAATGGATTATGATAATAATAAAGTGGTTTCCACTTAATGTCCTAAAATATTTTGGTTATGTGATGGTAAAGAAAAATGTAAAGTGTTACATTTAGTTCCCATTTAAAAGTTAAAGACACTATTTCTTGAAATATTATACCAATAAAAATTAAAAGTGAATTACACTTGATATAAAAAAATAATGTAGGCTATAGAGGTAAAGAGAAATGTAAAGAGTTTCATTAGTTACCATATTAAGTTAATTTTCAATTTGTCCTCAAAGAGTTTAAGAGGTTTGGTAAACAATAATGTTAGTAGTTAAATTATTTCAAAGAAATTGTTTTATAAAATATGGTTTTAAGGATGATGATGATGAACTTGAAAATAGTTCTTAGTATAAAATATAAGTTAACATAATAATATTTTATGTTGTGAAGTTAAGAGGCTTATATATGTTCAAGTAGTTGAAAAATTAGGAATATTATTACCAAGTATCACCATTATTAAAGCTATATTTCTTCATAGGCGTTTCCCACTAAAGGTTTTAGTGGGAGGGCTTTATCATATGGTCACATAGAGATGTGGCATGGATTAATTATGGTGCAATGAGCTAACAAAATCTAGAAATTGTATTAAATAAAAGTATAATATGGAAGTTTATCATATATGACATGATAAACTGGTTCTTATGTTGGGTTTGTTAAGTATTATTTAAGGGATTAAGAATATTAAAGTTTATTATATTTTTGGAAATATCCAATTTATCATTATTTCACACTGGATTCATAAACATATATATATACATACATTTCATTAACTTTAATGATAATTGAATTCTCAAAGTAAAACTTTGAGTTTATCCCTAATCGATCTTTTTCATGGAGTATTATTGGTTACTGTGAAATGTTAATGTTAGTGTGAGTAATATTCTTGTATAGAGATATATAATATGCTCATAAGTCAAAAGACAAAGAATATGATTCTTTGTGTGAATTGAATGACTTAGTAAGTATACCTCATTGTAGAGACCTGAAGCCTGACGTACATGGACATTACATTACTTTTGCGGAATACTTAGTACATAACCAAAAACACACACACAAGGACCATAATAGTTTAGTGTCTTTGGAAACTCGGAATATAATCTTCTAATCGTGGTGAAAGATCTTCAACATCTCCCATAAAGATCTCCCTTTTTTTTAACCTAAAACCTTTCTTTATATCCTGAGGAAAAGAAAACATAAAAGGGTGAGCTCAAATTCTCAGTAAGGGTAAACAAAAGAAATATCAATCACATCATATTCATAAGAACATAACATTTTGGAAATCTTAACCTGCAAAAGAAATAATAATTTCATAACATGGGATAAAGCATGGCAGTGAAATGTAATCACAATAATCATTAATTAAAACATGAAACTTTTTGGCATACACACATAATCATAGAGAATAATTTCTTATTATTCAAGACTCATTTCCAAGACTATCTTAGTGGACACAGTCCATTTCTGAACCGAGTTCACTCCTCGTTTCAGTCCTGTTTCACTGAACCGGTATAACCTACCGTTCCAGCCATGTCTATATCATGAGATATAAAATCTTTACCCAATGCATTGGAGGTAGATATAGGTCCCACCCATCTCATAATGATACCATTATTATGTGTTCCACAAAATCATAAACCATACATCATTGCATAACCCATGTAATAAAAATGGGAATCTTAAACATCATGACATCATAAAACAATTCATATAAGATAAAGGAATTCATAAAAATAATTCCATCACAACATAGTCAAATAAATGTAATAATAGGGATAGAAACAGAACCCTTTATTATCTTATATGGAAAATAATTTTGATAAAACACTTGAACTCCATTCTTGAGGAAAATATCCTTTCTTCTTCAAAAACAATTTTCCTTTCTTAACATGTCATAAAATTATAACTAAAAGAAGTTGACTAAAAATAAACTTGAAAACTTTTAAGGAAAGATTCTTGGAAATAATGTTTTAAAAATCCATTCATGCCGTATAAGTTAAAAAAAACATTCTTCGTACTTTTGTCGGAAAAGTCAAAAAGTACATCGTATAAAAAATGACAAAAGATTCCTTTCATATATTTTACTAAAAACTCACAGAAGGGTAAAATTGGATTTAAAAAATTGTATGTGGATGGAAATAATATTACATATTGAGGAAACATGGATGTGGATGATAAAATACACCCCAATAAATTTCAAAGTATAAACAATCTCGGATAAAAATGAGATTGTGATATTTCCCTTACCTTAGGTCCGATTTTCTTAGTAAGTGTCCGAACCTCCTGTATAATGGTTTAAATAATGTCATTTACTTATTCCAGAATCATAATCATTGTTATGATATCATATATGGTTCACTTATAACCTTATATTACACGTTCTTTTGTAAATTTAATGTTAAAGAGCGTTTTGGGTAAAATTGTTTCATTTGTCGTCCGTGTTTTAACTTGTAATTATTCATATGATTACTTAGATCATGATTACTTAATTCCAGAATTTAAAACATGATTTATATATAATATATATTCAGAATATAAATACATATAATAAATCAGTAAATGGAAAGAAATACACCGTTCATGGAGACGGTAGGCCATACATACGCATGAACGCTATTTTCGTTTCCTTATTGAGTTGAATGGAATAAAGTAGATGACATACATATATATACACATAAATCCAGTATCATTATTATGTCATATATTTCATGATTAATTATTATATGTACTTTATAATCATTCATGAATGGTTAAAGTGGAGAATGAATCTCATCGCGTCGTGGGGACGGTAGTCCGTACGTACGCACGAGCGATGATATCGTTCTCATGATCGTGGGACTATATTGGAGTGTATGTATACTATTTCAGAATAAATATAACTTTAAAATAATCATATATAGTTATTATTTACACCATTATACCCATCCAAGTAAGGTGGTGGTGGAAAATAGATTTCACCACGGCGTTGAGACGGTATTCCGTACGTACGCACGCACGGTGATTTCGTTTTCCGTAGGATGGATAGATGGTGAAATAGGGTTGTTTCATACTTATAATAACATATCAGTATATGAGTGATACTTATGTTATTACTTCATAATGAAATAACCTAATAAGAATAAATGGAAGAAGAAATAAAGTTGAAAGAATCGGTAACGGAAATTACCTCTTCTTTGAAGCGCCTTTTTGATATCTCCTTTTAGGGCACTAAAATTGGTCTTTGAGGAAAACCATAACCTCTAGGATGTTTCTAGGGAAGTGGATAAGAGAATTTGGCAGGGTTTGGCTGAGATTTAAGGCTAAAAGTTGTGTGAGGAAGAGAGGGAGGAGGTGCCCTTTTATAAGGGAGGAGAGGGGATCCTTTGGAAAACTAAAAATATTATTTTATTATAAAGTCATATTCGGTTTTAAATAGCTCCAAATTGATTTATTTAGAAGCTAAGGTGGGGATGGATCGAAATAATCTCATCCAATATAATTTATACAAGTTTAGGTTCCTATTTTAACCTTATCATTTAGATTTAACGTTAAGTTAAATAATTTTACTTTTACCGTGTCTTCTTGTATTCTTACACTATAAGGTTAATAAACTTACTATAACAAGAAAAACGAACCCCAAGTTGTTTATTATTAATATATATAACCTTATCTAATTAATTTGTCCGAAAATTAGATTTTTAGGAATAAAATAACAATTAATAATATAATATATTTTTTAGAAACCATTTTATGTCAATTTTGACACTATTTGGTAATTGATTTTTGTCAAAATCATAAAAGAATTATTAGTTCGAAAAAAGTTAATTAAATCAATACTAACATGTCATATTAACCTATAAAATTACTGTAATTCATAAAAAGTCTCAAATTATATTTATTTGGGTATTTATAATATCAATTATTCTAATTTTTCACTATTATAGTAATTACTGCATCATCATTGTGTCATAAATAAATTAAATTATTTAATGTCTAAAAATTATAAATAAAATATCATTATGTAATAAATCTTATTATATTTCTAATGAATATTTACAATATAATTTATCTTATGTATAACCCTATATTAAAAATGTTTTAGTAAATAAACTTTGATTTTAACTCTTTTAACTCTTCTTTGAATTAAATAATAATAAATGTCCTAATCTAATCCAAGTGGGCCTAAATGGTCATATTTTATTCCTAAGGTTGTTTTTGGTCGAATTAAATTTATCCAATAGAATTAGTACATGTTTTAGGGTAATAATAATATCATTTTTACCCTTAATTACACTATTTACTTTTAACCGTGGTAAAAAAAAGTAAAAAGTTACTATTTACCAAAAATTATTTTCATCTCATTGAACCATATTTTACTTACTAACATCAACTGTGTCTCTCGGATTTTTGAAATTCCACTCACAGAAGTGGTAAAATTAAGTTTTATGAAAAATTCATTTTTTTACTTCCACTTAGTGGTTTCACTATTCATCAAAAAATGAAAGTTTCCAGAAAAATACCAAAAATTAGGCCAAAGATATATTTGATATTATGAACTCAAAAATGATGTCTATTTTACCAAATTCAAAACATATCAGTTACATTAACTAATTTAAAAATTAATTCCCGTCGTCAAAACAAATGGCGTGTTTTTAAGAGATAATAACTATCAAAAGATTGACACTTGTTTATAACTGGTTTAAATGTGAAATTACATCCAATGACCAACATTGTATTAAATTATAAAAATATATTCTAAATATACTTTAAAACCACTCAAATTAATAATTTCTCACTATTAATTATTTTGATTAAAAAGTTGTTTTTAATTAAAATTTAGTAATTTTCACTATTCATCAGAATATGAAAGTTATCCGAAAGGTACCAAAATTTCAACTTAGGCTAAATTCAATACTCCGAATCCAAAAATGAAGTACATTTTGAGAGATAAAATTTCTAATATTTTAAAAGGTGGTTATTACTATTCATAACGGCTAGTTTTAATAATATTTTAATAGCATATTGTTGTTTAGTAAAACCCAGTATTGTGTACTACACACGCTATCGAGGAAGGTCGTGATTGCGTGTAATGCAAGGCAAGTCAAGGATGCATGTTGTGCAAGCTCCTTTCGGTGTAGCGTACAACACAAGACATTAAGGAAATTAAAAAGAATATTTTTCATAAAATCTCGGGGTGTTACATTCTACCCCCCTTAAAATGAATTTCGCCCTCGAAATTCGTCGGGGTTATAAATGGTTTACTATTCGAAAGTTTCTTTGATAGAAACCCACATCATAAAAAGGAATACCAAAACCAATCTTTAAAAATAAAAGTATGAAACGTAACGGTTACCCAAATAAACTAATCACTGGGTTTCCACATAGGTGAAAATATGGATATGGAAGAGAAATCTAACCATCATGTTCTGATGGAGAGTGGTAGATAACATGGCTATGGAAAAGCCAGTAATCACAAAGCCATAAATTTGTGATGATCTAAGGTACCATCTGATTTATCAGATATAAGAGCACTAGGACAACATTTTTGGTTTTCAAGATTGTTTCCCTAAAGTTGATGAAATTGGAATTAGAAGAAATACTTTCGTGATTTCGGTATAGTCTCACCGTTGGTCGTTATTTGGAAAATTTCCACTTCATCTCTTAAAGAAATGAAGTTGAATTTGTCATTCGTGATGTGTTAGCAGATCATGTGATAGAATGAAGGGTCATTCAATCTGTCTCAAACAAAAGGTTAGAAAAGTTATCAAAAAGTCCATCTATAGTGAGATTAATGATATATGGTTCCTAAAATGGACTTATAATTCATATATCATTCTGCTTAATATAATAAAAATAGTTTCTACTAAACAGGGACTTCCTGTAGGCCAGTGGTAGGCGATAAAGGCCAGTCGCACTTCAGTTGTGGGTTCGATTCCAACAGCCTTGTCCGACGCGATGGGTTGTCGCCCGTCCTGCAGGTTGTCCTTTTTCTAAAACTATATTACTATAACATCCCATAAATAATATCGAAAAAAACTTATATACTTAAACAATAATAACTTATGTCCAACATAATCCATTCCAATCTTTAGGCTTATCCATAATACTAAAGTCCACTCTCATAATATAGTGAAAACGATTACCAGAGATTTAATACCATCATTGATCCCTATATATCATAAGATATGTCTTGTTGGTCACATTCCAAACATTCGAAGGCCTTAATCATGTATTCTCTTGAAAAATGAATACCCTTTTAACCTTAGTGAAAACATGAATGCAGTTAAAAGTTAACACTTTCCACATACCAAAATCCTCAAAATTCTATATACTCAAACCATGATATCACTTAGTCCTTATATCAATCATGAGCTCATGAATACAATCAAACATCTCATTATCTTCTTATTCCTTCATTATGCGCATATCATCTACTTTACAAAAATATCTGAATAACATTCCATGGTTACTGGTACCATTCATCATATACTTTCAAATACTTTTAGGAAAAACAATAGTGTAACAATACTTATATGATTCTTTATTCAATAGTACCATTAACTATACAACATAACTCTCGATAAACATACAATCATTCCACTACCTTCTAAAACAACCGACTGAGCTTCAACACTTCTTTCAGCTCATATATCATTTGTAGTCTCCTCATCATCATCCACATAAATACTACCCATATGACCATGCTAATTCTCTTCCTGAGATTTTCCATTAGGGCATTAGTTTTCATAATGCCCGTACATTCCACATTTAAAACATCTAATCATTTTTGATGTCGTAGCAATACCATTATCCTTGTCCATGGTGTTAACTGAACCTTTTCCTTTGCACTTACTGGCTTTGTGTCATTCTTTTCCACACCCAAAGCATCTTCTAGTTCCTTTGAAACAATCTCCCCGATGCCTCTTCCCACATGATTTACAAGAGGGAAATTGAACTTTCTTTCCTCTATGATCATCATGAAACTCCATCTTTCTCTTATTATCCGAGTCAGGAAACTTACCAAATTTTACTTTATTGATCATATTATGAGATTGCTGATTCGGCATAATAATGATGTTTGGACTTCCAAATCCCATTTCATTTGGTTGATCATGAATAATATCATTCCATTGTCCATCATATCCTCCATTATCATGAATCTTCCTGTTTCCAGCCATTTTCTAAAACCCAAAAAAGAATATTGTGAGAGGAAAAAATCATGCTAGGGAAAACAACATAGTAAATGGGGAGCACCGTTAATATCTAACATCTTAGGTTAAATTCTAAGATCGTTACCGTAGTTCTAGGACTATATCCTATATGTGTACTTATCCTCAGGGACATCCCTAGACATACCTTAGAAATATCACTAGGGATCTCACTAAAGTTCTTGCATCCTAATTTCCAAAGGTCGAGTAAACCTTTCCTCTGATACCAAATGTAGAGATCCGAAGCCTGGAGTACATGGACATTACATTACTTTTGCGGAATAGTTAGTACATAACCAAAAATACACACACAAGGACCATAATAGTTTAGTGTCTTTAGAAACTCGGAATATAATCTTCTAATCATGGTGAAAGATCTTCAATATCTCCCATAAATATCTCCATTTTTTTTTACCTAAAACCTTTCTTTATATCCTGGGGAAAAGAAAACATAAACGGGTGAGCTCAAATTCTCAGAAAGGGTAAACAAAAGAAATATCAATCACATCATATTCATAAGAACATAACATTTTGGAAATCTTAACCTGCAAAAGAAATCATAATTTCATAACATGGGATAAACCATGGCTGTGAAATGTAATCACAATAATCATAACTTAAAACATGAAACTTTGTGGCATACACACATAATCATAGAGAATCATTTCTTATTAGTCAAGACTCATTTCCGAGACCATCTTAGTGGACAAAGTCCATTTCTGAACCGAGTTCACTCCTCGTTTCAGTCCTGTTTCACTGAACCGGTATAACCTACCGTTCCATCCATGTATATCTCATGAGATATAAAATCTTTACCCAATTAATTAGAGGGAGATATAGGTCCCACCCATCTCATAATGATACCATTCTTATGTGTTCCACAAAATCATAAACCATACATCATAACATAACCCATGTAATAAAAATGGGAATCTTAAACATCATGACATCATAAAAAAATTCATATAAGATAAAGGAATTCATAAAAATAATTCCATCACAACATAGTCAAATCAATGTAATAATAGGGATATAAACAGAACCCTTTATTATCTTAGATGGAAAATAATTTTGATAAAACACTTGAACTCCATTCTTGAGGAAAATATCCTTTCTTCTTCAAAAACACTTTTCCTTTCTTAACATGTCATCAAATTCTAACTAAAAGAAGTTGATTAAAAATAAACTTGAAAACTTGTAAGGGAATATTCTTGGAAATAATGTTTTAAAAATCCATTCATGCCGTATAAGTTAAAAAAAACATTCTTCGTACTTTTGTCGGAAAAGTCAAAAAGTACCTCGTATGAAAAACGACAAAAGATTCCTTTCATATATTTTACTAAAAACTCACCAAAGTGTAAAATTGGATTTGAAAAATTGTAGGTGGATGGAAATAATATTACATATTGAGGAAACATGGATGTGGATGATAAAATACACCCCAATAAATTTCAAAGTATAAACAATCTCGGATAAAAATGAGATTGTGATATTTCCCTTACCTTAGGTCCGATTTGCTTCATAAGTGTCCGAAACTCCTGTATAATGGTTTAAATAATGTCATTTACTTATTACAGAATCATACTCATTGTTATGATATCATGTATGGTTCACTTATGGCCTTATATTACCCGTTCTTTTGTAAATTCCATGTTAAAGAGCGTTTTGGGTAAAATTGTTTCATTTGTCGTCCGTGTTTTGACTTGTAATTATTCATATGATTACTTATATCATGATTACTTAATTACAGAATATAAGACATGATTTATATATAATATATATTCAGAATATAAATATATATAATAAATCAGTAAATGGAAAGAAATACACCGTTCATGGAGACGGTAGGCCGTACGTACGCATGAACGCTGTTTTCGTTTCCTTATTGAGTTGAATGGAATTAAGTAGATGACATACATATATATACACATAAATCCAGTATCATTATTATGTCATATATTTCATGATTACTTATTATATGTACTTTATAATCATTCATGAACGGTTAAAGTGGAGAATGAATCTCATCGCGTCGTGGAGACGGTAGTCCGTACGTACGCACGAGCGATGATATCGTTCTCATGATCGTGGGACTGTATGGAGTGTATGTATACTATTTCAGAATCAATATCAATTGAAAATAATTATATATAGTTATTATTTACACCATTATACCCATCCAAGTAAGGTGGTGGTGGAAAATAGATTTCACCACGGCGTGGAGACGGTATTCCGTACGTACGCACGCACGGTGATTTCATTTTCCGTAGGATGGATAGATGGTGAAATAGGGTTTTTTCATAATTATAATAACATATCAGTATATGAGTGATACTTATGTTATTACTTCATAATGAAACAAACTAAGAAGAAGAAGTGGAAGAAGAAATAAAGTTGAAAGAATCGGTAACGGAAATTACCTCTTCTTTGAAGCGCCTTTTTGAGATCTCCTTTTAGGGCACTAAAATTGGTCTTTGAGGAAGACCAGAACCTTTAGGATGTTTCTAGGGAAGTGGAGAAGAGAATTTGGTATGGGTTGGCCGATCTTGAAGGCTCAGAGTTGTGTGAGGGAGAGTGGGAGGAGGTGCCCTTTTATAAGGGATGAGAGGGGCTCCTTTGGAAAACTAAAAATATTATTTTATTATAAAGTCATATTCGGTTTTAAATAGCTCCAAATTTATTTATTTAGAAGCTAAGGTGGGGATGTATCGAAATCCTCTCATAAAATAGAATTTAGACAAGTTTAGGTTCCTATTTTAACCTTATCATTTAGATTTAACATTAAGTTAATTAATTTTACTTTTACCGTGTCTTCTTGTGTTCTTACACTATAAGGTTAATAAACTTACTATAACAAGAAAAACAAACCCAAAGTTGTTTATTATTAATATATACAACCTTATCTAAGTCATTTGGCTTAAACTTAGATTTTTAGGAATAAAATAACAATTAATAATATAATATTTGTTTTAAAAACTATTTTATGTCAATTTTGACACTATTTGGTAATTGATTTTTGTGAAAATGATAACAGAATTATTAGTTAGAAAAAAGTTAATTAAATCCATACTAACATCTCATATTAACCTAGAAAATTAGTGGAATTCATAAAAAGTCTCAAATTATATTTATTTGGGTATTTGTAATATCAATTATTCTAATTTTTTACTATTATGGTAATTACTACATCATCATTGTGTCATAAATAAATTAAATTATTTAATGTCTAAAAATTATAAATAAAATATCATTATGTATTAAATCTTATTATCTTTCTAATGAATATTTACAATCGAATTTATCTTATGTATAGCCCTATATTAAAAATGTTTTAGTAAATAAACTTTGATTTTAACTCTTTTAACTCTTATTTGAATTAAATAATAATAAGTGTCCTAATCTAATCCATGTGGGCCTAAATGGTCATATTTTATTCCTAGGGTTGTTTTTGGTCTAATTAAACTTATCTAATAGAATTAGGACATGTGTTAGGGTAATAATAATATCATTTTTACCATTAATTACCCTATTTAATTTTAACTGTGGTAAAAAAAGTAAAAAGTCACTATTCACCAAAAATTATTTTCATCTCATTGAACCACATTTTACTTACTGACATCAACTGTGTCTCTCAGATTTTTGAAATTCCACTCACAGAAGCGGTAAAATTATGTTTTATGAAAAATTCATTTTTTTTACTACCACTTAGTGGTTTCACTATTCATAAAAAAAAGAAAGTTTCCAGAAAAATACCCAAAATTAGGCCTAAGCTATATTTGATATTATGAACTCAAAAATGATGTCTATTTTACCAAATTTAAAACATATCAGTTTCATTAACTAATTTAAAAATTAATTCTCATCGTCAAAACAAATGACGTGTTTTTAAGAGATAATAACTATCAAAAGATTGACACTTGTTTATAACTGGTTTAAATGTGAAATTACATCCAATGACCAAAATAGTATTAAATTGTAAAAATATATTCTAAATATACTTTAAAACCACTCAAATTAATAATTTATCACTATTAAATATTTTTATTAAAAAAGTTGTTTTTAATTAAAATTTAGTAATTTTCACTATTCATCAGAATATGAAAGTTATCCGAAAAGTACCAAAATTTCACCTTAGGCTAAATTCGATACTCCAAATCCAAAAATGAAGTCCATTTTGAGAGATAAAATTTCTAAAATTTTAAAAGGTGGTTATTACTATTCATAACAGCTAGTTTTAATAATATTTTAATAGCATATCGTTGTTTAGTGAAACTCGGTATTGCGTACTACACACGCTATCGAGGAAGGTCGTGATTGCGTGTAATGCAAGGCAAGTCAAGGATGCATGTTGTGCAAGATCCTTTTGGTGTAGCGTACAACACAAGACATTAATGAAATTAAAAAGAATATTTTTCATAAAATCTCGGGGTGTTACGCTCATAGAGTTTCATACATTTGTATTTAGTACACTAGGAGTGTATAGATCATATTTGAGTCGCCATTAACTAAGGTTAGTGAAATACCTAGCATGAAAACCTTCATAGTTTGATACCATACTTACATACATATACATATTAAATTAGCTAGTACAGGGGGGGGTATGTTGCTGATCATGTTGTTGGTTGGAGCTTAACCCAGATGAGATTTTTCCTATCATATGATGAGTTTGATATCTGGTCCCTCGATTGAGATAGACTATAGGAGTGTGAAAATTCACCTAGTTATAGTATATCTATCCAGATATGGGACATGGGATGTGATTATCCATAAGGATGAATGACATGTGATGTATTCATTGATCTGATCACTCTATACCTTGAGAATTAAGAAAAAATGAGTTGTCTATATGGGATTGACGTTATATATGTCCCATGGTCACTTGATGTCTTAGAAAAAGGGAAAATATGATGATTATAATTTTCACATGATGCATATTGGTGGAAACATGTGTTTTATAGAGTTCACTTCAGACCCCTTTATAAATTGAGCTGCGTTGATACTTTGCTAAGGGATTATATTTGTTTACTTATATGGATCTATGGATTCATATTTGTTGTTAATGCTATAAGGTCTCTTAAGGTCATACTTTTTTGTTGAGTAAATGAGGGTTGAGTTTGAATCAAAGAGTTAATCCAAAAATTCTTTAATGATTAATCCAAAAGTTTTTTGGATGGGTCTTCTCAAGGCATTACATATGATGCGATACATTGTGAAGTTGATGGTAAATTTCAAAATGTGTTTTGAAAAATATTTAAAAGGATTTTTGGATTTTATTTCCCAAGTTATTGAATACAATATATTATAAGGTGAAATGGTACAAAGTTTACTAGGATTTAGTGAAATTGGTAGATTGATGGAGATATATACCCTAAATCCATATGCATATGATGCATACTACTATAAGACATATATGAGTTATATCTTATGATAGGTATATCAAGATTCATGTATGAAATAAGTTTTCATGCATTCTAATGCCTTTAATTGAATGAGTAACCTAATATTAAGTGTGTTAATGTACAAATGGTTCAAAATCACTTAAACCCATCATTTTTTAGTCTATCACATAAGGTGTAAAATATTGAGAGTTTACTATTCATTCATGGGATGCATGATATATCTAAAGTAGAATTTATTTATGCATTATAAACACATGAGTAAATGTGACATCTAAAGGAGTATCCTTGAGAATTATAAATATTATAAGCATATAATGGATGTGTGTGGGTGATTTATTCATTCCAAACTGAGACTCCTGACATGAAGCTCTCTTCATCTTTCTCATTTGTGTTGAAGGATCTAGTAGGATAAAGAGGAAGGATGGATCTCATTAATATGATAAATGGTTCAGGATTAACCCATGGATACACTATAGAGAAAATATTCCTTTTGGATCCCCTTTATGATCTTAATCAAACCCATGTTATGGTTTTTTAAGATATTACAGATTATCTTTGGTGTAAGGTATGCTATTTACTGTATTGTTCTTCATTTCTATTTATACACATTTTTATATTTCTTACATGGATATTCTTAGACAAGAATTTTATTCATTTATGCTTCATATGATAATTTTTTATTAGGATCATTTGAAAACTTTCACTTATTCCTCTCCCTTTATAATTTATTAGTGTGATCCCCCTCTATTCCACACTTGAAGCATTTCCTTATCCCCTTGCGAAAATTTATGGAATGATTATTCCCACACTTTTGACACATGGATAGCTGAAATTTCTTTACACTATGGTATTTATCCATTTATACCCTATAATTGAAATCCATTATGTATTTCCTATATCTAGTGTCATGAGACCCTTTAGATTCACCAATTTCCATTCTGAATTTGAGGGAACAAAAAAATAATTTCCTCATTTCTATCAAAGTATTGAATCAAAAAATATTTTCATAGACTTGGATTTAACCCACTAAATAAATGGTCAAACATAATTTTAGGGTTAATGAAAAAGTTGATATTGTACCATACAATCCATATAAAGTTTTACTCGTATTCCATGATGGATTAATTCTCCATTTTCTTAATTCTAAGGAATTACATCTCCATTTTAATACATACAGTGAAAAAAAAATATTTGTTGAAAAATATTTTATTGAATTCTTTCAGATCCATATCTTGATTAACATCCACTACTAATAAATTTCTCCTTATAAGTGATAAATTAATTGTATGACCTTTTATTTTTTGGAACATTTGTGGAAATATAATATCTTCTCAATGGATTCAATCTATTTTTCTGTGATTATGTTTTTGAGAGATCCATTAAAACCCATAGGCCTTTCTCATGTAATGATCTGAACCACGACTTGCTCTTTCTTTATATCTGATTCAAGTTATTATTAAATACTCGAGTTAGTTGATGAAGTATTACCATAAAGTAATTGAATCCTTCTCCCATTAGGTTAGGTATCTCATTTGGGAAATCGTCATATTTCTCATCACATCGGTTGTTGAATCAGTTCCTCTTATTTCCAACCATCTACTAAAATAAAGAAACAATATGGGTGAGAATTTTCAAAAAATTAGGCATATAAAAGGGAAAATATGAACATAAATGGTATAAATTTTAAATTTCATATTTTCTAAATCTCTTAAATTCATTGGCTTTAATCTGGGTTATCCTTAGTAATTTTTCTATTAGGTTTTCTAACCTAAAAATTTATTCAA
This sequence comes from Viscum album, assembly GCA_963277665.1. Taxonomy (NCBI): domain Eukaryota; kingdom Viridiplantae; phylum Streptophyta; class Magnoliopsida; order Santalales; family Viscaceae; genus Viscum; species Viscum album. The sequence goes on from OY728132.1 coordinate 1,592,786,262, forward strand.
TTCATTTCATAATGGTTCATAAAGAGATTATGTAATTACCAAAGCCTTTCCTAGGGGAGTCTCAGACCAGGTCTGTATAAAGACCTCTTTTCATCCACTGAGTATAGGTTGAGTTAATACCAAATGAACTCTTCCATGTTTATTACACCTAGGTTCATCTATGCTATATCCACATTCTCTTGTAGTATAAAGATATGGATTTAAATACTTGGGAACCACCCGATCTATAATTTAATAAACTTTTCTAATTTTGTTCTACACTTAGACATATCCCTAGATTTTTTACTAATGTATTCTCATCCTAATCTTCAAAAATAACTATACCTTTCTATGATACCAATTATAACAACCCATATATCTAATACATTGTATTTCTTGATTTTTAACATAAATATCCGTACACTACATTCCCATAAGAACAAGATTCCTAGTGTATTTTGAAAATTAGATATCTATATTTTTAAAATAAAATAAAATACAATGTATTCATTTATAGCTCCATAATGAACTTCTAGTTTCCTTTGAACTCTTAATACTGCCCAAGATAACATTGGGAAATACAAAATAAAGGGGTGAGCTATAAATATTAGTAAGGGAATAATAAAATCATAAAATGATGATAAATAATACATGTGATTCAAGGGGCATATCAAGATAACATAAAACAGTAAAAACATACGCACTCATAGGGAATCATGGAATGTGAAATGACCTTGTAAAATCATGGTATCATAAGAATGTGGAAACAATATAAAATGTGAAATCATAAGAATAATTTAGGGATAATAACTAAGATATCATAACATATTGTGCTTAGGATAACCACTTGTGAACCATACAAAGTAACTCGTGAGAGAAAAACATTACCCAAAACATTGGAGAGCTATCGGGGTGTACCCTTCATAAGTCTAACTTTACGTGTTCCACACCAATCATATAACATAAGAACGTATTTCACCATTTTAATCCATTGATTACAGAATGTAGGTTTTATATATGAAACCGCCCAATCAATTAAATATAGTTACATATAGGTGAATACCATGGAATAAAAATAGGTTTCCATATTCACAACACAAAATTGTGGCATGTAAAATCTTGAGATGATTTTGAAAACATAACAGGTGTATATAATGCCTCATGGGAGGGATTAATGAGTGTGAATGGTGGTATATCATTATTCATGCATCATATTGACAATAAATTAATGTGTATAAAAACATTACAACATGACCAATAGAGACTAAAAAAGTATTAATACAATGAATGCGACTAAATGGAAAAGTAGAGAGTGAGAAAGAACTCATTACCTTGAGAGGATGCTACTCCAATACTGGGAAGGGATATTTGGGACCATAGAATATCCTTTTTAGGAATTTAGGGAAGGATATGGAGAGTAAATTTTCAATTAATGAGTTTAGAGTGTATAGAAATTGGAAAATGTGTGGGTATTTATAGAAAAAGAGAGGGAGGTTCCTAATTAATTTCTAAACATCAGTTTTGGATTCTAAGTAATGAAGTATTCAATAAAATTTTCTCTCCCATAGTTCTATGAGTTTTTCTAAAGGAAATTGGTTTTAAGTATTTTAATGGTTCATGGATTTAAATTCATTAGATAATACTGTTTATTACGTGGAAGCGAGTCTTGTTTATAAAGAATTGTTTTAAAAATATTAAAATATCCTTTAGGTTTTATAAGGTTCTTTATAGCTTTGAAAAAATAATTTTATCATATAAAAGTTTCTTATTTTAATAAAAAATTCTACTTTTATTGATCCAATTATTTATAGAATTTATGATATCATTTGGGTCATTATAATTTCATAATACATACCATATATTTATAATGTATTTAATTTTTACCCAAAAGTTCAACTATCTCTGAAAATTATGAAAAATTCACTATTAGATAATTTTTACCCGATGGATTCAAAAATGAAATTTATATTATCAAAATAATTTTCTAAATATGATAATTTTAATTTTTAAAATAAAATTGTTTTTTATTAAGAAGTACTAATTTTTTACATGATCAAATTTAAAATCTTTAGAAAAACCACTTCTAATTATATAAAATCATTTTATTATTGATAAATGAATAAATACTAATTTTTATAAAATTTATATTCAAATAAAAATTGGTTTAGAATTCATAAATTTAACATAAAAATACATTTTAATAAATATTAAATAAATATATTTTCCAAAAATATAATTTTGGTTTCTATGTATCAAAAACCCATTCCATAAATTAAATCCTCTATTCAGGTGTATTTTATTATATATATAAGGTTGATAAGAAAAAAATGAGATTGGGGAATACAATATTTCATTAAAATGGTAATTTTAGATACTATTAAGGACTAGATACATAACTTCTTATCATAATTGTATACACCCTAAGGGTAAGGTGCGTGATGGTAATACTTTTTTTGGGTGGTTGGATGAACATAATTTGGGTTATTATCTCTATAAGATTGAAATTATCTCATAAAAGGTGCCACTTGAGTTTAAGTTTTTGAATATTTTCTTTTACTTGGTAAAGAGTGAACCCTAGTGATGTTATGTCCCTTGGAAGCTTTAATAAGTGAGCCTCATAAGGTATGATCCTACTGGTTGAGGCCATCACTTCATCCTTTTATATCAATTAAATTTTACTATAACCCTTAATATATAATAATCATAAAAGTCATGGTATAATGGATAAATTACCAATATTCATTATTCTTTACATTATCCCAACAATCATATTATAACTATATTTTATAATAGTCCAAAATAATAATTAAATATAGATCATGAGTTTTATATAACTACATTACTTAATGAGGAATATATTCATTTAGAATAAATCTCATTTAAATTTTTTTTGGACTGTTACAATATCCATCAATTAATTTATTTGGTATATGGTTAGTATTTACACTATTATTTTTCAAAACATGTATAGAAATTAATCATAGAAGGTTTTAGATATTTATAAGACTCTTCATCGATCTACTTTGTATGATCCACATTCTATGATATGAATAAAGAAATGTAAGTTTAAGAAAACATTCACCCTATATTTAATGATAAATGAATACTTGGTTAAGATATTCTATGAAATACCATCCTAGAGGATGTTGTATATTTTACCAAGTTCATGCATTAATTTTTCTATCATTCCAAAATCTTCTTAAAGAAATTTAATAAAGTATATGCATTTACCTCAAACTTCCCCATGGAATTATTCATTCTATACAGTTGAATAAATTCTGAAATCATTGTGGAATATATTTATTTCCTAAGGTTTCTTTGTATAAAACTCAATAATTAAGTATGTTAATAATACCTGAAGGGTTTTATCTATAAAGAGACCAAATACTCTTCTAGGTACATATTTGAAAAAAACCTTTAGTTTTACTTAAAAATAATTACCTTTACATAAAATGGTTTGAATCTTATAATTTATATTCATCATATATAACCAAAATTTTATATAAATTATTCTAGTATTACTGAACTGTTAATGAAGTGTATAATACCATAACAACATTAATTTCAAAATAAATAATGTATAATTGTGTCTAAAAAACACTGAGATGAATTTATACCTAACACTTAATGCAAACAAAAATTCAAATAGAATATTTCGACTAGGAAATTAGAAGTTTTGAAATTCTCAAAACTGACATATAAATCACCCTTTTCTACCTCTTGGAGAATCCTACTTTACTTCTTGAAGTCATGTGCTTCTCATGACAGACATAAGAATAAAAATTCCTTAAATATTGTGATAATACAACATACTTTTAGTAATGTTTCACTCTTGGTTTTATTGTTTTTAACAAAATATAGTATTCAATACCCAAGAAGTAAAATGGAAATATTATAATCCATGATAAATACATTTTATGTTGATGCATATTCTTGGATCTTCTTCAATTTATTTCAATTCTCTTTTAAATGTCCGTTTCTGTCTACATGAGAAGAAAATTTTCCTCTTGGTCACTACACTGCCTATAATTATTTTATTATTATTAGAAAGAATTATAGAGATTCCATTTACTATAAAATATCTTTGGGATTTTCAACCCTTTCCTTTAAATTTATTCACCACAATGGTTGTGGAAGTGACTTCCCCACAACTATTATTTACCCAGTAAATCCATGTTAAAAGATTCATGACCTGTTTATTCCACAATTCAAGATAAATAAGAATGACCAAGAAGGAATGGGTGATAATATGATATTAATGGAAAATTTATTATCTATATGTAAGTATAACTTCCTTAAGTGAAAAATATACTTCAGTATCTTAGAGTTAAGATCAATATCTAAGTACCCTCTTCCAGTTTACACTAGTAAATTGAATTGATAATCTCATTTATCTAAAGCCCCTATTTATTCTTATAAAGAGATAAGAGATGATATATCATGATATAAGCATTCATATCCTTTTACCACATTATCATTTCTCTAAACAAAACTGATATTCCTATGAAACAAACAATTGATGGATACCCATGTACCTATTATAACCTTCCTTCTATATTTTACTTGCTTTTTGAAGTGGTTGAACAAGTGTAGGGAATTATAATACATGGTAGAAATTTTATGGTATTTTTCCAGTGTATCAAACAACTATATCACCCTTGGAAATGTGTGCTAGTGAGACCAAAGTCATTTTCCACATGATCATAGTGTTAATAATATTTCACTCCCCATGTTTAATTAATTTTTTTATCTTGACTACCAAAAGATATGAAATAATAATTTTTTATTTATTTATCTCCCAATCTTTTATAAAATCCCAATATCCCTCACCACTAGTTTCAGAATGTCTCATCACATGGATATTCTAGTGTAAATGATCTATATTATCCTTCTCATAACCCAAAAGGAGGCCTTATAAGTTATTCAAAGGTATTTAGGTAGGCTTAAATTTTCAACTGTATTAACTCATAGCTCCTTGATCCATTGAGTGGACTCTCCAATCATGAAATCATTTATTTTTGATTTCCTCAAAACTTTCTTATTAATTACACTAAATCTCCTAAAGGCGATCAACTCTTAATTCCAACTAGGTTAATTCAACACAAAAATCATGATAGAAATTCTCTGATAATTTAAAGCAACCCAATAAAGGTTTCTCAATAGCTTTTAACAATTGTTTGATTTCTACCCCAATATTATATAGCCATACCAACATAATATATTGATTTGATAGATTTTATCTTTATGCATAAATTTTTCCTTTTTCTCTTATTACACCCGTTTTAATATTCAGTAGATTTTACCTAGGTGATTGACTATGTCTAAGATAAAATTTATTCGGAATCAAATTTATTTTAATTTCTTCATAAATTATTATTAATTAATTATTTTATATGATCACAATAAATAATTAATAAATAAATTAACCATACTTGTTGAAGAAAATTAAATAATAAATGTGGTATGATCATGAGATTTTATAAATGTTATTTTATCTAGTGGATGATAAACAAACCCTTAAACTTAGTGAAAAAACTCCTTGAACCATAACTTGGTTTAGGTGACAACATTCCACCAATCCTTCTATGTATCTCCAAGATTTTTTTTCCTTGGAACTAAACTTGAAATTACACCACACACCTAAGATTTCCATCCATTATATAAGATTTACTCATAGACAGGCAAGGGGAACCAATGGATTGGTAAAGGGGTTTACATAAAATAAATTGTGGGCATGTTGACCCCTATATAATGAGATAAACATGTAACACAAATTCCCTCATTTAATTTAATTATAAAAAATTATAAGGAAATAAATCACATACATAGATATAGTCTTAGATCATGATCACCCACATACATGCAACAAATACACATTTTCACATGAGATATCATTCACTTCATTTAATTCTTTAATGAAGATAAAATTCCTTGAATTAATCCAATTAAACATCTGATTAATTAGTTAATTAAATTTATCTTAATTTCATCCAATTCATCTTTAAAATTTCAATAATCTATAATTTTAAACAAATTAAAAAAATAAATTTTATTTAAAATTAATAAATAACACATGTATACTTGGAGGAAATGAAATGTACCCATCCAAACTACTTGACATGGTATTTATACTATGTATTTAAAGGGAATCCAATGTACATGCCATTGAATGTATTTTCAAGGAATTTATTTTCAATAAATGATGTATGATCATATATAAATCACACAAAATGTGATGCTATTAATTTATGTAGAGTATACTATAAGTATAGACCATGCACAATTTTCAGTTCATAATTTAACAAGGAAATTAATTTAATATGTAATTAATAATCTTATCACATGCTATAAACTGTCAATAACTGACACACTGATGCATTCTGAATAGGTTTAATTATAAAATTATTTTTTTCTCATGTTAAATTAATTACATGTGGTATAATAAGTTATAGGTTGTGTAATGCCCCGACTTGAGTGCCAGATACCGGTGCCCCGATCCGGTTCATCACATGACCTTAGGCATGCCTCCCTATATGCCAGTGAAATCCAAATAGATACATGGGTATAATATATATAACACAGAGAGAATATTCCATATTTATTAAATAATTACAATAATTAAAATCAATATGCAATATAAGTAAGATACTATAATAATCAATAAATACCAAACATCATATAAAGAAATCCAAAAAATGAAAAATGACCTTAAACCAAAGCAGTAAATATGTCAAGCCATGAAAGTGTCAAGTGTCTAATAAAAACCCAAAATAAAGATGCACTGAAAAATCCCAAGAGGGTACCAACATCATGTATGGTTCCCTCATCTATGATCTATCCCAAAACCCAACTTACCCATACAACATAGGGCTCTTTCCCTTATCATATCCTGTAAACGTGAGTGTAAATCTGTAGGCCACCACCAATGGAATCTAAATCAATATAAAATGTATAATAGAGTATAAAATTGTATAAATAATAAAAATCAAATTAAAAAATTAAATATGTTTTACATTTATTATTCTTTAATCAACCACATAGACCCCCGAGTTCACAGTGACACCTGAACCAATCATACCTGCTTCCTAGAGTATGAACTATACACCATAGGGATATCACAATAAATTCTTTTATAAGATTGAATTATTCAATTTGATTCTAATTAAAATTAATTCATCAAGGGCCTAGAGAAGTAGTATGATACCCCATGGGTATTTGGAGCCATAATCATTAACCCAAAACTCATTGATTAATCACACACAGACAAAAATATATATACCAGGGTCCTAGAAAAATAGTCTGGAACTATTTGAACCAAGGTTGTTCTTTACTAGAAATGGAGTATGATTTGTGTTTATTGTCAATACAAATTGGGTTGATCAAGTAGTTTTCAAGGAATGCGGTCTTACGATTGATCCTGAAATCAGTATTGAAGGTGTCATAGTTTCCCAGTGTTTTCCCAATTTTTGGGCCTCAAAATCAGGAGTTTGTTTTTGGAAAATGAAGGTTTTCTACAAATACAGTATGTAGATTGAGATTTCTGAGATAAATTCGCGTATCATGAATTATGGTATGTGGAATGGTGAACCATGAAGCACATAGAAGAAATGATTTTTGGAATGAAAAACATGTATGTAGACTATGTAGGAGGAATGGTTCACGGAGTGAAGGAGGTTGATGGGGAAGCCTCTAGTTCATAGAAGGAAAACAATTCAGGGGATGGCGTGTCATTCAAAAAAATGAGGAAGAGTTTTGAGATGCCACAAAGGTTTTCATTTGTGGAAACGAGGTGGTGATTTGTGTCACCATTTAGGGAGAATGGTGGTACGTGGACCATTTAGGGGATATGGTTTGTGGGAGAAGCACGATACGCAGTAAAGGTAATGTCGTATTGAAGATTTGGTAAATCTAGGTTTAGCGGATTATTCTGATCTGTTTTCCTATATAAGGAGTTGTAATTCCTTCATTATAAAGTGACTTTGAGATCAACAAATATGAGAGGAATTTGGAAAATTGTAGAAGTAGTTCCTGGGAATACAACCCTGAAAATACTTTAATTAAAAATCTAAAAGGAATTCTGTGAAGTCTATAATAGTTCATGGAAGATAGTTTGTGGAGGACAAATAGTTTGTGGAAGATGCAGTCTGATGAAGGAGTTGGTACATAGAACATAGTTTATTCATGAAGAAAGAACTTGGTCTGTGGTTCTCTTGATGTACATAGTGAAAGTGAGGCAGTACAAAGATCAAGTAAGTATGTAAAGGATGGTGTTAGGTAAGAGAAGAAGTGAAGGAAGTTTATGAAGGTGGGTTGTGAAGGTGGAATGTAGTCCTAGTTTATAGAAGTGACACTCAGAGGTGGTATGTGGAGCACTCCAGTACATGGAGGAAGAAGGCCAGTTTGCGGAGGTCAAGTTCGGGAACAGATAATACCTGGAAAATTAGATTACATATGTTGAGGAAAACAAGATTTAAATAGAGCATCAATATATAGTTAAGGATGCATGATTTAATGAGAACCCATTGAAGTGACCTTCAAGTTGATAAATTGAGTTCAGATTCTTCCCAACACAGTTATCAAGGGGGAGTCAACAGAAGTTATCCAAGGGAAGCAGTGTGCTATCCTTAAAACCTTGTAAAGGTAGTGCTCTAGGCACATAGTGACTGTGATAAACTTTTGTAATCCAGAACTAGTGAATATTAGTGGATTTTTTTAGGAATGAAAACCTATTATCATATTATCATTAGATGTATCCCTTCGTGGTGAAGTAATTAAAATTTTTAGGACCTCCTTTTTATGTGATTGTTTGTATTCAGCACTTTCTCATCAGACATGTTTAACAGCTTATTACCAATGGGGGAACAAGATCTATTAGTTTAAAAGAAAAAGTTGACACCCAGATTCACCCCTCCCCTCTCAGGGTGTTCTGGGGTCCTTTAGGAACTCCATGGATATTTTGAGTAACAGTCCTTATCCCACAACTCATTATTCACATGCATTAATTGGGGGCCTAGAGAAGTAGTCTGTCACCCCATGGGAATTTGGAGAACCATTCATTGACCCAAAATTCATTGATCAATCATTCAAAAATATCACATATCATGTTTCCATATTCATAACTAATTTATAAACCATTTTAATCATGTTGTTCCAATTAATTTATCAAACACAACCATAGTTCTTTACTTTTATCATAATAAAAAACATAACAATTTACCCATTAATCCATTTATCATCCTTTATTTCACAACTCATTAACCCTTCAATTTTAAGAAAATCAACCCCTTAAATCCTGTTATAAAATATGAAACAAGGATTTAGTTTAATTCCATACACCCATTATTCCAATTTTCACATTTCATAATTATAATTTTAAGGATAATCGGAACACCCCATGGGTTTCCCTCAAGATGGTCTCACAATTTCAAAAGGGTCTAATGGGATATGTGAATGGTCTCATAATTTCAAGGGGATCAAATAATTTTTCTAATTTAACATAAATTGAACAATATGGAAACATAATGGAACAATTGCACAATTTTTCCTATCTATCCACTAATTTTGTACATCCCCATGGGATTCCAATATTCTCCAAATTCATCCAAAATGATCCCAAAATCCTGATGCAAAGAAAGAATGATCAAAACAAGGGTAAAATAATACCTGAAAATGAGTATGATACATCTTTAAAAAGGATGATATCTTTTAATCTCCCCACCTTATAACAACTCATCCTCGAGCTACACTCCCAAGATTCATTAAGCTTCTAAGTTGAAAAGGTTGGGCCATTGAGGTCAAATATCTTATTCCCTCTCCCATGTTTCCTATGGAATATGGACATTCTACCACAACACTATAACCAATGACATAGTATTTCCCCGTAAAACTTTATCACTAAAATACATAACATGAATAAGACAATACTCAAAGGATACAACAACCTCTAGCTCAAAATCATCAAACTCAATAATATGTGAAGGTTCAAGGTGACACTATTGAAGATTAGACACATGAAAAAAATTATTCATAGGATTATACCTCTATATAAGAGCCAATCGATATTCCACTGGCTGGTTCCTCTCTACAATATCAAACGGTCTGACAATCTCGGGCACCAATTTACCAGGATTTTGAATCCAACAATGTCCTAATATCGGTGACACCTGAAGGGATAAATTATCACAGAATGTAAACTAGATAGGTGGATGATTTTATTCATTATGAGACTCCTACCAAATCTATTATTTAGACATTTGTTTCCAAATCAACTAAACCTACTACAATGTCTCCTGCACGAGACTTGCTCCCAACAACTGAGACTCACATGTTGAGTTAATAAGGTTTTCCTTATGACTTTTCCATTACTTCATATATGGGGGATATTAATAATTCATCAAGGTTTCCTTATGACTTGATCATTCCTCTTGTCTTGAAAATCACTAACACCTTATCTTAAGGCAAATTTTATTTTACCCCTATTTTATCTCTATAAAGAAAATTTCCTTCCCAAAGGAAATTTACCCCTAGCTTGTTTTCATTGTTCATATCAATAAGTATAAAAAGTAGATTCATATCTAAAACCTCGGAATCATATAATACTTAGATATGAAGCATTCTGTTTTAGGATCTGAATTCCTGTTACAAACTTTTTATGAAGTTCTACTCCGTATTCCCTGTTACGAACTTTTATGAAGTTCAACTCTGAATTATGATTACGAACTTATATAAAGTTCTAACTACGAATTCTGATGATGAATTTTGATTATGAATTCTCATTACGAATTCTGATTGTGAATTCTGATTATGAATTATGGATACGAACTTGTATGAAGTTCGAATCTGAATTCTTCTGATAAACAGAATCTGAATATCCTTGTATTATAGACTCTGAATTCATTTTTTGGTTAGACTCTGAACTTTAACTTTCTCCAATAAAAATTTTCATTTTCTCTATTCCTAATATTATTTTAAGTTATGCTTTCACTTGTTCTTTTATAAAACGGCGTCGTACCTTCAGTTATCAACTAACCGTTGTTTGAGTGACACGTGTACAAGTCTCTCCAAAATTCAAGGAAAAATATGACCGTTGGAGGAGGGAGATGATCATTACAACCACACCTATAAATAAGAACTCATTTGAAAAGAGCTCACAACTTCACAACTGAACTTTGACATATGTGTCTACATGCTGTTGAAGTGATTTCTAGAGAGAGAGGATCTTATCAACTCTCAAGCTTCGTGTAGAAAGTTTGAACAACTTGTTCAAACTTTTCCTTGTGTAGATTTGATTCATGTGACTTTGATTGTTTCTGTGTACAATCAAGGACTTCCGGGGATAGGAATACAGAGGTTCCAACACCTTAAAGTTGAGGGCTTCCTTGTTAAGGAAGACAGAGGTGCCGACTACCTGATAGTTGAGGGCTTGCGGGGATATCAAGACAGACTCCGATCTTCGTATCGAGGGCTTACCCTGGTGTGGGTAAGACAGACTTTCTTGAAAGTATAAATCAAGGGACCTTTATCCAAGGTTGTTGGATACCCTTCCCTTTGGGTTAAAAGACTTATTACTTGTTACTTGTTTTGTTACAAGTTTTTCCGCTGCATTTTGTATTGATAAGGAAAGTATAACTTTCTTATACTTTCTTACTTGTACTCTAATCTAGTTAGATTCTATACGCTTTAAGGTAGAATCTTCATCTTTGTAAAATTTAGTTAAGTTCTATTTTTGGAATGAATTTTCTAGAATTTAGAAAGTGATTGGAATTTATGGAGGTCTTGTGAATTTTCTTGTTTAACCTTGTTAAACAAAACCATCTTTAAAAGTTCCAAAGTAATTTTTAAAAGGTACAATTCAACCCCCTCTTGTATCTGAGAATATCATTCTTATTTCAATCCTACATTTGGTATTATAGAGTATATCATACTCAGACATACCATCCTAGCAATTGGTATCAGAGGGATTTTGTTCAATTTGAATTAATCTCATGATTAAATTCAGAAGAGAATTAGTTCTCGGAATAGAATTTTTGGATTCACATATTCGGATTCACACTTCCAGATTCATATTTTTTTTGGAGTCTTTTTTTCGGAGTCATAGTTAGGATTCAATTTTTTGTAGAGATACCTTTACTCTATATTTTCTTGCTTAGAATATTTTCCTTATTTACAAACTTTTTCTACTAAAAAGTTTTTGTGGAAAGAATTTTCCTAAAAATGGCAGGAATCAATGTTGGTTCCATAGACAATCTTAATCTGACCAGACCACCTATATTTGATGGTAATGATTATGAATATTGGAGAGATCTCATGAGGACTCTCATTATCAACACTGGGGTTGAAAATTTTATTATGCTTACCGGGGGATACAAAATTCTTGATAAATAAGTAAGTGCCTTTACAAATCGAGAAAAGCATGAATATCATCTCAATTATAGGGTACACAATACTTTACTTTGTTCAATGACTAGAAATATATATAGCCAAATTTCATCTTGTGAGGCAACATATTCTATATGGCAGAAACTAGAAGTTACTCACTTTGGAACTTCCAAAGTAATTGAGACCAGAAGAGCCATGCTTAGAGATGAATATCATGGTTTTAGTTTTTCTTATGGTGAAACCATATGTAAGGTTCAACAGAGATTCATGACTATTGTGAATAGTTTACAATTGATAGGTGAAAATGGATTAGATGATGAAGCCCTTGTTGACAAGATCATCGACATCATGCCAAATGAGTTGGAATCTAAAAGGAATACAATTGATGAGAAAAGAAAGGTCACTCAGATTACCCTTGATGAGTTGTTTGGAACTCTTATTCAGCATGAGACTAGAATGAAGAGAGATTCTGATATTGTGAAGAAGAAGAATGGAAATGGCAGTGTAGCTTTTACTACTATTTCCAATCATATGAAATCCAAAACTCCTGAGATAGTTACTAGATCCAGATATAAGAATGTTCTTATCCATTCTGAATATAGTGGAAGTAAATACTCAGAAAACTAATTAACAAATATTTCTTGAGGGATGAACAAGATAGGTGGACAGAGGAACTTTCAATCCAAATACAAGAAGAAGGAAAGGAAAGACAAAAAAGATTCTGAAGTTACATGCTATGAATTCAAGAGATCTGGACACATAAGACCTGATTTCCATATGCTCAAGAAAAAAGAAAGGAAATGAATTATGAGAAAAATAGAAAGAAGTATTACAAGTCTAAATCTAATAAAGTGTTTAAATCTAATGACACATGGAGTTCCAGTGGTGGAGATTCTTCAGATGAATCTTCGGATTATGAATCTTATGGACAGATGAATCTTGGTCTTTTAGCCAGGCTACCTATTGATAATCATTGCTTGATGGATAAGGTACACAGTTTTGAATCAATGACCAATGTTTCCTTAAATGCTAATGATAGTAAATATTATAACTCTTCGATGAAGAATCTTATTCTGATGAAGATAATTCTTTACCTACCTATGAAGAAGTTTCTAGGTTTTCCAAACTCATTGAGAACGAGAATTCAAAACTCATGAAGAAACTAGATAAGGAAAATTCTAGGAATACTATTCTTACTAAAGTAATACCATATATTTCTAAAGATCTTGATAAGAAAAATTCTGATTTTGAAAGTATTACAAAAAATCTTGAGGAAGTAAGTTCTGATAAGAATAAACTTTCTAAAGATCTAGAAAACGTAATTTCTAAGAAAAATGTTTTCGAGCCTAGCTCTAGTTAAAATGTTTTTGAAGACAAAAACTTAGTTAAAAAACTCAAATCTGAAATATTCTCTTTGAGGAAGTGTTTGTCAAACTTTACCCTAGGTAAGCAAAATTTTGATAAAATGTATTCAAAAATCCGACCTCGAAGGAATAATTCTGGTTTTGGTTACACAAGTTCTAAACCAATTTTTAGCAACAATTACTTTGTTCCTCAAAGTTCCCCATTCTGTACTAAGTGTCAATGTGGTGGTCATTGGGAAAAGAATTGTTATATAAACAAAACCCAGTCTTTAGGATTCCATAAATCTTATTTTTAAAAGAATATGTGGGTTCCCAAAATTTTACTTTCTGAGATTTCCGGATCCAAGAAAGTCTGGATTCCGAAAACCTAACTTTTTTTCGTATTTTCAGGAAAATAGGGAAAGTACCAACAAAAATACATGGTACAAGGATTTTGGATGTTCCCAGAAAATGACTGGCAACAAAAACTATTTCGAAAACATTATTAAGACGAAAGGAGGAAAAGTAACTTTCAGAGATAATGCTCAGGGAGAAATTATTGGTATAGGTAACATCATTCTTCTTAGAAAAACTTTGATCTCAAATGTTTTATTTGTTAATGGTCTCAAGAACAACCTCATCAGTATAAGCCAATTGTGTGATAAAGGCTACCTTGTAAATTTTAAGAATGATAAGTGCTTAGTACACAATTACAAGGATGAATTTATTATTTCTTCCAATAGGCAAGAGAATGTCTACACACTAAACTTAGAATACCTTAGGATCCAAGAATTACCTTGCCTTAGTGCAATGGAAGATTATTCTTGGTTGGGGAATAGAAGGTTAGGACACTATAACCTTAGGAACTTATGAAAACTTTCTAAGAAAGGTTTAGTTAAGGATCTACAAGAGCTTAGATTTTATTATTCAAAAGTCTGTGACCCTTATCAATATGGAAAGCAACATAAATAAAGTTTTAAATCAGTCGGTGATGTCTCAACTGTTGGTGCATTACAACTAGTGCATATGGATCTTTTTGGTCCAACACAAACTGAAATCATTGGGGGAAAGTAATATTTATTTGTCTTAGTTGATGATTACACTAGATATACGTGGGTCTATTTTATAGCAAAGAAGTATGAAGATTTTTCTTATTTTAAAAGTTTTATGGCCCATGTTAAAAATGAGAAAAACCTTCCATTGAAAACTATTCATAGTGATCATGGAGGAGAATTTAAAAATTATGATTTTGAAACTTAGAAAAAGCATTACTTATAACTTTTCAGCACCCAGAACACCTCAACAGAATGGTGTTGTTGAAAGAAGAAATATAATTATTCAAGAGATAACTAGAACCATGTTGAGTGAGTATTCTATTGCCAAACATTTTTGGGCTGAAGCTATAAGTATTGATTGTTATACTATAAATCGATTTTTGATTAGACCTTTTCTTAATAAAACCCCTTATGAGTTATGGAATAGTAGAAAACCTAGACTTTCCTACTTTAAGGTTTTTGGTTGCAAGGTATTCATTCTGAATAATAAATATAATCTTCATAAATTCGCACCAAAATCTGATGAAAGAATTTTCTTAGGCTACTCCACAACTTCTAAGGAATATAGAGTTTTCAAAAAAAACACTTGTACTGTTGAAGAGACAATACATGTTAAATTTGATGAAACTGATCCCTGTGTTTTTAAACAATCCCAACCTACATCTTCAGATGTGTTTTCAAAAACTGATTATGAACCTTTGATAGAAAATCCTTCTGATAAGGAAAATGTTCAAGAAGATACTTCTAAAACATTTACCCCATAATATTTTCTACCCTACGTTGATGAAAAAGTCTTAAAAAACCCAAACCAGTCGTTTTTAAAGAATCATCACAGTGATAGTGTCATTGGTGATGTGAATCAACTTGTAAGGACTTGAAGTTCCTTAAGAAATGAAGTAGAGCATCTGGCATTTCTTTCCCAATTAGAATCAAAAATCACTGATGAAGCTTTATGTGATGATGATTGGATTAAAGCCATGCAAGATGAACTAAATGAATTTGAAAGGATTAAAGTCTTGACCTTGGTTGAAAGACCCAAGTAAACTTCTGTTATTGGTGTAAAATGGGTCTTCAGAAATAAGTGTGATGAAAATGGAATCATAGTAATAAATAAAGCTAGATTAGTTACTAAAGGCTATAATAAACAAGAAGGAATAGAATATGAAGAAACCTATGCTCCAGTAGCTGGACTTGAATCTATTCTTATTTTACTTGCCTTTACAAAATTCTTAAATTTCAAACTTTTTCAAATGGATGTGAAATGTGATTTCCTTAATGGTTATGTTCAATAAGAAGTTTTTGTTGAACAACCTCTTGGATTTGAAGATACAAAATATCCTGATCATGTTTTTAGACTTACTAAAGATTTGTATGGCCTTAAACAAGTCCCACGAGCTGGGTATGATAGGATTACGAGATTTTTTCTTCAAAATAACTATGTTAAGGGAAATGCAGATCCTACCCATTTTATAAATAAAGACAAGAAAAATGTTTTGATTGTTCAAATTTATGTTTATGACATTATATTGGGTTTAACTCA
Source organism: Viscum album (assembly GCA_963277665.1). NCBI lineage: Eukaryota > Viridiplantae > Streptophyta > Magnoliopsida > Santalales > Viscaceae > Viscum > Viscum album. The sequence goes on from OY728132.1 coordinate 1,592,802,557, forward strand.
GCAATCTTTAACTGATTCCTTTGCGGATCTAATGAAATCAGAGTTTGAAATGTGTATGATGGGTGAGCTAACATTTTTCCTTGGTTTTCAAATTTCTCAAAAGCCAAAAGGAATATATATATCCCAACATAAGTATATTAAAGATCTTCTTAAAAAGTATTGATATGACAACACTAAGAGTATAAGTACTCCCATCGGTACCTCAAACACACTTGATCTTGAAGAAGATGGTAAACCAGTAGATCAAACATCTTTTAGAGGTATGATAGGAAGTCTACTTTACTTGACAGCTAGTCATCCATACTTAATGTTTTCAGTATGCTTGTTTGCAAGATATCAATCAAATCCTAAGGAATCTCATTTAAAGACAGTGAAAATATTTTTTCTCTACTTAAAGGGAACCATGGATTTAGAAATATTTTACACTTCTGGAAATGATTTTGTTTTAAAAAGTTTTTTGAATGCTGACTTTGGTGGATGTAGAATAGATAGAAAGAATACATCCAGAACTTGTCACTTCTTAGGATATTTATTAGTCTCTTGGTCTTGCAAGAAGAAACATTCTGTAGCACTCTCCACTACTGAATCTGAATATGTAGCAGCTGGAAGTTGTTGTGTTCAAGTATTGTTGATGCAACACACACTCATAGACTATGGCTTGAGTTTTACTAAGACTCAAATTCTTTTTGATAACACAAGTGCCATCTACCTTAGTAAAAACCATGTACATCACTCTCAGGAAAAGCACATGGACATTAGGCATCACTTTATTAGGGATCACACACTAAAAGGAGATATTGTTCTTTAATTTATCGGAACGCAAGATCAACTTACTGATATTTTCACAAAATCTTTACCTGCCTATAGATTTGAACACATTAAATAGAAGTTAGGAATGATAACCATGAGGTAATCTTCCTCCATTAACTTCTTGTTTAACCAATATTCTTACAGTAATAAACTCTTTTTCATAGGGGGAGTACATCTGTTGTTGAAGTTTTTCAAAAATTTTGTAATGAAAATTTTCATAGTTAATTTTTTCAAAATTTTCGTAATGAAAATTTTCATAGTTAGTTTTTTGAAATTTTCATAATGGAAATTTTCGTAGTGGAAATTTCCGCAATAGAAATTTTTGTAATGAAAATTTTCGTACTTATAATTTTCGTAATCATGTTTTGGTAATCAACCTTTTTGAAACAAAACTTTTAGATCTTAAATTTTTTCATAGTGAGTTTTTCATAGTAAGTTTCTTGTAGTTAATTTTTTGTAGTGAGTTTTCCATAGTAAGTTTTTCGTAGTAATTTTTTCGTAGTAAGTTTTTTGTAGTGATTTTTTCATAGAAAGTTTTTCGTAGAGAGTTTTTTTGTGTGGTAAGATTTTTTTGTATTAAAATTTTCTTCAAGAAGAATATCACCTATTACGAATAAAACTCCTATCCAATATGAAAGGTATGATTTCCTTACTCAGTTTTCGTAATCATTTTTAATTAAAGATATTTTCCCTTGTATTTTAATTTTTCAGATTCATTTTCTTTCCTTAAATATGAATTTTTTTCTTAAAACCTCAAAATATCAAATTCAAGATTTCCTTACGGGCATGTTTTCAACCGTCATATCAGATCCGAGTTTTTCCCAACCATTAGATTGGTTTTGGAAGATGAAAGTTCACCACCATCACCTATATAATGGGGGAACCCCGATGGTTGTCCCACATCGGTTTCTAAGCTCTCGCGTCTCGAAGCTCTGCCTCAGTTCTTAAGCCCGTTCTGAATTCTTCAAATGTTCCAAGTCCGAATGTCTGCAGAAGCCCCTTCTTAGGATATTACTTCAGTCAATCCGATCTCGAAGTGGCAGATATATAGGGATAGGTTGGTTCATATATCATCCCTTCTTTTTATAACATAAAATTTCATTACATTATAAAAATCCGAGGATCTTTAAGGTTTAGTGTCTTGGAAACCGGGAACTTAATACATGACAACAAAAAACATTATTCTTAAACACTTGAAATTATTCTTAATTTGTTCATCCTAAGTTCATTACAACATCTCATAACCTGGGAGCATACATAAAAGGAAAGGGTGAGCAGAAGCCCCAGTAAGGGAAACAAGGGAAACATTTTACATGTGAACTTGAGATACATAAAAAATCATGAAAAATAACTTCAAGGAATGAGAAAGAGATCATGAGTCATATCATAATAAAAATAACGTGTTTCATAACTTGAATATGTGGCTACAACATTTAACTTTTACAATCATGAACATATCACCAAGGTCCATCCCCAAGGTGTCATTTGAAATTACCAAGGTTATTCACTAAGGTATCGTTAAAATTGTAATCTCTAGTAGTTACATCATTACCCAATGCATTGGAGCGCTATCAGGGAGTACCCTTAAATTTTACTTTATCATCATGTGAGACACATATATAATCTTCAAACATTTCATAAATAACCCATATATCACATAATAAATGGGTTTCATTTCATAATCATAACATTTTAAAAACCGCTTTAAAGACGTGATCTTTATGTCACTTTACACCCATGAAAAAGTAAAGCGGGTCTCATGTATGTTAATCACAGAATTTAAAATAATTTTTTTTGATATATATGTAAATACCCCTGTAGAATAAATAGTTTTGAGTATTCAATTAATAAAATAAAATAATTTTAGAAAAAGAGAGAGACATTTTGAGACGAAAATTCAGCAGCATAACTGCTATGTTGCAGGGTTTTAGAAAACATTGAAAAGAGAGGGAACATGGGTCACCCACTCATAAATGTTCCATAAAACAATAGATGGATAGAATATAAATGATATAAGAACATGGTAATGAAATTTGAAAGACATACCGTATGAAATGAAAAACATGGAAGGAAGACAAAAATAAGATTTCTTTTCTGAAAATTTGGCAGCCTAATGGCATCACTTAAAACTTAAAAAAAATGAATTGATGAGAAAAAATAGGGTACCTCATAATATGAAGATAAAATATCAGTATTAGAGATATAGATATCATACCCCAACATAATAAAAAGGAACATGAAAGACTTGACATGAAAATAGAACTTGAAAATGAGAAGGGTGAAAGAATCCCTTAAAAATTCGGGAGCCTAACGACGCCACTTAAAAATTCTTAAAATGAATTGATAAGAGAAAGAGGGGGTCTGTCATCATATGGAAATAAAAAGTATAGTACGATGAATATAAAAGAACATCCTCCAACATAAGAACATGTACCATAAAAGATATGACATAAAATAGAGTACTTGGAAAGAAAGAGAGAGGTAGGATCCCTTACCTTGAAGAGTAACTTTAAAATTTTGAAGTTTGGGACCTTGAGAGGCTTGAGGGAACCTTGTGAGGACTCCTTGGGAGGTAAGGAGACCAGAACATTGGTTAGGAGGATTTTGGAGTCGAAACGATGAGAGAATGACTTGGTATTTATAGGGGAATTGAGGGGACAAGGCATTAATGTCCAAGGGACACCTCATTGGTGGTATTTGCAAAACCATGGGCTTGCCCATGGTATTTGCCCATGGTATTGGCCAATTTGGACACCTCATAACTTATCTTAATATACATAAGTCGACCATATTGATTACATACTTAATACATCATTTAATGATGTCATTAAACACCCATAACTTAATAACTGTATTTTCACCATTCATCGAAAATTCAACTTTCTCAGAAAAATCCCAAAATTTCACCTTAACCAAATATCGATGCTATTATTTCAAAAATGAATTCCATTTTATAAAAATAATTTTCTAAATATTTTTAATTTAATTTTTAAATAAATACACTATTCATCGAAAATTCATTTTTTTCAGAAAAATCCCCAAAAATTAACTTAACATAATATCAAGGATCTGAGTTCAAAAATGAACTCCATTTTATAAAAATAATTTTCTAAATATTTTTAATTAAATTTTTAATTAAAAAAAACTATTCACCCGAAAAAACTAAAACTTGACTAATAATTTCTGAAACAGTTATTTACCTATTTTATTGAATCACATTACTTAATCAAGGTTCCTAGATTATATTAATACTTTATTTAAGTGAGATTACTAATCCATTTGGTCACATTACTAATCCTAAGCGCAAAATCACTATTCATAATTTACTATTCATAAAACTTTAGTTGATCTTACTAGACTCTAAATTTCTTACTGAACATAATTGTAGAAGACCATTTTTTGAAAATCATTACACATAATTAATTATTTAAGTTTTACATAAATATTTTCAAATATCATTTTTCTAGAATTCATCAATAATATGCATATTGTATTTATCCGGACATTTGAAAATTCACAAAATTCACCATAAGAAGGCATCCCAATTTTTATTTAAATCAAAGGATTACACAAGGCAGTTACAGTCTTGTTACATAACCCCAGCATAGGACCTAAGTGTAAGGTGTGATAAGGTGAGAGAATCTGAGGGCAGCTCGGCCAACATCGCACGAGTAGTAATTTCTATCAGTTTGAACTTCTTGCGAAAGCGATTTCGTTCCAGCTTCACACGATGAAGTTCAGCTTGGGTTTGGTCTAGGGCAAAGCCCAGTGGTGATACCTCCTTCCCAAGTTCTGTTAGATGGGATTCAATTGGCCTGAGACTACTGGATGAGGCCATCAAATCTTCTTTCTATATTAATTAACCATGATCACTTGTATTTAGAGACAATAATCGCAACATTTAGTTTCCAACGGTCATATTGACTAATGGTTATATAACAGTCAAAACCCAATGGTCTCATTTTAATTATACTCATGTTATCAAATGAAATATTTTTGTTGAGTATAAAATAAAATAACACACAAAATTTGGAAATAATATTTATTCAAAATTTCGGGTCCTTACAATCTTCCCCCCTTAAGAAATTGCGTGCTCGCAATTTTTAAAATTGGGCTAAGAAATTTCATTTAAATTCCCACATTGGAAAAAGATTCAGTAACACTATTACTTCAAAAGAAAGAAAAGGAAGTACAAAGGTCACCCGAGTTAACCCATACTAGGATTCCATGTAGGAAGACATGGACATGGAGGAGAAAACAAAGAGTCAAGTTATGATGGAGAGTGATAGAAAACATAATTAGGAGAAAATTAACTATAAGAAAATCACAAACTTATGATGTGTGTAAACTGTCTTTGATTACCCAGTAGGAAACATAAACCAACAACGTTTTTGTTTTACGTTCCTTTTAATAATTTTGAGGAATTCATTTACTACATAGAATAAGAACCCAAGGAAATATATTTACCTTCAAGTAGAGTTTCATCCCTTAATAAGTTTCCACCAAGACTAATCATTTCTCCAAACAATGTGCATTCAAAACTATTTGGTCTCATCAAAATAACAAGAATCATCTTCTAGAGAATCACATAATCCACTAAAGATTAACTATCTATTTTTTCTATCTTTAAACATTATCCCAAAAACAGAAAGGGTAAGATAAAACAACTCTTCAAAAATAAAGAACCCCATAAGAAGGGAAACTACTTTAAATCTTCAAAGTTCCACGATACTACCCAAAGTTCATCATAGACCATTCCATAAATAACTGTCCTTAAAATTCCTCAAAATAATCCAAACTAAGATTAAAACCCAAATATAAGAATAATTTGATAACATAGTCTTCCAAGATAAACTTTATCGTTCATCTCCAAACAACATCAACCACTCCTAACATCTTATAACAAAAATAACTAACCTAAACATATTTTCCCCAAGATAGGTTAATCATTTCCATAAGTAACCTAAATTACTATAAGTTCACCTTAAATTCATCAATTCTTAAAAATATAAGTCAAGCTTTACTCCTCAAAGAAAAAACAGTAGTAATCTAGTTACCTCGATCATATAGTGTTCCTAAAATAGTGAACGTATTCCAAAATAATAATCATCTTTTAATCCCCTAATCGTCATTTTTTCCCAAGAAGAACAACTTCACAACATCAACATGTGGTACATAACAATAGATGTTTTACTTAATGATATAAAACCATCTTAGGTAGTGACTCAATGTTATTAGAAAACATTAAAGATATGCTCATAGGTCATGCACTAAAATACAACATGGCATAGACAATTATTAAGAAGAAGTTACATGTACTTTAGTCATCACGATCGATCTCAGCATAGGAATTGCATTGTTCCCTTGTCCTTGAATATTGTTGATGCTCATCATGCTTCTCATCCCTTCCAAGAGAGTATTTCCTTAGATAATTTCCAACTTATCCATATTTACGACATTGAAAAGTATAAGGTACATTAGATCGAACCTTATCTCAATTAATCACATTATCCATTTTTTTAAAGAAATTGGATACTTTATGCCCTATCACCCCACAATTAAAACATCTCCTGGTTCCTTTGTGTCATTCTCCTTGGTGCCTCCTTCCACACTTTTTGCACAAAGGAAATTGGGCCTTCTTTCCCTTATCAACTTTATCAGATGAACATCCTTGAGACTTTGTCTTCTTCTTCCTTGATGAATTTGGGCATTCAAATAGGTACCAATTATTAATTGTGATTTTTGATAGTTGGTTTGGAATAATCACAATATGTTCAACTTGATCTCTCATCATCTATGTCATATTAATAGGGAAATTGTCACATTTCTTATCACATTGGTTGTTGGTACATGTTATTCCATTTCCCTCAATTAACTAGAAAAGAAAGTATAATTACGGGGCTTAAATACTTAGCCAATAATCATGAAAAGGAAACTTAAAGCATATAAGGACAGACTTGTAGAAGAAAAGTATACACTAACTTGTGATCCCATAGGTTCCAATATAGGTTATCCATGATCATATATTCTTATGTGAATCTTTATTTTATTTTATCTTTGTCCCTTTAATAATGGTTCATACAATGCTTATGAATTCACCCAATCATATCCCCCGGTAGTGTCAAACCAAGAGTGCAGCAAGGCCCGTTGTCATGAACCAGGTTACCCTGGTTCAAGCCCGAAACACCTTGTCAGAGTTTTCACTCCTAGGAACATCTGTTCCAGAGCCACCTCTACTTGTTCGCATCCAGATAGGGATTTATTTGTTTGGAACCCACTTACTCAATACTCAGCAAAATACCAGAAATATTTCCTATATTTAAAATTTTCTATAGGGTTATTCCTACAGTTTTCATATCCAAATTTCCACAAATAACTAAACCATCCTTTGATACCAACTATAGAATCCCACATTTTTATAACATAAAATTTCATTACATTATACAAAACTGAGGATCTTTAAGGTTTAATGTCTTGGAAACCAGGAACTTAATACATGACAACAAAAAAAATTCTTCTTAAACACTTGAAAGGATTCTTCATTTGTTCATCCTATGTTCGTTAGAGCATCTCATAACCTGGGAGCATACATCAAAGGGAATGGTGAGCAGAAGTCCCAGTAAGGGAAATAAGGGAAACATTTTACATGTGAACTTGAGATACATCAAAAGTCATGAAAAATAACTTTAAGGCATGAGAAATATATCATGAGGCATATCATAATAAAAATAACATGTTTCATGACTTGAAGATGTGGCTACAACATTTAACTTAGACAATCATGAACATATCACCAAGGTCCATCCCCTAGGTGTCATTTGAAATTACCAAGGTTATTCACCAAGGTATTGTTAAAATTGTAATCACTAGTGGTTACATCATTACCCAATGCATTGGAGCGCTATCAGTGCGCACCCTTAAATTTGTCTTTATCATCATGTGATCAAAATACATAATCATCAAACATTTCATAAATAACCCATATAGCTTAAAAGAAATGGGTTTTATTTCATAATCATAACATTTTAAAAACTTCTTTAAAGACGTGATCTTTATGTCACTTTACACCCACGGAAAAGGAAAGCGGGTCTCATGTATGTAAATACTAGAATTTAAAATAAATTTTTTTGATATATACGTAAATACCACTATATAATAAAGAGTTTTGAGTATTCATTTAATAAAACAAAAGAAATTGAGAAAAAGAGAGAGACATTTTGAGACGAAAATTCAGCAGCATAACAGCTATGTTGCAGGGTTTTAGAAAACATTGAAAAGAGAGGGAACATGGGTCACCCACTCATAAATGTTCCATAAAACAGTAGAGGGACAAAATATAAAGGATACAAGAACATGGTAATAAAATTTTAAAGACATACCATATGAAATAAAAAACATGGAAGGAAGACAAAAATAAGATTTCTCTTATGAAAATTCAGCAGCCTAACGGAGTCACTTAAAACTTAAAAAAATGAATTGATGTGACCAAATAGGGTATCTCATCATATGAACATAAAATATCATTATGATAGATATAGATATCATAACCCAAAATAATGAAAAGGAACATGAAATACTTGACATGAAAATAGAACTTGAAAATGAGAAGGGTGAAAGAATCCCTTAAAAATTCGGCAGCCTAACGACGCCACTTAAACATTCTTAAAATGAATTGATGAGAGAAAGAGGGTGTATCTTATCTTATGGAAATTAATAGGACATTAGGATGAATATAAAATAACATCCTCCAACATAATAACATGGAGCATAAAAGATATGACATAAAATAGAGTACTTGTAAGGAAAGAGAGAGGTAGGATCCCTTACCTTGAAGAGTAACTTCAAAATCTTGAAATTTGGGACCTTGGGAGGCTTGAGGGAACCTTGTGAGGACTTCTTGGTAGGTAAGGAGATTAGAAATTCGTTGAGGAGGATTTTGGAGTCGAAAGGATGAGAGAATGACTTGGTATTTATAGGGTAAGTGAGGGGACAAGCCATTAATGGCCAAGGGACACCTCATTGGTGGTATTGGAAAAACCATGGGCTTGCCCATGGTATTTTCCCATGGTATTGGCCACTTGGGACACCTCATACCTTATCTTAATATTCAAAAGTCAACCATATTTATTACATACTTAATACATCATTTAATGATGTCATTAAACACTCGTAACTTAATAACTATATTTTCTATATTCATCGAAAATTCAACTTCCTTAGAAAAATCCCAAAATTTCACCTTAACCAAATATCGATGCTCTGATTTCAAAAATGAATTCCATTTTATAAAAATAATTTCCTAAATATTTTTAATTTAATTTTTAAATAAATACACTATTCATCAAAAATTCATTATTTCAGAAAAATCCTTAAAAATTACCTTAACATAATATTGATGCTCTGAGTTCAAAAATGAACTCCATTTTATAAAAATAATTTTACAAATATTTTTAATTAAATTTTTAATTAAAAAAACTGTTCACCCAAAAAAACTAAAACTTGACTAATAATTTCTGAAACAGTTATTTACCTATTTTATTGAATCACATTACTTAATCAAGGTTCCTGAATTATATTAATACTTTCTTTAAGTGATATTAATAATCCATTTGGTCACATTACTAATCCTAAGTGCAAAACCACTATTCATAATTTACTATTGATAAAAAGTTAAGTTGATCTTATTAGACTCAAAATTTCTTAATGAACATAATTGTAGAAGACCATTTTTTGATAATCATTACACATAATTAATTATTTAAGGTTTACATAAATATTTTAAAATATCCTTTTTCTAGAATTCATCAATAATATACATACTGTATTTATCCGAACATTTGAAAATTCACAAACTTCACCATAAGAAGGCATCACAATTTTTATTTAAATCAAAGAATTACACTAGGCAGTTACGGTCTCGTTACAAAATCCCTTATAACCCCAGCATAGGACCTAAGTGTAAGGTGTACTAAGGTGAGAGAATCTGAGGGTGGCACGACCAACATCACACGAGTATTAATTTATATCAGTTTTAACTTCTCGCGAAGGAGATTCCGTTCTAGCTTTACACGATGAAGTTCGGCTTGGGTTTGGTCCAGGGCAAAGCCCAGTGGTTCTACCTCCTTCCCAAGTTCTATTAGATGGGCTTCGATTGTCCTGAGACTACTGGATGAGGCCATCAAATCTTCTTTCTATATTAATTAACCAATATCACTTGTATTTAGAGATAATAATCACAACATTTAGTTTCCAACGATCATATTAACTAATGGTCATATAACAGTAGAAACCCAACGGTCTCATTTTAATTATACTCATGTTATCAAATGAAACAGTTTTGTTGAGTATAAAATAAAATGACACACAAAATTAGGAAACAAGATTTATTCAAAATTTTGGGTCGTTGTAGTTCACCCAAAATTTTTCAATAAGTATGATTCTCTAATTACCAAGAACATCAAAATCAATGGATGGGAAGATGTAGCCATTTCTAAAACTCGAGATCAAGATGTGGTGTATCCGGACTTGCTCAAAGAGTTTTATGAGTCAACCAGTTTTTTCAAGGAAGATGGAAGGTAGAAGTTCTCCATCAAAATCTATGGGAAGATGTATGCTTTATCCTATACCAATGTGACTAGTCTGGTTGGAATACCCTATGAAGGAGAGGCAGAATTTTTCTCTCATAAGTTGCTAAAAGTTCAGGGTAGTTTTGTTAAGGAAAAGGCTATGGAGTGCCTTGGTCTTTCTGATATCAAGACTATAAAGAAGATCACCCATCTTTCAACCAACAATCGTATTCTACAGCTTTGGTTACAAGGGTTTATCGTACCAAGGAAGGGTGATAAGGATACCCTTAGGAAGAGCAACATGTATATTCTAGATTTTTTGGTAAATCTAAGGAAAGTGAATCTCATGGGACATATCCTCATTACGATTTAGAACATCAAGAATGGAAATCTTAGAGCTCAGATAATTATGTATCTGACATTGCTTTCTAAGTTGATAGTTAGGTGCCTAAAATCTTTCAAAATCCCATTTATCTCTAAGACAAGAAATTTCAAGGTGATTCTGATTAGTGATGAAACCTTAAAGAGGAAGAAAATAGGTTTTTCCAAAGAGACAGGAGAATTTTATGATTTTCCAGAGGAGGAGGTAGAACCCATTTCAGAAAATGTGGAAAAGGATGAACCCTAAAAGAAGGCCGGTAAGAAGAGCAAGTTGAAGGAAGTGAAAGCTGAAGATAAAACCCCAAAATCAAAGGAATTCCAATCCGAACCTCCTAAACCAAAGAAGAAAAAATCTTATCTGGATGAAGTGGTTTAAAAATGGAGGGAAGTTAAGGAAACGAGGAAAGAAGGGGAGCCAAAGTTCGGCTTGGACCCTTCTGAGGCTAAGTCCTTAAAAGAAAAAGCTGTTGATGAGCTAGAGAAGCAAGCAAAGGAGAAAAATAAGAAGAAGAAGATTAAAGAGGCTGATATTTGTCAATCCATTCTGAGGGATTATAAAATTGTATCTTAGAACATCCCAGTGCTGAAATCTTTCCTTACGGAACCATTACCTGAAACTCCGAGGAAGAATTTCTTCACTCTGAAAAAACCACAAGAGAAGGTTGTGGAAGAGAAGGAAACTGCAAAAGAAGTTAAAAAATATGAGATGAGTGGTAGATCTGATGATGTAATCTAGCAGGTTGAAGAATATCAAGAAAAGGAAAGTGCTTCATAGAAATTTTCACTATAGACTTCTCAAGCCGGATCCTCAAAATTTTCTACACCCACAGATGATGATAAAGGAGATTAAGAAGAGGTAAACAAGCTATCTGAAGAAGAGAGTCATAATCATGAATTTATCCATCCTGAAGAAGATGAAGACGGTGCTGAAAAACAAAAGGTGGATGAGGAAAAAATTATACAACTTTCCGGAAGTGAGCATGAATCACCAGATGAGAAATTCATACCAAAGATTGATAAGGGTAAGCAAGTGGTTGTTGATTCCCAAAGAAAATCTACAGTGAAGAGGAAGGAAGTTGCAGGAACTTCAAAAAGGAAGCTTTTTGAGGTTGAAAAACCACTCTCACCAAGTAATGTCTCAGATTCAGAGTCATATTTACTTGGTCATGATTTTTTGGAGCAGTCTTTGAAGAAGCTAGTCGGTTCCATTTCAACTTTTACATACATAGATTCAAGATGCCAAATGCTCCAACATACTCTTAATCAGAAGTCGGATTCGGTGTCCATGGTGATGGACAAGTGTGTAAAGATAGAATCGGGTTTCAAAGCACAACAAATTAGTGACGCAAACAACATTTTCCATCACTAAAATTATTACCTGGGTCTACCAAATAAACTCTTCTTCCCTCCCCTACCTGAGCATATCTAGGTAAATGTGTTCTAGGAACTTAACCTGAAAATTCCTTCCATGCCATGATCTCGAACTGATCATCCAAAGATTTAACATCCCACCAACACTTCACTTGAATTCATAAAATATAAGTATAAAACTTGACTCTTTTATATATAGGAGTCTCTAAATGGTTAGAATTGTCTATATTGACTCAATCCAGAACTCAAACTCCTTAGGTCCACCCTCTTTAGTGAGGGTTAGATGGTGATGTAAATGGAACTCCTGTGTTAGATTAGACATAGTTTACATATCCCAACCTATATATACTTCCATGAATTTTATAAATCAATCAAAGTTCTCAATGAAATTATTTTCTTGTCCTTCGCCCAAAACTATCAGTGCCTCTTATCCCTGTGCTGGTGGATCATTTCTAGTAATGTCGTCCTATCATTTTGTCACCAAATATCATCATGGAGGAATGTATCTACAATTCCAAACAGATGTCTTAGTAAAAATAACAAATCATGAACACATTTATATAATTGGTATTCACATAAATTTATAGCAATTAATCACTCAGACATCACCACACGGTCAAAAAATGAGGCACTATCACTACGCACAACCATCCCTAACTTAGGCTATGGAAAACACTGGGTAAACAACTTTTCAAATCCCAAGTTTCAAACTACACACCCATTTCAACCATTTAAAATTACCAAATTTAACATCTTTTAACCATTATTAATTCATCATTAGGCACCATTTATTTCAAATTATTCAAATAAATAAAATCATTTCTATTCCCTAAAACCGACTCATGAATTTTGTTTATGTTCTTTCCTAATATGATGCATGTCACAAAAATTCCCGCGTGACTAAAATGTTTCATGTATACTCAACTCTCTTTCTATACTGGTCCATGAGGAAAATATCAGAAAAATAATATAATCACACAACAAGTTCATCACCCAAGGTGAAATAACATCCAACCAAAATAGAAAACATCAAGAACAATAACCCCACCATGGTTACTTGGGTTTTCTCCCACACATGCATTAGCTACTCCCATACATGAGATAATTACCAAGGCTCGAATCATAATTGTATCATGTCTACCTTTACCAAATAATAAGACAACTAAAAAGAAATGAAAACCTCATTTATACCACTTTTTAACCCCCTGACTTGGGTACCACATACCCGTGTCCTGAGCTGGTTCACCACATGACCATAGGCAGACCTCCCCATATGGAATCAGATACCGACTAGAAATGGGGGTATAATATATATAAAATGGGGAGAATATAACCACTTTATTAAAGAATCACAATAGTTTAAATCAATATTAAAAATAACCAATATACTAAAACAATCAATAAAGACCAAACATCACATGAACAAATCCAAAACAATGAAAATGAACATAAAATAAGGCAGTAAATATTTCATGTCATACAAGTTTCAAGTGTCTAATAAAATCCAAAATAATGACACACTAAAAAATACCAAGAGGGTACCAACATCTTTTATGGTTTCCTAATCCACTCTCTATCCCAAAAACCCAACTCATCCATATTACATAGGGTTATTTCCCTTATCCCATCTTACAAACATGAAGTCTATTTAGGTACCAATTAGGAATCCTGAGTAGGGTGTGAGTGAAACTCAGTAGGCCACCACCAATGATGTCTAAAGAAATTTACAGTCTATAAAAGTGTATACAGTTGTATAAATAATAAATATCAAAAGAAAAAAGTAACAAAATTCACATTTTTTTCTTTAATTAACCATCTAGGCCTCTAGGTTCACGGTGACACCCGACCTAATCATACCCGCTTTGGCTCTTATTGGATTCAGATCTATACACTATAGGGATGTAATAATTAATTATTTAATGGGATTTCATTATTCAATTTGATTCATATTCACATGAATGTGTCAGGGTCCTAGAGAAGCAATTTGGAACCCTAAGGTTCTTTATAAGAATTTTCCCTAACCCACAACTCATTGATCAACCATACACACACACACACACACAAACACAGACACACTTCTGGGGCATAGATTAGTAGTCAAAACCCCATGGGTATTTGGAGTAACAATCCCTAACCCACAACTCATTATTCACTTTCATGCATCAGGGTCAGAGAGAAAAAGTCTGGCACCCCATGGATATTTGAAGCAGCAGTCCCTGACCCACAACTCATTAACCAATCATTCAAAAATATCACATATCATGGTTTCACATTCATAACATTTATCAACCATTTTCATCATGATAAAAAATTTCATTTATAAAGAAAATCCATAGTTGTTCACTTTTATCACAAGGAAAAACATAAAAAATTACTCATTAATCCGTTTATCATCATTTATTTCACAACTCCTTAAACCTTTAAGGTTAGTCCAATCAACCCTTTAAATCCCATTATCAAACATGAAACTGGGATTTAGTTAAATTCCACACACCCATTATTCCACTTTTCACATTTCATAATTATAATTTCAAGGATAATTATAACACCTCATGGGTTTCCATCAAGCCAGTATCATAGTCACCAACGGGTCCAACTAGATCCATTAAGGGTCTCACAATTTCAATGGAATCAAATCAATTTTATAATTTAAAATAAATTTCACAACCTGGTAATGAAATGGAACAATTAAATATAAATTATCATAATTAAAACTTTGTTAATTAGTAATTAGAACACCTACCTTAAGATCATTGACAACGGCTCACCATACTGTAGCCCTCAATTCGATGTGCAATAGTCGAATTCACAATAGTGGGGAATATATAAGATCAAACCTTTGGATCCAGATCCGACAAAACAAGATCCACTAAAACCTAGATCTAAAACATAAAAAATGGAGGAAATTAATCCCTCTAAAAGGGGATAAAAAGATGGTAGATATAGGAACCTAAAAAAAATAAGAGATCACATATTGAAAGAGAGGTCGATCCTTCTACTGGATCTTTTATTCTTAAAGAAAGGGGTTTGAGGAGCCTTATAACTCTTTCTAGAGCCTCCAAACGTGATATAAATCATATTAGGCCAAGTAAGGATGATTAGGGACATAATCCAGGGGTTAGGGAATTTTTAAATAAATTTTCAGGGGTTTAAAATCATGTGTGCATGTTTTCTTAGGCGAGTTGCACAGTTTGACAAGAAGTACACCCTAACCATCTGCCCCTACTATATGGGGTGCATAGTTACTCCTTGGTGGAAACATAGTTTTATAAACTGTATAAAAATTGTAAAAATTCCCTATATCTAAGGGTACATGGGTTGGAGGGGGTGGCTGCAAATTTTGGTAAAACCGTGCACCCCCTTCCAGTGGCTAAAAATGGGCTGCACAGTTTCCTAGGGAAAGCCACAAAATTTTCATTAAATTTTAACCAACAATACACATCACTATGAGTTTACAAAATTATCTAAAGTCACCCAAAACAAATCCAAATAACGACTCAACAAAATTATGAAAAAGGGTAAACACATACCTAAAAATAAGTACAATAAATCTATATTAAGGTAGGGATATTAAATGATGTGTATTGGGTCTACTGTAACACCCCATTATTCTATGGTACTTCTTCTTGTTGAATAATGCAATAGTTTGCATTGTACGCAACTTTGAATTATAGAACACCACGACCAATCAAACTAGCAATTATGAATAGTAATACCAACTTTTTGAAATTTTATAAATTTTATTTTTCAAAATGGACTTTATTTTTAGATTTGGAATATCAAAATTAGCTTAGGGTGAGTTTTTGGTATTTTTCTGAAAACATTCAATTTTTGATGAATATTGAAAAACACTACATTGTTGTTTAAAACCAAATTTTTATTTAAATAATTATTTATTTTATTTAAATTTATTTTAGTTAAAAATATATGCATAATACCTATATAAGTTCAATGTAATTCATTGGATTCATTTTGTAATAAAATTAGATGTATAAAATTTTATTGAATTTTTTAACGTCTTTTACCCACCTTCTAGGAACGTTAGCAAATTTGCATAAAACATAATTTTACCACTTCTGTGAATTGAATTTCAAAAATTCAAGAGATATGGTTGAAATCAGTAAGTAAAATGTGGTTCAATAGAATGAAAATAATTTTTGGGTAATAGTAACTTTTGAATTTTATTCACCACAGTGAAAAGTAAATAGAGTAATTAAAGGTAAAAATTATATTATAATTACCCTAAGACATGTCCTAATTCTATTGGATAAGTTTATTTAAACCAAAAACAACCTTAGGAATAAAATATGATCCTTTTGGCCCACTTTGATTTGTTTAGGAAATTTATTATTATTTTATTTAAAGAAGAGTTAAAATTGTTAAATTCAAAGTTTAATAAATAAACCATTTTTAATACAAGGGTATACATAAGAAAAATTCAAAAACAAATATTCACTATAAAACTAAAAATATTTCCTACATAATGATATTTTATTTATAATTTTTAGACATTAAATAATTAAATTTATTTATTACACAATGATGATGCTGTAATTACCTTATTAATGAAAGATTAAAATAATTGATATTATAAATATCCAAATAAATTTAAATTGAGACTTTTGATGAATTAAACTAATTTTATAGGTTAATATTACATGTTATGGTTGATTAGATAATTTTTTTATAAGTTATAAAGTTTTTATGACTTTCACAAAAACAAAATACCAAATAGTGTCAAAATTGACATAAATGAGTTTTTAAAACAAATACTATATTATTGATTGATATAATATTCCTAAAAATATAAGGTTAAGCAAAAGGACTTAGATAAAGTTATATATATTAATAATTAACCATTCTGGGTTCTCTTGGATTTTTATAGTAAGTTTATTAACAATTTATTATAATAATACAAGAATACATGGTAAAAGTTAAACTATTTAACTACGATTTAAATCTAAAACATAAGGTTAATATGGTGACCTTGTAACACCTGAGATTTTTATGAGTAATATTTTGTTCAAATGAATCTTTCACTACACACTTGCTTGGCTTACTTTACATGCAATCACGACCTTCCTCGATAGCTTGCGTCGTACGCAATACCGAGTTTCACTAAACAACGATATGCTATTAAAATATTATTAAAATTAGTCGTTATGAATAGTAATAACCACTTTTTGAAATTTTATAAATTTTATTTTTCAAAATGGACTCTATTTTTGTATTCGGAATACCGAAATTATCCTAGGGTGAAATTTTGGTATTTTTCTGAAAACTTTCAATTTTTGATGAATAGTGAAACCACTAAGTGGTAGGTTAAAAACTGAATTTTGCATAAAACTTAATTTTACCGCTTCTGTGAATGGAATTTCAAAAATCCGACAGACACGGTTGATATCATTAAGTAAAATGTTGTTCATTGAGATAAAAATAATTTTTTGGTGAATAGTAACTTTTAACTTTTTTTTACTGCGGTTAATAGTAAATAGGGTAACTAAGGGTAAATATGATATTAATATTACCCTAAAACATGTCCTAATTCTATTGGATAAGTGTAATTCGACCAAAAACAACCTTATGAATAAAATATGACCATTTAGGCCCACTTGAGTTAGATTAGGACATTTATTATTAATTTATTTAAAGAAGGGTTAAAATAGTTAAAATCAAAGTTTAATAAGTAAATCATTTTTAATATGGGGTTATACATAAGATAAATTCGACAATAAATATTCATTAGAAATCTAAAAAGATTTCCTACATAATGGTATTTTATTTATAATTTTTAGACATTAAATAATTTAATTTAATTATGACACAACGATGATGCAGTAATTATCTTATTTATGAAATATTGACATAATTGATGTTATAAACAACAAAATAAATGTAATTTGAGACTTTTTATGAATTAAACTAATTTTCTAGGTTACTATGATATATTAGTGTTGATTTAATTAACTTGGTTCGAACATATAATTCTGTTATGACTTTCACAAAAATCATATATCAAATAGTGTCAAAATTGACACAAAATAGTTTTTAAATAAAATATTATATTATTAATTGTTATTTTATTCCTAAAAATCTAAGGTTCGGCCAAATGACTTATATAAGAATATATATATTAATAATAAACAAATTGGGGTTCGTTTGGCATGTTATAGTAAGTGTATTAACCATATAGTGAAAGAAAACAAAAAGACATGGTAAAAGTTAAATTATTTAACTTAGAGTTAAATCTAATTGATAAGGTTAAAATAATACCCTAAACTTTTATAAATCCTATTGGTTGATAGGATTTCGACCCATCCCCACTTTAGCTTCGAAATAAGACCCTTTGTAACCATTATAAACCGATTTTGACTTTAATATAAAATAATATTTTGAGATATTCCTAAGGTGCCCCTCTCCTCCCTTATAAAAGGGCACCTCCTCCCCCTCCTCCTCACACCAATTTGAGCACTCAAGCTCGGCCAAACCCTGCCATTTTCTCCTCTACACTTCCCTAGAATAATCCTAGAGGTCCTGGTATTCTTCAAAGACCAATCTTAGTTCCCTAAGTGGAGGATTCAAAGAGGCGTTCCAAAGAAGAGGTAATATCCATTACCGATCTTTTCAATTTCTTTCTTCTTCAACTTCTTCTTCTTTAGTTGTTTCATTATAAAGTAATAACATCAGTATTACTTACATACTGATATGTTATTATAAATATGAAACAACCCTAATTCACCTTCTATCCATCCTACGGAAAAATGAAATCACCGCGCGTGCGTACGTACAGAATACCGTCTCCACGCCGTGGTGTAATCTATTTTCCACCATCACCTTACAAGGATGGGTATAATGGTGTAATGAGTAAATATTTATGATTATTATAATGTAATATTGATACTGAAATAATATATATATACTCAAATACAATTCCACGATCATAGGAACGATATCATCACTCGTGCGTACGTACGGAATACCGTCTCCAGGATGTGATGCGACTCGTTCTACATGATCATCATTACATAGTAATTATATAAATGAATTGAATGAATACATATGATATATGTTACACTAATACCATTATGTATATAAGGTATCTATAACCTTAAAATAAGAATAAGAATTTATTCGGCAAAACACGCATAAGAACAAAAGGCAATAAAGACCCGAGTAACAAGTAACAATGAAATATTACTAACAAGAAGCTAAGAATATGACCATATATGATATCATATCAATATGTATGATTCTGGAATAAGTCAATAACATTATTTAAACCATTATACAGGAGCTTCAGACACATAAAAAGCAAATCGGACCTAAGGTAAGGGAAATATCACAATCTCATTTTTATCCGAGATTGTTTATACTTTGGTATTTACTGGGGTGTATTTTATCATCCACATCCATGTTTACTCAATATGTAATATTATTTCCATCCACCTACGATTGTTTAATTCCAATTTTACCCTTCGGTGAGTTTTTAGTAAAGGATATGAAAGGAATCTTTTGTCGTTTTTCGTACGAGGTACTTTTTGACTTTTCCGACAAAAGTACGAAGAATGTTTTTTTTAACTTATACGGCATAAATGGATTTTTAAAACATTATTTTCAAGAAGCTTACTTTACAATTTTTCAAGTTTATTTTTAATCAACTTATTTTAGTTTAAAATTGTATGACATGTTAAGAAAGGAAAATGTTTTTGAAGTAGAAAGGATATTTTCCTCAAGAATTGAGTTCAAGTGTTTTATCAAAATTATTTTCCATCTAAGATAATACAGGGTTCTGTTTTTATCCCTATTATTACATTGATTTGATTATGTTGTGAGGGAATTATTTTTATGAAGTCATTTACCTTATATGATTTGTTTTATGATGTCATGATATTTCAAGAATCCCATTTTTGTTACATGTGTTATGCGATGATGTATGATTTATGATTATGTGGCACACATAAGAAAGGATTCATTATAAGATGGATGGGACCTATATCTCCCTCCAATGCATTGGGTAAATATTTATATCTCATGAGATAGACATGGCTGGAATGGAAGGTTATTTCGGTTCACTGATACAGGACTGAAACGAGCAGTGAACTCGGTTCAGAAATGGATTTGTATGTTAAGATAGTCTTGGAAATGAGTCATGACTAACAAGAAATGATTTTCCATGATTATGTGTGCATGCCACAAAGTTTCAAGTTTTATGTTATGATTATGGGGATCTCATTTTTACTTCTATGATTTATTCCATGTTAAGATATTATGATCTCTTTTGCAGGTTATGATTTTCAAAAAGATATGATATGATTTTTATTTCTTTTATTTGCCCTTGCTGAGCATTTGAGCTCACCCTTTTTTGTATGTTTTCTTTTCCCCAGGTCAGGAAGATGGTTATTAAGTAGAATATGCTAAAAGGGACCCTAGATATGATGAAATAAATGGGATACACTGTAGAAGATTTATGAACCAGTTGTTTATGTTTCCCAGTTTCTAAAGACACTATACCTATACGGTCCTTTGTGGTTTTGTCATATGTTGTAATAAGTGTGCTTCAATTTTGAAGTATTAACAATGTATGTAAAGTATGGGTCGTTATAGTTGGTATCAGAGGAAAGGTATAGTCAACCTTTGGAAACTAGGATGTGAAAGCCTTAGTAATAACCCTAAGGATAAGTCTAAGCATAGAACACAATCTTAGTGTTTTAGAAATGGCCATGAATAACCTAGGATAAGACCTTAAGCATGAATTTTTTTGAATTATGTGGTTTTCCTATTATAATTAGTGTTGCTCACACTATTCTTCTTGGTTTTAGTCAATGGCTGGAACCCAAAGGAACCGTGTTAATGCGGAATGCGATGGGCAATGCAATGATTGTCCCCCTGAGCAACCAAACGATATGGGAGCTGGAATGCAAAATATTGTAGCCATGCTCGCACAACTTTCTAAAGCTATGAATCATGCAGGACTTCCAAACGAGCAAAGGAAGGAGCAACAATCTGTTGAATCCTTCATGAGGCAGCGTCCACCTTCTTTCAGCGGGTCTACTGATCCATTAGTTTCTGAACAATGGATTAGTACTATTGAAAAGATATTTTCAGTTCTTCAATGTTCTGAACATGATAAAGTCATCCTAGCAGTGTATCGTTTGGAAGGAGATGCTGATCAATGGTGGAATCTTATTAATAATACGAGGCAAAGGGATGAAATTGAGTCCATGGAATGGGACGAGTTGAAGAACTTATTTTTCAATAAGTACTTCCCTCGTATTCTCCGAACAAAGACAGAGAAAGAGTTTCTTGAACTGAAGCAAAGGGATGATGAATCTGTTGGTACCTATGAAGCAAATTTTACAAGACTTTCAAGGTACGCTTTTGGTATTATTATCCAACCTGAGAGTAAGATCGATCGATTCTTTAGTGGCTTAAAAACAAGTCTTCGAAGGGCATTAGCCATAAGAAACTTCAATAGCTACGAGGAAATCGTTCGATGTGCTCTCATAGTCGAGATGGAGATTGGAGTAACCCATCAGTCATATGGGTTTGATAAGAAGAGGAAAATGGAATTCAAATGAAAATCTAAAGAGCACACTGAAAAGAAGATGAGCTTTCCCTTATGCTCAAAGTGTGGAAAGAAACATGGAGGGAGTTGTATTAAAGGGACAAGTAAATGTTTCAAATGTGGAAAGGAAGGTCATCGGGCATTTGAATGCCGCGATAATGGGAAGAAGATGTCTAATGATGCAAATAAAGAAAGGGATACATAGAATGAACCTACTACACTTCAATGTTTCAAGTGCAAGGAGATGGGGCATTATGCCAATCAATGCCCAAATCCAAGGGTTGATGATGATGGTCGACGTCAACAAACTCTTAAGGCTAAAGACAAAGGAAAGTCACATGCAATTTCTATCAGTGATGTGGAGTAAGAAAACGAAGTGGTGAAAGGTACACTTACCATCCACTCTAAAGTAGCAAATGTTTTATTTGATTCTGGATCTACCCACTCTTTTATTTCTGAAGAATTTTCTAAGGGTATCACCGTATTACCTCAACAATTAGATGTTGAGTTAGCTGTGACAACACCTAATGGCACATCAATCGCATCAAAAGTTTATAATTCTTCTCCAATTGATGTTTATGGGAAAGTGGTTCCTGCAAATCTTGTGATCCTTCCTTTAGTGGAATTCGATGTGATTCTTGGCATGGATTGGCTTTCTTTATACGGAGCTCATATCAATTGCCAAAGAAGGGAAGTCACATTTCATATTCCAGATCAATCTATGATCGTCTATCAATGAAAGGATGAACATAACCTTCCAGTGGAAATTTCTTCCATTTTATGGGTATTGATTCCACTAAATGAAGGTTATTTATCTCAAATGGTTGGTGAGAAACTTACGATTAAGAATATTCCCATCGTACGGAAGTTTGATGATGTCTTTCCGGAGTAATTACCGCGTCTTCCACCAAATCGTGAAGTTGAGTTTTCAATAGAACTCGTACCGGGTGCTTTGCCTATTTCAAAGACACCTTATAGAATGGCCCCAATTGAGTTGCAGGAATTGAAGAAGCAACTCCAAGAGAATCTTGATAAGGGATTCATACGCCCTAGTGCGTCACCTTGGGGAGCACCTGTTCTATTTGTTAAGAAGAAAGATGGATCAATGAGACTCTGCATTGATTATTGAGAACTTAACATGATCACTATCAAGAACAAATATCCTCTCCCACGCATTGATGACTTATTTGACCAACTACGCAGAGCTCAATACTTTTCCAAGATTGATCTTCGTTCAGGGTATCATCAATTAAGGGTTAAAAGGGAGGATATACCAAAGACGGATTTCCGTACAAGGTATGGACACTATGAATTTATAGTGATGCCATTTGGTCTTACTAATTCCCCTACTATCTTCATGGATCTAATGAATAGAGTCTTTAGAGACTATCTTGATCAATTTGTGGTAGTCTTTATAGACGATATTCTTGTCTATTCAAAGAGCAAGGAAGAGCATGAAGATCACTTGAGAATTATATTGAAGACCCCGAGAAAGGAGAAGTTTTATGCCAAATTTACCAAGTGTGAATTATGGCTTAAAAAAGTTGCATTTTTGGGTCACATAATCTCAAAAGAGGGGACATCTGTGGATCCAGCAAAAACAGAGGTTATCGAAAGATGGTCAAGACCAACAACAGTAACTGAGATCCGAAGTTTTCTTGGCTTGGCTGGATATTATCGACGTTTTGTAAAATATTTTTTACGATTATCTAATCCACTCACCAAGTTGACTCGGAAAGGAGTTAAGTTTGTTTGGACAGAGGAATGTGAAGAGAATTTCAAGGAGTTGAAAAGAAGGTTATCCAGTGCACCTGTGCTCACACTGCCTTGTAGTGGATAATGGTTTGTGATCTACAGTGATGCATCCAAGAAGGGATTGGGGTGTGTTCTTATGCAAAATGATATGGTGATATCTTATGCCTCACGACAGTTGAAAATCCATGAGCAAAATTACCCAACACATGATTTGGAGTTGGCTACGGTAATCTTTGCATTAAAGATTTGGAGGCATTACCTTTATGGTGAAAGGTGTGATATTTATACTGATCATAAAATTTTAAAGTATATTTTCACACAAAATGAGTTGAATATGCGTCAAAGAAGATGGTTGGAGCTGATTAAGGATTACGACTGCTCAATCTATTACCACTCTGGGAAAGAAAACAAGGTGGCAGATGCATTAAGTCGACAAGACCATGATAGTTTATCCATGATGAGGATCACAAAAGATCCAATATTTATGGATTTACAAAGGATGGATCTTGGAATTATAATGGAAGAGGAAAAATCTTATCTTTCTCAAATGAATGTTCAACCATCTATACATGTGAAGATTAAAGAGGCACAGAAAGAAGATGTCGAGTTACAAAAGAAGGTGAGAAATGTTCCTGAATTTAACCTTGATTGTGATGGGATAATAAAGTTCAGGAATCGGGTTTGTGTTCCTCTAATCCTCGAATTAAAGAAGGAGCTGCTGGATGAGGCTCATAGTTCATCATTCTCTATTCATCCTGGAAGCACGAAGATGTATAGGGACCTGAAAGAGTACTTCTGGTGGGATGGCATGAAAAGAGATGTTGCTGAATATGTCTCTCGATGCTTGGTTTGTCAACAAGTTAAAGATGAGAGACAGAAGTCTAAGGGGATGTTACAACCATTACCCATACCCGAATGGAAATGATAAAACATCACTATGGACTTTGTCATAGGACTTCCTAAAACATCCAAAGGCAATAATGCTATTTGGGTCATAGTTGATCGTCTTACAAAGTCTGCACACTTCATTGCTACTAGAGAGGATTTCTCTCTAGATCATCTTGCCAGGATATATGTAAAGGAAGTGGTAAGATTGCATGGAGTGCCACTTTCTATTATATCTGATCGGGATCCGAGATTTACCTCGAAGTTCTGGCGAAGTCTTCAGCATACTCTGGATACAGAGTTGAGTTTCAGCACTGCTTATCATCCTCAGACAGACGGTCAGTCTGAGAGAACAATTCAAACCCTAGAATATATGTTGAGAGCTTGCTCTATGGATTTTAAAGGAGGTTGGGATCAACACCTACCTTTGGTGGAATTTTCTTATAATAATACCTTTCACTCCAGTATTCAGATGGCTCCTTATGAAGATCTCTATGGAAAGAAATGCAGGACTCCAACTTGCTGGGATGAAGTTGGGGAAAGAAATCTATTAGGACCTGATCTCGTTGATGAAATGGTAGAAAAGTTAAGATCTATTCAACAACACATAAGAGCAGCTCAGAGTTGACAGAAAAGTTATGCCGACAACCGATGAAAAGACCTAGAGTTTGAAGTGGGTGATAAAGTGTTCTTACGAATATCTCCCTGGAAGAGGGTTATGAGATTTGGAAAGAAGGGGAAGTTGAGCCCTAGATATATCGGTCCTTTTGAAATACTGTATCATGTTGGAAAGGTAGCTTACCGATTGGCACTTCCATCGAATCTCTCTCAAGTTCACGATGTGTTACATGTATCTCTCCTGAGAAAGTACATACCTGATCCTCCACATGTACTCAACTCAGAAGTTGTACCGCTGGAGCAAGATCATTCTTATGAAGAACAGCCGATAGAGATTCTGGATCGTAGCGAAAAAGTCCTACGAAACAAGACCACTCGATTGGTGAAAGTTTTATGGAGGAACCACCAATTAGAAGAAGCTACATGGGAGCTTGAGGATATGATGAGGGAGAAGTATCCTCATCTGTTTGTTACAAAGTGACGAATTTTGAGGGTGAAATTCTTTTTAAGGGGGGTAGAATGTAACACCCGAGATTTTTATGAGTAATATTTTGTTCAAAGGAATCCTTCACTACACACTTGCTTGGCTTACTTTACACGCAATCACGACCTTCCTCGATAGCTTGCGTCGTACGCAATACCGAGTTTCACTAAACAACGATATGCTATTAAAATATTATTAAAACTAGTCGTTATGAATAGTAATAACCACTTTTTGAAATTTTATAAATTTTATTTTTCAAAATGGACTTCATTTTTGGATTCGGAATACCGAAATTAGCCTAGGGTGAAATTTTGGTATTTTTCTGAAAACTTTCAATTTTTGATGAATAGTGAAACCACTAAGTGGTAGGTTAAAAACTGAATTTTGCATAAAACTTAATTTTACCGCTTCTGTGAATGGAATTTCGAAAATCCGACAGACACGGTTGATATCAGTAAGTAAAATGTGGTTCATTGAGATAAAAATAATTTTTTGGTGAATAGTAACTTTTTACTTTTTTTTACTGCAGTTAATAGTAAATAGGGTAACTAAGGGTAAATATGATATTACTATTACCCTAACACATGTCCTAATTCCATTGGATAAGTGTAATTCGACCAAAAACAACCTTATGAATAAAATATGATCATTTAGGCCCACTTGAGTTAGATTAGGACATTTATTATTAATTTATTTAAAGAAGGGTTAAAATAGTTAAAATCAAAGTTTAATAAGTAAATCATTTTTAATATGGGGTTATACATAAGATAAATTCGACAATAAATATTCATTAGAAATCTAAAAAGATTTCCTACATAATGGTATTTTATTTATAATTTTTAGACATTAAATAATTTAATTTAATTATGACACAACGATGATGCAGTAATTATCTTATTTATGAAATATTGACATAATTGATGTTATAAACACCAAAATAAATGTAATTTGAGACTTTTTATGAATTACACTAATTTTCTAGGTTACTATGATATATTAGTGTTTATTTAATCAACTTGGTTCGAACATATAATTCTTTTATGACTTTCACAAAAATCATATATCAAATAGTGTCAAAATTGACACAAAATAGTTTTTAAATCAAATATTATATTATTAATTGTTATTTTATTCCTAAAAATATAAGGTTCGGTCAAATGACATAGATAAGGATATATATTAATAATAAACAATTTGGGGTTCGTTTGGCATGTTATAGTTAGTGTATTAACCATATAGTGAAAGAAAACAAAAAGACACGGTAAAAGATAAATTATTTAACTTAGAGTTAAATCTAATTGATAAGGTTAAAATAATACTCTAAACTTGTCTAAATCCTATTGGTTGATAGGATTTCTACCCATCCCCACTTTAGATTCGAAGTAAGACCCTTTGGAACCATTATAAACCGATTTTGACTTTAATATAAAATAATATTTTGAGATATTCCTAAGGTGCCCCTCTCCTCCCTTATAAAAGGGCACCTCCCCCCCCTCCTCCTCACACCAATTTGAGAACTCAAGCTCAGCAAACCCCTGCCATTTTCTCCTCTCCAATTCCCTAGAATAATCCTAGAGGTCCTGGTATTCTTCAAATACCAATCTTAGTTCCCTAAGTGGAGGATTCAAAGAGGCGTTCCAAAGAAGAGGTAATATCCATTACCGATCTTTTCAATTTCTTTCTTCTTCAACTTCTTCTTCTTTAGTTGTTTCATTATAAAGTAATAACATCAGTATTAATTACATACTGATATGTTATTATAAATATGAAACAACCCTAATTCACCTTCTATCCATCCTACGGAAAAATGAAATCACCGCGCGTGCGTACGTACGAAATACCGTCTCCACGCCGTGGTGTAATCTATTTTCCACCATCACCTTACAAGGATGGGTATAATGGTGTAATGAGTAACTATTTATGATTATTATAATGTAATATTGATACTGAAATAATATATATATACTCAAATACAATTACACGATCATAGGAACGATATCATCACTCGTGCGTACGTACGGAATACCGTCTCCACGATGTGATGCGAATCGTTCTACATGATCATCATTACATAGTAAATATATAAATTAATTGAATGAATAGATATGATATATGTTACACTAATACCATTCTGTATATAAGGTATCTATAACCTTAAAAGAAGAATAAGAATTTATTCGGAAAAACACGCATAAGAACAAAAGGCAATAAAGACCCGAGTAACAAGTAACAATGAAATATTACTAACAAGAAGCTAAGAATATGACCATATATGATATGATATCAATATGTATGATTCTAGAATAAGTCAATAACATTATTTAAACCATTATACAGGAGATTCGGACATGTACAAAGCAAATCGGACCTAAGGTAAGGGAAATATCACAATCTCATTTTTATCCGAGATTGTTTATACTTTGGTATTTACTGGGATGTATTTTATCATCCACATCCATGTTTAATCAATATGTAATATTATTTCCATCCACATAAAATTTTTTAATTACAATTTTACCCTTCAGTGAGTTTTTAGTAAAGGATATGAAAGGAATCTTTTGTCGTTTTTCGTACGAGGTACTTTTTGACTTTTCCGACAAAAGTACGAAGAATGTTTTTTTAACTTATACGGCATGAATGGATTTTTAAAACATTATTTTCAAGAAGATTACTTTACAATTTTTCAAGTTTATTTTTAATCAACTTATTTTAGTTTAAAATTGTATGACATGTTAAGAAAGGAAACTGTTTTTGAAGTAGAAAGGATATTTTCCTCAAGAATGGAGTTCAAGTGTTTTATCAAAATTATTTTCCATCTAAGATAATATAGGGTTCTGTTTTTATCCATATTATTACATTGATTTGATTATGTTGTGAGGGAATTATTTTTATGAAGTCATTTACCTTATATGATTTGTTTTATGATGTCATGATGTTTCAAGAATCCCATTTTTGTTACATGTGTTATGCGAAGATGTATGATTTATGATTATGTGGCACACATAAGAAAGGATTCATTATAAGATGGGTGGGACCTATATCTCCCTCCAATGCATTGGGTAAAGATTTATATCTCATGAGATAGACATGGCTGGAATGGAAGGTTATTTCGGTTCAGTGATACAGGACTGAAACGAGCAGTGAACTCGGTTCAGAAATGGACTTTGTACGCTAAGATAGTCTTGGAAATGAGTCATGACTAACAAGAAATGATTTTCCATGATTATGTGTGCATGCCACAAAGTTTCAAGTTTTATGTTATGATTATGGGGATCTCATTTTCACTTCTATGATTTATTCCATGTTAAGATATTATGATCTCTTTTGCAGGTTATGATTTTCAAAAAGATATGATATGATTTTTATTTCCTTTATTTGCCCTTGCTGAGCATTTGAGATCACCCTTTTTTGTATGTTTTCTTTTCCCCAGGTCAGGAAGATGGATATTAAGTAGAATATGCTAAAAGGGACCCTAGATATGATGAAATAAATGGGAGACACTGTAGAATATTTATGAACCAGTTGTTTATGTTTCCCAGTTTCTAAAGACACTATACCTATACGGTCCTTTGTGGTTTTGTCATATGTTGTAATAAGTGTGCTTCAATTTTGAAGTATTAACAATGTATGTAAAGTATGGGTCGTTATAGACCTAAACCCTTATAAAACCTATTTGTGGAGATGTTTCTTTCTATACCAACCTTATCCTCGAAATAAATACTTTTATCCCCATTATAAACCGAATATGATTGTATAGTAAAATAATATTTCAAGCTTTTCCTAAAGTGACCCTCACCTCTCTTATAAAAGGGTACTTCCCCTTCTCTCAAAATCACACCTCCAAAGCCATTTGTCTCAGCCAAAATATACTAAAATATCCTCACAACTATTCTAAATTAAACCTAGAGGTCTTACATTGATCATAGGCCAACCTAAGGAGTGCTTTTGATCAAATCAAAAGGAAGCACTCGAAGAAGAGGTAATAATTACATCACCTCTTTCAAAGTTATTTTCTTCTTCCACTTCCTCTTTCTTTTTTGTTTCCATACCAAAATAATAAATCCAGTAACTTCTACATACTGTGATGTTATTATAAATATGGTACAACCATATTCATTATTCCATCCATCATATGAATGACAAGGTCACCATACGTGTGAACGTACGACTTACCGTCTCCATGTCGTGGTGTAGTTTGTTATTCAACACTTAATTATTTGGATGGGTATAATAATGTGTATAATTTATGTAAATAATAAATAAAACATGTTAATTATTCTTTATATATGATATACCATCCAATTACATGTGATTTCACCATCAATATAATGATATTGTCTCTCGTGCGTGCGTACGTATTACCGTCTCCACGAACGTGATGAGATTCATTCCCCATAAATATTATTCAAGAATAATTTTCATTTAATGATTAAAAATAATGTTTAAGAACTTAATATCATTCTGTATATCAATAAAATAGATCCCATCCATAACAAGCATGACTTATGTAACAAAACATATAAATGAAGACAAATGAGTTAACACGCGAAACGATGACACTACTGAAATATCATTAACAAAGCAATATTAGAAGATAATATATGTTATCAAATTTATGTATGTGGTTCTTTTATAATTTAATAACAATTATTTAACCATTATAAAAATGGTTTATATACCCTCTAATAAAGAAGAGTACAAGGTAATGGTTAATTTTACAATATCTTTATTCATCTGAGATTGTTTATACATAAGTATCTAATGGAACTTCTTTATCATACACATCCATTTTTCTTAAAAATGTATTTAAAAACATTTTTAATATTCCCTATAATATGGGTTAAATTAATTTATACCCTTTTTTGAATTTTTATGATTTTCTTGAAAGTAATCTTTCCGTCTTTTTCCAAACAAGGTACTTTATGACCCTTTCGACAAAATAAGGTAAGAATGTTTTTTAACTGATACAACAGGTGGGGATATTTTCCACCATTATAACACCTTCAAAGATTCCATTACAAGATTATAATAATATTTTCAATATAAAAATTTTCTTTATAATTATTTGACTTTTAAATGATTTCAAAATAGAAAGATATATTTCTCTCAAATAGATTTTATTTCATCTATGTCAACATCCTTTGATAGATTTTACACTAGTTTGAAGTTGATTTATTATGATAAAATCTTCCAAATTATATTGAAGGTTTTGTGATATGTTTAACTGTGGATGTGTTATTTTTATACCATTAATGGTTTATGGTTAAAGTATTAACATTTAGTATGATTTTTTTAATACAAATGTTTATGTTATGTTTCATCCTTTTCTTATGAGGAATGCGTTGGACTTAGTAAGTGACTGGTGGAGATCGTTATAGCTCCTTGATGCATCAGTAAGTCTCATGAGACAAAATAGTATCTTGGAACAAGGCCTTGACAAAATTTTATTTGTAGTCTTGGCATGAGGCCTTGATTATATGGTTATGATTTCCAACATTACGCATTCCATCATTACCCTAAGATAGATTTTGAGGATTAGTATAGATGAAATTCCTAGAATTTTGGAAACGTAGAGATTTAGTGAGTTTTCCAAGAAATACATCCCTGTATGGATACGAGCAGGTAGAGGCGGCTTTGGAACAGATGTACCTAGGAGTGAAAAATTTGACAAGGAGTTTCGGGCTTGACCCGGGGTGTCCTTTTACACGACAACAGGCCTTGCTGCACTCTTTGTTACGGTGCTCTCAAGGGATATGCTTAAGATAATTCACATTTTCTTTACAAACCATTATGAAGGATTTATGAATAAATAATTCCTCAAAGGAAACATTTTTATTATTATGGATTATATTCATAAACTGTTTAATTTATGTTAGGAATTTTACTAGTTTATAATTATGTATTGTGATTCATAAACTAATATAGTATTTTACATTATTTAGAAATTGCGCCTAGTAGAAGGAATGGAAACTGTATCAATGCACGTAATCCGTATTGGGATTTACATCCTACACAAGATAATTATAGTGGATTTGGTGATGCTATTGGTGCTAATCATCTTATCACCATAATGGGACAACTCACTCAGGTTATGAATAATAACCTTACCCATATAAAGAACCCTGATCTACAATGTGGAGGATTGATGTTAGACTGATTCCTAAGGAAACAACCATGAACATTCAATGGGACTATAAATACACTTGTATCTGAGAAATGGTTAAGTTCCTTAGAGAAAATATTTTATGCTTTGGGGAGTAACGAAAGGGAAAACGTTGTCATGGAAGTTTATCGCCTCATGGGAGATGCAGATCAATGGTGGTCATTAATGAAAAACACAAAGGAGTATGAAGAAGTATCAAATATTGAATGGAAGGAGTTTAAAGAGATTTTTTTAGAAAAATACTTTCGTCATGACCATAGAGAAAATATGGAAATACAATTTCTAAGTCTAAGGAAAAAGGAAGATGAGAATGTCACAAAGTATGAGGATAACTTTACAAGGTTAGCAATGTATGCTGCAGATTATATACATAACCCAATGAGTAAGATTGATCAATTTTTTATTGGGTTAACACCATTTCTCCATCGAGAATTTGTCTCACAGTCCTTCTTCTCATATGAAGATATAGTCTCATGTGATATCAAGATAGAAAAATAATTCTCTAAGTCTTACGACTTTAAAGCAAAACAAGAGAAAAAGAGATCTTTTGAACACTCTACAAATAGAAATAAGGGTAAGAAGGGAAAAGTTTAATTTCCATCAAATATTAAATATGAAAAGAAACACACCGGTACTTTCCTGAAGGGAATGCAATTCTGTTAAAAGTGTGGTGAAGAAGGGCACCAAGCTCATGATTTCAAAGATAAGAAATAGGCTGTCAATATTGAATGCTAAAATTGTATAGAAATGGTGCATTATGCAAATGAATTCCCTAAGCGCCAAAGAAACCTACCAAAAAAAAGGAAAAGGTAGAAAGACCAAGATTATGTGATTACTATAGCTGAGGTTGAAGCTCCGAATGACATGGTGGGAGGTAATTTAACGGTTTCCTCAAATTTAACCAATGCTTTATTTGATTTAGGATCATTGAATTGTTTCATATCTTCTTAGTTTTCTATGAAAATTAGATATTCCCAATTTGATTTAACAAGGGAGTTTTCAGTCAAAACTCTTAAGGGAAGTACCATTGCAATAACGTTTTGTGAATCAGTTCCCAATAGGGCATATAAACATGATTTATCTGCTAATCTCATTGTCATACCCATGTTTGAACTTGATATAATACTTGGTAAAGATTGAATTTCGGACCATGATGCGAAAATTTATTGTAAGAAGGAGGTTACAATTTTCGATGATGATAAGGAGTACCTTATCTTTAGAGAAGAAATGTCACTATCTGATTCTTATCAAGATCCACCCCCAGTAGCTCTAATAAATTAAATTATTGGGTAAGAAAAGAATGAAATAACTATGGGTGAGGAAAATAATGTTCAAATAGAGGATGTACCTATTGTGCAAGAATATGTTGATGTGTTTCTAGAGGATTTTTCTGGACATCATCCAGAATGAGAAATTGATTTTTTCCATTGACTTAATTCCTAGTTTGAGGCCCATATCGAATACCCCTTATAGAATGGACACTATATAATTAGTGGAACTAAAGAAACAACTAGAGGAATTGAGTAATAAAAATTTATTCTCCCTAGTGTCTCTCCACGGGGAGACCATGTTCTTTTTGTTAAAAATAATGATCTATATATGAGGTTGTGCATTGAATATAGAGAGATCAATGCTATAAAAATAAAGAACAAGTGTCCCCTACCTCAAATTGATGATTTATTCAATCAACTTCATGGAGCTCAATATATTTCAAAGACTGACCTTCTATCTGGATATCATCAGTTTTGTGTGAAGAAGGAAGACATTCCAAATACAACATTTCACACTAGGTATGAGAATTATGAGTTTATAGTAATTCCTTTTGGACTGACTAATGCACCCTCTGTCTTCATGGATCTAATAATTGTGTTTTCAAGGAATATCTTGATGAATTTTTATTGGTATTTATTGATGATATCCTGGTTTACTTCAAAATCTATGAAGATCATGAAAATCACTTGCGCATTATTCTAAAGACTCTTAGAAGAAATTAATTATATGGGAAGTTTAGAAAGTTTGAATTCTAGCTTCAAGAGATTTCTTTTCTTGGACATATTGTCTCTAAGGATGGAATCTACATTGATCCTTCTAAGACAAGATCAATACAATAATGGCCAGCATCGACGAGTATAATTGAGGTACATAGTTTTATTGGTTTAGTAGGTTATTATCAGCATTTCGTCCAAGATTTTTCCTGATTAGCTAGACCATTAACCAAGATCACATATAAATAGGTCAGATTTTTTTGGACAAAAGAGTATGAAGAATTTTTTGAATAATTGAAGAGAAGATTTACCACTTGAACGTTTAGAAAGACTATATATTAATGAAGTTGTAAGACTTCATGGAGTACCCCTATCAATTATTTCTGATCGTGATCCCTGTTTTACATCAAGATTCTAGAAAAGTCTTAAGAAGGACCTAGATACTGAACTTCATTTGAGCACTTCCTACCACCCTCAAAATGATGGAAATTTTGAATGGACTATTCAAACCTTAGAAGGCATGCTGATATCTTGTTCACTTTACTTTCAAGGTATGTGGGATCAATATTTACCTCTGGTAGAATTTTTCTATAACAATATCTTTCATTCAAGTATTCATATGGTACCATATGAAGCGTTATATGGATAGAGATGTTGTGCACCAATTTGTTGGGATGATGTTGGTGAAAAAAACTCATAGGCCCAGAACTTGTTGAGGAGACAATGGAAAATGTGAAGATTATCCAAAACCATGTCAAAGAAGCTCAAAATAGGCAGAAGAGGTATGCCGATAACCGAAGGAAGGATTCGGAATTTCAAGCAGGAGATCATGTTTTGTTGAAGGTATCTCCATGGAAGGGTGTTTTACGATTCAGTAAGAAGGGTAAATTTAGTCCCATGTACATCAGACCGTTCGAAATTCTAGAATGAATTGGAGTTGTAGATTACCATTTGGAAATGCCTCCAAGTCTCTCCAAAGTTCATGATGTGTTCCACGTATCACTATTGAGAAAATACATGCTTGACCCAACACATGTACTCACCTATGAAGAAATAGAATTGGAACCCGATCTGTTTAATTGTGAAGATCCTATCAAGATTCTTGATACCAGAGAACAAGTTTTGAGAAACCGGATGACACGTCTAGTAAAAGTTCTATGGAGAATCCATAAGATGGAAGAGGCAATATGGGAACCCGAGGAAATTATAATGAAGAACCACCTGAATATTTTTATGCAGTAATATTATAGAAATTTTGAGGAAGAAATTATTTGAAGGAGGGAAGAATGTAACACCCCAAAGCTTCCACAATATGTTTCTCTTTGAATAATGCAATAGACTGTGTTGTATGCAACTTTGAGTTCTAGCACACCACGACCAATCAAACTATCCATTATGAATATTAATAGCCACTTTTTGAATTTTTATAAATTTTATTTTTCAAACTGGACTTCATTTTTGTATTTGGAATATCAAAATTAGCTTAGGGTGAATTTTTGGTATTTTTCTAAAAACATTCAATTTTTGATGAATAATGAAAAACACAACGTTATTGTTTAAAACCGATTTTTTTATTTAGATAATTATTTATTTTATTTAAATAAATTTTAGGTCAAAGTAGATACATAATACCTATATAAGTTCAATTTAATTCATTGGATTCATTTTATAATAAAATTAGATGTATAAAATTTTATTGAATTTTCTAACATCTTTTACCCACATTCAAGGCACATTAGTAAATTTGCATAAAACCAAATTTTACAGCTTATGTGAATTGAATTTCAAAAATCTGAGAGACACAGTTGACATTGTTAAGTAAAATGTTGTTCAATGCGATTAATTTTTTTTTGGTGAATAGTAACTTTTGAATTTTATTTACCACGGTTAAAAGTAAATAGGGTAATTAAAGATAAAAATGATATTATAATCACCCTAACACATGTCCAAATTCTATTGGATAAGTGTATTTCGACCAAAACCAAACTTAGGAATAAAATATGATCCTTTTGGTCTACTTGTATTAGATTAGTGCATTTATTATTATTTTATTTAAAGAAGAGTTAAAAGTGTTAAATTCAAAGTCTAATAACTAAACCATTTTTAATAGGTTATAAAAAAGATAAATTCAACTATAAATATTAATTATATATATAAAAATATTTCCTAAATAATGGTGTTTTATTTATAAATTTTATACATTAAATAATTAAATTTATTTATTACACAATGATGATGCAGTAATTACCTTATTAATGAAATATTAAAATAATTGATATTATAAATATGAAAATAAATGTAAATTGGGACTTTTGATGAATTCCACTAATTTTCTAGGTAAATATTACATGTTAGGGTTGATTAAATAATTTTTTTTCAAAGTGATAAAGTTGTTATGACTTTCACAAAAACAAAATACCAAATAGTGTAAAAATTGACATAAATGAGTTTTTAAAACAAATACTATATTATTGATTGATAAAATATTCCTAAAAATATAAGGTTTATAAAAATGACTTAGATAAAGTTATATATATTAATAATGGATCACTTGGGGTTCTCTTTATTTTTTATAGTAACTTTATTAACCATTTATTATAATAATACAAGAATACATGGTAAAATTTAAACTTTTTAACTAAGAGTTAAATCTAAAAGATAAGGTTAATTTGGTGACCTAAATCTTTATAAAACCTATTGGTTGAGAGGTTTTAGACCTAGATCCACCTTTTATTCTAAATAAATTATTTTGGAGCCATTATAAACCGAATATGATGGTATAATAAAATAATATTTCAAGCTTTACCTAAAGTGACCCTCACCTCTCTTATAAAAGGGTACTTCCCCTTCTCTGAAAATCACACCTCCAAAGCAATTTGGCATGGCCAAACTCTAATCAAATATCCTCCCTACTTCCCTCACTTAAACCAAGTGTTATTACTTTGATCATAAGCCAAACTAAGGAGCCCTTTTGATCAAATCAAAAGGAAGCACCCGAAGAAGAGGTAATAATTTCATCACCTCTTTCTAAGTTCTTTGCTTCTTCCACTTCCTCTTTATTTTTTGTTTACATAACATAATAATAACTCCAGTACCTTATAAATACTATGATTTTATTATAAATATGGTACAACCATATTCATTATTCTATCCATCCTAAGAATGAACAAGTCAACATATGTGCGTATGTACAACTTACCGTCTCCACATCGTGGTGTAGTTTGTTATTCAATACTTAAGTATTTGGATGGGTATAATAATGAGTATAATTGATGTAAATAATAAATATAACATGTTAATTATTATATATATATATTGTATACCACCCAATTAAATAATATTTTACCATCAATAGAATGATATTGATGCTCGTGCGTACGTACAGATTACTGTCTCCACGAACGCGATGAGATTCATTTCCCATCGTAATTGTTCAACAATTATTTTTATTTTATGATTAAAAATAATGTTTAAGAACTTAATATCATTCTTTATATGAATCAAATACTTCCTATCCATGAAAAACATGACTTATGTAATAAAACATATAAAGGAAAATGAATCAGTTAACACCCAGAACTATGATACTACTGAAATATCATTAACAAAGAAATATTAGAAGATCATATATTATATCATATTTATGTATGCGGTTCTTGTATAATTTAATAACAATGATTTCAGCATTATACATGAGGTTAATGTACCCTCTACTAAGTAAGATTACAAGGTAAGGGTTAATTTTACAATCTCTTTATTTATTCGAGGTTGTTTACGTAAATATCTACTAGGAATTCTTTATCATCCACATATGTGTTTCTTAAAAATGTATTTCAAAACATTTTTAATATTTCCTAAAATCTGGGTTAAAGTCATTTATAACCTTGTTTGACTTTTTATAAAATGTTTTTAATGAATCTTTCCATCATTTTCCAAAGAAGTTACTTTATGACCTTTTCTACAAATTAAGGTAAGAATGTTTTTTTAATTTATAAGGAGGTTGCGACTATTTTCTGCCATTATAACACCTTCAATGATTCCATTAAAATATTATATCAATAATTCCAAAAATAAATGTTTAATTTTATAATTATGTGACTTTTAAATGATTTCAAAATAGAAAGAGATATTTCTCTCAAATAGCTTTTATTTCATCTATGTCAACATACTTTGATGGATTTTACATTTGTTTGAA
Source organism: Viscum album (assembly GCA_963277665.1). Classification (NCBI taxonomy): domain Eukaryota; kingdom Viridiplantae; phylum Streptophyta; class Magnoliopsida; order Santalales; family Viscaceae; genus Viscum; species Viscum album. The sequence continues at coordinate 1,592,840,335 of OY728132.1, forward strand.
GTTGATTTATTATGATACAATCTTCCATATTGTATTGAGGGTGTTGTGATATTTTTGATAGTGGATGTGTTATTTTTATACCATTCATGGTTTATTGTTAAAGTATTAATATTTCATATTCTAGTTTTAATACGAATATTTATGTTATGTTTCAACATTTTCATTTGAGGAATGCATTAGACTTAGTAAGTGATGGGTGGAGCCTGCTATAGCTCGTCGATGCATCGGTAGGTCTCATGAGACAAACTAGTTTCTTGGAATAAGGCCTTGACAAAATCTTATTTTTAGTCTTGTCACAAGGCCTTGATTATGTGGTTATGGTGTCCGAAATTATGCATTCCATCATTATGAAATTGGATATTGATATTAAATGTGATTATTCGACTAGTAGAATATCTATGTGAATAAGTAAATGGAATTATTTGATTTATATTTTCCATATTATTTTGAAGTTTAAGTTCAAAGGGCTTATGTTTTACGTCTTATACATTTCCTTAAATGTTTATGCTTATTTGTGATAGTTTCTGCTATATTGTTATCCTTACCGAGCATCTGAGCTCACCCCTTTCTTATGTTTTCTTTTTCCAAGTATGTGAAGAAGTGTATTATGATTAACCTATTGGAATATACCAAAGGATATGAGTGTGTTCAAGGGGGACACAATGTTGTTTTTATTTATTTCATGATTTAATGTTAAACTTATTTATGTTTCTAGTACTTCCAAGGCTACTAAACTGGTTGGTCTTTTAGGACATGATTCCTTGTATCATACCAATGTTATGTAATAATGCACCAACTCTAGGTAAGTCGGGTTAGGGCGTTACATCTACATTCCTTATAATATATTCTATCAATGTCCTTAACAAACGTAGGATTGGTCAGGTTTGTTGGCTATAGATTTTTATGAAGTACACAATATGTATGCTAACTACACATAATGTGACCTATATTTTTCATGGCTTTTCATTCCTTATTTCATGTAATAAATTCATGACACAACTAGGACCCCTTGTTTTCCATTGTGAACATACTTGTACTACACATAGGTTTATTGAATTAAATGATGTGTGGTTTGACAAACTGTGAATCAACCTATCATGTTCAACACAAAATTTTCAATTAATTAATTCCACATATATTTATTACAAGAAGTCCTAAAATAATTCTAGATTCATCTCTGTGTAATTAACATTGGTATAGGGTGTGTACCAATAGGATAAAAACCATGTAGTCTTATGTTATTGAACAAAACCATTGTCACCTCTTGAGGGAGTCCTCAAATGTTCTTCATGTAAATTTAACATTTTCTTGGTTATATGATCAAGAACAAATAAGAAGATTATAAGAATCAATGTTTATATTTTAATAATGAATAACTCAAAAATAAAAAATAAAAAATACATATCATCAGTCAATGATTAAAAAATAATTATAAATTATGTGAGCACTTTGATACCACACAAAGGTTCTAGGCATAACAAAAGTTCCTATTAGGCATATCCAAATCGACTTTTTGTCATAATTGATGAATATTATGATATGTACATGATGAATAAAAATATGTGAAATGAAATTAAATCAAATATTAATTAACTATTACACTATAACCAAGAAGTAAGGATCATTAAATATAATTTATAATTAACTTATTTAGATAAATAATTATCTTGTATTAAAATTATTTATGTATTGATGAATTGGTTGAACACTTCTCAGCATACCATCATTGAGGTGAGTAGATCCAAGTATAGAATCCCTTAGTTAATAATCTACACATGCTCCATGAACCTCTGATAGTTTCTGTAGAGATCTTCAGGAGCTAGTGAGGATGTTATAACACTTGAGTTGTTTAATGTTGATCACAAATAAATCCTTTAAGGTTAGAAGAATCCACTCTAGTTCTCTCTAGTCTTGAGATAGTGGTGGAGGAGGGTCATCATTCATTATTTAGAGAATTATAATAGATAATCTCTCTAGGGATTGAGATAATTTTCTCTAGGGGTTCATTGTGCATAATTATCATTAGGTTTATAAATGATATAATCGGGTTTAAATTCAGTTGGGGTGAGATAAATAATATTTACAAATGGGACCTTGTTAGTTTTATTAATCCTTAATGAACCCCACGTCTAAATAATTATAATATTTTTATTTACATGACATGTCATAAACACACACATAAAATAATTTTTTCCCATGAATAAATAATTTATTCAAATAAAATTTAATATGAAATTTATCACTATACTATTAAACTTAATCTGCTAATCCTCCTCTATGTTTTTACAGGCCTCAAATATTAATTATTTATTTAGTAAAAAATACCACTACATTATTTTCAAATAAATAAAAAATATTATATTCGAAAATACAATGAATAAATATTTATTAAATATTGCTATCATCAAATAAATAAATACTTGTTACCTTACAAAGGAACTAGAATTAATTAATAATATATATTTATATAATTAACAATTACCTTTTTAAATGAATATTTATTTAATTTTTAACTCACATAATTTTCTATTGAATAATTGGTGACCAAATATATGAGATCAACCAAACATGAATAATTATTAATCCATGCATGAAAATAATATTTATTTTATATGTTAAATTCAAGTAGAATTTAACTGAGGTTCTAAATATACTTAGTGTGAGACCCTATAGTCTCCTTTAATAGTGGCATTAGTTTGTTACACCTAAAGTCCAATTTCATCATTTAGAAACATACCATGGAACCCATAGATAAAAAGGTTAAATTCCATAATGAAACAAATCACATGTAAATGTACATTATAAAATATAAACCATTTATCATGATATCTCTATTCAAGTAGGTTGCATAATGGTTTCATCAACCTATGTGATCAATTCTCCTTTCTTTGACTTTTTATAAATGAACTTTCCAATAGGGAACTATGTATATGGAATTAATTAAGTAGTTCCATTCCAATTAAAGGACCTGATTTATCAACTTCCATTCATGAATGTATTATATAAACTCTTTCTCACATTATTCATTAATGAGATATCACTCATTATATATGTAGCATATCCAACCTCACTATGAGAATATGTCATCCAAGTTTTTATCAATACATCAAAGTATGTGACTCTTGATAGCATTAATAATAATAGAAAATTATAAGGACCATTACACACATCTATAGGTAGTAAAAACTAATGACACATATAAATGTGTATTTATTACCAGTGGGTCATGTTCTCATAATCTCATGCTTTGGATATTATCAAGTGCACAAACCATGAGAAAATGTCTCAGATTCTTATGAGTATCCACCCTTGATAGTCTGTATCGTTTTTCCTACAAAATGATATCATTTTTCTATAGAACATATATTTAATAATACTATCATGGAAATTATAGTTTCTCATCCTAGAGGGGTACTTACATGACTTTAAATGTGATAATTACCCCAATGACATTATCATACTAATGTAAAATTGAATAATGATCGTCATTTTCTAAGAAATTAATTAGTATTAAATAATTTTAATATTTCAGAAATATAATGTTTAAATTAGTTGTTTATAGGGCACTAACACCAACAGTTAGCATCATGAGATGCTAGCACATCAAGAAGGATCAAGACTCCCACACATACGTTGTGTGATTTAGCCTAAACCATGGATATAATATAAAGAGGGAATGTATTTTTGATAACCTTATGTGATATTAATAAAAAACATATAAAGATTAAGATGTATAATATAGTGACCCTATCCTTTTACTCATAGGATTATAAGATTTTAAGCATAATTAAATATCAGAGTACAAGCCAAGGATCCTGAAGTCTAGTGTCTTTGAAGACTAGCTACATAATACTTAAAACATGGGACTAAAAAAACACTTATTTATTTAATATTCATAAAGAGATCATAACTTCATTTGAGCTCTTACATATTCACTGGGTACCTATGGATCACATGAACAAAGGGATGAGCTAAAATCCCAATAAGTGATTAAACATAAGAATAAGGCTTTAGCACTAGGGTTAGAGATCTTAACATAATGATATAAAATGGAATATAGAATCATAACATAAAAACATGGGTTCATATAAACTAGAATTCATAGTAATGTGGCAGCAACATAAATCATGACTATAGCATGATCCAAGGATTGTTTCATATAGAGGATCACAAGTTAAGGTTGACCACTAAGACCATTGCACATGGTAGCATGAGTCAAGGCCAACTGCCAAGACCGTTTCACACAATGTCTCATGAGACTAAACTTTACCCAATAAATTGGAGTGATATATGGGAACACCCATATTAACATTTTCATGGATAGTATTTCCACATAAATAATCATATATAATCAATCAGAAATAAACATAAGGTAACCCATGGAGTTAAATGGGTATTACATTCATATCCTAAAGCATAATGAATGGGTGTATTGTAAAAGTGTCCATGAGAGAAATAAATTAAAACATAAATGGAAATTAATAAGGTAAAATAGGTATATTTCATGGTAAGTTATGTAAAACAAAATTGACAACATGTAAGAAGAGTATTTAGTAAATTATTATCATTAAAACATTTTAGTGTGGTTTTAAAGAAAATAGTAAAGGGAATTTAAAATCAAAAAGGGAATAATTTTTTTTATAAAACCAGAAGTGAAACAAGAATTTTCTCATAATAAAAATGACAATTTTATAACAAAAAATGTATCTTAAAAAAAATGGTAGAGTGCACTTTAAATTGGGTAAAAATTTGGGAAGTTACCTTAAAATGAGTTTGCTTATTGGGAAGTATCGAGGTGGGAATCACTAAAAAGAGTGTATATCCCCAAAATAGAATGAGGGATGGATCTTGAAAAATGATTTTGGAGCATATAAAAAGTATTTATAAGTTTTACATAAAAATAAAAACAACTTTATTTGGGTAAAAATAAAGATAGAGCAACCCGAAGGAATATAGGCGGTTCAGGTAGAATCCCTTACAAAATATCGGCATGGTATCAGGTGTACTTAGGAGGTCTTAATGAGAGATAAGGGGATTTATAATATTTTATACATCAATAGGAAATTATGGGGAAGGTGAGAAATCATACCCCATCATTATTAATTATACGTAAAAGGGCATAACATAGAGGAGATTCTTGAATAAATCTGAGAAAGAGAGGATCCCTTAACTCAAGTCTGATGGTGTTCTCCCCTTGATATTAATGACCCTAATAATAAAATTAGGTTCATTAATTAATAATTCAATAACCTCTTTTACATGTAAATGATTTAGTATAACCTTTTTTAGTTCATTCATAACCTTTTAGATTGGTTATGAGGTTCAATTTCATTGTTTGTGTCTGTTTGTTTCATGTTCGGTTTACATATATACATGAATGAAGAAACATGTATTGTGAGAGTGATTGTCCCTAATTGAAGTTATATTATATTAGTGAACATACATAAGATTACATGGTTGTAAATTTAATTTTATTACTTGGAGTGAATGTGAATCATTATATAAAACACTAATGATAAACTCTTGGATTAATGTGGGGATTTTGCTCACAATTAACTTGTTTTGTATTATTATTTTACATCATGAATTTATAAGGATTAAATAAAAATACATATATTATGATATTTTTCAACCATTAAAATGGTTTCATGACCAGTCTAGAATATGGTAAAGTAAATTGAAAACACGTCGTCCTTGAATGTGATAAATCAACACATCTCGGACGATATTTTCATTTGTAGAATAAAAGGAGGGGGAGGGAGAGATTATGATAAAATATACCATTATAATAATATAATTATAGTACATATATGTTACTATAGTTACCATACCATTTTGGTGAAGGTAGGTGAGTAAGTAAATAAGAAAAGAAAAGAACTTGAAATAAAATAAAAGAATCGAAAAGAGGGATTTACCTCTTGAGTTTATCTCCTTTGAGAGACTCTTAAGTAGAGAGGATTTGGTATTTTGAGGTTACCAAGGGCTGTTGGACATGGGAATGATCTTGGGGAGTGATTTGGGAAGAACTTAGGCAAGGAAAAAGGCTTGATAGGAGTGAAGAGAATAGGGGAGTGTGGGAGGTTTTTATAGTGGATGAGAGGAGTGAATTTTGAATATTTGATTCATTATTTAATTATTTTTCTCAAGAAAAGCAATATTGTTTGATGATTACAACCAAAAATAGTAATAAGTGCATGTGTGTTCTAACTAATGACCATTTATATCATCCATGACTCAAGAATGATGCATAAATTCATTTTTTGGCATTTATTGTGAATTATCGTATTTTACTATTCATAAAAAATTCATATATTTTAGAAAAATCCCAAAAATTCACCCTAAACATTTATTGATGTGTAGAATCCAAAAATGAAATCCATTTTTAAAAAATAATTTTCTAAATATGATTTATTTATTTTTTAAACAAAATCATAATTTATTCGGAATAAAACAACATTAAAACTATAACTTGTTTTATAACAGCTTGAGAAATTAATCAAGGTCCCATAAAATTATCTTAAAACCATAAGATAAAAAAATAACAATTTATTATTAAATTTTATGAAAATTAATTTCTATTTTAAATTATTAAATTAATCCTAAAATTTTAATTAAAATATTTATGACAAAAAATACTAATACTTATACTATGATTGTTTTTTCACTTATAAGATGTCTAAATTGTATTTGTACATTAATGGGAAAAGTTTCTATTTTTTTGGCCAACTTACTATTCATCACTATTCATTTCTATTCATAAGGGTATGTAACTATTCACTAGGTTATGTTACTATTCATAAAAAACTAAGTTGATTCTATCATACTCTAAACATCTTACTGAATGCAACCTTGTATGCCGTATTTTCAAAATTCAAAACACAGGAGTGACAAAATTATGTTTAAAGGTCACATAGTACTTAATAGTTCATTGTGTTGTGATTTCATGTGATTATATGACATATTTAAAAGAAATGAATTTCCATTGATAAAACATTGGGTTATTACATATAATAAGATCTTTGGTGTAAGGTACACACATTATTCACAGTGTTCTTTAATTTATTATTCTACACAGTTTTATTTTTCTATGCATGGGTGATCTTGGGTATGGGATAAAATTACCTATGCATGTTCCAATAACTGTAATTAGACCCTAAAAAAAATACCTTTGGTGGTTTCATTGTAATACCATGTTTTAGGTTTGTGAAATATTTCTTGAAGTGAAGAATAAAATGGAAAATAGGGAATCACATATTAAATTTTTGGAAATTCTGTATAAAATGGTTTAGCTTTACATAGCTGGGATATATAAAGGTAACTAATGAATTACCTTTATGTGAAGGGTTTAGATAAAGGTAATATGAAACTTAACTTTATGTGAAGGGTTTACATAAAGGTAGTCCAAAACTTACTTTTGCATGAAGGGTTTACATAAATGTGCTCAGAGACTTAACTCTAGGTGAAGGGTTCACGCGAAGGTAATATGAGGCTTACCTTTATGTGAAGGGTTTACATAGAGGTGTGAGTATATATATATATATATATATATATAAGGAGTATCCTTATGTAATGGTCACATATATTTCCTTTTATGTAGAAGGGTCTGCATTAAGGTCACTTAGGTTTACATTTACGAAAAATGAAAAATGTGATTTGAATCAAGGTAAATAATGTTACATTTACACAAAAAAAACAGATTCTTGTGTAAGTGTAAACAAAAAAATTCAAAATTTTATATTTTTTTACGTTTGATTATAATTTATATTTTTTTTATAATTTATAATAAAAGGTATTATGGGAATATTTATTAATCTGTAAAGTGTTAATTAATTAATAAATTATAAAGGGTTTAAAATTAATTAATAAATGTTTATGAAACTTTTAAATATTCCTTAAATATGAAATGTTAATATTTAGGTACCTTTTAAATAAATTATATAGAATGTATTATAATATATAAATAAAAATGATTATTTAGAAATCAGAAGATTAATTTATTAAGTGCTTATAAATTAAATAATTAAATCCAAAATATAAAGTTGTTTATATTTTATTTATGAATTTTTCATATATACTTAATTTGAATTTTCCATTTTAGATAAAATTATTTAGGTTGTTATTTTAATCACATAAAAAGGATTTTTGATTATTGATATGATCAACGTTTAAATAATCATTAAATATGTGATATTTAGATCATGTAAAATGTTTACATAATAGAAATAGGATTATAATGTTTTTATAATTCATGATAATATCGAATATTTAAAATTTCATATAATGAATAATATGAAAGAGTTTATATATTTATTTAATGTTTATATATTTTAATTGTTAATTTATTTAAAAGTTCATTGTCTATTTTATTCATAGTTATAAACTATTGATATTATGAAACATGTATTCTTTAGTTTAAATGTTAAATTGATTCTTGGAAACAGATCCTTGCATCACATGCAAGGTATGAATATGAATTTAGTTTTTCATCGACTATAACTTCAAGTTTTAGTTGAAATTATGAGCTTAAGAATAATTTTTTAATATAGTTTGTGCATATTACGTGTTAAAGATATCATGCATTTAATTTTCTCTTGAGTAAAGTCTCCCCAGGTAGAGGGATTTGGGGTTTGACAACCCACTATCCTGAAGTATTAAACCATATTTATAATGGTGAATGAGGTTGGATATCTATTGCTTTGGGATTAGTCACATAAATATTTTCAATTTCATATAATTGCATGAATTAATATAAAGAGTTCATATACCTGATTAATTTTTTTCTTTTGGATATATATGAATATGTTTGAATTTTAATTTTGGGTTTGTAAAACAAACTGTGCGTCGTGTAAAAAGTTACACACAAATATGGTTTGAACATATTGGTTATGAAAACCAATATATTTCATGCACTTTATCTCACAATTTATTTCATAATGATACACTAAATAAAGACCTAGAAGATCATGAGGCCTATTGTATTTTGGTAATTAGGTACATATCATAAAAACTTGAAACAAAAATACAAATACATAATCTAAATCTCTACAACATGCACTTAAATGTCCTTAATCTTCTAAAACTGCACGAGATAACCTAGGGATGTAAATAAGAAAAGAATGATATATAAATCCTATAAAGGGAATAATCAAAGAATGAAATGATCAAAGTGATAAATGTAATTCAATAGAAATATAGACGTAATATATAAGGGGTTATAATTATAAAATTGAACATCAAATAATGATAAAAATATTATATGATAAAGGCAACATGGGAATGTGGAAACAATATAAAACTTGACATCATAATAATAAGTCAAGGATAACCACTGAGACATCATAATATAGCATGATTAGGATAAAATCCCATGCACCATACCTAATATATCATGAGATAAAAAAATTACGCAATGCATTGGAGGGATATATAATTCTGGTCCCACCCATCACATTTATATCATGTACATGCATAAGTGTGCCACATAGATCATTCAACATAGGATAATATTTTTTAACATTTAATCCATTTATTAAGGAGTTCAAGTTAAATACATAAAAGTACCCAATAAATTAATTATAGGAACATCTAAGTGGGTACTATTGAGTGTAAATGGGGGTGGGTATTCACTGCAAAAATGTTTGTCATAAAAAATCATAAGATAATTTTGGTAGCATAACTAGGGTACATAAAGATTAATGGAAGGGTTAAATGAGAGTGAAAGGGGTGTAATATAACTTTAAAATCATAAATATAGTAAGATGGATGTGTAATAACATATCCCAATATGAAAAATTTGGAATCAAAAGCCATAATATTAATAAGGTACTTGAATAAATAGTAGGAGAGGATCCCTTACCTTGAGAGGGTGGTAATTAAAGTGTTGGAGGATACTATTAATAGATGGGTTAAACTTGGGAGGGTTATATAGAGTAAATTGAAGAGTAAATTCATGATCCAAGGGTTTTGAGTGAATAAGAATCATATTTTGGATGAGTTTTTATGGCAAAAAAGAGGGGAATACTTTATCAATTTCCAAACTTCGTTTTCGGACTCTATATGACAAATTATTTAAAACCAAAAACAATCCCATGGTTTTTACCCTAGTTTTGTTCCAAAGTGGAGTGGGTTTCATTACTTTATATAGATAAGAACCAAATTCATTAAAATAATACCCTTGGTGATATGGAGGTGAGTCATTTTTATAAAGAATTAATTTTAAAATCTTAGAATATAATATAGGTATTTGAGGATTCATCAAGGGTTTATAAAATTAGTAAAATAACTTAAAAAACACATTATTTTAAATTATAAACATAATTTTTTCTATTTATAATCTTTATTGTATTTATTACCTCACTTTTTTTATTTTATGATGTTATAATGTGTACCATATAATTATACCATATTTAAATTTTACCAAAAAATTCAACTCTCTCATAAAATGATGACAAATTCACTATTGAATAATTTTAACATGATGATTTCAAAAATAAAATTTATTTTATGAAAATAATTTTCTAAATATTATAATGTTTACTTTTAAATAAAAATCCCCATTTATTGAAATATACTGGTTTTCTTACAATAAATTTTTTTTTACCCTTACAAAAATTAAATTTAACTTCATAAGATAATGTTATAATTTATATTTAATAAATATTATTTCATAATAATATTTTATTCAAATAAAATTTATTTCATAAATTCTTAAATTCCTCAAAAAATTTGTCTTGACTGAAACAACATATTTCCAAATAATATAATTATATTTCATCGTATCAATATCTTTTTTATCAAGCTTATTATTTAATAATTTTAAAGTAATAAAAGATAAATATAATAATTATTTTATTAAAATTAATGAATAGAAAAATTCATATTGTTAGGGTCTAGATACATATCCCTTTATTACACCAGTGAATTCCCAAAGGGTAAGGTGTGTGAATGTGAGATTTTCTTGGGATTGGTTTGGTGAACATTGTTTTGGCCGTGATCTCAACGAGTTTGAACTTATCCCATAAAAGATTTTTCTCATACTTTAGTTGTTGTGTCACTACTTGGAATTAGTTAAGAGAAAATATCAGTGATGTTATCTCCCTTAGAAGCTCTGATATATGAGCTTAATATTGTACAATCGTCTTGGAAGAGGCCATCACTTCCTTTTTCCATGTCAATTGGATTTAAAATCTTATATATATATCATATGATCACCGTATAACAACTATAATATCAAAATTTACGATTCCTAATGGTATTTTAAATCTAATTGGATATAAATTATAAGGGTTGAAAATAACCAAATTAGTTAATGTGTTTTATTATACATTCATATATTTATATGGTATTAATCATTTAAAATGAATTTCATTTTTTAAATTTTTCATTGTTACATTATTCCCCCTTTAATATTTTCACCCTAAAAATTTGATTCGTACACTAAAATAGAATAGGTTAATTATGTTGCAACACCTCTTCTAGTTCCCATGTCACTTCCTCAAGCTTGTGGTTCCACAACAATAATTTGAATAGCCGAGTTTTCTTATTTTATAGAACTTTGTCTCTATGATCTAAGAACTCCAATTACTACTGATGGTATCAAATATCATTTTATAATGGAAATATCTTTGGATTTAGTTTATGTGAGAGGTATAGTATGTACTTCATTATGAGAGATACATGGAACACATCATGTTCTTGAGATAGGTTGGGTGGTAGTGTCAGTCTATAGACTACTGCTATAATGCGATTTATAATCTCAATGGGGATGATGTATATTTTACTAAACTTTACCTTCTTCTCAAACCTCATTAATTTCTTTAGCAATGATATACTATGGGAAAATTTATCTCTAATCTCAAACTCTAGACCCCTTAGATGATTAACATCATATATTTTCTATTGAATTTGAGTGGTTTACATATTATGTTGAATGGTTTTAACTTTCTCAATCATCTCCTAGATAATACCTAGTCTCATCAGCTTTCCCTCTCTAACTTCATCTTGACATGTTGGAGTCTGAAACCTCTTCCCAAGTAAATGCTCATAATATTCTATTTTAATGCTATAATGGAAACTATTTTTATATCATAACTCTACTAGGGGAGTTTATTGAGCCTAAAATCCACATAAATCTATTTAACATGATCTCAGAATATCCTCTAGAGTTTAAATTGTTCTCTCGGACTACCAATATTCCCAAGGGTGATAAGTAGTGATGAAGATCAGTTATTTATCCAGTGCTTGTTGAAGGATTATCTAAAACCTCTAGGTAAACCTCAGATCTCTATCAGATACTATAGATTGTGCTACCCCATGTTGTCTTACCACTTAACATATTTATATCTTGGTGAGTTTGTAAAGATATAAATCTTCCATGATAGAAATAAAATACGCTAACTTGGTAAGATGATTGACTACCACCCAAATGGAGTTATTACCTCCAGGTGTATTGGGGAGTCCTATTATGTAATCCATGGTTATGTTTTTCTATTTCCATACTAGTATGGGAAATTGTTAAATCAAACCCTTAGACTTCTATTATTTGACCTTGAATTGATGCCATAACAAGCATCGAGATACAAATTTTGGAATCTCCCTCTTTATGTTATCCCACCTGAATTTTTTCTTCAGATCTATATACATCATTGTGATTTCTAGTTTAGTAGAGAAGGATAAACTATATGTATCATCCAGAAGTTACCTCATCAATTTTTTGTTTTTATGGGACACATATCCCAGTTTCAAAACTCATAACTCTATCTTTAGAAAATTTTAACTCCATAATATTTGATACCATTTTCTATAGAACCTCATCATCCTTATAATCCTCCTTGATCCTCTCAAGAATATATGGTTGAGAAGTAATTTGTGAAAGCTATGATGAATATACTTTTTAGTAAGTCCAAGAATATTGGTTCCCTTTTAATTCTCATCATGGATAGGGTTTTATGATTCTTTATACTCAATGAATTTTACACTTTGTTCGCCTTCCTAAGATGTAAATTGATTGAACAATTATAATCCATGATCAAATCTAACCACATTTATTAGTAAAAATTGAGATACATTTGAGTGAATATATACTCTAGGTTTTTATGATATGTATACATGTCACCCTTCTCCTTATAGAGATAATGTCACCAAATATTCAACCAAAGATCATTATAGGAAATTCTAGATCATGTCTTGGGTAGTTCTACTCACAAATCATTAATTAGTGTGAGGAATTGGCTATCACTTTTTCATCTTGCACGAGTAATCAACATAATCCATTTTTTAATGCATCACTATTGATCAGAAATACTTCCCCAATAGTAGGTAATATGAGAATAGGTATAGAGATTGTAATTTTCTTTATCTCTTTAAATATTTATTCATATTCACAATTCTAGAAAAAATTCCCCCATTTATAGTTATCTTAGTTAGTGTGGTTGATAATTGTGTAAACTTTCTCAAAAATTCATGATGGAACCCAAATAATCCATGGATACTATGGATTTTTATCATAGAGGTTGGTCTCAGAAATCCTTCAACTACCTATATGTTTTAAGGATCCACATGCATCCCTTTTTTTATGATAACATGCCCTAAGAATGTTACTTGTTCTTGGTATAATTTTTATTGAGAACTAAAACTCTTGTTTAGGAGGAAAACCATTCTATTATTTTGGGAACATTTTCTCTCACAATGGATAGGTCATCAAGGATGATCTTTTCCTCAGTCTAAATTATTTTAGCTAGACATGATTTAACTTAAGGCAATAATATCCATGCTTGAAATGATAAGTCCAATGGAGATCCTAATCCCCCTTATACTTGTATAGAATCCGAGGGTGATTCAAGGTATGGAGGGTGAATTCCTTTTCCCAGCAATTTATGTTGTATCTATATAATGAAAACCAATCCATATATAGGATAACTTTAAATTATACTAAAGGGAGAATGATAATTTTTTAAGGAAGTTAATTACCACAAATATTAACTTATGATACAATTATCATAGAAGTTTTCCCTGATGATATCAAATCATTTGTGGTAGTGACTCGATGTTCTTAGAAAACTTACAACATATGATATCTTGGGATAAATAGAAATACAATAATACATATAAACCTCTATAGTAGAGGTTATGTGTACTTAAATAATCATGATCCATCTCAGCATATGACTGTACTTTTTCCCTTGTGCTCGAAGATTGTTGGTGCTCATCATTCTTGTTAACCCTTGTAATAGATCATTTTATAGGATAATGTGGAAGTTCCCCAGATTTATTATAACACCCCAAGGTTTTAAAAATAAATATAGAATTCAATTTTATAATCTATCCATTAAACACAAATCTGCCTCTTTTATGTTTTGAATTTCGAAAAATGGTCATCTAGAGTTGTGTTCAATAAGTCATTTAGAGTCTGATAGAACAAACTTGATTTTTCGGGAATAGTAACATACCCTTATGAATAATAATATGAATAGTAATATGACCCTTATGAATAGTAAATAATAATATTATTTTATTTTCTTAATTCAATAATAAAATGGGATCTTAATTAGTTTTTCAATGAGAAATAAAATTAATTGCACTTTAAGATTGTTATTTTTCGAATTAACTATGACCTTATTTAAAAATTAAATTAATAATATTTAGAAAATTATTTTTGAAAAATGGATTTCACTTTTTAATTCTACACATCGAAAACTGGTAGGGGTGTATTTTTTGGATTTTTCTAAAATACATGAATTTTTCATGAATAGTAAAAATACAGTTTTGAGTTTTCGGTAGTTTAATGACATCATAATGATGTAATAATTAAATATAAAAGTATGGTCGAATTTTGTATAGTAACTTGTGTTATGAGGTGTCCCAAGTGGCTAAAACCATGGGCAAATACCATGGGCAAGCCCATGGTTTGGCAAAAAACACTAATGAGGTGCCCCTTAGAAATTATTAAAAAATTACCTCTCTTTTTCTATAAATACCCACTCATACATTCATTTTATTTCATTCCAAATCCCCCATCCTCGAATATCTGGTGGTTTTACTTCTCTATGAGTCCTCCCATGTTGTCCCTAATCCCCCAAGGTCCCATACTTCAAGATCTAGGAGTTATTCTACAAGGTTAGGGAATCCTTCATTCTCATCTTTAAGTCGACACTTCTTTTATGTTAGCTATTCGAAAATCCTTTCTCATATGTTGGGGTTTAATTTTATTTATTCTTCTTACTATACTTTTTATTTCAATATGATGAGATACCCTTTTGTTCTCATCATTTTATTTTATGAAATTTTAAGTAACGCTGTTAGGCTACCGGATTTTCATAAGGGATATCTTAACTTTTCTTTTATTTTCAAGTTCATCTCTTTTATTTTTCTCTCCTCACCTCCTCTGTCCAAATGATCATGATAAGTCCAGTATCATCTATATACTATAATTATATCATGTGAATGGAAGAACCATCATAAATATTCTTACTCCCTCCCTTTTATTTTTTATAAATGAAATCAACGTCCATGAGGTTCCAATTTATAGCCTTCATGGACGATGAAGTTTTGTTCTTTAATTTATTCTTCATTACTGGTCATGAAACCATGTTTATGGTTTAACCAGACTATAAAATATGTATTATAACACAATTAATATTCAGTAACTAGACTATAAAATATGTATTATAACATAATTAATATTCAATTTCTTCTTCATATTTTTTCTTTACAAGCCATTATGAAGGAGTTAATGTAAATTTTTGCTCAGAGGAACCATGTTTATAAGATTAGTTATGCATAGAATTTCAATCTATGTTGAGTGATTTTCTATTTGATATTAATAAACTAATCTATTGTATCTCATTATTTAGAAATGGCATCTAATGGAAGAAGGGGAATCAATACTCATGGGCAAGGTAGGGATCTCCCTATTGAGTAAGTCAACACAGTCAATGTTGGAGCAGATCAGATCATGACCATATTAGGACAACTTACTCAAGTTGTAAAGAATAACTATTCAATACCTGTGTTGGATCATTTCATGCGGTAGAAGCCCCCATCTTTCAGCAGGAATACTAATCCATTGGTTGCTGAGCAAAGGACCAAGTCCTTGAAAAGATATTTATGGCATTAAGATGCAATGAAAATGAAAAGGTAGTACTGGTAGTATATTTTATTAAGGGATATTCTCATCAATGGTGGTCCCTGATTCAATATTCCACGGAGGAAGAATAAATAGAGGATATGGAATGAAGGACTTCTAAGGAAATATTCTTCGAAAAATATTTCCCACCCGAGCAAAGAACCGAAATGAAGAGGGAATTCCTTGGCTTGAAACAAAGGGAAGAAGACAGTGTTGTAGAGTATGAGGCTACATTCATAAGGCTAGACAGGTATGCCGTGGATTATGTACATGACTCAGTGGACAAGATTGATCATTTCTTTTAAGTTCTTAAGCCAAGTCTTCGAAGGTCACTAGATTCTCAGTCATTTTCATCATAAGATGAAATTGTATCAAGTTCTATCAAAACTGAGAAGGAATTTGATAGATCAAATTTTTTCAAAGGAAACCAAGATAAGAAGCAGTATTCTGATAAAAAGGAAATAGAGAAGCACCAAAGAAGAGAAAGGGAATGAATAGTTTCCCATTATGCAAGAACTGTGGAAAGAATCATCTCGGGAAATGCTTGAAAGGCATGGGAGTCTGCTATAACTACGACGAAAAGTGTCATAGATCTGATGAATGCAAGGGGAAGAAAAAATTCAATGATATTCAATGCTAAAATTTCAGAGAGATGGGACACTATGAAAATGAGTTTCCTAATCGCCAAGGAAACATTCCTCAGAAAAGGCCAAGAGAGCAAGGGAGAGCCTATAAGATTACAACCGCAGAGGTTGAAGTTCCAAGTGACTTGGTGGTAGGTACTTTAATTGTTTCCTCAAACTTAGCCAACACTTTATTTGATTCTGGATCATCGCATTCATTTATATCCTCTCAGTTTTCCAAGAAAATTAGATATGTCCAATTTAATTTAAGAAAGGAGTTGTCAGTCAAAACTCACATGGGATGTATCATTGCAACAAAGGGATGTCGACTAGTCCCCCTCCAAACACCAAAATGTGCTTTAGTTGCTAACCTTATCATCATACCCATGAATGAATTTGATATAATTCTCGGTATGGATTGACTGTCAAATTATGATGCAAGGATTTATTGCAAGAAAAAGGAAGTTACAATTTTTGAAAATGGTGTGGAATCTCTTATCTTTAGAGCGGAGACTTCGCCATCTGAATATTATCTAGACCCACCCCCAGTAGATCTATTGAATGCAATTGTTGGAGAGGAAGATAACCCAATATCTATGGGTAGGGAAAACAATATTAAAATTGAAGATATTCATATAGTGAAAGAATACATTGATGTGTTTCAAGAGGATTTACTTGGACATCATCCTAAGTGAGAAATTGAGTTTTCCATTGACTTAATTCCTGGTGCAAGACCTATATCAAAGACCCCACATAGAATGGCTACTGTGGAGTTAATTGAGCTGAAGAAACAAATAGAAGAGTTGAGTGACAACAAATTTATTCGACCTAGTGTTTCTCCATGTTGAGGCCTAGTCTTGTTTGTAAAGAAGAAAGATGGATCCATGAGGCTATGCATTGATTACAAAGAAATCAATGCTATTACAATAAAGAATAAATATCCTCTACCCCGGATTGATGATTTATTTAACCAAATTCATAGAGCTCAATACTTTTCAAAGATTAACCTTCAATCTGGATATCATCAGTTGAGTGTGAAGAAAGAAGACATTCTGAAAACAGCGTTTTGAACCAGGTACGAGCATTACGAGTTTACAGTAATGCCTTTTGGATTGACTAATGCACCCTCTGTCTTCATGGATATAATGAACAGAGTTTTCAAGTAATATATCGATGATTTTTTAGTGGTATATATTGTTGATATCTTGGTATACTCCAAAATCTACGAAGATCATGAAAATCACTTGCGCATTATCTTGAAGACTCTTAGAAGACATGAATTATATGGGAAGTTTAGCAAGTGTGAATTCTAGTTTCAGGAGATTTATTTTCTTGGAAATATTGTCTCCAAGTATGGAATCCTAGTTGATCCTGTGAAGACAAAGGAAATCCAAGATTGTCCCTTTCCAACAAACATAACCTAGGTACACAGTTTTATTGGCTTAGCAGGTTATTATAGGCATTTCGTGCAGAATTTTGCCCGACTGGATAACCCGCTAATGAAGCTCACACATAAAGGGGTTAAATTTGTTTGGAAAAAAGATTGTGAATAATGTTTCAAAGAACTGAATATAATATTAGTCAATGCTCCTATATTGACTCTGCCATCAGGGAATGACGTGTTTGTTATTTATAGTGATACTTCAAAGAAAGGACTTGGTTGTGTCCTTATGCAAAATGATATGGTTATTGCTTATGCATCACGACAGATAAAAATTCATGAGAAAAACTATCCTACTCATGATCTTGAGTTAGCTACTGTAATCTTTTCTTTGAAGATTTGGAGACATTATCTCTATGGTGAAAATGTGAGATTTATACTGATCACAGGAGTTTGAAGTATATTTTCTCACAGAAAGAACTCAACATGAGACAAAAGAGATGTCATGAACTACTCAAGGATTATGATTGTAACAACCCGAGATTTTATAAGTTACATTATTTTTAATTTCATTCATATCTTCTGTTGTACGATACACCAAGATTACCTTGCGCTATAAGCAACACCGTATTAGCTTGCAGTATACGCAACATTATTCTTGAATCGTGTTACAAACAATTTTGATAATAGTTATTCTACGCAATATTGACTATATATATATATATTCAATGTATAAATGAAATATGGTTGGATTCTGTTATAAGAAACAACAAAGAATTCTTTCACAACATGCAACCCTGACTTGGCTTGCATTACACGCAATCACGACCTTCCTCGATAGCGTGTGTTGTACGCAATACCGGGTTTTACTAAACAACGATATATTATTATAATATTATTATGAACTAGCCGTTATGAATAGTATTAACTAAATTTTGAATTTTATAATATTATTATTAATCTTACACATTTTCTAGAACATGGTATAAGAACAAAATAATTTTTTCGGGTAAAATTAATATTTTTCAAAAAATGCAGTTTTGCCGCCTTTTGATGGCGCACCCACTTTAAATCTAGTTTTTGACATGTTTATAAGTTAAATTTTACAAAATAAAATTATTCTTTGGAATCAATAAATAAAAATTCACTTTGGATAAATTTTTCATTTTATTCTGACGACTTTCATATTTTAATGAATAGTAAAAACACGCTATATTTTAATTAAAAACAGCTTTTTTAATCGTAATATCTTATGTGGTTAAATTATAATATTTAATGGTTTTAAATTATAAATAGAATATATTTTTACCATTTAATATAATGTGTGTCATTATCATTGATTTTACCTTGAATTCGTATGATAAATCAATTCAATCTTTTGCAATGTTTTAAAGAAAAACCCGTTTTCTTTCGACAACGGGATTAATTTTAATTTAATTTCTGCAACTTTTTTGTATTGAATTTGAAAAAATGGATTTCATATTTGGAATAAGTGGGTCCAAATTATGTTAATAAGCTACTTTTTATTTTTGGGCATTGTGAATAGTAACTACGGTAAATTTTATTTACTATAGTTAAAGGTAAATCGGGTAATTAAGGGTAAATATATGATTATAAAATTACTCTAACACTTGGAAAAATCCGATTGGATGACTAAAAGTCGACCCATATCACCTAAGGGTCGGATTATATTCATTTAATGGACTTTGTTTCATGAAAATAATTTAATTATTATTAAAACCAAAGAAAGTGACAACATGTCACTCTCTTAAATACTATAAGTATAATAATTTTAAGTTAGTGATAAACTTAATGAAACTTATAACATTAATAGTCTACAGAAATCTAAAAAAATTATCTACATCATGAGAATTTATTTAGAATTTTTTGGGATTAAATAATTTTCATTAATTGTGACACAATAGTGATGCATAAATTATTTATCTAGTGAAAAATCAAGAATATAGTTTTTATTAAACTAATAGTGACCTTAAAGGTCACAAAACCCTGACCAAAACTTATTGGTAATGTAAATTTAAACTATAATCATCCAATGGTAGAATATTTGACCATTTGGAGTCTTATACAAGCAATTATGACACTTATATTATTTTATTTTAAATGATTCCAAAGCTGTCACTTTCATAATTTAATAAATATAACAATTTAACTATTGTGATTTTAAGATGATAAATTCGAGTAAAAGTATAATTATAAAATTTAATAGATTTTTCTTCATCATAGGATTTTATTGTTAATTTTTATGAAACATATAGGTATATTAAATAATTATACAAAAATGTTGTAGTAATTATTTTATTAAGAGATAAACCAAATAAATGGTTTTAAAAATAATAAAATAAATATTATATGAACTATTTAATGTGATACACTAATTTTATAGATACATATGACCTTTTATTAATCTATTAAAGCTTTTAGTTCGAACATATCTTCTGTATATATTTTATTTAAATTCAGATAAATGAATAGTGTCAAAATTGACACTATTGTTATTTTATAAAAATAACATATTATAAAATTGTTTAAAAATCACAAAATATTTAAAAATTATAAATTTATATTTATATGGTCTATAATGTTATAAATTAAACAATTATGGAATATTCACAACAAATAAGTAATTATTTTTTATAATTTAAAATTTAGAATTTTATTACCACAAATAAACTTAAATAGATTAAATAAGGATAAATCAAAATGATAAGGTTTAAAATAAGATCCAAACATGTCTAAATTTGATTGGTTGATGAGATTAAAACCCTATCTCATATAATCTTTGAATATGAGTCATTTTTGGAGGTTTTTAAGTGGGGTTATATTTATTATAAATTAATATTTTTAAGAATTCCAAAGGTGCCCCTCTCCTCCCTTATAAGAGGGCACATCCTCCCTGTCCTCCTCACACCAATTTGAGCCTTCAAGCTCAGAAAACCCCTGAAACATTATCTTCTCCACTTCCCTAGAAACATCCTAGAGGTTCTGGTCTACTTCAAAGACCTATTTTAGTGCCCTAAAAGGAGGTCCCAAAGAGGCGCTTTGAAGATGAGGTAATGTCCGTTACCGATTCTTTCAACTTTATTTCTTATTCCACTTCTTCTTCACATGTTGTTTAATTATGAAGTAATAACATCAGTATCACTCATATACTGATATGT
The DNA here is from genome assembly GCA_963277665.1 of Viscum album. Taxonomy (NCBI): domain Eukaryota; kingdom Viridiplantae; phylum Streptophyta; class Magnoliopsida; order Santalales; family Viscaceae; genus Viscum; species Viscum album. The sequence continues at coordinate 1,592,861,641 of OY728132.1, forward strand.
TATTGTAAGTATGAAACAACCCTATTTCACCATCTATCCATCCTACGGAAAATGAAATCACCGCGCGTGCGTACGTACGGAATACCGTCTGCACGCCGTGGTGTAATTTATTTTCCACCACCACCTTACTTGGATGGATATAATGGTGTAAATAATAACTATATATGATTATTTTAAAGTTATATTGATTCTGAGATAGTATACATACACTCCAATATAGTCCCACGATCATGAGAACGATATCATCGCTTGTGCGTACGTACGGACTACCGTCTCCACGACGCGATGAGATTCATTCTCCACGTTAACCATTCATGAATGATTATAAAGTATATATAATTAGTAATCATGAAATATATGACATAATAATACTGGATTTATGTGTATATATATGTATGTAATCTACTTAATTCCATTCAACTCAATAAGGAAACGAAAACAGCGTTCATGCGTACGTACGACCTACCGTCTCCATGAACGATGTATTTCTTTCCATTTACTGATCTATTATATATATGTATATTCTGAATATATATTATATATAAATCATGTTTTACATTCTGGATTTAAGTAATCATGATCTAAGTAATCATATGAATAATTACAAGTTAAAACACGAACGACAAATGAGATGATTTTACCCAAAACTCTCTTTAACATGGAATTTAAAAAAGAACGGGTAATATAAAGTCATAAGTGAACCATATATGATATCATAACAATGAGTATGATTCTGGAATAAGTCAATGACATTATTTAAATCATTATACAGGAGGTTCGGATACTTACGAAGCAAATCGGACCTAAGGTAAGTGAAAATATCACAATCTCATTTTTATCCGAGATTGTTTATAGTTTGGTATTTACTGGGGTGTATTTTATCATCCACATCCATGTTTCCTCAATATGTAATGTTATTTCCATCCACCTACAATTGTTTAAATCCAAATTTACCCTTCGGTGAGTTTTTAGTAAAAGATATGAAAGGAATCTTTTGTCGTTTTTCGTATGAGGTACTTTTTGACTTTTCCGACAAAAGTACGAGAAGAATGTTTTTTAACTTATACGGAATGAATGGATTTTTAAAAGATTATTTCCAAGAAGCTTCCTTTACAAGTTTTAAAGTTTATTTTTAATCAACTTCTTTTAGTTTAAAATTGTATGACATGTTAAGAAAGGAAAAATGTTTTTGAAGAAGAAAGGATATTTTCCTCAAGAATAGAGTTCAAGTGTTTTATCAAAATTATTTTCCATCTTAGATAATAAAGGGTTCTATTTATATCCCTATTATTACATTGATTTGACTATGTTGTTATGGAGTTATTTTTATGAATTCCTTTATCTTATATGAATTGTTTTATGATGTCATGATGTTTAAGATTCCCATTTTTATTACATGGGTTATGCTATGATGTATGGTTTATGATTTGTGGCACACATATGAATGGTATAATTATGAGATGGGTGGGACCTATATCTCCCTCCAATTCATTGGGTAAAGATTTTATATCTCATGAGATAGACATGGCTGGAACGGTAGGTTATACCGGTTCAGTGAAACAGGACTGAAACGAGGAGTGAATTCGGTTCAGAAAGGGACTTTGTCCACTAACATAGTCTTGGCAATGAGTATTGACTAATAAGAAATGATTCTCTATGATTATGTGTGTATGCCGCAAAGTTTCATGTTTTAAGTTATGATTATTGGTATTACATTTCACTACTTTGATTTATCCCATGTTATGAAATTATGATCTCTTTTGCAGGTTAAGATTTCCAAAAGATATGTTCTTATGAATATGATGTGATTGATATTTCTTTTGTTTACCCTTACTAAGCATTTGAGATCAACCTTTTATGTTTTCTTTTCCCTAGGGTATAAAGAAAGGATTTAGGTTTTAAAAAAGAAGAAGATCTTAATGGGAGATGTTGAAGATCTTTCACCACGATTAGAAGATTATATTCCGAGTTTCTAAAGACACTAAACTATTACGGTCCTTGTGTGTGTGTTTTTGTTATGTACTAAGTATTCCGCAAAAGTAATGTAATGTCTATGTACGTTAAGCTTCGGGTCTCTACAATGATTGCATGATACACTACCACATGGGGAATATAAATAAGGTGGCAGATGCTTTGAGCAGAAAGGATCATGGAGTTTTGAAAAAGATGAGAGTTGAAAGGGATCATATTTTCATAAATCTAGTGAAGATGGATATGGGAATAACCATAGAAGGTGAAACATCAATGCTTTTTCAAATGGTTGCCAAACCATCTTTACTAGAAAGTATACACAGTTCTGAGGCTGATGATGATTAGTTTCAAAAGAAGATTAAAGCTATGAATGATGGGAGATTGAGTGACTTCGTATATGAAGATGGAATTTTAAAATTTGGGAAGAGGCTTTGTGTTCCCAATATACCAGATCTAAAAAGGGAATTGTTGGATGATTCTCATAGTTCCAATTTCTCTATACCCCATGGTAGCACTAAGATGTATAGATATTTGAAGGAACATTTTTTGTGGGACAACATGAAGATGGAGATTTCTGATTTTGTGTCAAGATGTATGGTTTTTCAACAAGTGAAAGCTAGAAGGCAAAATCCTGGAGGAGTATTGAAACCTCCTCCCATACCTCAGTGGAAATGGGATAATATCATGATGGGCTTTGTCATGGGACTACCAAAGACTCCTAGAAGGAACAATTCAATATGGGTCATTGTTGATCATCTTACCAAGTCAGCACATTTTCTTACTATAAGAGATGATACACCACTTGAATATCTAGAAAGACTATATATTAATGAAGTTTTGAGACTTCATGGAGTACCCCTATCGATTGTTTGTAATCGTCATCCATGTTATACATCAAGATTCTGGGAAAGTATTTAGAAGTCCCTAGATACTGATCTTCATTTGAGCACTCCCTACCACCCAAAAACTGATGGACAATCATAACGGACTATTCAAACATTGGAAAACATGTTGAGATCTTGTTCACTTGATTTTCAAGTCATGTGGGATTAGTATTTACCTCTCATATAATTTTCCTACAACAATAGCTTCCATTCAAGTATTCAGATGGCACCCTATGAAGCACTGTATGAGAGGATATGTCATACACCAACTTGCTAGGATGATGTAGGTGAAAGAAAGCTCGTGGGCCCAGAACTTGTTGAATAAACAATGTAGAAGGTGAAGATTATCTAGAATCATATCAAAATAGCTCAAAGTAGGCAAAAGAGCTATGCAGATAACCGAAGGAAGGATTTGGAGTTTCAAGATGGTGATCATGTTCTCTTAATGTTATCTCCATGGAAGGGTATTATACGATTCGGTAGTAAGGGAAAATTAAGTCCCAGGTACATCGAACCTTTTAAATTTTTGGAGCGAATTGGAGCCATAGGTTACCGTTTGTCAATATCGCCAAGTCTCTCCAAGGTTCACAATGTGTTCCACGTGTAAATGTTAAGAAAATACATGCCAGACCCAACACATGTACTCACTTATGAAGAAGTAGAACTTGAGCCAGATCTATCTTATTGTGAAGCGCCTATCAAGATTATTGAAAATAGAGAACAAGTATTGAGAAATCAGACGGATCTTCTGGTAAAGGTTCTATGGAGGAACCATAGGACGGAGGAAGCAACATGGGATCCTAAGGAGATTATGTTAAAGACATACCTGAATCTTTTTAGGTAATATTTTGTGAATTTTGGGGATGAATTTTTTTTAAGGAGGGAGATTGTAACACCCCAAGGTTTTGAAAATAAATATAGAATGCAATTTTATAATATATCCATTAAACATAACTCTACCTCTTCTATGTTTTGAATTTCGAAAAATGGCCATATAGAGTTGTGTTCAGTAAGTCATTTAGAGTCTAATAGAACAAACTTTATTTTTGGTGAATAGTAACATACCCTTATGAATAGTAATATGAATAATAATATGACCCTTATGAATAGTAAATAATAATATTATTTTATACTCTTAAGGCAATAAGATAATGGGATCTTAATTAGTTTTTTATTGAGAAATAAAATTAATTGCACTTTAAGATTGTTATTTTTCGAATTAACTATGACCTTATTTAAAAACTAAAATAATAATATTTAGAATTTTTCTTTTGAAAAATGGATTTCACTTTTTAATTATACACATCGAAAAATGGTAGGGGTGAATTTTTTGTATTTTTCTAAAAAACATGATTTTTTCATGAATAGTAAAAATACAGTTTTGAGTTTTCGGTAGTTTAATGACATCATAATGATGTAATAATTAAATATAAAAGTATGGTCGACTTGTGTATAGTAACTTATGTCACGAGGTGTCCCAAGTGGCTAAAACCATGGGCAAATACCATAGGCAAGCCCATGGTTTGAAAAAAACCACCAATGAGTTGTCCCTTAGAAATTATTAAAAAATTACCTATATTTTTCTATAAATACCCACTCATCCATTAATTTTATTTCATTACAAATCCATCATCCTCAAATCTCTGGTGGTTTTACCTCTCTATGAATCCTCCAAAGTTGTTCCTAATCCCCTAAGGTCCCATCCTTCAAGATCTAGGAGTTATTCTACAAGGGAAGGGAATCCTTCATTCTCATCTGTAAGTCGACACTTCTTTTATGTTAGCTATTTGAAATTCTTTTCTCATATGTTGGGGTTTTATTTTATTTATTATTCTTACTGTGCTTGTGATTTCAATATGATGAGATACCCTTTTGTTGTCATCATTTGATTTTATGAAATTTTAAGTAACACCATTAGGTTGCCGAATTTTCATAAGGGATCTCTTAACTTTTCTTTTATTTTCAAGTTCATCTCTTTTATTTTTCTCTACTAACCTCCTCTATCAAAATGATCATGATAAATCCAGTATCATCTATATATTAGAATTATATCATGTGAATGGAAGAACCATCATAAATATTCTTACTCCCTCCCTTTTATTTTTTATAAACGAAATCAATGTCCATGAGGTTCCAATTTATAGCATTCGTGAATGACGAAGTTTCGTTCTTCAATTTCTTCTTCATTACTGGTCATGAAACCATGTTTATGGTTGAACCAGACTATAAAATATATATTATAACATAATTAATATTCAGGAACCATAATATGTACATATAATTAAGTTATATGACAAAACTAGTTCAAGAGAGGAACACGTTCAGAGTTAAGGTAATGGGTTTCTCATCTCACTTTCATTTCTATGATAGTTTCATTATTCACCAATTATTTATTGTATGTGGTATATTTTTTCTGCCATTTGATATATAATAAAATTATTCTATTTATATTCAGGTTATTCAATGATTCAATTGATGCTCATTAAGTTCTGGTCATACGATTCGACTGATTACATTGTGGTAAGGGACTCTGTCTCAATTACCTTTTCGTTGTGACTAACTTTGTATTGTGAAACTAATAATCCTTATGTGGTGTACCTACTTCCCATTTTAGATCACATTTAATTTGAAATTATATTTATATTAAATATCCATAATCTCATTTCATGGATATATTTGTTGTCTAAACCGTATACCATCTTACATACGGTGTTTATTTGGAAAGTTATTTTAATTATGGAAATATTGATGAATCCGTATACTCTACTCTATACGGATATTTAAAAGGCATATTTATATTGTATTAAATCAATGTATAAAGAATTATTTGGAAATTCAGTGGCGGGTAGGGCCCGCTATATCCCCTCGATGCATTGGTAGGTCTCATGAGACAAAACAGTTTAGCGACAAACCCATTGAGTTTGCTTCCAAAAAAATCAGAAGAGTTTATACCCATAGAACTAAACCATTTTTATGGTATTATGGTTTCATGTGACAGATACATGAAGTACAATTAATAATCATTCTCTTTATTCATTATCAGTTATTATTATTATCCACGATGTTTTCACTATGACAAAATCTATGGATGCAGTTTCATTCTCAATTTATTAATGGCACTAGTTATTCATTTATTCATTATGCTATATTGATTATGTAAGATTGATTGTGATTCACTTATTATTGTACTCATGCTTCCGCTATTTGTAACCCTTACTAAGCATTTTAGCTCACCCCTTTCATTGTCTACCTTCAACAGGTGATAAAGAGAAGATCTTTTATTGAGTTCCTGGGGATGCCGTTTTTAGTTTTTGTTTTGTATTGTATTTTGTAAAGTTTTCCAATGTAATTTTAGTAACATCTATGTATCTAGTTTCTTAAAGACTACTAAACTGATTGTTTCTTCATGATTTTCATTCCTTCTAACCATGACAATATGACAAGTAATGCACCGACTTCATCCTAGAGGGCTTGGGGTGTTACATTTATGACATAGAAATATTAATGTAACCTTTTATTGAAATTTATTTTCTTCTATACTGTTATCTTAATTTTTCAATTTTTATGACAATTATATACTTTATTCCCTATTTTTCTACACCCAAAACATCTTCCAATTCCTCTGTTACATTTACCTTGGTGACTCTTTCCACATTTTTGACATGTAGGAAATTGAATCATCTTTCCTTTATTATCTTTATTATAGGAACTTCAATGAGACATTTTCATCCTCTTCTTTTATATGTTTAGAGAATAAACTTTGTGATAGTTATTTATCATAAATTGTGATGGTTGGTTTGGAATTATCAAAATACATATTACTTTATCCCCCATCATGTAAGGTATTTCATTTAGGAAATTGTTACACCACCCATCACATTGGTTGTAGAATCGATTCCTCCTATTTCCAGAAATTGAATAAAATAAAGGGAAAATTAGGGATGAGAATTTTTAAACTATAAAATACATGAATGGGAAACCATGAACATTAAAGGGACAACTCCTAAATTACATGAATTCCTTAATCTATGAATTTATAATTTTCAGTCTAAGTTATCCATGGTCTATTTATTAACATAAAATCTTATGGAAATTTTTGTTCTCTTAATAATGGGTTCTAAGGAGAATGTGAATTTACCAATGAATATCCTCCAAGAGTGTCAAAATATGTGTGAAAGAAGGACTCTTTTTCATGCACCTGGTGATTATTGAGTCGAGCTCAATGCACCCTTTTCAAGGTTGTTACCCCATGGTACAACTATCCCATATCCATATCCACTTGTAGTATCGAGAAAAAGATTCATTTTATTGGAAACAAATTACTATATAATTTAGAAAAAAATTAGGGATTCTTTCCTATGTTTAGTCTTATCCTTTAGGCTTTCACTGGATTTTACTATTTATAATTCCCAAAATAACTATATTTTTCTCTCATACCAATCAAGAAAACCCATATCTTTCATGTACTTTATTTCATGATTTATTATATAAAGATACACTTAAATAAATCCAAAAAGATCATGTGGAATAATGAGTTTGGGTAATTAGGTATATAGCATAACAACACGAAATATAAATGCATATATATAAACTAAAACAATATAAAATGCGATTAAATTACCTTGATCTTCTAAAACTGAATGGGATAACTAGGGGATGTACATAAGAAATGGTTGATAAATAAATCCCAGTAAGGGAATAATCAATGTATGAAATGATAAAATTATTATGTGTGAGTCAATAAGAATACCTATGTAATATAAGAGGGTTTATAATGATAAAATTGAATATCTAAGCATGATAAAATATTCTCTCATAAAGGCATCATGGGAATGTAGAAACAACATAAAACATGATATCATAAGCATAAGTCAAGGATAACTATTGAGAAATCATAACATAGTGTGATTAGGATAAGATATCATGCACCATACATGGAATCTCATGCGATAAAAATATTACCCAACACATTAGAGGGATATATATATAATGTCCCAACTTTTATGAGTAGTACATATACTTTAAATTTCTATTTGAACCTCTTGTTTTATACTTGAAATGTGTTCAAGAGATTAGGAGCATCTCAAGAGCATATGAGGTTCATTTAGGGCCTAGAGCTCCAGATTTTTGAAATATGGATTGATCTGCATAGTTATCTCATGTTTAGTGCTAACCATATAACCCAACTATGCATGGTGATATAGTGAACTATAGAGGGGTGCATAGTTTCTTTAAACCATGCCCCTCAGGCCATGAAACCAAGAAGGGTGTTGTAGTGTACTTGAGGGGTTTCCTGGTTTGTTTAAAACATACACCCAGGGTAGCATGATTAGTGCCACATAACTAGTGATTCCACATGGTTTAGGAACATGATTTGGTAAACCATGCTTCCAAACCATGCTCCTCCTATAAGTGTGTGAAAATTTGATTTTCCCCTCCTTAATTTTTACTTACCTCCCTCATTTCCCACCCATTTCACATGTATCACTTCCCCAACCACATGGATCTCTCTCACTTCCTGCAAGGTAGGATTTGGTCTACCTCCTTCACACAATATCTGATCCTTTTTCTGTTGGTATCATTGGAAGCATACTGGTAAAAGAGTTATTTATCTTAATTATTTTACTCATTTATCTTTTCCTCATGAATTCTATTTCCATGTGATATAATATGGCATACTTTTTGGTTATTTTTTATTTTTGTTGATTTCTCTCATTTTATCCCGAATTAATGGGAAAAAAATAGACGAGGAGAGTACTAAAAATATAATGTTGGTGGTCTCGTTATCCCCCATAAAGTATTGATTCCTTTATCATGTGTCATTGTTCCATGTGCCAAACCTTTCATTCTACACCCCCTAAATGATAAATAAATTAAATTAATAGGTATTTTCTTTCATATAGTTGTTATAGAAACCCAAAAATGAATGCCAAAGGATGGAAACCTCAATCTAAGACACCCTTTTGGGTGTACCCCTCATAAAGTCCAATGAGACTTATGCTTTGAATGAGTATGAACTACCAATCAAGGTGTGTTAAATTAGAACTTGTGAATGGAATGTAATTTGAATTATACTAAAGTAAAATGTTAGTTCATGTACATGATACCTTGTTTATTCTTATTTATAACATTAGATTTCCGTATTAAATGAATTGGACAACATGAATTAAGATAATTGTTTAAATGTAATGGGTTAAACACTTGATATGACCATTCCCATGTGACATTGAAATGACAATATCAGTTTTTTATTTCAGAAAACCTTGGATGGGGTCACCAAGAATTTTCATTTGATGTTTATAAATGAATCAGAACATTCCAATATTGATACATGAGTTCTTTATAGAACACCTTGGATGGTCTGACTAGGTTGATGACTTTATGGTACATGTGAGCAATATCTGGTCCCCTAGTAGATTACCTGGGCTGAGCTTGATGGGAACTGCTACTATACCATTATACAAGCAATGCCCTATTTCTTATGTGGTATACCATGGATGTGATTAGATGGTTATGCCTTCATACCATGCCAAAAGTGATACTTGGGTTCCTTATATGGAATGCCTTGGAGGAACTCTTATTTGGATGGGTTCTTATAATGCACCTAGAGAGATACCTAGGTTCTTTATTTATAGAATCCCTTAGATGGGATTAGAATTCCAAATAATTAAATTAACTGATGCATCAATCAAGTAAATGTATATAATTATATTCATTCAATGTTTTACTTTCATGATGTCCTAATCATATATATTTTCCATGCACATATTCCATGAGAATTATGAAAACCCTCAAATTTATATATGGATTCCTTGGGTATGCATCTTGGGTCCTGGATAATATTATATATATATATATATGTGCATACATATATGATGTATATATATACGTGCATACCTACACATATATTCTATGTGCAGAGCGACATGTATTCAGAGATATTCTGACTTAGGATAAAGTAGATAGTATTGGAAAGGTGTTCCATGAAGAACCTGAATCAGTGTGATTTATTTTATTTACTTCCTATATTAATTATTACCTAAATAATACTCATTTTATATGAATAGAATGGATAGTTCTAGACAACATTGTCGGTGGCCGACTGAGTGTATCTCACAACCTGTCCTGGTTGTTGGTTGGTACCCAAATAGACTTTATGAATATAGGTAGGGACAAGGGGAAGCATCCAACTTTGGATTCCTAATTCACTATGCTATGATAGAGTACATAAGTAGAGGACCAATCTTATACTTGTGATGCATTTGGAAATATTTTTTGATATTTTTTTCCATTTTGTATAGCAAGTTATATATGCTCATTGCTCTGATTTCTTGTACTCTTCATTTTGTATAACATCATGAAATGATCATAATTTTTTATATTATATTGATTCTACTTCTACATATTCATTCTATCTTGATGATTTATTATTATGAAGTTGGTTATATGTTATTATTTCTCTATTTATTGATATCATCATACTAATATGTTACACTCTGACCACGAGTGTGTAGTCTCCCCATCACACTACTATGGACCCAAACTAGTAGTATGAATCCTATGAAATATGGGGAAGTGCACTTGAGGCCATATATCCAACTGAGTTCAGTTACTTGTGAGTGAATTGGGTCAAGGACGTTATAATTGGTATTAGAGATCATTTTACATTTGTCTTGCTGTTTGGGTTATTAGGAAAGATATTAGAATTATGCCAGAATTTGGTAATGAGCCTATTATTGGGAGTATATGACACATGTATAGGGAAAAGAATTACATGGGATGAGATATTTATATTCTAGTTATTTCATGTTAAAGTTGTATTTATTTCATTGTTGGGTGAAACAAATGATTTATTTCATTATTATTATTATTATTCTTATGGTTTCTTTTCCCTTGGCCTAGTTTGTAAATGGAGGTATTAATCATGCATCATTATATGAACATAAGGAGTCACATGTCAAGAATATTCTATGCTATATTTATTTTTCTGCATTCATTTCCTATTGCGTATTACTTGTTCCTTGACTGCTATGTTTGGAATTGTACTAACGTTTCCTATAAGGATAGAATAATTAGATTAATTAAAGTTTTTTCATCAACCTAAATGGTGTTTTCCTAGAAATCTTGATTATGGAACCTTATTAGACAATTATGTCATGTTTGACCCATATACCACTGGTCACATGGGATAAGACATTAGTGATTTTGATTACATGAATGCCAATTGTAATTTATGAGCATATACTTATATAAATTGGGAATGGAGACTCATATACTAAAAATGTGATATATATTGATAAATATAAATTAATATGAACTGGAATGATTTTCAATTCTTAAATAAAATGGTTACCATTAAATGGGATTATAATTTCAATGTAAAGGGTGTTTTCCTATATACCTTGCAATTGAAACTCCATATAATAAGAACTATGCTGTGCGATTTGAGACCTCAAACCTAACCCATCCTTAGTAGTGGTTAGTAGGTAGTGTCTATTGTGACATTTATGATCTTATTTATCACCTAGACCAGGTTTTAAAACCAAGAATAGGGGTCTGATTATCATATGGGAAGGCTATGTACCTATCCTTTTCAATATCTTGAGATCAATCCTATTATGATTTTCTATTATGAGGTCTGAATTTTGATTTAAAATTTCGTTTATATTATTTTCACACACTTTTGAGGAAAAAGTGAGAAAAATCACAAAGATAAACCCCAAACATCATGCACTATAAGATATTTTTTAACTATTAAAATAAAGTTTGATACTGTTATAAGATTATCCCTATATAATTTCTATTTAAGAGATTTTAACTTTGTATTTGGGTCATCTTTGACCAGGTCTTTGAACCAATAAGATATCTAGTCCCACATTTGAATAAAATACTCTGCATATTTCTTCCTTTTTTTGAATCCTCTTATTATAATAAGGTTATACTTATTGATCCAATCACATTACTCTTTATTTTTGCCCCTAGTATCAACCTCCCAAACATCCGGTCTGCATCCTCAATAGGAGCCTTAATTAGAATGTCCTCCTTTAAAATTTATTCCCTTGAGTGGTTGATAATCTCCCATGTTATTCCCTTATGAGTAGTCTCCTTACCTACCTCTTAATTGATTATCCAGCCTAGGTATAACCTCACTATTTACATGTTCCACCATTGAAGAGTCTCCCTCCATACAATTAGGGTCATCCATCACACTGCTTGAATTTTCTTGTTCCCTAGAGACTCCAACTTAAAATTACTTCTCAATGGAAGTGAATAAATACTCCGTCTCCTTGTTCATTGAATTCAAGAATGATCTTGTCTCCATGGGCCTGAGAAGGTAAGAATAATCCTTTTCTCCTTTCAGTTTTATCCCCTTGACTAGAATGAAGCTACCCTAGTCCCTAAATCCCTTCTGCCCCTTCTTTCTCTTCAGGATGTAAAGCCCTCTATTGTTCTATCCTTCTGAACTATCTCCAGAACTAGAAGCCTCATCACTAAACTATTCTCCATCCAGTTTCCCCCTCATTGAAGGAAGTTACCCGCATAGACTCACTTTGATCTAGAACCTGTTCTTCAAATCCCATGCCTTCAAAATGATTACTCAGGTTTAGATAGGACAAGATTATTCTTGGACTGGACCCCTTATTAGTATCCATCCAACTATCGGTACCATAAAACAATTTCACCCAGACCTTACAATACCTTGGTGTCCTCCATTTCTTTTCACTCGTAACTCAACATCAGGGTAATTTACACTGCCATATCTCACATCCGGTACATAGGATACCAAATTCAAGATGTTGGGGATAGGTTCTAAGATATCAGTATCACTGACCTCCTTAGTTCTGACTAGCCCTAAAGGCACTTTCTCTATAGGCTTGGGAATGATGAGATCATTCCATAGATAGTTGAAAATATTAGCCACCTTCTAGTTTGAATTCTTGGATCTTGTGTCTTTCTGAATAGAATTGGCCAGAATTGGACCACCATGACCCACCTTATCCACTATTTATGTGGACACCTTCTTAGATCCAGTCATATATTGAGTCAATAAAGAATGTACCCCGAGTTCCTCTTGATAGCCATGACAGTAAGTTTGAGGTCGATGACCCATGTGCTTACAATACATATAGTAATCCATCATTGATTTAAAAACAACAACATGTTTACAGTGAAACTCTTCCCTAACTTTGATCCAAATCCACTCCACTAGAATCTTAGAGACATCCAATTCAACACATATGTGGGGGGAAATCATATGACATACCAAGTTTATTGTACTATCTGAGCATAGAAACCAGCCAACCAAGTTTCCAAGAAAACAAATAGTTGATGGATTTTGAGAGGGTAATATAAATTCAGGGACAACTACCCACAGTACTATAGTAGGATCATCCAGTTTTATTTGGAAATCATATGGCCACTGGAAAAGAAAGAAATGGATCCTATTGCAGATGCGTAGAGCACTATACCAAGCATGAGTTAGGTCCTCCAATTAAAAAAAGGTCATTAAATGTCTCTTATCAGGATGGCCCACAATCACACATCCCTGCAAACCATTAGATATAAAGAAAAACCTATCAAAGGTAGAAACCAAAGTTCAATGATAATTGAATTGATCCAAAAGAGTCATATCTAGAAGGCTTGATGCATCTCTGAACTCTTAGGTTGAAAGAGAGATCTACGACGAGCTGTCAAAAAATCCTGGGACCTTTGGGAAAATTAAGATAGGTGTAAAATCCAGAATAGGAATGGTATTTGAGGGAGGGAAAAAGAGGGGTTTGATCCTTGGAAGAAGGGATAAGCAATCCCCCCCTCAATGTAGAGGGGGGGGGGGGGGGTCATTATTGCTATGTCATCACCATGATCTAAAAATGAATCCACAATCTGAGACCCTCATGTAATATGTTCATTTTTCATTTTAGAGATATTCCACCAAAACGACCTTAGGTTGTACACAAGGAATGTGGTAATGACCATGCTCCTAAAGTGGTTGGTCCTAATCCACCCATAACACCTCCTATAGTGCCACTTGAATAGCCTCTTAATATTCATGATCTATCAATTGATGCTCACTTCTGAAAGGGTTTCAGGTGACTATTATAGTCTATACATGGAGCCCCATGAGTTTCCCTTACTATAGAGTAGTTGGCATAATAATTCCAACACCATTATCCTCCCACTTTCTTAGTGGATGGAAATCCTTAGGCTGCTGAGTCCTGGATAGAGGCCATTCTATTGATATTCAAGAATTTGGAGATGCTTTTAGAGAGGAGGGTCAAGATCTCGAATCAAATGATTCAGGATTCTAAAAAACATTGGTGGGAGATTATAACTTAGGTTCATCAACATTAGGGTATGGTCTTGGTGGACTTTTAGATAGACTTGTATGATTACATCTTCACATAGATGATATGAGCATACTGTACTAGGGAATTTATGCACTTAAAGTAGGGTGTTATTTCCATGATAGATTATTCAGCGAGTTTCACCGAGCTTTAGTGGTTTACATTGACACTTACTAGTGAAAAGATGAAAACAATGAGATGGTTTGAGGATGGGATTACTTATGCCATCCAATTACGGCTAAATGTATTTTATTTGACCAGAATTTATGAGATAGTGAATCAGAACTTAATTTCCAAGAGGAACCTAAGGGAAGCGAGCCGTGTGGGCCAGGGAGGTTCAACATCGAGATTGGGATGCGGTTCATCTAGCAGTAGGAAACGCCACCTTGAGTATACTCAAAGGGTTAGTCACAATAAGATGACACACACTCACTATGGGAAAAATGATTTTTGCGACGGGTTTTTTTGCGACGGATTATTTGCGACGGGTTGATTTTCCCACCGCAAATAACTAATTATTTGCAATGGGTAGACACCGCTCATTGCAAATACCAGGAGGTGGTAAACACTAGTTGCGACTGGGGATCCCCCATCACAACTAGTTCAACCCCCGAAGGGTATTTGCGACGGGTCTCGTCGTAAATAACCGGCGGTGGTAAAAACCTATTTGCGACGAGATGTTGTCCCGTCGCAAATAGTGTGTCAGTAGGTTACTATTTGCGACGGGTCCCATCACAAATAACCTTTTAACTGCCGACAGTAATTAATGCGACCGAAGCTTTTTGCGACGATACCCTTCGCAAAAAAATACTATTTGCGATGGTATTCCCATCACAAAAGTCCTGTCACAACTAATCTAACCTATATATACCGCTCATCCGTTTTTTCCTCCTCCTCAATTCCTGCTTTCTCTGCTTCTCTAAACTCTAATTTTAGAGTGAAAATTTTTCAGAGTTGGTTTTTTTATGAAGAAGTTGTGAAGTCGTTTACAATTATAAGATATCAAGTTTAAAGATATTTATGTTTTATTTAATTTAGAATTTATTTCATTTGTTTATATTAATTTTAATTATTTTTGATTAGTAGTAATTAAGATAGATTTAAATTGTTTTGTCATCAATATTTATTTTAAATTATAAAATTAAGTTATTAGAACTAATTCTTAGTAATTAGTAATAATTAATAATTATTAATGATAATTAGCAATGTATTTAAATAATTAGCGGTAATCAGTAATTAATAGCTGTATTTTGCAGTAATTAATAGTAATTAACACTAATTAGTAATAATTAGAAAAAAATAGTAATAATTAGGAAAAAATAGTAATAAATATTTACAATTAGTAATAAATACTAATAGTTAGTAATAAATACAAATAATTAGTAATAAATACTAATAATTATTAATAAAAACTAATAATTATTAATAAATAATAATAATTAGTAATAATTAGTAATAATTAGTAATAATTAGTAATAATTAGTAATAATTAGTAATAAATACTAATAAATAATAATAAATAATAATAAATACTAATAAATACTAATAAATAGTAATAAATACTAATAAATACTAATAAATAGTAATAAATACTAATAAATAGTAATAAATAGTAATAAATAGTAATAAACAGTAACAAATAGTAATAATTAGTAATAAATAATAATAATTAGTAATAAATACTAATAATTATTAATAAATACTAATAATTAGTAATAATTAGTAATAATTAGTAATAAATACTACTAAATAGTAATAAATACTAATAAATACTAATAAATTCTAATAAATACTTATAAATGGTAATAAATAGTAATAAATAGTAATAATTAGTAATAATTAGTAATAATTAGTAATAAATAATAATAATTAGTAATAAATACCAATGATTAGTAATAAATACTAACAATTAGTAATAAATACTAATAATTAGTAATAAATACTAATAATTAGTAATAATTAGTAATAAATAGTAATAACTAGTAACAAATAGTAATAATTAGTAATAATTAGTATTAATTAGTAATAATTATTAATAAATAGTAATAAATAGTAATAATTAGTAACAAATAGTAAGAAATAGTAAGAAATAGTAATAATTAGTAATAATTAGTAATAAATAGCAATAAATAGCAATAAATAGTAATAAATAGTAAAAAATAGTAAAAAATAGTAAAAAATAGTAAAAAATAGTAAAAAATAGTAATAATTGGGAATAAATAGTAATAATTAGGAATAAATAGTAATAATTAAGAATAAATAGTAGTAATTAGGAACAAATATTAATAATTAGGAACAAATAGATATAAATAGAAATAATTAGGAATAATTAGCAATAATTAGGAATAACTAGTAATAATTAGGAATAATTATCAATAATTATGAATAATTAGCAATAATTTGGAATAATTAGCAATAATTATGAATAATTAGCAATAATTATGAATAATTAGCAATAATTATGAATAATTAGCAATAATTATGAATAATTAGAAATAATTAGGAATAATTAGGTATAATTAGCAATAATTAGGAATAATTAGGAATAATTAGGAATAATTAGAAATAATTAGGAATAATTAGGAATAATTAGGATTAATTTGGAATAATTAAGAATAATTAGGAATAATTTGGTATAATTGTGAATAATTAGGAATAATTAGGAATTATTAGGAATTATTAGGAATATTGCATAATTTAACTTTTTTTTTAATATTTTGATATTTTATTATTTACTATTAGTATTATATTTTTTTAATTTTTGTTTATTTTACTACTACCAATAATAATATTGTATAGTTTTTTTATATTTTTTTGCGAATATTGAGAATTTTAATATTTTTTATTTTTTTATTATTTTAGTAATATTAATATTATTTTTTCATTAATCATAATTTTATTAATTTTTTTTTATTTTATTTAGTATTTGCGACGAGGCCTTTTACGACAGGACCCCTTCACAAATAGATTATATATATATATATATATATATATATATATATATATTAAAACTTATTTGCGACTCGTTACTTTACCGTCACAAATAAGTTTTTGCGACTGACCCGTTGCAAAAGGCTTAGGTATATATAACATATATAAACAGAGAACTATTTGAGATGGGACGACGGGCCTGTTGCAACTACTTTTTGCTACGGCCCCCTCACAACATGTTCTTGAATATATAATGTATTTAATCGGAGATCTATTTGCGAAGGGACCGCTTCCCGTCAAAAATAGTATTTTTTTGTGACGGGCCCATCACAAAAAATACTAGTTGTGAGGTCGTTTTCTGCAACGGTCTATTTGCAACGGGACCCCGTCGTAAAAGAATTTCTACGACGGGATCCCGTCGAAAATAGCCCATTGCAAATATCCGAAATTCCAGTAGTGACTAACAGTTTTATACTATATCACCAGTGTGGTTGGGAATTCCATAAGAGTCCCTTGTGTATAGAGGACCCAGTTGAGTGTCGAGATTTTGGAAAGATGAGGCATATACAACATTTTTGGAGAACTTTTCCTCCAATGCCTAATGAGAAGTAAT
Organism: Viscum album; assembly: GCA_963277665.1. Taxonomy (NCBI): domain Eukaryota; kingdom Viridiplantae; phylum Streptophyta; class Magnoliopsida; order Santalales; family Viscaceae; genus Viscum; species Viscum album. Next base: position 1,592,879,385 of record OY728132.1, read on the forward strand.
TTTCATTAACTTCACATTCAGGTGTAGAATTAGTCGCTCCATGTTAGGAAGGGAGCTGGACCACTACTAGCTGATCAAGTCAAGAAGGTGGACATGGACAATATAGCCAGCCTTTATATATATAGCGCTATTAGAGAGGACTTGCGCAAGGTATTGAAGTTGTATGTCAGGGTTATTGATCTATCAATATTTATGTTGTTTAACCTACCCTCGAGAAGTATAGTTTCATGCCTTCTACAGTTCAAGGTATTATTCTAGTAGCCTCTACATTAGTATCTTCTTGATTTGAGAGTGGGACTTAGAATTATTTTATATCAAGAACAATTATGGAAATTTTTCACCTATAGTTAGAGTACTTTTGTGGTATCATGAATCTCGGCACACCATTGGGAATTCTTTCTGAGAGTGTATGCCGATATAAGGAATTCTCCTTTGAGATAGGTGGTTATCTTTTTACATGGAAGATTTTTTTACTCAAGATGATGGGCTTAGAAATCATACTTGGGATGGATTAGTTAGTATCGTTCCATATTCATGTTGATTGTTAATTCCTGAGGGTGTCTTTCAGCTCACCAAAAGGTGGTACATATAGGAATAAGGGTAGATAGGATGTCTAGGATAGTCAATCTAGATTGAAGAATTGTGGACTAGGTGGGGTGAATGCCTATATTTCTAGTATTTTTTTGAGAGATCAAGGAACATGACATATATATTTCCCTAATATATTAGATTTTTAGTGGTATGAATTCCCTGAAGACTTTTCAAGACTACCTCCAGAGAGGGAGGTAGAGTTTACAATCTAGCTAGCACTTGGAATAGCAGTGGTGTCCATTCCTCCTTACAGGATGACACCAAATGAGACTTAGGAATTTAAGAATTAGTTAGAGTATTTGGAAATTATGGGTTTCATATGAACCAATACTTCTTATTGGGGTTCACCACAAAGAAGGTGGATAGTAGCCTCTGGATTTTTATGGATTATTTTTTGTTGAACCATCTTATGGTTAGGAACCAGTATCGACTATTGAATATTGAAAACTTCTTCGACCAGCTCTGAGGAGCTCAAATTTTCTCAAATGTTGATTTGAGGTCGGGATATCACCTGGTACATGTGAGACTATCAGACATAAAACATACAACATTACATAGTATATATGGCTTGTACGAGTATTTGGTCATGTTGTTCGGTCTCACGAATAGACTCATAGTCTTCATGGATCTAGTTAATCAGGGATTCCATCTGTATCTTGATTTACTTATTGTAGTATTCATGGATGAAATCTTGGTGTATTCTCACACTCAACACAACCATTTCAAAACTTTTGAGATCTGGTTGAATACACTGAGAGATCACCGGTTTCATGATAAGTTCACTAAATGTAACTTTTGTATGGATAAGTTTCTCTTACTAGGTCACATCATCTAAGAGGCAGGAGTATCTATTAAGCTAGAGAAGGTGAGAGCTATAGTAACCTATGAGCATCCCAATAACATATTTGATATATAGAGTTTAATGGTATGGTTGGCTATTAAATGTGTTTTATTAAATAATTTTAACACTTAGAGGCGCCTCTTATTGGATTGACCAAGAAGGGGGTAATGTTTACATGGTCTGAAGCATGCAAGAGTGCCTTTTAGGAGATAAAAGTAAGATTAACTTTATCACCAATTCTGATTCTTCCAGACCTTAGAAGAAGCTATATGGTTTATTGTGATGCATCCAGTGTCATTCTAAGAGTAGTTATAATGTAGGGAGATCAAGTCCTGGAATAAGGGTATTGTTAGTTGAAGCTTTATGAGGATAATTACCCAACACATGATATCAATTTTGAATTTATGGTGCGTTCCTTATGGTTTTGGAGGCACTGTCTACTGGGAGAGTGGTTTGTGGTGTATTCCGACCAAAAAATCCTCAAATAAATCTTTATATAACATGAATTGAGTCTTAGGAAGTGAATATGGGTTGAATAACTATAATCCTTCAAGTTAAAGATTGATTATACACCTGGTAATGGTAAAGTTGTTGTTGATTCTCTAATCCAGAAGACTCAGTCAAATGTAGTTTAAGAGGCCAATAGTGATTGGTAATTGATGGCCCTATTTTCTAATATACATTTCAAGGTTCAAGAGTATAAATGATTGATTGTTTTAACAACTTAGTTAGAGACCTCTTCACTTTTGGATAGAGTGAATATGATTCAGCTATCCGATCCTAAGGGATTGGTATTATGGGGGAGAGTTTCTGGTGAGGACCCACCACTTGGATGGGTTGTTGATAGGGATGAGGTCTTACACACTCATGGATGTATCTGGGTTTCTTTATACATTTGGGAGGAATCGATGCAGGAATTTTGTGACTCTTCTTGGGTAGTACACCTTGTACTCCCCAATATTTTAATGATATAAATTGTTAGTATTGGTGGCCAAGTATGAAGAGAAATATTTCTAGCTTTATCACATGGTGTTCTACCTACTAGTAAGTAAAGGAAGTGCACTAGTGACCTACTAGAATTTTATAGCCTCTGTCTATTTTAAAATGAAAATGGGAGTATGTCACTATGGATTTCACAACAGGCATAACGATATCCCCTCGAGGAAATGATGTGGTCTGGGTGATCATCAATAGGCTTACAAAGGTATTTCAATTATTACCTATCAAGGAGACCTTTTTATATGGAAAATCTTGGTAGAATTTACATTAAATAGGTAACATACCTTCATGATGTTCCCTATTCAATCATATTAGTCTGGGACACTCAATTTACATCATCGTTCTAACAGGTGTTGTTGAAGGCTTTTGGTATATAGGTGCTTCTGAGCATATCCTTTCACCCACTGACCAATAAGTAATCTGAGTAAACTAAAAAAGTGTTAGAGGATATGATTTGGGCATGCATCCTCAAATTTGGTGGTTCTTGGGTGAAAGACTAAACACTCGCTGAATTTTAATACAATAGAATCTTTTAGGAAGCTACACATATGGATCCTCGTGAGGCCTTGTATAGATGACCATGTCATCCCCCCTGTCATAGTTATAGGTAGGTGAGGTAACACTATTAGGACCTCTTCTCATTCAGGAGTCATCAGAGCAGGTCCAACTTATCCTAAAGCATATGAATATAGCTCAGTCTAGGCAGAAGTCTTATCCCAAATGCTGTTAGTGACCTCTGAAGTTTGAGTTTAGGGACAAGGTCTTCATATGTGCTTCAACTAGACTAGGGAATTAATGGTTCATATGGTACAAGAATCTTACACCTATGTTTTTGGTCCCTTTTGAGATTTTGGAAAGAGCCTGACTGAAATAATATTGGTTTTAGTTACTTTAGATCTATCAGGTCGTACATTACATCTTCCCTATTTCGCTTCTCTAGTGTTACTATTCAAACTCATCTCACATTTTTCAGCCTATTGAGGTTGTGTTGGAGGTTGATTCATATTTTGAGGGGTACCCCATCCATATTTTTTATCATATAAGAAAGGAATTATTAGCTAGTTATGTTCCTCTAGTGAGAGTTCTATAGAATCATGGAGGGGTATATGATGAGACATGGGAGAGAGAGGCCAATGAACATGGTCATTGGTCATAACTTTTATCAGATGATGTTTTACAACCATTAGAAGCAAAACTCTGGGATGACATGTTTTATATAGGGGATTTTGTAACATCCTAGGTTTTTTGAAGAATTCATGATACTTTAAATTTCTATTCGAACCTATTATTTTATACCTGAAATGTGATTAAGAATCTGAGAGTATTTCAGGAGTAATTAGTGGTCGTTCAGAGCTTAGAGATTTGGATTTTGGGAAGGAAGACCGATCTGCATGGTTAGCAGGAAGTTTGTTCTTACCACACAACTCAACTATACGTGGTGCTGAAGTAAACTGAATAGGGTCATGTGATTTGTCTAAACTATGAAACTGAGGTTTCATGACCATGTGGGGTGCTACAATGTACTAAAGTGGGTCATACGACTTGTCTAAACTATGCACCTTGGGCTACACACTTACTTCCACTTAACCAATAGTGATGTATGATTTAAAAAATCATGCGGCCAAACCATTCACCTATTAAAAGTGTGTGAAAATTAGATTTTTCCATCCCTTTTTTTTACTTACCACCCTGTTTGCCTCCCATTTCATTTAAAACACCTCTCCAACCACATGGAGATCTGCCTCTTCCTCTAAGGTAGGACTTGAGCTACCTTTGTATGGTGTTTGATCCTCTCGCTATTACCATGATTGTATGTGTACATATAGGATCTTCATCCCTCTTCCTTATTTTTCTCATTTATCTTACTCTCACAAACACTATTTTCAAGACCTAAAATTCCATTTTTAGGTAATTTTTCCCTTTCATCGATTCCCTCCATTTCATCATGAATTAAAGGATGAAAAAAGATAAGGAGAGTACTACCAAATAAGTTAGTTGGTCTTGTTTTCCCCCTAAATTCTCAATTACTTTACTATTCACATTTGTTCCATGCACCAATCCTTCCATGCGATACCCCCTAAAAGTAAAATTAATTAAACAAATTTTCATTCCCATTCTTATAGTAGTTCCAAAAACCCACAAATTATTGTTAGAGTATGCCCACCTCAATGTAAGACAACACTTAGGGTGTGACCCTCTTAAAGCACTGTGAGCCTTATGTGTTGAACAAGTTCGAACCACCCATAAAGGTGTGTTCATTTGTCCCTTACAAATGAAATGTAATTTGAATTATACTAAAGGAAAATGGTAGTCCACATAAGTGGGCCATTTCTTCTTCTTGTTTATAACTTGAGACATCCTTATTAAATGAATTGGCCAACATTAATTAAGTGAATTGTTTAATTGGAATTGGTTAAAAAATAGCTATGACCATTCCCATATGACATTTCAAGGGTGATATGAGGGTTGTGATTTAGAAAACCTTGGATGGGATTGTTGAGAATTATCATTTGTAGTTTATAAATGAATTGTAACACACCAAGAGTAATACATGGGTTCTTTATAGAACACCTTGGATGAGATCTCCGTATGGATGCCTCTATGCTATCTCTGAGTGATACATGGCCCCTAGTGGATTACCTGGGATAAGATCCATGGGCACTATCACTATACCATGCCATGAGTGATAACTGGTTCCCTATGTGGTATACCATGGATGGTATCAGAGGGTTATGACTTCATACCATGTTGTGAGTTATAGTTGGGTTCCTTATACAGAATTTCTTGGATGGAATCCTTTGTTGATGGGTTCTTGTCACACACCTGGAATGATATTTGAGTTCCTTATTTATGAAACACCTTGGGTTGAATTAAGATGAAAATTAATTAAATTAACTGAAACATATTCTAATTCAAACAACACGCTTAGATTTAGTCAATGTTTTACATTCATGATAGACTGATTATACATCTTTTCCATGCACATATTCCGTGATAATTTTTAAAACCCTTATATTTATATGTGGATTCCTTGGATATCAACCTTAGGTATTAGATAACACTATGTTTACATATATATATATATATATGTTCATAGGTATATGATTTATATATATACATACATACCTACACATATATTCTATGTGAAGGGTGACATTTGGTTAGTGATATTTCAGCATAGGCCAAAGCAGGTAGTACAATTCCGGTGTTTTATGAGGAACCCAAACCAATGTGATTTATTTTATTTAATATCCTAATTTTGTTATTACATAAACACATTTCATTTTATATGCATAGACTAGATAGTTCTAGACAATGATATTGGCGGATTACTGAGTGTATCTCAAACCCTGTTTAGGTCGCTAGTTGTACCCAAAGAGACTTTATGAATATAGGTAGGGATTACGAGAAGTGTCCAACTTTAGATTACTAATTAAATATAGTAGGATAGAGTGCATTAGTACTAGGATAATCTTATTCTCATTAAAATTTTAGAGATATTTTTTGGTTTTTTTTTCATTTTGTATTGCATGATGTATATTCCTGTTGCTCCGCTTCCTTGTGCTTTAATTTCTGTATAACAACATGACATGGTCATAATTTTGTATATGATATTGATTATACTTATAAAAGTTTATTCTATCTAGATTTTTTATGCAGTTGGGTATATGTTTTGATTTCACTATTTATTGATATTTCCATACTGTAGTGTTACACTCTGAACATGAGCGTATAGTATCCCCATCATACCACCATAGACCCTAAATACTAGTCAAAAACCTATAACATATGGGAAGAAACTCATGATTCCATGTGGAAAATTAGGTTTGTCTACTTATGTGTATACTAGGTCCAGGATGTTACAATATAATTTCGGGCCCACCCGTCACATTCATATCATGTACATGCATAAGTATTCCACACAAATCATTCAACATAGGATCATATTTCATAAAATTTAATCCCATTATTTAGAACTTTATGTTACATAAATGGAATTCCATAATCAATTAAGTATAGGTACATCTAACTGGATACCATTGAGTGGAAATGGGGATGGGTATTGACTATAAAAATGTTTGGCATGGAAAAATCGTAGGATATTTTTGGAAGCATATTGTGGGTAAATAAAGATTCATGGAAGGGTTAAATGAGAGTTAAAGGGTTATATAATAATTTTGAAATAATAATTATAGTAATAAGGATTTGTGATAACCTATATCAACATGAAAAATTGGAATTCAAAATGCATAATATAAATAATGTGCTTGAATAAATAGGATTAGGAGAGGATCCCTTACCTTGAGAGGGTGATTCTTAAAGATTGGGTGGAGCTTCTTAAGATATTGGGGCACCATGGGAGGGATATATAGAGGTAAGTATAGATTAAATTCATTATCCAAGGGTTTTTAGTAAATATTAATGGGTGGTTGGATGGGGTTTTATAAAAAAAAGTGAGGGGAATTCTTTATTAATTTCCAAACTTAGGTTTTGGACTCTATATGATAAATTAATCCAAAACCCAAACCATATCATGGTTTTTGACCATGTTTTTCTACAAAAGTGGTGTGTATTTCATTAATTTATAAGTATAAGAACCAAAATCATTAATATAATACCATTAGTGATGTGGAGGTGAGTCATGTTTATAAAGACTTGATTTTAAAACCTTAAAATATAATATAGGTTTTGTAGGATTAATTAAGGGTTTATAAAATCTATCAAATAACTTAAAAAACAAATTATTTAAAAAGGAAATATATATTTTTTCCATTTATACTCTATATTATATATTATAAAACTTTTTTACTTTTATGATGTCATAATATATACTGTATAATTATACTATATTCAATTTTTACCCAAAAAATATTCTATCTCACAAAATTATGAAAAATTCACCGTTAAATAACTCAATGTTTTTTTATTTAAAAAATAAAATTTATTTTATCAAAAAAATTCTCTAAATATAATAATTTTTTACTTTTAAATAAAAAATCTCCATTTATTGATAAATATTGGTTTTTTGACAATAACAGTTTTATGATCCTTGTAAAAATTAAATTTGACTTCATAAAACTATATTATCAATTATATTTAATAAATATTATTTGATAATAATATTTTATTAAAACATAATTAATTATAAAATTTATTTAATTCATCAAAATAGTTGTAACGCCCAGACCCCAGTTACCCAGAGTCGGTGCATTATTACGTAACATTGTCATGATCACAAAAGATCAAGTCTTGAAACACCGATTAGTTTAGTATCCTTGGAAACACTATATACATTCATAAATGTTATATTACATCATAAAGTGAAAAACTAAAATAAAATAGTCTTCATATTCCAGACTCATATCCCCTTCAGACTATCCCTACAGGTCATTCATAAAATACTTCTTCACATCCTGGAAAAAATTAAAACATTGAAAGGGGTGATCTCAGATGCTCAGTAAGGATAACAATATATTTTAAACTTTCATAAACAAACATAAACATTTAAGGCAATGTATAACTTAAACAAAAGCCTTTTAAACTTGAACTTCAACATAATATGGAAAAATTAAAATGAAATAATGCCATTTACTTATCCGCATTGATATTCTACTAGTCTAATAATCACATGCAATATTAATAACCACTTTCATAATGATGGAATGCATAATGACAGACTATCATAACCACGTAGCCAAGGCCTCGTGCCAAGACTACAAATAAGATTTTGTCAAGGCCTCATACCAAGACACTAGTTTGTCTCATGAGACCTACCGATGCATCGAGGAGCTATAGCGGGCTCCACCCGCCACTTATTAAGTCCAATGCATTCCTTATATGAAAAGGTTTAAACATATCATAAACCATAACATAATCGTATCACATAAAACATGCATAAAGGAAACATAACATTTCCACATTTCAATCAAGAGATATAAATACAACACATTAATATAATAAAAACATTATCAAAATGATTTTCAATACCAAAATTAAAGAAAAGTAAAACATGGTATTTATTTTTCATTTAAAAAAAGTTATGGCTTGTAGAGGAATCTGAAACTCAAATAATGGTCACGGCGGCGGAGAAGTCATTATCACCGTGTACGTAAGACAAAACATTCCTTTTGTCGTTTAGTAAAAACACTTTGTATAAAAATATTCCTTTTGAATAAAATTAAAAGTCAAAGGGGTTTATACACCGTATAAAAGAAAGTCGTGTATAAAACAAAATATGCCTCAATGAAAGGAGATTGAGATGAAGTCCCTTACCTCGTGTCCGACTTGACTCGATCGTTCTTTAACCTCCTGAATAATAAAATAGAGCTAATTTATACTTTCTTAAGAACCTTTTTCAAGTTCATTATTCCTTTTAAATCACTTATTACCATGTTATGAACATTATGTAATTATTTAAGTTAATAACGGCCGTTTTGTCGATCTTTGGTACTTGAGTCAAAAATAAACTTCTTATAATTACAAGTTGTTCATGTGGTAAAATATATATTATATACAGAATTATATTCATGATTTAGATATCATATATATCATATATATCCAGTATATACATGCATTTATAATATTACATAACATTTAGACATAAGAAATAAAATGCACCGTTCATGGAGACGTTAAGCCGTACGTACGCATGAACGCTACTTTCATTTCTATTTCGTATTTAATGGAATGATATCATAATGATATAAAGGTGTATTATAATTACAGTATAATATCATATATAATATCATTTACTCTATCCTTTACACGTCCCACATATGGCATTAACGATTCAAATCACTTTGAGGGGGCGTAGTCCGCACTTCCTAAAATGAAATTATCGCGTTTACCCATAATGGAAATCATAAAGGTATTCCATAAATGAAAAATAAATAAGAATAAGGAAAACATAAACATGATATATAAATATAGTGACATCTTAATGGCCACCATGAGAGGTGTTAAAAGAATATTGAACAATCATCGTTTCGTGAGGCAGTAATTCTCCACCCACAGAAACAGTATGTTCTTTAACCATTAGACGAAGGTATGTGTAAGTGTAAATAAAATAATTCTCATAAAAACATCCTAGTATATTTAATATAATGGTGTTGTTACAAAATAAAGTAATAAAAAGAGTTTAAGGGGTTGGAGAAGCAAAATAATACAAAAGAACATAAGAGAAGACATTACCTTAAAATCAGGTAACTCTTCTTGATTTGAGCCATAGGCTTCCTTGGGAAGACTTCTGCCCAAAGTGAGGATTCTAGGAGTAAGATAGGGAAGTTTAGAGAGTATTTGGGAAGAGTTTGGCCGATCCAAATGGCTTTTATGGTGTGAATAAGGTGGTATAGGTGGGGGGCTTTTATAAGAGAAGAGGAGGCGCACTCTTGGAAAGTCATGAAATGTTACTTTATTATGAAATGATTTTCGTATTTTAAAGGTCCAAAAATTATATATTTCGAGGATAAGGTGATAAGGGTTCTAAATATACTCATCTAATAGGTTTTCGACAAGTTTAAGTATTAGATTCTACATTATCTTTTCATTTTATTTAAATCGTTAATTAATGAGGTAATCGCTGCATCATCATGGTGTCATAAATAAATTTATTTTTCTAATGTCTAAAAGTTATAAAAAAATACCATGTTGTAGGAAATCTTTTTATATTTATAATGAATATTTATAGTAAAAAATATTACTTTCATAACCCCTTCTAAAAATTGTTTTAGTAAAACAATGCATGTTTGTGACATTTTTATTTTTACTTTAAATAAAAAGTTATTAATGTCATTTTCTTACCCAAGTGGCTCCATGGGGCCCCCAAGTTGACCCATGGATTTTCTTGGTCGGCCATGACTCATCCAATAAGAGTAGGACAAGTGTAAAGGTAATTTCATATTATTATAACATTATATTTACCTTAAATTGCACTAATTACCTTCAATCGTGATTAATAGAACTTAAAAGTTACTATTCACAAAATATTATTTTAAACCCATTGAACCACATTTTACTTCCTAATGATAATTATGTATGTCAGATTTTTTAAATTCAAATCACAGAGGTAGTAAAATTTCATTTAAACGAAAAATTAGTTTTTTTACTACCACTTAGTGGTTTCACTATTCATCAAAAATCGACGTTTTTTAGAACAATACCAAAAATTCATCCTAAGATATATTTGATATTCCAAATTCAAAAATTATGTCTATTTTACAAAATTAAAAACATATAAGTTTCATTAATTAATTTTATTATTAATTCCCGCTGTCACAACAAACATCGTGTTTTTAAGAAACAATATATATCAAAAGATTGACAATTGTTTATGTCTAATTTCAAAGTGAAATTATTTCTAATGACTACCATTGGATAAAATGGTAAAATTATATTCTAATTATAATTTAAAACCACTCAATAGTAAAATTTATCACTATAAATTATTTTTATTAAAAAAGTTGTTTTTAACTATTTTTCACTATTCATCGAAAATTGGAAGTTCTTAGAAAAATACCAAAAAATTGACATAGGCTAATTTCGATATTCCAAATCCAAAAATTAGGTTAAATTTGAATAATAAAATTTATAAAATTTCAAAAAGTGGGTATTAGTATTCATAATGGCTACTTTGATTGGTCGCGGTGTGTTAGAACTCGAGGTTGTGTACAACACACGCTGCTCTATTATTCAAAGAGAAGCGTACCATGGAATATTAGGGTGTTACAATAGTTTCTTGATTGAAACTATATATCTCTCAAAAATATAATTTTGTTTCATCATATCAAAATCTAATTTTTATTGAACTTATTATTTAATCATTATAAAGTAATAAAAGTTAAATATAATCATTATTTTATTAAATATAAAAATATACCAATTCATATTGTTGAGATCTAGATATATATACCTTTATTACACTATTGAATGTTGTAAGTCTAAGGTGTGTAATGGTGATATATTCTTAGGGTGGTTCGGTGAACATGGTTTGGGTCGTGATCTTTATGGGATTGAAATTATCCCATAATCTACTTCACTCATGATTTATTTGTTAAATAGAATGTTAGGATTGGTCATGGTGAATTTCTAGCGACTCTATCTCCCTCAGAAGCTTTGATAAACAAGATTCATTGGGTATGATCCTAGTAGTCAAGGCCATCACTACATTTGTCTGTGTTAGCTAGATTTATCATAAACATATATATATACTAATCATATGATCACTGTATAATGAATATACTATGAGTGGTTATTTTTTTAATGGAATTTAAAATTTTACAAGATATGACTTATAATGGTCCAAATTAAAAAAATTAGTGCTTTTGATTTCTATAATTTCATTTCTTAACAAAACATTTATTCATTGAAAAATGGATTTAACTTATAAATTTTTAGGTTGTTACATTGATTTGGTCAAGGGAATATGATTCCAAACTAAATAAATAGAAGTACAAATATAAAAATAATAACATGATATAATGTGGTGTGATTAAATTTCCTTTAAATAAAATGGGTTATATTCCTTCCATAGTGGAACTTGTAAAGACCACAATCATCCAACCATGTAGTTTTTTCCATAGTAGGGAAATCTTTGAATATCTTATGTAAGCTAAAAAATAATGGGAGGAACTGGATTATCCTTGGACAGGTTCTTCCATAGTAAGAATCCTTTTAGTAATATTTTTTATCAAGTAATTGTAATATTAGTTGGGTTACAATTAGCTAGGAAGTTATTAGGAAGGATACCATGGGAATAAATTTGTAATGACCTGACCTCAGAAGTCTAGAGCCGGTGCGTTATGTTATTACATTGGCATGATTACAAGGAATGAAATTCTGAAGGACTAATTAGTTAAGCAGTCTTGGAAATCCATATTATATACATGATTACCATAATAAATTTATAAATATAAAACAAAAACATGATACATAATAAAAGAAACAAATTTCCTCCTTGAAACCTCATTCAAATTTTTTTTCTTCAAAACCTGGGGAAATAAAACATAATAAGGGTGAACTCAAATACTCAGTAAGAGTATGTAAATTGTAAAAAATAATGAATCAATGAGAATAAATTAACATGAAAAGATAAATAACTGATAACACATTCCATTCAAATAACTAGATAAGTCCAAAATAATAGGGAAAGGTAAGAAACTAAAACACATACCATTTAATCAATGAAATAAAATAAAATTTATCCATAGATATGTCGACAAAAAATCTGATGGATGAATAATAACTAAAACTAACTGATTATAATTATTTCTTATTGGATTTCATTTCTAATTCACATGTAAAACTATACCATCAATACCTTTCATAAGGTGGTTTTAAGCGACAGATAGAAACCCATTTAATTTGTGCAACTTATGTATCTCATGAGAACCTGTCGATGCATCAAGGAGATATATAAAGTATGTGCTCCACCAATCATTTCTAGTCCAAATAATTTCTATTAATGAATAATAAAAATAAATAATATACCTTATCAAACAACTATATTGAATGAGAAATATTAATTTATCAATAATTCCCTAGTTAAAAAATAACTATCAAAGTAAAAACCATATGTAAGATGGTATATCGTTTAGGAAATAATAATATAAATTGTATGATAATATGGATATTAAAGTTAATTTATAAGTAAAAATGATTACAAGAAAGTGATTGTTTCAAAAGAAAGTTAACAATCACAAAATTAAGTGAGATTGTAAATATAATCATTAAGAATATTATTGAGGAGAATAATATTTAAACATTCCAAAGTGTACCATACCACTTTGAAACATTTGAATCATAATCCCCATAAAGGAATAACATTTAAATAAAACTTATAATATCATGAGAGTATTAATATTCATGATATAACATTTTAAAAGGAAGTATATACACTAAAAAAAGTGAATAGGCACAAAATAACAAATAAGTCTCTCTAGAATGTAAATTGAGAAGAAATTGCATTATGTATGAATCAAAAGTACCAAAAATAATAATCATAAAATGAAACATTTAAAAATTAACCTTTTAATCATGAAAATGAAGCTTCTAAGTAATGATAGTGGGTAAATCTATAAATTCAATATGTGGTAAAAAGAATATTCCTTTTAAATGGTAAAAAGGTAGGAAAATGTCTCATTCTGAAAGGGATAATAAGATTTCTTTGAAGAAATTGGTAAAATAAAAAAATTTAGAAATTTATTTACTAAATCATTCTTAAAAGGATAAAAACACTTTTTAAATCATTTTAATAAAACATGGTTTTTAGAAGAATACATGTTCTCTTACTAAAGAGTGAAATGATATCAAATTTTCTTAAAAACATTTTATAAAACTCCTTGAGTAACAAAGAGTGGGAAAATGGTACTAACAGTTTATAAAGTCCATTAATAACTGGAGGAGATCAAAATGAAAAGTTTTATTTAACAATTATGCAATAATTTTCTCAAATGGAAATCCATGTACTAACAATATCGAATATAATGTGATTTGAAATAAACCCTTGAAAAGGATACAACATTGAAGAAAAAATAAATCAATTAGTAGATTATTTGTATCAAATTAAAATACACATAATTAAATTTTAAATACAACTATATATTGTAAAAAAATATTACACACATAATCTTGGAGAATTAAAAACAATGAGGAAGTAATATAACTCAATGAAAATAAATTGAGTTATGAAATTATATTCAACTTGTTAACTTTTAACTCAAATAACCATAAAATAAATAAATCAAATTGAAGCTCAATATAATATGAAGAAATATTTATTCATTATATTACATTTCCATGTGTTATTATGTACAACATATATAATAAATTAGGTACACAACAATTAAGTATGCCTTACAGAATGAAAATGAGACAAGAATCGCTTACATTGAGTTTCCTTTCAGGTGAAAGTCCTTTAAATTACTCTATAATAAACTTATGTTAATTGTATAATTTATTAAGAACCTTTTTCAAGTTTATTATTACTTTTAATTTACTTATTACTATGTTTTATACAATTACTTAAACAATTAAGTTTATATCTCGTGTTTTGACCAAATTCGGTTTACTTGTCAAAAACGACTTTGGTAGGCCACTATGGTCAAAGGGGTCATTCTATAACATATCCAGATTAATAATAATGACATAATTATCATGTTTTTATATTAAATATACTTTCAAAATCAATAATTAAATATGGTTATGATAAATGAATCAACTTTACAATAATGGATATGGTAGGTCCTACTTAGGCATGAGTAACATTCCCATTTTTCAATGACCATTATCAAAATAAGTTACATAAAACTATATCATTACATATTGATCTTTATATAATAAATACCATTTTATTTATCCATATATACTTATATATTGTATTCTTGTGATGTAAAAGGAATCACATTGTGTTGAGGAGGTGGTAGTCCATACGTCCACGAATGACGTTATCACTTTTTAAGTGTGTGAAAGGGTAATAAATAAAATGATATATACATATATATATATATATTATTTTCTTATAAAGGTAATTATGTAATTAATATTATATATATGTTTTTTATTTCACATATTTTTAATTAAAATCATCCTTTATACATTCCATTTATTATTTTAATGAATCACATCGCTTTGAGGGGGTGGTAGTATGCACTCCCACTAACGATGTGATCATATTTACACAAAATGAATGGTCTAAGGGTATGTGTTATAAAAAAATAACAGAATACTAAAGATATAATAAATATCATATATAACATATATAATCATATTTTCCATCACAATGGCCTCCATGAGATGCGGTAAAGGAAGAATGAATAATCATCGTTTCTTGAGGCGGTAGTTCATCATACACGTAAATATTATGTTTTTTACACATTAGATGGAGGTGTGTGTATGTTCAGATCAAACACTTAACATAAAAACATCCTAGTATATTTATTATACATTTTTTTATAAAATAATGTAATAAGAATATTTGAGGGATTGGAGAGTGTAAATAAAATTAAAGACCTTTAGGAAAGAAAATACCTCTTAATTGGGTAACTCCTTTTATTTTACACCAAAAGTCTTACTTGGATTTATTTCTAACCAAATGGATGCTTCAAGGAGTAAGGGAGGGATTTTGGGGAGTGAATTGGGCTGATATTGGATGAGCCTAAGTGTCTTTAGAGGTGCGAGGAAGTGGGAGGAAATGAGACCTTTTATAATGGAGGAGGAGTGACACTTTTGTAATATTTTAAAAGAAAGGAACACCACCAATGTTTTTTATTTATATTCGATAAATAATGGTAAAAATTATATCCAAGGTAGTATAGGGTCTAAATATGGCCATAAAATATTTTTTTACAAGTGTATAGGTCGTTTTAGGCATTAAGGTTATGGTTTAGTTCCTTATTAAGTAGTATTTAACCTTAATCGTTGTAATTAATTTTAATTGCTTTCACTATTTTTTTTGGAAAAAATAAGTTGAACTTGACATTATAAATTATTCAGATTCCAAATATGGAATCAATTTTTCCAAATTCAAAAAACAAAAGTTATAATAATTAATTTAAATTTAATCTCGCAGATGGGGAAATAATGCGTGGTTTTAAAGTAAAAACATCCAAAAGTTTTCTTTGTTTTTATAGCCAATTTCAAAGTGAAATTGATTAAAATGACATAAATTGGATTTAATGATAAAAATATTATCTAATTTAACTTTAAAAAAATTTAAAACTTAATTTAACCTTACAAATAAATTATATGAAAATGTAGTTTTGAATTAAATATCATTATTCTTGGCTATTCATTAAAAAATTAATCTTCATAGAAAAATACCAAAAATTTACCATGATCTAATTTTTATATTTTTATTTCAAATATTAAGTTTATTTTTACATATAATATTCATAAAAATGTCAAAAATTGATTTCAAATATTTTCTTCATTAAAAGGCAGTACAACTGCCTTAATAAAAATATAGGTTTTTTACGTGTAATAACGAGGTTATTATTATCTTATGTCTATTAAATATATTGGATGATTATCCAAATTTTTTGATTGAATATATAAAATTTATATTTCAATAACATCATTCAATAATTTTAAATAATTTAATTTATTACGATAAAATTCCTTTGTGTGCGTAAAAATAATAATATTTCCTTTATATTCAATTGATTTATACATTCATTTCTAATTAATCGATAACCTATCAATTCATTTTATATTTGTGTAAAATATATATTTTCCTAAGTTATTTTATACTATTTATAACTAATAATTTTAATAACTAGTTTAGTTATTATTATATTAAATAATAATATTTTAATAATATAATGTTATTTGTTGAAACTCAGTCTTGCGTGTAACAGAAGTTATCAAGGAAAGTAGCTCTTGCGTGTGATAGAATCTAACTCAGTGTTGCGTGAATTAAAATATATAAAATATATTGAATTTATTTAAAATATTAAATATATTACAAATTATCGAGATATTATATTCTCTAACAGGCATCATGTTGCGTGTCATACTTACTATTGAATACAAGTTACTCATTTATATTTTTTCGGGGTGTTACATTCTTCCCACATTAATTAAATTGTTCCCTCGCAATTAAAACTTGATCTTGGTATTTTATTGTTTTATATTTCCTATTTCTTAAATCCCAAATTGTGAGAAGGGTTCATAAAACATCCTCTAGAAAAGAGAGAATGGGAAGTGAAAAGTTCACATGGACAAACATATAACTAGGTGTCTATGGAGGAGAACATCAATAGAAATTAGAGATACGCACTTAGATGAAAATTATAAAAATTTATAGGGTTGATTGAGGTCATTAATCACAAACATGTGAATGATCAATGTATTTTTGAGGGCCTAAAATCTATAAATTTGCTATGATTTTGTGGATTATAAATTCAACAAAAATTTAGTTATTAAGAAAACATATTTTTTTATCATTTTACTAATGTTGAGTAATTAATTTAATGCATAAGAATAAAAGAAAAGAAAATATATTGATTCATTATAATTTAATAATAAAAATTTCATCTACTGGTTGTCCTTTTATCAAATTCTAATTCATATCTTACCTCAAGAAATGGGTATCCAAAAATTAACTTTGATCCCTGAATCACTAAAACATTTAATGGATTGTAAGGCCCATATATATAGTGACCCATCCATTTATTACATTACTATTACATAATTTTAAATATAAATAATATAATAGTATTACACATAGAGTATCCAAAGGTTTAGTGTCTTGGGAAAACTATGACCATACATATTAATCACAACATCGAGCATAAACATTTATTTAATTTTTTCTTCTCTAGATTTTTAATGGCACTTGACCCCTCCTTAGTACATATAGTCACCTAAGGATATACATCAAAAGGGGAGAGATATAATCCCAGTAAGAGGATATATAAGAATAGTATAACAATGGGTGAGCATAACCATAACATAGGAAAAGGATCATGAACATGAGAGGAAGCATTAATAAGAGACCTGAAATGTGGCAATGCATAAAAATGAAACATCATGTCTTAGTGTTTAAATACCACACATACTTGTGAACAAATATTTCATCTTGTTCATACATCATTTCAAATTAACTCATGATAATAATCACTTTACCCAATGCATTGGAGAACTGTATAATTCCGGGCGCACCCGTCTCATTGAAACATTCATATTATGCTATATAATTTCGGGCGCACCCGTCACATCATAACATTATCATTTATCATGCATTCCACATATATCAAAAAGTTAACATAACTAACCCATGAAATTTAATGGGTTTCATCTCATAAGAACACATTCATAAACATTGGTTTCCCAAAATTAAGTGGGAATAACATACTTGATATGATAGCCATCAACCTTGAGCGAGAAGTAAAAGGTGTGTTCTTGAAAGAAGAGTTCTTTTGGAAAACTTTTTTTTCCAATAAAATTCAGTAGAAAACATGTATATCCCATCAAAGGTAATATAATGATGAAAAATTTATTTTTATGGAGTTACCATACCAAATATGGAGGGAAAGATGGAGAACCTGAAGAAATAAAATTGGGTTTGAGATTTTCCCCTTACCTTATATCAGAACGCTTCCTTTGCTTTAATTTCCTATATAACCACATTATATTAAGTAATTAAAAATTACATAACCTTGTGTACATGAATATGGTTCATTAAAATTTCATTAAGTTATTTTATGTGCCGTTGGATGAGTTATAGAGTTCAAAAACATTGTTTGGTAATGTTTATTTTTATGGTTTTTCTTTAGCGGTTCACTTGTATTCATAAATTGAAGTTTGGGTATAAAATGGGTAAACATACAGAACTGATATTACATGTTATTAATTATATTTAAATTTTTAAATGATCTTATAATTTATTATATTATATTCCACGTGGATGAATCATTAGATAAGAATTAAATGATTATTGTTTGAGTTAGTTTGGGCGGTTTTTCAACCACAACGAACCTGTTTTGATTAATCATTTAGTAATATTTACATAAGTCAGTTCCAGAACTTTAAATAGGATATAATACATATAAAATATTATGTTTCAACCATGAAAATGGTTTCATATCTATTTCTGAAAGTAGAAATGGAAAAATAAGACATGTCGTTCTTGAAGGTGATATATTAACACCTCACGAACAACATTTTCTTTTATAAAATAAAAGGAAGAGGGGAAGGGGGTTGGATGGTATAATATCCCATTATTATGATACAATTCTAGTATATGTATGATACTGGAGTTACCATACCATGTGGATGAAGATATGTTGGGAGAGAATAACAAAAGAACTTGAAATTGAAAGGAAATTAAAGGAAAGAGGAAGGGAAATTACCTCTTGAATCCTCCTCTTGAGATCATCCTTAGGGGACCTAGGATTGGTCTTTTGATGATACCAGAAGCTCTTAGACATGGGGAAGGGGATAATAAAGATTCTTGGGCAGAGATTAGACAAGGTTTGAAGCTTGAGAGGTGTGAGGAAATGAGGGTGTGAAGGGTGGTATTTATAGTGGAGGGGATAAGGTATTTCTCAATATAAAATTCATTAATTTATTATTTCCACACAAGATGAGGAATAGTGAGTCTTCCATGACAAAGAATAGTAATTTTATCATGTGAAACTAAACCAATTGGGCTTAAATAAGCATAACATCATGCCTAAATCTATAATTATCTTATTTTGTAAATTATTATATTTCTCTATTCATAAAAAAATTCATGTATTTCAGAAAAATCCCAAAGATTCACCACAAGAATTTTTGATGGGTAGAATCCAAAAATGAAGTCTATTTTTAAAAAATATTTTTCTAAATATTTTTATTTTAATATTTAATTAAAATAAAAATTTATTATCAAAATCCAGTTTTAAAACATTCATTTACTTGTTCTAAAATATAGGTATATCATACTTTCAAATTGAATATTATTTATATATTATCCTTGGTAAGGTTAATATTCATTAGGTTATAGCACTATTCAAAAGGGTATGTTAATATTCTTAAGGGCAGGTTACTATTCACCAAAAAGTAGGTTTTTCTTATTGGACACCAAATAACTTACTGATTGCAGTAGTGTATGTCAGATTTTCGAAATTCCCAAAACAGAAGTGAAAAACTTATGTTTAAAGGTAACATACCACTTAGTAGTTCATTATGTTGTGTTTTCATGTGATTTTATAACATATTTATAAGAAGGGAAATTCCATTGGAAAACATTGGGTCGTTACATTCTTCCCCCCTTGTGAAATTTCGCCCTCAAAATTTCACTTTATACAAACAGGTGAGGGTAATTATCCTTCATTGCCTCTTCCGGTTCCCAAGTAGCTTCTTCAAAATTATGTTTCCTCCAAAACACTTTGACAAGGTGGGTTGTCTTGTTCCGTAGAACCTTATATCTCTGGTCCAAAATCTCTAGTGGCTGCTTCTCATAGGAGAGATCATCTTCCAGATGTACCACCTCTGAGTTCAATACTTGTAAGAAATCAGGTATGTACTGAACTTGAGCCATATTCGGTGGAAGTGAAAGTCGATAGGCCACAGATAATTTGTGGTCAAGGATCTTAAAGGGGCCAATGTACCTTAGGCTTAGCATCCCTTTCTTTCCAAACTACATGACTCTCTTCCATGATGACATTCTAAGGAACACTTTATCTCCAACGTCGAACTCCAAGTCCTTTCGATGGTTGTCAGTGTATCCCTTTTACCAATTTTGACCAACTTTGTTATTTTTCTGGATGACTTGAACCATCTCCATCATCTATTGCATAAGATATGATCCAATTATCTTTATTTCTCCAACTTCATCCCAACAGGTTGGAGTTCTACATCGCTTTCCATACAAAGCTTCATACAGAGCCATCTGAATACTCAAGTGGAAGCTATTGTTGTATGAGAACTCAACCAATGGGAGATGTTGATCCCATCCACCTTTGAATTCTAAAGAGCAAGCTCTTAGAATATCTTCAAGCTTCTGAATAGTAATTTTAGATTGGCCTTTAGTTTGGGAGTGATAGGCCGTGATGAAATTTAATTCAATACTCAAATCATGTTGAAGGCTCCTCTAGAATTTAGATATTAACCTTGCATCATGATAAAAGATAATTGAGAGTGGAACAACATGTAGTCTCACCACTTCCTTCACATATATCCTTGAAAGTTGTTCAAGCGAGAGATCTTCCTGAATAGTGATAAAATGGGCAGTCTTGGTGAGTCGGTCAACAACAACCCATATCACATTACTTCCCTTTGACGTCTTCGGGAGACCCATGACAAAGTCTAGAGTAACATTCTCCCATTTCCACATGGGTGTAGGAAATGGTTTCATCATCCCTTTTGAGATTTTGTCACTCTTCTTCAACTTTCTGACATACCAAACACCTTGAGATAAATTCTACGATCTCCCTTCTATTATTATCCAACCAGAAGTATTCTTAGAGATCATAGTACATCTTGGTACTCCCAGGATGGATAGAGAATGTTCAGCTATGTTCATTGTCCAATAGCTTCTTCTTTATCCCAGGTGATGAAGGATCACAAAGACACGTTCCAAACAGAATCACACCATCACCATCGATATTAAACTCTTTCAGCTTCCCTTCCTTTATTGCATTCACCCTCTTTTGTATCTACACATCATCCCTTTGTGCTCCCTTAATCTTCTCTTGGATGGATGGTTGTGCAATTATTTGGGCAAGGTAGGATGTATCCCCTACCCTTATGATTTTTAAATCCATCCTTTTCATATCCAAGAAGATGAGGGTGTTTCTCAATCCATAACATGGATAGAGTAGCAGGTAATTTTTTGCTTAGAGCATCAGCTACCTTGTTCTCCTTTCTAGGATGGTAGTGAATAGAGAAATCATAATCTTTGAGTAGCTCTAAACATATCCTTTGATGAATGTTGACCTACCTTTGAGTGAATATATACTTTAGGCTCTTGTGGTCAGTGTGTATGTCACACTTCACGCCATAAAGGTAGTGCCGCCAGATTTTCAAGGAAAAAATCATGGCTGCCAGCTCTAGATCATGTGTCAGGTAGTTCTACTCATGGATCTTCAACTATCGTGAGGCGTAGGCTATCACATTATCATTTTTCATGAGTACTCAACCCAATCCTTTCTTTGAAGCATCACTTTTTGTCACAAAGATTTCTCCACTTTTTTTTAGTGTGAGTACAAGTGTAGTGATCAGACTTCTCTTTAGATTCTTGAAGCTTCCCTCACATTCTTCTGTCTAGACATACTTTACCCCTTTCCTTGTTAACTTAGTTAGCATTCTTGAAAATCGTGACAAATTTCTCACAAAACGTCGGTAGTACCCAGCTAATCCAAGAAAACTATGGATTTTTGTGACACTAAAGGGGATGATCCATTCCTCAATCTCCTTTGTTTTTGAAGGGTCCACAGAAATTCCCTCACTTGTGATCACATATTCCAAGATGGTGACTTACTTCATCTAAAAGTAACACTTTCTGAACATGGTGTACAACTTCTCCTTTATCAATGTCGCCAACACAAGTCTTAGATGTTCTTCATGTTCCTCCTTGCTCTTAGAGTAGATGATAATATCATCAATAAACACTACCAAAAATTTGTCGAGGTAATGTATAGACACTCCATTCATTAAATCCATGAAGATTTCAGGGGAATTAGTAAGTCCGAAGGGCATCACCAGAAACTCATAGTTCCCATACCTTTTATGGAAGGCAGTCTTATGAATATCTTCCTCCTTCATTATTAACTAATGATATCCAGAACAAAGATCCATCTTTGAGAGAAGTATTGAGCTCCTCTAAACTAATCAAACAAGTCATAAATACTTAGAAGAGGATACTTGTACTTTATGGAGATCTTGCTGAGTTCCCAATAATTGATACATAGCCACATTCTTCCATCATTATTCTTCACAAAGAGCACTAGCTCACCCCAAGGTGATGCACTAGGGTGTATAAACCCTTTGTCTAGATGATCTTGCAGCTGCTTCTTTAACCCCTACAGTTCTATAGGAGCCATCCTATAGGGACACTTTGAGATAGGATTAGCTTCGGGTATGAGTTATGTTGAGAACTCTACCTCATGATTTAGGGGAAGTCCGGGCACCTCTTCAGAAAATTCATCACCGTATTCCATCACAATGGGCATTTCTGCAAGGTTGGAACTTTCCTTCGACCCAACCATTTGGGAGAGGTATGATTCTTCATAGGGAATCAACACCCACATAGTTGAAGGATTTTTCAAATGAGATTAATGATCTTACTTTCATTTTTAGACAAGCATGGTAGGGTTCGAAATATGAAAAGATATTTCCTTTTCCTATCATTTGATACGCGCTCTATATAATGAGAGCTAATACATTCCCATTATAGCATCGAATTTCACCAAGGAAAGTATTACACGATTCACTGGAATAATCTTCTCACATACACCAATAGGAGAAGGGGCAAACACTTGGGTTCCAATGATTGAAAAACTTGGTGTTTTTACATATATCTCTACTTCAAGATTTTGGGGATTTAGTTCTATAGTTCTAGAAAACTTTAAAGATATAAAGGAATGTGTAAAACCAAAATCAAATAAGAAATTTTTCATTCTTGAGTGAATAGGAAGTGTAAAATGTAAGACTTAATTATCTTGGTCCACTTTTGAAGCAGTAGTGGCATAAGAATTCCCTTGTTCCTTTGGATTTGGTGGCTGTTGGCACTGATTACCCTAAAGAACTGAAGGTTTAGTGCACTGGATTTCATAATGCCCTAGCTCCCTATAGTTGTAGCATTGAACCATGGGTTGTTATCTCTTTTCTTCAGCTACATTATCCTTATTTTTCATGTCTTTTTAACACTATTGAGAATGGTGTCCTTCTTTCCCACACTTTAAGCACTTCCCCATCCCTTTGAGGAAGTTCCCATGGTGCAACTTCCCACATTTTTGTCATGTGGGTCATTGAGTTTTCTTCTCACCTTTGTCATTAGATCCTCCAGCTTGAAACTCCATCTTTCATTTCTTATCACCAAAGCCATGGGACCATTCTCAAAACTCCATCTCCACTTTGAGATCACACCGAAAAACTTCTTCATAACTCCCAAAGTCTCGAATTCCAAGAGCCTTTTGAAGGTGTGGTTTTAATCCAATAAAGAATCTATCAAATTTTCTATCATTGTTGATAACAAAACACAAAGCGTACCTTGCGAGCCTTGTGAAAATCACTCCATGGGTTGTGACAGATTCAACTTCTTTTTTGCTGGAGCTCTATGAATTCTCTCTACATCTTCATGTGAAGATTTATTGGGAAATACTTGTTAAGAAACATTATCTTAAAGTCTTCCCATTCCATCTCTTTAATTTCCTCCCTTGGCTTGGTGTTCTTAATCAAAGCCCACCATTGATCAGACTCTCCATCTTGATGATAAAAAACTAGAGTCACCTTCTTTGTCTTAGAATAGTGGAGCACAGAAAAGATCTTCTCCATAGAGTTGACCCACTATTCCACAACTAGTGGATAAGAATATCCACTAAATGTCGGTGGTCATTGCCTCATAAAATATTCGATAACCAGTTGCTCACTCTTTATCGAAGGAGGAAGTTATCCATTATTATGGTTATTTTTAATAGCCTAAGATATTTGGGTAAGAATTACCATGAAGTTTTTAATTCCATCTCCCAAATCTTTGGGGATTTCATTCAGGCAATCATTTTATTAGCCCTCGCACGAGTTGTTGTCCTGGTTTCTCCTGGTTCCCACCATTTTCTAAAATATAAAAGGTTAGAACAAAACATAATTCAACAAGTAATGAATAAATTATTCATTTGAAAAATTTATACTAAAATCCTAACATATGGTTCCCCTATGTAAAGATTCTTGTATGCATTTTTGTACTTAGTCTCATAATAGAGGTTTTCTCTAGGGTTCACTAATACTAATTCCCAAATCAACTAAGCTTTTCCTCTGATACCAACTATAGAGACCCAACCATTTATTAAATTTTTATTAAATCATTTTAAAGATAAAAAACATAATATTATTACACATATAGTATATGAAGTTTTAGTTTCTTGGGAAAACTAGGACCATACATAACAATTAAAACATCAAGCATAAACATTTATTTAATTTATTCTTCTCTAGATTCTTATTGGCACTTGACCCCTACTTAGTACATGTAGTCACCTGAGGATATGAATAAAAGGGGTGAGCTAAAAGCCTAGTAATAGTATATAAAATAACAATATAACAATGGGTGAGAAAAACCATAACATAGGAAAAGGAACATGAACTTGAGAGGAAGCATTTAAAAGGGACTTGAAATGTGGCAATGCATAAAAATGAAACATCACATCTTAATGGTTATCTACCACAAATACTTTTGAACAAATATAGAATTTTGTTCATACATAATTTCACATTAACTCATGATATTAATCACTTTACCCAATGCATTGGAGCACTGTATAATTCTGGGCACACCCATCACATTGAAACATTCATATTGTGCTATATAATTCCGGGTGCACCTGCCACATCATAATATTATCATTTATCATTCATGAAACATATATCAAAAAATTAACTTAACTAACCCATGAAAATAAATGGGTTTCATATCATAATAACACATTCATAAACATTGGGTCCCCAAAATTTAGTGGGAATAACATACTTGATACTATAGCCATCAACCTTGAGTGAGAAGTAAATGGTGTGTTTTTGAAAGAAGAGTTATTTTGGAAAACTTTTTTTTCCAATAAACTTCAGTAGAAAAAATTTATATGCCAGAAAAGGTAATATAATGATGAAAAATTTATTTTTAAGGGGTTACCATACCAAATATGGAGTGAAAGAGGGAGAACCCGAATAAAGAAAATTGGGTTTGAGATTTTCCCCTTACCTTATATCCAAACACTTCCTTCCCTTTAATATCCTATATAACCTAATTAGATTCATTAATTAACAATTATAGATCCTTGTGTAGATTAATATGTTTAATTATGGTTTCATTAAGTTATTTTATGTTCCTTTGGATGAGTTATAGAGTTTAAAAACATTGTTTGGGAATGTTTGTTTTTATGGTTCTTCTTGAGCGGTTCACTTATATTCATAAATTGAAGTTTGAGTATAACATGGATAAACATCCAGAACTGATATTTCATGTTATTAATTATCTTCAAGGATTTTAAATTATCTTATAATTTATTATATTATATACCAAGTGAATTAATCATTAGATAAGAATTAAATGATGACTGTTTGAGTTAATTTGGGCGGTTTTTCGACCACAATGAAGTTGTTTTGATTAATGATTTAGTAATATGTGCATAAGTTAGTTCAAGAACTTTAAATAGGAAATAATAAATATAAAATATTCTTGTTCAACCATAAAAATTGTTTCATGACCATATCTGAAAGTAGAAATTGAAAAAGAAAACATGTCATTCTTGAAGGTGATAGATAAACACCTCATGAACAACGTTTTCTTTTATAAAATAAAAGGAAGAGGGGAAGGGGGTTGGCTGGTATAATATCCCATTAGTATCATAACATTAAAGTATATATATGATACTGGAGTTACCATACTATGTGGATGAAGATAGGTGGGGAAAGAATAATAAAAGAACTTGAAATTGAAAGAAAATTAAAGGAAAGAGGAATGGAAATTACCTCTTGAATCCTCCTCTTGAGATCCTCCTTAGGGGACCTAGGCTTGGTATTTTGATGAGACCAGAAGATCTTGGATGTGGGGAAGGGGCTAGGGAAGATTTTTGGGAATAGTTTAGAAAGGGCTTGAAGCTTGAGAGGTGTGAAGAAAGGAGGGTGTGAAAGGTGGTATTTTTACTGGAGGGGAGAGGGGATTTATCAACATAAAATTCATTAATTTGTTATTTTCTCACAAGACAAGAAATAATGTGTCTTCAATTTCGAAGAATAGTAATTTTATCATGTGAAATGGAACCAATTGGGCTTACCTCAGTAGAACCTCATGTATGACTCTATAATTAGCTTATTTAGCTTATTTTGTAAATTATGATATTTCACTATTCATAAAAAAATCATGTATTTCAGAAAAATCCCAAAAAATCACCCCAACCATTTTTCGACGCGTAGAATCTAAAAAAGAAGTTGATTTTTGAAAAATAATTTTCTAAATATTATTATTTTATTATTTAATTAAAATCATAATTTATTATTAAAATCCAGTTTTAAAACATCCATTTACTTATTCTAAAATATAGGTATATCATACTTTCAACTTGAATATTATTTATATATTATCATAGGTAAGGTTACTATTCATTAGGGTATATCACTATTCATAAGGGTATGTTGCTATTCATAAGGGTAGGTTAATATTCACCAAATGTTATGTTTTTCTTATATGGCTCCAAATAACTTACTAATTGAAACCATGTATGTCAGATTTTCGAAATTCCAAACATAGAAGTGTCAAACTTATGTTTAAAGGTCACTTAGAACTTAGTAGTTCATTATGTTGTGTTTTCATTTGATTTTATGAAATATTTATAAGAAGGGAAATTCCATTGAAAAACATTGGGTCATTACTATAAAAGATTGAAATGTATAACTATTTGTCTATAACTATTCTCCATAGTCAATAAGGTTAATATATTAATATATAAACCTAAAAAGTTACACTATTGGTTCCTCGTTAATATTTATTTGTCAAATTGTTTGATAATTACACATTAAATAGTACATCATGTAGTGTTGTGGTAGGTTCAAAACCCTTATCATCCTTCAGTCATGGGTTCAAGGCCCTAGCCTTGTTGTACTTTTTTGGCTGTTACCTGACATACAAGTTATCATTTTATAAAACCATATTAATATAATTTCCAAAATAAATATGTTGGACGTCCTTGACATAAAGTTTATCACCAAATAGACTATTAACTAAGGTTTTCAATACATCCTCAATACATAAATACTTCATCCATTTTATTTCGACATAAGTCCTATATTGGTCTAAGGATTATCCATAATATCATTTGTATGATTTCTAATCAGGACATATTATCTTCAGTCTAAAACTCTTTATGTTTAACCTAGGTTATTAATTGTCAAGATCATTTATAATGGTTTGTAAATAAAATGTGAATTATCTTAAGAATATTCCACGAGAGTGTCAAACTGGGTGTGTAGTAAGGCCTGTTGTTGTATACCAGGTTACCCCAAGTCAGGATTGGAACACATTATCAGAGTTGTTACTCTTATGTACATTTTTTCCAGTACCACATCCACTTGTAGTATACAGATAGAGATGTATTTCTAGGAATATCAACATAATATCTACCTCACCAAAATTATAGTATGTTCTTGTATACTAATCCTCAATGTCTATCTTATGGTCGTGCTCCCTAATCTATGTCTTCTAGATTCAGTTTCCAAGGTTATTTCTAAACTTAATTTGATACCAACTATAGTGACCCAAACCTAGAATCCCAGAGCTGGTGAGTTATTTTATTACATTGGAATGATTATAAGGAATCAAATACAAAAGGACCAATTAGTTTAGAAGTCTTGGAAACCCATATTACATATATGATTCCCATAATACATTGGGAAATAGAAAACACAAACATGAAACATAATAAAAGAAATAAATTACGCCGTTGAAAGCTTATTTAAAGATTTCTTCCTCATAACCTGTGGAAATGAAACATAATAAGGGTGATCTCAAATGATAAATAAGATTATTTAAATTAGAATCAATAATGAATGAATGGGAATAAATTAACCTCAAAAGGTAAATAACTGATAATACATGACATTGAAATAATAAGATAAGACAAAATCAATATGGAAAGGTAAGAAATTGAAACACATGTCAATTAATAAATGAACTGAACTAAAATCTATCCATAGATATGCCGACCCAAAATCTCATGGATGAATAATAATTGAAACTAAATGAGGGAAAATTTTTCTTAATGGATATTAGGTTTAAGGCACATGAAAACCTATACCGTTAAGTCCTCTCAAAAGATGGTTTAAAACTATGGATAATAACCTGTTTAATTTTCTCAACTTATTTGTCTCATGATAACCTATCGATGCATCAAGGATCTATATAAATTCTGGGATCCGCCCATAATTTTAGGTCTAAATAATTCCTCTTAATGAATAATAACAATAAATTATATGCCCGATCAAATGTTATAAACCAGATCGGAGAACCATCCAACCATCCAACCGACCCAGTTCATGGCATGGCCCGAAGGGCATTCCTGATCTATACGAGCTAGAAAACAGTGCCTGAGTATCAATTTTATTCTTTGGTAATGGTTTTAATCATTTATATAAGCCTAAATAACCAAAAAAATATTATTAACTCATAACTGAATGGACATAAAAAATTTTAGATTTAACATTTACAACATTAACCAACCCCCAAGACACAATAATTGAATGGAAAGAAATAATTTAAACCAACGTCTCAATATGACAAGAGGTACATCACCCTCATGCTACCACCACCAAAAACTACACGAGATTCACTCTAGAAAAATGATCTACCAATATAATACACATTTCCTTTACATGTTCCAAACATTCAAGGTTTACATACATGCAAAGGTGTATGTAGCCAAAGCCCAGTTGGATACCACTCAAAAGAAAGATTCCATGCTCTAACATCAAAAGAAAATTAACAAGATTGTTTATGTAAAATCCTTCAAAACATTTCCATGATTTTTTTAAAGAAATACCATTTTTAGCACAACACTTTCCAGAATTTTTTTAAGGGAAACACTTTTAAAGAAAATACTTTTAAAGGAAAAATTTGAATGGAAACATATATTAAGATAAATTTTCTTTAAGATAAAATTCACTCAAGGCACACCGTATCCTGAAAGATGACACCACGTTTGATAAGTCTTAAGAGAGCACCATGGGTAAATACATAGGGGTAATCTATCTTGAGTGAGTCACTAGAACTTTGTACCTTAATGAAAGGTGGTAAAATACCCACAACTATCAGCATCCTTGTGAACGAGACACTAGATAGGAGAAACATCCAAAATTATAGTGGCAATAGATCATCTTCATAGCTTAGTTCGTGTTGTAATCTTCAATCCAGATAAGTGAAACTATGACAAACCACTTCTGTATCACTAGATTACTAGTTCTAGTCTTCCCACCTTAATTCCTGAGATTCCCTTTGTTCTCATTTTTAGGTTCACAAGTCACATATACCACAACTTTCACATACAAATTCCAAAATACTTTCCAAATGAATTTTACACCATATGGATAGTTCATAAACCCCATTTGAAATTATCATAAGAATTTCACATAATAAATTTGAACATTTTTATGGGACAATCCCCATATAAATCCACACTCAAACCAATTTCATTTTTAAAACATGTTTCCCCATATTTAAACAATTTAAAATTCATATCAAAAGTGAAAAACAAAATCCAATATGAAAAATTAATCCATTTTCCTTAAAAACATACTTTAAAACTCATTCACACCTTAAGTTCCTTTGAAAACACATTTCACACCCTTCAATCAAATCACAAAACACTTTCAAGAAGCACCACCATAAGGCGCACACAAAAACATAACCACTTATTTTTATAAAAATAAATTTCTATCACATAAGCTTGTCAAGCCCTTCCTAAATTTTTTTCTCATTACATATATAAATTATAGAACACATATATTTAACCAAGAAATCATATTAAAATAATCCAATAATTTTAGGGCATGGAACCACCTCCCTCAATTGTAGAAACTTCCAAAAATTGGTGTGAAACCACAACCGCACCACCAAAATACACCAACAAGGAACGATCTGACTAAAAACATCAATATCGAACCCTAATAATTAAGATTCTACCCCAAAGATAACACCCGACCTACAGTCTGTATGAAACCCCCAAGGAGAAGATAATAAACCCTAAAAAAGAGGGAAGAACAGTAGGAAGAACATCTTACTTAGAGATTCCTTGAAGAATCAGGGACAAATATACCCAAGGAGATGTGCCCAAGGAGCCAAGGAGATCTTGGAGGAGGCTCCCATGGATGAAAATCCCATGGGGGTCGAATGAGATAGGGATTAAGATTAAATCCCAAAAGGAAACAACTGGTATTTTGGAATTTTTAATGACCTTGACTAGTGCACAATTTTTCAAACTAGACTTTGAACACACAATGGGAACCAACCCAAAGGCTTCCTAGAACATTTTTCAAAATAATACACTAACCATCATCTCAAAACCAATTTACCGATAAATCATAAGTTTGAAACATCATTCAAACAAGGAGAGTTTTCAAACTCAAATCACCTTACAAGTAATATTCCCAAATCATAAGGAGACACACCATACAACTACTAGTTATAAAAAAATCACATTTTCTCCTAAATGAACTCTTTGAAAACAAAACAGGATTTATGGGATGCACATTCACCAAGGGTATTCCATGGAGTCTCACATGTGCATCTTCTCGTTCCAATCTAGGAACTCATTAACTTTACACACATATAATACAGATGCGTTCACTCATGGGGATACCAAATGTCAAAACTAAACCTTTACCCTATAAAAAAACATTCAAACCACACTTCCATATTCTTAATCCACTTAAAATTTCAAAAATTCATAAAACTTTTCAAAATCTCACAAGTTACCAAATCAAATACCATTTTCAAACTCCACACATCAATCCTAATACATTTCACCACATTAAAAACCATTTTCAAATACCAATTTATCCGATTCAAAATATTTTTTTGATGTTCAATAAGTCCCATTTAAAATTGATTTTAAAAAACCTACATTTAAATGGATCATGTTTTCCAAACAATCAAATTTGATAAACCATAGTTTTTGATTAAAAAAATACAATCTCGATAATCTCATCCTCATTTACTTAGATTTTTTTATACAAAACCGCTTTTCTAAACCTTCCTTCATAATTATTTTGAAAAATAATTCTTTATCTTTCAAAAACCAAACAATTTCCACTTCAAAATCTAGTTTTTAGAATTCCAAGTCAAGGATTTTTAAAACAATTTTCATAACCCGAGAAGATATAAGACAATTCACAATAGGGAAACTTGTGACAATGGGTGACTTAGCCATATGGTTGTAGGATATATTACAAACATTCCTCTATCATGGGGAGTCTTCTAGAACCATTTCCCTAACTACACATGTATTTCCAAAACTTCTGAGCTAACATATACCATTTTCCCAACTCTCTTTTCATTTCCTAAATACAAAAAAAACCCGAAAAAACCAAAGAAACTAAAATAAACCTGAATTCCCATGGAAACTCGAATATCGTAATGAGGTGTGCTAGCAAAAAACCCAACATATAACCAAAAACTCAATCCTCGATAGTCTTAACTCTAGTCTACCCAGACTCCTCCCCTTTTAACATGACCCAAAAGAGAATAACCTACTCCGATACCATTTTTTCACAAACTAGGATGGAGCACCATCGAACCCGACACTCAACCCAGTTCATGGAATGGCCTGAAGGGTATTACCAATCCCAACGGCCTAGAAACCAGTACTTGGGTATCGATTTTTTTCTTTGGGAATGATTTTACCCATTTAAATAAGCATAAATAACCAACAAAATATAAATAATATATAACTAAATGGACATAAAAATTTTATGATTTAACATTTACAACTTTAAATGACACCTAAGATACAATAATGTAAAGGAAAGAAATAAAATAACCCAATACCACCATATGACAAGAGGGAAATCACCCTAAAGCTTCCACAACCAAAACATGAATGAGAGGAACTATAGAAACTCGAAATACCAACATGATACACCTTTAATTTACCTATTCCAAAAAAAAGGTCTACATACACACAAAGTTCTATGTAGGGTGTGAGACAAGGCCCAATAGGAATCCACCCAAAATAAAGATTCCATGATCTAACATCAAAATACAATTAAAAATCTTATTTACGTAAAATAATTTGAAGAATTTCCAATTTTTTTTAAATCAAGACTATTTTTAGCACAAAAATTTCAAGAAAAACATTTTTAAGGGAAAAAATTTTATATAAAATACTTTTAAAGGCAAAATTTCAAAGGAAAAATTTATTAAAAAAAACTTTCATTAAGATAAAATGAACTCAAGGTTCACCGTATTCTGACAGATGTAACTACATTTCATAATTCTCAAGAGAGTTCCATGGGTAAATCCCTAGGGGTAATCTAGCTTGAGTGAGTCACTAGAACCTCTTACATTAGTGAAAGGTGGTATAATAATCACACCCATCAGTGTCCTCATGCATGAGACACTAGAGAGGAGAAACATCATATTAGGTCGACTGGGTCAAATACCATGAGGGGGGGGGGGGGGGGGGTGAATCAGGGTATGACAGATTAAAACAAACAACCCTTCTGATCTTGTTTCATTGTTAAACAAAACTCTCATCTCTCTCTTTCCCATAGCATGGAATGAACAGAAATTAAAGCATGCATATGACATTATAGTTTTACTTGTTTCACCCTCACTGTGATATGTCCAAGGAGAATACAATAGTATTGAATACCACTTTACTTCAGATCTCCCTCTTTCTCTAATTAATGCATCCTCCACTGTATGAATATTATCTATTGATGTCCCACTTTCATCCACTGATTAATACCACTTTACCTATGATGTACTGGGAAACTCCAAATCTTTTGCGCAAACCTTACTGCATCTTGTGTGAAACTTTAATGCCTTGCGTTCAATATTCCTCTTTTGTCACGCAACACCCCTTATGCAATACTTCAATCATACACACAACTCAAATCTTACACAAAAATTTCTTATCTTGCACGCAACTCAAAATGTTTTGTGAAACTCCCTTTGCTTAAAATTCTTACACGATCCAGAGCTCAGATTCTCTCTAAGTGTTAAAATTATTTGAATGAGTGGGTTAACTCTTATTTATATGCATCACCGACCCCTGCAAGAAAGATTCGACATGCCCTGAAATATCCTCTTTAAGCACACAATACCCTATTTAACATCACATTGGGTGCACGAGTTTATTTCGTGCAACCTGATCTTTCACGCACGTCATGTATTTTCCATTTTTTGAGCACACAAAACCCTATTTAATGGAACCACATTATATCTATTCTTTTTGTACTGCCTCCATATCGACCATTCCTTTTTAATGGTTATTTTTCAATATAGACTGTAAATTTTATCTTTGGAACTTGAAAAATCACCATGGAAACCATCTTTTTCAACCAAAAAACCCACTTTGTTAACAAACACAATCCACACAAAAATGCGTCAATGCTTCCATGAGGGATTTTTTCCCAAAAAATCCAAAATTCTAATGGCAATAGATCATTATCATAGTTTAGTTAGTGTAGTAATCTTCAATACAACTAAGTGAAATAGGGACAATTCACTTTCATATTACTAGCTTACTTGTTCTAGTCTCCACATCTAGGTACTCGGTACTCTCTTTGTTCTCAATTTCATGATTACAAGTCACACATACCATCACTTTCACATAAACATTCCAAAATCTTTTCCAAATGCATTTCCCACCACATGGACAGCTTAGAAAATTACTTTGAAATTATCATAAGAATGCCACATAATCAATTTTTACATTTTCATGGGCCAAGCACCCTTAAAACCCACACCCAAACCAATTTCATTTTAAGACATGTTTCCCCTTATTTAAAAAATTTCTAATTTATATCAGAAGTGAACAAAAAAATAAAATATGCCAAAGTAATTCATTTTACTTCAAAAACCTACTTTCAAACTCATTCACACCTTAAGTGTCTTTAAAAACAAATTTCTCACCCTTCAAACAAATAATAAAACACTTTAAAGAACCACCATCATAAGGCACACATAAAAAGATACCATTTCTATCCCATAAGAATTTCAATCTCTTCCAAAACATTTTTTTCACCACAAAAATAAATCATATAAAATATATATTAAACTGAGAAATCATATTAAAATAATCCAACAATGTTAGGGAATGGAACCACCTACCTAAAGTGTAGAAGCTTCCAAAAATTAGTGTGAAATCGCACCCATAAAACCACAAGACCATAGAAAGGAAATATCTGACCAAAAACATCAAGATCAAACCCTAATAATTAATATTCAACTTGAAAGAGACCACCCAACCCACTGGACATATGAAACCCCAAAGGAGAAGAGAAGAAACCCTAGAAAATAAGGAAGAACAGGAGGAAATACCACTTACTTGGAGATTCCTTGAAAAATCAGGGTCAAATCCACCAAAGGAGAGATTGGAGGAGGCTCCCATGGCTGAAAATCCCATGGGGGTCAAATGGGAGAGGGATGAGGGTTAAATAACAAAAGGATATGATGAGTATTTGGAATTTTTAATGACCTAGAGAGGCACACATTTTTTCAAAACATGAAGCAACTATGCACCCTTCTCTGTCGAAGTGGTACCTTCCACATGGTCATTATGCACGACCTAACATTCCATAAAGAAGTCACACAATAGATTCTATTAGAAAACCCAACCTCTCACATGATTACTTGGAGAATGGTGTACGGTTTGAAAAACCATGCGCTAACCATGAACATCAATATACCAACCTAAAAACTTGAATTTTTCATGAAAAATCATGGGGGAACTCATGTAAAGAAGTAAACAGAAAATAAATAAAGGAAATTCCACAAAATTCTAACACATCAGACAATGAGCTCGAGGAAAAAATTGTGATCCAAATTTGAACTTGAACAAATAAATATAAATTGTAATGAGAAATATATATTTATCAATAATTCCCCTATTAAACAAATAACTATAAAAGTAAACACTATATGTTATATGGTATATGGTTTAGGAAATACTAATATCCATTGTTTGAGAATATGGATAGTGAAGTAAATTTCAAACGAAAATGATTACAATAAAGTTATTATTTCAATAGAAAGTTAACAATCAAAAAAGGAAGTGAGATTTTAAAGATAATCATTATGAGAATTCTTGATGAGAATAATCTTTAAACATTTTAGAGTATCCCATACCACTTTGAAACATTTAAATAATAATCACTATCAGGGAATAACATTTAAATAAAACTTATAATATCTTGAGAGTAATGAGATTCATGGTATAGCATGTCAAAATGTAGTATATACACCAAATAAAAGTGAATTGATTCATAATAACAAATAAGTATCAATGGAATGTAAATTGAGAAAAAATTCCAATATGTATGAATCAGAAGAACCAAAAATAATAATCATAAAATGAAACATTTACAAAGTAACCTTTTAAACATGAAAATGAAGATTCCAAGAAATGAAAGTGGGTAAATATGTACATTAAGTATGAGGTAAAAAATAATATTCCTTTTTTCATGTTAAAAAGGTAAGAAAATGCCACATTCAAAAAGAGACAATAAGATTCCTTTGAATACATTGGTAAAAGAAAAAAAGGGTAAAAATATCTTTACTAAACCATTTAGAAAAGGTTAAAAACATTTTTGAAATTATTTTAATAAAACATGGTTTTTAAAAGAAAACAGGTTCTCCAACTAAAGAGAGAAATGAATTCGGGTTTTCTTAAAAACATTTTCCAAAGCACCTTGAGTACCAAAAAGTGAAAAATGGTACTAATAATTGATAATGGTAATTAAGAATCAAATGAGATCAAAATGAAATGTTTTATTGAACAATTATACAATAATTTCATCGAATGTAAATTTATATACTAACAATCTAGAATAAATTGAGATTGTAAAATAAACCCTTGAAAATGTTATAACATCGAAGAAAAAATCAATAAATCAATAGATTATTTGTATCAAATTTCATAACAGAAAAAAATATGAATTTATCTTAAAATGGTTTAGGATGCACTAGTAAATAATAATGTAAGTTGTTACATCATTTCAAGGAAAAACTTTGATGTAAAGGGTTCCAAGGATGATGATGATGATATTAGAAAGAGTTCTATGTAGAAAGAAGAATTTTTATTGTGACATTTAATATTGTGTAGATAATAAGTTAAGATATGTTTAAAAAGTAGAACATTTGGAATATGATTAAAAAATATCACCATTATTCAAACATTCTTATTTCATAAGCATTTCTGACTAAATAGTTTATTGGAAGTATTTTATTAGTTGATCACATAAATATGTGGATACAATTACATATTATGCAATGAGTTAACAAAACCCATGAATAAGGATGATCTGGAAGTCTTTCATATTTGGTATGATATATTGGTGATTATGTTAGGTCTTGTTAAATATTATTAAAAGAGTGTAATAATATAAAATATATCATATTATATGAAATCTACACTTTATCATTGGTTCACATTGGTTTCATACATATACATATATATATATATACACATTTCTTGAAGTGTATTGATAAATGTCCTCTCAATATTGGACTTTGAGTTATACATAATTGATGTTCTTGAGGGATAATTATAGGTTATGATGAAATGTTAAGGTTAAATTGAGAAGGATTTTTATATAGAGATATAGAATATGCTAATGAGGAAAAAAATAATGAATATAATTATTTATGTGTGATGGATGACCCATGAAGTATACCATATGAAGTGTTTTATAGATTTATTTAGCATAATAGGGGTGTATATATCATATTTCAGTCCCTACTTCCTATGGCTGGTGAGATACCTAAGACGAGATCTTTCATACTTTCATTCCCAACTTACACAAGTTTGAAATTAACTTCGCTGATATGGGTTTGGTTGGGAATGTTGTTGATCTTGTCATTGGTTGGACCTCAAATACATATGGGATTTTCCTTCTTATAGGACAAGTGTGGAATATGGTACCCTCGATTGAGATAGACTATGGAGTGTGTAGCCTCACCTAGATAATATATATATGATGTGATTATCTATTTGGAAAATGGGTAATGTGATGTAATTATTCATAAAGATAAATGATATATGAGGTATTCGTCATTAATCTCTTTGTTTTTTTGATATAATAATTTAAATATTTTAAGTAATATTTTTTGAGCCATGCATTGAGTCATCATTTGATTTTGAAGTTCGAGGCGGGCTAGTAGGGACATAAAATAAATATAAATATATTATATCATGTGTATCAAGTTTTATATAATTAATGGAATAAACCCTAAATGGAGTCTCATATCATAAATCTAACACCTTTAAATTCAGAATGTGAGTTTTACCCTAGGTGCAACATAATATTTGTATGCATTGGGTGTTCGGCTTGTGTGCCGTCATGGGTGGAATAATAAATTTTCTTTTTTTTAAATTTATTTATTTTTTGTTAAATGATTAACATAGTAATCCTATATATAAACACACTTACATCAAATCTCTAGGTTAATACGCATAATCCTATGTATTGATAGAGAAACTATTGGAGGAGTGTTTTTAGATGATCAATGAAGGATCGTGGATCAACAATTGGTGTGCCAATCAGAGCTTGTGGATATCACCAATGAATATGAAGTGGATCCATTCTTTATCAATGATCGATACAAACCCTTGGTAAGATGATTGTTTTTCATTAGTTTTATCATTGTTTAATTATTCCATTCCAAACATGAGTCAATCCTTCTAACAAGATTGATTCACGTATTATTGGTTGATTTATGGGTATCAATTTATCTTCCTAAAATTAGAAATTTATGGTATTTTATTATTGCTTCTTGATTGTTAATTTTTAATTCTAATGAAAATGAATCAAAAGCAACCTAAACAATAGTTGAGGTTTGTTCCTCTTGTTGTGTTTGGGAATTTCCCCCTCGTTCTTTGCACATTCATCATCGACATTTCCTTTGGCTGGTAGTTCGAGCAATACCTAGTTGAAGATCATTATGAGGTTATTATTTGTAGGAATGTATCTTTATTGTGGGTTCGGGTTCATCATTAATTGAGTGATCAAGGTATGGAGATGATGGTAGATGATCAACGGTGGACTGAGATCTGACCCGTATTTTCCCGTTTCAAGGTTTTTCAAGAGGAAATAATTTAGTGCAATGGGAATATATTCCTTAGTGGATTTGAAGGTTGGAATCTGGAAACCAAAAATGGAAAGGTTTGGTTAAACTAGATATGCAATTCAAGGTGAGGATCATGATGGATCCAGTGATAGAAAAGCAAATGTTTGAGTGGAACCCCATGAATAATGTGTAGTTCAATAGAAATATTGACTTCATGGCACGTGGTTTGAAGAACACACATTGTGTATCCCCCCTATGTTGCAGATATGGTTTCCATATGGCGATAAATATCGCATGTCATGTGGTGGGTCCACACTATTTGTTACCCTTAGCTGTCCAGCTCAGCATGTACAAGGAGTATATTTACAGGAATCCATGTAAGAATATACATCATGCATGTTGAGTCGCATACCATTTGACACTTGGGAAATGGCTCAGTGTGTAAAGGTAGTTCATTCCTAGGAGACCATGTGGCCCCATATGCCATGTTTGGGGGGGGACACATTGTT
Organism: Viscum album; assembly: GCA_963277665.1. Taxonomy (NCBI): domain Eukaryota; kingdom Viridiplantae; phylum Streptophyta; class Magnoliopsida; order Santalales; family Viscaceae; genus Viscum; species Viscum album. Next base: position 1,592,918,797 of record OY728132.1, read on the forward strand.
TAATTTAGAAGGTACACAAGCATGAGATTAACACACACATCGAGTGTTAGACCATCCTGTATGCACCATGTGATGTTGAGTGAACCTCCTATACTTCAGGATGAACTTGGATGCCTCCAAGTACTCAGGCATGACTAGAGTACACATGAACATCTTAAGTACGTGACTATGGGCCATACTACATAGGCTTGAGTAAGAAACATATCGAATGCTAGATTTATATCTACATGCTATTTAACCCTAGGGAAACATCATGTATTATTGAGAAATTCATGTAATCTTATCACAAGAAACAAATCCTGGACATAGGATATGATTCCCTCTATGGATTTGTTCTCAGATAGAGTTATTAAATACCTCCTTGAGGTAGGTGTGTGATCATCAATCATTCCATTATTCCTTAGGTGGGGATTTAGGAATCGTTGTGACCAACATACATGGGTTTATGATCCCCTAATAAGAATGATATTCTAATTAGGTTCAGATATACCTAATTGGTCCCAAGTGTGACCCCCTATCTATGTATTGACATCTATTATCAGCTAGCGAGGTGTGGCCTGATTGAGTTTGTATCTTAGATTATCCTGACCAATTTACATGGTTGTTTTTCAAGGTGAGACCTGATGACCATGTCATCTCAAATGCATTCCATTAGTGATTACAGTACTCATGGAGTGAGTTCTCCTAGATGAGTATTACCTTTGAGCCTCTAGTACAATCCTAGGTTGGAAGTGTGGTCCTGGCCTCATCTTAAGGATTTGTATCTATCTTGATCATATATTGGTTATATTTTTATACCCTTTTATATCTCACATCCTTATTTACATACCTTCACAGTGATGATCTGACTACTCTCTTGATTCATCATGTTCATTGATTTTAGGGTGTCCTTTTGTGTATGTTTATACTCACCCCTACATAGGCTCTACTTGCACATGTTGTGTCTTATGTAGAAAATTGAATTTTCATTGGAGTCCTTATAGACCAAGAGTAGAAGGAGGTTATTTAGAACATAGATGTGCTATATGGTCCTCCTATGGATCTAGAAGTTTCCTATAGGTAGTTGCACCTGTGTTGTTAGAAAGTTGAGATCTTTTCCAGTTTTGGTGGGCATCTATTTGGCCCTTTTTATTTTTTATGTACAAATTTGTATACTCTAATGTGGGATAGATGATATGAATGCATTTACAATATTTCATGTTTTCTTTTCTCTATTATACCACTGTAAAAGGATGCATGCATGCGTAAAATTACTTTAGACTAAGGTCTCCCTTGTGTGTGATATTCATACTCAATTCCAGTCACCAACCCCAAGCCTATTGGAGGCTAGTTGGGGGTGTCACACTCGGCTTATCACCGTCTAGGTGGTCCTTGATGGGCCAGGTGCAGACCGACTTGTATCATAGAAGTGTTCATATTATGACTAGAATTTGGAAAATTTCTAGCTGTGAGGTTATATTTTTGAACTAGGTAAAGAATGTTAAAGTGTCTTCAGTTTGGGTTTCAGGATAGGGAACTCAGTGTTAGTGAAAAGTTTGATGTATTCATTAAGATGGACTCTGATAACTTTATTTTTGACTTGGTATATATGGGAAAACATTTAAAAAATATTGGTACATGTATCATAAAGAAATGGGTTAGGATTTCATTGTCCTTCTTGATTCATCTCCCCAGATATTATCTCTTCACCGTGGTGCATATCATCCATCATTAGATGCTTACACAATGACAAAAAACTGGGATTCTATATCGGGATCATGTTTAGGACCTGCTTGGGGAAGAGGCTTCAGTTCATGTATTTTTTTGGGAGGTAGTTTCTCTGGGAGGACTGATAATAATGTATCTAACCATTAAACTTCATAGTGAACCACTTTTAGTGGTTTAAGTGCATTCTCTCGATTAGGTTAAGCAGTAGTTGGTTCCATAGTACGAGCCTGTGATGCACCTATAATGAGTGCACTTCATGAGTTTTAATAATAATTATTTTATGAGTTTTATGGTGAGCTAGACCCCCTTATCAGGCAGCATATTTCTGGAATGAGCCTATGAAGTGAAAGTCTTTAGATAGGATCCCTCTTGATGGTAGTATTAGAAGTGAGATTTTTCTTGGGTGAAATGGGGCATTGGTAGAGACCTGTTTTGATGATGTTTGACAAGGCTTGAGGGACACTAGAGAGAGATATGAATTCAACATAGGGACACATTTTTATTATATGATCCAAAACCTTATGAGGTATTTAGTGCTACACAAAGCAGATAATGTCAATGTGTGAATATGAGTTTCTTTGACTTGTGTGTGTGAGGTTTTTTGATCTACTAAGGAGTTAGAGTGTGTCTTGGTGGTAGTGAATAGGTGGACAAGGGAAGGGATAAAATCAAGAGGCAGGAGCTTATGACCTGGATTATTTGAGTGTGGTTTGTTGTATGAGATGTGTCTTCACTACTCAAACTATATTTTTAATAGAGAAACATAAGACAAATTTCCCTGAATGTAACAACAATTCATGGACTATTGATACCAGTTGGGACTTTTTAGCTTGACCCTTATGTTTGGAGGCTCTATCAATTAGGGTCGACAATCTCACACTTCTATCTATAGTTTGACCTGAATTTGTAGGAGATAGAGCCTCATGTGGAACCTTTCTATAGAAGCAGTGAGACCCTATGATGTTTTCCTCAGTACAGACTGTTTTTATAACATCCATACTTAGTTGATTATTAACAGTGATCGTTGTGTTCTTTTTTAGTTATGAGATTAAATTTTCATTATTTAGTGAGAATAAATCACAATAAGAGTAAGATGATCTGATTTTTAGGGAGATATAACTATTTTATTATAATTTGGATATTATGAACCATGTATCTACTAATTATATAATCTTTCAATTTCCTTTGGTGTTGGAGGAGTATTCAAACATCTTCTCTTAGGATGTTCCTGAATTACATCCCCTTAAAAATCTTGTTTTCTATATAGACCTAAACCTAGGGAAGGATCAATATTTTCACCAAAATATCAGATAACCCCGTACATATGTGAAAGAGTAAGGTTAAGTTAGAGGATTTATGAAGGTAGGGATCTATAAGACCTAGTGTATTTTATTGGTCATCCCCATGTTGTTTTCCTAAGAGATGGATGAGAAAATGAGGTTAGGTATAGATTGACATCACTTGAACCTAGTGAATGTCAGGGAGGAGTATCCACCCTTGAGAATCAATTACATCTTCATACAATGGTTATAGGAAAACTGGTTCTCATATTTTGACCTAAGGACAAGTTATCCCCAGCTCTAGGTTCAATAGGAGGATGTACCGAAGGTGGATTTACAAAGTAACTACGATTGATCTTATTTCACAGTGATACCATTTGGCATGTTGGAATAACCATATTATTTTAAGACTTTTATACTGCATCCTTCAAACATTCTTGGATCAGTTCATGTTAGTCTTCTTCGATGGAACCCTTGTGTACTCTTCATCCAGGGTAGACCATTCCAAACACTTGAGGATGGTTCTAGACATGCTTCAAGAGTACTAGTTTTATGATAACTCTCAAAGTATTAGTTTTGGATTTTGGAGATCCACTTCTTGGGGTATGTATCATAAATCGAGGGATTTAGATTAGACCCAACATATATTGAGACAGTGTTAGCTTGAGAGGCACCCAAGGGTGGGGTTGTGGTATTAGATACTCACACTGAGGTTTTACATTTTCTACTGTTGAGTGAGGTGATAAACTATTTGACCTATTTTAAATCTTCCCTTAAGGGTGAGGATGGTGAATTGTATATCCAGTGGATGGTTGATTACCCCTATACTTATTAAGTGATTCAAGGAGGCACAAATTTTGGATATTTATTTTGAGTTATTTTATAACTAGATATTAGCTGGACATGTAACTATTGGGTTTTCTGAAGGTGAGGAGTATGTCATCCTTCCAAGATTGGATGATGGAACCTGTCATGCTATGATAGGAGGTTATTTTCCATTATTATTACACATAATTGTGGTATCGATGAGCCAAGATCCTTTATAATCATGATTTGTAGCCAAAGATATTGCAGCGCATTGCTGAGTTTAAATCTTGATGTCTCACCTACCTGTATATAGATATCGAGGTGACTAGTTGGAAGTGGAATTGGGATGGTATATTTTTGATTTTAATGATGGGGACTTACATTATTAGTGAGTGGTTATTAAGGTATCTGAATGGTCAAGGACTGACACCAAATTGGCCCACTCCCTAATCATTTGAGTGAAAATTTTAGTGGAAAGTTTGGGACACCTATGGTTAGCTGAATAAACCTGTGGATTTAGAGAGGATCCATTATAGGAGTATTTCATACAATCAATAATGAATCGTCAAATAACAATCAATATGCCAATCCGAGATTGTGTATCTCACCAACGTCTGCGATGTGGAGACTTTATTCCTTAGTGATCAATCCAAACCTACTATAGAGAGATTATTTTTCATTATTTTTATCCATATTTGATTATCCCGTGTTGAAATAAAGTCAATACTTCTAATAAGATTAATTATAGGATAGATGGTTGATTTAAAAGTATCACATTATCTTCCTATGGTTAGTATCACATTTGATTATCCCATGTTAAAAGAAAGCCAGTCCTTCTAACAAGATTAATTCTAGTATTGATGGTTGATTTATGTTTATCAATTTATCTCACTACAGTTAGGAATTTAAAGCATTTGATTATTTCTTCTTGGTTTTTCATTCATCATTATAATGAAAATGAATCGAGGCTAACCCAAACAATAGATTTGGTTCATTCATATTGTGGTGTTTTTGAATTTCTCCCCTTGTTCTTTTCACGTTCATTGCCAAAATTTTCTTTGTATAGTGGTTCGACCAATACCAAGTGGATGATCATTTCATGGTCATTATTTGACACAATGTATCATCAATCCAAGTTTAGGTTTTTTATCAATGGAGTGATTGAGGTGAGATAATTATAGTAGATTATTTGAGGTGGGTTAGGATCAGAATAGTGTTTCCTTGTTTCATGGTTTGGAATGTGGTGATGGTGTGGTGCGACTGGAGTCGATTAAAAAATGGATTGGTTGGCCAAAATCTAACCACTGATGATGACAAGGGTTGGTCGACCCATAACCAAAATTCAAGGTGAGGATCATGGAGGATCCAGCAGTGATCAGGTAATGAGTGAAACCGTGTGAAGAACTTGTGGTTATGGGGAAATCAAAAGACATGATGTATAGTCCAAATAACATACACTATATATCCCCCCTATGAAACACCTATGATTTCCTCAAAGAGATAAATATCATGTGCCATGTGGTGGGTCCACATGACATGTGACCATTAACCGGACAACTTGGTGTGTATAGGGATCACACACCTAAGAATCCATGTAGCTATATACGCCATGTGTGTCAAGTCACATGCCTTGTAACCCTTGATGAATAACTCAATGTGTATAGGGAGTGAATGGCCAAGAGAACATGTGGCCCGACATGTTTTATATAGTGGGGCACATACTATTTACTTCAAAAGGTACACAAGAATGGGAAGACAGTACACATTGAGTTCCATCCCAGACTTTAAATGCTATGTGATGCTGATTACACCCCATGTACATCATGATGAACTTAGATATGGTAAAGTAATCATAAATAACCTGAGTACATAGGCACACCCTGAGTACACAAGTACATGCCACAATACATGGGTTTAAGCAAATGGCATGCTGAGTGACAAGATAAAATCTACATACCATGTACCCATAGAGACAAACTATGTATTATAGAGAAATTCATGTTGTGTGAGCATGTACATACCTATTTTTTTTTATGGACTACATTTTTAAGAAGAAATTCGAATTTTTTCTTTCAAATCTTTATAAGGGGTAAACATATCTTTCCCCCCTAGAATAGGATCTTAGATAATTTTTCTAACAACTATTTGGTCCCACAATAGGGTGTTTACCGTAGGATCAGAGTTTGGTGGAATTTTGAGCCGTTTGAATTTTAGCAGAATAATTAAAATTTAATTTTTAATAAATTAAATATTAATTTATTCATGTAGGTTTGTTTGGTCATATATTTCAAACAAAGCATCATATTGAGATTCCTTCTCTTCAGTTGAGTCTAGAATGAGGATTTTTTCCTAGGTAAGGCATACAATCTATTTGTGCACCGAGGATGACTAGGCCCCCTTTTCTTTTCTTTTCTTTTTCCCTTTCTTTCTCTTCTTTTAATTTTATTTCTCTTCCTTTTATTCCTTTGTATTCTCATGTATTCCCAGGGGACTCCTCCTTTTCCACTCAACCAAGATATAAGGGATATGGAGGGATAAAGGGAGAGAGGGAGGGGGGTACCAGTACAGAGCTCTTGATGTGCTGGATCGACGTTCAACAATCGTGCACTATGGAAATTAGAGAAGCTTCAAAAGTTTCTACCCTAAGTTAGGATGTTTTTAAGTTTCATCATAAATCGCTATAATTAAGTCATTTTCGAGTTTTAAATACCTTTTATGCTTTATTAGGACCCCTTGAGGGATTATCTACTATTTTTGGGGTGAAAACGGGGGTTTTGAGGTGATCTGAGGGTTTTCTGTTTGGGAAAACCCATCTACAACACATGTGGTTTGGGGATACGAGACATGTGTTCTTTCTGTTTGGGAAAGAAAATTATTTCTAAGTACATTCCATGTACTATAGTGTACACTCCATGTACCTAGCCTAGGTTATATAACTATATATCCAACCATGCTACCCATATAGGGGTACATGGCCTTGTAGAGTACCCGGCCAGACCCTGTGTAGGTTGAACACTATATAGAAGTTCATTTATAGGAAATGTATATGGACAAGACATCTATGGGACAAGGGCAGGTACCCCGTGTAGGGTACATACTGTGGACTCATCTTACACGCCATTTACTTGGGCGTTTACATGCCAAGTTATGACAGAGGTACATGCCCAGGTGGTTCCTTGAGGGCACATGTTGTGTATAGCCTTTACACACCTTGTTCTCCTCTTTTGGTGCCCTTTGTGGTATTTTCCAATTTTATTCCATGGAGTCAGTTTTGGACATAAGATGAGTCCATTCTGAGTATCTTTACACGTACATCATGATGGTGAAACCCCTTGTGGTTTTTAAGGAATCTAGGGTGTATTTTCATGTGTCTATCTAAATGGATAGGTTCTTCCTCCAATAATTGAATCTAGTCATCTCCTGAAAGAGATACTTAAATGAGAATAACAGGTTGGGAATTTGGACTAACCTAGTTTAAGAACTTGATCTGAGGTGAGCCATGAGATATCTCTCGTGACCTATGCTTTGTAGTTTTCCTTGAGGACATATCCTTTGTGAGATGTTCCCTTAATACCTAAGAGGCCATGAATCTAGTTTTTTCCTAGGATCCCCTTTAGGACTCCTCTACTTACACTTCAACCTAGAAGATCCTGTGTAGGATTCCTTTATCTTCATTCTATATCAAGGATCCAATATGGGATGACCTTTCTTACATGATGATTTAGGGAGTCCCTTGTAGGTTCCCTTTAACTATATATCATTTTGAGGATCCCATTTGGGATTCATCTTCCTTCTTGTATAATTATAGAGGGTCCCATATAGGACACCTCCACACATGTTTCATTTTTAGGATCCGGTGTAGGACACCTCAGTCTTTCTTGTCATTCGAGGATCCCAAGTAGGACTTATCCTTTACCTTTTTAGCTAAGGGTCCCAATTAGGATGCCTTATCTTGTGTTTAGACTACGAGGATCCCATATAGGATGCATATTCAGTGTTTTTACTTGAGGGACACGGTGGGTGCCTGTTGTTTGACCAACCCTGAGTTAGTACATTGGGTTTGGGTAGAGATGGTAGTGGGTGTCACCTTAGAACCCATGATGTACTTTTATTCCCATGGGGATATGGAAGTAGTGTTGGGTTTAGGAGTTCATCCACCTTCACTCTTTTTTTATGATTTCACTTGGTTATTACTAATGTAGAAATGTTTGTCGGAGGTGCTTCCTGATTGGTGGTAGTTGATCCTAACATGAGGCATCTTTCTTTTTCTTTGTGATACCTGGAGGTTCTTCCTATGATCTAGCTTTTGATCCATTTTATTTCTGAAATTTACTTGTATACCTAAGGATACTATCTGTGATCTAGATGTTGACCCAATATATTTGATTATTATATTATTGGGAAGTCCAAATGTGTTTCTAGGTATATGGATTTTGAGCCTAATATTATGATATATAGGCGTGGCATCCTAGTAATGATACTCGTGGATGATTCTACTCTCTCGAGTGATGAGGATGATTCTACTATCCTCTAATTGATATGTGATGAGGATGATCCCACTCTCCTTGAGTTATTATATGATGAGGATGATTACTCCTTCCCTGATCTGATATACTCATGGGTGATTATGCTCTCCCAAGGGATAAGGATGATTAGACTCTACCTGATCAGTTACATGACTATGGTGTTGAGTTTGGAATCTCACATCATTGGATACCTGAAATTATTACACTCTTCTAGATGATAGGTATGATTACACTCTCCCTTATTAGAGACTCTAGGGGTGGGTGGTGTCTCAACGGTGAGTGATCCTTGTAGATCGCCTAGGGGTCATACCCCTAGGGATTATTTTAGTTCTAAATGTCATTACTACCTACGAACCAAGAACAATTGATCAAACATTAGAATGGATTTACATGGATTGAAAATCATGGCGTCTAGCTTAGTGACCATTTATAGGATGTCCAGATATACTTTCTCATAATACATTGCTATAATGATTTGAGGTGAATACGAGTGAACCTAGTTGTAGGATGAGTATCCCCCTATGGTGACATAGCTTTCCCAGAGATAATTCCAGCACTGGAAAATGTTGTTATATGTCAATTGGGATTATAGACCCAAATATTGAATTAATTATGCATGGATTGAGTAGTATGACATCCAACTCAATTTCTTTCATAGGATGTCCTAGTAATCAGAATTATTGACCCAAGGATCAACTAATCTTTTATTTGATCATATTTCTTTAATGTACTCATGAATATTAATATTTATGTATGTATTTATATGTATGGGACTATATATATATGTATAAAGATATGGACATCCATGGTGGTACTTTCACAGTTGGATCAAAACATGGATCTAAGGTTTGATTGTGGTTTCATGTTTATTCGACTTTTTTATATTTTCTATTGTCCCTTAGCTAGGACGATTAGTTGATTTTTCATACATTTATAAAAGATTATTTTCTAAGTTCACCACTGGGGCTGCCTACCGAGATTATTTCTCACCCCTACACATGCACCTCAATGTATGTATAGACCTTATATCGTCTTTTCAGGTTGATCACGGTTTTTAGGGTGGATAAAGTTGAGGCCCAATGTTTCATGATCGAGTACAGATGATCTTGTGCGTTATTCTAATTGGGATGGTGTAGTTAGATAGTGTTTGGATACCAATAAGTGGTATGGCTCGAAGTTAGAAGTAGAACCCTGTACTTTTATTTTAGTTTCTTTTGTACTCCTTTATCTCCGTGGTCATCACAGTGGGTGACTATTACTTTATGTATGAAATAGATGTTGAGGATTTTATATCATTTCATTTGTTTATTAAATAATGTTCTATTTTAGTTTATTTTATACTACCACACTCTGTTTACTTTATATTGTGTATGATACTTAACTATTTATATTGTTTTATTACTCTAATATGAGACTATAGTCTCCCTACTATACCACCTTTAGACCCAAGTTGGAAGCCTCTACCATATAAGAGGTGCACTTGAGGCCTTTTAACTAATTGGATAAAAGTAATAGTTTAGTGGAATCTAGTTTAGGATGTTATAGAACACGAGACATGGGCAGTGAAAGTCATAGTGGGACATTATTTATACCCGTAGGGACACACCATGTGATCCATAAAGTGATAGCTAGATTCCTTGTTCATCTCAATTTGGCTCTAGTGTCAACTTAGGTGAGTTCCCATGAACCATTCAGTATGATTTCCCCCCCCCCCTAGGGTGTGTTCCCTTGATCCATACCCAATAGGGTAAAATGAGGAATTATATCCTGGACATAGTATGTGACCCCCTCTAGAGGTTTAGTCTCTCATAGAGTTATAGAACCCATTTATGTGGCCAGAGTGTAATCCCTAATCATTCCCTTCTTCCCTGTTTGGGGTTTTAAGAATCATCGTGACTAGTATACCTAGGTGTAGAATCCCATACCTAGAAGAATATTCAAGTTAGGGTTAGGTATACCCCATTGGTCCTCATTGTGATCCCCTATCTGTGTATCAAATTTTTTTTATTCAAGTCAGATATGGTTCAATTAAGTGTGTTTCTTAGATGAGTTCGATCAGTTTCCATGGAACTTATTCATGGTAAAACCCGGTGATCATTTCCTCTCAGATTAGTTTAATAATTTATGGAAATAATCATGGAGTAAGTTCTCCCGAACGAGTGTTATATTTGATCCTGTAGTAAAATCCTAGGTTGGTAGTGAGGTTGTTACCTCACCTTGAGGCTTAGTGTCTATCTTGATAATATTCAGGGTTTTTTTTTATAATTTGTTTCGTATAATGTCTTGATTTAAAAACCTTTGTAGTGATTAGAAAACTACTCTCTTGATGCTTTATGTTTGGTGGTTTTGGTGTGTCCCACTAGGTATGTTTCTACTCACCCCTACATGAGCTCTACCAATAAATTTTCTATATTATATAGGAGAATAGATTTTTTTTGTAGTGTTTGTGGTCTAGGATAAGGTGGTTCTAAATTGGTGACTAGATGTTCTAAATGGTCCTCATATGGATATGAGAGTTTTCTTTGGGTAGATACCTCCATGTTGTCAGTATATTGGGATATTTTATTGCTTTTATGGGATTATATTTGGCCTTTTCAATTTTTTATATAATTTTTTTTGTACTTTGATGTGGCATATATGTTATTCATGCATTTACAGTAAGATATGTTTACCTTTCTTCATTATACTTGTGTACATAGATCCCTTCCCATATACAATTACTTTAGGCTAAGGCCTATTGTGTGTGCGATATGCTCTATGTGTGATGATCACTTGATGTCTTGGGAAAAAGAAAAATATGATAATGTAAATTTTTATATGATACAAACTAGTGGATACAAGTATAAAAATACATGTATTTGATAGTGATCACAACAGATCCCTTTGTATCTTGAGTATAATTGATACAAGAGTCTGTTCTATACTTGCACTTACGGATATGATGGATCATATTTACTACTAATGCTGAAAAAGAATATGGGGCCACACTTTGGTGTTGACTAGATGGGGATTGAGTTTCTAATTCATATAAAAACTTTAAAAATGTTACAGAGTAAATTTAAAAGTGTTTTTTATGGGTATTCACATGGTTTTGCCTATGATATTATATAAGGGGTAGTTCATGATGACTTTCCCAAAGAGTTTTGTAAAACATTCAAAAGGGTTTTGGATATGATTTCATATATGATGCAATATAAGGTGAAATAGAACAAATCATTTTTGGATTTAGTGAAAGTGGGAGATTAAAGGAGATATGCCCTAAATCAATATTTATATACGATATATATATATATATATATATATGTTTTCTATTTGTTATAAAAAAATGATTTTCATGCATGGGTATATCATTTCATGTAGTCTTAGCTTATGCTAGACACTCGAGACATTCACCCATGAATGGATATATTTAAGGAAATATTTTATAAGATGAATCAATGAGATGATATTTTATTCATATGATGAATGCATTCATTGGTCATGAAATTTACTGATACATTATGAAAGAATGAGTAAATATAGTATCACAATAATAGTTATCATATATTTATATATCACTTCTCTTTGATGGCACTATGTGTGTGGTGTTCTTTATTCTTGGATAAACCTCCCTATACTTGATTGTATCATATCCTACCTCCTTAGTTCTCGGAGATTCTAGCACATCATGGAGGATAAACACTTCCACACATATGATATGAAATTTAGTGTAACACATGGATAAACCATTAAGAGGGGATGTCTTTCTTCTTCTCTTATGTGATCTTCAATGAACACATATTAAGATGGATATATAAAAGAATTTAATTAGTGTAAGGTACCCACATGATTCTTAGTGTTCTTGATTTTTATATTTCACATGATTTAATTTTTTTATCCATGGGTGATCTTGGGAAGGGGATATAATTTCTTCTATATGTTGTAATAATTGTAATTAAATCCAAATTAATCCATTCAAACCATGCTAATATAATTTCACGTAATGTAATTATATATTACTTAGTTAGATTAATGAATAAGAAAACGAGATAAACTATATAGGTTTGACATTTTCCATGTGTCATGATTAATATCGATGTCAAGGACAATGTAACTTTGATAAAAAAACAAATGATTAATTGGACCACACAAAAATCCATTTGTAATTATGGTAAACATTATGTGTCGTTGGAAACCATTATTAGATTTTCATTATGAATGATATTCATAACCATTTCAAACATTACAAGGATCCATTAGGTTTTCACAAAATATAATTCAAATTAGAATTATTTTGGTCAATGTTTTAAAATGACTATTTTTATTACAAACACAAATGAGATTTGATTTTAAAAAACTATTTATATTATAGTTATTTAATTAAATAATTAATGTGTTATTTTACGGGTTTTGGAAGATTATCACATGAACATTGAAACGAAAGAAAACCATTTAAATTGTTTGATCTATCCTTATGAATAAATATACAATATGAAGAATATCAAATAATAGGTGTACCTGAAATGAAAAAATATGTATATTTAAAAAACTCAATGGAGTTTTATCGACCATAATCATATATGGATATACAACATACTCTCACCTATACAAGGATGAAACCAACCACTAAAATCCTCTTACATAACGAGAGTACCCCTGATCTTCAATGGTGTGAAAAAACCTTCTCCTAAAATAAAAATGAAGTATCACTTTAAAAGATAGACTAAAATTTAGCTTAGAAAAATCAGGTATCCCTCAATAGGGGGGTCTCATCCCATTATATAAGCCTCAATCATTCAATGAAGGAGGATGTGTGTTAGCTGTCAATGCTTTATATCTATCATGCATTACTCATAATGCATAATCAATGGAGTTTAGATCACTTAAAAATTTTGAATGAATTTTTTTTCCATAAATGAATAAACTAATTGATTTATAAAAAAACATATAGCTCTTGGGATATGTGGTGGTGGCCATGTACACACAACCCATGTTGTAAGCTCATCGTACATTGTGATATGAAAAAAATGGAACATCATGCCTCTTATGATATGGATAATTCATAATTTATGATATGAATCACATGAATATCGTAGAAAATGACTCAGGTTATATCATAAAGTGAGATATACCCTATTTTAGTTCATATACAACTATCTTCCACTTTCAATAAAATCCAATAACGAATTTATGAAATAGTTCACAACTCTTTGTGAATCCATCCAAAATCTTTTAGATACAGGTTATCAAACTCTATTTATTTTGGAAAAAATAATTTCTACAAAATTTAATCCTTATTATAAGGCCTAACTATTTGATCCTATTGGATTTTGTACCATTGAAAAAAATATGAAATTCTAATTTCAAAGATGTAACCAAAGAGTGCCCATTAGAAAAAAAATATTCTACTCAAGTTACATTTTTTTGGGTGTGATATCAATCAAACACACTCATATCTTCATGTAAACATTTCCACCACCAGATGTATTATATATGTCAAATTCTTACCTATATGATCCCTTTTTCCATAGAATCAATTGAGAATTATACAAATAACATGTCAGTCTTGTATATTTCATCTCATACATTCATGATTCTATGAAATATACTAGCCCAGACGATTAATAATCACATATAGTTAATCTTGTATATGATCACATCACATATGCTCATTCAAATAGATGATCACATCACATGTCACTCAACTAATCATGACTTCACAGTTCCTCAGTCTAATTCATCCATGGTCCCATGTGTCTTTAACTTGTAATATGAGTGGATAGATCCTATATTGGTTGATCTCTAATAAAAAACATGATCATTAATATATATTTCAACCCCATTATTATCTAATATGTAATGATTATATAATAAATGAAACAAATTATGAATGTAACACCCAAGATTCATTTATAGAAGGTGATATTTTCGTTCTAAATAAATTATACCATAATGCACATAGATTTTATAATAAATGTGATTAAAACTAAAAAAAATATAAATTTAATTTAAAGAAATAAATTACATTTTTAAATTATTCATGCCAAAATTATCTTCAGAAGAATTTTTGAGTTTTTTTTAAAATAGTTGATTTTTAGGTGAATAGTGAAAATGCTAATTTTATAAAACTGTAACTTTTATTACATTATAATTATATTATAATAACATGGAAGCTTATGAATCCTTTTTTATAGACTATATAGATATAAAATATCTAATTCATAGAAAAATATAATGTTTAAATTAGAAATGTATGCTTAATATTTTGTAAATCTAAGTAATGTTTGTGTTCAAATAAAAAATGTCTTTATGTATTTTCTATTTGTAATTTATTTACAAGGTTCCTTTCATTTTTTTTGGTTTTAAAGTAAAAAAATTTACCTTTTATTTAATATAATCTAATTAATCCCCTTGGAATCAATATTATAGTTTATGTTTTTTTGAAAAATCATTTTTGTACTTAATTTTTTTTTTCTAAAAATGATTTCTCTTGAGTTTTGATAACTTACATTAAAAGTATTTTCTGACAATTCTAGGTGTTGAATCATGTAAAATGGATTCTATATTTTGAATCAGAATAATTATTACTAGGTAATAAGATCAAATTATTTTTTGGTGATAATGAATATTAACCATGGTAAATATTTATCACCCCGATTAAGGGTAAAATGGGTAATGGGGTTAAAAATAAAGGGATAAGACTTCAAGATAACACAAAATATAACACCCAAGATTCAATTATAGTAAGAATATTTTTTATTTAAATAAAATTTAACATAATTGTAATGCCCCGACCCTAGAGTCCCAGAGTCGGTGCATTATTTTAATAAACTGACATGATTATAAGGAATCAAGTCCCAAAGGACCAATTAGTTTAGCCGTCTTGGAAAATAGATTACATACATGAACTTCACATTACAATTTCAAACATAAAATACAACATAGATAATAATTTTAGAATTCCATTATTCTCCCAGCTTAAACCAGCATATAAATCATAATACACTTCTTGGCATCCTAGGAAAATAAAACATATGAAATGGGCGAGCTCAGATACTCAGTAAGGATAAACAATATATCGGAAGCTATCATAAATTATCCTAAATTTTTATGGCATGGTATAAAATTGGAATACAAGACCTTTTAACATAAACTTCAGCATAATATGGAAAAGATAAATCCAATAATTTCATTTAATTGTTCACATGGATATTCTACTGGTTGAATAATCACATGTAACATTAATAACTAATCTCATAATGATGGAATGCATAATGTCGGACTTCTTATCCACAAAGTCAGGGCCTCATACCGAGACCCTGAATATAAATTTTTTCAAGGCCTTGTGCCAAGAAACTAGTTGGTTTCATGAGACCTACCGATACATCAGGGGTATATAGCAGGCCCTACCCATCACTTAAAAAGTATAATGCATTCCTTATATGAAAATTATGAAACATAACAGAAACATTCATATTAAAAATAGTATACGAAATTTCAAAACTTTAACCATAAACCATGAATGGTATAAAAATAGCACATCCATAGTCAAATATGTCACGAATCATTCAATAAAATATAGTAGATTGTATTATAATAAATTAACATCAATTAAGAATGATATCCAGTAAAGGATGTTGACATAGTTGAAAATGATCAGTAAAACTCTTTAAGAGAAATATCCCTTTTTTGTGAAATCATTTAAAATTCACACATTTATAAAGGAAGACATTTAAAAGATATTTTTGAATCAAAGTGCCCTATACCACTTTGAAACTTTAGAAAGGAATTAACTTTTTAAAAAAATCATGCCCATATAAATAAATCCTTCAAATAATTTTTAAAACCTGGACAGTAATTAATAAGATTTAGAGAAATAAATCATTAAAACATTTAAAATGTTGATCCTGCTAAAGAGTCCCTTCCACAAAACCTTAAAATGTTCCTTTTGAAAACATTTTTATGAAACAAAGACAAGGCTAATAAAAATTTCCCAGTAAATACATACACATAAACAATCTCATATAATAATGAGATTGAGGAATTAACCCTTACCTTGTACTTTCCTTTAGTCGAGGGTACGTTTAACCTCCTGTATAATGACCATAGTATGTTATTAAATTACACCAAAACCATATTAATATTTATAATATCATATATGATTCATTTGTTATTTTATACTACCCATTTAATAATAATTTCCATGTTTAAGTAATATTTTGGGTAACAATCGCTTTCTTTCACTACCACAAAACATGGAAAGGGAAGCGCTGTCCTTTATCAGCGCTAAGCAGAAAGCACCGATAAAGGGGTGGGCCTTTATCAACACTAGCTAAAAACACTGATAAAAGTTATTATTATTAATTTATATAAAATTATTATATTTATATTAAAAAATAATATTTATTTTAATACAATAAATAAAAAACAAAGGTTTATAATTAATATATTTTTTAATAATTCAAAAAAATATATATAATGTTTTAATTGAAAAATGTATTTCTAATATTATAATTATATATATATATAATTAAATAATTAAAATATTATAATAAATTACATTAAATAATAAATATATTTATTAGACTTATTATATTTATTAGAGATTTATTAGATTTATTAGATTAATTAATTGTATTTATTATATTTGTTATATTTATTATATTTATTATATTTAATTTATTTATAAATATATAATACATTTTAATATATATATTTATAATTAAAATTATTGACTATATATGTGTTTTCCAATGAATTTGGTCAATGAATATACGCGTATATGTTATGTATCATATGCGTTAATGTTCATTTGTACATTAGATTTTGTGGTATATTTATTAATTCTTAATGTCACCCATATGAACTGTATATGTTCTAAAAAATGTACTTATAAAATTACATTAAATATATTCAAATAATAAATATATTTTATTATTTTTTTAATGATATATATAAATACTTTTCAAATACATTTGTAATTATAATTTTATTAATATATATATATAATATTTATATATATAATTATTAATAAATAAATATATATTTATTCTATATATCATTTTAAATAAATATATAAGAATATAATTAAATTTTTAAAATTATACCTTTATCTGCACTTTTTTAGCATTGATAAATGTATATATTTATTATCCCTAAAAAGGACTGATAAAATATGTATTTATCAGTGCTATAATTTTAGCACTGATAAATAGGTGTTTTATCAGTGATTTTTGAGGGCTTATAAAGATATTCCTTTATTAGTGTTAAAAAAGTGCTGATAAATAGATCCTTTTTCAGCACTTTTTTTTCACTGATAAAGACATATTTTTATCAGTGCTTACAAAGGGCTGATAAAGTTATGTTTCATCAACAGTTTTATTTTAGCACTGATAAAACATACCTTTATTAGCTCTTTTAACTAGTGCTGATAAAGGTTCTAGATATTTTTATAAAATAACCCTAACAGGACCCTCCTCCCTCACACCCATTCAAGCCTTCACGGAAGCCAAACCCTGCGTTGTCGACCTCTCCTTCACCATGACCCCTCCTCCTCCTCCTCCTCCTCCTCCGCCGCCACTGCCTTTTCTGTCACGACCCAACCCTACCCGGGCTCGAGCCGCAACTACCCCAAGCCAGCCTCCATAGGCCAGGGGTTGGCGACCAGTGCCGAAGGAACAACAACTCGGGGAGGCCTTTGCCTAAGTACCTGTACACACCCACGCAGCACACTCAATGCAAAAGTGCGGAGTAAAAATAAAATCAAGTAAAGAAAAGGGAAACTTCTATATATAAACCACCAAAAGTGCATCGACCTCTAAACATTACAAGAAAGTGCTGAGGTAAACTGAAAAGAAATGGGAAAAAACACACACCCAACCAGAAAAGTGCCACAACCCGGAAACAAGTAAACAAAAAAAAAAAGCTGGAAGGGTTCCTCACCTGGAACCGGACTCCGACCACCACATGTAGTCCCAACTCCCGAACTCCTAAGCTTCGCTGAAGTCACGACAAACCTGTCCGTCGTCTGCAAGGTCACACCTAGTTCGGGAAAAGCCCAACCAGGGGTGAGTATAAAAATACTCAGTAGGATACCCCAAAGGCTCGAGGGGGAAACAAAGGTGGCACCGAAGGGTGAGCAGTAGATCGAACAGGGGAAAGTAAAGGAGAACAATCGAGAGTGAAATAAAGAGTACAGTAAAGAGTCCAGCTCAACCCAACAAGAGAAAGGAAGGTAGACTCCTCCAGACACAAGGATCTTTAAATGGTGAGAAGATGAACTTCCCGTTGAGTCTTCGCTACCTA
Source organism: Viscum album (assembly GCA_963277665.1). NCBI lineage: Eukaryota > Viridiplantae > Streptophyta > Magnoliopsida > Santalales > Viscaceae > Viscum > Viscum album. Next base: position 1,592,937,401 of record OY728132.1, read on the forward strand.
TAGTAGGAGAGTAGACTCATCCAACCATGAGAAGCTAGACACGGAAAGCATGTGGAATACCCCGCGCATCTTCACCTCTCATGGAAAGAGAGAAACCAAACCCAAGAAGTGGGTACTAGAACAAGGTATATACATATATATACGCTCTGTCAAGAAGCCTGAACGAGATCGTAAGGGGATCTCCGTCCTGTAGCTCAACCCAAGAAAGTGAGTCGCCAACAGTCCCAGAAGTAAACACCATCGGTGCCCAACATCCCGCACGTCTTCCCCGAACTGCAAGTTAAGGGGATCAAATCACTACACCTTGATACTATCCGCTTTGGGCGGCACTGACTCGCCCTCACGGTTTTAGGTCACGTCACAAGGACGTGTCTTGGTGGGGAAAGCGTCTCTCATACTCAAGAGTTCTGGGGGAACGTCAAACCACCCCATCACTACCCCGCAGTCGAGAGGTATCCTCATTGTCGATAGGATACCCCCTGCCCAGCCCTCCTAGAGGGTCCCTGGAAGTCGACGGGTTCCCACTATAGGGAGACTCGGCAAGAGTCGACGGGTTCCACACTGCCCAGTCCCGTAACATGGTAATCCACTAGAGGCTGACCCAGCTAAAGTCGGCGACGGGACCACTACCCAGCCCAGCTGGAGGTAACCCGGATTCGGGGACCACTGCCCAACCTAGCTGGAGTTAAGCCCAACATCGGGGACCAATTCCCATCCCATCTGGAGGTAAACCCCGCATCCGGGACCACTGCCCAACCCAGCTGAAGGTAAGCCCAACATCGGGGACCACTTCCCAGCCCAGCTGGAGGTATACCCAGAACCGTTCTGGCCATCCCTGCTGGATGGTACTGCTCGGTGAACACCGCTGCACTGGACATCCCTAATAGATGGTAACCCACTGGCCATCCCTGCTAGATGGTACAACTGGCGAGCCCTGCTTAAAACAACCTCAGCCCTGCTGGTAACAACCTCAGCCCTACTGGAAACAACCTTATCCCTGCTGTAAACAACCTTCGGGGTAGAGGATCGGTGTCCGCTTAAAGTGTTGGTCACACCAAATCCACAAGAAATCTACCAGGTGTCATGAAGGAACAGGAGAAACTCCCCAGGCCTCTCAAGGAGATCACATTCCAATCCGCTGAGTCACTGTCAAAGCGGAATGAGTCAACTCATCCCAGAAAGTGGGGAAAACACCCACACTATACGAACACTCATAGTCGCAAACAGTGTCGCAGTCCGGTGAAAGGGAACGGTACTGAAACCCCTCACAGTTGAAGAAACAGAGGAACCAAACCACTTCTTCCGGCCAAACGAGAACAGGACCAGGGGAAAAATCAACCCTGCTGATCAAAAAACGAGAAAAAAGTAACCCTCTACGTCATGAGAGGTCAAAAGTACGTAAAGCATAACACGACACGCACATGGGTCCCACAAGACGTGTGGCCCCAAGTCAACCCCAAACGAACGCACAAATGTTCTCAGGCACAAAAAACCACATGTACCTCCAAGCATTCCCATATACTCCCAGAGTATACCACGTTCCATCCCAAAGGCTATCGTGCACACGACACCCAACGTCAACACGAAGGTGTAACGTAACAACTCCAACTTGCCACCTCATCATCCTAGGCATGACTAACTACATCCCTTCAATCATTACTTCACTCTCCCAAGAGTGAACACGATCACACGCCAATGGTCTTCCACAAACATGGAAGAAGAACCAACGTGGGGCACCTTTACATTTCCACATTTAATAAGATCACGTAAGAGGCTCCTCTCTCCTGAACAGATTACACCGTTGTAATACTCGCGGAAAAACATTCGAGATAGACTACCTACTCGTCTCAAACGAATATCTGATTGAAAAGTCACCAACACCGCCTTATGCCCGAACGACGTCCCGTGATCCCGAGCCTCAGCCCCGAAAATAGTCGGGCGCATCGCACCATTGCGATCTCCTTGGAAAGACACGTCAAAAAGACTGCTCACTTGAGCACAATGAATATCTAGAGAAAAAGATGCATTCCAGCGCACCGCACACGAGCGGTGCTTCGTGGAAACCGCAACCCGGTCCCGAAACTCAATGAACAGATCACACCGTTGTGATCAACTCGAAAAAGCACACAAGATGGACTATTCACTTGTCCAAAATGGTTTCCCGGTGATAGAGATGGAAAATCACCATCAACGCCGAAACGACCCTCCTAGGGCCCGCACCATCGTGCGGAATTAGAGCGAATGGATTTCACCACTGTAATCCCCTTGGAAAAACATCCAGAATCGACTGCTCGCACTCCCCGAACGGACGCCCGATGAGAAAGTCGCTAAATGCTGATCGCAGATCAAAAGACAGGCCGTGGGGCCCATGCCTCAACTCCGGCTTCATCGCCCAAAACCACACAAGAAAACTCCGCCATGGCACCAGGTTCCCAACGCTGTTGACGGTGCTCAAATCAGACATCAGACGTGTCCGCGCCGTCCAAAACAAGATTCCCTGAAAAACATCAAACCACTTAAAGATGTGTCGCGCCTCTGAGGCCCGTCATTTCGGGAATTAAAAATTCCCCAAACCATCTCAAAAAGTATGCCTCGACGTCTAGAGTACACTTCCGCAGACGACAAGAAAAACGGACGCCCATAGGAAAAAATACGGGCGTCCAAAAATTGAGGGGCAAAGCCCCTTGGGCTGGACCGGCCTGGACCGGCCGGTCCGTCCGGCCGGCCCGGATCGTAGCGCCAGCCTGCGGCTTGGCCGCGCGGGCCGGCCGCAGACTCACGGCCCACGCGCAGACCGACCACGAGGGCCGGTCATGCGCGCCGCGTGAAGACCTGCGTCTCTCTGGTCTTGTCCCCGCACGGGGGTCGCGTGCCGCGACCCTGTGGTTGCCACTCCCCAGCGACTCGCCGCCACGCCGAGGCCCTTCGCCTGACCCCAGCCACCTCCTCTGCTAATGGCCCGACATGCCCTGGCCTCACATGGGCGCTCCGCCTCGCCCCAAATCCAGCCGCGCCGAACGCCCTCGCCGCCCTGTTGAAGCCCGACGAACCACCGCGCGAGCCGCCGGAAACCACCCAAAACGCCGGATATTCCCGTAAACTTCACCAGACATTTGCGAGCTCCACAGAACTCGGAATTCAAATCCGAAAGATGCATTGGGAATAGAATAAAATCTACTACCCATTCATGGGTTTTTTTTGAAAATCCAAAAGAAATTCGACGTGATTAAATGGGCTCAAAGTAGGTGCGGAGAGAATAAAATGAAAACGACAAATCCTACCTTGTTGGGCTTTGCCCGGAGCTTCACCGCACGTCCTATGGTGTTGTAGCGCCTCGCCGGAGAGGTGGAGGAGAGGATGGGGGAGGAGATTCTTCCTTGGGAGAGCTCCTGCCCGGAGATGGACAAAGGGGGAGAGGGGGGGGGGTTAAGTGTTTAAATAGAAACACACTTAACCACTCGCCCATCAGCCCGAACCCGAACTTCCAGTGGGGTTGAGATTAAGCACCCCCTAGGCCAAAAAACACCTCCCAAGCACAATGGTGTTCTCAGAATTTTAATCCGAGGCCCCGTTCAAAAGTTATTATACTCAACGCCCGAGGCCTCCAAATTATGAAAACGCCCCTGAGGCCATTTTTCACTGACGGCCCGGGCCCACAAAACTTACACCCCTCCTAGGGTAAAAGGCACGTTCCGAAATCAACCGTACCCTCAGTTTTCCAATCCAAGCCACCATTTAAGAGATACTTTAGTTAAGTTGTTAAACGAATAAATTAATTATTTAATTTATCCGTTTCATGTCCTGAAAGCGAGTGAGGGGTCCAAACGCCCCGTTTCAACATTTTTTATGTCATTCCTAGGGTAAAAACCCCATTTAAGACTCATCCTTGCACTCATATTTAGGATCTGAAGCACCGTTTAGGAGTTATCCCATTTATTTGGCGTTTCCAGTGTGAATGCACTGAAAACTTATTTCTGGCCACACCAGGGCTCGTAATTGCACACCACCTGAAGGCGCTGCTCTAAAATAACATAAAGAATATTCGAAAGTCTTTATAGCCAAAAACATGGTTCTTAAATAATTCCCTCCTTCAAGATTTTCATCCCCAAATATCAAAACCAGGGAACAACTCAGGGTACCAAGCCCACCCCTGGCTCTCCCGTACCCAGAAGAACTCTTGCACAGTTCTGCATCACCGCACACAGACCAACGAATTTGATATGTTCATGCGACGTTTTTCCATTTCCAATGAAGTGAATAGGAGTACGCACACATCTCCTCAGGTAAGCCACGTGGGAGACGTAGTCCACCCACTCCTGACTTTGGGGTTAGCGCAAGGCGGTAGGGAACCTTGCCATCCCTTTGCACGATCTCAAACAGTCCGAAGAACCTTGGGGGTAGCTCACATCCTTGATCGAACCTCCACATCACACGCCGCGATTGGAATCACCGCCTGCACCTGAAATAAGGCCCGATGATTCCCTCCTTCAGAATATCCATATGGTGAAACACCCAAGGATATCTGGTCACGCAAGGTTCCACATTCGATTTCCCACAACCAAGTCCCTCTTACACGCTTGAAAGGCGAAGGAGTTGACACCATCGACTAGAGAAAAAGGTCCCATGCCTTTTACCTTACCAACATAAGGTTACACCGACGCCCTGCGCCACCTTGGTAATAACTCAAACAAGGAGCCAGGAGAAAATAATTTCACACAAAGAGTCTAACAATTCTTCTCCAAAAAGTAGAAGAGCTGTATAGCGTACCTCCTATCACCACATGCTCTGCAGGATCGTAGACATACAAATATCACGGCTGTCTGCGGTCCCAACTGTCAGCACCTAGAGCCTGATGTGGACCTCCTAGTGGTGAGGAGAAGACCTCGTAAATCCATCCCCCACAACCAGATCCTCCCGCTCCTCTGATAGCACCACCTCTCTGGGTGCTACTCCGATCATGGCGCTGCCTCTGTCATGGTGGTGCACTTGCTGCCTACCCGAAGCTCTCCGCATACCTGGTCTGGCAGTCCCGTGCCTGGTGACCTCGCCCATCGCAAGCATTGCACTGAATCTATTTGGGCTGCACTGGTGCCCTCCGGCGCCACTGTGGTGTACGACCATTCCCCTGAGTCCGGTTGTCAAAAATCCACCTGTGTCGAGGTTCTGCTTACCGACGCCCGCTAGCTGCGGTTGATATCTCGGCTCCAACGTGCCTGCTGCCACCACCAACTCTAGAATATGACAGGAAGCTCTCTATCACCAGCGCCTATTCTAGCACCCTGACATATGTGTAAATTCCCAAGGGTACTATGACAACACGAATATCTCGACTGAGACCCTGCTCAAACTTCCGCGCTCGGAAGTTGTCGTCATGGACCAAGTCCGGGTAAAAGCGTGCACGGTCTGCGAAACTAGCCGCGTACTCGGCCACCGTCATCCCTCCCAACTGAAACTGCAGGAGCTCCTGAATCCTAATGGAGCACAAGCAGGATGGAAAAAACTCCTCACAGAACAACAATTGAAAGTCGCACCATGAAACCAATGACTCGTCAAGAAACTGAGTTACCAGACTCCACCAATGCCAAGATGCTCCAAGAAAAAGGTTGGCTGCCAAAGCCACTCTCTGATCTTTCGGCGTCTGCACAAGCCTGAAAATGAAAAAAACTGTCTCCAGACAAACCTCTATGGATTGAGGGTCTGTCTCACCATTGAACCTCAGCGTTCTCTGCCACTAGAACTCACAGAGCGCGTTCAACCTACGCTCATGCTCAGCCTGCTCTACTGAAGCTGTATGCTACTCAAGAGGTGGGGGTGCTGCTATCGGCCCACCAGGAGAAAGGGGTTAGCATGATGGTTCCTGGACTAAGGCCTCGTAGCTCACAGGGTCGTCGTCACGAACCAAAGCTGGTATCCTGGCAGGCTGTCTTTGCGGAAACATCCTGAATATTATCAAGGAGTGTCACGATCAGATTAGCATATATGTATATAATAATAACAACAATGGGGAGCTGACTCAAGAAGGATAGTCAAAGACTCAATCCTATGTGGTGCACAAACCAACTTTCCCTACAACAAGTGTCTCAGCAGGCCGAGTCTACAAGTGGGTTATCAAGGTCCCGGTGAATGGATACGTCGGCTGCCGCACCATCACTAGACTCCCTGGCCTGAGAGCCACTCTCGAGACACGTTAAAAATGTTTCCCTAAATCCCAACCAATTACCTTTTAGGGATGTCCGAACAACATCCCAAGGAACGTACCACCTCTGATACCACTTTGTCATGACCCGACCCTACCTAGGCTCGAGCTGCAACTACCCCAAACCCGCCTCCATAGGCCAGGGGCTATCGACCAGCACCGAAGGCACAATAACTCAGGGAGGCCTTTGCCTAAGTACATGTACATAAACATGTAGCACATTCAATACAAAAGTGCAGAGTAAAAAGAAAATCAAGTAAAGAGAAAGGAAATTTCTATATATAAACCACCAAAAGTGCATCGACCTCTAAATAGTACAAGCAAGTGCTGAGGTAAACTGAAAAGAAAAGGGTCAAAACATGCACCCAACTAGAAAAGTACTACAACCCGACAATAGTTATACAAAAGAAAAACAGCTGGAAGGGTTCCCCACCTGGAACCCGACTCCGACCACCACACGCGGTCCAAGATCCAGAACTCCTAAGCTTCGCTGAAGTCACGACCAACTTGTTCATCGTCTACAAGGGAACACTAATTGCGGGCAAAGCCCAAGGAGGGGTGAGTATAAAAATACTTATTAGGATACCCCAAAGGCTCGAGGGATCCACAAAGAAGGTACCGAAGGGTGAGCAGTAGATTGAACAGGGGAAAGTAAAGGAGTACAACCGAGAGTGCAGTAAAGAGTACAGTAAAGAGTCCAGCTCAACCCAACAAGAGAAAGGAAGGTAGACTCATCCAGACACAAGGAGATGGAAATGGTGAGAAGATGAACTTCCCATCGAGTCTTCACTACCTATAGCAGGAGAGTAGACTCGTCCAACCATGACAAGCTAGACAAGGAAAGCACGTGGCATAACCCGCGCGTCTTCGCCTCTCCTGGAAGGAGAGCAACCAAAACCAAGAAGTGGGTACTAGAACAAGGTATAAACATATATATATATATGCTCTATAAAGAATCCCGAAAAAGATCTTAAGGGGATATCTGTCCCGTAGCTCTGCCCAAGAATGTGAGTCGCCAACAGTCCCAAAAGTAAACACCATCGATGCCCGACATCCCGCACATCTGCCCCGAACTACAAGTCAAGGGGCCCAAATCACCACAACTTGATACTATCTGCTTTGGGTGGCACTGACTCGCCCTCATGGTTTTAGGTCACGTCACAAGGATGCATCTCGGTGGGGAAAGTATCCCTCGTACTCGAGAGTTCTGGGGGAACGTCAAACCACCCCATCACTACCTCACAGTTATGAGGTCTCCTCAAAGTCGATAGGCGACCCCCTGCCCAGCCCCACTGGAGGGTCCCTGGAAGTCGACGGGTTCCCACTATAGGGAGACCCGACAAGAGTTGATGGGTGCCACACTGCCCTGTCCCGTAACAGGGTAATCCCTTGGAGGGCGACCCAGCTAAAGTTGATGACGAGACCACTACCCAACCCAGCTAGAGGTAACCCAGCAGCGGGGACCACTGCCCAGCCCAGCTGGAGGTAAACCCAGCATCAGGGACCACTTCCGAGCCTAGATGGAGGTAAGCCCGGCATCGGGGACCACTGCCCAGCCCAGCTAGAGGTAAGCCCGGCATCGGGGACCACTGCCCATCCCAGTTGGAGGTAAGCCCGACATCGGGGACCACTGCCCAGCCCAGCTAGAGGTAAACCCGGAACCGCTCTGGCCATCCCTACTGGATTGTACTACTCGGTGAACACCGCTGCACTGGCCATCCCTACTGGACGGTAGCCCACTGACCATCCCCGCTGGATGGTACAACTGGCGAGCCCTGCTCGAAACAACCTCATCCCTACTGGTAACAACCTCAGACCTGCTGGAAACAACCTCAGCCCTGCTGGAAACAACCTCCTGGGTAGAGGATTGGTGCCCGTGTAAAGTGTTGGTCACACCGAATCCACAAGAACTCTACCAGGGGTCACGAAGTAATGATCGTACCACGATTCACTGTTTCATTTTCAACCTTACACCGCTGTGCTAAACATATTTTGTATTAAAAATTATAAAAATATTATCAAATTGTGCTTCATGTTTTATTCAATAATTTTTTGTTTATCACTGTTAAATAGGTCAATGATACTTGTTTTGAAAATTACAATGTAGGTGGAGGTGATTTGGAGGGCCCTTGATGAAGTGAAAGAAAAATGGGCCAAAATTGCATGGATCCATGGACATCTGTCCACTGTTTTGAATATTACACAAAATAAGTGCATCCAAATGGACTGAAATGTTGTGGACCTGTCCAAAATTCAATATTCTACATTTCATATTAAGGAACCTGATCCTGATTCGGCTTTTATGAGGCCCATCTGAACTGATCTGTCCAAGACACCGAATTTGGACCAAGTCAAATGCGGTGTTCTGTATTTTATCAATATCTTGAGATGTAGTTTTCAAAACGGTTCCAAAATTTCGGTGGAGACATCCAATAGGTAGGGATACAACTTTTTTATTTTCTCCAAAGCGAGATAATACTTTCTGATGGCTGAAATGCAGCGTGAAAGTGGAATGATGAAATCTGTGTGCCCAAAACCACCTCCCAAATTTCCTATAAAAGGGCACCTTGGCCTCCTCATTTGTAAGTTCGGCCAAGGAGTGAAGTTCTGCCAATTTGGAGTCCTATAGGAGTCTCCTAATCACCTTGGAGGTTCTGGAGGCCCCTATCCTCATAGGGGGATCAACAATAAAGAAGGAGTTAAACCCGAGCTTCCTCCTCCTCCTGATGTCGAGCTAAAAGTTGGGTGTTTGTTGTGAGGGAGATACACACATGTCAAGGGAGTTTCGATGCATACATTAGCTACTGGTTTGGAGTAATTTGGGTGTTTAAACATTTCATTCCATGTATCTTATTTTATTTCAGATTTTAATTCTTGATTTGATGCATGTGAGTGTTATGCTCTTAATTTCTAACCGATCGGTGTGAGGTTTTGAGTGCGTGACTTGTGTTGTTCCGATTGGACATCACAAGAATACTTTTCATACCCACCTTATTGAGATTTTAATATGATTTGGAAGCTCTTATTCCATGCATAAGTACTAGACCTTGACAATACGATTGTTACGTCAAGGTTGGGTCCTTAAAGCATTGAAATAAAAGCTTAGGAATTAATCGGGATTCCAATTAACTCCAACCAAAGAATTAATCTAAACCTGAGATGAATCTCTATGAACAATGAACTTGATATGTGTGTAGTGAAATAACATTGACCCTTTTATCTCATATTTTTCAAAATCCACTAGGTCACTCAATTTTTAAGCTATTTCAACTAAGTCATTGTTTTAAACTTTTTTCAAAACCACCCCCTCCCTTAGTCATTTTTATTAAAAATACACACTCTAAACCTACCAACGCTCCTTGAGAGACAACCTAGGGTCTGCCCTAGACTATAAATCAACCTTAAAAATATAATCAATTTGACGTGTCATGACAACGCGGTCAAATTTTGGCACCGTTTCTGGGGAGCGCTTTGGTTTTTTGTGCGTGTTTTTGATAATTTTTTTTGTAATTTTTGTGAATATTTGTTTGTTCTATCTTCTACCTTTGAATTTATTTTTGTGTTATAATTTATTTATTGTGTAGGTTCTTTGTATGATGCGTTCTACTTCGGGAGACCTACAAACTTTCGAACCCGAACCGGAGAGGATCCTACATCAACGAAACCGAGACACACATGACCACACTTTGAAGGAGGAGACATCACATCTTAAAATTCTTCTTGATCTTTCTTTTTATTCTGAAACCAAAGTTAAAATTGAACATAACTTGTATAACATGGCTGAAAATAATAGAACACTAAAAGAACTAACCTCACCTGATATTGATATCCAACCCACTTACATTCAATTACAAGGCGAGGCACCCAATTTTGAACTAAAATCTGGTTTAATTCATTTATTACCAAGATTTCATGGACTGCCTGGAGAAGATCCACATAAGAATTTAAAAGAATTTCATAATGTGTTTTCAACATTAAAACCTGCTAATGTGGATCAAGAACAAGTAAAACTTAGGGCATTTCCATTTTCATTAGAAGACACGGCTAAAGATTGGTTGTATTATGTTAATTCACCTATTAGAGGTTGGGCGGACATGAAACGACTTTTTCATGAAAAATACTTCCCAGCCTCTCGAACTGAAACAATAAGGAAAGAAATATGTGGGATAAGAAAATCTCAAGGAGAAACCCTTCATGAATATTGGGAACGATTTAAAAGATTGTGTTCAAGTTGTCCACATCAGCAAATAAGTGATCAACTTTTAATTCAGTATTTTTATGAAGGTTTAATCCATATTGATCGAAACATGATTGATGCTGCTGAAGGTGGTGGATTGGTAGATAAGAACCCAATTGCCGCAAGAACCCTCATTGAGAACATGGCATAGAACACTCAACAATTCGGTACACGGTCCAGTGTTCCCATTCGAGGTGTCCATGAGGTGAAAAGTACTGAGTTTGAGAAGAAGGTGGACACGAAGTTCGAAGAGGTAAGTACCCTTCTATGACAACTTGCTCTTTCCCAAGGGAAATTAAAATCTCCTCCTCCCATACATTGTGGTATATGCTCTTCTGATACCCACTATTCTGACCAATGCCCCCAATTGAGAGAAACTTCTGAGAGTTGTGAGGCAATATTTCCAGGACGCCCCTTTAACCAACCCTTTAGGCAAGAACCATACTATCCATCCAATCAAGGGTGGAAGGAAAACCAGGCCTATAGGAAACGGGGTATTCAAACCAACCTCAACAGCAATGGAACCAACAGGGTCAGAGTAGTCATCCACCACCACCCAGAAATCCTCAACCACCCCAAATGCCATTACAACCACCCCCTCCAAAAACCAAGCCTAGCCTAGAAGATATGATGAAGCAAATGGCTTCCAATAATATACAATACCAACAAACCACCCAAGCAGCCATACAAGACCTAAAGAACAAACTAGGCCAACTTTCCAACTTGGTGGGAGAAATCCAAAGTCATGGGTCGGGTAAACTACCATCTCAACCAGTAGTAAACCCTAGGGATAAAGGAAATGTTAGTGCCATCACCCTTAGGAGTGGGAAACAAATAAGAATCCAAATGAACCCTCCATTAGAGTCTTCCCATCCAAAGGAAAACACCATCCCAACTGCTGAAAATGGTCTAAGAGAAGAAAACCCTTTTCCTGAGAGAAGCCCTTCCAAAGGAAAGACTGTGTCTGTTGATGAGTCACCTATCCCAACCATTCCTCTTCCATTTCCTCAAAGGGCTGTCCAACCTAGGAAACAAAAAGAAAACGAACTTGATAAAGAAATCTTGGAAACTTTCAAGAAAGTACAGGTTAACATTCCTTTGATTGATGCTGTGAAGAAAATTCTAAGATATTCCAAGTTTCTGAAGGAGATGTGTACACACCGAAGGAGGCTTCGTGGTGATGAGAAGGTGAGCCTGGGGAGGAATGTTTCAGCATTGATAGAGCCATCACTTACCACCAAGTGAAATGATCCTGGGACATTCTCGATTCCGTGCACCATAGGGGAGTATTCATGTTCCAACGCTATGCTTGATTTGGGTGCTTATATTAATGTGATGCCTCACTCCATATACTCTTATTTGCAGGTCGGTGAACTAAAGACCACAGGAATAGTTGTTCATCTAGCAAATCGGAGTACGACACACCCCTCTGGTGTGTTAGAGGATGTTCTTGTGAGGGTGCAAAATTTAATTTTTCCTGCTGATTTTTACGTGCTTAAAATGGAAGATGATAGGATGAATGGACATTCCCCAATTATATTGGGGAGACCTTTCTTGAAAACTGCCAAAACCATAATTAATGTCCATAATGGTACATTATCTATGGAGTTTGGTGGTAATATTGTCCACTTCAATATCCTTGATGCCGTGAAGCACCCCTCAGAAGAACACTCCTCTCTCTCTTTCAATTCAATTGATGTTCTCCCTTCCCTCGAAACAACTTATTTTCATTCACCTGATCCCCTTTCTGAGTTTTCTTCATTGATTGAAATGCTAGGTAATGAATCATGCATTGATTGTTGTAGCGGTCTAGAGAAATGTCATTCATGTTTGTTAATTGATGATTTCTTGAAAACAGAGGATCACATGACCATCAATGATACTGCTAAGCTTGTAAAAGATCATTCCTCATCTGAGGATGTTACCATTGAGCAGTTAGATGAGATCAATGACTTCTCACTTTCACACACACTTCCATCAATCCAAAATCCCCCAGAATTGGAACTGAAAAAACTGCCTCAAGATTTAAAATACTCATATCTTGAGAATGGAAACAAGTTTCCCGTTATCATTGCTAGTTCACTCCCTCCTACGCATGAATTGCGGCTGCTTGATCTTTTGAGGGAGTGTAAACACGCATTGGGATGGATACTTGCTGACATTCCTGGCATTAGCCCATCAATTTTTACACATCATATTTTATTAAATGATGAGGATAAACCAGTGAGACAGTCACAACGTCGACTGAACCCAAACCTACTTGATGTTGTTAAAAAATAAGTAACAAAATTGTTGGCTGCTGGAATCATTTACCATATCTCTGACAACCAATGGGTCAGTCCCCTTCAAGTAGTTCCTCAAAAAATTGGCCTTACTGTAGTTAAAAATGAAAACAATGAATTGGTTCCAACTCATGTGCAGAATAGTTGGCGTGTCTGTATAGATTATCGCCGACTAAACCAACACACTAGGAATGACCATTTCCCATTTCCATTCATTGACCAGATGCTAGAGAGGTTAGTAGGGAAGTCCCATTACTGTTTCCTTGATGGGTATTCTGGATACTTTCAGATCCATATTGCCCCTGAGGATCAGGAAAAGACAACCTTTACTTTCCCCTTTGGTACATTTGCTTATAGAAGGATGCCATTTGGTCTGTGCAATACTCCAGGTACTTTCCAACGATGTATGGTTAGTATTTTTTTAGATTACCTGGAGAATTTCATAGAGGTTTTTATGTATGATTTTACTATTTATGGATCCTCTTTTGATGAATGTTTGAGTAGTCTTGCTTCTGTCCTACGTCACTGTATTGAAAAGAATCTCGTATTAAATTATGAGAAATACCATTTCATGGTGCGGAAAGGCATAGTTTTGGGAAATGTCATTTCTGGGGAAGGTATCCAAGTGGACAAATCAAAAGTAGATATCATTTCCTCCCTACCATTCCCTAAAAATGTTTGGGATGTGCGGTCTTTCCTGGGTCATGCTGGATTTTATCATCGTTTCATTCGTGACTTTAGTAAAATTTCACTCCCCCTCTCCCGATTACTCCAAAAAGAAAAAGAATTTGTTTTTGATAAAAAATGTGAGGAAGATTTCAATAAGTTAAAATGGAGTCTCACGTCACCCCCAGTAATCCAACCACCTCAGTGGGATTTACCATTTGAGCTTATGTGTGATGCCTCTAACTATGCAGTTGGGGCAGTATTATCACAAAGGGTCGACCGAGCTCCACAAGTCATATCTTATACCTCACAAACTCTGGACCCTTCCCAAGGAAACTACAGCACAACTGAAAAATAATTTCTTTCCATTGTGTTTGCCTTGGATAAATTCAGGTCATACCTTCTAGGGTCCAAAGTCGTTGTGTTCTCAGACCATGCAGCCCTCCGATATCTACTAAAGAAACCAGAAGCCAAACCATGTCTCATTCGCTGGATGCTCCTCCTTCAGGAATTTGATCTAGAAATTAGGGATAAAAAAGGAGCAGAGAATGTGGTTGCTGACAATATCAGTAGGATTATCCCATTCACGGACATTGAATCATCCCCCTGTATTCCCATAACTGAATTGTTTCCTGATGAGCAATTGTACCGAGTGCAAGATGCTATTCCTTGGTATGCTGAAATTGTAAATTATTTGGCAGCGTCTTGCATTCCTGCTGATTTCACCAAAAACCAGGACGACCGTCTAAAAATGAGTCCTGTTGGTACATTTGGGATGACCCCTACCTCTGGCGCACATTTAGTAATCAAGTTATTAGGCGTTGTGTTCCCGATAGTAAGTTTCAGTCTGTCCTTAGGTTCTGCCACACACTTGCTTGTGGAGGCCACTTTGGTCCCCAACGGACTGCTCGCAAGGTCTTAGATTCTGGTCTCTTTTAGCCCACATTGTTTCGGGATGCCCATGAATTCTGTAAATCTTGTCCTCGCTGTCAAAGAATGGGGAATGTCTGTAAAAGAAATGAGATTCCCCAACAACCCTTGATCTTCCATGACATTTTTGATGTTTGGGGCATTGACTTTATGGGACCATTCCCTAATTCATTTGGGAACCTTTACATTCTTCTGGTAGTGGATTATGTTTCAAAGTGGGTAGAGGCACGAGCCACGAGGACAGATGATTCCAAGACAGTTGTGGAATTTTTGAGAACCCAAATATTCTGTAGGTTTGGATTACCTAGGTTTATCATCAGTGACCAGGGTTCTCATTTCTGAAACCGCACAATGCAATCTCTTTTGCATAGGTATGGAGTTGGGCATCGAGTGTCTACTTCTTATCACCCACAAACAAATGGTCAAGCCGAAGTATCAAATAGATAGGTAAAACAGATTTTTGAGAAAACGGTTCAGCCAAACAGAAAAGACTGGAGTCTTAGACTCGATGATTCGTTATGGGCTTACCGTACTGCATTCAAAACTCCAGTTGGCATGTCACCATATCGGCTAGTTTTTGGGAAGAGTTGTCACCTCCCTGTTGTGGTAGAGCATCGGGCCTACTGGGCTATTAAACAATGCAATTCTAATCTTTCTGGTGCAGGTATTCAAAGGAAGTTGCAGATTCAGGAGTTGTAGGAAATGATAAGAGATTTATATGAGAACTCCCGAATTTATAAACAACAAACCAAGGCTGCCCACGACCATCTCATCCTTCATCGTCAATTCCACATCGGGCAGAAGGTCCTCCTGTACAATGCAAGGCTGAAGTTGCACCCTGGTAAGCTTCATCCCGTTGGTTTGGATCTTACATTGTTACTAATGTCTCTCCATTTGGTGTTGTCTAGGTTCAAAATAAAGACAACAAGCAATCCTTCACTGTCAATGGGTTGTGGCTGAAGCACTTCCATGAAGCCATTCTGGAGTCCCCAATGGAGGAACTCCAAGTTCAAGAAGCGGTCTATGAATAACACTCACCAGGTTTTATCCTTCCTTCCCACAGTCTCTTTTATTACAGTGAGGAAACTGCATTCTCTAGGTATGGGGGGGTGGATACATTCCTGGGATAGTTAGGAATTTTCATTGTTTTCTCCTCTTTTTTTCTCTTTTTGGCCTTCTTTATGGTATTTTCATTTTTCCCCATCAACAATTTCGAAGTTCCATGATTTGACGAGCATAAAGTGGGGAAAGTAAAAATACCATAATGAAGGCTAAAAAGAATATTTGTATGAATTTAACATCAGGGAGTGATTTTTAGTGAATTGGTTTTCTGTCAATGATATAAATGGTCATATCTATGTGAAACCTTTGAGATGATTGATGCGCATTGTGTGAGTAGTTTTTGGGAAAACTGTGTCACTAATATCTCCAAATTTTTTTTCACCAAACCACAAAGTGTGATTATTTCTTACTTAATATAAGGTAAATATATGTTGGGTTATTATTTTTCCTCTTTAAATGATATTTCCATACGTTCGTTCCTTATCCGATCTGTTTCATTACTGTACCAGATTGACCTATGCGTGTGTACCTAATGTCCGACTGTTGTACGCCCCCAAATTTTTTTTTGTGTCTTGGACATGTCAAAAACCACTCCTCCTCAACCTTTTATCTTGTTATAACTATTGCAATTAGTGTCGTGAGGAGATCAAACAAGGGTTGAGAGATGAGTGTGATATTTGTTCCAATTGCAACTTCAACAAAAAAATGAGGGGAGTGATGAAATGTGCAACATATGGGGATATCTAGGTCGGGAGATTATGGTTTGACTTCTGGGAATGCTTAAATGAGTGGGTCTTGAAATATGATTGCAAAGGATGTAGTACAGGTTCGGTGACAAAATCATTTAAGCTGAAAAATGTTAAAATAACATATATTTATTGGATAGAAAGTGGAAAGAATAACATGGAATGGTTTCCAGACACACACATGGAGAGTTAGTGTCATGGTTTACTTTTGAATTCCTTTCACAATTGGGTATCATGAATCTTTTTGAATTTCGCTATGATATGATTTATGAGACATCTTTTTTTATTTTCACTAGGAAGAACTCCTTGGTGTGATTCGTGTATTGATCAATTTACTTTAAATAAAATTCCCTCCAATGATAAATCTTCAGGATGTTGTAAATATATATATATATATATATATATATATATATATATGCATCATTGTATTTGGATATGTGACCTTGCCCAGGAGTGCAGATGTTTAGGTGTGAGGGTGCGATCGTACCACGATTCACTGTTTCATTTTCACCCTTACACCGCTGTGCTAAACATATTTTGTATTAAAAATTATAAAAATATTATCAAATTGTGCTTCATGTTTGATTCAATAATTTTTTTTTATCACTGTTAAATAGGTCAATGATACTTGTTTTGAAAATTACAATGTAGATGGAGGTGATTTGGATGGCCCTTGATGAAGTGAAAGAAAAATGGGCCAAAATTGCATGGATCCATAGACATCTGTCCACTGTTTTCAATATTACACGAAATCCGTCCATCCAAATGGGCTGAAATGTTCTGATCAAGTCCAAAATTCAATATTCTACATTTCATATTAAGGAATCCGATCATAATTCGGCTTGTATGGGGCCCATACGAACTGATATGTCCAAGCCACCGAATTTGGACCAAGTCAAATGTGGTGTTCTTTATTTTATCAATATTTTGAGTTGTAGTTGTCCAAACGGTGAAATTTTTTTTGTGGAGACATTAAAGAGGTAGGGATAAAACTTTTCTATTTTCTCCAAAGAGAGATAAGACTGTCTAAAGGCCGAAACGTGTTGTGCAAGTGGATTGATGAAATCTGTGTGCCCAAAACCACCTCCCACATTTCCTATAAAAGGGAACCTTGGGCTCCTCATTTGTAAGTTCGGCCAAGGAGTGAAGTGCTACCAATTTGGAGTCCTAGAGGAGTCTCCTAATCACCTTTGAGGTTATGGAGGCCCCTATCCTCATAGGGGGATCAACAATGAAGAAGGTGTTCAACCCGAGCTTCCT
The DNA here is from genome assembly GCA_963277665.1 of Viscum album. Taxonomy (NCBI): domain Eukaryota; kingdom Viridiplantae; phylum Streptophyta; class Magnoliopsida; order Santalales; family Viscaceae; genus Viscum; species Viscum album. The sequence continues at coordinate 1,592,954,780 of OY728132.1, forward strand.
CCTCCTCCCGATATCGAGCTAAAAGTTGGGTGTTTGTTGTGAGGGAGCTACACACATGTCAAGGGAGTTACGATGCATAAATTAGCTACTGGTTTGGAGTAATTTGTGTGTTTAAACATTTCATTCCATGTATCTTATTTTATTTCAGATTTGAATGCTTTATTTGATGCATGTGAGTGTTATGCTCTTAATTTCTAACCGATCGGTGTGAGGTTTTGAGTGCGTGACTTGTGTTGTTCCAATTGGACATCACAAGATTCATTTTCATACCCACCTTATTGAGATTTCAATATGCTTTGGAAGCTCTTATTCCATGCATAAGTACTGGACCTTGACAATACGATTGTTACGTCAAGGTTGGGTCCTTAAAGCATTGAAATAAAAGCTTAGGAATTAATCGAGATTCCAATTAACTCCAACCAAAGAATTAATCTAAACCTGAGATGAATCTATATGAACAATGAACTTGATATGTGTGTAGTGAAATCACATCGACCCTTTTATCTCATATTTTTCAAAATCCACTAGGTCACTCAATTTTTAAGCTATTTCAACTAAGTCATTGTTTTAAACTTTTTTCAAAACCACCACCTCCCTTAGTCATTTTTATTAAAAATACACACTTTAAACCAACCAACGCTCCTTGAGAGACGACCTAGGGTTGGCCCTAGACTATAAATCAACCGTAAAAATATAATCAATTTGACATGTCATGACAACGCGGTCAAGGAGCGGGAGAAACTCACCGAGCCTCTCAAGGAGATCACGCTCCAATCCACTGAGTCACTGTCGAAGCGGATCGAGTCAACTCATCCTAGAAAGTGGGGAAAAAACCCACACTGTACGAACACCCGTAGTCAGAAATGGTGTCGCAGTCCGATGAAAGGGAATGGACTTGAAACCCCTCAAACCTGGAGAAATAGAGGAACCAAACCATCTCTTCCGGCCAAACGAGAACATGACTAGGGGAAAACTCAACCCTGTTGGTCAACAAATGAGAACAAAGGAACCCTATAAATCGCGAGAGGCCAAAAGTACGTAAAGAAGAACACGACACTCACATGGGGCCAACATGACGTGTGGCCCCAAGTCCACCCCAACCAAGCGCACAAACGTTCTCAGGTACAAATAACCACATGTAACTCCAAGTGTTCCCGTATACTCCCAGAGTATACCACGTTATAGCCCAAAGGATATCGTGCACACGACACCAAACGTCAAGGCGAATGCGTAACGTAACAACTTCAGCTTTCCACCTCGTCGGCCCAAGCACGACCAACTACATCCCTTCAAGCATTACCTTACTCTCCCAAGAGTGAACGAGATCACACGCCAAGGGTCCGCCACAAACGCGGTAGAAGAACCGTCGCGAGGCACCTTCACATTTCCACATTTAATAAGATCACGTAAGAGGCTCCACTTTACTGAACAGATTACACGGTTGTAATCCTCGCGGAAAAGCATGTGAGATAGAATACCTACTCGCCTCAAACAGATATCTGACCGAAAAGTCACCAACACCGCTTTACGCCCGAACGATGTCCCGTGATCCCGAGCCTCAGCCCCGAAAACAGTCGGGCGCATGGCACCATTGCGATCTCCTCGGAAAGACACGTCAAAAAGACTACTCACATGATCACAAGGAATATCTGGAGAAAAAGATTCATTCTGGTGCACCTCACACGAGTAGTGCTCCGTGAAACCCGCATCCCAGTCCCGAAATTCAATGAACAGATTGCACCATTGCGATCCTCTCCAAAAAGTACACAAGATGGACTATTCACTTGTCCAAAACGGTCACTCAGTTATAGAGATGGAAAATCACCGCCAACGCCCAAATGAGCCTTGTTGGACCCGCACCATCGTGTGGAATTAGAGCGAGCGGATGACACCATTGCAATCCCCTCGGAAAAACATCCAGAATCGACTGCTCGTACGCCCCGAATGGACGCCCGATGAGAAAGTCGCTAAACGCTGCCCGCAGCTCAAAAGACGGGCCGTGGGGCCCATGACTCAACTCTGGATTCATTGCCCGAAACCACACAAGAAAAATCCACTACGGCACCAGGGTCCCAACGCCGCTGACGGCGCTCAAAACGGATGTCGGACGCGTCCGCGCCGTCCAAAACAAGATTCTCCAATAAACGTCAAACCACTTAGAGACGCATCGCGCCTCCGAGGCCCCTCGTTTCGGGAATTAAAAATACCCAAAACCATCTCAAAAAGTCCACCTTGAAATTTGGATTACACTACTGCAGACGGTAAGCAAAACGGACGCCCATAGCAAAAAATATGGGTGTCCGAAAACTGAGGGTCGGTCGCGCGCGCGACGTGAAGACCCGCGTCTCGCGGGTCTTGTCCCCACGCGGGGGTCGCGTGCCGCGACCCCGCGGTCGCCGCTCCTTGGTGACTCACTGCCACGCCGAGGCCCTCTGCCTGACCCCGACCGCCACCTCTGCTGAAGGCCCACCGTGCCCTGGCCTCACCTGGCCACTCCACCTCGCCCCGAAGCCAGCTGCGCCAAATGCCCACGCCGCCCTGCTGAAGCCCGCCGGACCACCACGCGAGCCGTCGGAAACCCCCCCAAATGCTGTAAATTCCCGCAAAATTCCCCGGACATTTGCGAGATCCACGGAACTCAGAATTAAAATACAAAAGATGCGTTGAAAAGAGCATAAAATCTACAACGCATCCATGGATTTTTTTTGAAAATCCAACATTAATTCGACGTGATTAAATGGGCTCAAAGTAGGTGTGGGGAGAATAAATTAAAAACGATAAATCCTACCTTGTTGGGATTTTCCCGGAGCTTCGCCGGAGTTGTTGTGCCTTGCCGGAGAGGTGGAGGAGAGGATGGAGGAGGAGCTTCTCCCTTGGGAGAGCTCCTTCCAGGAGATGGAGAAAGGGGGAGAGAGGGGGGGGGGGTTAAGTGTTTAAATAGAAATACACTTAACCACCCGCCCATCGGCCCGAACCTAAACTTCCGGCACGGTTGATATTAAGAATCCCCTAGGACAAACAACACCTCCTAATCACAAAGGCGGTCTCAGAATTTTAATCCGAGGCCCCGTTCAAAAGTTATTAAACTCAACGCCCGAGGCCACCAAATTACAAAAACACCCCTGGCGCCATTTTTCACTGATGGCCCGCATCCACAAAACTTACACCCCTCCTAGGGTAAACGGCACGTTTCGAACTCAACGGTGCCCTTGGTTTTCCAATCCGAGCCACCGTTTAGGAGATACTTGAGTTAAACTGTTAAATGAATAAATTAATTATTTAATTTATCCATTTCACGTTCCGAAAGCGAGCAAGGGGTCCAAACACCCCGCACTGACATGTTTTATGTCGTTCCTAGGGTAAAAACCCCATTCCAGACCCATATGTACACTCAGATTTAGGATCTGAAGCATTGTTTAGGAGTTATCCTATTTATTTAGCATTCCCAGTGTGAACACACTGAAAACTTAATTCCTGCCACACCGGGGCTCAGAATCACACACCGCCTAAAGGCGCTATTCTGGAATAACATCAAGAATATTCCAAAGTCTTTTATAGCCAAAAACCAGTTTCATACATTTTCCTCATCCTATTCCACCGCTACCTTCTCCTCCTCTTCCACGATCCCTCCTCTACTGCGACCCTACTTCTCCTTATCCTCCGCCACCGCTGCCTCCTCCTCCTCCGGCCACCGACTCATCCTCCTCTACTGCGGCTGCCTCCTCCACCTCCTCCTAATCATCCTCCACCTCCTTCTCCTAATCTTCCTTGTGTAGCCCCCTTGTCCATGTGACCTGCTCCGTCACGCCCTCCTCATCTGATGACCATCCTAGCAACCTCTTCTACATTGCAAAGATTCCCCCCTTTGAGTCTATTATGTAATTAATTTTTCCTCTTCTACATTATAAAGAGAGTTGGTGTACAAAGTTAGGTCTAATGGACCCTATAATGGTATTGGTTCTTGTTATTAACTATTAATATCCTAGGTTGAAGCTATATGAATGGGATTATGATCAATCATGTTGTAAGGGTCATGGGTGAAGGTTTATTTGAGGGAATAATTATGGTAATGACATGGAAAGGGTCTTTATATGGATTTTTAATTGGGGTAGAGTGATAGTGATGTGAACTTTATTGGTAATACCACACCTTTACTAGATATTTGGATATCCTGAGTTGTGGGCCTTTGTGGTTGTACTGCATAGTGTGATTGGGGGGATGCCTTGGTGGGTACTAGTGATGGAATAACCTGTGGGTAGGTTGTCCTGTGAGATATATCAAGGATTATTTTAAATCTTATATCATGTTGAGTACATGGTTTGTATTGATTATCCCACAGAAAATATTTATCATGGCTATATGAAATTGTGACATCTCCCTTAGAACCCTTATAGGTACAATACATGGAAAGGGGTTGATTATGATGTTAATCGGAATGATAATGTGGATTCCTTATGACCTTTAGGGTTGGGAAATCCACATATGGGGTAGTGTCGGTTGGTAACTAAATATGAATAAGGAGATTTATTGTTGATATATTGTTACCTATAGGTATTGGGATCATCATTAAATATTTTTTAACTATAGGATATGCTAATGAGGGATACGTTTAGTGAGGCTTCTTTGGATGGGTCGTGTATGAACTTCTTATGTAATATCATCTTTCTCGATGCTATGTATCAATCATTGGCTAGCTAAGATCTAGGACGAGGCTTATCTTCCATGATTGTTAATTATATCTTAATTGTTATTATATATCTATGATGAGGATGAGGTCAGAGACCTTGGGATTGCAATGTAGAGATACTCCACCAAGGTGAATATTCTGTCAAAATTTTTAAAGTTTATTTTTGGCTACACATCATGGGGTATATGAAATTTTTCACAAGACATAAATTATTTTAGTGGTTCAGATTATGTTGAAGGTTAGCTATGTTATACCCTCCCTAGGATCTAATTTATGTATATTCATTTAGCAAAGGGACCTATCTTACATTGGTATTCCTTCTCATGGAGTAAGTTGGATCTTTTATGACCTTCCCACAATCCACTTCTAGTATATCTTATTAAGCATGTGGAATACCTTCTATTAGTGATTTAGAATTTGTTAGAGGTTAAATTGGTTATTCCTCTTTAGGACATTCTTTATGTATGTGATTTTATCCATGGGACCCGCCTAATGTTAATGGTTTGGATCATATAGAAGGTTGGATATGTTATGCCCTCTATACTATTTGGGGTGGGGGTGGATGTTATTACATGAGACATATAGTCACATCACAATTCATGATCAAGATTTAATGGCTCTGCATAGGGGATGAGTGTTGTAGTGTATACCTTTTGGTAATTCAGTAATGTGACATTATAGGGTGTACTATGCAATAGACCCTTAGGCTACACCATAATGTACCCTATTCTTAAAATGAAAAGATATTTTTTAGTCTTTTTAATGAGGTTCTGCTATTCCTTATTATCCACTCGACCCCATCACCCAAACCCCTCTTCTACATAATTCTCCCCTCTCATAATTCTCTATTTATGATCCCTAATGGTCGTTTCATAGTGGAAAAACCACCCCCTCCCTGGATAGCCCAGACCCCCTCCCCACACCCCTGCATCCCCCCACCTAGACAACCCCCCTCCCTGGACAACCCACACCCCCTCCCCCACACCCCTGCATCCCCTATACCCCCAGATATCCCACTCCTTCCCCTTTGAACATTTTATATTTTACAGGATTTTCCCCCTTTTCTCATCCAGAACCCCTCCTCACTACACCACCCTCCCTCCTCTCCTCTTAGGTGGTTCTCCCTCACCTGGTGTATGTTTCATATTTCATCACTTGTATTAGAGAGACTAGGATAATTTTTACCTCTATTATTTCTTATATATTTTAGTTTCTGACCCCCCCCCAAATCCTATATTTAAATGGATGTTGGTCAATTAGAATTGGAAATGTAATGATACGGACCAGGTTGGTATCATAAAAAACAATTGACTTGACTTTCCACTAACCTAAAAGGTGTTCATGATCCCTATGGGATAGCAATGATCCCCTGAAAAAAATACAATTTATGTGGAATATTTTACCCCTAAATTAGAGTAAATTAAAAACGATCTTTCTACTCAAAAGAATACAATTCCCATTCATAAGTTGAAAATCTAAGAAAATAGTAGATACACAAAAAATAAATAAACAGGAAGAAGATATCATAGATAGAAAATAAAATCCCACTATTGAACAATAAAATTGTTTAACATGTGAGTTATCATATTATGTTTTCTTTTTAGTTGGAAATATCCTCTGTTTTGCGCCTCTCCTATGCCACGAATGCACCTCTACCGCACATTGAACGACACCTATATGGTGAGTTTTCTCCTATTAATCACGGGTTTTCTCTTGTTACCTTGTTATTACTGTTTTATATTGATGGTTATGTTGTGAAATGTATGGGCTAAATGCCCTATTGAAAATCGTGGCCATTGGTGGTCCTTATTTGTAAACTAAATGAATTGCATTTTTGTTGGTTCCTATTGAACATTTGAATATAAAAATTGGTAATTTGCTTATACTTGACTAGTGAATGAATGCCCGAGGATGATAAAACTTATGTGATAACCTTTGAATTAAAAAATGGAATTGAATAAGGGGTGATTTATAAAATCTGAAATTTTTATTTTTCAGTTTGTATGGTGTTGCAATTGTGAGCATGATTTTTTGTTTGTACGAAATTGCAGTTGTTGGCATGATTGGTATGCCATTTGTTTTCCATGTTGTAGTTCTTCCATAATTGAATATAAATCCAAACTTTACCGATTTAAATGGCACCACCACTTTGTTACTAGTGCAATTTCACTGAATGTTGGAAAACCACTTCACTAGAGGACTCTAAGAGATACTTTGTGGACACCCTAGTCAAATAACCATAACAACACGTGTAATGAATCCTTCCACCCACAAGAACTCTATTGAAAATCATACCATATGTTAGTTTAGTACCATAGTTATTGACTAGAGACATTATTTTTCTATAGAAACACTAAAAAACCGGTTTACAACAATGCATATAGATCACATATGGGATACTAAAACATTCTAGTGCAAGGTATTCTCATAGATAGTTCCATTGATTAGGAGGTTGGGAAGATGGGTGTGATATACTTTAGTCCTGAGTAATGCATGGAGAGGTAAGGGTATTGTTTACCATATCTAGTTCCCTTAATAATAGTTGGAAGATGACCCTAGTTGAACGTCTTTTGTGTAATTATTTTGTTAAATATTAACATTACTATATCAAATAGGATGAATATGAATAAAGAATGGATGAATTCCAATTGTTTGACAAAAGAGTATGAAGATGGCAGGAAAGAGTTTATCAAGTTTGCAAAATATCAAGCATATGACCCTTCTCGAATCCTTTTTCTGTGTTTAAATTATTGTTATTGAAGACAAATTAGTCCATAGGAGTTGGAAGAACACCTGATTTGTCACAAAATAGATTGAAGTTATATAAGTTGGAATAAAAATAGGAAAAAATGAATGCAGGTAGTGGCTGTGATAGCACTGTGTTTTTTGGATCATCAGATATGATTACAAGCGTGAACAATGAAGAAGATTATATGGAGGATGTGATTATTGATGTGAATGCCGATGAAGATCATATTGAAGAAATGAAAAGTACAGTCGTAGATGAAATTCGTGATTTCCCAAAATTGTTTGAGAAGTTAAATAGTTGCGCAAAGACGCCATTTTATGTTGGTTGTACTAACTATATAAGATTGTTAGCCATACTGAAGCTATATAATTTGAAATTTGGAAATGAGTGGAGTGATGCTAATTTTACAGAACTACTTGCTCTCTGAAATGACATGCTCCTAGAATACAATGATCTCCAGATCCAAACATACGATGCCAAACCAATGCTACGCTCGATGGGTATGATCTCTGAAAGAATAAATACCTGCCCAAATGACTGTATATTATTTTTTAAGGACCAAAAATCACTTAAAGAATGCCCAAATTGTGGTTCTTCTCGATACAAGATAGATGAATAATGTCCTATGAAAATTGTATCGTACTTTCCAATAATTCCAGGGTTTATACACCTATATAGAAGTGAGGAGAATACAAGACAATTGGCATCGAATATAGATACATGAATTAAAGATGGGAAACTACATCACCTGATAGACTCTTCTCAGTAGAATAGAATTGATCATGAGTATCCTGAATTTGGAAACAAGCCGAGAAACCTTCATCTTCGGTTATCTACAGATGAAGTGAATCCTTTTTGTTTTCAAAGTAGTAGTCACATTACATGGGCGGTTATGTTGGTAAATTATAACTTACCACCATGGTTATGCATGAAATGAAAATACATCATGTTATATATGCTTATATCAAGACTAAAACAAATAGGTAATGATATTGATGTTTATTTGTCTCCATTGATCAAGGATTTGAAACTACTATGGGATTCTGGTGTTACGTTGTATGATGCTTACAAAAATGAAGATTTAACTTTGAGAGACATGTTGTACGGGATGATATATGACTTTCCTACTTATATAAAATTTTCAAGATATAGCATTAAAGTAACTCAAGGGTGTCCCATTTTTGAATAAGGTACACAATCAATTAGGTTGAAACATTTATCGAAAACTGTGTTTCTAGGACATCACAGATTTCTACCCCGATTGAATAAGTACCGATCTTGGACGACATCATTTGATGGAAGTTCAGAAGAATGTAAAACACCCTCTCCACTAATAGGTGATAATTTTTTTGAGAACGTTAAATATATGGACACTAATTTTGGTAAACTATTTTAAAAAAACCTTAAGAAAACTGGTTGAAAAAAGAGATCAATTTTTTTGAATTACCATACTTGGATTGTCTATATGTCAAACATTTTCATGATGTTATGCATGTTGAATAAAATGTATGTGATATTGTCATTGGTACATTTCTAATTGCACCTGGAGAAACAAAGGATGGAATTAAGGCTAGATTGGATGTGGTTGAGATGGGAATACGAGAATAGTTGGCACCAGTAAAGGGTGAAAAATGAAAATTTATTCCTCTTGTTGCTTACACTCTTTCCAAGAAGGAGAGATATCAATTTTTCAACTTCTTGAATGACATAAAGGTTCAATAGAGTTATTCATCAAGTATCAATAACATCATGTTAATGAGATATTTAAAGTTAAAGGGTATTAAATCACATGATTTCTATATTTTGATTCAAGATCTAATTCCTATAGATTTACATTGAATTTTTCCCAAGAATGTTTTCCATACATTAATGAAGCTCTGTTTCTTCTTCAAATCTATATGCAGCAAAGTTATAGACCCAGCGAAATTACCAACTATAGAAAGAGAAATTGTCATCATATTATGTGAATTGGAAATGTTATTCCCACCGAAATTATATGATATGATGGTTCATTTGATGGTTCATTTGGTGAGAGAGATTTGACTATGTGGTCCTCTACATTATAGATGGATGTACCCCAGTGAATGGTATATGATGATTTTGAAAGGGTATGTGAAAAATTGAAGTTGGCCAGAGAGTTGTATTGGGGAGAAATATATTGTTGAGGAAGCTGTTGAATTCTGTACTGAATACCTATATGGTGTGGAAAACATTGCCTATAGAAATCTCATCATCAATTTATAGGATGGTTTTGGGACCATATTTTTAAAAAGTTAGACGAAAATATGGATTCAATTTTAGAATGACTTCGATGTCTAGCCGGAGGAGAAATTGTGTATGTATTATCTTACAATGCTTATGTAGTTAATGGTTATACATTCAATACTAATGAACATGATGAATACAGTACCATGCAGAATAGTGGGGTTACACTTGTGGCTGAAGCGATGCATTTTTTTGGTGATAAGGACAGAAATCCAATTTATGCAAATTTGTCATACTTTGGCATCATCAAAAAAACTATGGGAGTCAGATTATACAAAATTCCAAGTGCCAATTTTTCAACACAAGTGGGTTGATAACAAGAGTGCTATTAAAATAGATGAATTGAGATTCGTGAAAGTTGATTTCAGTAAGGAAGGGGAGAAAGATGAACCATTTATAATGGAATCATAAGTAGTACAAGTATTTTATGTTCCAAATCCCACAAACTGAAACTAGTCAATATTTCTATTATCGACCAAAAAAATTGAAGGGTCAGATGAAAGTGAAATGAAGGATGACCGTTTTAGTGGGACTTCGCAATCATTTCGCAGTGGTCCCAATATAGATGGCATTTTGTATGTCAAAGGAGACCACAATGAAGGGATTTACACAGTCGATAGAGGGGTTAAATCTCTTCAGCCTTAAAAAAAGCAGAGTTCAATAATCAGGTTATTTTTTTATTATAATATACATTATGTTACGTTATGTTATTATCTATTTTCTACTGATTTTATGTAATAAAAATTAAATGTTAATCTACTTATGTTGATAATGACTTCTGTACATAATGATTCACCCAATCCTGAGGCACAACAGGTCTCTCAACTAGCTACTGCTGGTCCCAATGTAGAAAAACAACAATTTTATCAACCTGTTACTATTAGTCCCAATGATGAGGTACAACATGTTTCTCAACCTATTACTACCGGTGCCAGTGTAGATGCTAGCACTCCAGAGGAACATAATGATCATGCTTCTGAATAAATGGTAGGAAATGAATTCCTGACATGTTAAGACCAATAAATCCATCTTTATTAGCTACATTGGAATCGTCACATAACAATGCATGCCAATTGATGTGAAGTCGTGGCACCATGTTGTCACCAGGCTTAAGACACTAATGTGGGAAGAGATTATGGTAACATTTTGATATCATTTCTTTAATTTATTAAAATAAAATAAAATACTAAAACATTGAATTACTCTTTATTATCCATTGTAGAGTGCATTTATAGTAGATGCCTCGAACAAGGAATATTTATTAAGTGTTTCAGGAAGGATTTATAGAGGATTCCATACAATTTTAACGAAATATCATCTTAAAGATGCTAAAGGAAAAATCAAGCTGCACCCACATCTTCTTTATGTGCACTTGATATCCCAAGGAGCGTGGGATGCGTTTTGAAATTGTTGTGGGGAGAAGAATTTTTAGGTACATTGTGTTTGGTAATACGTTGTTTGACATTGCTTGTATTCATCACTTTGATTGATAGTTTTTTATTTATGAAACATCAACTGAGTGCTGAAAATAAATAACAAGAAATAAAACCAGTGTACCCCTACCATAAAGCAATGCGGGGGGACACTTCACTTGAGAAAAAATTGGTATGTATTTTAAATATACCATAATAATTTTATGTGACAAAAAAAACACCATAACCATGTTCCTCTATTTTTATGAAGATTGATGAATCAAAATTAAAATCCACTTCCATCCCACACCATGTGCTAGGGAAGGAGGATGATGTAAATAAAGAGGGGATACTGATAGATGAAAACACACAAAAATTGTGGGAAACATGTGTAAGTATGACATAATATAAATCGTTTTTTCTTTAAATCACTATTAGATAAAAATGATGACTTATTTTACTATATTTTCTATCAAACATAGTCACAGAAATCAACAACACCCGCACCATATGAAAACATACTTTCATCAGCCTTAAAGCATCCAAAACAGTTGGGTCACGTTAGAGGTGTAGGTTTTGGGGTGACACCCCAAACATATTTTCAGAAATAAAATCAAGTGGAGGATCAGACCAAGGAAATGAAAAAGATGAGAGAAACAATATCTATGTTTCAAGAATAATTACAATATTATAGGGAGATGATAGAAAGTTTGATGAGGGAGGCAAAGAGAAGAAAAAACTCAACAAAAACCTGTGCATGAAGATCCCGTCCCACCCCCACCGGCTTTGAGGCGAGCCATTCCCCTAAAAAACATGAATTAGATGAGGTAATCAATATTATAATAATTGGTTCTATGAAATGTGAATCACATAGACACTGATACCTTTCCTGTACTAATATTATATAGCGTGAAAATGACTGTGATTTATATCTATCAACTCCCACCTATCACTTTGTTGTGAGGGATACAATGTTCAATATGCATAATGACATGATACACAATAGAAAACTTCCAACCGATCTTGTTAGAGTGTCTATTAACGTATCTAATGTGCTGAGTAACGAGCAACCTATTCAAAATGATGATGACGACATTCATACAATCGAACAAGCTATTTGAACATTCATTGCAAGGCCATCAATTATTGTAAAAAACATGTCGACAAGGAGGTGTCCATTTCCAATTTATTTTTCAAGATGAACCTTTAAAATTTAATAAAAAAGGTCTGAAATGATGAATTTTATTAAAAAACAATAATGAGAAGGGGGTGAAACAAAAGATCAGCTCAAAACTATCTCAAGGATCAACTAACTGATTGAAATGTTCTAATATGAGCACCTTAACCCTGCCTGTTCTATATCCAAATTTAATATCATTGCAGGCTCATGTGAATACAAAGTTGATATATGGAAATGGTCACACAGTTGATTTTGAAAAAAATAAGCACGAAGAGGAAAAATCAGATTTCATGAGTGCTGAAAATGTAAATTAAATCCTCAAGTATGAATGTCTAGGCGCCTCAGTTGTAAATGTATACATGAGGTATGTTTTCATGATTTAATTTTACAAAAGCTGATATACTATAATAATTATGAATAAATATATTTCATATTTTTTGCAGCCGTATATATGAAAAACAATTGAAGGGATTTCCCCATGAACAAAAATTCAGACTCGTTAGTCCCACATCACCTCTTCAAAAGAAGAAATAGATTCTGATAAAGTGGCTGAAATAATGTCATCCATGCTCAAATCATTTGAAAACAAAATTATAGATGACATACTCTTTTTAATACCAACGATGTAGGGGTAAAATCTGTAATTTAATCATATCAAATATATTTTCATTTCATTCATTACTTATTCTTTTTTTTTGTTTTTAGGCAGCAATGGTTGTTGATTACAGTCAATTTGAATACTCTAAAGATTTATTTTTTGGATTCAATGCATGGATATGCAACAAACTGACCATACATGATGGCATTTTTCAATTTTTAATACACTAGACCCACCATTTTAGAACTAAACATCAAGTTATATAATTTATATTATCTTTTAATAAGGATTCTATTATGATAGGGTGGTGTATCAATATCGTATACTTCATGGAATGAATCTATGGTCTAAGGATAAGAACTCCTACAAGATATACAACTGGACAAGTATCCTGGTATATATAATAATATTTCACTATCCAAACACATATCAAAACAAATTACTTATTTTTTTTGATGTTTCTATAGTGCCCAAAACAAACAAATGGAAAAGAATATGGTTATTATGTTTGTAAATTTATGAAAGAGATCACATTTCATCAACAAACTGGCATCCCTAAAGAGGTATTTTAAAAAATAATTATGATTTCATTTAAAATATTTATTAATCCTTTGTGTATTTATATATTTTCAATACTACCATGATTGTCACAAAAACTCATATTCACGAGATGATATAGATGTGTTTAGAAACGAACAGGCATCATACCTGATGGAAGATTGTACACAAATAGGATGAAGGTGAATTCCTAATACTTATGTTATGCTTATATGATCATTGATATCTTGCATGTTTAGACTTATTAAGCATATATGATCACTGTTTATTATGTTTTATATCCTTAGGTTATGAAAAATTGTTTTAGAAATGAGTTTTCTTTCTAGTAAATCATAACTTAATGAGAGACTCTTATGAACTATTTCTGTATATTTTCATGTTTCCAAAATCACTAGACGTAAACTATTATGGAATAGATCATTTATATTCTGTATTTTGGTCATTTATGCAGCTTTTTCTACTAATGAAACATGTTGGAAGAATATTGGTTGTGCAAATCTAACAAATTTAATAAAAAAACTAAGGATAATTCACTATTGTTAGTTAACTACCTCTTATCATACCATCTGATCTGAAATTCAGATTCATTGTCCCCATGATTTTTTCATCCAAAACCGTCTCCATGATATGATCATTCAACCTTTACTTTTCCTTCTATTCTTTCACCCATTTACTAGGTAAATGGGTGCATTAAGAGAAGGAAAAGTGAAGTCTCAATGATGATATCATGGTGATCGTGTTGAATGAGAGCATCATGGGGACGCCGGATCAGAAGTTTAGATTAGATGTTATGCTTAGAGGTAGTTAACCAATAGCACTCAAGTGCACAAAGAATCATTAGTTTTGTTATTAGATTATATCTAGACCAAAGAAACCTTTTGGAAATATGTAATGGTAATGTTGCAATATAATATGTCTATTTTAATGAAAAATTATATAATGAAATGTTGATTTGATTTTCATTATTCCTTGTAAGGTTGTTTATTTTAAAAGATTTTTGTCTACGTGAGATGACTTTATAGGAAGATAAACGATGCTGTGTCTACTCAATAATAGAGGTAATCTTGATATCTTCACAATAAAATCATTTTTATATATCTTTCATCTCAACAATTTCTCAAATAAACCCGCATCATATATACATATGCGTGCCCATTAAAATTTGGGAGACTACGCACCTCATATAGAACCTGCATCACATCAATGCCCAGAAGCATACACGCCTCATATTGAACCTGCATCACATCAATGATCGTGTCACATAAGCTCCTTTGTATGAATGCTTCATCTGAACTGATCATGTGATCTCATCACATGATCAAATCACATAAACAAATCACACAATCAATTAAGGTAATTCACTTGAACCATGATTAGTGTATTCTTGTCTTATTTACATGATCACATAAAGATTCAAGGGTTGTGTAATCTTATAAATCACCCAGGTTCATTTGATCATGTGATCCTATTATGGTCATGTGATCAAATGACTTTGAACAAGTCATCCACTTAATATGATATTTCTAATTAGTCATGTGCCCCTTTCTTACTCAAGTCCATTTTTAACCCAAAATCCTCCATTTTCAAAATTAATCTAAATTTTATCTTTCTTATGATACAAATTAATTCAAGAATTGAAGTTGAGGAGGCTATAGTTCATTGGACTACAATGGTCTATAGTGTGGAAGTCGACCAGTGCATAGTCATTGAGTCCACTTACGAGCATCTTAAAAGCTTGATGGGTACCAATATCATGGATTTTCAATTTTCTAATTAGTTTCCCTTATATGGGTTTGTTATTTTAAATGATACTATGATCTCTCCACCTCATGAAGGGATCAATCCTCCCTCCTACATTCTTAACACTGATAATACATTCAGGTAGAACATCTCATATGTGGGTAATTTCATCTCCAAAGAATACATCTCTAACTGTTAATTTTGAAGCCTATGTGGATTGATTTTAACTTGTTATAACATGATTTAGAGCATAAAAACCATATTTACAATTAAAAAATGTATAATTATATATCAAATTAGAATTTTGTGTGGTTATTTGGCTGAGTTATTCGATGAGGTGGAAGCTTTGGGATGACCAGGGTTGTCCTTTTTGGTTTAGTTTATTGCCACCGAGTTTGTGGTTGAGCTGTTTTTTTTGGATTTTATGAATATATTTAGTCTTACCAAGACCTTACATATTACAAAAAAAAATTCTGATGGTATACTTGTTTAGTTTATAAAGTCAATACATGATCACATTTCATTTTATGTATGGTGAGTTAGACATCAGTATATGGGACATTAAGATGAGTTATGGTGTGATGATTTAAGGAGATAAGTATGATGATTAAATTCATCACCCATATATTCAAGATGAAATGGAATAGAATCCTCCCATTATGAAGGATATCATCAATCTGACCAAAACATCTCTTAGGAAGGACCCATATCTAGGGGTTGACAACCCCTTCAAGAAGTGGGCTGACTTATTCATTAAGAAGACTCAACATGAGTGTCTGAAGACGAATCCCAAGGTTTTTCCATTATGAGAATCCCACAGGGAAGAGTCTTATCACTTTAAAATAGTTTAAGAGTGTCAATTCAATGACTAGGGATGGTCATTCACCTCTCAGGACCATCGCCTTCTTCATATAGTAAGCTTCTTAGCAATGTACCCAAGGGGGTACTTATTCACAATACAGAAAAAAGGTGGGGTTATGGTCTCCACCTTAATGATGGTAGAGTTTATTGTAGGTGGTACAATTATCATCTTGTTTTTCCCATGTTTGATAAGTTATATTACCAACTTCACCACATATATAGGGGTATTCCCCATTAAGAATATTCATCCCCTTCCAACTACAGTGGGGTTGGATGGGGGCCCAGGTTAGTGGATATGAGTTAGTTAATACTCACAACATTCCAAGTTACCAGTGCATGAAATTTGTATAAAGTATTATTGGGGTCTAGCTAATCACACTAAAGAACTAGGAGATCAAGAGAAAAGTGAACCAATATGATCAGTTTTTTATACCATACAGAGAACCAACCTAGGAAATTACCAATAATGTAATGGGTGATCCTATAGCCTAATCCTATCTTTTATCCATATGTGAGGGTATTTTATCCATTTGGATTAACTGAAATATATTCTAAAAGTGGTATGCATCATACAAATTTGGGAGATAGTTGAGTGCATTCCGATGAAATTCCCCACTCCTCCCCACATCAGTTCTGGAATGCATCCCATGGTGGCTCACAATTTGTGGATAATGTTCACCTAAAAGGAAAGTTAGGTTCGGGTGAACTTCCCTCTGGATAGTGTGCATTTTTTCATCTCTAAGGCTTATGCAGGTACCTTGTTCCGATCATACCCGAATGGCCAGTTGGCTCCATTGGTGATAAAGCACATAAATATTCTAATTATGGATGAGGAGGAGGGCACAAGGGCTCTAGCATCATCAAAAAGTTAGATTCCAGACAAAAAGACATCTTCTATAAGACCCATACCTCTCTAGATGTATTAGAATAAAATTAGGCACTTAGATCCATCACCATCAACAAGGAGGGTGCCAATGGATTTGGTAACAATGTACGAGGTTCCTGTGAAAGAATTTCTAGTTGGTGGGGGAACTGATCTATTTACAGTGAGTTATATTATCAAGAACTCAATGCTAGTGTGAAGGAGGTGGTCTCCATCAGGGAGAAAAAGAGGTTCATCAATCTAAGAGTATCGATGATGGAGGCATAAAATTCGAACATTTTACATCACAATGAGGACCTGAATGAAGCACCCATGTGTACAATAGAAGTATAAGCTCATAAAAATTTATTCATTGAGGAGAGGTATGATATAGACAGCCTCTAACATTAATTTGATCACCTATAATAAATGATCAATGTTGTAGAGAAAACAATGATAGAGCAGCATAATATTATTAATGTGGAAGAAGAGTCCAAATTTGATGCTGCTAGCAGGGAAGAGGCGCTAAAAGAGGGTGTAGATGTTGAAACTAAATCAGTTGATCATTTGTGCTAATCTATAGCTAATCTAGAGAATTGGATAGCAAAGCTCGATGGGGTATTCTGAGCAAATACTATTATGAGTATTCTAACTTTATCCTACCCCCCATATTTGGGGAGTTATGGGAGTGACTCTAGACTGTGGAGATTCCTCGCTTTTTTTATTGTTAACAAATGAAACCTTTTGGATTCCATGTTGTTGTTGACATTTCTTCCTCTTCTTTTTTCATCCATGTAATCTTAAGAAAAAAATATTTATAATTCAATTAATCAAGTTGAGATTATTCTAAAATATTAATTCAATCCAAGGAAATATGGACATGTAAAGGTTGTAACAGGTAACACATCTCATGATGGTCAAACAACCATATCATTGTATATATACAAATATCTCCAATAGAAAAGGTTATAACAAGTTATACATATCACCACCCTTACACTCCCTTACCACACCATGTCACACAACATATGGTCTCATCGTCACTTACCTACCCATATCAAGGTCACGTATCAAGTATCATCTAGTCTTATGGCCCCTACTTACCCAAATTTGTCCTTTTTATTAAACATTGAAGTTTTATTAATGTATTCTTTCATATTAATGTTTAATTTATTTCATTATTGTATTACTAAAAAAATATTTGTTTTCTTATATAGGTGGAATTTTTTTTCTTGAGTTCAGATGCTTTATTCGGCAACTAATACCCTGGATGACAATTTTTGAGAGGGGATCACAGATGAAAAAAGGATGAAACATTAATGTTTTTAACTGTTTCTTGTATAATTGTAATTGTAACCATATAAAACATTGTTTGAAATTTATATAGCAGTGTGTTTTTTTGTATTCATGATTTCAAGTAAATGTGTATAGCATTGTTTACGAAACTATTATGTGCACTGTTCTGTTCTTCTATGCTTTTTGTGTGTGTAAGTGTTATGTTTTGTGCTATGTGTGAAGGTGATATTTTGTGCTATGTGTGTAGGTGCTGTTTGTGTGTAGGTGTGCAGGTTTTTAGGTGTTCTGGTGTGTAGGTGTTGGGTTTGCACGGGCAACTTAGCCTTTATCAGCGCTAATTAAGCGCTGATAAATTGGGACTTTATCAGCACTCAAAAAAGCACTGATAAATGTGTCCTTTATCAGCGCTCAAAATAATACTGATAAAGGTGTCCTTTATCATTGCTAAAAATAGTGCTGATAAATTGTGCCTTTATCAGCACTCAAAATAGCGCTATTAAAGGTGGGTTCTAGTGATTTTAAAATCCCTATTTGTAGTAGTGTTTATCGTAGGTGTTTTAACTTGTTATTCTTGATCTTATCACTTAGATAATTATTTAAATACTTACTAAATATAAAACATGAATTATATATCATATATATTCAGAATAGAAATATTTATAATAGATAGATATATGAAATGGAAACACCGTTCATGGAGACAACAGTCTGTACATATGCATGAATGTTGTTTCCGTTTTCTTATCTTATAGTATGGAAGTAAGTAATAAACATATATATATTATTAATATAGAAATATTATTTCATATACCTCATAATTAATAAATATATATATTTATAAAAATTCTAAGGGTGATCTTTGAAGATGAATCTCATCGCGTAGTGGAGACGGTAAGTCGTACGTACACACGAGTGACAATATCATTTTATTGATGGTGAGATGGTGTTTAATTGGATGTTATATTATATATAAAGAATCATTAACATGTTATAGTTATTATTTACATTAATTATTCTAATTATTATACCCATCCAAATAAATAAGTGTTGAATAAAAAACTACACCACGACATAGAGATGGTAAGCCGTACGTACGTATGTATGATGACTTTTTCATTGATAGGATGGATAGAATAACAAATATGGTTGTACCATATTTATAATAACATTTCATTATGTAGAAGGTACTAGAGTTATAATTTTAGTATGGAAATAACAGAGAAATAGGAAGTAGAAGAAGAAAAGAACTTTGAATGAGGTGATAAAATAATTACCTCTTCTTCAGAAGCCGCCTTTTGATTTGAACAAAAGGGCTCCTTAGGCTGGATTTATAATCAAAGTAAGGCCTCTAAGTTGAAGTGAGGGTTGTTTTCTGGATATTTTATGAGGTTTTGTCCAATAAAAATAGCTTTGTAGGTGTAAATTTGAGATAAGGGGAAGTACCTTTTTATAAGATAGGTGATGGGTACTTTAGGAAAAGCTTGAAATATTATTTTATTATAAAATTTTTTTCTATTTATAATGGATCCTAATAGATTTATTTCTAGGATAAGGTGTGGATGGGTCTAAATATTCCCAACCAATAGTTTTTAGACAAGTTTGGGTCACCATATTAACCATTCCTTTTAGAATTAACTCTTAGTTAAATAGTATAACTTTTAAAATGTCTTCTTGTATTATTACACTATATGGTTAATAAACTTACTATAAGTTTCCAAAAGAACCTAAAGTGGATAATTTATGAATTTTTAACACTATAAATGTAATTTGGTGTAACCTTGGATTTTTGTAAGTTTTATATTATTTAATAAAATAGTATTTTTTTCGAAAATATCATTTATGTCAATCATGTTACTATTTAATACTTGATTTTTGTAAAAGTCATAACTACTTTATTCCTTAAAAAAAATACATTGAATCAATCCTAACATTTAATGGTCACCTATAAAATTATTTTATGGAATAAAAAGTTTCTAATCACATTTATTTTAATATTTATAGTATCATTTATTTGATTCCTTCATTAATAATGAAAATATTGTATCATCATTGTGTCATGATTAAATTTAATTATATAATATCTAAAAATTATAAATAGAATACCATGATTTATAAAATCTTTTTAGATTTATAATGAATATTATAGTCGAATTTATATTATTTATAACCCTATATTAAAAATGGTTTTGTTTTTAAAATTTGAATTTAACACTTTTAATTCTTATTTAAATAAAATATAATAAATGTACTAATCTAACCCAAATGGATAAAAAAGGATCTTATTTTTGTCCTAAGGTTTATTTTGGTTGAAGAAAACTTATCCAATAGAATTTGGACAAGTATTTGGGTAATTTTATATTATTATAATATTATTTTTATCTTTAATTACCCTATTTACCTTTAACCGTGGTAAATAAAATTCTAATGTTACTATTAACAAAAAATTACTTTCATCTGATTGAACCACATTTTATATAATTATGACTACCATGTTTGTTGGATTTTTGAAATTCAATTCCCAGAAGTGGTAAACTTACATTTTATTTAAATTTTCCAATGTGCATAGAAGGTGGGTAAATGTGCCTAGAAGGTGGGTAGAAAGATGTTAAAAAGGTTCAATAAAATTTTATATATCTAATCTTATTATAAAATGACTCAAATGAATTAAATTGGACTGATATATGTATTATGTATCTATTTTTAAATTAAGTTAAATTTTAATTAAAAATAATTATTTAAATGAAAAATCCGGTTTTTATGTACTATGTAGTATTTTTCACTATTCATCAAAAAATGAATGTTTTCAGAAAAGTACCAAAAATTCACCGTAAGCTAATTTTTATATTTAAAATTAAAAAATGAAGTCTAATTTACCAAATTCAATTTTTAGTAGTTTCTGAAATTAATTTTATTATTGTTCACAAAAGGACATAAAAAGTAGTTCTTTTAAGAAAATAGTTTTTTCAAAATATATAACGATTTTACTAAAACATATACATTTCATTATAAATATCTTTTATTTATGTGAAGAAATTATAAATAACATTTTAAATTTATTTTTTACTATTAATATTACAATATTTAATTGATAAATAAATATATCATTTAAATAATTATAATACTAATGTGTTGTTTTGCAGAAACTCAATCTTGCGTATAACACTAGCCAAGTCAGTGTTGTGTACAATATAATCTATTAAATTATTTTAAAGAGAAAACGTACTATGAAATCTTGGGGTGTTATAATAATACAAATATATTTATTGAAAAATGTGATTTAAAAATAAATTCTTAATTATTATAAATTTAATTGGATGAAATGAATTTAATTTTTGAAATATATATGTCATAATTATCTTAGGATGAATTTTTGAGGTGTTTTGTAATAATTGGTTTTTAGGTGAATAGTGAAAAATACAAATTTTACAAAACTGCCACTTTTATGAAATTATAATGATATAAGAAAAAATTTAATATTTTTAAAACCTTTTTTCTAGACTAAATATATATTTATAATATAATATAATGAATATAAATATATAATGTTGAATATAGAAATATGGGCTAAACAATTTGGAAATCGAAGTAATGTTTTTGTTCAAATAAAAACTATATTTAGTTATTTTATTTTAATAAATTTTAACAAGGTACTTTCTGGTTTTGGTTTGGTTTTAAAGAAAAATAGTACTTATTCAATTTAACATAATATAACTAATTCCATAGGAATGAACATTATAATTTATTTTGGTGTAAAATAATTTTTATGATTAAAGAAAACATTTTTTGAAAAATGTTTTTGTTTGAGTTTCGTGAACTTATATTAAAAGTAATTTATGACACTTACAAGTGTTGAATCACATAAAATGGATTCAATTTTTAGGTTCATAATAATTAATATTAATTAATAAGGTCAACTTATTTTTTTTCTATAAAGAATAATAACCAAGGTAAATATATATCACACCAGTTAAGGGTAAAATGGGTTAAAAATAAAGGGATAAGGCTTTAAGATGACAAAAAACACTTAAACCCCATTTATTGGTTTTTTTAAAACATAATATTATAAATTTCTAAGAATCTCCCTTTTAGATCTATTTTAATTGGGTGATATATTAACATATTTTAATCTTTTGAAAATTTCCAAGTGTTTCCTCTCCCTTAATTATAAAAGGACACCACTTCCCTCAACTTGTCCAAAATTCAAGAGCCACATAGATAGGATAATTACAACCCAAATCCATTAATAAAATCCCTCCCCATGATTTATAGGTCCTATTTCTATCATAATACCAACCTTATAGGGCTTAAGTTATAATCCAAAGGAGGTTGTCCAAAGAAGAGGTATACCATTTTATTGAGTGTTTTCATTTTATTTCTTATTATAATTATTTAAATTATATGATTCCATGATTATATAATAATATTAGTATGTAAAATATATTTATGTATTATTTTGTTGATTGGAAAACCTTTATTCATCTCCTTATCCCTCAAATGGGAAATGAAAATATTTTTCTTGCATACGTGTGGACTAGTGCCTCATGAATTAATGTATTTTTTTCCATCACAAACATTAGTGGATGGTTATTATGATGAATATAATTATTATATATTATAATTACAATTTAATTATGATTTTGGAGATATTATATATTATTTATCATCTTACCCTTCCTCCTGTTAAAAAAATTATAACGTCGCTCTGGAGTACAAGTGGACTACCACATCCATGAGGTGAGGTGATCCATTTTTCATGTAAAAATTTCATGGATTATTATAAATATCTTTATAGTGAATATATATGATATTTATATAATTATTAACATTTTTATATGATTTAACCTTGATTAATATGCAATTATTGAAACTATTGAACCAAAAGTTACATGAAAAATGAAACAGTTAACACTGAGAAATGATAATTTTAATAATTAATTCTTAATAAATGGGTGTTGTAATATTATAAGTGTATAATATATGATATTATAAACATTTAAATGTTTTTTATATGATTATAATAAATTTAATTTTATTTTCTAGGATTTTAAAATCACCCATGAGAAAATTCAAGCTTATGGAAATGGATTTATTTTACAGTCTAATTTTATTTTGGGATTGTTTATGTTTAGATTTACTTTGGGAAATTTATATGACCCAAAACTCTTAAAAACCATTTTTTAATTTATATAATTTTTTTAAAATTAATCTTTTTTTCATTTTTGATATAAATTACTTTTTACCAAAGGTGTGAAAGGAATATTTGTTTTAACATATATTACAGAAATTACATTTCCCGCCATCATGACTACTATTTGGTTGGAAGATTCCTTTATAAGTTTCCATGTTTATTTTTAAAAAATCTTTAATATTCTAGTTTTTTTATATTTTAAATAGGTTATTTTAGAAATTAAGAGGGTATTATTCTCACGAAAAGTTTCCGTGATATTTTAAAGGTATTTTCATCTATGAATACAACTATTAATGTTAATTGGGATAAGATCAAATGATATTATATTTATTCTCTATCTGGATTTTTTATTATTATGATATATTTATGTTCTATATTCTTTATTCAATATTTATAATTATTGAATTATAATGAATTTTGAGGCTGAATTTATTGATCATTCAAAATATGTAGAATTAATAGGACATGGAAGTGATGAGTGGGGATTAATTATAGATAAAACATTGTTACATAAATAGGTTTAAAGAGAAAAAATAGGGATTCCATATTAGATGGGTATTTAGTTTGCATCACCCCATTTATTAATAATGATGACTTGGTTAAGGGGTTTTGATGGTAAGATTCATGATATCATGGTTGAGAGGCCTTGATCCTGAATGTACAAAGTTATACATTTCCTTTCTTTTGTATTTTTTTAATTATCCATGAGTTTTCTATATTGACATTTTCCATGTATGTTCATTTAACTCAAGATATTGATTGAATTAAATATGTTTTTATTATCCACTATGTCAAATTGATCATTCCTTATTTACTAATGATAGACTCTACTATACATAACCCTTACTGCGCATCTGAACCCACCCTTTATTTTTTTCCTTTCCCAAGGATATGAAGAAGGATATTATAAATGATATCAAATTTAAATAATGTTTCTTATACTGTGTTTTTATATTTCTAATGTACATTGTGGATCATATATATATATATCTTGTTTATCAAGATAACAAAATTGGTTCATCTATTGTGGTGTGATCCCTTGTATCTTATACCAATGTAATAAATAATACATCAGATCTAGGTTACCAGAGCCAGGTTGTCATAGTTGGTATCTGAGAAAGTTTAGTAAGAACCTTGGGAATGATGTTTTATATGAGCATAGTTAACATGAGAATTATGATAACCCCTTAAGGTATATGAGAAATTTTACCATAATAGGGTTTTTTATTCTATGAATTAATCTTAATGATGATTATGAGATAACTCCGTGAGTTAATTTTTTTAAAGAACATTCCTAATAGAAAAAAGTAAACCAACACCCATAGTCAATGTTTAAATTTTCATAACGAGGAATCTAATAAATTTAGTGTTATAATTGAGTAGATCACGGATATATTAGGGCATCTAACTCAAGTTATGATTAACAACCTTTCCTATATGAAGATATATATTATTCAATAGTGTGATTCCCATTTTTTTATCACTTCATGTGACATAATTCTATATATTTTAATGTGACTATTGATCCATTGGTAGATGAATAATGGTTTAAGTACCACAAAAATAAATTCCTAACATTGGGAAGTAATGAAATTTAAAAGGTTATTTGATAGTGTATTGTCTAAAGGGATATACTGATCAATGGTGGTAATTGATTCAAAACACTTAAGAGGATGATGAAATATAAATTATGGAATGGATAACTTTTATAGTGACATTATTTGGGAGATACTTTCTTTGATAATAATGAGCTGAAATAGAGAGGAAGTTTCTTACCTTAAAGTAGAAAGAAGAATGAGGTGTGGTAGAGTATGAAGATAAATTTACAAGATTAACAATGTATATTGTGGGTTACATATGTAATCTAGAAAGAAATATCTATTGTTCATTTGAAATGCTTAAGCTTAATTTCAAATGAGAAACATTTTCTCAAAAATTTTCATCACATGATGATATAATATCAATGTCACGAACCAGCTCGAATACCCTGGTAGCTTGATAATCGATCCGGTGCTGAAATAGATCAAAGGGTGTTCTTGATACCCATGAGTTGGTGAATAACACCTGTAATCATACAAGATAAAATTGGGAATTTTTTTCCACATAAACAGTGGAAGAAATAGTTACAAGTTTGAACGCTCAAAAGAAAAATCCTTAGGAAAAAATATACCATCAGTAAAATTAGTAAACAAAACCGAAGTAAAACCACAATGTACTAGAAAACAGGATAAAAAACCAAGTGCCAATGAAAAAAAATATCCAATCCTAAGGATAAACAACATGAACCACCTCCAAGTGGCACTTTACCCTTTCTCGAACTAAGAATAAGATAATATACAAACACATGAAGGCATAGGTAGGGTGTGAGATAAAATCCTAGTAGGGGCTCACCAAGGATTTGATAATTAGATTCCACAATTAATTAACCAAATTAATAGTTCAATTTTAAATAAAGCTACACTGTATTTAAAAATAATATATTTTTTGAAAAAATCATGCTTTACATTTCAATTTAAGGTAATACTTTAAAAAAATGTCTTAATAAACATTTTTTATAAAAAAATTCATACAAATTCGTAAGGCATGTGTAAAATAGTTTAAAAATAATGGAATATATATCAAAGCATTAACAAAAAGAAACATGGTCATATGCCAATAGGTATGATAGTTCCATGTTAAGGTATTGCTCCACACTTTAATTAGTGATCACAATAATATGTGTACACAAGTCCCTCAGAAACTGGTCAAAGAGGGACTCATCACTATCCCATTAGGGATGTGACCTACTGTATATGTTTTGTTAGGGTAGAAAAGCGTCATCAGGGTGTTATCTTGAATAACTCACTAACTAATTAGGCTTTCATGTACTCTAAAATAATGAATAATGTTAAATTTATATTAAAACTATTCAAAATACAGTTAACCTATTTTTATCCATTTCAAGATGCCAATTTTCATATAAAACAAAAATGTTTTTTTATCAAGTCATGCCCTTTTCAAGGATAAAACCCATGGGTTTCCATCAAATATATTTCAGCGATTTTTCTTTAATAAAAATTTTAAATAAATTTCAAAAATAAATTTCAAAAATCAATTTTACAATTTAAATTCCACAATTCAATTTCCTCAATTTTCTCTCAAATTCCACAAACACAACTGAATTCATTGGAATTATGGATTTTTTTTCCAATTTCATGCCAATTAAAATTCGAATCCCTAATTTTTAATAAATTTTGTTTTCATAATATAATTGAAATAAATTTAATTTAAATAATGCATTTTAGGGTTAAATAAAATTTCCACCCTTAAAAGAAACCACCTACTGTAGATCATGAGATGAAGTAACACAATTACCATGACATGAAACTCCCACAAAGAATTTCAAAAAAGGGGATGAAGAATCAAACGAAGATTCAAGATCTAAATAAATTTCGATTAGATCCCCCGACAAGGCAGAGACCTATTAAACCCCAGGGATAAGATAATAAGACAGTAGGAGAGAAGGAACAAGGAATTAAATCTTAGTGGGAATAGATTGAACAACAATCACCACACTTTGATTCTCTATAAAAGGGGTTTGGAGGAGAAAAACATTGGATTTTAAATCCCAAAATTCCTAAGAAAATGTTCTAGTTTGAGTTAGGATTAAGTAGAGGAGAAAATATGGGTTTGGTAATTTTTAAAATAATTTTTAGATTAATTAAAATTCACACACATGGTTTCCTGGGCTAGGTCACATGTTTTTTCAAACTTTGTGCCCAATCCGTGCATCCTTTCTGATTGGGTTTGATGGCTTCTCCTTGGTGGGTCCATGAATTTTCAAACCATTTTCCAATCGTGCATATCCTAAAACACCTTAATTTTTTTTTACAAAATTTACCCTAAGAATTCCTAAATGAGACCCAACAGAGGCATGATCAAAATTGGGGTTAAAGAGTACCTAGAAATTTATATAGGATGTTACAACCTCCCCACCATAAAAAATTTCTATCCGCATAGAGCATTTTAAGAAGATTCCATGTCAAAACGGTGAGGCCACTAATCTCTCATCAATGCCTCTCTCTCTCTCATATCATGGGTATTAGAATCATGCTACCATATCCCTCGAACCAAAGGTATCATCCTACAATGAAGTACCTTTGTTTCAGAATCAACTATCATAACTGGATTCTCAGTCAGGGATAAATCATGCTTATTATCGAGATAAATCTAGGTCAAAACATTAGATGAATCAAATAGATACTTTCAGAGCTATGATACATGGAACACGTTATGTATCAAATTTATCTATGGTGGATGTGTTAAATAATAAGTCACCTTCCCCACCTGATAAAAGTACTTAAAAGGTCCCACAAAATGAGGATCAAGTTTTTCTTGCCTCCTAAGTCGTCGATGACCCAAAAAGGGCGAAACATTCAATAACACCTGACCACTAACTACAAACTATAACTATTTAAAACGGTGATCAGTATAAGACTTATAATAGCTTTGATCCATCAAAAATATATTAATAATCAAATGAATTTGTGATTTTATCTCTGGAACCTATCTCAGTCCAACCAAGGAACTTTTACCAATCTATGACCAAAATAATAGAGATTTGCAAGGACAAACATACAAGGATCCAAAAGAAGGCATTATGATCATGGAAAGAAAGCTATTTTTATAAGAAAACTCCACAATCCCAAAATGGCCATCCCAAGCCCCACTAAAGTCAAGAACATAGGCATAGAGGATATCCTCCTGAATCTATATTGCTATTTCTATCTGGACATCTGACTACAGATGGTATATTGTACTCAAACGAACCTAAGATCCCAGTTCCTGTTGAAGGCCTCTATAAAATAGAGAAGTAAACTGGGGATCCCTGTCAGAAACTATAGTATATGGAACTCCATGAAAACAAACAATCACTTTCACGTAGATATTACACATCTCTTTAACTTTTTTTTTGTATCTTGAATAGGTATAAATTCAACCAATTTAGTTAGTTAGTTGATTAGAACCCATATAATAGTATTATTTTCTTTTATACATGGTAAACCAACCAAAAAGTCCACATAGATCCCATCCCACTTCCAAGATGGAACTGGAAGTGGCTGACACAAACCTAAGGGTCTCTAGTGATTTTTTTGACCTGTTGGAAATTATAACAATGAGAGATGAAATCAGAAATGTCCCGTCTCATACCTGGCTAAAAAAATCTTAGCCTCATGTCATAGAACATATTTTTGGTTCCTAGGTGCAAAAACCAATTGGAATTATGGAAATCCCCCATCACTGCTTTCCTTATCGCTAACAGAACAACAAAATGATTCTGATAAGATATAATTCACTCTATAGAGAAAAAATAGTCACAAACTGTCTCCCCACCATAAAGAGTGTCTCTAATACTATGAAACTCATCATCAATCTACTATTACTGAATTTTTACATTAAGAAGAGAAGTATTTAACTAAACACTATCCAAAGAAACCTCTTCCTCTGGTTCCTAGACTCCAATGTAAAATTGTGAAAAAAGAGCCATCAAGTTTCACTCTTTTGATGATTCCTTCACGACCTGGGTAGGAAGTTTCCTGCTCAAAGAATTTATGATGAAATTACATTTCCCTGGGGTATAGGAAATGTCAAAGTAAAAATAGTTCAGGTTTTCCACCCAACACCTCTGGTGGAGATTCAAATTTTTTTGAGAATATATAACTCAGGATATTGTAGTCAGAATACGCCATAAACCTTTCTCTAAAAAGGTAATGCCATTAACACTTTAGCGCATGAATCACAACTATAAGTTCAAGTTCATGAGATATATAATTATTTTCATGTGGCCTAAGAGTCTAAGATCTATAGGCAATTACATGATAATCTTTTATAACAACACAATCCAAACCTAAACCTGATGTATCATAGAAGACCACATGGCCCTACCCGGTCTATGTAAGATTAAACATCAGAGCAGTAGTAAAAATAGGTTTCAACACAAAAATATAATTCTGAAATTTTTCATCCCAATCATAGTTTACTACTTTTAAAGTTAGAGCATTCATCAGAGAAGACAAATTTGAGAAGTCCTTTACAAAGTGATGATAATATCCGACTAAACCCTTGAATCATCGAATCTCAAACACATTACTCTATTGTTCCCATGTCATAACAACTTTCACCTTCATAGGATCAACTAATATTCCATGTTCTAACACCACATTTTCCATCAAAATCACCTCCCAAATACATAAATCACGTTTTGATAGCTTGAAATTAATTGAAGTATTTCTCAACAATTCCACAACTTATCTGAGATGATGTACAGCCTCCTCCTCAGACTTAGAGTAAACAAAGATTCAATCCACAAACACTATCATGAAATTATCAAGATACTCATAGAAAATTTTGTTCATTAAAACCATAAAAAATGTCTGATAATTGGTTAGACCGAATGGAATTGAAAGGTACTTATAATGGTTGAAACTACTCTGAAAGGTTGTCTTATGAATTTCAAAGTATTTTATTCTCAACTGATGATAACTGGATAAAAGGAAGAACTTCAAAAACCAATTTTCCCCTCTAAAATGGTTAAAAAAATAATAAATCATTGGAAATAGATAATTTTTATTTACTATGACTCTATTGAGTTTTTGGTAATCAACACAAAGGTGAAGTAACCCATCCACTTTCTTCGCAAAGAGAACAAGAACCACCCAAGGTGACACACATGGGTGTAAAAATCATTTCTATAAAAGATTATCCAACATTGTATTCACCTCTTTAATATTATATGGTTTCATGCGCTCAGAATGAATAGATACTGGTTTAGTACCATACACTAAATTGATAGAAAAATCTACCTTTCAAATCGGTGGAAACCCATTGTAGTCATAAGGAACAACATTGAGAAACTCAAAAAAAAACTAGAGGAAGATAATCGCTTAAATATTCTCATTACAGGTCAAAAGCAAACATATATATTACTTTCACTAACTCTGGATAGGAATGTTCGACTCTACCTGACCTTATGTCCCATTCTCCTAGAAAGAAATGGAAAACTCCCATAGGTGTAGTAAATAAGACCCATTGAAGATAAAAATATATCTAGAATTTATTGGAAATTATCCAATCCATCCAAAAAATGACCTCAATCGGTTTCATGTTGAGAACTAGAAAATCCCAAGAAATCTCAGTATCTGATAATGTGAAGACACAAGAAGAACTATATAGACCCTTCTCTCTCTTTATTAGGAGGGGTGTAACTATATCCATAACATAAGACAAAATCTCTATAGAAATTTTAACTAGATCCGTGATATGAGTTAAATGAACAAATGAGATGAACCAGTATCAAACAATGTAGTCAGTGATGATGAATATATAGGGATGGTACCTATCATAGTTTTTATAACCATATCTTCTTCCTTTAGAGACTCTTCTATTGTGTGAAGAAGCTTCATTCCAGATGCTTGTTGCAGTAAACCCTTTTTCTTTGAAGCATCTGAATACACCACATTTTTATTGGGTGCTTATGATCCCCTGACACTACGTGGATTAGCGTAGATGTGTAAAAACTTATGTACGTGACCCGAGTGTTTATAGGATCCATATATTTTTGGTTCCTTAGTACAAAACCATTTTTAGTGGCCTAAATTTCTACACTGTTAAGAAATCAAAGGGAAAATTCAAGGAATTGAACGAGGTATAGAAATACCATTCCATTGTGAGAAACCCTAAGAATCATCTTGATTCTTATTCCCTTTGTGGAAACTCACAAAACATCCATTGGGAGAAAAAGAAACTCCCATCAACCATAATTTACCATCCAGGTCTAATTTAACAATCAATTCTATGTCCAACACATTAGTATAAGAAGGTATCTTCAGTAAGAAAAAATTAAGAATGAAAATAAGATAAAATTCCCATCTAAAAATATTGAGTCTTCAACTTCTCATTCGATACAATCTTAGGTGAAAATTGCATGAGATTTTTAAAACATTTTTAATATTCTACTACAGTTTTGTCGGCCTTCTCACGTTGGAAGAAATACAAATCCTTTTTAGACTCCATAGAATCTTGATAGAACTGATCAAGGAAAAGAGATAAAAATTATTTCCACTATAAGACCTAATGATTCTTCTCAATCACTATCATGTCCCCACCATTTCCTACTATTCTCCCCTAGCTTGAAGGTAGCACATTTCACCTAGATTTTATCTGGTGTTTCTAAGAACTCAAATAGAAGATCGATATCTCCCAACCAATCATCATCCATTTGAGGATTATTAGAGCCTTGGAATGTTGGAGGCTTGTGGAAAAGGAACTCCTGATCATTATCCCATAAAACATACCTTTGTGGTTCCACATTTGGAGCCTGGATAGAAATAAGTATCAGTGATTTTCCCAAATCTTAGATAGCACACACGATGAATTCATCCATCTTCTGGTCCACAAGAGGATTTTCTCACTAAGGTTCATCAGTAGCTTCCTACTAGATCAGATTCATACATCTTCTCGAAGGCATGATGCTACACAAAATCAGTAGAAAAAATTAAAGATACATGATTAACACTCAAACTGATCAACAAGTGAAATTAACCTCAATAGATAGATACAAACTATTTAGATTTCATCATATCCAAATCAAAATTAGGGAAAATAATAGAACTAATCCTCAAGATGTATTTCCCAAGTCATCCCTAGTGACTTAAGGCTCATTGGGATGAGATCTGGCTAGGAACTCAATGAAAACTACCTCCTAAGTACTGACAAGATTACACAACTACATATTGAGGTCAAGGAAAGATTCTTAACATGCACCTCTAACACCACTTTATCAAAAAACAGCCCAGATACCTTGGTTCCCTGATAACAGAGCTAATCCTGACAGAACCCAAAGAGAATTCCTGATCCCATGGGTTGGGGACTAGCACCTGGAATCATAAAATATAAAACTTTGACTGGGTTTTCCACATAAATAGTGGAAGAAACAGTTACAAGTCAGTATTATCAAAATGAAACTACATAGAGAACTCTGTTAGAAGTCAAACAGGTTAAAAACCCAAAGTACAATCACAAACTACCTGAAAATTGGATAACAACCCAAGTCACAATTGACAGAACTCTCCAATCCCAATGATCAGCAATATGAACCACCTCCAAGAGGATCTCTACCCTTACTCGAACGTAAAATAAGATGATCTATAAACACCTAAAGGAATAGGTAGGGTGTGAGCTAAAAAACAAGTAAGGTCTCCCTAAGGATTTCATAATAAGATTCCACAATTAAATAACCAAATAAAGCTTTCAATTTTAAATAAACATACATTATAGTTCAAAAGAATATTCAAAAAAAATCATGATTTATATTTCAATTAATGGAAATAATTTAAACAAATGGATTAATAAAAATTGTAAATAAAAAAGTTTCTATAAATTTAGAAGGCATGTGTAATTTTTTTACAAATAATAGAATATATATCAAAACATTAACAATGAGAAACATATTCCTCTTCCAAGAGGATTGATAGTTCCAGGTTTTGGGATCCCCACAAAATAAAATAAGTGATCATGGAAATATGTGTACATTCATCTCTTAGAAACGGGTAAAAAATGACTCATCACTATTCCATCTAAGATATGACCTACTACATATAATTTTTAGAGTTTTATAGCATAAATATAGTGTTTTTCCAAATAACTCACTAACTAACTAGGCATGAATGTTCTCTAACAACAGTCAATAATGGGAAATTTAATTTAAAAATGTTCAAAATACAATTGACCCATTTTTATCCATTTTAATATTCCAATTTCAATTTAAAACCCAAAATTAGTTTTTATTCAAATATTTTCTTTTTCCAAGATAAAACCATCAGGTTTTATCAAAAAATTAAGCTATTTTTCTTAAATACAAATCTGAAATCAATTTAAAAATTAAATTTTATAATTTAAATTCCATAATTTAAATTCTATAATTTAATTTCCACAATTTTCCATCAAATTCTAAAAAAACACACCAATTCATTAGAATTGAGGGGTTTTACCAATTTCATGCTAAATCAAATTTAAATCCCAAATTTTCAAAAAATTATTTTTTCACAACATAATTAAATGTAATTTAATGTAAATTAATAAATATAGGTTAAAATAAATTGGTCAATATTAAATGGAACCACCTACCATATATCACAGGATCATGTAACACAACACTCATGATGGGAAACTACAACAAAGAGCAATGATAAAGAAGACCATCGAATCAAATGTAGATTCAAGATCTAAAACAATTGGGATTAGATCCTACAAAAACATAGATATCTAATAAACCCTCAGGAGGAGTGAATAAGAGAGAAGGAGGGAAGGGAACAAAAATGAATTCTTACTAGGGCAGGATTGAATGAATATTTCCATGCTTTTATTCTATTAGAAAATGTTTTAGAGGAGACAAAATTGGATATTGGGAGCCCCAAATTCCTAGTAAAAAGTTCTGGGTCGAGTTAGGACTGAGCATGGGAAGAAATAGGGGTTTGTGAATTTTAAAAATAATTTTCAGATTAATTAAAATCAGCGTACACAGTTTCCTAGGAATGGTCACATGGTTTTTCAAACTATGTGCCCCTACTAATAGGGTTTCATGGTTTCTCATTAGTGGGTGCACGATTTATCAAAACATGTGTCAACCGTGAAAACCCCCACTGTCTGGGCTTTCATGTATTTCACTAGTAGGGTGCTTAGTTTGATAAAACCATGCATCAACCATTCATATCCCAAAATCCCTTCAATATTTTCCATAGTTTTACCTTTATAATCCCTAAACGAGACCCAACCAAAGAATGATCAAAATATGGGTTAAAGAGTACCTGAAAATTTTAATAGGATGTTATAATCAAGTTCCATGAATGAAGAGAAAGAATATTATAGGTCATATAAATTTAACGGAAATCAATAAAATAAGAAGTTGGTTGAGAATCAATAAAAAATAAATGTGTTAAAAAATAATAGAGGATGATATTTCCTACATGTGAGATTTATGGAAATAAAATCCATGGTACTTACCTAATGGTAACATGAATTTGTTTCAATTGTAGTGAAAATGGTTATAAGACTATTGAATGAAAGGAAAATATAGAAACCACTACTATCCGGTGCTTAAACTATAATGATATGAAGTACTATTCAAACCAATTTCCCTAGCGTCAAGGGAACCTCAGATCGAATGCTAAGAGGAGGAGGCCAACTTATGTGATTGTTATAGCTTAGGTTTAAGATCCAAAATATTTGGTGGAAAGTACGTTAATCATAAACTCAAATTTAGAAAATGATTTATTTGATTTTGGATCTTTACACTATTTTATATCTTTCATTTTTTTCATGAAAATTAGATATTTCCCTATCACCCTAATAAGGGAGTTGTCAATAAAGTCTCTAAGTGAAAATATTATTGTAATAAGAATGTGATAGTCAATTCATATTATGAAACATAGACATAAAGTATTTGAAA
This sequence comes from Viscum album, assembly GCA_963277665.1. Classification (NCBI taxonomy): domain Eukaryota; kingdom Viridiplantae; phylum Streptophyta; class Magnoliopsida; order Santalales; family Viscaceae; genus Viscum; species Viscum album. The sequence continues at coordinate 1,592,989,661 of OY728132.1, forward strand.
TCTTGATTATTATTCTTATGATTAACTTTTATATAATCCTTGGTATGGAATAACTTTTAAATTATAACGAAAAACATTATTTCCCATATAAATATATTATGATTCGCAACAGATATGTACAATCCCTTATTTTTAGAGGGTATAAAAAATCATATAAATCATGTTTGGATCCACCTCCTATAGCTATTATTAATTAAATTCATGGAGAATAAGAGATGGTGTTGTATATGAATAGGAAAATTAACCTTAAAATAGAGGATTTTTTTATTGTGCAAGAATACATTGATGTGTTTCTTGAAGAACTATGGTGTGAGATGTTGGTATAACTATTATTATCTGTTATTCATTAAAAAATCCCCTACTTTTAATCCAAATCTATGGAAAAAATAATGTTTTTGGAAAATTTAATAATTTAGAATATAATTAATAAATAGATCAAATTAATTTTTTTAATTGATTTATCATTTTAAAATTATTAGAGGAAAATAATTCATTAAAATGAAATTATTTTGGAATGAAGGTTGAGAAAAAATTGCAAAGGATTTTCACAGTCACAACACTAATTTTGTACAACTGACCACTGACACTGCTCATGGTCACCTATCCATCTTACCACACTACATTATCATGGTTGTTATACCTAGTGAGAGTTCCATTAGCTGAATATAATAAAAAATCCCACAAAGTCCAAAATATCTTACCATATGAACAAAAATCTATTTACAATACCATAAAACTCATGGTAGGTATAAATATCATGAGCCCCCTCTTCGTCCACTATATCTTGGTAAGCACACTGACCATGAACTAATTACTGTAAGCTCCTTCCACCATTCACCCTAGCATAACATGAAAGATATGTCTGCTGTGTGATGCACCCATTTGACCACCTCCACCCTACCATGCATTTCCACTTCCCTTGTTGTTTTCCCATACCCATGTTATCATGAAGCTGCACCATGGGTAGAAATCGAGCTAACATATGTGCCTGATTTCATCCAAGACAGATAGACCACCAAACAATACACTTTACTATGAAGACCAGATGAGTCACACATAGAAATTGCACCACCATCAAGCTTCACCACCTACCACCATTGAGGTAGAAGACCACGTTTCTTCCAAAACCACCCTCTACCACAAGTCCAATTGCCTCTGTGAAGTTAGATGATTGGGGACCTATACCAATTCCAAGGCCCAATTTTCGAGCCTAATTTCTAGTACACTTGGAAACAAAATTATTCCATTTCTCCATGAAGAAACATACCAATTTCGATCTGAAAAAATATCAAAGGGGAAGAGATGATCATGACATAATTGATATCAAACATCGGAGCTAAAAACATATATTCCATCTTAGAAGCTCACCTAGACATTGGTTATGAAGATAAAGAAGCTACTACCTCACCTGCACTCTATAATTCTCCATCACCCTCTCCCATTAGAATTCATTTGGACTCTACCAACTAGGATTTTCTTTCACTTTAGCTTTGTTTCTATAATCTTATTCTTCATGATAATATTAATTATGATCCATTTTTTTAATTGTTCTTTGTTATTATGTTTCCTTTACTTATTTTTGTTCTCCCCCCTTCTCTATGTTGTAATATTATCTCTTAAACTACAACTCATGGATAGATAACTTTGGGCTAGTTCCTTATGGGATATCACACAAAAACTCTATTCTTTATAATAATCTGAATTTCATCCTTGATAAAATATAAAAATTGAGATAAGTAGATCGATGGTATTCATATTCTCTCTCTGATGAGATTCTACATCCTCAAATATATCAAATATTATTTCCCTCTATCTCTCAGTTTATAGTATATACTAGTGGAGCACTGTGGATTAAGGGATGAATAAAATATGATTTAGCTAGGTGTTTAGATAGTGAATTCCTTGACCAAGTGTGTTCATTGCCTCTTTAATGTAGATGAGGGTAAACATGATGTATCAGGAGAGATTTCTCTTTTATATGTTTAGTAACACAATTTATATATACGAGAGTAATTAAAGAATGATTTTGACACCATTTTTAGACGAGAACCAAATAATTATGAATAATCTATGTGTTAGACCCAAGATCCAAACCCTTTCACCCATTATTGTGCCGAATCTTCTATCAATTATTTAATTATATTTAATCAAAATCCAGACAAACAAATTCTCTTTAGATGCTTTCAAAATTAATAAAATAAAAGAAAGATACATAAGTTCTGGGATAGTGATGCTCCCAACCCTTTCTTCTTCAGAGATAGACCTAGTCAGCCACTAGGCTTCATTATAAGTAAAATAGAAATTTTATTAGACTATAGCCCATGACAACTACATAATAATCCTATAGCCATTTAAGGGGAGAATGGTTGAGTTTCCACTATCCTTAGAAATTTTTTAATTCAGTGGTTTTTTATTTTTCCTATCTTTTTTTTCTTTTGTTTGTTTTTTTCTTGTACTTATTCTCAAACTTGGATAAGTATTCAAGTGAGACCATTATTTAATAGATCCTCACCCATATTCCTAGTATACATTCCCATAGGCATATTAAGAGATGGAATGTAAAATGAAATACCAACAATAGAATTTGATTCACACCAATGGGTGGAAGGATGGGAGATACTACATGAATGAAACCAACGACCATCACAACACATGCCCCAGCACCATCAAACTAAATAATTCCTTACATTGGAGGAAAATTGGAGATAGTCACCCATGTTAATTTATTTTCAAGTGAAATGATAATTTAAGGAACATAGAGACATAATTAAAGAATTAAATGCCATGCAAGTTTCCATATCCAAGTCCCTTGAAGAAATCATCAAACAAAAGAAGCAACAAGAAGGTGAAGAATTATAACCCTTGGTATTTTCCAAAGAAGATATCCAAAAAGAGTAGTGTGTTTTTTAGAATCAAAGGATCTTCCCGTGTTCACCCTTGAACACATATTACCAGATCTAGTATATTAGGAAAAGAAACAAAAATTTGAAATAGTTTAGGGATACTTTCATTAAAACTTTTCTTTTCTTTTCTAATTTTATTGAATTCTAATTGTTTTCTTATTTCAATCCTTTTATTAATGAAATAAAATAATCAGAATGATTATTAAAATCTCTGGAGGATGTTGAAAATAAATAAGTGGATGAGATACATTTTCAAGAGAATCTGGAGTGCCTAATATTACCACTATCTATACAAGACAATTTCAAAGATGAATTTTACCTAGAGAAAGACCGACATGGTGAGACTGAAGTGGGATATACCACTACACTAAATGAATTTATTTTTTATGTTTATTCAAGCTGAATTATCTATTAATCCCACAAATTTTAATTTTTCAGACTTAGTACCACTGATGTTGATCCTAGATGATAATGATAGAGAACCCTCCACAACCACCCTTGAAGAAAATTAGACCAGGAGAAATTATATGAGAAACTGAAGAAATTCGAAATTGAAAAAAAGGTTACCTAGGGTACTGAGAAAGAGGATCCAGATGGATATTACTTTGATATACTTCTTTAATATGATTTTTAATAATGTAAAGATTATTCTATAGGATTAGTTTTTGAAGAATAAGAATAATTCCATGGACTTATAGAGAATGAAATAATCTCTTAACCTAAATTTGAATACCAACTAGAGTTAAGAATAATAATAGAAGAAGTATTCCCATTGATACCTCATAAAGATTTAAAGGGGAGGGTGTTGTATTTAAAGGGATACTTTTTAATTTGAGATTACCTTGTTTTAATTATTTCCAATTTAAATTACTAACTCTACTTTATTTTAATTTTTCCAAGAAGCCCAATTGGAGGAGTCACTAGAAAAGGAACCCATATAAGTTATGGAAAACCCTGAGGAGATCTCAATTTTGATCTTGCCACTCCCACTTTATGAGATACAACACACTACCAAGGGGGTGTAAAAATAGTTCTCTATTCATGGGAACCTTTTGGAAGTGGAATAAGCGGCGTGCGGTGGTTTTAATAACACAAAACCCACCCCTGTATACTGGGGATGGCCAAAAGACTGCTCAACTATAGAAATTATAACTATAAAAACACTTGGGTGGTTTAAAACCAAGAATATACTCCCTTATTTTACTTTTTTTTAATTTTCCTTTTAATTAAACAATTTATAATGTTAAATTTTGGTATCTATAGTTTTCCTCAATTGGATAGAACCTAAGAGTCTATCTCTACTATCCACTACAAGTACCTAGGTTATAGATTACTTTAAACCTTATAAACAATAAGAATCAGGTTGTATCTATCATTTTTTCACTATTTAATCACATTATTTTTGATATATTTTTGTGAGAACATAAATGAGTAGTGTTGAATAAGTGTGGGGAGGATATTAAAACCTGTTTGGACTAGTACTCAATTAATTTTTAGTTAATAATTTAAAACATGTAAATAAAAAATAATTCAAAAATAAAATGTAAAAAATGTTTTTCCTCTCTGTAAATATTGTCAATAATCATTTTATATTTTTAATATAGTATTTAATTTAATTTAAAAACACTGAAAAAATAAAAGAAAACAAAATCTAAAAAAATAGGTACATATACATTCTTTCTATGGGTTTTTATTTTCAAAAATTTTGAAAACATATGTGTTCTATAAATAAAGTTGTGTACAATACTTTTCTTATGCTGTCTTATGTTTTGGATTTTTCACCATTTTCTTAAACCTCATTTTAGTCCTGTCTAATTTTTAAGATACTATTTCTAAAGGTGGGTAATTCATGGGTTATGTAAATTTTATACTTTAAGTGATTTTATATTGAGTTATTTACTATTTTATGAAAATATGGTATTTGAACTATGATATAGAGTGTGAGTGAAAAGACTTATGTGGAATCAATTATATAACATTAAGTTACTAGAATTTTGAAATTAATCTGAGGTAACTTGACACCTATATAATAAAACACCTTAGGGGGACAACATAAATAAAATTAAAATAAGTCCTTTGAACTTGGAATAAAAATGGGAAACTAGGAACCCATAATGGATCTCTGAGATAAGGGAACTATGTGTGTTTCTATAATTAAATACATCCATTTCAATAATTTCTATGCATAGTTATTTACACGAAATAATAAATGGGAAAAATAAAATTCAAAAAGGACTTGTAAAAAATGATACCATTTAGGTGAGGGGAATATTGAACCCATAAAAAGCAGGGAACTTGACTTATAACACATTCATTTAAGTTATACCAATGACATGGAAAATCAAACTCTGGTTTGAGGAAACTTAATAAAGAGGGATAAATGGAGGTGTTTTTTATTAAAATTTTGATTCAAATTAAATATAATTTGATCCAATATTTAATTTAAACTTTTATTAAATTGAAGTGAGGATATAATTTGATTCACATATAAAGCATCATTCTTCTAACATTAAAAAAACGGTTTTTTGTTTCAACTCTGGCTATTAACTTTAAGTTTGGGAAAGTTGATTTTTATTTATTTTTATTTTTGAATAAATTGAAATACAACGATCTATTTCTTGGGGGTGAAATATTTAATGTATGGGAGAGTGATGTGAGATGATAATTTAATAATTTTTAGATTTTATTCATTGAAAATACCTCTACTTTAATCAAAATATTGGGTAAAAATAATGTTTTTAGTGAATTTAAGAATTTATAATATAATTGATAAATGGATGAAATAAATGTTTTTAATTGATTTATCATTTTAAAATTTTTATAATAAAATTATGCATTAAAATGAAATTATATTTGAATACATGTTGAGAAAAATGTACAAAGGCCTTACAAGGCCACTACACAAATCATGCATAGATGATTTCATAAACTACTCATGGTCACCTTTCCACCTTTATACAACACATTCTCATGATAGATATACCTATTGAGAGTTCCATTAGTTGACTATACTCATAAATTCACACAAAGTTGAAAAAAACTGACCAAAAAAATAAAAACCTATATACCGCACCACAACACTAATGGTAGGAATACCTACCATGATCCCCCACTTTAGCCACCATATCGTCGTCAGTACACTGACCATGGATTTATGACCACAATATCCTTCCACCATTCACCCTACTAAAAATATTCCTACTGCGCGTTTCACCCATAAGACCTCCTCTACTCTACTATGCCTTTCCACTTCCTTTACTATTTTTCCACACCCACATTTTCACAAAGCTGCACCACCAGTAAAAATATTTCCAACCTCCACACAACATTCTAGCTAAGACTCATGAACCACCAAACCCCACCCTCACCAGTGAAGACCAGAGGTGTGACATGCCATAGTCATGTGACCATATAGCTCCACCACCTGCCACCGACTAAGGAGAAGATTGTGCCACCACTTGATCCACCCTCTTCCACAAGACCAACTTCCACCTTAAAGAAGTTTTTTCCTAAACTAATATCTATAAATATCTTTCACCCTCACCCTATAGAATTCATCTAGCCTATACTGACTAGGATTTTATTTATATTTATATTTATTTCTATAATCTTCGTTTTCTTCATGTTGATATTACTTCTTATTTGTTTTTCTAATTGTAGTATATTGTTCTCTTCTCCCCTATATCTTGATGTTCTTCCCCCTTCTCTACCCTAGAATGCGATCTATTAAACTCTAAATCATAGAGAACTAACCTGAGGGATAGTTCCTCAAGGGAGATAACAAATACACTACGTTCCTTTTAATAATGTAAATTCCATCCTTGATTCAGTAGAAAAATAGAGATAATAAGATTGATGGTATTCACTTTCTCTCTTTGATGAGTTGATACATCCTCAAATCTATAAAATCTTATCTCCCTCCTTATCTCGATTTATAATGTATACTAATGGATCACTATGGATTGAGGGATGAACATCATATGATAGATTTGGGTGTTGAGATAGTGAATTCATTGATCTAGTGTGTTCATTGCCAATTCACTATAAAGGAGGTAGAACTTGATGTATATGTGGAGATTTACCTTGTGTATGTTCATAACCACAATTTAGATAGAGGAGAGAAATGGAAGAATTATATTGACACCATTGTTATATGAGAACTTGATAACGATGAAGGATATGTATGTTAGACCATAGATCCAACCCCTTTCACCCACTTTGTGTTGACTTTTTTCTCTTTTTATTATACTTCCATTTAATTGAAAACCAAACAACAAATACTCCTTCGATTATTTCAAAATTAAAAAAACAAAATAAAGATACGCATGTTCTAGGATAGTGATACTCATAACCCTTTCTCCCTGAGAGACAACCTTGGTTATCCTCTAGGCTACATTATAAGTAAAACAGAAATTATGTTTAGCCACATCCCATGATAACCACACAATCAAACTACCTAGACATAAAACTAAGCATGAATTTTTTTCTATTAATCTCAAATCTGATGAAAAAACTATATATAAGACTCTCTATAGTATATCCATTGTGGAATTAGTGTAACTGAAGAAACAAATCCAAGAGTTGTGTGATAAGGGATTTATGCAACCTAGAATTTCACTATATAGAGCCCTAGTTATTTTATTAAGAATAAATATGGGTCTATGGGGATGTTCCATCTATTATAGGGTAATAAATTCTAATACTATAAATAATGAGTACCCTCCTCCATATATTGACGAATTTGTCAATCAACTACAATGAGAGAAATACTTTTCAAAGATTAATCTTCATTCAGGGTATCATCAATTATGAGTAGAGAAGGGTGATATTCCAAATATGAAATTTTTAATGAGGTATGAAAATTATGAATTTATTGTAGTTATATTTTGTATTGACTAATTAACCCCAAATTTTTATGGATAATATGAATAGAGTATTCGTAGATTATATTTATAACTTAATTTTGGTATTTATTAATTATATATTATCACTAAGTATGGAATATTAATTGATCCATCAATTCAAAGGTAATGATGGAATATCCAATGTCAAAAAATATAACTAAGGTACATAGTTTCCTTGGATTAACTGGTTACTATCGACGATTTGTTCAGAAAAATTCTCGATTAGATAACTTGTTAACCAAGTTAACATGTAAATGGGTCAAGTTCATATTTTTAAAAGTGTTTAAATACGTTTTTGAATGAACAAATTGGATACTAGTCAGTGAACATGTATTAACTTTTCCATCAATAAGGGATGAATTTGTGATATATAGTGATGAATCAAAGAAGGAACTTGGATGTGTCCTTGTATAGAATGATAGATTAATTTCCTATGTATAAAGATGGTTAAAAATCCTTGAATAAAATTATCCAAACCATGATCTTGAGTTGAGAACCATAATGTTTTAATTTAATATATGGAATAATTACCTGTATGGTGAAAAAGTTGAAATATATAAGAAAAAAAATGATAAAAATATATCTTTTTAAAAAGAGAGCTCAATATTTAGAATATTTTATGGCTATATTTACTCAAGGATTATAATTCCTCAATACACTACCACCCTGGGAAGCCAAATTAGGTGGATGATGCATTGAGTATTAAATATAATGGGATTTTGAAAAAAATACTATTAAAAAATAAACTATATTCATTAATTTATTAAATTTGTATATAGAAATCACTACAGAAAGGGAAAACACACATCCATTACAAATGATTTCCAAACCATATTTATTTGAAATAATAAAAGTTTCCAACTTGATGATAAAAATATTAAAAAGAAACTGAATCCATGAATGATTGTAAGTTGGTATAATTAAACTACAAAGATGGTACATTTAAATATGGAAGGAGGTTATATGTTCCATATATTCCTGATATAAAAATATAATTATTATATGAATCTCAGAGCTCAAATTTCTCTATACACTATAGAATACCCAAAATTTATCAGGAATTGAAGGAATATTTTTTATTATAATAACATGAAATGGTTAATTGAATATTATGAATCAGGATTATTTGTTTTCAACATATAAAGGTTGAGAGACAAAATCCTAAAGGAGTCATTAAAACTCTACCTAATCCTATGTGGATATAAGACAATATCACTGTGGAATTTGAAACTAGATTTCTAAATAATATGAGAAAGAATGATTCCATATGGGTTATTTTTTATCACCATACAATTATGTGAAGTTTATCATCATAAGGTAATATCTACCTCTTTTTCTCCTGATGTGGATTTATGCTAATAAATTTATGATTCTTCATGGTTCACGTCTTTATGTTGTATATGATTATGAACCATAGTTTACATCAAAATTTTGGAAAATTATTAAGAAGGATCTTGATATTGAGCAAAATTTAAGAAATTATTATCATCATAAAAAATAATTATAGTTTGAAAATACCATTTAAACATTATAAGACATATTTAGGTTCTCATTACATGAATTTCAATGTACATGGGGGTTAATGTTTATATCTGATGGAATTTTCATAAAATTATAGATTCCATTTGAGCATTCTAATGAAACTATATTAATAATTTTATGGTAAAATATGTTTTACCACAATTGTTTGGGATGAGGTTAGTTAAAGAAAGATTTTAGGCCCAAAACATGTTGAGAAACCAACCAAAAAGTGATAACTATTCATGGATGTATCAAGTTAACTCAATTGTATAAAAAAGACCTGTATGGATAACCGAAGAAAGGATTTAGAATTTTATATAATAGATCATGTTTTCTTGAAGGTATCTCTATGGAAATATATTATAAGGTTCAATTAGAAATGATAACTAAGTCTCAGGTACATGAGGACTTTTGAAATTTTTAAATAATTGGAGAAATAACTTACTATTTCGAAACACCACATATCATATCTAAAGTTCACGTTGTGTTCCATTTATCTTTATTATGAAACTACATGACATAACCATCACCTAACATCCCCTATAGTGAAATATAATTAGAATCTAATTTATCTTACTCTAAGGATCCTATCAATATTCTTGACACTAGAGAATAATTGTTGCGAAATTTGACGACTCGATTACTGAAGGTACTTTGGGGAAATCATAAAATAGTAGAGGCAATGAGGGAACATGAAGATGTTATGATTAATAACTACCCACATCAATTCATGAGTTGAAATTATGGAAACTTTGAGGATGGATTTTTTTAAAGAGGGAAGAATGAAACACTCGTGATTTAAATATAGTAAGTGATTTTTTCTTTCTAAATAAACAATAACATTGTGCATATAGCTTTATTCAAGAATAAGAATAAAACCTAAATTATAAATTTTTTATAAATATAATCCAATGAAATTAATTTCAATTTTTTAATTCATCATGTTAAAATTATCTTATTATTATTTTTTTTGATTTTTCACAAATAATTGATTTTTATGTGAATAGTGATAAATACTAATTTTACAAAAATTTAACTTTTATGAAATTATAATGATATAATAATAACATGAAGGTTTATGAAATATTTTCTTATAAAAAATATATATTATATATGTAATATAATTCATATAAAAATATAATTTTTAGCTTAGTAATATATTCTTAACATTTTGGAAATCAAAGTAATATTTTTGTCCTAATAAAAAATATTTTTAGTTATTTTATTTTAATAAAGTATTTGAAAAGTAAATTTTTGTTTTAGTTTGGTTTTAAATAAAAATAATTTTACCTTAATTTAACATCATATAATTAGTTCCACTTGAATCAACATTATACTTTATTTGGCCGAAAATTCATTTTTTTAACTAAAACAAACAATTTTATAAAAATGATTTTCGTTGAATTTTGTAAAATATTATAAAAAGTATCATATTCCACTTATAGGAGCTTAATAATGTAAAATGGATTCTATATTTTTAATAATAATAATTAATATTAGGTAATAAGGTTAACTTATTTTTTTGTTATAATGAATAGTAATAATGGCAAATATTTATAACCTCAATTAAGGGTAAAATGTATGGCTAAAAATAAACAAATAAGGCTTTAGGATAATAATAAACACTTTATTAGACCCCATTTATGGGTTTTATTTCTAAATTACCCCCATAAAATTCTAATATGTGTCATTTTGAAGCTTTGTTTTATTTTTTAATACATTAATATATTTTAATCTTTTGAAAAATTCCAAGTGTTTTATCTCCCTCACTTATAAAAGGAAACCACTTCCCCCTTATTCTACAGAATTATAGAGCCTCCTATATTATCCAATACCTAACAATATATCTTACTAAAATTTATAAACACTATCAATTGGTCTTCATTTGATCAAAATACCAACCTTAGAAGGCTTAAGGTGTAAGCCAAAGGAGGTTTTCCCAAAAAGATGTATAACTCTTCTTCAAGTGTTTTAATTTTATTTCTTCTTACACCTCCTTAAATTAATTTATAAACTTAATGATATAATAAAATAATTATCTCCCTTATAATTATATTTTATTATGTTGATGTAACAAACTTTATTCATCTTCTTCTCCATTAAATTGGAAATGAAAGCAATGTATGTGCGTACGTGCAGACTATCACCTCATGAAGCGATGTTTTTCATTTTTCACCACCACCATTCATGTATGGTTATTAAGGTGAATATAATGATTATATATGATATTTATAACATAATTATGACTATTTAAAGAAGATATCATTTATCTTATTACCCTTGCACCTGTTAAAAATAAAAATGTCGCTCGTCTATATGTGTTGACGACCTCCTCTAAGAAGTGATATGATTCATTTTCCATGTCCACATTTCAAATATTTTTATAAATATATATATATATATATATAATTACCATATATGATATTTCTAAAATAGTTAAAAAAAATTATGTTATGGAACCATGACCAATATGCGAGGATCAAAACTACTAAACCAAAACTTCAAAAATGAATCTGTTAACACTTGGAAACAACAATTTTAATTATTGATCGTTAATAAAATAATTTTAGAATGTTATAAGTGGATTTTATATTTCATTATAGGTATTTATACGTTTTTATTATAAAAGTATAAAAAAATTTAATTTATTATTAATGAGGTTAAAATAACTCAAGAGGTAATTTAAACTTGAGTTAAGGTATTTATTTTATAATATTATTTTATTTTGTGATTTTTAATGTTAAAATTTACCTTAAAATTATTATATAATCCTAACCTCTTAAACACCATCTATTTTCTTCTCCTATAGTTATATTTGGGTTTTACCTATATATTTTTATTTCTTCTCTTATTAGATCTAGAATATATAGGATTGTAAGAGTATGTAAATGGAAACAAGAGGGAGGGAGTAGAAATTTAGTTTATAAAAGAAAACTAAAAATTTACTTAACAACATTATAAAGGTATTTTATAGAAGGATTTTTTCTGATATATAAGAAAGTTCTTGAATTTGTTTTGTATTAATTATTTAAAAACAAAATTTAGGAAAATCTTATAACATATAGAATAAACTTTACTTATTTTATATAAAACAAAAAATATGTAACAATTTGTTGTTAATAATTTTAATAAAGTAACACAAGTTTTATAAAGGGTATAGGAAAAAACATACAAAAAATCTCCTAAGAATGTTACCACACTTTAAACTTCAGTGTAAAGGGAGATTTAATTAAACACCAGATATCTATGATACATCACCCTATCATTGGGTATTCCTTCCACACAAGGAATTCTTAAATTAGAAGATAAGACACACATTTTATTTCCCATCCCCAGGAACCCTTGATCAGAAAGATGAAAAAATATCCATCTCTAAAAACCCTGAGATCCATTGATCATAAAGATCAGACACACAACTATTATAACCATTGAATTTCTTGATGAATTTAAAATGATTCCTCACACATATTCCTTGAGAGGAAAAATTTCTAAAATTACAATGAAGTTATCTCAATGTAACAAGATGTTACAAAATATTCATATCAAACTTAGATATTTAATGATGCAAAATCTTCCTCTTCCTCGAATTCTACTTCTATTTCTTGTAATTTCTCTAATGATCATATTATGAATTCTTCATAGTTTGTTTAAATGACTTAGAGTGAAATCATTCTTAATTTAAAAGGTTCAGAAAAACTTCATCGAATGGTAATCTTGGTAGAACCATTAAAATGATTTAATATTACATTTGGTAGAATGGAATTTCTTTATCTAGTGGAATGGAAATATTCATACGATGGATTTTATAGAGTTTCAACTAGAAGCATGTATACCTCTATTCTATGAAAGTTCATTTGGTGAGATCATAAGAAATTCTTCTAGTGAGACTCAATTATACTTCATCAGTTATAATTTAAAAATATACATCTAATTATATTTTATCCTTTCGATGTACAAAATTACAAGTTCATACAGGTAAGGAAGTTCTATCCAATATTGAATATATTATGTATTTGGTAAAATATCCTTCCTACAAAAACATTCTAATAAATTGGTAAGTATAAAAGTTAGTAAAGTATAAAATTTAAAAGAAGTGGTTTGTGATTTTCCAAAAAAAAGGTTAAAAAGTGTTGAAAGAAAACATTCGAATCAAAAATATCACCCATTTTGGAAATAAAAAATCACAACTTTGAAAGAGAAAAACTAATGTCAAAAAAATAAAAATATAATTACTTTCCATGTATTATACATTTCTAACATTTATCAATTTTCACGGAAAATTTATAACTTACTTATCTTCTTCTATTTTTTGCATGAAAGTTTTATTTCTCTAAAACTTTGGGTTCCTTATCCTTTTATTCATATGTTAGAAAAGTTTCTCTTTATTTTTTATTTTTGACAAGAATTCATGGGAAGTAGAAAGTTCACCTTAAATGTTAGAGAAAAAAACTTCTAAGTAGAAATTTACATAGATACAAAAAGTCATCCAAAAAATATATATGATAGAAGTCCATCCAAATAATATAAACAATGACATCTATAAAATTTTAAGGAAGAAAATTCATTAAAAAACTTACATCCCAAAAGTTTTTAGTTTTATTATTATTTAACTTTCAAGATGTAATATCCATAGACTTTGACGAGGTAAATTTCTATTTAAATTTTGGATAAATTATTTTTGAAATGGTTAATGAAATGCTCCCAAAGATAAAGGTAGGTATTTCGAGTGTCATGGGGGTTTGATACAAGAAAATAGGGAAATATGGTCCATACTGTACATGGTGAATGTTTGGAACATGGTTAGTACTAACTATTCACCATGACAATGCGCCATCGAGGTGGGGGTTTTACGGTTTGCAAACTTTCATATGGGGCCTAAAAACCTTGTGTGATTGGATAAAGCCATATTTATGGCCCTAACATGTTTTTAAAATCTATGTGGGCTCCCAAAAAACCTTATGACCCATTCCACACTTGGACATAGGAGGAAATATGGTTGGTGCATGGTTTGGAAAACTATGTGGCCAAACCATGTTTCCTATTAAAAGTGGTAAATTTACCCTTTTCCATCCCAAAATTAAATGATTATTCCCAATTTTTGCCCAATTGTTTTCCGAAAAGTAATGGGTTTGAACCAATAGTTTCCATCATCTCCAAGGATCATTCTCCTTCACTTCTTAAGCATTTGAAGTGTATTTTAGTACGAATTGAGGCCCTAGGAGAGTCTAGGATCCCTCTTTATTCTATTTTTTAGAAGAGGTATTATGTGGTTGTTTCTCTTTTTTAGAAGCACATAAACCTTAATTTTTTCAATAAATTGTTATCTTGAGTGTTAGTCATTGTTTTAGCTCAAAATAAGGGACAAGGTTGTGGGATTATTTTTTCTACAATATTTTGGCAGGTGGTATACATTCTATCTACCATATTCATGATGTTGTGTATGTGTATGTGAGGTGTCTTATTATTCCAATGCTTTGTGAAACTATTCTTGGTTAAGAATAATAAATTTGGGCTTTAAAATAGATTTTTAGACCCTCCAAGGATTCTCTTTGGTTCGTTGGAGATAATAAGGTCGAGCTTAGTAGCCACCCAAGGGGTGTTCCAATTACATTAAAATGGTAAATACAGGATGTGAAAAGGAAAATAGAGGGTTTATGTAATTAAACTAAAAATATATATTTCATGGTATGATAATGGGGGATAAAATATTTTTTAGAACGAATTTAATTAAAATGTGATAAATCATGAATAAAGGGTGTGATAAGAAAAATAATAAAAGGGTCTTAAGTGTGAATTTTCTAATGATTTAGTGAATGAATCATTGTTGTGAAATGTGATTCAAATGTTGACATGGTATAGTTTCATAATATTATACATCTTGTTACCATTATATGTTAAAACGGTTGAGTATTTTCAACCTTGGAAATCGATTTTGATTAATGTTTGATATGTGGGACATGAAACTCCTTATCATGACCCCATTCCTCTAATGATACCATAATGAAGGAAGGGAGATAATGGCCCCAGAGTCCTAACTCCAGTAGGCCTCAGGTGAGAGACTGACACAAAGTGTATAAAAATATCACAGATATGGGAGGCATTACCCTATATAATAAAATATCATTGTGTGATAGGATAAAAAACTGCAAAAAAAAAACTACATGAGATAATATAAAGGTAAATCAAAAACCATCCCACAATGAATGAACAATGTAAAAATAATACATATAAAAGTCTGCAATATGACAAAAAGAAAATTCTATAGAACAAACAAAAAAAAGCTCCAAACCAAGATAGTAATGTCCAAATCAATCCTTAAGGTCCTCCTAGAAACCTAAAAAATATTTTTTATACATAGGGTGAGCATAACATGTATACTCAGTAGGGACATAACTAGGGTATCAAGTGCACATTTGAAAAGAACACGATAATGTTCCAGTGAACAAATAAAAGAACCAAAATCACCTAAACAGGTCAACTAACCATAAACAACCTCACCATGTCTTGGTCATGAAATGACACATGAAATATAGTAGTATAACATTGGGATTATAAGAAATCAAGGCACCATTCTTCCACTTCCCCAATAATTTTTCACTCTCACACCCCAATGTCCAACGTCATGTGCTTCTATCCCTTCCATACACATCACATCACATCACATCACATACCATCCATATCTAATGTGGGTTATGATACATCCCTACCTACCCCACACCTGAAAGGTATAATATTAAGTGCTAGAATCCTGTATCATTATATCACCTCTCACCAGAAGACACCTAGACCAACACATCACACCTCATATGAAGACACCTAGGCCAACACATCAAACCACACCCAAAGAGACCCAGGCCATAACTGCACATGTCAACTGAAGACACCTCAGCCATAAATTTTAAAGGGAGAGTGGAGAAGAGGGGTAGTTTTCCATCCATATCATCACTATTCTAGATATTGTGGAATACAAACATAACCCAAAAACATTGAATCATTGATAAGGATATCCAAATCAGGTGGGAAGTGTATAGAAATAACATAAATATACATGATATGTAGATAAAAAACATTACCCAACCTATGGGTTCACAAAAACTATACCAGCATACTCTATTTCACCACTATTATACCACACATAAACTATTACAACTGATTCCACTACTATATGAAACACATCACACCACCACACATAACTACAGAACATTTCACTCTTTTAATTTCACAATTCACCTATTTTATTCTTTAATAAATTTACCACACAAAATATTCCACCACGTTACAGTAAATTATCAAGCCATTAATTTATTCATTTCATTTATCAACATAATTTATTCCATTGCTAACCAACAAACTAACACAACTATGCCATGCTACAACTGGACCACCTTACATCTATTGTAATCTCCACACTACACCAGCCAAACCATCCTACTATAATAACCACATCCTCATTTCACCACACTGAAACAAGGAACACCACCACCACACGTCACTACCACACACTGGAACCAATACACACCATAAACACTACACACCACAAAAATTTTTCACCACAACAACAGCGCACCACAACCACTACGCACCACAACCACTGTGCACCATAACCACTGCACACCACATCAAAAAACTTACCACATATCATCAATTCTTACCAAGCACAAACATAATATCCCCACACGCTACACATCCCAACCAATCATTCATACCATCACCTGACAAAAAAATCCACACAAATCAACACAATAAAGAAACCACACACAACAATACATCCCAGCTTCCACAATTATTCAGGACATTTTATTGTTATACCTATTTATTTATAATGGGTGTTATCACACAAAATAGATTCCATGGGAATCCATTTTATTATTAGAATATATATTCATTATCCTTTTATTCAGGGTGTGATCACACAACTACACAACAAGGGTCTCAAGGAATATTAACTACTACACAGGAAAGGTTTTCAATAACTATGATTTTTAGTATTGGAAACAAGAATTCACAATATTATCAACAACAAATATCAATGTAGTAAATAATGTGATATATCCCCTATAACCATTAATTTTAGTTATGTAAATTAATTATATTTATTATGACAACCCTTAATATACATCCAATGGAAAAAAATTAATAAATCCCCACAAATAGAATTTAAATAGGTGATAAAAAAGATCTGTTATGTAGAATATGATTTCTTATCTCATTCCAAAACATATTGTGAAGAATAAACAACCCACAACTCACAAGCACATGTGAAAACCCTTGATTAAACTGAAACAAACCAAAGGGTTATAAAAACACTGTCGAACATACCCCAAACAAAACAAACAACACCATAGTGATTCCCCATGGGAATAACTTAATGGAAATAATGGGGAGAAAGGAGAAAACCCTACCTTAGATCACCAAATATCAATTTACAGAACCCAAGGATCAATTCTGAAGGAGAGAGGCTAGAAGTTCCTCTGAAAGTGTCTAGGTTTACCCAAAATTGAGGGGAAAAGAGTGTATTTTGAGAGTGTTTGGTTGAACAGTGACCCTATAAAGATTATGTCATTTTACTTATTCACATATTGAATTTTATATTCACATCATGAATTCCATGGGTTTCATGGATTTCAATCCATGAAAGCATTAAAATAATTAAATTACCATATCTTCCAAGTACCACTAAAATTCATGGAACCTCTTCCTAAATTAGTCTCGCATTGTGAATTCCCATTTCATGAAGTGAATATGTTCCATATAATCCCCCAATATTTTACGAAATTTGTGAATTATTTGGATACACAATCCATTAATCACTAACTCACATCATGAATTCCACTTTCAAGATATAAATTGTCCACTACTGCATAGCTGCAACTCTAACATCCACAAAACCTTCTCAATCCTCCTCCAGACACCTAATACTACAAAAATAAGAAAGTAATGGGATGGGAAGGAATTATCCTTTACATTAGATACCTCTCAAATTATTCTCATCCTCAAGAATCAAAACCAAACCCAAAGAAAATAAATGGGTCTGAACAACCACCCTATGAGATACCTATCAAGTTTCTAGTTACTACTCAAACACCAAAAACCAAGAACACCAACTAAAACACCCAAAAAAAACAACACACAACCACACAAAAACCTATCACTGATCATAACACCACACATATGATACTATAAACAATCCTCTAATTTCTACACAACTTTCCACACAACGATATCAACCTCCAAACATCCCAAACCAACAACTGCCACAACCAACACAAGAATTACCCTAAGCACACAAATCAATTAATTCCATATTCTATTTCAAGATATTATACTCTTTGGGAAGAAATGTCTCAAATGTATTGTTTTAATCATGTTAAAATAAAACATGTCTTGTTTAGGAATTATGTATTCTCTTTTTTATATGCCATGAGATTAACCATACATGAAACATACAGAAAATGACACAGGTCATAACATTGAAAAACCCAAAAACCATATCATACGAAAAATAGAACATATTAAAGAAAAAATAAAAAATAGATCTGGGTACTGGGAACATGTCAACATCTCTCACTCACAAGTACTCTTCTCTAGGACAATGTGCCTCCTCAACGCATGAACTATGGAAATGGTTCATCCTTGTAGTACCTTATCTTGAAGATCCTTAATCTATACTAGTCACTCGATGAACAACACATCATCCTCAACATCTAACTCTCCCCAATAAATGTTGTGAGCATCATCGTGAGTAAATCATTGAAGTAGGGACACATGGAAAATGTTGTGCATCCTATCCATACATAGTGGAAATGCCAACTATTATGACACCACACCACCATGCCCAAACAACTAAAAGTTCCCAATAAACTGGGGAGATATATTACCCCAACCAAACCTCTGTTTTACATGTCAAGGAGAAACCCTAGAGAACAAATGATCTCTAATATCAAACTCTAATGGCTTCTACCTATGATAAACATAGGCCTTCTAAAGGTACTTTAATTACATCATCCTCTATCGAACATTCTGTAACTTCTCAATCATTCCCTGAATGTCATTAAGAATAAGAACTTATAAATCCACAACCTCTATCTAAAATAATGGATAATTACACAACCACCCATACAACATCTCAAACGGACCATACTAATGGAAGAGTGATAACAATTTTTGTATATAAACTAAAACAGAGATAGTTTCCTTACCCACGATCCAACAAAGTCTAGGATTTGATCTATCAATATAACCTCCAATTTCTAGATATTATACTTCATATTAATATATATTTTTAGGGTGTAAAGAATTTCTGAGGTGAAACTAAGAGCCAAATGCATGCCACAATCACCCAAAATGAATAAAAAAATTCATAATCCCTGGGTAACCTGGTGATGAAATCAATTGATATGTCTTCTCATTTACAATTGGTAATATACAAGGACAAGAACAAACCTCTAGGAACATGGTACTCCACTTCCACCTGCTGAAAAACTAGACAACTCACTAAAAACTCTACCACTAACCATTTCTTACCTAAACAATAAAGTTGTATCCTCAAGCCTTGATAATTCTTTATCATATTGGGATATATCATGAAATTTCAGATGAGAAACTCACAAATAACTCACTTACACATCCCATTCAAAATATAAAAATCTCCAGGAACAACACCTTGTTCTGAACATCCTTTGACCATTTCTCTAGAGCATCACCATAGACAACATGGTCACACAACACCTATGCCTCTGATTCTCCCCACTGAGATTCCTCTACCATATATAAAAAGTATGAATCTATAGTCATCAGATAAATACAACCTCAACCACTTATCTAACCTATTATAAGATACATTTCTAAAAGATCATCCATACCTTTTTAATTGTCAATAGACTCTTAAGCCACATATCCCTAGGAATTTCAACTCAACACATCAACAACCACATTCCCCTTTACTGGGTTGTAATAGATATTAATATCATAATATTAGATAAACTCCATACAATGATTTTGGCATAAATTCATATCCTACTAAGAGAAAAAATATTCTATTCACTTTTTGTTTGTGAAAACCACAAATCACTTTCAGATGAGGTAATCTGCCAAAAATTTAAATAAAACACAACCACCACCAGCCCTAGGTCATGGGTGCATAATTATGATCTTGGGGATGAAACTGCGTAGAACCACAATAGATCACCACTCTATTATTAAAAAACATGAATCCCAATCATAGATATGATGAATCATAGAAAACCTCAAACAACACACCCTCTCCAAGAAACTAAAGCAATGGAGCACTGACCAATGTCTCTTTTAGGTAACAAAATGCTTCCTAGAATTGATCAAACCATGAAAAATCCTGGTACTTCCCATTCAATGATATCAGTGGGGCTATAAATTGAGATAAATCAAGTAAAAACCTCTAATAAATGCCTATAAGACCAAGGAAATTGTGAACCTCTACCAAGTTCTTAGGTGATACCCAAGAAACAACTTCTTTGAACTTTGACAGCTCTATGACCACACCGTGATGAGACACCACATGTCCAAGGAAATTTACCTCTTGAGTCAATAAATCTCACTTGGGAAACCTTCCAAGTGTTTATTGTGTCTAAAGACATTTCAAATAACTTGGATTTTCTCAAAATTTGCCTCCTCTAAGATTGAGTGGATCAAGATATCATCGATGAATATGATGACAAAACAATCTAGGAATTCATGGAAAATGAATTTCATCAGCCCCATGATCGTGGCTAGTGTGTTCATAATATCAAAAGAAATGACCATGAACATGAAGTTATCATACATGTATTTGAAGTTAGGTTTCTAGATATCCTTATTACTCACCCTTAAATAGTGATATCCATACCACTGATCAATTTTTGAAAACAAACTAAATCCAATAAATTATTCAAATAGATCATCTTTTATTGAGAGAGAGTAATGGCTCTTTATCATTACCTGATTCAAAATCCAACAGTATTTACACAACCTGAGACCACTGCATGCCTTCATGGAGAATAACACTTTATAACCCCACAATGACACACTGATCTAGATTAAACTCCTTTAAATTATATCATCCACCTACAACCTCAACTCACACAACTCCATACGTTCTATTAGATAGGTATCCAATGAAATCAGAGTCACACCTGCCTGCAACTCTATCCCAAACCTGACACGAGGTCATGGATTTAGTTCAATAAACTCATCTATAAAGCATTTAGGAACTCCCCCACAAACCTAGTAACATCATCCACCTAATATTTTACTAATATATCTTCTAAATATGACAATAGAGGCTCTACTTTTCTACCAGCAATCTGATAACCTTGATTTTCAATGAACTCCACTCATTGGATCTCCATACCAGAAAGCAAAACTACCATATAGAAATAGTTGATGATCACATGAATGAAATAAATGAAATCCATGATGAGAATAACATCATATGGATGTATTTACAATAAGAAGAAATCTCTCACAAACTATTGTTTCCACATCACCATCCCACATTCCCATCACACATCAAACAAAATAGCTTAACCTCTAACCATGATAGATAATGACAAGATCAATACAAGTCTCTCCACATAAAAACCCAAGGAATGGAATAAATCAAGAGAAACAAAAGAGGGAGGGGGGATCATGAATAAAAAAAATAACATACATGAGTAGATATAAACTGATCATACCTCAGACAACTTTGGGATCTATTGGTGCTGCCGCCTCTAACGCATGCATCTGACTATGCCCATATCCTCTACCTCTCAACTATCATCCTCCATAACTTTTATTTGGACCAAGAAAATATTTATAAGAACCTTTATGAGCATTACCTTAGAAAACAACATATTATATCAGCTAAAAAACAAGTGATGGTAGTCCGTACCACTGAAACTGCCTCGAAAGGAACTATAGATACTGTCGAAAATGGGACTAAACATACACTTGAAATTGGGATCCCTGACCAGTTAGATACTACCCCTAGTAGTTACCATGTTCCCCATAGACATAACCTAAAATGGAAATCCTCTTGTAGGTGATCGGGAGCCTCTTACCCTAGGATAAGAGAACACCTGTCATGGTTGGTTCCCTACTGGAAGGAACCTTGAATACCTAAACACCCACGACTCACTTCCTAATGTTCCACTCCTTAAAACACCTTGTTTTACACTCTTACAAGGCTCAAATATTATAGGAAACATACACTTGATTACTTATTCCTTTTTATGAGCCTCTAGATATGTAGGGAGAGTAAATGGTGTGACCACATACCTGATCACTGGATGAAAGGCCTCCTCCAAACTACATGATCTGGACTCGTCAAGTGAAAAAATATAGAGTTAAGTGATTGAGGTCCTTGAACCCAATCCCAAGATACCACACAATCTTCCTCCCCTAATAAAGGGAGAAAATCCTTGGCCTATTGTATTCCCTCATCGTCATGGACATAAATTCTGAATAGAACTCCTTCTGAAATTTAGGCCACAACGCATCTTCCACCTTACCGTCACTAAGAAATAGTGTCCACCACTGATGTGAAACTCCTCAAATATGACTAACTTAAAATAAAACCCATAACTCAACCCATTATTAGATCTTACCAAAAGCGATCTCAAGCTCCTCCAGCCAGTTATCTATCTCCATATCTGAGATGCTCCCCTCGTACTTTCCAAAACACTGCAACTGAAATGCATGAAAAACCCACTACCAAACGTTATCCTCCTCTATCAATTAAACCCTATGAAGATCAACCATATCATCCTGTTGAACCTAATCTACCTGATCTAATCACATAAAATGAACATTATGCACTCCTAAAAAGAAATGAGGGTATCCTAAACTCAGTTGCAAGGGATTTGTATAAAAGATTATTTATTTAATTCATTTTATTTTCCCATAAAAACCCAATTTATACATTAACACAATAAATCATAATGCATATAACTCTCTGAGGTCCCTAACCTACAAAGAGTTCCACCTCACTTGGTTTTTCAACAAGCTCAGAGTTCATTCACTAGATGATAGGGGACCAAAAAACTCATTTCCTAACCGGTCACCCAGACCTTTTTCATGCTCCAAGGTAAACTGACACTATTTTCCTACAAACCCATGAAAACCTTATAGTGACTAACTCCATAATTCATCCAATATCTCAACCATATCCATTTGATACCACTTTTTATGACCCCTCTATCAAAATATACTTCATTTAAGGAAGAAAGATAATGACCCCTGAGTCCTACCTCCAATAGGCCCTAGGTTGGAGACTGGTTCCAAGGGTATAAAAATATCATATATATGGGAGGAATTATGATATATTATAAAATTGGATTGGGAGATAGGATAAAAAGCCACCAAAAAACTATAAAATATAATATAAAGGTAAAGCAAAATCCATCTCACAATTCATGAACAATGTATAACTGATACATATAAAAGTCTTCGCTATATCAAAAAGACAATTCTATGATAGTGACTCAAAAATATCTCCAAACTAAGCTTGTAATGTCTAGATCGGTCCCCAAAGTCCTTATAGAAACCTGAAAAATATCTTATATATGAACGATGATCATAACAAGTTTACTTAGTAGGGACATATCCATGGTATCAAGTGCACATGAAAAAAGATCATGCTAATGCACTAGTAAAAAATAGAAAACCCAATAAGCTCCTAAACATGATAACTATCTATAACCACACTTGTCATGGATCGCTCACCAAATCACACATCTGATATAGTAATATAACATAGATATAATAATAAAGTAAGGTTCCTCACTTATACTTCCCCACTAATTTTCCACTCTCACACCCCAACAATGAACATCTTGTGCTCTCATACCTTCCATAAACAATACATCACATCACATCACATACTAGACATCTCTGACATGGGTCAAGATGAATCCATTCCTACCCCACGCTTGCAAGTTCTTGTATCTGTTACTATCCCCAAATATCATCACATAACATCTCACCCAAAGACATCTCGGACAACACATCAAACCTCTCTGGAAGACACCTTGGCCATAACTTCACATTTCACCCGAAGACACCTAGGATATATCTACTAAAGGAAGAGTGGGGAAGAGGGGGTAGAATTCCTTCCTTATCACCATAATCTATGATTTTGGGGAAAACACACATAACTTAGAACCTATGAGAATGGATAAGTTTATCCAACTCAGGTGGGACATGTATAGAAATATCATAAAAATACATGATATATAGATAGAACACATTACATTACCAATGGGTTCAAAACAACTTGACCAACACACACCACATAAACACTACCATACCACACATCAACCATCACAAACACTTGCACCACTATATGAAAAACATCATACAACCATTGATAAGCACACAATATTTCCCTATTTCAATTTCAAACTCCACCACTTTTATTCTTTAAGCATTTTAAAACACAAAAACCTAAATATCATTATATTAAATTACTAATACATTCATTTATTCATTTCATTCAGTATCATGATTTATTAAATTTCTAACTGGGTGACTAACACAACCACACTACACCACAACTGGCTCATCTCACATCAACTTTCATCACCATACTACACCAACCAAAGCATCTTGATAAAAAGACCACATCCTCATTGTACCACTCCACCACAAGGAACAACATGACCACACATCACTACCACACAACATCACCACACATTGCAACCATTATGCACTACAACCACTACCAACCACAACCATTGTGCACTACATCACACAAATACCCACATCACATTTGTGCTAACAAGCCACATCATATCATTGAATAACACACCAAATATCCCATCCAGTCACTCTTACCATCACACAACAACTCAATCCACATAAATAAACATAAAATATCAACCAAACACAATAAAAACACAAAATAAATTCCACAATTATTCGCTCAATTTATTAATATTGCCTATTTATTTAGAAAGGGTATTATCACACAAACTAGAATCCATTGGAAACCATTTTATTTTCTAAATATACATTCATTATCATTTTATTTAGTGTGTGGTCACACAAAAACACAGCAAGGGTCTCATGGAATATCAGATACTATGAAATAAAGGCTTCCAAGATCAATGAATTTTAGTATTGGAAACAATAAAGAATAATATCATCAACAACATATATCAATGAAGTAAAGAATGAAATATCTCCCCCATTCCCATCAATTTCAGTTATTCCAATTAATTATATTTGTTATAAAAAACCCTTACTATCCACCCAATATAAAGAAAAATCATGAAATTGACACACATAACATTTAAACATGTGAGAATGAGGATCCCCAAACTTGAGGAACTTGTTCAATCTTGTTAGGCACCATAGGGTGAAGGAAAAAACAACCCTCAACTCAAAAAGTCACATGGAAAACCTAGATAAACCTGAACTGAACCAAAGGGTTATTTAAAACCCAGACCAATATACCAAAAAAAACCCAACAACACCATAGTGATTCCTCATGGAAAGAATGGAAGAGAAACAATAGAGAGATAGGAGAACAACCTACCTCAGATCACCAATGATCAAGTGTCAGAACCCAAGGATTGATGTTGGAGGAGAAAGGATGGAAGATCCTCTGAAAGACTCTAGGTTATCCCAAAACCAAGAGGAACTGATTCTAGAGTGAGAGTGTCTGACCAAACTCTGACCCTATAAACAGGCTGTAAGTTACCTTATTGATTGTGTGAATTCCATATTCACATCTTAAATTCCACGGGTTCATGGATTACAGAGAATTAATTACCATATATTCCAAATTCCACCTAAATTCATGGTTCCTTGACCTAAATTAATCTCATGTCATTAATTCCCCTTTCACAATGAAAATATGTTTCATAGACTCCCCCAATACTGCATATATGATATGAATTCTCCAGCTACTCATTCGATGAATCACAAAATCATATTATGAATTTCTTTTTCATGGTGTGAATTTACCCCTTCTATGTATCTACAGCTCAATCCTCCATAAAATCTTTTTGAGCCTCCATGGAACACCTATGACTACCCAAAATAGCAAAGTAATAGGCCAAGAAGGCATGAGAACTCCCTGGCTATGGGTAAAGATATTGGTCATGGTTTTCCTTCTCCTTGATTTAGGATGATCATACATGTAATTATTCATCCTTTTCTTAGGGAAACGATTATCATGGCCCATACTCATTATTTGGGTGTTAAAATGATGATTTAGGAACAAATGTTTTGACATGTTGTGGGAACTTTGAGGGAACTCTTTTGTATCAATAATTGAAGGATAAATGAACATCCCAACTTTTTTTCTATCTAAATTGTGGAACCTAGAATAAATAACCTAGAATTCTGAATCCTAAGGCCTAAAATTATAATTTATAATTATTCAAATTAAAACATGCTCCCTTCATGACATATCTTAATTATTATGCCTCACTTTTTCATAAACTTATGTTTTGACTTGATATTTCTTAGACACAATTTTCACAACATACTAAGTTGTACTCACACCCTACTCAGGAAGCCTATGTTTCCCAAGAATATCTCATGTTTGTAGGTCTAGATAAGGGGAAGGGCTATATTTTTTATAGTTAATTTGGGATGGATCTTGGATGAGGGGACTAGACTTGATGTTAGGAACCGACTTTAGAGATTATCAACATGTATTTTTTTGAGTTTTCCTTTATCAATTTATACTATCATGAAATGACGTGTTTATCATATCAATTTATTGGTACTTTTCCAGTCTGGGAATGTGGTTTTTTGATTTATGGTTGTTGCTTATTGTTTCATTTATTGTTTATCTTGATTCTTATTGTTTATTAAATATCTTAAAGAGGTTATATTCTCTCAAAATATCTCAATAGATCCTCTCATCTAGTTGAAAGACATATATGGGGAGGCACACTTGAGGTCATGTAACAAAACAACTTGAGGCACTGTTTTAGTGGATATTGGGTCAGGATGTTAAAAAGTGGTGTTAAATCCGTTTTATTTTATGTTGTTTTTCTGTTTGGGGAAGGTAGATGGGAGAATAGGAGGTGAAAATCCTTGGTTTTGATCTCGTTCATAGGAGTTACTAACCCATGTAAGTGGGAAAACACAAGTTCCCAAGGGTGATATTTTTTTATTTATGTTTTATTGTTATGGTTTTATGTTATTTAACCTTGGTTGAATCACTTGATGTGTGCTTGAATGGCCCGAATTCCTTCTCTTTTTATTGATTTTTTGATAACCCCCTTTCAAATAGATAAGGGGGAACCCTTACAAGGCCCGTAGGCTTAGATATTACATTTCCCATAGTCTTAGAGACATTACAGAAGACCATAATGGTTATTGTAAATAAAATTATTTTCCATTTCTTTTCTTATTTAGCGGGAGTGGTTCATAATAAAGAATGTTAAATTTGTTTAAATTTGAAAATATTTCAAATTTAAATGGTTAAAATAGTTCCTAATGTGTAAGTTGAAACAATTTATAAATTTAAATATGTTTTGAAGGTTTCTAAATTGAAATATGAGATTTAGAAGTTTAGTTTACCCTATATTGTTCATGGCACCAAATAGGGATGGTTGAGGGTAGTTATGGTGGTGTGATCATGATCATAAGAATAATGTATGTGGAGTAGTTTTTTTAGTTTAATTTTAACCCCCCTTCTTCCATAAGTGTGGAATGACTTTTAATGTTCCCTAAAATATCATTTTGTTATTATAGAAATATTCCCCCACGAAGATGTTTACTCGTAGGGAGAAAAGTTGGAATTTTCAATAATGCACCTCCAATAGTGGGATAAGTACCCCCATTGGTTCTGGGAAACAAGTTAGAAGATAAGCTTAATGATAAATTCATCCATTTTATGCTATTTATGGAGAGATACTCTTGAAGGGAAGCTCTGAGTATTTTTTATATGATAGTATAGTTTTGGCTACATCACCCTCCAAAGTTTTCCATAGAGGGTGAACCTAAGGTAATAGATTTCTAGATCAAGTCTTTCCAGAAAGTAATGGGACACTTAGATACCCCTCTAGAGAATAACTGTTAATATAGAAGAATATATGATAAAAGGGCCAGTGAAGTGATTGTGGGACATTCAAGTGTAAGCCCAGAAGACATTGAGTATGGCTTGGAAGGACTTCCAAGAGAAGTTCTTGGAGAATTTCTACCAAGAGACCCTGAGGCTAAAAAGGATTATAGAGTTAATGAGTTTGACCTAGGGGAATATGATAGTGATGGATTATGATGTCCTCTTCATTAACTTATAAAATTTTATCCCAATTATCATAGGAGATGTGGTTATGAGGGAGAAATGTTTTCATCATGGGCTTATGAGAGAGATTAAGTCACAAGTAAATATCTTCCGGCTACATATGTTTGATGAGGTGGTGAATCGGGATCTCATTTATGAGGGGAACCAAAAGGAGGACTCAAGTAGAGGGAAATTGGTTCCAAATGGGTGATCTAGTGATACCTCTTTTGATGGTTGGAAGTCTCATTATCAAAACTTCCATCAAGACGATGGAAGATAGGGAATCTATGGGAGTGGACCAACCTCTCAAGGTAGTGGTCATGTGGTCTGATATCAGCGTGGTAATACAAGCCACATGAGAGGTTAGTGTCTTTAACCACTAGTGGAGCTCCAATAACTATTACAAAATTGGAATTTAACAGTACAATAAATTTTTTTTATCAGTGCTAGACAAGCATTGATTATCAAAGCGTGGTTAAAATATCAAAACTTTTATCAGTACTAAAAAAAGTGTTGTTAAAGGCCCCATTAACAGTGCTAAAAAAGAACTCTTAAAAGGGTCATTTAACATGGATTTTCTTACCACTGTTAAATGCCACTTTTTTGAGTGATTTTTTAGCACTATTAAAGGGGGCCTTTAAAAGTGCTAAAAACACACTAATAAGGGATCCATTGATAAAGGGTATATAAAAAAAATTCCCATGCCCACCCACCCCCTTTTTTAGCACTTCCCACCCCCACCTCTTTATCAGTGCTTCCCCCACCCCTTTATCATCATTTTGGATAATCCCAGCCTCCCACGTGTGCCCCTTCCTACATCGATTTTGGAACCATAGACCTCCAGTATATAAACCAATGCCTTTACCAATCTACATTCTGATTTTTTACATTTTATGATATGTCTATATATTTATATATATTTCATCATAATGTTTTATCTATATATTTATATATATGTTTATATATATATTTTTATATATTAATAATTTTATTTTATATTTAATTAAGTTTAATTATTTATTTATAAAATTAATTTTAGTTTCTGAATATATAAAAAATATGTATATATTGTTATATATTTGATTATAAATAAAATTACGTTATAAAAAATGATAAAATTGAAAATCCATAATATCAATTTGAATGTAAGATCTGGGAATAAATCCAATACCCACTTAAAAAGGGAAAAAGTCCCCAATAAATGTGGCTTAAAATCCGTCAAAAGTTAAAAAATTGGGGTACCCTAACTAAAAACTCAGTTTTAGAGGGCTTTTATTCCTTTTTTTCCTCAATGAAAATAGTGAATGGGGTCCCCCGAAGTCATGATGATGTAGATATTGTCGTAGACTTTGATTTGATATGTGGTAGATCCCAAATGGACAACTAGATCAAAATTTATAGATGTTTGAGGTTTGAGTTATGTTTTCATCTTATTTTAGATCTTTTATTATTTGTTTGATTTTTTATCATCAAAATGATATTAAATGACTATTACTCGGTAATAATAATAAAATTACAAATTAAAATTATTTTTTTAATTATTTTATAATCCATTTTCACTAAATATCTTATATTTTACCTGTAAATACATATTTACCTTATCTAAAACTTATTTAAAAAAATATAAATATATTTATATCGATATAAATATATAAATATATTATTTTTAATGACATATAAATTTTTTGAAGTATAATTTTATCTGCACTTGTAAAAAAGTGCTGATAAATGTCCCTCTTTAATATTACTTTTTTTAGCACTATTAAAGACCCCTTTTAACCATGATAAAAAAAGAATTATTAAATACCCCCTTTAACAGAACTTTTTTAGCACTAACAAAGGGGTATTTAGTTGAATTTGTGTTGTTAAATACATAGTTCTGGACAAACCTTGTTTTGTAGTAGTGTAGCTTGTGGCATGATAGGGTAGCTGTAGAGGTTATGTCGGAGACTTCACTATATGGGAAGTGATGGAGGACCTAGGCTGATGAAGAACACTAGCAGGGGATCTACTACCACATTCCAATCAGGCAGTTAGAGTTTCACCTATCGTATCATCTATATATAGGAAAGAAAATTCATATCAGCATAGTAGCACAGTGCGTGAGACTCAAACTAGATCCCATGGTATATGGACTAGTTCGCTTCATGTTTTTAATCTAGCACCCATTAGGAGTGATGTTGAACCGTCAACTATCTCAGATACAATATTTGTATCATCTACAATTTTTATGCTTTATTTGATACAAGATCTTCATATTCCTTTATATCTATTTATTTTGTGAATGTGTTGGATCTAACTGTTGAATTTATGTATGGGGTTGTGTCAATCAACATTCCATTAGGAGTGTAATTAGTGATTATCCAACATTTCAAAGTGTGTTCCCTCAATGTTGGTAGGTACCATTTATTTTTGGAATTGTTCACTCTTTTGATGTTTGGTTTTTTTCTAATGTTGGGAATGTAATTTTTAGTTAATTATTAGAATTACATTGATTGTTACTATAGAATATTGAATTTCAAAACTTCTGAGTGTGAATTTTTTTTTCACCATGGAGAGTGGGATATATAGGTGGGTCGGGAAAGGCTATTTTGTTATTTTTTGGGTGAGAACATAACCCAGGATGCAAGTTTGATTTTTGGTGATTGGGGAGTAGAGCATGATGTATTCCCTACTATAGTGTATCAATTTCAGGAAATGTGTCCTGAGGATTTTCAGGGTTTCCACCTGAGATATATTTTGAGTTCATGATTGATTTGATGTATGGATCTGATCCAGTTTCTATTCTTCCTTATATAATGGAACCACCAAAGCTACACGAGCTTCAGAATCATTTGGAGGAGTTATAGGATAAAGGTTTTATCCATTACAATACATTACCTTGGGGATCTATGGTTTCATTTTCCAAGAAGGTTGGAGGATCCTTGGGTTTGAGTATCAATTAATATAAATTAAACTAGATAATAATTAAGATCCAATATCCTCTTTAGTGTATCAATTATCTTTTTGACCAGCTAAGGGGTTCTTGTGTCTTCTCAAATATCAAATTGATATTAGGGTATCATCAATTGAGGGTAATAAATTATGATATAACAAAGACTACTTTTAGAAATAGGAATGTCTTGGACGAGTTTGTGGGGATTCTGTTTGGGATAATGAATTTTCTGGTTATGTTCATGGATTTGATGAATTGGATCTTTCACCCATACCTAGATCATTTTTTGGTTGTCTTCATTGATAAAATCTTGGAATACTCCCATACTCAAGATTATCCTGAAAAACATATGGAAATCATCTTGAGTACATTGAGAGAGCATCATTTATATGCCAAGTTATCCAAGTGTCATTTCTAGATCAACATGGTACATTTCTTAGGTTGTATCATCTTGGAAGAAGGTGTAGCAGTAGACCCTAATAAGGTTCAAGTGCTTGTTTCTTTTGAGAATCCCAATAATGGTTTCGATATTCAAATATTTTTGGTCTTGGAAGGTTATTATATAAGGTTTATTGAATAATTTTCTCTCTGAAAGAATTTCTTTTAGGCTTGACCAAGAATGGTAAAATTTTTGAGTGGTACGTGTCATATGAGAATGCTTTCCAAGAGATAAAGTGGTGTTTCAACATGACACCAATTCTGATCTTACATAAAACATGTATAGAATATACCTTGTTTTGTGATGCGTCTGTGGTTAGACTTAGGGTAATGTTGATTTAGGGAGAATGGATCATGGAATATGAATCACTATAGTTGTGGCCACATGAATGAAACTACTCTACACACAATCTTGAGTTAGCCATGGTAGTTTATACTTTGAAGTGTTAGTGGAATTATCTTCTGGGTGAGAGGTTTATCATTTATACTAATCATAAGAGCCTCAACTTATATATTTTCCCTACATGATTTAAATCTTCAATAGTAGATATGGTTTGAATATATGAAATCCTTTTATTTTGAGCTAGATTTTACACCAGGGAAGGGAAATAGTGTTTCTAATGCTTTGAGTTGAAAAATATGGAATCAGGCCTTCGATAGGTGGAGTTCTAAGTAAAGATAATGGGTTTATTTGATAAGATTAGCATAAGTGTTCAATAGGAGTAGGGGAAGATGACCCCAATATATTTATCAGTTGATCCCTCTCTACTAAGAACAATTAGGGGTATGAAGTATGTGGATCCAGAGTATCTAGAATTTAAGGAAAACATTAAAGGCAGTTTTTTTACCTTATAACTAGACCATTGATGATTATGAGACCATACACCTTCATGGATATGTTATTGTACCTATTTGTATGTGTGAGGAGATTTTGCATGAGTTTTATTCCTCGAACTGGGTGGTGAACCCTAGATTGACCAAAATCCTAACATTTATATACATTATTAGAGGTTGAGAATGAAGAAGGAAATTACAGGTTTCATGATGTAATTCCAAACTTTTCAGTAAGTGAAGGTAGAGAATCAATAAATAGTTGGTATATTAAAACTATTTCCCATTATGTAATGGAAGTGAGATGATGTTACACTGGATTTTGTAGAGGTATTACTGAGTATTCCATGGGAGAATGATGAAATATGGGTAATTGTGGATTAGTTAGAGAAGGTTTCATATTTCTAATCAATCAGGGATACTTTAACAATTTATCATTTGGTTGAATTGTATGTTTTAGAGATTGTGTACTTTTAAGGGGTGCCTCCGAGTATTGTTTTAGATATATACCCTCGTTTTACTAGATGATTCTGGAAAGGTATACAGAAGGCTCTAGGTATCTAGGTGTTTTTTAGTATAACTTTTCACCCAAATATTAATGGGAAATCAAAGAATAATATCTAGGTGTTAGAGGACAAGATGAGGGCATGTGTATAATATTTTTGTGGAAATTGGGAGATGAGTGTAGTGCTTATTGATTTTACTGATAATAATAGTTACCAAGAGACTATTTGGATCGAACCATATGAGGCACTCTATGGTAGGCCTTTGATCACACAATGATAAAAAATATTTTATTTCCCATATAATTATGTATTAAATTCTGTATGGGTTTAATCATACCATTTTTAAATCCTTTTGCACGCAATATTTGTTTTGAATTCATTTGTTTAAAACATTCTTAAAAGATGTGATTTCACGATGGACCAATTTGATAGGAGTTCACTATTTATATCATATCATTAACTACACTGATCTAAATGTTAAAATTATTTTTTAGGATTATTTGTTAATTGAGATTCAATTCATCTAATTGGTCCAAAGGTGGAATATGTGAAAATGGGTCCCAAATGTGGCCTATTAGTGAAGACATTCTGGGTGGACCAGATTGGAACAAATTTCTATATTTGGGCCATAACATAGGCCTAAAACCTCCAATTGTGATCATTACACATCCACTGGAAATATAGATCATAGGCCCACCTCTCTGCCTAATTTCATGACACTTTAACATGTTTTGTTCTGGAAACTAGCTGGAATAATAAGAAGTAAAATGTACTCTATGAATAGTGACCTAGTCCCTTGGGGAGTTGACTTCTTTTTTGGAAAGTTTGGGGTATTTTTTCATCAAACCATTGCTAACTATCATTATCTATGGTTTCACAACCATGGGTAGGAGTGAGTTGAAGTTGAGATCTCTCTTCACCCATTTTAGTCCTCTTCTCCTACATGCACTTCTAAACTTATGATTGATAAATTTTGGGGGGTGTTCTTAATTGTAATCTTGATCTCCACACTTGTAATCTTTTTAATTTAATTGAGTTTATAGGTTTTTTTTGCTATTGTTATTCATTTTTACAATTCTATTTTGTGTTTATTTTGGTATGATATAATAAAAATCAAAGTAACAATAATCCTCATGCTTTCATGCATAAGTTAGATCTTATAATGATTTGAGTGTGGTGGCCTCTTCTCTCACTTCATCAATTTCATGAGTGTTCTTATGGATCGTATCATTAAATTAAATCCAAAAGTTATAAACCAAAATTATTCATGTTTTTTTCTTGAGAATAATTTAGTGATAGACCCAAATCTAGCCATCTCATCAAGTTGTTGATGTGATGCATTCACTGAGTTCTATTTTTACATCAATTAAATTTTGTTGATTTTTGAGCGATCACTGATAATAAATATCCATGATCAATCAAATACTAGGTGGTAACCTAGTCAAAACTCACATAACACACTATTCTCAGTATGTATAAATCAATGAATCAATGATCTTTCCCATTCCCTTGATTTTGATGATGGATTGAGCATCAAGGGACAATCACCCGAGTTGATCATGATTTCTCTTGTATCACTTAGTAATATAGTTTCAATTTCTATTTTAAATCAATAAAAATGATGTTTTTACAAAATTCAATTCCTCTTTTATTTTAATAATCAAAATCTTGTTTTAGATTAATGATCTAATGCTCCAATGAGAGAAAACCTAGGGTTACTACTATACCGTATAGATTCTAGTAAAACTAAACATCTAATTTGATGCGTTCAACAACGCAATAATTTTTTTATCATTTCCAAGGAGACTAGATCATTTATTTATTTATTTATTTATTTTTATTTATTTTAATTTTTATTTATTACTCCTTTTAATATCCCCTCCCTTTTGGTTGTTTTTTTGTGTTTTTGTTTGATTTGTGTGTTCTCTCTATATCTATCTCCTTCTTCTCACTCTCTCCAATTAGATAATATAACATTCTATTTTATTTTATTATTTCATTCTCACTAAGTAAATCTATTTAATCTATATTACATCATAAAAAGAAAAGAACAAATATAATACCAAAAAATCACAACTTATTTGCAAGACCCTATCAGTTAAAAGAAAAAATTCTTAAATTTTACCAAAAAATTAAAAATACACTTCTCTTAAAAAGTAGTTAATATAGATTAGAATAATATAGAAACATTGAGTTACCCCATTTTGAATTTCAATTGGTCCCAAAACCCTAAAATGTGTCTCAGGACCTCATTTAGTTTATGGAATTCTATTTATCTCTTGATGGTATAGACAAATAATGAATATAATATATTCCAACCATAATTAATGGATGTAATGAATTTAAATGTATCCTTATATAGAATTTAGTCCATACCTCTTGAACTACATCAATTAGAAGAGAAATCTATGGAATTAGGAAATCACAAGGAGAGATTCTTCATGAATACTGGGAGAGATTCAAATGACTTTTATCAAGTTTTCCCAATCACCAAATTAGTGAAAAATTTATAATTCAATAATTATATGAGGTACTTGTTCCCATGGATTATGGTACGATCGATACTACATCTAATAGTGCCTTAGTTGATAAAAATCCTTCCACTGCTCATGAATTAATAGCCAATATGGCTCAAAATGCACAACAATTCGGGTCAAAATTAATTTCGCCCACCCGAGGAGTACATGAGATAAGTAATTCATCTCTAGAAAAAAATGTAGATAATAAACTTGATGATATTCATACCCTTTTAAAAAAAATTTTCATGCACAAGGTATTTCAAAATCTCCTCTCGTTCCATTACATTGTGGTATTTTTTATGATAACACTCATTTTTTCTGACTAGTGCCCATAACTTCAGGATTCATCTGAGTCTTGTGTAGTAGTAATACCTGGGCATCCATTCTATCAAGAAAAAAAATTCAAGAAAGAACCATTTAGTCCAAATCCAAACCCTGGGTGGCAAACACAACCAGAATATCGATAAATATAAACTCAAGCTTCCCTATGTATAATTGGTATCAACAAGGCCATGGTATCCAACCTTATTATCCTTCAAATTCTCGGAATAATCCTACTCCTCACAAATATAAACAAATCCTTGAGAAAACGGTGAAGAAAATGGAAAACTAGAACCTCTAGTTCCAATATACCACACAATCATCCATTCAAGACCTACAAACTCAAGTAGGACAATTGTAAAACACCATCAGTGAGATTAAGATGCAAGGTTATGGAAAACGTCCATCCCATCCTATTGATAATCTAAAAGACAAATGTAATGTTTGTTCAATCACACATCACAATGGTAAATAATATTCTTCATTTAATTATTCTAACCAATGAGTATGTCTGCGTCTAGAGAATTCTCTTTCCTGACCATCAAAAGTTTCAAGTAAAGTAAAAAAATAAAAAAGGGTAATAAAATTATAATTGTGGATTCCCATGAACTATCCATTCCACTTTCTTTCCCACAAATAATCACTAAATATAAAAAAAATTGATAATGAGACTGATAAATAAATAATAGATTAATTTAAAAAGGTTTAAGTTAACATTTCTTTATTGGATATAGTTAAATAGATTCCTCATTACACAAAATTTCTTAAAGAACATTTCACCCATAAATGAAGGATGAAGGGGAATGAGAGATTAAACCTGGGAAGAAATGTCTCACCCTTGATTCAACTAAAAATTCCAACCAAATTCAAGGATCTGGGAACTTTCACAATTCCTTGAACCATAGGAGAGACATTATTTTTAGAGGCTATTCAAGATTTAGGTGCTTAAATAATTTTAATGCCTTAATATGTTTACACATATATATAGTCTGGAGAGCTTCAAGTGATAAGAATCATAGTGAAAATTTCCAACCAGAGCACAACACACCCATGACCATCAATGATTTTGAAAATATCATTTCAATATATTCTCTATCCATAGAGAATAAATATGAGTAGATAGACAATTTCATAGATCTTACTCTCCCTAAATCTCCTCCCTCAATCCAAAAACCAATGGTGTTGGAATTAAAACCACTTCTATCTAATTTAAAATATGCCTATCTTGAGGGTACTGACCAATTGCCTGTTATTATTGCCAATAACCTCTATCCATAGTAGGAAAAAAATGCATGATCTTTTGAGAGAGTGTAAAAGGGAAATACGATGTACGTTGGTTGATATTACCAGGATTATCCCATCTATTTGTATACACCATATACTTATATATGTTAAGGCTAATCCCATAAGTAAAGCATAATATCAGTTGAATTCCACTCTCCTTGAAGTGGTAAAATTGGAAGTTAGTAAATTAATTACTGTTGGGATCATTTATCCTATATATGATAGTAAATGGGTTAGACCAGTACAAATTGTGCCTAAAAACTAGAATAATGGTTGTGTCAAATGAAAGGAATGAATTGGTTCAAAAAATGTGTACAAAATAGTTGGTGAGTCTATATTGACTACAATTGAATAAATCAACCCATGCTAAAGGACCACTTTTATATTCCTTCCATTGACCAAATGTTTGAACGAATGACTGATAAGTCTCATTATTGTTTCCTTGATGGAAATTTGGGTTATTTCTAAATCCATATATCCCCTCATGATAAAAAAATACAACATTTACTAATCCATTCAGTACATTTTCATACAGAAGGATGAATTTTGGTCTATGTAATTCCACTAAAACTTTTTAGAGATGTATGTTGAGTATTTTCTCTAAGTACCTTGAGATCTTTATGGAAGTTGTTAGGGTTGATTTCTCAGTTTATATAAATTTCTTTTATGACTTTTTGGCACACCTCGGATCTATCCTCCATCATTGCATTAAAAGAGATCTCATATTAAATTATGAGAAATGTTATTTCATGTTTTAGCGGGGGATAATTCTAGGGAATTTTATTTTGAAAGTGGTAATTCAAGTGGATAAATAAAAAAATTAATTGTTATTCTACCTTCCAGATCCAAAATGTGTTCGTGAGGTGCGGTCCTTCTTGGGTTATGATAGTTTTTACCACTGATTCATTAAATAATTTACTAAGATCTCACTTCCCTTTTATCAATTATTGTGAAAGTATTCTGATTTTTTTTGATAAAAATTGTGATGATTCTTTCAATTAACTAAAAATTAGTCTCACATCACCTCCCATTATTCAACCACCAAGGTGGGATCTCCCCTTCAAACTTATATGTGAAGCCTCTAACTTTTTATTTGGGGAATTTTTATCAAAAAGGGTTGAGAATTATCCTCATGTCATTGTGTATTCCTCATGTACCCTTGACCATACCCAAACAAACTACACAATCACTAAAAAAGAACATCTTTCTATTGAGTTTTCCATGGAAAAGTTCTGTTCATATCTTATTGGGTAAAAAATAATGGACTTTTTTGATCATGATTCCCTTCGTTTTAACCTAAGGAAACATAAAGCTAAGCCCTAACTCATTCGGTGGATGCTCCACCTCCAGGAGTTTGACCATGAGATTAGAGATAATAGAGGAGTATAAAATGTGGTAGCTAGCCACATTAGTATGATTTCCCCACCACTAGACCATCATGTTTACTCACCCCTCCACATTAGAGAATTCTGTCCTCATGAGAACCTTTATGATGTTGTGGACCTTACCCCTAGTTATGAAGACATTGTGAATTTTCTAGCATCCTCTCAAGTCCCCACTAATTTCATAACTTCACAATTAGAAATACTTAATCAGGATTCAACATGGTATTTTTGGGATGACCCTTAATTGTGGAGAATTTTTGGTGACCAAGTTGTTCATCGGTGTGTCCCTAACAATGAGTTTACCTCTGTTTTGATCTTCTGCCACATGTTGGCTTGTGGGGGGAGACTTTGGCTCTCAACTTACAGCTCAAAAGGTCCTTGACTCAGAACATTATTGGCCAAAATTATATAGATATGCCCATCTATTTTGTTAGTCATGCACACAATGTCAATTCACTAGGAATATCTCCAAGAGGAATAAAATTCCCCTAACAACCCATGCTATTTTGTGAAATATTCGATGCATGGGGCCTTTTACAAATTCATTTGGCCTTTTTTAGATCGTATTGGTTGTGGACTATGTCTCTAAATGGGTTTAAGAAAAGGCCTCTAGGACCAATTACTCTTGAGTGGTTGTTGATTTTGGGAGGTACCAAATTTTTAGTAGGTTTGTCTAGCTGAGATTCATCATTAGTGATCAGGGTTCACATTTTTTCAATTGCAACATGAAATTTTTTCTTCATAAGTATAGGGTTGTTCATTAATTTTCTACTACATATCACCCTCAAACTAACGAACATGCAGAAATCTCAAATCGGAAAGTTAATAGAATATTGGAAAAAAT
Organism: Viscum album; assembly: GCA_963277665.1. Classification (NCBI taxonomy): domain Eukaryota; kingdom Viridiplantae; phylum Streptophyta; class Magnoliopsida; order Santalales; family Viscaceae; genus Viscum; species Viscum album. The sequence goes on from OY728132.1 coordinate 1,593,029,292, forward strand.
GGTACAACCCAATAGGAAAGGTTAGAGTTTGTGCTTGGATGATGCACTTTAGGTGTACCACACATATTTTAAAACCTCGATCAGAATAGAACTATATAGGATTATGTTTGGAAAGCCTTTTTAGCTTCTAATAGAGGTATATCCCTATGTATATTGGGAAATTATACAATTTAATATGAATCTCTTAGATGTAGGTGAGCATATGAAGTTACAAATTTAGGAGTTGAATGAAATTTGGCATGATGCATATGATAACTCCTAAATATACAAAGAGAATACAAAGTCTATCCATGATGGGATGATTCATTAGTATAAGTTTAATATATGTGAGAAGGTCCTCATGTATAATTATATGCTAAATCTCCATCCATCTAAGCTCTGTTCATGATGGCTCAGTCCTTATATTGTTACTTATTTTTACCCTTTTGGTGCTATAAAAGTTTTTCAAAAGAAGAGTTGGTAGAAGGTTTAATGTCAATGTGTATAGGCTATAACACTTGTATGAGGATTTTCCAAAGAGTCTCATGGAGGAAATTCAACTAATGGATGCCATATATGACACCAATTGGTAGGTTTTCCCGTCTCCCTACCTTTATTTACTTATCTATTTATTTAAAATAATTTCATTTAGAATAATGTAATTTTTCGGTGTGGGTGAGGGTGACATGTCATAGTTAGTATTACAAAAAAAGTATTTGTTTTCATTTTTTATTTCATTTTATTTATTTTATGTTTTTTAGATAAACATATATATTTATTAGAATATCCAAAATCATTTTTCAGGTTTGAGTTGATTGTGTGTAAAATTGAATTATTTTTTACAATTTTTTTTCAAAAGAATTTTGATATGAAATATCATTTATAATTTGTATTTTCAAATCATTCTTAGGTGTTTAATGTATTTTTAAAACCCATTACTCATTATCACTAACCAATATTTTAATCCCTTACCCGAGAGACATTCTAATCCCTTTGTTGCATATTCTTCCTTTTAATCACTTTATTGAGAGTCTCTGGTCATGTAGAGAAACTAAAACTATCCTTGATTCTGTTTGAAGCCATAATATTTGAGTAGGCTACATTCATGATAGAGGAAATCATTCATTGAAAATAAATTTGTACAATTAACCTCTATTTTCGGTAACCTTTACATTTTAACCTTATTAAGCCTTAGAGACCATAAGATTACTATTAGGTAGCCATATTATAAGATAATTTATCCATACCTACCCATATATTGTGTATATTCTTATTTTGTTTTCAGAAAGTGTGGGGGAGAGGGTGTTTCTATGGGAATTATGGGGAGACGATCATTGTTATAGGTTGATATAAAGGGTGCCTAAATTTTCCTTGGGAAATGGGATTATAAGACATATTGTATCATTGTTTTACACATATTTCCCTCTTTATCTCCAAAGAACTGTATATAAAAAATAGTTCTATATATAAAAAAACAGAACAAAAGAAAACACAATTGGGAAAAGAGGATGTTTACTCATTATTGCTCACTTCTTGGTTGTAACCCACACAAATGGACAATGGGGATAGTCAGTTGGAAGTGATACACTTTTGAGGGGTTGAGTGTTTACATTAATTATGAACACTTTCTAAATTTTTATTTGATTTGTACTTAAGAGATTAAACGCTCCTCTTCTACCTCAAAATTTGTAAACATAAAATCCTACCAACCCTTAAACTTTAGAACAACCTGTTATAAGTCCTCTTAATTAACATACTTGTTTCTGCAAGTAAATATATTATAATCTTTTTAATCATATGGTAATATCACATGAACTCTAGGAAAATAGTATAAATCCACATTTATATATTCCTCTAGTGAAGGGAGAAAATTTCTAGGTGAGGTAGGTTGCAACATGTTGCATGGGTGAACAAATTAATTTGAACAAATTTGAATGTGATAGAAGAAAAATGATAAGAAAATTGATTTCATAAACAAGAAATAATGAATTTCATTTCAAAATAATATTGTAAGTTTTCTCACCTTTGATTTAGGAAGGGGACATGATTAGGATATAATACCTCACCTAGGAGTAAAATGTTTTAGGTGTGGGCGTGTGATCGCACAATGATATAACATATTTTATCACCCTTATACTTTTGTATTAAATTTTTTATGGGTTTAATAATCCCATTATTAAATAATTTTGAACTCATTATTTTTTTGAATTCATTTGTTGAAAACATGCTTAAGAGATACAATTTCACAATGTCCAAATTCGACAATAGTTCAATTTTTCTATCATATCATTAACTAAACTCATCCAAATGTTAAAATTTATTTTTTAAGGATTCTATGTTCATTTTGATTCAATTTATCTAATTTTACCAAAGTTTGAATATGAGAAAAAGGGTCCCCAATATGGCCTATGAGTGAAGAAATCCTAGGCGGGCCATATTGGACCAACCTTATACATTTGGGTCCTAACTCGGTCCTCAGACCTCCAATTGGTCTGATTCTACCTTCATTATATAGATAACTCTCAGGTCAACCTCTCTACTGAATTTCATGATAGTTTAATGCATTTTAGTCAATAAACTAGTCTTATAGAGAATGAGTAAAATGTATGGCATGAATAGTGACCTAATCCCTAAGGAACTTGACTTATTTTATGAAAAATGTGGTAAATATTTCCATAAAATCCCCCTTCCCCCATTCTATTAGGTTTCATGACCAGGGGTAAGGGTGATTCTAATTTAAGAGCTCTCTTCACCCATTTTAGTTCTTTTCTCCTTCATATACTTCTAAACTTCTTAGTGATCAATTTGGGGGGTGTTATTTCTTGTAATCATAAGATTCATGCTTGTAATATTCATAAAGTAATTTAATTTCTCAGTTTTTGTCTATTCTTCATCATTTTTACCTTCTTATATTGTGTTTATTCTGGTATGATATAATAAAAATCAAAGGAACAATAATCCTCATGCTTCCATGTATAAATAGGATCTCATGAAGATTTGAGTGTGGTTGCCTCTTCTCTCAATTCTTCTATTTCATGAGTGTGATTATGAATCGTATAGTTATAATAAATCCAAAAGGTATATCCCATGATTATGCATGTTTTTTTTCTTGAGAAAAATTTTGTGATAGACCCAAATCTGGTCATCTCATAACATTGTAGATGGTATGCCTTGATTGTGTTCTATTTTTACATCGATTTAAGTTTGTTGATTTTAAGCAGTCGTCGATAGTCCATATCATTGATCAATAAAATCCTAGGTTGTAAACTAGTCAAAACTCACATACCATACGGGTGTAAGTATGTATAAATCAAGGAAATAATTATCTTCCTCATTCCCTTAAGAGAAATGATGGATTGAGCATCAAGGGACACTCACTTGGGTTAATCATGATTTCTCCAACTAGTTTCTCTCACTTACTAATATAGTTTTAATTTTTGTTTTTAAATCAATAAAACCCATGTTTTATAAAATCTCATTCCCCGTTTATTTTCATAATCAAAACCTTCTTTTAAATTAATGATCTAAGACTCTTTCAAGAGATTACCTAGGGTTAATGCTATACTATAGAAAATATAGTAAAACTAAACATCTAACTTAACATTTTTGACAATGAGATAAGCCATATAGATCACCTTTACATTGGATAAAGGTATGAGAATCAGATTTGTTGGGACCGAGTCCTGTTTGGGAGATTTAAAATAATTTTTAGTTGATTAAAAATCATATGGATGTGGGAAAAAGTGAAAAAAATGTCATATACAAACTAATTTCATCATCCTCTTAAGTTTTTATTCGGAGACTTTGTGATTATTTGGTTGTCGCAAAAATTAGGTTAGCATCAGTTTTGGAAACAGGTAAAACTATCACCCAGTTATGTGGGTCCATTTGAGATTGTAGAGAGTATTGGACTGGTGGCATATCATCTTTTATAGATTTGGAAGTATCAACCCAACCCTTATCATCCGATTTATGTTGATGATGATGATATTGAGGATAATGCATACTTTGAGGAGCATTCGATTCACAATGTGGATCATAGTGATAAATTTTTTTGCGGGTAGAACTATGTCATTAGTCTGAGTGTGTTAGTGGTAAAGATATGTTCAGGAAGAAACTTGAGAGAGAGAGGTTGATATAGGAGCCCATTGGCCTGATATTTTTACCTTGTAGGATTAGTGATTCTTGGGAGAGCATCTCAAGGATGAGCTGTTATAAGGTGGAGAGATTGTATGATCCCTAACCTTTGATGAGGTAAGTTTTTATTTAAGTTTTGTTTTAAATATTATTGAAATAGTAAATGAAATTATTCCTAAGGTTAAGAAATGTATAAGAAGTATTATGAGGGTTAGATACCTGACAATAGTAAATGAAGGGCCATACTACAGATGGTGCACATTTAATGCATGGTCAATACCAACACTTCTCCATGATCATGATCCACAGTGGAGGGGGTTGCATAGTTTGTAAAATGTCTATGAGGGGCCTTGAAACCATGTGGGTTTTGATAGAACAAACCACAGAGTCTCTGCATGATTTTTCAAACCGTTCAGGCTCCCTAGATATCTGTGTGACCTATGTCTCTCTTAGACAGAGGAGGCCACATGGTTAGCACATGGTTTTCCAAACTATGTGCCCCATTAAAAGTGGAAAATTTCCATTTTTTCTCCTAAACTTAAATTTTTATTCCCAGAATTTTCACCCCATTTCTTCCCTAATAGTAAGGTGTGAACTAGGAGATCCCTCCCTTTATAAGGATTGTTGTCCTTACTTTATTAATAATTTGAAGTGTTGTTTAGTGTGAATTGAATCCCTGAGTGATCCTACGAGTCCTATTTATTCTATTTTATAGAAGAGGACTTGTGTGTTTGTTTCTATAATTCCAAATCTCATAAACCCTAATTTTACTAGTAAATTCTTATCTTGAGTGTTAACAAGTTTTTGAGGTGAAACCAAGGGACAAGGTTGGGTGATTATTTTGTCTATGAGCTTGAGGTAGGTGGTCTACATGCGATCTTCCATAGTCTTGATGTTTTGTATGTTTATGTGAAGTGTGTTATTGTGATAAAGTGTTTTAAAACTATTTATTTTTAAGAATAATAAATTTGGGCTTTAAAATGGATTGTTATACCCTCAAAGGATTCTGTTTAGTCCATTGTAGATTATAAGACCAGGCTTAACAACTACCCAAGAGGTGTGCCAATTCCTTTAAAATGGTAAATGTGGAATGTGAAAAGGTAAATAGAGGGTTTATATAATTTAACCAAACCTTTTATTACATTGTATAATAATATCCCCTAAGGGATTATTTGGCATGACTTGAATTAATATGTGATAAGGTATGAAAAAGATATTTAATAAGAAAAAAGATAAAAAGGGGCTTAAGCGTGAATTATTTAATGATTTAATGAATGAATTGTTGTTGTGAAATGTGAGTGAAATATTAACATGGTCTAGTTTGATAATATTTTAAATCCTTTTTCCATCATGTGTTAAAAATTTTATGTATATTTAACCTTGGAAATGGTTATTGATTAATGTTTGAGATGAGGGACATGCCGCTCCTGACCCATGAGTAAGGATGTTGGACATCGAATTTCTTATCCTTGCTTTATCCTAGTCAAACATGGCATTTTATATCCTTGTATTATGGTGATGATAATGTTATTCCATACTATTAACTTGGGTTCTGAAATGATGATTCCACAAAAAATGGGTTTACATGATGTGGGAAGTTGAATGGAACTATTTTGAATCAAGAACTGAATGATAGATGAACACTCCCTTATTCATTCAATGCAAAGTGATGAAACTTAGAATACATGGACTATAATTATAAAAACCAAGGCCTAAAAGGTTAATTGTTAATCAATAAAATTAAAATATAACCCCTTTATTTAATATCCTTATTATTCTACCCAACTTTTTCATACACTTTTGTTTTGATTGGATATATCTTAGACACCATTGGTGGTGGCCTACTGAGTTCTACTCACACCCTAGTCAGGACACATATGATACCTAAGAAGATATCATGATTGCAATCCTGGATAAGAGAAAGGGATCTGTCTTAGATGGTTTACTTGGGATGTATCTTGGATGAGGGAACCATAATTGATGTCGGGACCTAATTTGGGAGACTATTAATGTGTCTTAATTTTTAGTTATCCTTTAGAACATGTCATGAAATGTATATTTCATCTCTTTATTGGTGATTTATTAGTTTGGGAATGCCGTTTGGGATTTATTTTTATTAATTATTATTGAGTATAATTGTTTATATTTATCTCCACTAATGATTTACTCTATTAAAGAGGGTACAATATTCCCATATATCTCAAAAAACTCTTTCTTCTAGTCGGCAGCCTCTACTATATGGGGAGGTGTTCTGGAGGAAATATAACAAACCCGATCATGGAACCAGTTAAGTGGAACCTGGGTTAGAACATAACAAAAGAGTTCAAAGAATATAACAGTTTTTTCTAACGTTTCTTGACTCTGACCTTCAACTTCTTCACAACTTCCTAGTATTTTTCCGAATCAACAAGAACTAATTTTAGTTTCCCCACTTCCTTTTAGGGAATTTATTTCTTTTTATTCTCATTTTTGAACTTCAATAATTATTATTCCATGTAATGAATATTCTTTTTTTGATCCAAGATATCATAATCTTGAGTCATTTTGAGGGATTTAAGATTACCAATTGCTCTAGTTTTCTATGAAACTTATTCATTTAGAATTATTGCAAGCTTCAAAACTGACTTAGATGCTATTTTGATTCCATATATTTTCTCATAAAAAACATTTATATCTATATCCTTCTACTTTATCCATCTAATGAATTGATTAAAATTTCTTAATTCAATATTGGATTTTTATTTAAATCATTTAAAATTGGCCTCATTCTAAATTTCTATACCAGCAAGAAATTTTAATGAATTTGAATTTTTATACAAGTTAATATTTAATTGAATATAATTTAAACTCACTTGGATGTTTGGAAATAAATGTAAGTCATATTCAAGCCTCTTCATGGTTTCATTGAATTAATTTATTCTAATTTCTATTTTTTGAGCACTTGTACTGGGGGAAGAATGAGTGGAATGAAAAGTAACTTCAAGAACTATTGGAGCAGGTTGTATAAAAGTTCTAGGTTCATATTTTATTTTATTAGATTGAGATTTAGAAATATACAAAACATCCAATTTTTTATGATATTATTAATCTTTTTTATTCTTCTTCGTATGATTCGTCTTTTATTTTTGGAATATGATCATTTTCTTCTTAATATTTTCATTTTCCGAAGAAGAAAGATCCACATATTTCTGATTTTGGGAAGATAAGTAAGTTTAAGTATTATAGAATTATTATTTAAAATCCAAATGTTTTATTTTTCTAAAAGAGAGTCTTCCTTTCCTTGAGTAATTTTATAAACTTTATCCAGAATAAGTTTTGATTTAATTTTTTCTAACTAACACTGTTTTTACCTTTTATTTTTTAGTGGAAATATATTGAATATAATTTTAAGATAATTTTATTTATTATTGATTGGAATTAGATTATTTTAGTTTAATAATAGACAATGGAGGAATGGAAAAAGGAAATTTTCCCTATATTACAACTTTAGTTCTGGAATGAATTCTTTAACTCCTTTTAGGAAAATTTTATTCAAAATGGTTTGTATATATTTTTATAATTGTCTCTTCTACATTTCCTCTTATATTTATTTTTTTATAATTATTCTCCTTTAAAGGTAATTCTTCATCCTTGTCTAACCCAAAACTAAGATCATTAGAACTATTTTCTTTTTTTTCACAAAGACAACAAAGGCCTCATCTAACATTGTCTTAGCTCTCTTTTTAGGAAAAGGGGGTGACTTTTATCCAGCCTTCCTTCTATCTAAAAATATATCTTATAACTTCTATATTCCTATAGCATATATAGCTTTTTTTGATTTATAAAAAAAATATTTATATGAGTTACATATACAGGTTTCATCTTATTTATTGTTTCCTCACCAATGTGAGAAACCTTCTCCCATACTACAGTTTATTCATTGTTTATTTTTTATATTCCATGAAGTTAACCAAACAAAATTTATGAAACTTTGGAAATGAAAAATGTTTAACTTTAAAGATCCACATTTCACAGCCTCAAGAAAAGTTAACAAATACTTAATTAGATTAAATTTTATAATGTTACATAAAAAAATCTTGGACTTTGAGAGTATCCATATCTCCTTTCCTTAGAATAAGGAAGTTTTGAATCTATATAGCCATAATTCTATAATATGAAGATAAGTTGTGGTCAGTCCTTACCTTTTAACAGAAGGAAAAAAGGAAATTTTCAATATTGGATTTCTCAAACCTCTTAAATTTTCAAGAAAATTGTTAGTTACTAGACTTCCTCAACTTATAAAGTTATTTTTACTAAATACAAAACTTTATGAATGATCGAATTATTCATGACTACAAACAAAGAGAGGATGAAAAAATTTAAACTATCTTATTCATTGAACTCTAAATAAGAATAGAATTCTCATACTATTTTAGGATAATGTAAATAGAATTCATGATTTGAAACATAGAGTTTTTTCCAACCTTATAAAATAATAGAAAATTTGAGATAAGATTCATAATTTTTATACCAGGACCTTTCATTCAATCTATCCTTTATAGGTACTTTGTGTCATGAATCAAACCACCGGGGCCCACCTAGCTGGAAACAAGATGGGTGTGAAATCCCCAAGCTTTAATCTAATAGTTTAATGTATGGAGATGAGTGCTGAGAAGGAATAAGTCGAAATGGTTGGCCTTATCCTAATATAACAATATGCACACACTCATCCATCTGTATGGAAAAGTGAGAAGGAATAATAAGTGAATCCAACATCTAGAGTATAACCTTGAATGGAAAAACCTATAGGGTTTACATCAGAGTACAAAAATATAAAAAAATATTAAATGGGAAAAAACACAACCAGCTTGAAATAAAATCCCAACCTAACAAAATCTTGAATAAAAAATAGAAAAATAGAGTATGACTCCTAATCTTCAAGTCTGACCACAATATGTGGTCACTTTATCAAAGTATAACTAAGCTCCACCGAAGTCATCATTAATCTTCTTGTTGTCCTCATAATACATGAAACATGTAGGAAAATACCATTCAAGTCTTATTATTAAAATACTTAGTAGGATTCCCCAAAACCCAAAAGAGGAGCAATAGAAAGATACAATAGAAATTAGTGCAACCCATAGCAAGAGGGAAACAAAAACCCAACATATTTTCTCATAAAGAAACCCAAGAGAGATAGAAATAGGATCTCCATATCCATAGAACATATAATAATTATGAGTATTATTATATCTCTAAAGGTTCATCTCTAATTCCCATCATCATGTGTAACCTCGCTAGAATCTATGTGGAGGGGGGAACACCTCTCCACTTTCTCCACATCTGAGGGATCCAAAACTATAGTGGGGGACCCACTCCCTATCAAAGCTCAAAAATACGGAATTACAACTCAATTGATAGAGGATCAATTCCATTCTATAGTTTTGGGGAGTATTAAATCAACCTATGTAAAGAGTACAGGGGACCCACGCCCTGGTGTGATAGGGGAGTACCAACCCTGGCATCACTTGGATGATTCTACCCGATCATTGTCATCGTTTAACCATTGTCTGAAGAATAATCATGATAAAAACACCTCAAATTGTTTATTTTATTCCATAAAAAGGCCACCATGACATTCTACATGGAACAATACTCAAGATAGTCTACTTGCATGCCAAAATCTGAATCCCAAAGAAGTAGATTTGAAAGGTATAAGTTTTTTAGAGAATTATACAGTGTGTATGTGGGGTCACCTAATGTGTGGAATCATCTCATATCCTGGGTGTGTTCTCTAACAAAAATTTCTTAGGAAGACATTTTATACTACACATCATGTACTGGTGGTACCTGATATGTCTCAGCAACCCGAGGCATGCCCGTGTCCTCTGGGACCATGCCTATTTACATTTGGTTGTAAATGTGTACTTCAACCCATACCCATGTTACTAGTAATGTTTGTGAATGTGTAATACCAGAGTACATTCCAAGCCACCAACATTGGGTCAAAAGTCGTGTAGGGTTCATGCATTTCATGTGATCCTTATCTTTACCCACAACCCTCTCCTCCACTGCTGGGGTACTAGATAACGTGCGTTCTTCTAAAATACATGCCGTGTAGTCAGGTTTTTCATAGGCAATAAATCCTGGTATTCATATGGTTTCCATAAAATCCCTCTCTACCACAAATCACACCTTTTCTTTTCTATAAATCAAAGTAAAATGTCTCTAGCCATCGATTCCCATCATCCAGTGGCCATAAATTGAAATCTGATCACCCGTGTGGGAATCGATCATGTGTATACCACCATTCAGGGTTCCAAAACCTATAACCATCACCTGTAACCAATGATCCCATAATGATCCTTCCCAAAAATAATCAATCCTACCCTTTTTCCTACAAACACCAGAAATTTTAGGGTTTAATAGTTCTTGAATCCTCCCCATAAATGTTGAAATGAAACCTTATAGACCAACGGTGATGAATTCAAAGAATAATAGGGAAAATTACAAGAAAATGGTAATGAGAACCATTAGTGATGCGATCTCAAAAAAATATATCATAAAGTGACGGATGAAGATTGATATCGAGGAATAAAAATATAAATTGATTTAAACAATTCAAATTGGATTCGGTATCATATGATAAATATAAATCACAGATTAAAATAAGCAGATAAAAAATACAAGCTTATCAAATAAAAGGGTGGAAACCAAAAATAACGAGCCCTTCCTTAATTATGGATTAATCATTCGTGAAGAGCATTATTTCTAGTGATGAAGAAGTTCAGATACATTTACTTCCTGCCTCTCAATTCACCTACATCTGATCATCAATCCACATCCTCAATTTTTCCTATGCCGCTGAAGTATACTCCACCTCTCAATTCCTCCCAAAGTTATGTAGTTAACTCTGGTTATTTAAACTAGCTACATATTTATAAATGGATTTAGGTTTTGGATTTTTTAATAAAAATAAATAAATAATTTATTTTATTAAATGCACCATCCAACGGTCACCTTCTATAGAACGTCCGATTCCAGCCAACTTTATGTAATGCCTTGGGTAAACCCTATGTTCCAGAATTAACTGTGGTCTCATATTTCCAATATAAGGTCCCAACAATTGGAAAACATTTTTGAAAAAAATTATTTTTAAATGGGAATTAAAATGTATTAATTTTTTATTTAGTTAATTCTAGGTTCCCGAGACACCTAGACACAACATCGACTTTGCCAAAAAATCTAGAGATATATCTAAAAATATTCAAATGACTAAATCCACAAAATTGGAGCCATTAAATTATACCCACCTTCAATAATTTCTTCCCTAAAAACACAAGATAAATAAAAATTTGGGATTACTAAGTCTTTATTTTACTCTCATGAACCCGGGAGATCTCTTGTATGCTCTTGTACTACCACAACACATAAACCAAAGGGATGGTCCATTTTTGTAGGATACTCTTCTACTAATACTCAATTTCCATAGAGTAATCCAAGAAGGTGGATCCATCCTTAATGTTAAAATATACCAAATTAATAATGTGCAAAGGGTTGTGCACATATCTCCTCAGTTGCGACACATGGAAGACATAATGAACATGAAACAATTATGGGGGAATGACCAAGCAGTAAGAAACCTCACCAAACCATCATAGGATCTTGAATGGACCAATGAACCTCATGGATAGTTTTCTTATCTAGATAAATATTTACGATCCTCGAAATGGGGAGAATTTCAAGAAAACATGGTCTCCCTACTCAAACTCTAAGGGCCTATGACATTGATCTGTATAATATTTTTATCTACTATAGGCCATCCTCATGCACTGGGGGATCAACCGAACCTTCTTCATTGTCACATTCACCATATCTATCACAACAATAGATGTATATCAAATCTTAGTCCAACATATTGGTGGCCTATAGGGTATCCCATATAAGGCCATGAAAGGTTCCATGAAAATAGTAGAATGATAGTTGTTATTATAAGAAAACTCTATGAATAAAAAGTGATACTCTAATATCTGACTGAAGTTTAACATGCAAGATATCAATATATCCTCTAATACATGGATAGTTCGCTCAGTCTTCCCAACCATCTAGGTGTGAAATTCTATGATCATCCTAAAATGGGACCTAAATTACTTTTTTTGAGCCTCTCTAAAAATGTGATATAAACAAATCATCCCAGTTATAGAAAATCATCAAGGGTACCCCATGAAGTTGGATAAAATCTCGCACATACAACCTCCCAAACTCTTAATCAAGCTATGCTCATTAATGGACGGAAAGTAAAATAAACGTGGTAAGTCGGTCAAAAATAACACAGAAAGAATTGTTTCCTCTAGTTTTCCATGGAATCCCCATCATAATGTACTTGGTATTCTATCCCATTTCCTCTCTAGGATCTCAAAAGATTGTGTCAACACTTCAAGAACTCGATGCTCATCCTTTACCTATTGGAATGTGAGACATCGAGAGACAAAATTATTGACACTCCACCTCATTCCAACCCACCAAAAGTATCACTAAATGTACTTTTACATCCTTTCCACACCAGGATGTACAAATAAGGGTGAATTATGAAACTCCCTCTTCACCTCCTCTCACAACATAACCAGAACCACCATTTGTCCCTAAAAAAGGACGATGTGCTTCCCTCTTTTAGAAAATCCATATGGCAAATCTATAAAGGATATCTAGTCACCTAGAACCTCATAGGGTATTTATCTTAATTTAGAATATCTCAAATGATAAATAATCATAGGTGTCACCACCATTGAAAAAGTAAAAAATTCCCCTCTCTAATCCACTAGGGTAAGCTTCAATAAATCCAACCACTCAGATTCCTCCTACACCAAATGATAATGATGATTCCTTTTGAGGGAATATTCCACCATGTTTCCCTTCATAGGAGTATAGACTACCTCAATGTTTTAGTCCTTAAGGAACTCTAATCAATTCATATTCCTTGGGTTATGGTCTCTTTGAGTGAAGATATACCTGAGAATCTGGTGGTATGAGTAAACAAAAAAGTACACACCAAGAAGATAGTTCCTCCACATCTTCATAGAAAATAAAACCATTACCAACTCATGGTCGTGAGTTGTGTAGTTCTAATCATAGGGTATCAAATAACCCAACCCATAAGAAATTGTTTCCTGCCTCTACATCAACATAAAACTGATCACAACTCCAATAAAATCGAAAAACACAATGTACACAACACCCTCCTCTATTATTATCAACATAAGAGAAATTTTCAACCTATGCCTCTAATCCTAAAAGGATCTCTAACATTGATCAGTCTAGTTAAACAGTCACCCATTCTGTGTCAAGTTATTCAAAGAAGCTTCTAATTTGAATAAGTCTACCATGAACCTTGTATAGTACCCAAAAAAGCTAATAAAACTTTTCACCTTCATCATGATCTTATGTATCTTTCAAGAAATATCCATATCAATATTCACTGATTCCATAGATAAAACATTATCAAAAATTAAATTCCCTAAATTTTGAACCTTGTGGATCCAAATATGGAACTTTGAGAGCTTACCATAAAACTGGTTCCCCAAGAGTAAGTCTAGAAATATCATCAGACGCTCTAGATGCTCCTCCTATGATGAAAATTAAATGATTATGTCATCAATGATGATAACCAAAAACTAGTCTAACTATGGATAGAGTACCAAGTTCATAATATCCATAAACATAGAAGGGGAATTATTCACATTGAAAGGTGTCACCAAGAACTCATAGTGTCCATAGAGACATCAAAATATCTTCTTTAGGATATCATCCTCATGGACCCTCAACTAGTGATAGTCGGACCTGATATATATCTTTGGGAACCAACTCATGCATCTCAACTGGTCGAAGAGTTCACCTATACTTGGAAAGGGATACTTGATCTTTTTTATTTCCTGATTCAAGAGATGATAATAAACACAATGATTTATCTAGAGAGAGGAGTTGATAGTGGAGGGTGATTCTACATGGTACTTCCACCACCCCCACTAAGTGGACCATTTCAAGCTTAGACAGCTAGTGGTCAAGGCCACAGTCCTCTATAGGAAATGGAGGGATATGACCTGAAATCTCATGGAATGATTCAAGGTATAATTTGAGTATCTTATACTATTTCTATGACACTAGTAGACATATGCATGAGTCATTACATTATCTATGTATACTCATACAATATCTAGAGCTTCTAATTGAGACCTTATCCAATTTGTTTTATTGAAGTTCTAACTAGGTGTGATTATTTGATATCTCTTATCTTCTAGTAGTGTGAGATGGAATTTTGTGGAGAGAGTTTCACATGGTATCTCTTTATCCTCATGATAAAACCTTATGAAATCATCTTGGATACAGAATGTTTGTATACATTTTGTGCCCAGATTAAATATCATCACAAATAAATTAGATTCCTTCAAATAGATGGGATGAGATTATCCTTTGTGGTAAAGAGAGATCTTATAACTGAGTGAGTGGGACTTGTGAACAGTATGTTTCAACCCATCACCAATCAGTTGGAAAGTCTATCCCTTGGTGAAGAAGGATTTTCAGACATGTGGATTCCTTCGGTAGTGGAGGATTATATAGGAATCTTCCCCAAGGATGTTATAGGTATACCTCTAACTTGGTAGATTGAATTTTTTATCGAACTGTACCCTAGGATTGAATAAATATCTTATAAAGAATTTTGAATATTCCCTATAGAGTTTTGAGAGATAAGGGTGAAGTTATGGGACCTTCAAGAGAAGGGTTTCATTAGACCCAGTGTGTTCCCCTGGGTAGGTCTAGTTTTGTTCATGAAAATTGAATATGGGATATTGAAGCTTTGTGTTGATTATTATCTCTTGCAACAATAAAGAAAAAGTACCCCTTTACAAGGATAGTTGACCTCTTCAATTAGTTGAGAGGCATGAGTTGGTTCTGAAAGATCTATCTCTAGTCCATCTATCACCAGTTTAGGGTTTGCAAGGACGATATTCTAAAGATGTTATTCTGATGTCATTATGAACTCTATGAGTTTCTAGTGATTCCTTTTGATGTAAAAAATTCCCCTACTATGTTTATGGATCTTATGAATAGGGTCTTCCTACCATATTTGGACCAGTTTTTGGTTATCTTCATTGATGACATAATCATTTACTTTTCATCATAGGAGGCTCATGTAGAGAATCTACGGATATTCCTAGACTTATTCTAGGAGAACCATATTTATGGTAAGCTCTTAAAGTGATATATTTGGATCCATGAAGTTTAATTTTTAGGGAATTTAATTTCTAAGAATGTTTTAGCTATGGACTCAGTGAATATTGATATGGTTCTATCTTGAGATCCACATAAGAGTATAATGAAGGTGGAAAGTTGTTTTTTCTTGGTGGGGCACTGTAGGAGGTTCTTGGTATAATTCTCCAAGTTATAAGATCATTCGACTACCTTGATTTGGAATTGGAAATTATTTACCTTGTCTCATCAATGTTATAGATCTTTTGAGGATTAGAGGTAGAGGAAGACTCGTACTCTTATGTTGAGCCTATTGGAGGAGGGTGTTGATTATATAGTGTTTTTCAATTCCATTGGAGTTGTGAGCATTTTTATATTGATGAAAAGGGAAGCAATGATTTCTTATGGATTGAGGAAGTTGATACCCCACGATTAGAACTACACAACGCATGACCATGAGATGGCAATGGTTTTATTTTATATAAATATGTGGAGACACTATCTTCTAGGGGAGTACTTTGTTGATTACTCATACCACCAGAGTCTCAAGTATATCTTTACTCAGAGGGACCTTAACCAAAGGAAGATGAATTGGTTAGATATCCCGAAGGACTGTAACTTTGAGATAGTTTATACTTCTTGGAAGATAAAAATGGTGGAATATTCCCTCCATAGGAAGTCTCATTCTTGTTTGGTGTAGGTGGCATTTGAGGAATTTTATTTAATTAATCCTACCCCAGTGAAGTAGAGAGGTGGTTTTTTTCTTTAGTCAGTAGTGGTGACACCTACAATTATTTAGAGTATGAGAGATTATCAATTCAGAGACATCGACTATGAGGTTCAAGGTGACCAGATATCCTTAGGGTTTTCAGTAGATAAACTTTTTGAAGGAGTGGATCACATGATCCTTTTTAGGAACAGATAGTGGTTCTAGTTATATAGTGAGAGGAGGTGAAGAAAGAGATTCACAATTCACCCTCAGTTGCACATCCCTTTGTAGAAAGGATGTAAAAGGACCTTTAGGGGTAGTTTTTGGTTATATGGCATGCGGTGGAGTGTCAAAAAGTTTTTCCCTCAGTGCCTCACATGAAAATAGGTAAAGGTTGAGCATCAGGTTCTTGAAGTATTGATACAGACTTTTGAGATCACAAAGTGGAAACGAGAAGGAATACAATGGAAATTATAATAGGGATTCCATGGAAAATGAGAGGCCACAATGATTTCTGGGTGATTTTTGAATGACTTGCCATGTTTTTTACTTTCTGTCCATCAATGATCATAGAAAGGTTGAATGTTTTGGGAAGTTTTATGTGTGGGAGATCATACAACTTCATGGGGTACCCTTGATGATTATCTCTCAATGTGATGATTTGTTCACGTCATAATTTTGGAGAGGATCACAGCAGGACTTCAGGGCCCTATTGAGGATGAGCATAGCATTTCACACCTAGATGGTCGGGAATACTGAGCCTAATATCCAAGTTTTGGAGGATATAATAATAGATTACATGTTAGACTTCAGTCAGAGCTCGAAGGATCATGTTCCATTGGTATATTTTTCTTATAATAACAACTATCACTGTATTATTTTCATGGTGCCTTTCAAGGTGTTGTATGGGATACCATATAATCCACCCTTATACAGGACTAATAGTAGAGATACATATATTTTGGGGATAGAGATGGTGTAGGTGACAATGAAGAAGGTTTAGGTGATCCCCCAGTGGATGAGGACAAATGAGAGAAGACAACAATCTTATACAGATTAATGTCATAAGCACTTAGAGTTTAAGTGGGGAGACCATGTTTTCCTGAGGGTATCTCCATGATGAGGACCGTAAATATTTATCTATCATTATTAGCATGATGGTTTGGGAAATCACATGTCATATGACTATTACCATCACAAGCATAGCTTCATTCATCTCCTATCTGACAGGATCCTTTGTATGATCCCTGAGCCATGGATTCATGTGTTTGATTTTGGGTATGAGTATGCCTCCCATGCTGAGATCTCCATGTATAACACCTAATAGTTTCTAAAAATGACTCACCACATGATTTCCAATGACAACCCTTGCTATCCGACATCTCTTTTATATGAAATAATAGATAACCTGAGCCTACTACAACACTATATCATAAATAGAAACCCACAAGAAGACTAACCTAACGTGAATTCCTCTGAAAAACCCTATTTAAAATTGCATTCCCAAAATAATCCATCTTGTACCATATTGAGAGAGTAACTTGTGAGGAAGGTGAAAATCATGGCAAACTCATAAGCTGTCATATCACCCTATTGCAGCTCTAGAAGCTCCTAAATCTTTACAGAGAACAATATTTAGGGGTAATACACATCACGAAACAACTGTTGGAAGTCTAACCATGAGATAATCATCTCATCATGTGTATGAATGATCTTAATCTACTAGTTCTCTAATAATATATGAACAAGTTTGTATATAAGAACAACCATTTGACTAGTCAGGGTCCAAACAAGCATCAATAATTAGACCACCAACTCAAGCCAATCCTTTGCTGCATGCAGGTTTGGATTATCAGAGATCCTTAGGTATCTCTCATGTTGGATCTCACATAACATGATAATATTGTTCACATAATCATCTTGACCAACTTGGACTATCCACTTTTTGAAAATTGGTGGCACTACTCTCTATCCACCTAAAGGAAGCACCTCATGAGATCTCCCCTAAACTAAGGCATCATCACTCAACTAATCCTAATCATGTTCCTATATCAGTAACATGGCTAGCTGTCTTCATAGAGGTATCTTGAAAGTGATAAAGATGTACCATGGTTAAATGAGCTTGTATTAATGGGAATATTTCTCTAGAAGGATAGTAAAAGGACTCAATATTATGTGATGTGTGTACTATTGATTTATTGGAACTGATGTCTTGGTATTTTGCGTCGACAAGTAGGTAGTCAGAGTCTTGGTTAATGGATATGTTAGTCACTGCACCAATACTGGATTACCTAGATTAAAAGGTGCACCCAAGACACTTTAGCACCATTTCCATAAGTTTTTAACCAATCTTCACCTTGGTTTCAACTCCTATACTAACTCAAGGTAGAATTTCCCTAATACCACTCTATCACGTCCTGACCCATAGGGGACTCCCTGGATAGCAAAAAACCAGGTTTGGTAGCACCAATCCCACATCTATAGGCTAAGGTCTAGAAATGAGGATCATGATGGAATAAACTAAAATGGTAATCCTTAAAATAATTTTCCAATACAAACACACACATCTATCTCGATGAAAAAACATAGAAGAATAATAAAATATTGTAACATCTATAGTATAACCATGCATGAATAACCAAAATAAAGTAAATTAGAGTACTATAATATATACCAAAGAATAAATGATAAAAATACATGTCCAGTCATAAATTAAGTCCTACTTGACAAAAACTAGAAGAAAAATAAAGCTAAAGGGAGACCAACTCCTGATCTCTACGTTTAACAATCGTACATTGTCAATGCACCAAAGTATCCCTTAGCCTCATTGATGTCACAGATGACCTTCCTATCATCTACATAAGACATGACATAATTGGTAAAACCCCATGTAGAAGTGATTATATTCATTCCTAGCAGGATTCCATGAAAACCATAAAGGGATCAATATAAAGATAAAATAGAAATCAATTTAATTTATAGCAAGAGGGAACTAAAAACCCAATATCTATGCTCATAAAGAAACCCAAGTGAGAGAGAAAGTGGGTCTACATCTCCATAGTATAATCAATAATGATGTTCCTACCTACAACTTCAAAGGTCCATCTCTAATTCCTAGTATCATGTGTAATTTGTAAAGAATATGTGTGGATGGGCTCACACCACACCATTGTGCTCAATAGTTGAGTGAGGCACAAATACAATAGAGGATCCACTCCCCATCGGAGCTCAAAGATATTGGATTACCACTCAATATATAGAGAACCCATGCCCTAATATAGTATGGGGGAGCACTAAATATTACTATGTAAACAGTATGGGGACCCACACCCTAGTGTGATAGGGGAATACCAATCCTGACATCTCTTTGATGATTCTACCTAATAACTTCCATCTATCAAACATCACATGAAGAAGTTTCATGATTGAATAACCTAATATCATATCCCATATTCCATAAAATAAAAGGTTACCATAACATTCTATGTGAAGAAAAACTTAGGATAGGCTACTTGAAGGCCAATATCTATGTCCCGAAGAAGAAGATATAAAAGGTAGAATTTCTGAGGAGAAGTACATGATGTTTACGTGGGGTCACATAGCATGTGACCTCGCATTTTCACCTGGGTGTTTTCTCCACTAGACACAATTTAGTAAGCCATTTCATACTACATGGTGTGTATTGGTGGTAAATGATGTGTACCATCCCCCTAGGGCCTACCCATGTCCTCCTAGTCCTTTCCCATCTACATTTGGCCATGATCTTGTACTTTGATCTATGCCAGTGTCCCTGGCCATGTCGATGCCCATATAATTGGCCATATATGTACCCATGTTGTCCAGGAGTTCAATCTAAGACACTAGTATAGAGTCACATGGAATGTAGGGTTCATACATTGTCTATGATCCTTATCTTACCTAAAACCCAAGCCACCGCGGCTGGGGTAGGACATGGTGTGTGTTCTTCCAAACTACACATCATATAGTAGGTTTTATCATAGGTAGTAAAGCATGGTCTTTACATGATTTAAATATCCATTCTCTCATCCATAAATAATTCTGTATGAACTACTGATATCAATGGAAAATGTCTCTGGATATCGATTCTCGGTCTCTGGTCATTGAAATTGGAATCTATTCACTCGATTGAGAATTTTTTTCATTTATACAACCACTTAGGGTCCCAAAACCTATATCCATCACCCACAACACAAGATACCATCATTATATATCACCAAATTTACAATCCCTATATATTTTTTTGTAAACACAATGAATTAGGTAGTTCTATCATGCGTGAACCTTCCCTAGAAATGCCGAATTGCAACCCCATTGGCCAACAATGAAGAACATGAAGAATAATGGGGGAAAAGCACACAAAAAAATTCGATGAGCATCATTGGATTATGTGATCCTATAAAATGATCATAATTTGTGTAATAAATGGTGATACAGTTTCATAACATGTATAGACTTATTTAAACAATTCAAATTGAATTCATGCTCACACAGTGAACAAAAATCACAGATCAAGATAAAGAAGATAAAAAATCCATGATTATCAAATCAAAAGGGTAGAAAATAAAAATAACAAGACCAACCTCGATTATGGATCAATATTTGGTGAAGAATTAATTCTCTAATGATTAAAAAGTTTTGATGTGTTCACTACCTACCTCTCAATTCACCACAATCTGATTATTGATCTGCATACTTGGCTTTTCAAATGCTAATGAAGAATGGTAATCCTCTCAAATACTTTCAATATTATGTTTATAACACTAGATATTTTTCATAGTAACCTATTTATAGAGGGATTTAGGTTTAAGGTTATTGAATAAAAATAAATAAATAATTTAGTTATTTTATTAAATTCACCTTCCAATGGTCACCTTCAATGGATGGTCTAATGCCGACCAACTTTATGTCAGGCCAAGGGTAAACCCCACATTCTAGAATCGAATGTCATCTAGGATTTCCCATATGATTACCCAAAAAATGGGGAAACCATTTACAATAAAACAATATGTGTGCATTCATTAAAATATTTTAATATTTTAATAAATTAATTCTGAGGTCTCAAGACACCCAAATTGAGCGTTGAATCTGCTTAAAAATACATAAATATATATAAAAATATTTAAAGGTTTCAATCCAAAAAATTAATTCATTACACTCTAGTTGAAAAATAACTAGATGAATCTATTCTTTCTAATCGAATGAAGGAGGAAAATCGAACAAACTTGAATCGATTATATGAACTGAAATCAAACTTGAAAGAGATATTCACAAGATCAGGCAATGAGGGAGTGGTGACCCATATATCCCTTATATAGATCTAAAGAGAGCAATGGTTCAAATTTTATAGAACCAAAAGTTCATATTTAACCCCTTATTTTGATCAATGGTTGAAATAATTTCTTGAAATATAAAAAACATTAAATATTGATGTTTTTAGGAATATGTTTTATCAGAAGAAGTTTTATTCTGTTTAAAATTAAAACTTTGTAAAAAATTGTGTTATAAAAAATATTAGGATAATAAAAAAAATTATAAAAATAAATAGCATAAAAATATATTTAGAATTTTTCTATAAGAGAAATTTTTTAAAATGTATTTATGAAATATTTTCTTGTGATTGTAACTTCTTGTCTTTAAGATAAAAAGCTTATTTTAAAATATTCTTTGTCTAGAAAAGAATATTTGTCTGAAAAAAGTGTTCATTCATATAATATTATTTATCCAAAGAGAAATTTTTGTTTGGATATAATTTTTTTAACTCAAAAAGTTGTTTGTACGAAACATAATTAAAGAGAAATATTTCTTTGAATAAATTAAAGAGAACATTTTTTAAAGAAAAAATTAAAAGATAAGAATAAAATTCAAAACATTAAATTAAAAAAATCACCCCATTTTTCAATGAGGTATTAATGTAAGAAGATGGTTTATATTGGAATTAGATAATTTATCATTTAATATTGAGCATTTCAATATTTTTTAATATATTAAAATATATCATAATTTTGGGGTTTGTAAAAACATCAGCAAGTTGTTCTTGCATTCTGATGAATATTAAAATGATATCTACTTTTTATGTGTGATAATAAAGGATATAGTATCTTATATCTATGTGTTAAACTCAGGATTTATGTGATGTGTTTTTACTAAGAGTTATGTAACTTGTGCTATCACAAAAAATAGTAGTTTTGTTAAAACTCTTTCCAAAGTCAGTGAGTGTGTGTTGTACCCAAAACATCTGAGCATAAAAAATTCAAGCTAATAAATATTCTATTTTATTAGTGCAATGTTCCATTGTGTGTTTATTCTTACAAGATCAATAAACTTAATCCTCTTTATATAAATGAAAAGTTTCTTATATAATTTTTTTATCCTTTTTACATTCTTCAAATTTCGTATCTGAAAAACTTGTTAGTTCAAAATAATTTGCATAAGAATAAAATAGTCCAAGATCCATAGTTACCTTATGGTAAGAAAAAAATCATTTTACATCTTTTATATGGGAGTCTTTTGGATTATATTGATATCTCACTCATAAGCATAGATAAAACAATAAATCTAGCTGACTATCTGTGAGGTATAATAAACTTTCAATCATTATGCTAAAAGTATTTTTGATTAATTGTTTTCAAAGGTTCATCAATATTTAGGCGTTTTTATGTCTCTATATAAGTACTATTATTTTTAGTATTATTGTTTCCAAACTTTTTAAGTAATTATTTAATATACGTTTGTTGAGATATAAAGGATCCTTCTGGGTTTTGAGAAATTTGAAAATCCAGGAAAAACATTATTTCACCCATCACGCTCATTTCAAACTCATATTTCATAAGTTATGAAAAGGAATAAACAAGTTTTATTTTATTTGATCCAAATATGATATCATAGAAAAGAATTTATACAATTATGGTTCCTTTAAAAAAATTAAAAAAAAAGTGTTGGATCCAAAACTCCCTTAACAAAATTATTTTGTAACAAAAATCCTATAAGTCAATCATACAAGGATATTGGATATTTTTAAGTTAATAGAGAGCCTTATCAAGTCTAAAAACATTATCTAGAGTTTTTATATTTTCAAAACTAGGTGGTTGATCTACATAAACTTCCTCATAAACATATATGTTAAGAAAACCACACTTCACATCCATTTGGTAAAGAGTGAAATTTAATAATGTTGTATATGATAGAAGAATACAAATAGATTCAAGTCCAGATATTGGAGCATAAGTTTCTCTTTATTTTATTCCTTATTATTTGTTAGAACTATTTTCAATTTGTATACCTTTATTTATAATAATAATTTCATTTTTATCACATTTATTATGCAAAAACTCACTTTATTCTAATTATAGTTAAATATTTAGGATGTTCAAATAAATTTTGAACATTATTTCTCTTAAACTCATTGAATCCATCTTATATTTATTTTATCCAATCTTCATAAACTAAGGCCTCATTAGAAGTATTCAGTACAAATTATGATAAAAATGAACAATGTCATTGCAAAAAAAATAAGTCCTAGCAGCCATTTATTAGCAGGGGTTCTAATAACCACCATGAAATAAATAATTTGAAAAAAATTATAATATATTAGTGGTTTAATATAATAATAGCTACATTTTTTTATTTTAACATTTATTAGTGGTTTTATTTTAATTAACCATAAATATTTTTAAAAACCCTAATTTTGACCCCCTCCCCCTATCTCCTTCTTCTTCTCCCCGACCCTCCCCCTCCCACTCCCCATGGTGACTCATGACCTCGACCCCCTACTGCCGATAGTGACCACTCTGACCCCGACCCACCTTCAAATGATCATCGTGACCCCGACCCCCCCCCCCCCCACACTGTTAGCTACCGCCATGACCCTGACCATATATGATCCCTTTCAATGAATATTATGACACTGATCCCCCCTTTCGGTGACTACTAGGAAAGTGACCCCCCTTCTGGTGAATTCCAAGAACCCGACCCCCCTTACAGTGATTTTTGTGGCCCATACCCTCCCCATTAGCTACTTTCATGACCTTGACCCCCGTTTCAGTTACTGTCGTGATCCCGACCCCCTACTAGGGACCGTCATGACCCAAACCCCTGTCAGAAACTTCCATGACCCCGACCCCCTACTGGATACTATCATGACCCCAACCCCCTTGTCGAAGACTACTATGACCCAAACCCTCTTTTTGGAGACCATCATGACCCCAAACCTCCTATCGATGACCATTGTGACCTTGACCCCCTGCTCCTCGACGGTGACACCTAAAGGGCTCTCTTCCCATTTTTTGGAGACTATAACCCTCAACATAATTCAATGTTTGATTTATTGAATTTATCTAAGGGTTTTAATTGAATTATATAATTTTATATGTATTTAGTGTTCTTTATTTTTTTAATGTTGGATTGAATCCCTATTATAAAGGGTATCCATGGGTTGGGTTAGGTCGGGTCTGGGGGGATTTTTGACCCAACCCATGAACAAATTGGCTGGGTTGGGTCTGGTCGGGTCACAACAATTTTTCTACTATGATGCTACCTAACCTGATCCGCAGAGGGTCAGGTTGGGTTGGGTTGGACCAGTCAGTTCTAGAAAAAAATATAGTAAATATTAAAAAAAATGTAAAGTTATTGATTAAGTTGAAACTAAAGTAATAACTAAAAATTAATATTTTTGATAAATATAACGTAAATATAATGTAAATATTATGTGGTAAAAAATTGTATAACGTAAATAAAAAATTATATAGCATAAAAATTGTAATGACCCGCCCATTTCTCATTTTCTTGAGATCTCAACGAGTCATTAATGGGCCTCAATCGACATCCACAAGGCGCCAAAGGCTGGAAATAAATGCCGAAGGGTTTCAAAGAAAGTGGAGGATGATTTACCCTTTGAGAAATATCCAACTGAAACATTACTAACAACTACTATAAGATGCATGATAATGAAACAACCAACTCATGCAAAACCAAAAGAGAACTACATTGTTCCACAAACCAAAACATAACCAACACAAATTCATAGTACCAAGAGGAAGACTAACAAAAGACCCAAACAGACCAAAATACACTTCACAGCTCCACACCGAGCTCCATGCTCCATGCACCACCACATCTCCCAAGGATCACCACGAACCACTAGTAATGAGATGCTTTACCTTTACCTGTGTCTCAGAATACACCATCTGCAAAACCACCAAAGTGCCAAAGTAGGGGTGAGTATAAAACTCAATAGGTTTTCCCAAATGACTTCCCTACTCATGAAACTAGGATAAAAGAGTTAGCCAAATTCATATAAAAACAGTTTATATAAAACATTTTCTCAAAAGCAGTTTATAAATAAAGATAAACAAGTTTCCAGAACCATACATACTCAAAAGAATCCAAGAGAAAACTAAACCCATTTCCCAACAAGTTATTTTACCAGAAAAATAACCAAACAAGATTTCAAACCATTTCACAAACATCCCATTTTGGCATACCCAACCATTTCACAAACCCGTGAAATCAACCATGCATGTTTCGTTATGACAGTTCCATACTCATGAGCGGTCTCTCGTCAATCTACCAAGTCCTTACAAGGTAATTATTCACATGTGACATTACACCTTTGACACCGAGCACAAGGTCCTATTTCAACCAAGCCTCGTACAATGAAATATGAACACACACTTCACATTTCCCACAATCATGCTAAAAACCACCCTTTTAATAAAACACCATTTTATGGAAAACCATTTCAATAAAAACCAAGAGTGTTCAAAAAATTCAAACCATTTCAATTAAACTACCTTTTTATTGAAAACCAAATCCATCCAAGTCATTTCAAACTCAATCCATTTCAATAAAAACACCCTTTTTATTGAAAACCCATTTCTCATCAAACCATTTACAATTTCAGAAAATTCATAATTTAAAATCAATATTAAAATTCAAGTAGCCAAATCACTTTTCACAACAATTCACCAAGATTTAACAATCAATTCCATTCAAACAACCAATTTTAAACTAGGCCAATCAATTCTAGAAAGAGGAGTCAAGAGTGAAGCCACCTACCTCAACAAAATAGGCGAAACCAACCAACGGACAAAGAACACCAACAAAACCGAGTTGTAACTCAACAAACCCACCTTAGATCTCTTCCCCTATCAACCACAAGACCAAAACCACCGTTATTTGGCATCCACCCCCTTAGATATACCCACAACGGGTGTAAATCTAAGAAACTGATAGAGAGAGAAAAGTATATCTAAGGAAACAAGACAAGAATGAGACTTACCGCGATCAACTGGATTCTAAACTCTAAGGCAAGCCTCCGGATTTTTCCAAAACGCTAGGTAAGTGCTATCCCACCTTCAATGGAGAGAAATCCCGAGTTAGGACCATTTATGAGAAAAAAAGAGTGGGTTAAATTATAAAATGGATTAGATCCTAAAAAATAGAATCTAAGTTGACTTCTCACATGGTTAGTATGCACAGTTAGACAAACCGTGTGCTAACCGTGCGGTCGTCACTACTTGGGAAGGGGTGCTCCGCATGGCCTCCTCGCACTGTTTTCCCAAACCGTTCACACACCGTGCGGACTCCTCTGTCCAAGGTGACCACACCCTCATGACTTCCACACGGTTTGGAAAACCGTGTGTAGCCTGTGTGTCACCAATATTTTCCCTTTTTACACTTTAAGAGTTCCCAAACTTTCCCCAAACATCTCTCATATGCTTCATGTACTTAAAAAGAATGAAACAAGGGTTACTTACCAGAAACCGGGGGTACTACATTCTCCCCACTATTGGTATTTCCATCCTTGGAAAGTATAAAACAATCGTTTTCCTGAAAGAGTTCTGGACATTGCTCTTTCATTACTTTCTTGCATTCCCAAGTCTATTCTTGAATCTGACCATGCTACCATAAAACCTGCACTAGATCGATACTTTTTCCACGTGAGACTTTATCTTGCCTATCCAAAATCTGCACCAGGATATGTACCAATGAAACATCCGGCTCTAGGTCAATGTGATCCCATTTGATGACACGGTCAAGATCGGGATGATACTTTTTCAACTAAGATACATGGAACACATTATGCACTACACTGAACCATGGTGGTAATGCCAACTAATATGCCACCTCTCCAACCCATTCTTGTATCTCAAAAGGGCCTATATATCGAGGACATAATTTTCCCTGCTTCCCAAAATGATGGTGTCCAAGCCTTGGAGAGATCCTCAAGAAGACATGATCACCCATGGCGAACGAAAACGGTCTTCGACGGTGATTTGCCTAAGATTTATGATGACTCTGAGCCATCTCCAACCTCTTTATAATCAAATGAATATTTTCCATTGTTTCTTGGACAAGGCTCGGCCCAACTAGTGAAGTTTCACCCATTTCCACCCAGCATTGTGCAGAACGACAAGGACACACATAAAATGCTTCAAACGGAGCCATGCGTATCGAGGCTTGATAACTATTGTTGTATGAGAACTCCACTAAGGGTAGATGCTACTCCCATGAGCCACCAAAATCCATTACACCAGCCCACAACATGTATTCCAATGTTTTTATCTTCCTCTCAGATTTCCCATCCGTCTGAGGATGATACACCATGATCATAGTCAACTGAGTCCCAAGGGCATATTGTAAGGATTTCTAGAAATGAGATGTGAACCTCAGATCTCTATCTGAAATGATAGAAACTGGTACACCATGTATCTTTACCACTTCTCGGATATAGATTTTTGAAAGATCTTCCACCGTATGGGATTCACAAATAGTGATAAAATGGTCCGACTTGGTCAAATGATCCACTATCACCCAAATGACATCATGTTTCCGGACCATTCTTGGAAGACCTGTAACAAAAACCATTGCTATTTGATCCCATTTCCACACTGGGATAGGTAAATACTGTAACATAACAGCTGGTCTCTGATGCTCTACTTTAACCTACTGACAAGTTACACATCGCGAGACGAACTCGGCCACCTTCCTTTTCATGTCGGTCCACCAAAATTGTGCCTTTAGCGCCTTATACATATTCTATGTACCCGGATGTACAACCCACCTTGAATGGTGGTAAGCATTAAGGAGTTGTTCATGAGCAGCTAAAGGTTCAACCATCCGATCTTGAAACCACAAAACTGAACTACCATCTAGCTTCCATCCCTCAATGGTCTCCCCACCATTGAGTTCTGAACTCATTGCAACACAGTCTACATCGGATGCATGTGCCTCCTTTAATATCTCCACCAAATCAGGAACAAGCGCAACTGGAAATAAAACTACAACATCACCTCGATCTTCACATTCCACACGCATGTCGGCTAGGACCGACATTAACTGCCACTCATCTGAATCTTCTTTCACCAACTGAGCATACGACTTTCTTCTTAATGCATCGGCCGCCGAATTTCCCTTACCCGGTGTATACATCAAGTCAATAGTCGAACATTTGAAGATACTCCATCCATCTCCTTTTCCTCAGATTCAAATCTTGCTGTGAGAAAATGTGTTTCAAGATTTTTTTATCTGTAAACAGCGTAAATTTCTCACCAAATAGATAATTTATCCATGTTTTCAAATAATGGATGACCACAGCCAACTCCAAATCATGTGTTGGGTAATTTTTCTCATGCACCCTCAACTCCCTTGAGCCATAAGCAACGACATGATCTCCTTGAATGATAACACAACCCAACCCTGTTCTGGAAGCATCACAATACACCACATACCCCTGTCCTGATTCAGGAAAGATCAATATAGGTGCTGATGTAAGGCGAACTTTCAACTCTTGAAAAGATCTCTGACATTCCTCGGTCTATTGAAATACATTTCTCTTCTTTGTGAATGCTGTCATAGGTGAATCTAGTCATGAGAATTCATGGAAAAAGCATCGGTAATAACCAAATAGACCAAGAAAACTTCGTATTTCAAAGGAATTATTCAGTGGTTTCCAAGAAAGAACAGCTTCTATCTTTTCTGGATCCACTGAAACACCTTTCTCAGAAACAACATGCCCCAGAAAGCGTACCGCTTGTATCCAAAAATCGCACTTTGATAATTTGGCATAAAGATGGTCTCTAAAGATTTCCAACACTATTGTGAAGTGTTTCTCATGCTCAACCCTTGTTCTTAAATACACCAATATGTCGTCCACAAAGACCACAATAAAAGAATACAGGTATTGCTGAAATATCTGATTCATCAATGCCATAAAGACTGCTAGTGCATTCTTAAGACGAAAAGGCATGACTACATATTCGTAGTGTCCATATCTGCTTTTGAAGGCTGTCTTCAGAATATCCGCCTTCCGAATTTGCAACTGGTGATATCCTGACTGCAATTCAATTTTAGAGAACCACTGAGCTCCCATCAATTGATCAAATAGGTCATCAATGAGTGGAAGTGGATATCTATTCTTTATCAAAACTTGGATAAGTTTACGATAATCCACACATAGTCGAAGAGTTCCATTTTCCTTCTTCATGAACAAAACCAGTGCTCCCACATAGATGTACTTGGCCGAATGAAAGCCTTGATTTCCAGCTCCTCTAACTGCACTTTCAATTTTCGTAACTCTGTTGGTGCCATCCTATAAGACCAAAGGGAAATATGACTGATCCCCGGAAGGAGATCAATCGTAAACTCCACTTCCCTTAGAGGTGGTAACCCTGAGAAGTTCTTGGGAAAGACATCGAGAAATTGATCCACAATAGCTGGAAAACTATTTTCCTCGATCTCTTTCATTGATTCCAAATACAAAACCTCTAACTGATACGAGATCGTGCCAATAGTTGGTGCCAATCAATCTATTGCACCAGCTTTGCACTCTTCTCCCCTCTAAAGAAATGTCTAACCCCTTTATTCCTCACAAAACTCACCATTCGCGCATAGAAATCGATGTGGGCCTTACACGTCGCCAACTAATCCATTTCAAGAATTATGTCATAATCATCCATCTCAAGAACTGAGAAATCCCACATCAATTCAATGTCGGGCACAAATAAGCAACACTATCGACATAGGAAGGCTGGACACTCTCTTTGACCCAGAGGAGTTAGTAGGTTCAAAAGAGAAGACATCATTTCTACGTGTAAATCCAATAGATCAATGATATGAGAAGCAAGAAAATAATGGGGAGCACCTGCATCAAACAAAGCTTGCCACAACATGGGAATTAAATGAACCGCACCTTACACTTTGGAGGGTCCTGAATAATCATCCTCTATAACTTGCTCAGTTCCAAGAAGATGCATGCTTTCTATGCTCTGATCTTTATTTTCCTGCTGACACTTCTCTTTCTGAAGAGTGTCACGAACACCCGACCTCAGAGCATTATGGCAATAGCGCTGAAGGTGTCCCATCTTGTTACAATTATGACACTCTTGAGGTTGTGCCTTACAATCCATCTTGATGTGGCTCATAGATCCACACTCGAAACATCTTGGCTTACTCTAGGGTATCGGAAGAAGTTTTAGAAATCTTGTGGTCTGATTATGATGTGTTCTTCCTCCTTGAGATAAGTTGTCTGATTCCCTCTTGCTCTTAGTGTTAGAGTTCTCATCTCCTCTAGTGAAGATAACCATACTTCCTCCACTTGGATTTTCCGTAGTGACAGATATCATAAACAAGGTATCCGATTGAAGTCACAACTCAACAGTTTTAAAAGCCTGAGCGATGCTTTGGACCAACTGTTGGTTCACCTGTGGTTCAGGTGTAACCACATTCTCACTGGCCTCTTTCAAAAAACTTCGTCAATCTCACTCTCTAGCAACTGTTGTCATAGAATTTCAAATTCTATCACATAAAATATCACAAAATTGTTTTCTAACCATAAAGTTTTTTCACATGTTTAACCATTTTCGAAAACATTCACATGATTTTTGAAAACCAACCCATTTTCAAAATACACCAAATATCTGCTTTTCAAAAAACACCAAATATCCGCTTTTCAAAATCTTTCACTTGAAAATAATTTTCTACATTTTTTTCAAACATTTACACCTTTCACAAAATTCTTACTCATTCCTCGCACTGAGATATGAAATCCTAGTGGGAATTCATTCCTCTAGAATGTATGTCATGCTCCTCACATTGGCTAAACCCATGACAATGAGATTTCCAACATCATAGAAGTGTATCCAAAACACTTATGTACCCAACTCCCTGGTATCTTGAAGTTCAGCATAAACGGGTTAGCTACATCCTTTTATGCTATACATTCCAAGTTCTAACAATCCTACTCCTGTCTAAGATTTCAACCCAAGGAATATACAAGAAGAAATTTCAACTCCAAGACCAAGAACATCGATGACCACTTGTTAGGAAAGGACCGAACAAGCTGATACCATTCGTAATGACCCGCCGATTTCTCATTTTCTTGAGAGATCAATGATTCATTATTGGGCCTTAAGAGACATCTTGAAGATGCCAAATTCTAGAAATAAATGCTGAAGGGTTTCAAAGAAATTGGGGGATTATTTACCCTTTCAGAAATAACCAACCAAAACTTTACTAATAACTACTATAGGATGCATGATAATGAAAAAACCAACTCATGCAAATCCAAAAGAGAACTATATTATTGCAAAAACCAAAACATAACCAACACAAAATCAGTGTACCAAAAGGAATCCTAACAAAAGACCCAAATAGACCAAAATACACTCCATGCCTCCACACCGAGCTCCATGCTCTAAGTACCACCACATCTCCCAAGCATCACCAGGAACCACTAGTAATGAGATGCTTTACCTTTACCACTGTCTCAGAATACACCATCTGCAAAAGCACCAAAGTTACAAAGCAGGGGTGAGTATAAAACTCAATAGGTTTTCCCCAATTACTTCCCTACTCATGCCACTAGGATAGAAGAGTTAGCCACATTCATATAAAAATAGTTTATATAAAACATTTTCTCAAAAGCAGTTTATAACTAAAGTTAAACAAGTTTCCAGAACCATACATACTCAAAAGAATCCAAGTGTAAACGAAACCCATTTCCCAACAAGTTATTTTTCCAGAAAAATAAACAAACAATATTTCGAACCATTTCACAAACATACCATTTTGGCATACCCAACCATTTCACAAACCCGTGAAATCAACCATGCATGTTTTGTTATGACAGTTCCATACTCATGAGCGGTCTCTCATTGATCTACCTAGTCGTTACAAGGTAATTATTCCCATGTGCCATTACACCTTTAACACCAGCACAAGGTCCTATTTCAACCAAGCCTTGTACATACAGTTACCATGTTCCATTACACCTTTGGCACCAAGCACAAGGTCCTATTTCAACCAAGCCTCGTACAATGCAATATGAACACACACTTCACATTTTCTACAATCATGCCAAAAACCACCCTTTCAATAAAACACCCTTTTATTGAAAACCATTTCTGTCAAAACCAAGAGTGTTTAACCAATTCAAACCATTTCAATAAAAACACCATTTTTATTGAAAACCCATTTCTCATCAAACCATTTACAATTTTAGTAAATTCATTATTTAAAATAAACATTAAAATTCAAGTAGCCAAATCACTTTGCAAAAAAAGTCACAAAGATTTCACAATCAATTCCATTCAAATAACCAATTTGAAAATAGGCCAATCAATTCTAGAAATATGAGTCAAGAGTGAAGCCACCTGCCTCCACAAAATAGGCGAAACCAACCAACAGATGAAGAACACCAACAAAACCGAGTTGCAACTCAACAAACCCAAATTAGATCTCTTCCCATATCAACAAAAAGACAAAAACCCCCATTATTTGGCATCCAACCCATTAGATCTACCCACAACGTGTGTAGATATAAGAAACCGATAGAGAGAGCGAAGCGGATGTAAGGAAACAAGACCAGAACAAGACTTACCGCAATCAACCAACTTCTAAACTCCAAGGAAAGCCTTTGGATTGCTCCAAAACACTAGGTAAGTGCTCTCCCACCTTCACTGGAGAGAAATACAGAGTTAGGGATGTTTATGAGAAAAAATCTGTGGGTTAAATGATAAAACAGATTAGATCTTAAAAAGTAGGATCTAAGTTGACTTCACGCATGGTTAGTCTGCCCGGTTAGACAAAATGTACGCTAACCATGCGGTCGTCACTGATTGGGAAGGGGTGCTCCGCATGGCCTCTCCTCGCACGGTTTTTCCAAACCGTGCACACACCATGCAGACTTTTCTGTCCAAGGTGACCACACCCGCACGGCTTCCTCACGGTTTGGAAAACCGTGCGTAGCCTGTGCGTCACCACTCTTTTCCCTTTTTACACTTTAATAGTTCCCAAACTTTCCCCAACCATCTCTCATATGCCTCATGTACTTAAAAAGCATGAAACAAGGGTTACTTACCAGAAACTGTGGGTACTACAAAAATAAATTTATATTTAGGTTATATAACATTATATTTTGATAAATAAAATGTTATATATTGTAAATACAACATTGTATAATGTGAATATAATTTTATATAATTTTAATATAAAGTTATATAACATAAATATAACATAAATATAATGTAAATATAATGTAAATAAAATGCTATATTTATTTTATATGAGCTTATTATAAATTGTTAATTATTATTAATTATTAGTAGTTAAATTTTTTTATTTGCTATAATTTTTTTTATTTATTATAAATTATCAGAAATTATTTCTAACTAATTATCAAATATTAGTAATTTTTACTAATTATTTATCAATAAATATTAATTTTTATTAGAAATTATTTCTTCCTTGCGTCGTGTGACGTTTTCACGGTTGTACCCAATTTTAATATTAATTTTTATTTCCAGGATGCTCTGCCATCTCAACAAGAAACGACTTCATCCCGGTTGGGGCTTTACCTCTGGGGAGTGACCCATTCTTGGGGATGAGGGTTTTCTTGTTTGGAGGGATCAAAAATGACGCACATGGTAATTCTTTTTTTAAAAAGGAAATATTAATTTTTATTTATTTTTTATTTTTTATATACATATGCTTAGGTTGGTTGGGTTAGGTTGGGTAATAATTTTTCAAACCTATGATTTAACCCAACCCAACCATACCATACCCCACATGTAATCCGACCCAACCTAACCCAACCCGTTTGAGGCAGGTTGGGTCAATTAGGTTGGGTTTGGTTTAGACACCACTAATTTTTTTTTTGAATTTCTATTATGTCGAATAAATACCCCATCCTGTCCAATAATAATGTTGGGTGATGTTTAATTTTGATTGTTCTTTTTTTATTAAACATTTATATATTTATATCTAAATTTATAGATAGAAGAATGAGAATCTAAAATCTATGGATAATAGTTGGATTAATTTACCTCAAAGCACGCCTCGGTATGCAAAGAGTTTGGAAGAATATTTAAATTATGAAATTGAAAACTGATCAGTGGATAGTGAAAAAAAATATTTGTGTCCTGATTGTAAATTCAAGTGATGGCTGAATATAAAAAAGTACACGAGAATTTGTTATTGAAATAGTTTCTTGAACAATATATATGTTGCATTTTTCTTGGTGAATAAAATGTTATGAAATTTCAAAATAATGAAAATAATGTCAATGAAACACAAAGTGACCCACTCGAGGAGAATTCAGTTCAAAATTTGTTAAACGATGTAATTGGATTTGCATGATACAATGTACAAGATTTTAATAGATAAAAAAACCTTCAGTTGATCTTGAGTGGGTTAATCTTTCCCAGAACAACAGTGAGTGAATTTTATTTTTATATATGAGTTAAATACAGATATCAATAATTATATGAAGGGTGTGCCAAGTATTCGAAGTTATCTAATTTACTTAAGTTGTATCATTTCAACTGTTTATGTAAAATTTTTGAAAAATAAATTTCCATGATTTTAGAGTCACTTAATGATTCATTTAGTTGATATAAGATCCCTAAATAATTATATTAGATGAATGAAGTCCTAAAAAACTAGGACGTGATTATAAAAAGATACATGCATACCTTAATGATATTATGCTTTACTAGGGAGAAGAGTTAGATAAATAAGAATGCATAGGATTCCATACAAGTAGATAGAATTAATTAAACCAAAATTATAGTATAAATTAATGAAACCCCAGGAAGAAATAGAAGAAGAAAACTCCTGAAAAGTTATTTCATTACATTCCACCTATAAAACCATGCTTGCAAAGATTATCCATGTCTTCTAAGACAACATAAAACATAAAGTGTAATTTTTAGGATAGTAATGATGGATTTGTGATACATCCAAAATATTCAACATCAGGGAAGATGTTTTATCCATTATATCTATATTTTTTGGGTCCAAGTAAAATACATTTAAGATTGGATTCTAATGATTTTAACCTTTTTAGTACTTTAAGTTCTAATTATTACATTTGGCCAATTTTTTTGATCTCCTATAATCTACCTCCATGGATGTGTTTGAATAAGAATTATTTCATTATTTTGATTATTATTCTTGGAAATAAAATTAATCTAAATTAAATTGATGTATACCTTCAACCTATTATCAAATAATTGCAAGAATTATAGGATGATGGAATGGAAACATATAATGCTTCACAAAGAAAACTATTCAAAATTCATGATCCTTTAATGTGGATAATTAGTGACTTTCTTGGACTAGAAAATTAATCTGGTTGGAATACTCATACTGATTTGTATTGTCCAATTTTTAATTTTTATTTTGACCCTAAAAGATTACCTCATAGAAAAAAATTATGTTTTATGTATCATCATTGATTTCTTGATGCTTTGATTAAATTCAATTTTAAAAAGATAGAATTCAATGGAGATACTGAATAGAGAAATCTAATGAGCGTGTTATATTGTTCAAAAATATTGGAAAAATTAATGAATGTCACTAAAGAATTTGGAAAATGTAACTAGTTTAAAGATGAGGTAAAGGGGAATGAGGTACAGTATCTGAAGCAGCTGGAACACAAAAATGGAAGAAAAGGAGTATATTTTTTAAAATCATTTATTAAGAGTTTAATTTGATATGCCGTAATATTGACATAAAGTGTATTGAGAATAACATCTATGACAATGTAATTTTTACATTTCTTAATAAGCAGAGTAAACCAAAGGATCACCTTAATGCTCATAATGATTTGGTGTCAATGAATATGAAGCATGATTTGTGGGAAAATGAGAATGGAAACTATCATTCAGCTATTTTTACAATGAAAAAACATAAGAAGTACATATTCCTTAAAACTTTAGATAATATAAAAGTATCATATAAATATTTAAGTAACATTTCAAGGTGAGTTGACTTTAAACATAAAATGTTGCATAGATTAAAAATTCATAACTCTTATATTCTAATAGAGTAGTTATTACTGTCAGAATTTCTTAATATGTTACCTGAAAAATTAACTATGGTTTAAGTTGAGTTTTGTACCTTATATAGAGATCTTTGTGGAAAAACTCTAAATAAAACTAAGCTTGATAAAATTCAACAAAATTAGATGGAAGTTTTCTAAATGACACTACCAAAGATGTTGGAGTAAGTACTTTTCCTTAATATTTCAAGTTATTTTGTTACAATAAAAACATAATAGTGAAAAATATATTACAAACACAAACAATCCTCAAACCCAATTAAATAGGTCTTGCTACATAGATCAAAAAATTTCAATTTTGTGGCATTTGATACATCTAATTTCTCCCAATTAATTGGGTTTAAGTATAGTTTGTTGTTATAATATGTTTTTCAATATTATGTTTTTATAGTAAAGAAATAATAATAAATAGTAATTGAAATTTTATTAATTAGATGATATTATTAAGTTCTTATATTTTAACAAATAATTATTAATATTTTTTTATTAACATGTTAAAATTCAAGAAGTTTGGGATGAGAACCCTTCAAAATTATCATCGATTTTCTTGAACATTGTTGTTGTAATCGTTTTAGGGAAGGAGTATCCAATACATATATGGGGGATGGAATCTAAGCATACTCCATTCGTTGTCCTATGGTAAGGCATCAACATTAATTTCTATTACACCCAATGGGGGATCGATTAGTGTTGTTGATCAGGAATCACAAATAAAATTTACAAGGTTGAAAAAAAGTGAAAGCACCATTATCTTATAGGAAAACACTGGAGAAATGATGGTTGGTAATGGAAAATACTATTTTTTTCTATATTTCATAAGATAATTGGAAAGGTCCCCAAGGAAATTTCTAGCCTTATAGCTCATCGTATTGAGGTAAATTCTAAATTTCATATATAATTCACACATTTTCAAAGAAAACATAAAAATTATATAAATAAAACTAAAATAATACATTTATTTTAAAAAAACACACTTTGAGTCATACTGACTACATATTATACCATATTGATTTTTATTTTATTCCAACATGTTAGAAATTAATTATATATAATTATCCTTAATTTTAAAAACAATTTGAGTTCGTTTTCTCAGTTTTGACTTAGTAAATAGTTTTTAAAGGCACCAATGCCTTTAAAAACATGTGTTATGGGGTCAAAATTTGGAAAAGGTTATTGGATTTCAATTATATTAGAGGACAATGATTTGGTATTTATTTTTGAAATTTAGGAATTAAAGTTATATCATTCTAAGTTAAAGTTTTTCCAAGATTCTCACAAAGGTGTTTTTATTGTTTTAAAACACAAAACCATGTGTGTGATGGTCCAAACCAGATAAAATGATCTAATATTGATGTGAAATTATGGTTTAACTATTGTTAAATTATTTTTGATGTGTACGCTTGGAAAACATGTCAATCCGACTTGCAGTATAGTTGGAATACCTCGGTAAATATTTTTTAAAGGTACCAATGCCTTTAAAAACAGGTGTCAGAGGTTCAAAACTAGAAAAATGATGTTGTATTTCTATGAAATTAGAGGAAAAAAATATGGATTTATTTTTGAAATGTAGAAACCAAAAGTATTTCTTTCTAAGTTACGATTTTCCAAGGATGCTCGTAAACATGTTTTTAGTGTTTTAAAACACTAAAATGCGGGTTTAATGGTTCAAACCATATAAAATGACCTCATATTGATGTTAAGTTTTGGGAATACCAATGTTGGATTATTTTTTGGTGTATTCATAGACAAAAGGACAAACCAACATGTGGTGTGGTCGGAATAACTCAGTAAACAATTTTTAAATGTACTAAAGCCTTTAAAAATGTGTGTTAGGTGTCAAAATTAGGAAAACAATGTCAAGTTACCATGAAATTAGAGGAAAAATAACTTGTATTTATTTTTTACGTTTATAAAGCAATCATAAATTGTTATTAGTTACGTTTTCCCCGGGATGCCCATAAATGCTTATGTAGAGTTTTGAAACACTAAAACATGCATGTGACTTTCTAAACCAAAGAAAACAATCTTTAATTAATTAGAAATCATGTAAAACCCACATTTGGGTTATTTTTTACATGTATTCATAGAAAAAACATCAATCTGATATGTAGTATGGTCGGAATGTCTTGGTAAATAGTTTGTAGATGTACTAAATCCTTTAAAAATGTATGTCATGGGGTAAAGACTAGAAAAATGATATTTTGTTTCCATAAATTTAAATAATAATGACCATATATTGATTTTTGAATTGTAGTAATTGATAGAATGTCATTTCGAGTTATAATTCTCTTGGGATGCCCATAGACGCATTTTTTCTATTTTAAAACACTAAAACGTGTGTGTAATGGTGGTAACCATAATAAATGACCTCATATTGACATAAAATCATGGTAAAACCATTTTTGAATTATTGTTTATGTGTATTACTAGACAACATGTCAATATATCACATATTAGGGCTAGGATGTCT
Source organism: Viscum album (assembly GCA_963277665.1). Taxonomy (NCBI): domain Eukaryota; kingdom Viridiplantae; phylum Streptophyta; class Magnoliopsida; order Santalales; family Viscaceae; genus Viscum; species Viscum album. Next base: position 1,593,068,169 of record OY728132.1, read on the forward strand.
CAGTAAATAGTTTTATAAAGTTATTAAAGCCTTTAAAAATGTGTGTTAGGGAGTCAAAATTAAGAAAATGATGTCATATTAACATGAAATCATAGGATAATTGTAGTGTATTTATTTTTGAAATGTATAAATCTATGAAAAGTAATTTTGAGAACTGTTTTTCTTATGATACTCATAAATGTGTTTTTAGTGTTTTAAAACACGGAAACGTGTTTATAACGGTCCAAATCATAGAAAATGACCTCACATTGACATTAAATCATTATAAAAACACCTTTTAATTCTTGATGACATGTACATATTGAAAAAATTTCAATCTGATTTGTGGTGTGGTCGAAATGGATTGGTAAATAGTTTTTAAAGGTGTCTAAACCTTTAAAAACATGTGTTATGGGGTGAAGACTATAGGATCATCATCAGATTACCATAAAATCATAGTAAAATGACTACATATTGATTATTAAAATGTATTAACCAACAAAACAACATTCGAAGTTTTGTTTTTTTATGGATGCATGTAAACTTGTTTTTTGTGTTTTAAAACACATAAATATGCATGTAAAGGTAAAAATAATAAAAAAACCTCAGATTGATGTGAAATCATGGGATAACGGCTATTAAGGTTTTTTTAACATGTACGCATAGAAAAACATCAATCTTATGTTAAGTATGGTCGAAATGACTTTGAAAATAGTTTTTAATGGTACTAATGCCTTTAAAAACACGTGTCTGCGGTCAAAACTAGGAAAATGAAATTCTATTACAATGAAATCATCGGAAACCAACTGTATATTGATTTGTAAAATATAGTAATTGGAGGCACATCATTTCAAGTTATGTTTTTCAGGGATTCCTATAAACTTGTTTTTAGTGTTTTAAAATAATAAAACATATGTGTAATAGTAAAAACCATAGAAAATGACATCATGTTAACAGAAAATGATGGTGAATTTTTTTTGAGTTATTTTTTATGGGTAATCCCAAACATCACATCAATCTAACATATGGTGTGGCTTAAATGACTTCATAAATAGTTTTTAAAGCTACCAAAGGCTTTAAAAACATATGTGAGGGGGTCAAAACAAGGAAAATGATGTCAAATTGACATGAAATCATGGTATAATGGCCATATATTGGTTTTTGAAATGTAGTAACTAATAACAATTGATTTCAAACTATGGTTTTCCCATGATTCCCATAAATATGATTTAGTGTTCAAAAACACATAAACATTTGTGTAACAATCAAAATCCAAGAAAACGACATCATATTGATGTTAAAAAATGGTAAAACCACCTTTGAGTTATTTTTTAAGTGCTCATGAAAAAAACACATTGATCCCATGTACGGTGTGGTTGGAATGGCTTGGTAAATAGTTTTTAAAGGTACTAATGCCTTTAAAAACGTGTGGAGGGGGTCAAAACCAGGAAAAAATCATTGTATTTTCATGAAATCAGATGAAAATAGTATTATATTGATTTTTAAAATATATTAACTAAGATCATGTCATTCTAAGTTATAATTTTCTGGAGATTCCTGTAAATGTGTTTTTAGTATTTTAAAACACTAAAACATGCATGTAAAAGTAAAAACCATAGAAAAAGGTCACATATTGACATGAAATCATGGTAAAACCATGGATGAGTTATTTTTTAAATATAGGAAATATTTTTATATCAATGACTTTAAAAAAATTATTAAGTAAATTTCAGCCACACCGCACGTCGATTTTAAAAAAAATATAATGTCATATACTTATCCATTTTCAGTTTCAAGTGTTAAAACATATCTTAAATATATAAAATAATGTTTTTAAGGGTTTTTCATGATATATTATTTGTTTTATGTCAAAATTTATTTTTTTATTAACAAAATCAAAAAATTTATGTGCATCATTCTGAATATATTCTGTGTATTTTGTATTTCTCGTTTCTTTTCTTTAAGGGTTGGTTTATATTGTAGGTGACTGAGGATGGTAGTAGGTAAGAGGTTGACCGATATGATCCATAAAATTCTTCTAAAGGAAATTTTTATGGTTCTTATTTTCTATGGTATGTTTAAATTTAATCAATGATTCTATTGTAATTCTAATTTATTATGTTTATTTTTAATTTCTTTCTTCTTTTTTGTTACATTTGATGAGGTGATGCGGTCATTTTTAGTTGATGAGATGATGTGGGGGCAGACAGATATAGCAGAAGTCATGGGGTGAATGTCTATTGGGAAAGTGTTTTTTTGTACATATTTTATATGTATATATTGATGACTGTGGTATGGGTTGATTGAGGATATAAGTTGACTGAGGTTATGGTGACTGAAGTTATATTGAATAGGTTTATGATGATTATAGATGTATGTATATATTACTATAGATGTATGATGTACAATGTATGTATGATGGGTTTATTATGCATTTATGTTCTATTATATTACATGATGTAGTTTTTATAATTATATTTTTTTAATAAATATTTAAAAAAATATAAATTTCAAGTGAAATATTAATAGATATTTTTTAAAAATGCTGCTAAATAAATTAATAAAATTTTTAATTAGAGGTAATTACTATTAAAAATCATTAAATATAAAAACTGCTAAATATTTTAGCGATGGTTAGGTTTATATTATCTATTTTAATTCTGATTATTTCTTTAAAAAAATACACCGCTAAATAAAATCAAAACCACCACTAAATGCTCTAAAGACGACACATACACAAACCACCACTAAATAAAAACAGCCACCATGAAATGAATGTCGACATTATAATATATTATAGTTTTAGCATCCAATTATAAATGATTTGGCGATGGTTTAAACCACCACCTGTCGAAGAAAAAACCACCACTAATTTCTGATTCTTTTGGAGTGTGTTCCCATTAATTTATTATGGAGATTCTATTTTTGACCTATTAAACTACATCTCAAATGATATTATCACTAGGATGGTTTCTAATGATAGTCTGAAATTTTGGATTTTTAAAACTATGTAATTAAAAAATAGGTTGAATTTATTCTTGATTTATAACTTCAGAAAAGGTTTCTTTCGTTGTTCTCTCTTATGAAGAGTTTTCTGACATGGGTTGAAAATTTGTTTTAGTAAAATTATTTGAATATTTGGTTTAAGGTTGTTATAAAATAAAAGGATCAGTTTTATAAAATTTAACATGAACTATTTCTTTAATAGTAATTTTATTTTTATTAAAAACTCTATAAGACTCACTAGTTGTAGAATAGCCTATAAAAATTCCTTCATCAAATATTGGATAAAATGTATTTAAATTATTTTTAGTCATAATAATGAATACTTTATATCCAAAAACATTGAAGTAATAATTTTCTGTATTTCTTCTAGTCCACAAATCTTAATTGTTTTTAATAAAAAATATTCTAAGTAAAAATTGATTCATAGTATAGTAGACAGTACTAATTACTTCATCCCAAAAAAAGTTTATCAATTTAGTATTCACTCAACATGGTTCTATTTATCTCATTAATAACTCTATTTCTTATTTCAATTACACCATTTTTATAAGGTTTTCTCATTGCTGAAAAGTTATGTATTATAACTTTTTTAATACGAAAAAGTTTTAAAATAAAAATTCAAAAATTCTTTACTATGGTCACTTTGAATATTTAACAAATGTATACTTTTATCATTTCTAATACTAGCTACAAAAATTTTAAAATAGAAAAATACTTGTGACATTTTTCTAGAAAATAGACCCCCGTATATCTACTATAGTCATCAACTAAAACATATACACTGTATTTTCTATAAATACATCCAGTTTGTGTTGAACCAAATAAATATGTGTGCACTAAATATAAATCATCATAAGTTGAAAATTCAATAGTATATTTAATACTTGAATTATGTTATTTTCTAAATTGAAAAAGATATTAAACTTTTAGGGAATTAAACTTAAGATATGGTAAATATGTAATTAGTCCTTTCTTAGAAATTTTGGCTAATGTTATAAAATTAGAGTGTCCTAACCATCTATTCCATATCCAAGAGTGATCCTTCAATGCTCAAAGGAATGATAGATCTTTGATGAAAATGTCTTTTATGTTAAATGTGTATATATTCACATGAATATTAGTATAAAGAAAAAATTTACCTTCTAAACATTAAATAGTATATTTATCATTCCTACAGTTCACAAGGTTTCCTTCATCACATAATCGAGTTATGATAATGATGTTTTTCATAAGTCTTATAAAAAATTAAACATTTGAAACTAATGGGTTTCTAAGAAGAACAAAATTACCTATACTATATATATATCCTTAAGGATGCGCCCGTAAGGGGCTATCTCTCTAGGTTTCCCTCTCGCCGCCACATGCTCCTCCGCGGTGGAGGGCGCGACGCTCCTTCTCGATCTCGGTGGGATGGTGGAGGTTTCCTTCTACTGGCTTGCGTTTTGGGGTTCCTTGCTGGCTGTAGAGATGCACTAAGGATGGCGGTGGTTTTGGGTTCAGATCTGCGGGTGTAAGACCGGTCTTCGTCGACGACATACTCTCCGGAGCGTCTTTGGTTCTGTTCTATGCAGCTCGCTGTCATCCTCTGGGGTGTTTCTCAGAGTTTGAGGTCTACGCTCATGCGTCGGTGTTTTGGGGGCTCCGACTCTTCTCAGGTGAGTGAGGGGGGGCTCTGTTTCATCTGATGTGGTCGATATAGTCGGTGGTGACGGGGTTCCCGTTTTAGGGTTTTGTCTTTTCCCTACTGGATTTGAGGTTCTTCACTCTGTGTGGCGGTGTGGTTGTTTGGTTTGCGTGGTTTTTTTTTGTGGTTTTGCAAATGGATGATTTTCTGAGTGATGATGGCGTTGAAGACGGTGTCAGATTGGTTTTTTCCGGCGACCGGTGGGATGTTGGGAAGGTGATGACGGCGGTGACGACGGTGAGGTGCTCTAGTGATGGTGCTTCGGCGACGACAGTGAGGTGCCCCGGCGACGATGATAGTGGTAGTTCCGAGATACTGCTGATGATGGTGACTGGTTGGTGACGGGATGGGGATTTCGACATCGACTTGATCTGCAGTGGGTGACGATTTCCACGCTCGCGTCTCGAGGTGGCTCTTGGAAATGATGAAGGGGGACACGCGGTCAGGAAAAATGGAAATCAATTTGGGTTTTGTGAATTTTAATTTTTTCGTTCTGGTGTTGGCGGGATGTAGAGGCATGGAAAGGTGTGCGGTGATGGCATGCTGATCGAGGACAGCTGGATGGTTTTTTGAGTTTGAAATGTGAAAGTTGTTTTGAAATGTATGGCGTGGGGATGTTTTGTAATGGGTACCGGCAACCCTTAAACCAGTTTTCTTTCTCTTTTTAATAAATGGTCAGAGGGTATCCTCTGACGGCTTTTCTGGTATATATCCTTAAGAATTATAACCAAAAGTAAATTACCAAGTTTTACTTTGATAATATTCTAAAATAATTGCTCATTTCTAGTCATTTGATTGGAACTCCCACTATACACGTACCAAATATTATTATAATTAGAACCTTTATTATTTCCATAAAGGTAAGAAAAATAAGATCCTAGAAACCAAACTTCCTTGGTTGTGACATTGTTAGAAAATAAAACTATAGGGATCCACATCTCTCTGAATTTCCTATATACTATATCTACCAATTCATTATAAATATAATATTTATGAAAAAGAAAAATATTTTATTTTATTTAAATAAAACGTTTTTTGCTAGTTTCTACCACTTTGACATTTTGTAAAAAAGGGGTAACTTTTAGGAACAAAGTAGTTACTTTGAAAATGAGGTTTAGATTTTGTAAAACCTATTCCAAAAGTATTTTTATGATTTCTCATCTGTATTTACATGTTATCAAAATTTTCATTCCTAAAAGTAAAATTTGATAGTAGATTTTTCTCACTCAAAATATGAGAATTTAGTTTTACAAAGGTATCTTTATTATCAATAGATAAGGTAGAACTATATTTATTATCTAATTATTTAGTAATATTTGAAATCTAAATGAAAATATTTTAAATTATTGAATTTTATTTAATAAGTTTTTCTGTAAAATCTTCATAGTTTTTAGACACATTATTATTTTATCTTTTTAAAAAATTTGAAAATTTGGAAACTTCCTCCAAACTTTGTAAAGTATTATATTTATAAATTGAAGTTTCTTTCTGTTCTTCCAAAAATGTAGAATAATTTTCTTCATTAGAATCAGGGTAATAATAATTTAAAGTAAAACTGGTTAAGGATTCATTAGATAACTTATCCATAAATCATTGATTAATAATTGGAATTTCATCATATAATCCCATAATATTCTAACAATCACAACTGTTATCTGAAGAGTTTTATGAGGAACTGACTCCATTGATATAACTCCATGTGTCTACAGCTTTTATAATTTTTTCCCTTTATATTTATATAAATTCTTATAATTTACATCTTTCTTATAACTATTCTTCAATATAAGTCAATCAGATCTACCGTGACCATGTTTTTTTCATTCATAACAAATCATTTCAGAAGTGTCGTTATTTTCACTTTTACATTTAGTGCTATTATTGTACTTATATCTAAAATATTTCTTTTAAACAATCTTTTTCATCTTTTTTGTAAGAATTTCAAGATAATTCTCACTTTACTCAGAAGAAATTTTTTCTGTCTAAACTTTTACTTTCTTCTTTCTAAAATATTTAGTAACTTTATCAGTAGATCTATCTTTATTAGAAATATTTGAAGTAGAAGAAAAATAATCTCTATTAATTTTCTTATATTTTTAAGCATCTCTTTTCAATCTTCCCTCATACTATATGATATTTCCAATGAGATCATCTAAACTAAGCTTTGTAAGATGTTTGGTATCATAGAATTTTGTTCTTTTAGATTACCATTAAATATATATTAGTTTCTTGAGGGTACAATTACAATTAAATACACACACACCTCACATTCATAGGCCATAAAGGTTGGTTATATCCCCCCAAGGGACAACCTACCCATCAAGACCCTTTATTTATATATTATATAGGCAAAAAAACCCTTATTACATGGCCTAAAACCCCCCACCCCAATACATGGATTGGAAAACCAATAAAATTTTTCACTAAGTCCAAGTTATATATAGTCTTGTAGGCTCAATTCCACCATTTTATTATGAGACCAAGAATCACATGCATCTAAATCATTGGATAATCCATCTATTAGCTGGATCACCTCCCCCATAGGGACCCAAATGTATACCTAATATACCATGTATCATCACCACAATGCACTAGAATTCTCATCTACCTTTGTTTCATGTCCCCACTTGATTGTCATCAAAATTCCCCTGACCGCTAAAGCCATAGGCCCTAGGGACTTCCTTTATTTTACTTTATGTAAACAGTTGAATGCAACCCCACTTAGTTTTGGAAACCCACCTACACCGGTAGGAATGGAACAATCAATGACCCCATCATTATCATCTTCCCACGATCAGCAGGGCCCATATTACTGAGTCAACTATAACAGTACTCTCTATTTCCCACCAGAGACCGCTACCTCACACCATGATCTGGAAAATGTGTTCAAATATACACACAATTCAATGTGGTTACTTGGTCAATCACATAATTTTGTCAATAGACCCCCTAGAATGGGGATGTGCTTGAGATTTTATCTTGTGACATCATGCCACTGGTATAAAATCAAAATACTTATAATCAATAAAGTATTTATCTTTAAGATATTGGAGTACTATTAATAATAATAATAGATATTTTATTTATTTTAGCTATTTATTCTCCTGGTAGAAAATAAAAAGCTCTATAATCAGCTATAAATATTTCTCTTTAGTTTCGACAACTTTGGTTTTTTTAAAATCTGTAACTTCTAATTTCTTATAAATGTTATTCATATTTTCATAGTAATAAATCTATCTATAGATGTTTCTTTCCATAGAACAAATTAGAGTATTTTTTACTTGATAATTAAGTTGATATCCCAAGTTTTATTATCTCATAAAAGTAGTCACTTCTTTCTTAGAAATTTTTTAATATCTAATCAGCATATTAATGTTTTCAAATATAGTTTTTATAACAAAGGTATTCATTTTTTCACTACAGTATTTGTAATCAACACAATAAAAAATTAGTGGTCTTCTTAGACTCAAGTTCTCCAATGTCCTAATGAAAAAAAATTCCATCATATAAAATAAATATGCACATTTATACAAATGATTTTAGTATAAAAATTTATTAAAAATATAAACCTACATTGATATAAAATATAATAGTTTATAAAAATTTTAAACTAGAAAATATAGTAGTAGAAACTGCTCCAATACCAAATGTAGAATCATAAGAGTATAAAAATGGCTATAAGATGGGGTTGACTGGTATTTTATAAAATAAAACTCACAATTTAATTCACCTATTTATAAAGGTATTTCAAAAAAATATACTCTCTGATATATAAGAATGAAATTATGAAAACTTTGTTATTGATGCATTAAAAATAGAGTTAAGGAAAAGTTTATAACATATAGAATAAACTTCCTATAATTCATGAATGGTTGAAAATATATAAAAACTTGTAGTCAATAAGATTAAAATGGTAAAGAAAACTATAAAGGGTGTAATAAAAATCTATAAATACTTTCCTAATAAATTTACCACACTTTAACATTCAGTGTGATGGGAGTTTTAATAAAACTCAAGATATCCATAATATATCACCCTATCATTGGGTATTCCTTGCACACAAGGAAGTACTCGATCAGTAGATTAGACAATAATAATTTTTCCCTATCCCTTGAAACCCTCGATCAGAAAGATTAGAAAAATATCTATCTCTCAAAACCCTGACATCCCATAATCATAATGATAGGACACACGTCTATTAAAATCATAGAAGTTCTTAAGGAATTTACAATAAGAACTCACATGGATTCCTTAAGATAAAAAACCTATACATATTATAATAAACTGTTATCTATGTGGATAGATGTTACAAACTCTTCATTGAAACTTTGGATTGTATATGATGTAAAATATTTCTCCTCCTTGAATGCATATTTTATTTGTAGGTATATATCCAATGATCATATTTTTAATTCTTCATTGTTGATTGTAATAATATTGAATGAGATCATTCTTCATTTTAAAGGTTCATCGCAACTTATTCTAATGTCCATCTTGGTAGCACCATTACAGTGATTTGGAACTATATTTGTTAAAATTGATTTTCTTCATCTTCAAGAATGGAACTATTCTTCTGATACATTTTATAAAGATTCATTTGGAAAGAATTTCTACCATTTTGCTGTGAATTTTTTTTCTAGTGCACTCATTAGAACTTCATATGGTGAGACTTGGTTATACTTAATCAGTTTTAATTTACAAATCTACAGTTGATGAAATTGTATTCATATGATGTAAAATCGTATAGGTTTGTCTAGTTATGTAATTTCTACCTGATAATGAATATTTTCTTTGTCTGTTAAAATATCCTTCCTATAAAAACATTCTAAGAACTTGGGAAGTACGAAAGTTAGTAAAGTATAAAATTTTAAATAATTGGTTTTTAATTTTCAAAAACATGGTCATAAAGTGTTGAAATAAAACTTTTTACTCAACCAAATCAATAAATAAGTTACATGTAAGGGTATTTATTTGAAAAATATTTTTTTAAAGTTTTATTTTAACTCATTTTATTACATGTCCATATTTGCATTAAAATATTTTGAATAATATTTTTATTATTCTTCAAATATTTATCAAAGTCAATTTTACACATGTTTTACTTTATATAATTTTTTTTAAAAGGAATCTTCTTCTAATTCTATAAATGCATTTCTTTTTACCAAAGGTGTTAATAGAGTTATTGTTTAAACATCGACCACACAAATGATTTTTTTTTCTTGAATACTCTTTTATTTGAATATTCCTTTATAGGTTTCCATGTTTATATTCAAAAAAAACTTTTTCCTAACATTCTGGATTTTTCTATATTTTAAATAATGATTTCAAAAATAAGAAGAGTATTTTTTTAATATATGTTCCAATGTTATTTTAAAGGTATTTTCATCTATGAAAATACACATTAATGTTGTTTGGGATATGATCAAATGATACCATCTATTATTTATATTTTTTATGATCATGATGGTGAAATATTTTTGTTCCATATTCTTAATTCAATACGGATAATTATTTACTTATAATAAATTTTGAGAATAAAATGCATTCATCTTTTAAAAAATATGAGGAATTTATAGGATATTTAAGAAATATTTGTGGAATAGTTATATATATCTCCTTTGTAACACCCAAATATTTCATAGTACGTTATATTTTCAAAGTAATTCAATAACTTGCACTACACGCAACACTGAGTTCAAGCGCACCACGACTTACCAAACATGCCGTTCAAAAGCGGTTATGAATAGTATTAAATGAATTTTTAACTTTATATAATCCTTATAATATTAGAATCTATAATATGAGTTTATTAGACATAATTTAAAAACAAATACATTTTTTAAGATAAAAGAAGTATTTTTCAAAAAATGCAATTTCACCGCCTTTTAATGGAAAAGCCTTTTTAAATCCAATATTTGAAACTTTTATATATTCAATTTGGAAAAATTATCTTCTTATTTAGTATCGGGACATATAAATTTAGTTTCAATAATGTTTTGGTGTTTTTCTAATAAATTTCATTTTTGGGTGAATAGTAAAAAATACTATATTTTAATTGAAAACAATTTTTTTAATCAAAATAATTTTTAGTGTTAAATTATAAATTTTAATGGGTTTGAAGTGTAAATAGATAATATTTTTACCATTTAATTCAATGATGGTCATTGTAAGTAATTTCACTTTGAAATTGGACATAAACAGTGTCAAACTTTTGATAGTGATTATTTCTTAAAATACGCCTTTTGGTTTTGAGAGTGGGAATTAATTTTAAATTAATAAATTAAACTTTTATGTTTTTAATTTGGTAAAATAGAATTCATTTTTGGATTCATAATATCAAAATTATCTTAGGGTAAAATTTTGGTACTTTTCTGATAGCTTTCATATTTTGATGAATAGTGATAATTACTAAATTTTAATTAAAAACCACTTTTTTAATCGAAATAATTAATAGTGATAAATTATGAATTTTAGTGATTTTAAAGTATAATTAGATTATTATTTTACAATTTAATTCAATGGTGGTCATTGGACATAATTTCATATTTAAACTGGACATAAGAAAGTGTCAATCCTTTGATAGTTATTATTTGTTAAAAACACGCTTTTTGTTTTGACAATGGGAATTAATTTTAAATTAATTTCTTCCCCTTCTGTGTTTTGAATTTAGAAAAATTGATTCCATATTTATAATCAGGAGGTCCAAATTTTATAAATAGGTAACTTTTATTTTTAGACATTTTGAATAATTACTTCGGTAAATATTTTATTTACCATGGTTAAAGGGTAAATCTGGTAAATAAGGGTAAAAAATAATATTATAATAATAATAAATTACCATAAAATGTGTTCTAAACCTATTTTTTGATACATGTCCGACCATTAGCATCTTTGGGACTATTTTGGGACCACATGGATCCACTTGTAAGTGATAATGACACTTTATATTAATTATGTTAAATTAAATACAAAAATGACATAAGCATATATCTTTTAGAAAAAAAAATTTTACATAGGCTTATATATGTTATATTTTAGACTATAAATATTAATTAGAAATATAAAAATATTTCCTACATAATGGTATTTTATTTATAATTTTTAAACAATGAATAATTAAATTTATTTATGACACAATAATGATGTAGTATTTTCCTTAATAATAAAAGAATCAAATAATTGATATTGTAAAAGTTAAAATAAATATAATTTGAAAGTTTTTATGATGTACACTAATTTTATTGGTTAATATTACATGTTAGGATTTCTTAAATTAATTTTATTCGAATTAATAAAGTTGTTAAGACTTTAACAAAAATCAATTATTGAATAGTGTCAAAATTGACATAAATGAGTTTTTTTTAAAAAAATATTATATTAATAATTGATATTCTATTCCTATAATTCTAAGGTTAGGCTAAAGGACTTATATAATGGTAAGTGTATTATTAATGGACCACTTGGGGGTCTCCTATATGTATATAGTAAGTTTATTAACTATATAATATAAAAATATAAAGTGACATGGTAAATGTCAATCTAATTAACTAAGAGTTAAAACTAAAATATAAGGTTAATATAGTGATCCAAACCTGTCTTAAATATACAGGTTGAAAGGATTTAGACCCATAACCACCTTATAATTTTAATAATCCACTTTGGATCCATTAGAAACTGAATATGAATTTATTATAAAAGAATACTTTAAGTTTTTCTTAAAGAGCCCATCCTCCCCCTTATAAAAGGACACCACTTCTAACCAATTCTTTATACCTTCAAATCCTTTTGGTTTGGCCAAACTATGCCCAAATATCCTCCCAACTTACCTCAATTCAACTTAGAGGCCTTAGTTGGATCATAAATCTAACCTAAGGATCCCTTTTGATCAAATCAAAAGGAAGATCTCGAGGAAAAGGTGATGTTTTCACCACCCTCTTTCAAGTTCCTTTCTTCTTTAGCTTCTTATTTATTTTTTATTTCCATTATAAAATAATAAATCTACAATCTTATATATACTGTGATTCTATTATAAATATGGTACAACCATATTCATTATTCTATCCATCCTTTGAATGACTTGTCACCATACGTGCGTACGTACGGCTTACCGTCTCCTCGTGGTGGTGTAATTATTAATCAATATATTATTATTTGGATGGGTATAATAATGATGTGTAGTTCATGTAAATAATAAATATAACATGATAATGATTCTGTATATATGATATACCATCCAATTATATAGTATTTTAATATCAAAAGAACGATATTGTCGCTCGTGCGTACGTACAGACTATCGTCTCCACGAACGCGATGAGATTCATTCCCCATCGTATCCATTCAAGAATAATTTTCAATTGATGGTTAGAAATAATGTTTAATGACTTGATATCATTTTGTATATGAATAATATATGACCTATTGATAACAAACAAGACTCATGTAATAAAACATATAAAAGAAAACGAGTATGTTAACACCCGAAACGATGATAATAATAAGATATTATTAACAAAGAAATGTTAAAAGATCATATATGATATCATATTAATATATATGATTTTTGTATAATTTAATATCAATTATTTTACCGTCATACAGGAGGTTAAACTGCCCACAACCAAGAAAAAGTACAAGGTAAGGGTTTATTTCACAATCTCTTCATTATCTAAGGTTGTTTATACGTAATTATCTACTAGGACCTATTTATCATCCACATCCATGTTTCTTAAAAATGTATTTCAAAACATTCTTACTATTTTATAGACTATCGGTTAAAGTCATTTATACCATTTTTTGACTTTTATAATATGTTTATAAAGGAATCTTTCCGTCGTTTTCCAAACAAGGTCCTTTTTAACCTTTTCGACAAAATTAAGGTAAGAATGTTTTTTTTAACTTATACGGAGGGTGCCACTATTTTACACTATTGTAAAGTCTTCGAAGATTCCCTTAAAATCTTATAAGAATATTTTAAATGTAAATTTTTTATTTTATAATTATGTGACTTTTAAACAATTTAAAAAAAAGAGATATTTCTCTCAAATAGTTTTGATTTCATCTATGTCAACATCCATTGATGAATTTTAAGCTTATTTGAAGTTGATTTATTATGATACAAAACTTCCATATTGTATTGAAGGTTTTTTGACTGTGGATGTGTTATTTTTATACCATTCATGGTTTATGGAGAAAGTATTTACATTTCGTATTCTAGTTTTTATACAAATGTTTATGTTATGTTTAAACCTGTTCATATGAGGAATGCATTGGACTTAGTAAGTGATGGGTGGAGCCCGCTATAGCTCCTCGATGCATCGATAGGTCTCACGAGACAAACTAGTGTCTTGGCATGAGGCCTTGACGAAATCTTATTTGTAGTATTGGCACGAGGCCTTGGCTACGTGGTTATGATAGTCTGGCATTATGCATTCCATCATTATGAAAGTGGTTATTGATATTTCATGTGATTATTCGACTAGTAGAATGTCTATGTGAATAAGTAAATGACATTATTTCATTTTATTTCTACCATATTATGTTGAAGTTCATGTTTAAAAGGATTTTGTTTTAGTAATACATTGCCTTAAATGTTTTTTCTTATTTATAAAAGTTTCTGCTATATTGTTATCCTTACAGGGCATTTGACCTCACCCCTTTCTATGTTTTATTTTTTCAAGGATGTGAAGAAGTATTTTATGAATGACTTGCAGGGATAGTATAAGGGGATATGAGTATGAAGACAAGATGTTGTTTTAGTTTTCACTTTATGATGTAATGTAAACTTTATGAATGTATCTAGTTAATCCAAGGCTTCTAAACTAATCGGTCTTTCAAGAATTGATCTTTTGTGATCATGACAATGTTATGTAATAATGCACTGACTCTGGGTAACTGCGGTCAGGGAATTACACCCTTGATTCATTAACATAAATCATGATACAAAATATAAGTCTTTCTATGTTAGATTGGAATTCAGTTTACACCTACCCATTTATTAAGAAATATCTCTTGGTTGATAGTATTTAACAGTAAGACTCAAAATATTCTGGTTGATAGTCCTTGATCATGAATGTCTAGAATTATTCATTTACATTATTAAGAATCCATTTTTATTTATCCATGTGTTTTATATGTTAATATTAAACATTTATATTCATTAAACTCAATTTTTTGATTGAATGGAATGTTTTTTATTATCTGTTGTGTAATATTTATTATTCCTTATTTACAAATGATAGCTTCCGTTGTACGTAACACATACCAAGTATTTGTGATCACACTTTATTTGTTTTCCTTTCCTTGTGATATGAATAATGATTTTATGAAATATATCAAGGATGCAAGAATGTTTCTTAAAAACTACATGGATCTCTACTTGAGCGTGATGTTTAGTTTTCTATTTATCTCATCCCTAATAAAAAAACCATATATAATACTCTATGTAAGACGATCATAGAGGAATTAGTGCATCTAATGAAACAATAGTAGGATTTGTGTGATAAGAGATTTATACACCCTAGTATTTTACCATGGGTGTCCCATGTTCTTTTTTTAAGAATAAATAAGGGCCTATTGGTTTTTCATGAGTTATGGGGAAATAAATTCCATTACTATAAATAAAAAGTATCCTCTATCCCACATTAATTACTTGTTTGATCAACTTCAAAGAGTTAAATATTTTTTAAATGTTTATCTTCATTATGGGTATCATCAACTATATGTAAATTAGGGTATTCCAAAGAATACATTTCATATGATTTATTAAAATTATGAATTTATGTTAATACCCTTTGGATTAACTAACACAACCATTCATTTTATGTATTTGATGAATATAGTATTCAAGGATTATCTTGATAATTTAATTTTGGTATTTATTGATGATATCATAATATACTCTAAAATCAATGATGAAAAAAAAGTCATTTAAAAATCATTATTAAGACTCTTAGAGAAAGGGATTTGTATGGAAGATTTGAAAAATATGAATTCTAGATTTAGGAAGTTTCTTTTTTGTCTATATTGTCTCTAAGGATATAATATCATTTGATACTTTAAAGAAAAAGGAAGTGATGGAATGGTTAACTCAAATGAATATATCCAAGGTGCGTATATTTTTTATATTATAAGTTTACTATAAATTATTTTTTTCAAAGAATTTCTTGATTAGTGAACCCATTAACCAAGTTAACATTTTAAGAATTTATGTTCATATGGTTAAAAGAACATAAATAATGTTTTGAAGAATTAAATAAGAGACTCATCAATGCACTAGTATTAGATTTACCATTAGGAAGGGATTTATTTGTGATATATTGTGATGCATCAAAGAAGATACTTGGATGTGTCCTTATAAAAAATGATAGAGTCATTTTCCTAGGCATAAATGTTTTTAAGGATCCATGAACATATTTATACAACCCATCATATTGATTTGGAATCTATAATATTTTCATTTAAGATATGGTTGCATTACCTTTATCGTGAAAATATTAATTATATATGAATCACCAAAGTTTTAAATACACATTCCCATGGAAATATCTCAATGTGAGGGAAAAGAGATGGTTAAAACCACTCAAGGATTATGATTTCTCAATCAACTACTACCCAGGGAAGGAAAATAATGTGGTTTTTTCAGTGAGTAGAAAAGTTAATTGAGTTATGACTAAAATGTGGTGGATTAAGTATAGTTGGAATTGAGAATCCTTAAGTAATGGGAGACAACACATCTATTCCAAATAGTTTCCATACCATTCTTATTGTAGAAGGTAAAAAATTCTCAACTTTATGATAAGAATGTTCAAAAGAAAATCAAAGTTATGAGTGATGAAAATTTGATAGACTTCATATATAAATATGGTATATTGAAATTTGGAAAGAGGCTTTGTGTTCCATTTTTTACTGATCTAAAAAGAGAATTTTTAGATGAAGCCCATAGAAAAAATTTCTCTATATACCCTTGTGGAACCAAAATTTATTGGGATTTGAAGGAATATTTTTGTTTAGATAATACAAAAGAATAAATGGTATAAAATTTATCAAGTTGCTTGGCTTATCAATAGGTAAATGTTGAGAGACAACATCTTAAAAGATTCATGAAACCTATACCTATTCCGAAGTGGAAATGGGATTGTATTAATAGATACTTTATTACTAGATTTGCAAAGACAATGAGAAACAATGTTTTCATAGGGGTTATTATTGATCGCCTTACTATGTGTTCACATTTCCCTACTATAATGGAATATCTGCCTCTTTATAAACTTACATGACTCTATATTATTAATTTTGTGACACTTATGAACATCATTTGATTATATTTAAACATGACTCATAATTTTATATCGAAATTCTAGGAATTTATTTATAAGCCTCTCGACACCAAGCTAAATTTGAGAACCACTTATTATTCTCAGACATAAGGATAGTCTAAATGAGATATTCATACATTATAATACATGTTTAGGTTATTCTCAATTTAATTTCAAGGTATGTGGGATCAGTATTTACCTTTATTGGAATTTAATTTAATAATTTATTCCATTAAAGTATTCAAATGGCACCATATGAAGAATTGTATGCGAAAATATATCTTACACCAACTTATTGGGATGAATTTGGATAAATGAATCTTTTAACCTCGGAACATGTTGAGGATACAATGAAAAAATTAAGTACTATTCAGATTCATATCAAGGTACCTTGAAGCAAGAATGATTTATGCAGATTATTAATGGATGGATCTGGAATTTCAAGTAGGGGATCATATTTTCTTGAAAGTATCTCAATGGAATAATGTTATAAGTTTCAGTAATAAATTTAAACTAAGTCTTAGGTATATCAGTCCTTTTGAAATTATAGAAATAATTGGATTTTTGGATTACCATTTGAAAATTCCACCTAGAATCTATAAATTTTGGGATGTGTTTCAAATCTCTTTATTGCGTAAGTACATGAAAAACCCTACATATGTTCTCACATTTGAATAAATATAATTGAAACTTAGTCTATTTTATTGTGATGTGCCTATCCAGATTCTTGACAGTAGAAAACAAGTATTGTGGAATCAGATGACTTGATTGGTGAAGGTACATTATAGAAATTATAAAAGAAAATTGGTAATGTGGGAACCTGTAGAGGTTATAATTAATAACTAACAAAATATTTTCATGAGGTGAAATTATGGAAATTTCAAGGTTGACATTTTTGTAGGGAGTAATTTCACATCCAAAATTCAATTATAGTAAGTAAGTTTTTCTTTATAAATGAACAACTTAATGCACATAGATTTATTAAACAATATGATTAAAACCTAAATTAACAAATTCTATAAGTTTAATTTCATTAAATAAATTACATTTTTTAATTTATCATGCTAAAATTATAATAGTATTAATTTTTTATATTTTTCAGAAATAATAGATTTTTAGGTGACTCGTGAATTTTTTTTGTAAAACGATCAGTTTTATGATATTATAATGATATAATAATAAATTTAAAGTTTATGAAACCTTTTTTATAGACCGTATATATATAAATTAAAGATTCAATTCATATGAAAATACAAATTTGGACTTATAAATATATGCTTAACATTTATGGAAATCTAAGTAATGTTCATATTTAAATAAAGACTATTTTTAGTTATTTGCTCTTAATAAAGTTTTTACAGGGTTAATTTTGTTTTTATTTTGTTTTAAAAGTATAAAAAGGATACTTTAATTAAAAATAATCCAAATAATCCCATTTTAATCAACATTATACTTTATTTTCCTATAAAATCATTTGTATTCTTAAAATAAACATTTTTCTAAAAATGGTTTCTATTTGATTTTTAAACCTATATTAATATCAATTTCTACCAATTACAGGAGTTGAATCATGTTTAATGTGTTTTATATTTGGAATCATAATAATCAATACTAGTTAATATGTTCATCTTAATTTTTTGTCATAATGAATAGTAACCATGGTTAACATTTATCACCTCAGCCAGTGGTAAAATGGGTTAAAAATAAAGGGATAAGGTTTCAAGATAACACAAAAAACATTATTAAATCTCATTGATTTAATTTATTTTTCCCTTAAACTTATATTATTTTATTATATGAAAAATTTTATCCGCTTTCGCATGAAAATGACTTTATATTATTAAAATATTTTATGTAATTCCGTATGTGTTCCTCCCCTCACTTATAAAAGGGAACCACTTCTCCTCCATTATTTAATAAATTTTATCCCCCTAAATTAGAAAAGAACTAACTAAAAACCCTCCTATATTCATTTTATTCATTATTGAGATCATTTTCTTACCCTAATACTAACCTTATAAGGATTATGGTGTAATCCAAAGGAGGTGTCTCAATGAAGAGGTAAACATCTTACTCCACTATTTAAAAGTTTATATCTTCTTCTACTTCCCCTAAATATATTGTACCCAACCTAACATAATGAATCTGGTATAAAAAATATACTAATATTTTATTCTAACTATGGGATAACCATTTTCCACCTCTTTTCCATCCCACAAAAAATGAAAACATCATTTGGGTGTATAAATGACCTGCCATCTCCACATGGTTGTGTACTTTGTTTTTAATCCATGTTTTACGTGGATGGTTATAAATATAGAATTAAAAATATATTTATATTTGTGTGATATTTATGAAATAATTATGTTTTTTATAAATATATTATTTCTTATATCTTCTCACCCTTTTTTGGGAAATGATAACGTCACTCGTGCATACATGTGGACTACCACCTAAAAAATGTAATTCATTTTTCTATTACCACTATGCATGTATGATTATAAAAAAATTATATAATTAATAATAATTATATTCATAAAATTATTAACATTCTTGATATGTTTGAAACATTTAGTTATTCCTATAACCAAAAATAATATGCTGAAATAATTTTTGGAGAAATTGGCTGAATAACCTTAAAGTGGTCAACGTAGGAAAGAACTGTTCAATGAATGGATTTAAAATGATTATTAAAGGAAATTAACAAATTAAATATGAAAGAAAAATGTTCTTAATAAATTATTTTTAAAATCATTATATAAGAGGATCAAACATGTGAGTCTAATAGGAGACCCAAGGTGAGGGATTTCTTTTACAATATCATTTTATTTTGAGATTTTTTATATTCAGGTTTCCTTTAGGAAAATTGTATGACCCAAATATCTTAAAACACACTATCTTCTTCTCCTATAGTTATGTTTAGGGTTTATATGTTAATTTTTATTTCTTATCATGTTGTATTAAGAATTAATAAGTAAGTTTCATGTAAATGACTTTCTTTTAAAAATATTGTTGTGATGATTTCTGTCCAATTCCATTTATTACTACCCATTTTCTTCCATGTACATGTTTTATTTAAAAAAAATCAACAAACCCTAAAAAAAATTTTAAATATAAAGATTTATTAAAATATATTTTACCCATGTTTTAATTTCTAAAATATATAAAGATTTATTAAAATATATTTTACCCATGTTTTAATTTCTAAAATATATAAAGATTTATTAAAATATATTTTACCCATGTTTTAATTTCAAAAAAAAGTTTTAAATGTAATCTTTTTTTTATTTTCTAAATGTGGTGCATTTTGCCAATGGTGGGAATGAAATATTAATTTTAACATGCATTGTAAAAATTGATTCTCACATCATAATGAATACTCATTTATTTCATTACCCTTTTATAAGTCTCCATTTTTATTTTCGAATAAAAATATTTTTCCCAATATTTTTGGTAATTTTTATTTAAAATGAAATTTGAAGAAAATGGTATTATTTTTTAGAATAATGAAAAGAATTTTGAAAATTTATTTACAACTCTGTTCTTATATGAAATCAAAAAGAGGTTATTTATAATGAGTTTATTAATTTTTATTTACTAAAGGCATGGTTTTAATAAAAATCCATTATTTATGATGCATCTATGGTATTATTTTACTAATATGGATTATACATTATTTTGAGATCATTCAATTTCTTTTGATCATGTTCCCTATCTCTCTCCATTATTTATTAGAAATTATTTTTCTCCTTCATTTATATATTTCTAATATCATCGATGAATTAAAAATAATTTAGATTACATTGATGATGTATCAACTATTTACCATTTTTATATATGGTATCAATTGAAGGTATCTTATTAAGTAAGTTATTTGATTTACTATGGAAATATTAAAGTTTGAGATTCTTGATTAAATAAGGATAATTATTTATTTATAAGTAATTTTTTATAATGAATTATATTTATTTTTAAAAATATGTGGAATGAAAAGGATGTAAAAGTGATGAATGGGTACCATTTATAGATATCCTCTCAATGCATCAGAATTTATCATGAGATAAAACAACACATATACCATATTAAATGCGTATCTCATTTACTCCTTCCCATTTATTAAAAATGATGTTTTGGTTGAGAGGCCTTGATGGTAAGATTCATGATATCTCAATTGATAGGCCTTAATCATGAATGTCTCGAATTATACATCTCCTTTGTTAGGAATTAAATTTCCTTTATCCATTGACATTATCCATGTATGTTTATTGAAATAAAGTCACTGATTGAATGACATGCATTTTTCTTATCCACTCTATTATATTGACTATTCTTAATTTACTCACGAAAATTTCCGTTGTACATAACCCTTATTGAGCATATGATTTCACACGTTATTTTTTCCATTTCCCAAATATATAAAGAAGGATATTATGATTGATTTAAAACATAAAATAATGTTTATTTTTATATGTTTCTATATTTCCAATGTAATATGGCAATCAATTATTTATATATTTTTCCAAGACAGCTAAACTAATTGATCCTGTATGGTGAGATCCCTTATGTCTTGTATCAATGTAATGCAGTAAACACTGACACTAGTTTAATAGATTCATGATGTTACAATGAATACTCTAATGTTAAATTTCTCCCCAATTTCATATAATAAGAATTCACAGTAGGTATAAACCCCTAAGTATAACAATGATTGAATGATATTCCATGTGATATACTTTGGTGGATTAGTCCAAATAATAAGTATCAACTTATCATCTCATGATTATATTCTTTTTTATAATGGTTTCATTAATGGATCTACCGCATTCTTCTCTATATCCACCCAATTGATCTTTACATCACCCCAATCAAAGATTTATTGAATGGGATGGCACTTTCAAAGTATGTGTTTGGTCCTTTGGTAAGACCAGGGTTCCTTGTCCCGAGTAATGACATCAATGTTGTCACAATAAATATTTATTACTCCCTTGATGCTAGTAACCACCCCAATTTCAGTGATGAACTTATTAATCCAAACGTTTTCATTTTTAGTATCCAATAGAATGATGTAATCTGCCTCTATGGTATAGCTTTCTACAATGTCCAATTTTGAACCCTTCTAACTAATAGCTCCACTATTTAAACAGCACTCGAAACCATATTGAGATCTCAATTCATCCTTTTGATATTGGAAAATGGAATTATTGTAACACAATACACTGAGATGATCCTCATCTCTAAAGACAATGGATATATCCTTTCATTTTCTTAAGGATGTTCTCAACAATAATCCAGTGATTCTCACTTATATTGGAATGGTATCTTGTTTTAATGATCAAAGCATAAGAAACATCAGGTCGAGTACACAACACGACATACATTATATATTATATCAAATATTCTTAAGGAATATGATGCATCCTTTATAAGTATTTAAAAGTATCTAGAATCTTTGTAATATTAATGCTAAGAAGAGCTAGTAAATACCCATTCTTGGAGTTTCTCATGCTAAACCATGTAATTAATTTACCAATATATGTGTTTTGAATCAACCCAAGAAACTTATTAAATCTATATCTATTAATTATCATGCCCATTATGTAGGCTTATTCACCCATATATTTCATTGAGAAATATTTTCACAAAAACATCTGTACAAAGCTTAAATTCAGGACACTATTTCCTACAATAATAATTTCATCCACATAAAATATCAGACACACCACTATGAGAAAATTTATTTCTTGCAATGGATTATTGGTGAAGGAATTCCATTGTACATAATACCTGGTAAAATATCATGTCAAGTATACTATTATTTATGTGGAATAGGGGAAATAACGGTCAAAGAAAAACTATTTGTGATGATATTTTAAATCTTTTAAAAATGGTTTTTGTAAATAATTTTTTTGATAGAATTTTTAATTATGTCATAAAAACTTATTTACGACAGATTTAAAAATTTGTTCCAAAAAAATATTTTTGGTAGAAATAAAAATTCCTCCATAAATAAGTATAAATAAATAAAAAATATAATTTATTTAATAAATTATAAATTATTATATATTAATTAATTAACTAAATAAAAAATAAAATCGAATCATTATAATAAAATCATAATAAAAAATAAAAAATAACTATTGAATAACTATTGATGATTAAATTTTAAATAATAATGCAACATTAAAAGATAACTAAACTTTATTTAAAAAAATAAAATAAAAATTTAATAAATATTAAGAAATAAAAACCTTTAAAAATATATATATATTTGGGAGATTATTGAGAGTGTGTGAAGAAATGGAAAAGAGAGATAGAGTGAGGGATGGGGCTGTGGCTATTTTTATAGGTTTATTTTTTATGACAGACTATTCCATTGAAAAAACACTTTATTTTATTTTTTTACAATAGTTATTTTTTATGGAATCAGTATTTTGTGATGGGTTATTGTAATAGATTGAATATAGATCATGAAAGTTATTCACCATAAATATTTTTTCCACTCATTCAAAACATATTTTTGATAGAATATTATGTCACTAAAATCCCTTTATTTGAAATTTTTCAATAAATATTTTCGACATGATAAGTATTTTGCGACGGGTTTTTATAATGGAATTACTCTCCATTAATAAATTAGTTGCCATAAATATTTTTAATTTTCATTAAAAAATATTTGGGATGGATTGAACCTATAAAAAATAACTTGAAACCACACTATTTGAAATGGTTCATCGTAAATAATCCTTCCATAAAGGATTATTTGTGACAGACATTCAAATTTATCATAAATAATCATTTTCTTTAGGGATGTTTATGATAGATTGATCATTAAATCAAAAATAATACTTTTGGGGATAGTTATTTGTGATAGACTTAGGAAAACATCACAAATAAACCTTACATAAAGGACTGTTTGTGACTAACACTTGATTCCATCGCAAATAACCATTTCTAAAAGGGTTATTTACGATAAATTTCTGAGTCTTCCACAAAAAAATTTATTCCACCAGATTTTGTGCATCATCGCCAAAAATATTTGAGATGGATTAAAATACCATTACAAATGTTTGTCTCTATAGAGATATTTTGTGACTAAATAGGAATTCCATCACAAAAAAACTCTTTTGGGATCATCTCTTAGTCCATAAAAAATAATCCATCACAAAAAGTTGAATTTCCTATAGTACACTCCCACTAATCTACTTGTATACAAAATAGTCATATGTGTTTTTGTTGAAACCATACTCTTTGATTTCATCATCAAACTAAATTTTCTAAATCTGAGAATCTTACTTCAATCCATAAATGGAAATTTACAAATTTCACACCATAGAATAATCATTTAGAAATTCAAAACCTTCAAGTTGTAGAATATAAACTTCATTGATTAAATTATTATTAAGACATAATTTTTTTAAATCCATTTTATATACTTAATAATTGTAATGATCTAACATATAAATAAATATATGAATGGACTTTATCATCACAATTTTTGAAGAGGACTGTTCATAGTAAATACCATGAATTTGTTTGTAAATATTTTGCATCAGAAGTGCTTTATAGGAAGACAATCTACCATCCATGTTAGTTTTCTTATGGAAACACTATTACTCTCTTCGGGTCAGACCAATTAATGTTCATCTACCAAGTTAAAAACTTGGTTTGTGTACACCGATTCCATTTGATATTCCATGGATTTTAACCATCACCCAGGATCATAACTTTTAATGGAATCTCATTAGCTTGTATGTTCACCATCTATGAATAATACTACATCATCATTTGAAATAATAAATCTATATCCCAAAGGATTCTAATGAATCCTATCATACCTTTTAGGTTATTATGTAACTTGATTCAGTTTTTCTTCCACAACACTTTATGGAACCGACTCAAATTCCATCTCAGGAACAAATCCTATATATTGATATTAAACTAATCTAATTTAAAATTTCCTCCTAAATACTCCAAGAACAATAAACCCCTTATTAATTAAAACACCACATTGGTCGATAATCACTTTGTATTTAATAATATTATAAATGAAATATCTAGGATTTTCATTGGGAAAACCAACAAATATGTATTTCTATAATTTAGTTCTAATTTTATTGAAATCCAATTATAATATAAATTCTTTACAACCCCAAATCACCATAAAATACATATAAGTATATTTCCATTTTAATATCTCATATTTTTACTTTGTAACAACCCAAATCTAGTGACCCATAGTTGATGTTTACTTTATTACATTAGTTCAAGATAAAAGGGATCTCACCATGTATGATCGATTAATTTTTCAGTATTGGTAAAACATATTGACATGATTCTCATATTAAATTATAAATATTAAAATATAAAATAATAAACATTATTTCATCCTTAAAATCAATGATAATATCCTTCATTGTATCTTGAAGAAAGGAAAAAATATAGGGTGAGTTCAGATTCTCAGTATGGCTTGCATACAGTAGAGGTTATCAAGAGTAAATAAGGCATAATGCCCCATCTCCCTGCAATTGTAGCACTGAACGTTGGTAGCTTCCTTCTTCCCCTAGCAATCATGAGCTTGGTGGCCTTTTTCACCACACTTGTAACAGACTCCCATTCCCTTCAAGCAAGTACCAGGATGTTTCTTCCCGCATTTACCACAAGATGGATATTCAACCTTTCCCTTCTTCCCCTTATTTCCATTCCCAGATTGATCAGCAGGTCTCTTCTTCTCTTGCTTTGCTTTAAAGTCATAAGACTTAGAGAATTCCTTTTCGGTCTTGATAGCACATGAGACAATGTCTTCGTACGATGAAAAGGATTTTGAGACTAATGCTCGACGGAGAAATGGTTTTAACCCATCAAAGAAACGATCAATCTTACTTCTTGGGTTATGAATATAATCACCAGCGTACCTCGCTAACCTTTTAAAGTTAGCCTCATACTTTGTGACATTCTCATCCTCATTTTGTCTCAGACTCAGAAATTGCCTTTCCATATCTGCTCGATGGTCGCGAGGGAAGTATTTTTCTAAAAACAGATCTTTGAACTCCCTCCACTCCATATTTGATACTTCATCATCTTCCTTCATGTTTTGAATCAATGACCACCATTGATCAGCATCTCCAGTGAGGCGGTAAACTGCCATGATAACTTTTTCCCTTTCACTGCTCCCCAAAGCCTGAAATATTTTCTCTAGGGAAAATATCCATTGCTCAGCTACTAAGGGATTTGTATTCCCATTGAACGTTAGTGGTTGTTGCCTCATGAATCGATCTAACATTGATCCTCCACGCTGCGGATCAGGGTGCTCCATACGGGTAAGGTTATTATTCATAACCTGAGTAAGTTGTCCCAGTATGGTGATTAGCTGATCAGCACCAGTTGCATCACCAACCCCACTATAATTATCTTGAGCAGGAGGGCAATCCCTACATGGAGTGCGCGCATTGATACGGTTTCCATTTCTTCCACTAGGCGCCATTTCTAAACAATGGCATAAACTAGATCAGTTTATGAATCAAAATACATAATCCCATACTTATAAAACACTTAACATAAATTGAACTATTTATGTATATAATCCATAATCATAAAAATGTTTTCTTTGAGGAAGTATATACTCATAAACCCTTCATAATGATTTGTAAAGAAAATGAGAGTTATCCTAAGCATATCCCCCGGGAGTGTCGTAACCAAGAGTGCAGCAAGGCCCGTTGTCGTGCACCAGTTCCCGTTCGAGTCTAGCTCAAAGCGGTGTTTTCGGGTTTTACCCCTAGGTACATCTGTGCCAGAGCCGCCTCTACCTGCTCGTATCTAGACAGGGATGTATTGCTCGGAAAACTCACAAAATCTCTACAATACCAAAATTCTAGGAAGTTCTTCTATACTAATCCTCAAAGTTCATCTTAGGTCTACGTGCTCTAATCAGAGTTTATCTAAATCTAGCTTCCAAGGTTTGTACTAAACTTCCTCTGATACCAACTGTAACGCCCCGACCCCAGAGTCGGTGCATTACTTCGTAACATTGGCATGATCACAAGAAAGATCAAATCTCGAAAGACCGATTGGTTTAGTAGACTTGGAAACACTAGATATATTCATAAGTTTTACATTACATCATAAAATGAAAAACTACTACAACAACATAATGTTTCCACAGTCCACACTATAATCCCCTCATAATATCCCTGCAGGTCATTCATAACTTACATCTTCACATCCTGGGAAAAATAAAACATAGAAAAGGGGTGAGCTCAAATGCCCAGTAAGGATAACAATATAGCGGAACATTCAAAAATAAGCATAAACATTTAAGGCAATGAATTACTAAAACAAAAGCCTTTTAAACTTGAACTTCAACATATTATGGCAAAAGTAAAATGAAATAATGCCATTTACTTGTTCACATGTATATTCTACTAATCGAATAATCACATGCAAAATCAATAACCACTTTCATAATGTTGGAATGCATAATGCTAGACTATCATAACCACATAGCCAAGGCCTTGTGCCAAGACTACAAATAAGATTTTTGCCAAGGCCTTGTGCCAAGACACTAGTTTGTCTCATGAGACCTACCGATGCATCGAGGAGCTATAGAGGGCTCCACCCGTCACTTATTAAGTCCAATGCATTCCCATATGAAAAGGTTTAAACATAACATAAACATTCGTATTAAAACTAGCATACGAAATGTCAATAATTTCACCATAAACTATGAATGGTATAAAAATAGCACATCCATAGTCAAACATATCAAAAAACCTTCAATACAATATAGAAGTTTTGTATCATAATAAATCAACTTCAAATAATCTTAAAATCCATCAAAGGATGTTGACGTAGATGAAATCAAAATTCTTTTTAAAGAAATATCTCCTTTTATTTTGAAATCATTTAAGATCCATATAAAATAAAACATTTTCTTTGAAAATATTCTTATAAGCTTGTGAGGAAAGCTTTGAAGATTTTATAATGGCGTAAAATAAACGAACCCGCCGTATAAGTTAAAAAAAAACATTCTTACCTCAATTCTGTCGAAAAGGTTAAAAAGGACCTTGTTTTGAAAACGACGGAAAGATTCCTTTATAAACCTCTTATAAAAATTCAAACAAGGGTATAAATGACTTTAACCCATATTCTTGTAAATAGTAAAAATGTTTTGAAATACATTTCAAAGAAACATGGATGTGGATGATAAAGAGATCCCAGTAGATTATTACGTATAATACAACCTCGGATAATGAAGAGATTGTGAAATAACACTTACCTTGTACTTTTCCTTGGTTGGGGTAGGTTAACCTCCTATATAATAGTGAAATAATTGTTACTAAATTATACAAGAATCATATACATTAATATTATATCATATATGATCTTTTAATATTGATTTGATAATAATATCTTAGTATTATCGCCGTTTCGGGTGTTAACTTACTCATTTTCTTTATATGTTTTGTTACATAAGTCATGTTTGTTGTATCTTATTCATATCCAGAATGATATCACGTACTTAAACATCATTTTTAAATCATTAAATGATAATTATACTTGAATGGATACGATGGAGAATGAATCTCATCGCGTTCGTGGAGACGGTAGTCCGTACGTACGCACGAACGCTATTTCCATTTAATTTTTATTTTAAAAGAATCGAATCCAAATGATACATAGGTATATTACTATTCCAGTATAATATAATATTTTATATATGTTACTTAAGTTCATTAACACCATCCTTTATACGTTCCATGTGTGGTATGAACGAGTCATATCATTTTAAGGGGGCGGTAGTCCGGACTTCCTCAAATGAAATTATCGTATGTATATACAACATGAAACGAATAATGGTATGAAATAAAATGGAATTACAGAAGCTTATATATAAAATATATATCATTAATATCATATTTAATTACAGTGCCATCATAATGGCCACCATGAGAGGCGGTAAGATGTATTTGAACAATCATCGTTTCGTGAGGCGTTAGTTTGCCATCCACAGAAACATTATGTTCATCATCCATTAGATGGAGTTGTGTGTATGTGTAGTTTGAATCCTTCTTATAAAAACATACTAGTATATTGAGGATACTGTTGTTGTTACAAAAGAAAGGAAATAAAAAGAGTTTGGGGGTTGAAGAAGCAAAATAAATGAAAATAATTTAAGAGAAATCGTTACCTTTAATTTAGGTAACTCACTTTTGTTGGAACCAAAGGACTTGTTGAAATGCTTTCTGCCTAAGGGGAAACTTCAAGGAGTAGGAGAGGGATGTGGGGAGCTTAGTTGGGCAGAGTTTGGACGAGCCAAGTGGCTTGAGAGGTGTGAGGAATGAGTAGAAGTGGTCTCCTTTTATAAGGGAGAAGAGGGGCTCTTTAGGAAAGAGTGAAAGTATTACTTTATAATATAATTATATTCGGTTTATAATGGTCCAAAAATCATTGAGGTCGAAGATAAGATGACTAATATTCTAAATAACATCAACCAATAATAATTGGACAGGTTTTAGATAATATTTTAATCATTATAATATTATTTATTTCAATGATTTATTAATGAGGTAAACATTGCATCATTATTGTGTCATTAATAATTTTACTTATTTGATGTATAAAAATTATAAATAAAATATCATTATGTAGGAAATCTTTTTATCTTTCTAATGAATATTTATAATCGAAAATCCAATATGTATAACCCTATGTAAAAATTGTTCTTCTAAAAGATGTAAGCTTATGCCATTTTTATTTTTATTTTAACTTTATTAATATAAAGTGTCCCTACCACATACAAGTGGCTCCAAGGGGTCCCCAAATTGACCCAAGGATGCTCATGGTCGGGTATGTGTCCACCAATAAGGTTAGGACACGTTTTAGGGTAATTTTGTATTATTATAATATTATTTTTTAACCCTTATTTACCCGATTTACCTTTTAACCATGGTAAATAAAATATTTACCACAGTAACTATTCAAAATGTCTAAAAATAAAAGTTACCTATTTACAAAATTTGGACATCCTGATTCCAAATATGGAATCCATTTCTATAAATTCAAAACACAGAAGTGGCAGAAATTAATTTAAAATTAATTCCCGCTGTCAAAACAAAAAGCGTGTTTTTAAGAGATAATAACTATCAAAAGATTGACACTTGTTTATGTTCGGTTTAATTGTAAAATTATGTCCAATGACCAACATTATATTAAATGGTAAAAATATATTATAAATATACTTTAAAACCACTCAAATTCACAATTTATCACTATTAATTATTTTGATTAAAAAAGTTGTTTTTAATTAAAATTTAGTAATTTTCACTATTCATCAAAATATGAAAGTTATCCGAAATGTACCAAAATTTCACCTTAGGCTAAATTCGATATTCCGAATCCAAAAATGAAGTCCATTTTCAAATATAAAATATATATAATTTCAAAAAGTAGGTTTTACTATTCATAACGGCTAGTTTGATTAGTTATGGTGTGTTAGAACTCGGTGTTGCGTACAACACACGCTATCACATTATTCAAAGAGAAGCGTACCGTAGAAGCTTGGGGTGTTACATTCTCCCCTCCTTCAAATAATTGCGTCCTCGCAATTTCTAGGGTATTACTGCATAAAAAGACTCGGGTGGTTCTTCATCATAAGTTCCTCGGGTTCCCACGTTGCCTCTTCCATCTTATGGTTTCTCCACAAAACTTTTACCAGACGCGTCGTCCAGTTTCTCAGCACTTGTTCTCTCGTATCAAGAATCTTGACGGGCTCTTCGCAATAAGACAGATCGGGTTCCAGTTCTAATTATTCATAGGTGAGTACATGCGTTGGATCCGGCATGTATTTCCTCAATAGAGATATGTGGAACACATCGTGAACTTTGGAGAGACTTGGCGGCATTGCCAATCGGTAAGCTACAAACCCAATTCGTTCTAGAATTTCGAAAGGTCCGATGTACCTGGGACTCAATTTACCTTTCTTTCCAAAACGTATGACTCCCTTCCATGGAGATACCTTTAGGAAAACATGATCACCAACTTGAAATTCCAAATCCTTCCTTCGATTATCGGCATAGCTCTTCTGCCTACTTTGAGCTGCTTTGATGTGATTTTGGATTACTTTCACCTTTTCCACCGTTTCCTCCACCAGTTCTGGGCCTACAAGTTTTCTTTCACCAACGTCATCCCAACAGGTTGGTGTACGACATCTCTTTCCGTATAACGCTTCATATGGTGCCATCTGAATACTTGAATGGAAGCTATTGTTATAGGAAAATTCTACCAAAGGAAAATATTGATCCCACATACCCTGAAAGTCAAGTGAGCAAGATCTCAACATGTCTTCTAAGGTTTGAATAGTCCGTTCTGATTGTCCGTCTGTCTGAGGGTGGTAAGCAGTGCTCAAATGAAGTTCAGTATCCAGGGATTTCTGAAGACTTTTCCAGAATCTTGAAGTAAAACGGGGATCACGATCAGAAACAATCGATAGGGGTACTCCATGAAGTCTCACAACTTCATTAATATATAGTCTTGCTAGACATTCCAGGGGTAGATCTTCTCTTATAGCAAGAAAATGTGCTGTCTTGGTAAGACGATCAACAATAACCCATATTGCATCGTTCCTTCTAGGAGTCTTTGGTAGCCCCATGACAAAGTCCATCGTAACATTATCCCATTTCCACTCCGGTATGGGAAGAGGTTGCATGACTCCTCCAGGCTGTTGCCTTCCAGCTTTCACTTGTTGACAAACCATACATCTTGACACAAAATCAGCAATCTCCCTCTTCATGTTGTCCCACCAAAAATGTTCCTTCAAATCTCTATACATTTTGGTGCTCCCAGGGTGTATAGAGAAATTGGAACTATGAGCATCATCCAGCAATTCCCTTTTTAGATCAGGTATATTGGGAATACAAAGTCTCTTCCCGAATTTCAAAATTCCATCTTCATACACAAAGTCTCTCAATCTCCCATCATTCACAGCTTTAATCTTCTTTTGTAATTCTTCATCATCGGTCTGAGAACTCTTAATCCTTTCTAGTAAAGATGGTTTGGCAACCATTTGAAAAAGCATTGATGTTTCACCTTCCCTGGTTATTCCCATGTCCATCTTCACCAGATCCATGAAAATTGGATCCCTTTCAATTCTCATATTGTTCAAAACTCCATGGTCTTTTCTACTCAAAGCATCTGCCACCTTGTTTGTCTTCCCTGGGTGGTAGTGTATCGTACAATCATAATCCTTGAGTAATTCAAGCCATCTCATTTTCCTCATGTTGAGTTCTTTTTGTGAGAAAATATACTTCAAACTCTTGTGATCAGTATAAATCTCACATTTTTCACCATAGAGGTAGTGCCTCCATATCTTCAAAGAAAAGATCACTGCTGCTAACTCGAGATCATGAGTAGGATAGTTTTGTTCATGAATTTTCAACTATCGTGATGCATAGGCAATAACTCTATCATTCTGCATAAGGACACAGCCAAGTCCTTTCTTCGATGCATCACTATAAATAACGAACCCATCATTCCCCGATGGTAGAGTCAATATAGGAGCATTGACTAATCTTCTCTTCAGTTCTTCGAAACATTCTTCACACTCTTTTGTCCAAACAAATTTAACCCCTTTACGTGTGAGCTTCGTTAATGGGTTAGCCAATCGGGCAAAATTCTGGACGAAACGTCGATAATAACCTGCCAAACCAATAAAACTACGTACCTCAGTTATACTCGTAGGTGCTGGACATTCTTGGATTGCCTTGGTCTTAGAAGGATCAACAGAGATTCCATCTTTGGAGACAATATGGCCCAGAAAAGAAATCTCATGAAGCCAGAATTCACACTTGCTAAACTTCCCATATAATTCATGCCTCCTCAGAGTCTTCAAGATAATGCGCAAGTGATTTTCATGATCTTCGTAGGTTTTGGAGTATACCAAGATATCATCAATAAATACCACCACAAATTCATCGAGATACTCCTTGAAAACTCTATTCATCAGATCCATGAATACAGAGGGTGCATTAGTCAATCCAAACGGCATTACAGTAAACTCGTAATGCCCGTACCTGGTTCGAAATGCTGTCTTCGGAATGTCTTCCTTCTTCACACACAACTGATGGTATCCAGATCGAAGGTCAATCTTTGAAAAGTATTGAGCTCCATGCAGTTGGTCAAATAAATCATCAATACGAGGTAGGGGATACTTGTTCTTTATCGTTGTAGCATTGATCTCCCTGTAGTCGATACATAACCTCATAGATCCATCTTTCTTTTTAACAAAAAGAACAGGGGCTCCCCATGGAGAAACACTAGGGCGAATAAATCCCTTATTACTCAATTCCTCTAGTTGTTTCTTTAGTTCGACTAACTCTACAATGGACATTCTATAAGGGGTCTTCGATATAGGCCTTGATCCAGGAATCAAATCAATGGAAAACTCAACTTCTCGTTCTGGAGGATGTCCAGGTAAATCTTCCGAAAATACATCTACAAATTCTTTCACAACAGGTACATCCTCTATTTGAACATTCCTTTCCTCACCGACAGTTATTTCATTCTCTTCCTCCCCAATAATTTAATTAAGTTGAGCTACTGGGGGTGGATCTAAATAAGAATTAGGTGGTGACGATTCTGCTCTAAAAATAAGGTGCTCCTTACCATTATCATCAAGAATCGTAACCTCTTTATTCTTACAATAAATCTTCGCATCATAGTCTGAAAGCCAGTCCATACCGAGGATTATATCAAACTCAATCATAGGTATGACGATGAGATCAGCAGATAAAGAAAATTTATGTTCTCTAATGGGGACTGATTCACAAAACTTTGTTGCAATGATACTTCCCTTAGGAGTTTTAACTGACAACTCCCTTATTAAATCAAATTGGAAATATCTAATTTTCTTAGAAAACTGGGAAGATATGAAACAATGCGATGATCCAGAATCAAATAATGCATTTGCTAAACTTGAGGAAACCATTAAATTACCTGCCACCACGTCTTTCGGAGCTTCTACCTCAGCAGTAGTGATAGCATAAGCCTGGCCTTGATCCCTTGGCCTTTTCTGAGGTAAGTTCTCCTGACGCTTAGGACATGCATTTGCATAATGCCCCATCTCCCTGCAATTGTAGCACTGAACGTTGGTAGCTTCCTTCTTCCCCTTGCAATCATGAGCTTGGTGGCCTTTTTCACCACACTTGTAACAGACTCCCATTCCCTTCAAGCAAGTACCAGGATGTTTCTTCCCGCATTTACCACAAGATGGATATTCAACCTTTCCCTTCTTCCCCTTATTTCCATTCCCAGATTGATCAGCAGGTCTCTTCTTCTCTTGCTTTGCTTTAAAGTCATAAGACTTAGAGAATTCCTTTTCGGTCTTGATAGCACATGAGACAATGTCTTCGTACGATGAAAAGGATTGTGAGACTAATGCTCGACGGAGAAATGGTTTTAACCCATCAAAGAAACGATCAATATTACTTCTTGGGTTACGAATATAATCACCAGCGTACCTCGCTAACCTTGTAAAGTTAGCCTCATACTTTGTGACATTCTCATCCTCATTTTGTCTCAGACTCAGAAATTGCCTTTCCATATCTGCTCGATGGTCGCGAGGGAAGTATTTTTCTAAAAACAGATCTTTGAACTCCCTCCACTCTATATTTGATACTTCATCATCTTCCTTCATGTTTTGAATCAATGACCACCATTGATCAGCATCTCCAGTGAGGCGGTAAACTGCCATGATAACTTTTTCCCTTTCACTGCTCCCCAAAGCCTGAAATATTTTCTCTAGGGAAAATATCCATTGCTCAGCTACTAAGGGATTTGTATTCCCATTGAACGTTGGTGGTTGTTGCCTCATGAATCGATCTAACATTGATCCTCCACACTGCGGATCAGGGTGCTCCATACGGGTAAGGTTATTATTCATAACCTGAGTAAGTTGTCCCAGTATGGTGATTAGCTGATCAGCACCAGTTGCATCACCAGCCCCACTATAATTATCTTGAGCAGGAGGGAAATCCCTACATGGAGTGCGCGCATTGATACGGTTTCCATTTCTTCCACTAGGCGCCATTTCTAAACAATGGCATAAACTAGATCAGTTTATGAATCAAAATACATAATCTCATACTTATAAAACACTTAACATAAATTGAACTATTTATGGATATAATCCATAATCATAAAAATGTTTTCTTTGAGGAAGTATATACTCATAAACCCTTCATAATGATTTGTAAAGAAAATGAGAGTTATCCTAAGCATATCCCCCGGGAGTGTCGTAACCAAGAGTGCAGCAAGGCCCGTTGTCGTGCACCAGTTCCCGTTCGAGTCTAGCTCAAAGCGGTGTTTTCGGGTTTTACCCCTAGGTACATCTGTGCCAGAGCCGCCTCTACCTGCTCGTATCCAGACAGGGATGTATCGCTCGGAAAACTCACAAAATCTCTACAATACCAAAATTCTAGGAAGTTCTTCTATACTAATCCTCAAAGTTCATCTTAGGTCTACGTGCTCTAATCAGAGTTTATCTAAATCTAGCTTCCAAGGTTTGTACTAAACTTCCTCTGATACCAACTGTAACGCCCCGACCCCAGAGTCGGTGCTTTACTTCGTAACATTGGCATGATCACAAGAAAGATCAAATCTCGAAAGACCGATTGGTTTAGTAGCCTTGGAAACACTAGATATATTCATAAGTTTTACATTACATCATAAAATGAAAAACTACTACAACAACATAATGTTTCCACAGTCCACACTATAATCCCCTCATAATATCCCTGCAGGTCATTCATAACTTACATCTTCACATCCTGGGAAAAATAAAACATAGAAAAGGGGTGAGCTCAAATGCCCAGTAAGGATAACAATATAGCGGAACATTCAAAAATAAGCATAAACATTTAAGGCAATGAATTACTAAAACAAAAGCCTTTTAAACTTGAACTTCAACATAGTATGGCAAAAGTAAAATGAAATAATTCCATTTACTTGTTCACATGGATATTCTACTAATCGAATAATCACATGCAAAATCAATAACCACTTTCATAATGTTGGAATGCATAATGCCAGACTATCATAACCACATAGCCAAGGCCTTGTGCCAAGACTACAAATAAGATTTTTGCCAAGGCCTTGTGCCAAGACACTAGTTTGTCTCATGAGACCTACCGATGCATCGAGGAGCTATAGCGGGCTCCACCCGTCACTTATTAAGTCCAATGCATTCCCATATGAAAAGGTTTAAACATAACATAAACATTCGTATTAAAACTAGCATACGAAATGTCAATAATTTCACCATAAACTATGAATGGTATAAAAATAGCACATCCATAGTCAAACATATCACAAAACCTTCAATACAATATAGATGTTTTGTATCATAATAAATCAACTTCAAATAATCTTAAAATCCATCAAAGGATGTTGACGTAGATGAAATCAAAATTCTTTTTAAAGAAATATCTCCTTTTATTTTGAAATCATTTAAGATCCATATAAAATAAAACATTTTCTTTGAAAATATTCTTATAAGCTTGTGGGGAAAGCTTTGAAGATTTTATAACAGCGTAAAATAACCGCACCCGCCGTATACGTTAAAAAAAACATTCTTACCTCAATTCTGTCGAAAAGGTTAAAAAGGACCTTGTTTTGAAAACGACGGAAAGATTCCTTTATAAACCTCTTATAAAAAGTCAAACAAGGGTATAAATGACTTTAACCCATATTCTTGTAAATAGTAAAAATGTTTTGAAATACATTTCAAAGAAACATGGATGTGGATGATAAAGAGATCCCAGTAGATTATTACGTATAATACAACCTCGGATAATGAAGAGATTGTGAAATAACCCTTACCTTGTACTTTTCCTTGGTTGGGGTAGGTTAACCTCCTGTATAATAGTGAAATAATTGTTACTAAATTATACAAGAATCATATACATTAATATTATATCATATATGATCTTTTAATATTGATTTGATAATAATATCTTAGTATTATCGCCGTTTCGGGTGTTACCTTACTCATTTTCTTTATATGTTTTGTTACATAAGTCATGTTTGTTGTATCTTATTCATATCCAGAATGATATCAAGTCCTTAAACATCATTTTTAAATCATTAAATGATAATTATACTTGAATGGATACGATGGAGAATGAATCTCATCGCGTTCGTGGAGACGGTAGTCCGTACGTACGCACGAACGCTATTTCCATTTAATTTTTATTTTAAAAGAATCGAATCCAAATGATACATAGGTATATTACTATTCCAGTATAATATAATATTTTATATATGTTACTTAAGTTCATTAACACCATCCTTTATACGTTCCATGTGTGGTATGAAGGAGTCATATCATTTTAAGGGGGCGGTAGTCCGCACTTCCTCAAATGAAATTATCGTATGTATATACAACATGAAACGAATAATGGTATGAAATAAAATGGAATTAAAGAAGCTTATATATAAAATATATATCATTAATATCATATTTAATTACAGTTCCATCATAATGGCCACCATGAGAGGTGGTAAGATGTATTTGAACAATCATCGTTTCGTGAGGCGTTAGTTTGCCATCCACAGAAACATTATGTTCATCATCCATTAGATGGAGTTGTGTGTATGTGTAGTTTGAATCCTTCTTATAACAACATCCTAGTATATTGAGGATACTGGTGTTGTTACAAAAGAAAGGAAATAAAAAGAGTTTGGGGGTTGAAGAAGCAAAATAAATGAAAATAATTTAAGAGAAATCGTTACCTTTAATTTAGGTAACTCACTTTGGTTGGAACCAAAGGACTTGTTGAAATGCTTTCTGCCTAAGGGGAAACTTCAAGGAGTAGGAGAGGGATGTGGGGAGCTTAGTTGGGCAGAGTTTGGACGAGCCAAGTGGCTTGAGAGGTGTGAGGAATGAGTAGAAGTGGTCTCCTTTTATAAGGGAGAAGAGGGGCTCTTTAGGAAAGAGTGAAAGTATTACTTTATAATATAATTATATTCGGTTTATAATGGTCCAAAAATCATTGAGGTCGAAGATAAGATGACTAATATTCTAAATAACATCAACCAATAAGAATTGGACAGGTTTTAGATAATATTTTAATCATTATAATATTATTTATTTCAATGATTTATTAATGAGGTAAACATTGCATCATTATTGTGTCATTAATAATTTAACTTATTTGATGTATAAAAATTATAAATAAAATATCATTATGTAGGAAATCTTTTTATCTTTCTAATGAATATTTATAATCGAAAATCCAACATGTATAACCCTATGTAAAAATTGTTCTTCTAAAAGATGTAAGCTTATGCCATTTTTATTTTTATTTTAACTTTATTAATATAAAGTGTCCCTACCACATACAAGTGGCTCCAAGGGGTCCCCAAATTGACCCAAGGATGCTCATGGTCGGGTATGTATCCACCAATAAGGTTAGGACACGTTTTAGGGTAATTTTGTATTATTATAATATTATTTTTTAACCCTTATTTACCGAATTTACCTTTTAACCATGGTAAATAAAATATTTACCACAGTAACTATTCAAAATGTCTAAAAATAAAAGTTACCTATTTACACAATTTGGACATCCTGATTCCAAATATGGAATCCATTTTTCTAAATTCAAAACACAGAAGTGGCAGAAATTAATTTAAAATTAATTCCCGCTGTCAAAACAAAAAGCGTGTTTTTAAGAGATAATAACTATCAAAAGATTGACACTTGTTTATGTTCGGTTTAATTGTAAAATTATGTCCAATGACCAACATTATATAAAATGGTAAAAATATATTCTAAATATACTTTAAAACCACTCAAATTCACAATTTATCACTATTAATTATTTTGATTAAAAAAGTTGTTTTTAATTAAAATTTAGTAATTTTCACTATTCATCAAAATATGAAAGTTATCCGAAATGTACCAAAATTTCACCTTAGGCTAAATTCGATATTATGAATCCAAAAATGAAGTCCATTTTCAAATATAAAATATATATAATTTCAAAAAGTATGTGTTACTATTCATAACGGCTAGTTTGATTAGTTATGGTGTGTTAGAACTCGGTGTTGCGTACAACACACGCTATCACATTATTCAAAGAGAAGCGTACCGTAGAAGCTTGGGGTGTTACATTTTACATAAAAATAATATCATATAAATATATTTTATAAATTTATGTTTTTATATTATCTTTTTTATCATATTATTTAAGGAGGTATAAGTAGAAATAAAATGAAAACACTTGATCAAGAGTTATACCTATTCTTTAGAAACCCTCATTTGGATTATACCTTAAGCTTTATAAGGTTGTAATTTTGATAAAAACCTATATATAATAATGAGGTATGTTAGAAAGATATTTTTGTATATATTTTATTATCTATGAGGTTTTTAAAGTTTGGGTAAGAAGGGATAAGTGGTGTCCTTTTATAAGCGAGGGAGAGGACACACTTGGAATGTTTCTCAAGACTAATATATATTAATCTATTAATCAAGCCAAATGGATTCAAAATAACACATAATTTAATATTATATGGGTAATATAGAAATAAAACCTACTAATGTTTTTTAATAAAGTTTTTTATTTTATATTTAAGTTTTATCCATTTTTATCCCATTTTATTTTTAACTAAAGTGATAAATATTTACAATGTTTACAATTAATTATTCCCAAAAGTTAAGTTTAACTTATTTGAAATATTAATTATTATTAATTAATATATTTAAAAAATTCTATATTATTCAAATCCACTAATTTTAATAAATTAATTTCAATTTTGAGAGGCTTCGGAAAAATTTTCCATGATTTTGATGTGAATTGTGGGTCATGATCAGATATGACTGAAATCGGTGCACCATAAATTCTCAAAACATCATTAATATAGAGTTGTGTGAGGTGATAAAAATTTATATCTTCCCTAATTATAATAATTTTATTTTTATTTTTTAATGTGAACAATAATAAACCATATGGAATCATTCATTCTTGGAATCTTTGGCAATATGGGGGAAAATTAGATAATGGTATCATCTCATTACTAAATAGGACTAGGTAGAGTTTTAATTTATCATTTTGAATATTATATCTAAGCCTTTAACAATTGAAAAACCAAGTATCATGATACATAATTTAAAAAAACATATTATCCCACCAAATTTTTTCCTTAAAATCCTAATACATTTTGGTCTTACTGGGGTGTATAGAGAAATTTGAGCTACACGATTCATCTAATAATTCCTTTTTTAGCAGAAGAATGAATAAATCATATAAAATCCTTCCAAATTTTAATATTCTATATTCCCAGTTAAATCCTACCAATTTCCCATCATTTATTTCTATAATTCTATAGTGAATATTCTTATCATCATGCTGGGAACTTTTTATTTTCTCTAATAAGGATAGATTGGAAATCATTTAGAATAGATGTACTATTTATCATTATTTAATTATTAAAATATATAAATTTAATAAATATGTGAATATATGATCTTTTTCAATCCTCATTTTAGACAAAATCCCATGATCTTTCCTACAAAATGCACCACCCACCTTATGTACCTTCCTGGGGTGGTAGTGTATTGAGAAATCGTAATCCTTGAGTAATTCTAGTTATCACCTTTTCCTCATGTTAAGATATTTTTATGGGAAGATTTATTTCAAAAAAAATTGATCTATATACATATATTTAACATTTTTTACCCTAAATTGAATGCATCGATATCTTAAATGAAAATATTGTGGATACTAACTCAAGTTCCTGGGTTAGATAATTCTATTGATGGATTTTTAACTGTCCTTATTCATTGCCATTGAATCTATAATTCCGAATAAGGATAGATCCATGTCCCTTTCTCAATGCATCTTAATATATCTTATATCTATCCCTTACCAATGCTAAATTTATTAACATTACATTGACTAGTCTTCTATTTAATTATTTAAAAAGTCACATTCTTCTAACCAGATGAACTTAACCCATTTATGCTTCATCTAATTTAAGGTTTAGCTAATCGAATAAAATTTGGAACAAATTGTCCATTGTAACATGTTAACCCGAGAAAAATATGTCCCTTTGTTACACTCATTATAATTTTCCATTCCATCACTACCTTTGTCTTTGAAGTTTTAATTGATATTTCATCCTTAGAGACAATATGAAAAAGTAAATAAACTTCATGAAGATAGAACCTATATTTTCAAAATATTCCATATAACTTCTTCTCTCTAAGATTCTTAAGAATAATTTTAATAGAAATCTTATGCCCGTCATATATTTTAAATTATATAATGATATCATAAATAAATACTACAATGAAATTATAAATATAATCCTTTAATATTATGTTCATCATATCCATAAAAATAGAGTGTTCATAAGTCAATCAAAAGGGAATTATATTAAATTCATAATGTTCATACCTCATTTGAAATTCATTATTTGGAATATCATCCTTATTTACTCATAGTTTATAATACCTAGAAATAATATCAATAATTTAAAAATATTAAGATCGTTGTAGTTGATTGAAAAAATCATCAATGTGGGAAGAGGATAGTTATTCTTTTTGAAAATTGAATTTATTTCCCTATAATGGATTCACAAACTCATGCACCCAAATTTATTCATAAAAAATTCATATAAATAACTTATCACACAAATCTTGAAATTTTTTCATTGGTTCCACTAATTCCATTGTGTATATCCTTTAGGGGGTCTTAAATGTAGGATTTTCATTTAGGATTAGATCAATAGAAAACTTATCTTCAAACTCATGTGGATGTCC
The DNA here is from genome assembly GCA_963277665.1 of Viscum album. Taxonomy (NCBI): domain Eukaryota; kingdom Viridiplantae; phylum Streptophyta; class Magnoliopsida; order Santalales; family Viscaceae; genus Viscum; species Viscum album. The sequence continues at coordinate 1,593,109,969 of OY728132.1, forward strand.
ATTTATTTCTTTAGGAAACATTTCAATGTATTCTTGCACAATTTTTTGCATCCTCTCTTATAAGGACACTTTTCCCATTCATAGTTTGTGTCTACTCTACTTATCTAAATATTTCATTAAAAAGATCTACTAAATGTGGATCCAGAAATGATTTAGATGATGTATTCCCCTATAAAGATAAGGGGTTCCACATCTCTATCGCAGATCATAATGTATTTATCTTGGAAATAAGTTTTTACATTATAATTTAAAATCTAATCCATACCAAGGATTATATCAAATTCAATCATAGGAATAATAATCAAGCTTTCAAATAGGTTATGTTTATGTGTCATAATGGGGGTTTGAATAACCTTTTTGATAATCTTTTTAACATATTTTTTGTATTTGTTGACAATTATCCTTTTTTATAAGAATGTTACTGTTTTTCAGGATTAGACCAAGTCTATCCGAATGAGTTTTTGTGAGAAAGTTGAATTTTATGAATGTTTTAACCCAATCATAATGGGTAGAGAAGTTTTGTCTTTGTGAAAATTGTTCTCTAGACATAGGTTTCAAGGCACAAAAGATCAGATTGAGAAACACTGGACATATAATGTATGAATAACCAGCACCATTTATAAGATTCATAAATATAAAGTGGTTCATCAAACATATCATTTTTCTTATATCCATCGACATGAAGTTCATATTCATTGGACTCAAAATTTGTTAGAAAGTTCTCAAAAATTTCTAATAGAAAATCAAAAAATGATTTTCCATTCTTAAAGTTCTCATAAATCATGGAAACTCTCATCATTAAAGTTGTTAAATAAATAGAGGAATCATAAAGATTTCATCAGTTCTAGGAATACAATACAATGATTTCCAATGATCCATGACTCCAAAAAGATCATCATAATGAGAAAGTGGAAAAATGATGAAGTTTTAAGGAGTTCAAAATTACTATCTAAAGTCTTCATCAGATTCAAAAGATCATAATTATAATTCCATAATTATTAGTTCACCAGCATGAAGAAATGTGAGAAGGTGAAGATTCTAGTTTTCAATCAAAATTGATAAATAAAATATAAATATAAATAGATCTAAAATAATTGAAGGTAGAAATTACTGGTTGCTATAAGTTTGTTTTTTCCATAATTTGATATAGAAAAGAAAGTGTTGCAGGTAATATTACATTGAATGTAGTGTGCCATTAATTCAATTAAACTGATTCTTATGAGGAAAGTCAATTTGAAATAAGCTAGAATAGTTTCATCATAATGAGATGAAAAAGTTCCATCAGACTAAAGCGTAGGCAGGAAGGAAGATCGAATCCAAGAAAGAAGATATAACTAGATTCACCAAGTTAAAATGAATAAAATCAAGAAATACCAAAGATATTGAATAGATAAAAGAATCTGGAGGATTCCAAAAGTTTTATGAAATGTTTAAGTCATTAAACATGAAATTAAATTATGAATAAATCATAGAGTTTTGGAATTTGAGGAAATGGGGAAATTTTTTTAGTTTTATGTATTTTCCATTATGGGATACCTATAAATAGTTTCTCAATATATTATTAATTTATAATATTTCAAGTAAGTAGATAAGGTATAACACTAAAGAATTCGAGTGAAATTTCCTTCCATATATAGATCTAATTAGAATACCAGGCGTTTATTGTTTTTGTTTACCAGAATAAGAAACATCATTTTGAGAAGATCATATTGAGTCGATCAGATAGAGGAAGATCAGACTGAGTTTTTTAGTAGAGTTTGAGAATTGAAAATTGAGAAAGGAAATACCATATTGATTTAATCATACTAATTCAATTGGACTGGGTTTCATCGGAATGAAGGTCATCATATCCAGTGTCATCATACTCAAAAACATTTGTGGGGAAAATTGAACAAAGTCATTGTATTTTTGTTTTGGATCAATTTTTTTATAAGAAAACTTTGTAAACTATAGGGATTCAGTATAATCATTCTTATCGAGTGATATAAGGTGTTTAACAAGATTTTTCACAAGTTGTATTTACTTCTTCATAGTAGTAGATTTCCATAGACCCATAGAAGTGGCTTTCAAAAGAATATTGGTTCTCAAAATGAGTTTGAACCTTGTAAATCTTGGGTACTTTACTTTCTTTCCAATTTTTTATTACCTAAGTATTTTTAAAGATATCATAAGTATATTAACTTTGACAAGTTTCATGGGTTAAGTTTTAAAAATTATTGAAACTTATAAAAAGTGAACAACTGATTCAACTCCCCCTCCCTTCTCAGTTGTTATTTGATCCTTTGTAACTTCAATTTGTATCAGAAGGAAGGTTTCCTTGTTGAATCATTATCATGAATCATATTAATTTTGTCAATAATAGATGAATTCCTACATTTTTAGAAAAAATTATTATGGATTGAAAAATAGAATGATTCCTTATATTCAAATCTCTTGCCCTAGAAGTTTTTGATGCTACTACAATTGGTTTTCCAGCTATTTAAAAGGATTCCTTAATGAATTTTTTTTATAAGATAAATATTGAAGTTGATGGAAAAGCTAGAAATGTTATCCTTATGTCCTTATCATAAAATTTTTAAATTAAGGTGATGAGTCTCAAAACTTTAATGAGTATGTGGAACATGCTGGAAAGTATTTTCAAATGGAATACTAAAAGAATGTAATAAAATAAAAAAATTAGCATAGTAAGTATGAATAATTTTGAATGAGAGGTGAATAAATTACTGATTAATAGTTATTAGAAGTAAATGAAATTGTTTTCAACATCATTGGATTTAGAGATGTCCTGGAATATTCTACAACTATAAATAAATGTATGAGAAACATTTCAGATAGTTTTTATTCGAAAATTTCCTCTTTATAATATAAGGATGGTTTATCTATTAATGAATTGAATAACTTTATTATTGCTTATGAAATGAGTAAAGATATGGTCTTCAAAAAGAAGATAAAAGATGAAAATGATTCTGAATCCATGAGAAGTGTGAAAATACATGATATCGAAGATGTTGATCCCTGTGACTACAAAGATAAAGAGGACGAAGAGTTTAATGAAATGATCATGTCTCTAATATTCAAGATCTATCAAAGAGGAAGGGGAAAGTACAAAGGTAAACTTTTTTTGAAATATTTTTAGTGTAGTGGAATCGTACAATTTTCTATGAATTTCCTCAAGAATAAAGTTGGTGAATATTGAGATGACTCTGATAGAAAATCTCAATGGAAGAAATGGAACAAAAATTATAAAGAATAAAAGTATTCCAATAAATATAAGAATAATTTTACTAGAAGAAAAAAGAAGTATGTGGAGTATGAAACTTGAGATGGAATCAATTAAAAATAATTATTTGTAAGATTAAAGTTTATAAAAATTCAAAACCTTTATTGAAAAAGTTTTGAAAACAAAAGATACCTCAAATAGTGAAGGAGTTGAAGAATCATATAGAGAGTATCAACTCAGAATAGAACTTGTTTTATGTCCTGAGTAAAACTAAACTCTTAAGAAAGAAATAAGAGAAATTAATAAATATTGTGATTAAATTTCTAAAAAAATAAAATATTTCATCAAGTAAGAGGAAGAATACATTCAATAGATCTTAAGTTACAAAAATGGAATTGATAAACATAAAAAGAAGGTTGGAGTTATTAGTAAGAAGTTATCCGCTAAGACAGAAGAAGTTAACAAGTTTCAGTCAAAACTTCTTGAGTCCAAAATCACCCTGTAGAAAATGAATTAAAAATTAAACAAAGCTTCATAAGTAAAATTTAATTCTTCTAAAGATGTTTAGAAATCTCATATCAAGAATCAGGTGAATTTCTCACCCTCCAAAAATAACATTTCATTTGATTTTTCTAACATTTCAATTGATAAGAAAAGAACTGGGAAAGTTTGTATTGAGAAGGGCTGTGAGAAACCTATCACATCTGAAAAATTTGAAAACTTCCTCATTAGGAAAGATGGTATAAATTCGGAGTATGATAGATCAAAAATAAGTTATCAAACTAAAAAAATCAACAATGAAAGATCTTACTTCAATATAAAATCAAGATTTGATGGTTATTACTAGTGTTGTGGAATATATGGGAACAATAATTATAATTGTTGGCATAACATTTCACTTCCCAGAAGAAGGTTTAAATAAAGATAAAGCAATGTTGGAAGAAGGATGAGTAACTTTCCTAACCCATAGAAAGTTAGAAAATAAAAATCTCAAGATGTTAGGAACCTTCTAACATAAAATCAATTTGAATGTCTAGATTAAGTTTATAGAAGATATGATAGGGCTGGTTATCATGAAAAAATATATATGAAATTATTTCTGGAACAAGTTTCTTATGGAATAAAAGAAAAGGTATATGAAAAGAAGAAAGTTGATGAAAGAGCTTTTGTTGTTGAGATAGCTTCGAAATCAAGTAAAAGGAACAACCCATGGATACTTAAGATTGGTTGATCTTCACATGTGATAGGTGATATAAAAAATATTGAAACTATTGAACATCATGATGGAAGATAATTTACCTTTGTTAATGATAGTTACTTAAAAATAAGAGGAATTGGAATATATAAGATTGAAGCATAGAAGTTTAAATCAAATAAAGTTTTATTTTTTTATGGGCTAAAACATAACTCACTTTGTGTAATTATACATTTTCATAATGTAAAATAAGTGATATTTATAAAATATTATGATGTTATCAAAATTTTGAAAATGGAAAATTTATTACAAAAGGAGAGAGAACGAGTGGAAATATCTTCCATATCAAAGAGTTTAATAACTCTTTTTTACTTGAGTGTTGAAGATGAAAATAATTTCTGGCATAAAATACTTGGCCACCTTGGGAAAAAACATATAAATTTTTTCTAAATTTGATGTTGTGCATTATTTTATAGAATTGAAAGGAATGGATAAAGATGTTTTTGTTACTTTTCAAAAAGGAAAGATAACTAAAAAAATTCCTAAGAGAGTTGAGATTCATTCTACCAGATCTCTTGAACTTTTTCATTCTAATTTATGTGGGCCAATAATATATAAATAAACAAAATGATATTTATAATTTATCACTTTTATTTATGATTTAACTCATATGAAAAACATATGTTTATGAAACATAAGTCGTAGGTTTGGGAAAAGTTCTTGTTTTTTAGAAAAGAAGTTGAGAAAGAAATGAGGGTTTATATAAAGAAGTTAAGAATAGATAATGGTACTAAATTCAAAAGAAATAATTTTGAAACTTATCTAAGAAATAAGGTTATAAAACATCATTATAGTGATCCCTATACTCTCCAAAAAAATTGAGTAGTAGAAAAAAATAGAATTTTTGTGTAAATGGGAAGAAGTATGTTAGCAGAATACATACTTTAAAAGTTCTATTGAAGAGAAGTTGTTAGTACTGTTGTTCATATTCAAAACAGACGATTTTTTAGACTAGAAACCAACATTAATTATTATAATTTTTTTTCGAAAAACCTTCATTGATGTATTTTTATGTTTTTATAAGTCCATGTTTACTAAATATCAAAAATCAAAATATGGGAAAATTTGATGAGAAAGATGAGGAAATAAATTTTATTGGTTATTCACCCAATGGAAGAAGTTAAAAATGTTGGAAAAAACACTTACAAAGGTTGGTGTAATCATATGATGTGAAAGTAATTGAAAATAAAAATTCAGTACCAAATGTTATTGATAATGTTGAGAAAAATAAACTGTAGATTTCCAATGACAGTGAAATTGAATCAAAACATCCTTACTAAAATTTAAGAGAATTGTGTGATGAGGAAATTTCATCTATAAGAAAAAAATTGAAATTTCCTACATTAAAAAACATGATGAGTCTAAAAAATTAATTGCAAATCAGTAGGATCCATTTCAGACCAGAAGAAAATTGAGATTAGAAAATCAGACTTTACATATCTCAAAATTTGAGTTGGAATCAGTTTTAGAATATATTCAACACAAATAATGGATGGATGCTATAAATGAAGTGTTAGATTAGATTTAAAAAAATGAAGCATGTGAACTTATTCTATGAGCAGAAAATAATAATTTTATCAGAACAAAGTGGGTTTATAGAAAAAAATCAATGACCATAGAGAAGTTTCAAGAAAAAAAATTAGGCTTGTTTGTAAAGGTTATTCATAGGTGGAAGGTGTGTATTTTGATGAAACCTTTACTCCTGTTTTAAGGTTAGAAACAATAACAATGTTTCTAATAGAGGATTCTCATTAGAATTACAAATTATATCATATGAATATAAATTCATCATTTCTAGATGGAGATATTAAAGAAGAAGTTTACATTGAACAATGTTATGGGTTTCTACTTGATATGGATGAAAAAAATGTTTTTAAAAAAGAATAAATCTTTGTATGCACCAAAATAAGCTCCACGTGCATTGTATTATAATCTTGGCAATGGTTTGAGAATATTGAATTTTTCTAAAGGAAATGTTTATAGAAACTTATATATAAAGGATGTTGAATATAGAACTCTAATAGTAATTATTTATCTGGATGATATAATTTTATCTGGGAATAGAGAAGATGTTTATAAAACATTTATCAAATAAATGAAGAAGAATTTTGAATTATCAATGTTGTGAGAGTTAAATTTACTCCTTGAATTACAAGTTCAATAAAAATAAAAGTACATTTTTTTATCTTAAGAAAAGTATGTCAGTGAATTGATAAAGAAGTTTGATATGGAAGAATCCAAATACTTTCCTACTTATATATCTATGAGAAAATAATTAGAGAAAATATGAGTCCAAAAAAAGTGTGAATCAAAAATACTTTTGGAAGATGATAGGATGTCTAGTTTACCTTAGAGCTTCGAGGCCTCATATTGTGTATGTTGTGACTTTATGTTTCAGGTATCAAATTAATATAAAAGAATCACATATATTGAAAAAAAACAATTATGAGATATGTTAATGGAACAAATTTACATGGGTTGTTATACAAAATAAATATTGAGATGAAGTTTCATGGTTATACTGATACTGATTAGGTTGGAGATTGTAATGATAGAAAATAAACCTTAGGAGGAACATTTTTCTTGGGTGAATGTTGTGTGAGTTGTCATAGTAAGAAAAAAATATTAGTAACTTTAAGCAAAACTAAATTATAGTATGTTGAAGCTACTCAATATTGTACTCAATTTTTGAGGATGAAAGTTCAACTGGAAGAATTGAAAGTAAGAGATTATAAACCATTGAAGATACTTTTTGAAAATTAGAGTACAATTGATATTTCTAAAAATCTTGTCCAACATTCCTGATAAAAAAAATTGATATAAAGTTTCAATATATAAAATATAAATTTTTTTCAAGCGATGCTTTTCTCGAATATATCTCTCTAAAGTATCAAATTTCTAATATCTTCACAAAATAAATGCTAAAGGAAAGGTTTATTGAGTTGAGGCTTCAACTTCATGTTCTAAATCCTCCAATGACTTCCTAATCCTTATAAATAATTCTCCCACCATGATTTGGATTATGTTGAAAAAAAGGGATATAAAGTAAAAAGTTTGTTAATTTTCTACTTATATTTCTTAAATAAAGTTGAAGTTATGGTTAACATAAAATTTGGGAGGGAAAAAGGAAAGGGAGAGAAAAATAAAAGTGAGAGGAAAAGATAAAATTGAGGAGGAGTTTATTTTAACCTGTTTTCAAAATGTCTTGTCACTGAGGGATGGAATTCCTTTAAAAATAATACTTTATATAGTAGTGTGGTTTTATGGAATCCTATTTATATAAAGGTTTTGTTTTGGTAAAATTTAAAAAAACATAAGTTTTTTGAAAAAGTTGAGTTGTGAAAAATTTCTGAGAGTTTAAAAAGTTATTAATGATGATTGTAAACAAATCCAAAGGGGATATTGAATAACCTCTGTGATAATTTGTTTAAATAAAGTTTTTGTATTTCTTAACAACTACGATTTTTTATAAGAATGATTTTGTTTGTCAGGATCGGAATAATTTTATCAGAATGAGGATTTGTAAGAAAGTTGAAAGATGATAATTATTTTTTAACACAAACATAAAAGGAGAGATAATTTTTTTATTTGTGAAAGTTTTTTTCCTAATATATGTTTATAAATACATAATATTGGACTGATAAGCACCGGATTGAAAATTTATGAATGATTAAAACTCATCATAGGAGTTATTATAAAGATGAAGTAGTTAATCAGACACAACATCATTCTTAGATCCTTCAACATGAAGTTTTGATTCATCAGACTCGTCATTTATTATAAATTTATCAAACTTTATAATCTCAATTTAGATGATTATTTTTCATTCATAAAGTTATTATAAATCATGAAAACTCTTAGGATGAAAGATTTTGGAGAAATAGAGGAATAATAAAGATTACATCGATTCTAGGAAAACAAGAAAAATCTTTCAATGTGATATGAAACTAATAAGATCATTATAAGGAGAAAGTGGAAGAATGATAATGTTTGAAGGAGTTTAAATTTTTTATTTGAAGTCTTCATCAGATGTGGAACATCATAATGATAATTTCATTATTTTGAGTTCATCGACGTGTATAATTGTTAGAAGATGATGATGATGTTTTTCAGTTAGAACTAATATATAAAATATAAAAATTATTGGATCCCGAAGAATCAGAGGTAGAAATATTTGGTTGCAAAATGATTGTTTTTAGTGTAATTAGAGAAAGTAAAGAAAGTGATGCAGGTATCGGTCCATCGTAAATAGTGTTTCATCAAGTCAATCAGAGTGATTCTGATGACGAAATTCAATTTGGAATAAGAAAGAATAGTTTCATTCTAATGAGATGATAAAGTTCCATCTAACTAAAGCTATGGTAGGAAGGAAATCAGAGAAAAGAAAGAAGATAAAATCATATTAACCTAATTGGACTGAATAAAAGAATGTCTAAAAAGGATAAATACTGAAAATACTCAATAATATTCTATAATATTTATGAATAGTTTAAGTGACCAATCTTAAAATTCAATTATTCATAAATCTCATAGTTTTCTAATTCTAGGAAGTGGGGAAAGTTTTCAAGTTTCCCACCTTTTCTATTTTGGGTTTCCTATAAATAGTTTCTTAGTTCATTCGTTCTTTTTAAGTTCTCGTATAAGTAGAAAATAAAGAGCGTTAAATAATTCATGTGAAATTTCCCTTGACATAGATATCTCATTAGAAGATCAGAAATCTATTTTTTTTACGAGACTGAGAAACATTATTTTAATAAGATCATATTGAGTTGATAGAACTGAGGAAGATCAAGCTCGGTGTTTTAGCAGAGTTCAAGAAGTGTATATTGAGAAATGGAATATCATATTTATTTGATCATACTAAGTTAATCGGACTAAAGGTCATCAAATTTTGTGTCATCGGACTCATGAACTTTTGTTGGGAAAATTGAACAAAGTCATTCTACTTTAGTTTTTTCTCAATTTTTTTATATGAAAACTTTGTAAACTGATAAGAGTCGATATAATATTTATTATCAAGAAATATATAGTTTCTTATGGGAGTTTTCACTAGTTTTATTCACTTTTTCATAATAGTAAATTTTTATAGACTCAAGACAATGGCTATGGCAAGGATTTAGGTTCTCACACTGAGGATGAACCTTATAAAGATCGTGTTATTTACTTGATTTCCTATTTTTTCATGCATTATTATTTAAAAAAAATATAATGAGGATATTAGATTTAACAAGTTATAAATATTAAGTTTTAAAAATTATTGAAACTTATAAAAAGTGAATAACTGATTCACCCCCTCCCCCTTCTCAATTGTTATTTGATCCTTTAGAACATCATAACTTACTGGCACATCATTGTTGAAAAAATATTTCCACTAGGATTATTGATTGAAAACCTTATAGGGTTTCAGGGAAATATCAAATTTTCATTTAAAACATGATAGATATAAAAGATTGTTAAGAACCAAAATCAAATAAATCATTAGATAAGTTTGAGGTTATAATAAAATTACCTACCAACAAATATTTGGAAACTTCAACCTTAGTTGTAGAAATTTCATAAGAGATTCCTTCTCCCTTCAGCCTCTTCTATAGGAGGCTCCCTTAGTAGTTGGGTTATTAGTTTGAATAATACTAATTTTGTTTATAGTTGAGGCATTGGAAAACAATGGTTTTTTTATTTATATTGTGGTAAATAACTTAATTTCCCGTTTTTACTTAACTTAAAAAAACTAATATTCCCATTAAGAAAGTACATGATGTTTCTTTCTATAATTATCACATTTTTTAAATCTCATCCTACCTTTCTTATTATTTGACGCATTTCTTTTCTATTGTTTCTCCGTCGGCCTCATATTTTCTTGATTTATGTTGAAGATATAAGACCTTAAAAATTATTTATCTATCTTTATAGAAATTTATACTATATCATTATATGATGAATTTTTTTGAGAAACCAGTTCCTTTCAGATACTCATCTTAATCCCATTAAATAATCTATTAATATTTATTTTTGGATTACATGTTTAGTCCACATTATTCCTAGATAATCATATAAAGTTATCCCGATTTCTCTACCTCATTTTATTATTCCTTATTATTTAAAGTGAGGAACATCCTCTGCATTTAATCTCATAGTTCTGAATGAAATTATTTCTCAAATAATAACAAAGTAAAAGTTATTTATTCATAAATTATATTTCACCAACCTCTTTAGTGTTTCATATCAATGACCCCCATTGATCACCATCTCCCTTCTGAAAATACACATTCCATAATAACCTTTTCCCTTTCATTATATCTCAAAGAAAAAAATATCTTTTTGAGGGACTAAATCCATTATTTAGTTAACAATGGATTATTAGTTCCACTAAAATTTGGATAATTATTTTGCATGAAGTGATATGACATGGGAGAATCAAGTTTAAGAACAACAGGTTTCTCTATACACGTAAGGTTGAGCATGATAACCTGAGTCAACTACCCTCATATGGCTATGATCTACTCAGTTACAACACCAGCAGTATTGTATTTCTCAGTATGGAAATCCCTACATTGACTACTAGTGTTTATTCCATTTCTTCAACTAGGATCTATCTTTAAACAATGAAACACACTAAGTTGCCTCATAATCATCATGAATATTGATCTACAAAATAAAAATTTCCATAATGAAAATATTTCTCAAATACCTTCAGGTATTATTATAATTATTTTGTTATTTATGTACATTTAAAACCTAATTACGAAGTTTCCTACTAAACATTCTCTAATACCAACTATAAAAATCCTACTCCAATAACCCAAATCTTGTGTTTACTTTATTATATTGGTTAAATATAAAATGGATCACACCATGAGGGGTTGATCAATTTAGCAATCTTGATAAATTAAAAACATACATGATTCCCATATTACATTGGAAATATAAAAACATAACATAAGAAACATTCTTACATCATTTAAATAATTAATAATATTATTATTCATATCCTAGGGATGGGGGAAATAATAAACGGCGGTCTCAGATGCTCAGTAAGGATTACGTATAGTATAAGGTATCATGTGTAGATAAGTTATATTCAATATGGAGGAGTGGATAATTAAAACACACTATGTTAAATTACCAACTTGATTTAAATGAACATCCACAGATTATATCAATAATTAAATCAAATGTATAATGGAAACTAAATTCTTAATAAAGTAAATTTATAATTTTGTACATTCTTGATCAAGGGCTCTCAACCAAGATATCATGAACCTTACCGTTAATGCCTCTCAACCAAGACATCATTCTTAATAAATGGGTGGGTGTCAACCAAATTGCCATATAATATGACATACTAGATATTTTTTCATGAGACTTATCAATGTATCAAAGGGATATCTATAACTATGTCTCACCCTTCTCTTTCACATCTTATATATTCCTTATATTTTAAATGATCAATATAATTAATTCTCAAAATTCATTATAAGTTAACAATTATCCACACTGAATCAAGGATATAGAATATTAATATTTTTTAATCATAATAATAAAAAATTTATAGAAATAATAAATATGGTATCATTGTATAATATCCCTGGTTTCATCAAAGTGTTTTTCATAGATTATAATACCTTTGAAAAATCATTAAAACATTTCTCGAGTAATATACCATTTTTATTTTTGAAATAAATTATTTAAAATATAAAAATTACATAATATTAGGGGGAAAACGTTGAAAATAATCATTTAATAATGTAAAGTAAGATTCAAAGTAAAGAATATTCATAATAGTGGGAAAATATGTTCTCGTAGTGTATGTTGAAACAAAGATTTCATTCACAGATTTGGTAAAAAGAACCTCATTTGGAAAATGGAAATAAGATTCATTTTAAAACTTTTCATAGAAATTAAAACATGGGTAAAATTTAATTGAATAAATTTTTTCATAATAGTAAAAACATTATTGAAAACATTTTAAAGAAAATATATACATTGAATAAAAATAGTTGGAAATAAAACTACAAAACAAGGTTTTTAAAATAATGTCCCTTACATGTAACCTGTTGATTTTTGATCAAAAAAGAGAATAAATGGAAGATAAACATGTAAAACCCCAATATAAACAGATTATAATAAAATATATGGTATTTAATAGATTAATATCATATAATTTTCAAAAAGTAAATATGAACATAAATAATTCAAAATAAAATGGTATTTTAAAATAAATCTCTTAGCTCAAGTTTCACTTGCCTCATATGTGATTCTAACCTCTCATATAATAATATAAAATTTATTATAATTATATTTAAGAACCATATGTATACTTATAATATCATATATTATCCACTAATAACATCATAACACTTGTTTATTAATAATTTCTTATTAAATCATCATTTCTGAGTGTTAACTGTTTCATTTTTCAAGTAAGTTTTGGTTTAGTAGTTTCATTACTAGAATATTTATCATAATTTAATCATATAAAAACTTTAATCATTATATAAATATCATATATATTCATTATATACATATTTTTTATAATTTTTGAAAGGTGAACAAGAAAAATGAATCGCATCGCTTCGTGGATGTACTAGTCCACACGTAAACACAAATGACATTATATATTTTTTACTGGTGTAAGGGTAAGAAGATAAATGATATATTATATTTATATAATTGTAATTATATTATAAATATAATATATAAACAATATATGTATCATAATTACCATTCGTGAATGGTGGTGATGAAAAATTAATTACATCACTTTGCAAGGCGGAAATCCGTACATACGCATGGATGATGATTCCATTTCCCATTTGATGGAGAAGAAGATGAATAATGGTTGTTACCTCAACATAATAACAAATTATTATATTTTATAGACTAATTTTATTATATTATCTTGGTTATAATATAATTTAAGTATGTATAAAAATAAAAAAAATGAAAACACTCGATTAAGAACTATACCACTTCTTTGGAAAAACTTTTCTGGATTACACATTAATAATTCTAACATTGGTATTTTGATCACACCAATACCTATATATCATTTTTGTGGATGTTATTAATATATTAGGTTATGTATTGGATGATATAGTGGTCTATTTATTGTGAACAATAAATAATTTTAAATTATTATCTAATATTAATTACGCTAATTAAAAATATTTAATTTATTCTATATGATTCAACTCTTATAAGTGCCAAAAATTACATTTAATATAACTTCACAAAACCCAATGAAGACTGTTTTTAGAAAAATGTTTATTTTAATCATAAAAATGATTTTATAGAAAAATAAAGTATAATATTTAATAAAATATAATTAATTTGATTATTTTATGTTAAATTATAGTTTTTTCCTTTTAAACCAAACTAAAACCGAATGTAACATTATAAATACTTGATTAACAGAGAATAACTAAAAACAGTTTTTATTGAACGAAAATATTACTTAGATTTCCCAAAAAAATAGCATATATTTCTAAGTCAACATTATTTTTTTTATATGAATTATATTACTTATTTAATATATATTTTTTCTAAAAAAGTTTTCCATAAAGATACAGTTATTCTTATATCCTTATAATTTCATAAAATTGATAGTTTTGTAAAATTGGTATTTTTCATGATTTTTCTTAAAATAAACAATTTTTAAAAAATCTAGAAAAACATACTTGGATAATTTTTAAATTTTTTAATTAAAAAATGAAATTAATTTCTTCAAATAAATTTATAAATAATTTATAATTTTGGTTTTAATAATTTTATTGAATAAATCTATGTGCATTATGTTATTATTTCTTTAAAAATAAAATCTTACTTACTATAATTGAATATCAGTCATTACAATATTTATAATTGTTTTATATGGAATCCAGTTAAGTGGGAATCTAGAATTTTCTAAATTATATATATATATATATAGAAATAGGAAGATCACATTGACTCATAATCAATCAAAACTTGTCGAACATGGTATGATTCCTCCTTTTAGACACATTATTCCACACTCGTGTTTTGAGAGGAGTAAGTTCTGAAATAATTATAAAATATCTCAGAAGATTGGTGAATTCATGGATCAATTATTCACTACCCCAATAAAATAAGATAATATTAATACCTTATCCTATTTGATTTTTTACATCTTTCTGAAACACTTTTAACTTTTCAAAAGGTTCATACTTATGTCTCATTAGAAACACATAAACATACTGACTAAAGTCATTGGTAAATGTTATGAAGTACCTAAATCCCCTTCTTTTTTGTATACTAATTAGTCTATATACATTTCTATATATACGATCTTATAAATTACTAGAACTTTCACCATTTCTATCAAAAATTTCTTTATTCATTTTACCTAATAAAAAAGAATTGAAACTATCAATTGATTTATAATCAAGTTATTCCAACAATCCATCTCTATGGAGTCACTGAATGAATTTATCATTTATATTTCAAAAGTGAAAATTCCAAAGGGAAGTGGGGTTAGAATAAATATTAAATTTCTTATTATGTATGTTATATACAACATTATACATATCTTTAATGTATAAACCATTTACTATATTCCTAATTCCATAAAACATTTACTTTTTATATATAAAAGAAATATTATTCTTAATAATGAATTAAAATCCAATATTTCCTAAACAAGATGTAAAAATAAAATCCCTATTTATGGTAGGGACATATTTTTTTTTTACAATTATAGAACTAATCAACTTGGTAGACTTATATTATATGTGATGACCTCTAATGCAACGACTCATTCCCCATTTCTAACACAAAGATATACTTCACCTTTCTCTTATTCACTCATATAACTGAGTTTATGTTTATCTTCACAAATTTTTTGAAACACACCTGATATTTAATACACATGATTCAGAGTTAGAGAAATTTATTTCTATAATATTCACATTCATGTTCTCAGAATTATTCTCTTTAAGAATACACATAAACCATATATACCAATCATGAATTGTTTGATAGGCCATACTTATAAGAGATCTCAAAATGATAAACATGATTCATGTCATAATATAAAATAATTACATGTATATGGGTGATTATTATTATTTATATATTCTTAACATGTAATTTTAATGAATGTACTCCCATTAAAAATGATAACTCCATAAATCAAATCCATTTAGTTATCCAAGACCCATATTTTATCAATACCTACACTGGTTAAACAAGTAAATAATTTACGAATGTATCCAGTATAAAACTATTTTAAATAATATAATATACAACTCTTGGATTTATAATTGTATGAATTTTTAACTAAACCCATTATGTGTGTTTAATCAAATCTATTATTTAGGTATCCTAACATATATGGTTTCTAAGCTATGTATAACCCAAATGAAATTCCAAGAGCATGTCACCTAAAGGTTAGGGTCGCTAATTTACTTGTTTCATAACACATGAGATTTAATTATAGTAAGTGAACATTTTATTTAAAAAACTATTTTAAAATGAACATTTTAATATTTTATGTCACACAAAATTCTAATTTTATACGATGAATACTGATTTTGAACTTACTATGTCAAAATAATCTTAGAATGAATTTTTAAAACTTTCATTAGAAATAAGATTTACTAAATAATAAAAAATTTAGTATTTAACTAATCCACCTTTTATTTATAATAATTTTTTATAATTTTTATAATATATTATTTATTTATTAATAATTTTATATAAATACAAACAATATAATTTAGAGGGAAAAGGGATATTTTTTAGAAAACTGTTTTTAAGTGCATAAATTTTTTCCATTTTCATTAATTAAAATGATCACTAATAATGAATTATTTGAATTAAATTTATAGATATTATATCTTAAATTTTTAATTTAAATACATATAATAATGATAACTAGTCATATAGTTAATGTAATATCATCTAAATCTTATAAAATTCATTCTCATGAAAAACAGTTTTTCATCACATTTTGTAGGTTTGTTTTAAAATAAAATTTTCAAACTTATAGGAATTAAATTTGATAAAATGGTTTCCATATTTTTAATCATAATTTATAATTTTTTAATGAGGTAACTTTTATTTTTGGTTATTCTGAATAGTAAAAATGGTAAAAAATGGTTACCATAGTTAAGGTTAAAACATGATTAACTAGTTATTATAAAAATATAAGGGTTAAAATAAACTAAAAACTTTTCTAAATAAAATTGGTTGAGTTTATTTAGACCATACCCTTATCAACTTATAATATAAGTCATTTTGGGTCCATTTTTCATACCTATTTTTTCAATTTTTGGCTTACGACCAAGTTTATTGGGAATCTTAGTCTTTTTTAGAGTTCTAAGTGTGACTACGGTTAAATTTTGAAGTGTTCATTTGTCTAGTTTTTGTCCCATGTTTGTTCCTTGGTTTGTGTTGGGATAAAGTTTCATGGTGGATACTTTTTTACCCTTATGACGTCACTATATTGTGTTTAAATCCTTCAAGGATTGTTGGGTGGGATTCCCTAGTGTTGGGGGTGTGATTGAGGGGTTTTGGAAAAAATTTTGGGCCATGTGGTTTGAGAATATTTTTTCCAAACCGTGCAACATAAACATATAAAGTTTTATATTTTTTCAGTACCATTCGTACGGTTTGCGCACGGTTTACAAAATAGAGCTGTGAAATCATATATCCCATTACAAGCTGAATACATTTTAATTTAAAAATACAATTTGAGTAATTCCACCTCTCATTTAAAACCCTAACTATTGGGTATCAACTATAGGTATCCCCCCCACACTTTTTTCTCCTTCATTTTGGTCCACTTTTTGTTGATTTATCACCAAAGGTTAGTTATTCTTCCTGTTTTCTTCATCAAATCCATCTCCTTCCTCTTCTCCTCTCTTTGCTCATATATATCCTCTCATTTTTTCTTGGTTTTATCTTCTACCATGTCCATTTCCCCCTAGGGTTTGGTTTTACCATTGTTTTTTTTGGGTTTTTTTTTCTTTTAGGGTTAATATTGGTAGATCTATGGTTGTGGAGCCCTCGTGGAGTGTTTTCGGTGGTACGTTGTCGTTGCTCCATGGATCCAAGGTAGGTTTTTCCATGACCTTGCCTTTTTAATTTAGGAACAATTATTTAAAGCTTTTATATCCATATATTCATGATTAATATTTTTTTGAAACATTTTGGTTAGTTTTTTGTTGTGTGAATAATGTATTAATCCTTTTTTATGATAATTAGACTTGTTTTTCTAAATTAGCACACACCTAGTGTTTGATGGAATGCCCATTTGGATTTTGTAATAAGATTATGGTATGTAGAGTGTGTTTTGGTTTTGTTAATAAATATATAGCATGTGGAATGAGGATTTTGGGTTTCTTGAAAGGGTTTCAAATATTTTTAAGCTAAAAGAAATGTGTATTTGTTTTTTGAAATTGTTTTGACATGTGGGGAGGAATTCTGGACCAGTTGGTATTTTTATAGAAAATGGTTTCGGTTTCAAAGTGTGATGGAAATGTTTTGAAGGAGTTTTATAAATGTCTTTATATAGAAATGGTTTGTTTGAAACCTCTTTATAAAGATGGATTGCATTTTTGATAAAGGTTGGTTTTGAGGAATGTTTAAGGGCTTGTTTGGCCACTTTTTGAAAATGATGAAAAGTATTTATTATAACAACCTTTGTTGGATGTTTTTCATGACTTGTCTGTATATAATGGATGGTATTTCCTTGTTGTGTAATCCTCAGGATTCATTATCAGGGTTTTTTATTTGGAACCATTTGTGATCTATTTATTTTAAGAAATGAGATTAGTCCTTGGGGAGACTCAGGGTGAGGCCTATTATGTATTATTATTATATATATTGTATATGGATTCTCTCCAGGAATTGGTTGGATCACCCCCATTATTTACATGAGACATAGTATCCTAAAATATTAAGATAATTTTATGAGAATGATTGCTACACTGGCAGTTCATGTACTGACTAGTGGCCCATAGTATGTGGATAAATTGGGTTTATTGTTATGGGATTTTCTCTATTCTTTTCCAGAGAAATGGTGGTCTATCATATTGAGAATTTTTATTTCATCGTGTGTAGCATGATATCGGGGATGGGGTCTCATGTATGGTGTCTTATAGATTATTCTTGATCTCCTGGGTTCACCTATGTCTATTATATTTTACCTACTTGCCATGATGATTGGGATACTTGTATGTCTATCTACATTTCCCTTGATATGTAACTAATCTGGTACTCTTGTATTGTGTTTTTCTTGGAATGTGATATCTTGGATCCCAAAGTTTTTATGAATTTTTTTTTCAAAATAAAAAGTTTTCTCAAACTTACTTGTGCCAATTGAAAATGAAATCATCACTTTTCCCTTGAAAATTATATGGTAACACTAATGGATCAAACCTGGTTTTGCAAAATAATGAGGGAAATTATTTGAACTTTGTCTTTAAGTAAAACATGTAGAAAAGAATACTTTTATATAATGTGGTTCAAAATTAAAAATCTAAGTTACTTTTATTTAAAGTTAGTGCATTGGGAAATAGAATATCAAGCTAGACTATTGAGTTTTAATACTCGTACCTAGATTTTTCTTTTACTTTTTGCACTTATGCAGGTTTATCTTGAGTTTGATTGCCTTGGTTGACGGTTGATCATTGTGTTTTAGAGTGGACCACTGTGTCACATGAAGATAGTGCGGTCATCTAGTGTATTTGGTTTATTTTTATAGTTCTTGTACTATTCCGTTTCATGTATAAGATGTTTAGTTCAATTTATATATATGTATATATATATATATTAGACTTCTTGTGCATCTTTATGTTATTTAGTTTCTTATTTATTTATAATACTAAATCATTCATTATTTATACTCTATTGATGCCCAACACTGGTTCATGAAAAAATGATATCATAGCAGGTTGGCTCTTAGAGGACCTTGATTTTTAGAGTTCCATTTGTTAATTAGGGATGTCAAACTAGAAGGAGTAGAATTTTCAGGACTCGAGAGGTAGGTGTGCGAAGAACGTCACGAACTCAAACTCATTCTAATCCTCATGTCTCCATGGGAAGTTCAGTTTTATTATTTTCTTTGGTCTTTAGGGATTTTTTGATGATTGGGATACAACAAGGGTAGTTGTTCCAATGGTCTCCATGAGCTTGCAGGGCTTATTAAGCCATGTAAATATGGGGGAATGGTCTTATAAGGATTTATGTGTTAGTGGTATGTTTGGCATATGGTCTCCAACCATATGGTATAGTCACCCACCGACACTAGTTCCCTGTTATGGGTCACCTTAGATCTTTTTGTGTTCTGGAAAATTGTTTTGATAATCCTTGTGTGAGAATTGTGGAAATGGGTTTTCATGGAATGGTTGGATTTTGAAAATTGGAAAATTTATTTTCATAATTTACTTTAGGAAATTTTTGATAAAGTTGGTTTTTTGTAAAAAAATATTTTGGTAAAGATGACTATGAAAATAGACATTGGTGAATTTTTGAAAAAGGAAAATGGTTGTCTGGAAGGGGATATTTGATTTGAAATTTGTTTTGAAGGAAAAAAGAATGAGATTTGATCAAATGGTGTTAATGAAATGGTATTTGTTTAATATTTGTAAAATGTTTCGAATTAAATGAAAAATATTTTTGATGGAAATTTGGGAGATTTCATTTTCAAGTATGATAAAATGGTTTGTTGTGTGGAATCTAAAAAATGTATTTTTATCTTGGTGGTTAGTGAGCCTTTGGAAGGTTCATGATTTTTGAAATTTGTTAAATGAATTGGTTTGGCAGATTAGGTTGATTTTTTAGCCTTTTGTGTTCTCATGGGTGCTCACATGTGTAGTGGTTTGTGGAAATTGGGATGATTCCTGGTATGGAAGGGTGGATGGATGCCCGTGGTGGCATAGAAATACTCATGTGAGTGAGACTCGATGGAACATCATTGGCGAGTTTGAAAAAAAAAACCACCAAGTTTTTTTATTTTTCAAAGTGTTTAAAGCTATAAATTGGGTTATTTTTGTAATCTAATGGTTATGTGGTGTATTTTTATATGTCTTATAAGTGTTGTTTATTTTGTATTATCTTCCTCATGATCATGAATTGATACTCCTATTTTATATTGAATTGAGATTATATTGGTATCTCAGTCTTGAAGCAGTGTCTTAGTGGACTTTTAGAAGAGTTTTTGGGACATATTTGAGCTAGTTTTCCTATGAGTTGGTGTTTTTTCTATGTGATGTTTTGGGTTAATGTTATGGTTTTGATAGAGCTTAGGGTTTTCTTGTTTCCTTGTGTTCTCCCCCATAGAGATGTGATGGATGTTGTGGTACGGCTATGGATGGTTCTTCATTGGAAAACTTTCTAGTTGATCACCCAAATTATTTGGTTTGCAGATTTCAAAAGTTAAATCCACCTCTTTAAAGGATACCCTAGACCATATTTTGCTATATGGATCTATTTGGGCTCAATATAAAATGTTTTCCTATTATAATAATTCTCTTGGTTATAAAAGATGTGTTTAGTTATGTTTGATGTGTTCAGATGTGTTCTCTGTTCATTCTGCTCCTTGTTCAGAGTGAGTGAGAATATTGTTGTATATCTTTGAATTCCAGGTTGGGTAAAGTGTGTTTTCGGTGGAAGTGAGGTTGTGGTGTGTCTTGATCCTCTGTCTCTGCATGGGGTTTCATTTAGTAGCTTGTGGCACCAAAAAGAGTTTTGGTTAGGAATTAGTAGTTCCTGACTCCGAGGTAGTAGATTCTTTATTCATTAGAGCTCCATCCACAGGTCTCGGAGTGAAGCTAGTTTGTATTCAAGAATCCCATGGGTTTAAAGAGTTTTGCTAAGTCCATGGAATTACCATTTCATTAAGGAATTAATAGTGTTTTTATTGTGGTTTATCACCACCGTAAATTCCCTCTTGTTGTAAAGAGCATGGTGTACTTACCCCCCGTGCTATATCTATGAATGTGACTTCTTATATGTGAGTTCCCGGTCATTGTCCTCCTGTGTACCTCCCATGAGAATAAGGTGCGGTATTGGTTTCTATTTATTAGTGAGGGTCGAGTGTTGGGTAGTAGATGGTTGTGGTTTCCATGGACCAATCAATGGTCCCCTTCCCTCCCCTCCCTATGTGGTGCGGGTTTTTGGTCCGTGCATGAAGTTTTTCCCCTATTCCTGTCATATATGTTCAGAAGTGGTAATTTCAAATTCCCCCTGTTGTGTTCTTCTAGGCTTTGGTTTAAGGGTTTTGGTGGAGGGGTTTTAGTTGGCCTCTGTGGGAAAGGTCCAGTTATGGTTCATGTTGAATTCTCATATGGTCATTCCTAGTATGTTATTAATGGTGGGGAGAGTCATTGCGGGTCTCGTTGTGTTTTATCTTAAGATGTTATCATATTCTAGTTGAATTTTAATGGTGGAGAGTCCGTCCGGGCCTCCCCTCTACTGCTGATCTTTGGTGTGGTTATAGTTTAATCCAGTTGATATGGTTTCTTTAAAATATATTTATTTCTCATTTTCCCTTTTATCTTTGATGAGTGTTGAGTTTATTGGTAGAATTACCAATAGACTTGTTTTTGGATTGGTTTTAGATGTGGTGGCTTAATCCTTTTATTGATTATCGAGAAGTGGGTGTGAGTTGGTGTTTTTTTGGGAAATAGGATTAAGTTCTGTTTTTAGTGAGTGAAATTTTCATGGTTTAGGAGGTTGGATCATGTTGAATTGGAATCCTTAGGCATTGATCAATCAGTTGGAAAGTTTTAGTGATTTCTGGGGGTGGAAAGAGTTAATGGTGGAGAGAATTGTCACACCTATTTTTTCAAATTTTAGATTATGACATGATTTGATGGGAATCCTGGTCTTTTTATCAGGTTTTGGGTGTGACAGAGGATAAATTTTGAAGTGATACTTTTTCTAGTTTTTTTCAAATGTTTTTTCCTTAGTTTTTGTAGGGAGAAAGTTTCATGGTGGAGAGTTTGTGACACTTATGGTGTCACTATATTGTGTTTAAATCATTCAGGGATTATTTTGTGGGTTTCCCTAGTGTTTGGGATTTCATTTTAGGTTTTTTGAGCAATTTTTTATGTCGCACTGTTTTCCCAAACCATTCAACATAAAACTGCAAAGTTGTATATTTTTCTAGTAGCGTTCACACGGTTTTCGCATAGTTTACAAAACCATACAGAAAAACTGTATAGTCCATTTTGGTCTAAATAACTTTTAATTTAAAAATAAAATTTTAGTTATTACACTTCCCATTTGAATCCCTACATATTGGGTATAGACCATAGGGATCCCCCATTCATTATCATTTGTTTTGGGATATTTTTGGTGATTTATCACAAAAGGTTAGTGATTCTTCATGTTTTCTACATCACATCCTTCCCTTTCCTCTTCTCTTCTATTCCCTCTTCCTTATCCTCCCATTACTTCTTGGTTTTATCTTCTCCCAGGATCATGTTGAACTAGGGTTTGGTTTTCACCTTTTTTATGTTTGGGATTTTGTTCTTTAAGTTTCATCTTGATAGATCTAGGGTTTTTTGAACCCACGTGGAGCATTTTTGATGGTGTGTTGTCGTTGCGCCATTGATCCGAGGTAGGTTTTCCCATGTTCTTGCCTTTTTAGTTTGAGTAAAATTTATTTCATTATTTTTCACACCATATATTCATGATTAATATTTTTTCCAACCTTTTGGATAGTTTTTTAGTGTGAGAATGATTTTCTAATCCTTGTTTTATGATTATTAGACTTGTTTTTCTAAATTAGCACACACCAAGTGTTCAATGGAATGCCCTACTGGATTTTGTAAATATATTATGGTATGTAGAGTGTGGCTTTGTTTTTTTAATAAATATATAGCTTGTGAAATGAGTATTTGGGGTTACTTGAAATAGTTTCAAATGGTTTTAAGCTAAAATAATTGTGTATTTGGTTTTTGAAATCGGATTGACATGTGATAATAAATTGTGGCCCGATTGGCATTTTCATAGAAAATGGTTCTGGTTTCAAAGTCTGATGGAAATTTTATGAATTAGTTTTATAAATTTTTTTATATAGAAATGGTTTATTTGAAACTACTTTTAAAAGATGGATTTCATTTTTATAAAGGTTGGTTTCTATGATGGTCGACGATGAAAATGTGACGATGTTTCTATGATTGGTGATGGATCTTGATGAAGTGGATGCCATTGAAGTTTCTTGTTACCTTCTACGATGGTGGACATTGATTATGATAGTAGTGATGATGGAGGATGGCAGTTAAGTGATTGGAATCTTTGTTCAAGGTCTCCTCTTGATGGTTGTTTTTTTTTGGATTGTAGTGGGTTTGCTCGTGGATCGAGGTGGATTATAGCAGTTTTCTGAATTTCATTTTTTTGAAATTTGAATATTGAAATTTTGAATGTTGAATGTGGTGTGTATTGGTTTATGTGTATATGGGTATGTGGAAACAACTAGCCCATTTTTATGGCTCCCACTTATCCAAAAAGTGTCTATTTGAAATTACAAAAAAAAAATTGTGGTGATAATGGTTGGTTTTGAGGATTGTTTAAGGGCCTGTTTGGCCACTTTGTGAAAATGATGAAAATTGATTATTATAAAAACATTTCTTGGATGTTTATCATGGCTTTTATATATGTAATTCATGGGATAACCATGTTTTGGAATCCTTGGGATCCATTATCAGGGTTCCTTGGTTGGAACCCTTTGTAATCTACTTATTTTAAGGCATGAGATTAGTCCTTGGGGAGACATGGGTTGAGGCTTGTTCTGAATTATGGTTATATATATATATATATTGTGATTGTATTCTTGGATGTCATCGGTTAGATTACCCCCATTATTTAAATTATACATAAGAACCTGACATATTGGGATAATTTTCTTAGAACAATTACTACACGGGTAGGTCATGTACTAACCAATGGCCCATAATAGGTCGATATACTGGGTTTATTGCTATGGAATTTTCCCTTAGTCTATCCTGAGAAAGGGTGTATGAGTGTATTGAGCATTTTTATTTCACCGTGTGTGGCATGATACCAGGGATGGGGTGTCATGTATGGTGTCTTATGGATTATTCTTGATCTCCTCGGTTCACCTATGTCTATTATATTTTAACTACCTGTAATTATGATTGGGATACTTGTATTTCTAGTTACATTTTCCTTGATATGCGACTTATATGGTACACTTGGATGGTTTTTTTCATGGAAAGTGATGCCATGGTTCCCAATGTTGTTTTGAAAAATGTTTTCAAAAGAAAAAGAATTTTCAAACTCTCTTGTGCCATTTGAAAATGAAATCATCACTTTCCCATTGAAAGTGAAATGGTAAAACTCTTGGATCAAACCATGTTTTTCAAATTATTGAGGGAAATTAGTTATACATTTTTTTAAGTAAAACCTATAGAAATATCATACTTTGATATATTATAGTTCAAAAATGAAAATTTATGTTTCTTTTATTTTAATGGAAGTGCATTAGGAAATAGAATATTGGCCCTCCCTATTGAGTTTTAATACTCATCCCTATAGTTTCGTTATGTTTTTAACACTTATATAGGTTCATCTTGAGTTTGATCACCTTGGGAGATGGTTGCTCATTATGTTAGAGAGTGACCCACGGGGTCACATAGAGATAGTATGGTCATCTGTTGAGGTTAGTTTATTTGTATAGTATTTTTATCATTCAATTTTGTGTATAAGATGTTTAGTTTAGTTTATATATATATAGGAATGCTTTTGCATATTTCTGTTGTTTAGTGTCTTGTTTATTTATTTGGCGAAATCATTCTCCCTTTGTACTCTGTTGATGCCTGACACTAGTTGTCATACCATGGGGATCAAGAAGGTGCTTTGAGCCATGTTATGGATCGACTTGAGTGACTAGTTTAGGGTTTCCCCCGGTTAGTTCTTGACACCATTTTTCTTGGAAAGTAACTTAATAATATTTTAAAGCTATGAAAAATTACAATTTTGTCACTCACCTCACTAATAAAAGGGCACATCGTACTCCCTGATTATTCATGCCTATTAAGGCATGTAGCTCAACCAAACCCTAAAAAAATTTCTCCCAAACATCCTTATACATTGTATAGAGTTTTTTTCTTCCAAAAATACCAAACCTATGGTCCTTAAGAGGATAACTAAAGGATCTATTTTAAATAAGAGGTAATCATCTTAATCAAACACTTCCATTTTTATTTTTCTTTCACCACCTTCAATTATTTCCTAATCATCACAATATAATAAAACCAATATATACCATATTATAATATGTCATTATTTATGTCATAATATTTATCCACCTCCTTCTGTATCAAATGGAAAACAAAATTATCACTTGTGTGTACAACAAACTATCACCTCATGAATCGATATAATTTTTTTTCCACAACCACCTCATATGGATTGTAATAATGATGGAACAAATGAATATATATGATACTTATTAAATAATAATGATTATGGAAATTTAATATATAATCTACCTTTTTACTATTCCACCTATTAAAATATGATAACGTCGCTCGTGAGTACGTGTGGACTATCGGCCCCAAGAAGCAATGTGATTCATTTTTCATGTATACTTTATACAGATGATTCTAAATATGTATATAATTCATATTTTTAATATTTATATCCTAATTAAAATTCTATGGATAATATAACTATGATCAAGAAACAAAGACCATGACTTCTGACTAAAATCATACATGAAAAACGAAGTTGTTAACCCCTTAAACAATAATAGTAATGAAATATTGTTAACAAACTAGTGATAAGATGCTATAAGTGAATCATATATGATATTATAAATATGTATATGGATATTTTATATAATTATAATAAATCTAAATTTATTATACATGAGGCTAAATCATATATAACTAAGTGGAAGCATGAGGTAAGAGATTTCGTTTCAATTTCAGCTCCATTGATACATATTTTTCATTATACACCAATTTTATTTTATGCGGTTTTTATACTACCCCTTTGATGTATTTACCAATAATATATATTTATTAATTTCGATTAACATTTCAACTCAAGGTTACTCTTTCAATGGGTTATAATTTAAAAGTTTTCAAAGAGGTAATAATTTATTTTCCAATCTCATTTTTTCAGGAATTCTTATATTTTTCTTTGAATAAATCTTAAAATATATCCTTCATAAAATCCATCCATTTTGTTATACACTTGATATTTATAGTGTTTCCATTTTTTTCTTTAAAATTTTACTCTCTTTATAATTTTTATCAATCAAAGAAATGTTTAAAGGAAAAGTCAATTTTTTTTGATTGGGTATATTTTTCTTCCATGTCTATGTTTTATAAATTTGTTTTAAAACATTACTTTTAATTTACTCAAAAGATTTATTAAGGAAATTTTATGTTATCATTGAATTTTTATGTGGTTTTAAAGGAATATTAATAATTTTTTCCTATAGCGTCATTTTTTAATTTCCTTAAAAAAATTCTAAAGAAATGTTTCTTTTTATTGTATACAGCTTTAACATATTTTTCCACCACCATGACCATTTTACACTATTTATATTCTAATACTTGTTTTCACTGTTTTTACAAAGAAAATTATTTAATGAAATTTTATTTTAAGTTTTGTTTCCATTTTCTTATATTTTCAAAAATTCATAATTTATTATAAAACCTATATTTATGATGAATTGATGGTCATATTTAACCTAATATTAGTTTTTTGTTCCTTAAATTTCTCTTAAAACATTCACTTTATTCTGATAATATTTCATCATACACATCAATATTCTTGTTGTCATGGGAATGCTTATTTTCTAAACTGTATACCATTTCTACATGTAGTGTTTTACAATGAATGTTTTTTTGATAAACTAAGGAAATATTGATATTACATATTCTTTACACATTATGGATAGTTATTGATATGGAATATTGTTTGTGAATTATATTGATCATTCAATATATAAGGAATTCATTGGAAATGTATTGATGGGTGGGCCTTGGATTTACATAGCTCTTGGATGCATTGATCGGTCTCATGAGAAAAACTAGTTTTCTAGCCTTGTTAAATGTGTTATTGGTGTATACCTAATCATATTTGAAAATATCTAGTCATAAGGCCTTGATCATGGCCTTTGAAATTATTTGTTTCCTTGATTGTGAATTTAGTTATTATTACACATAATATTATTACTTTTATATTATTAAGGGATGAATTTTGTGCTCAAGTTATTAATTAAATGGAATGTGTTTTAATTTATTTACCTTTCCCTATTGATTATGAATTATTTATTTATAATATATTATATTGTACACAACCCTTATTCACCATTTTAGATCTCCATTATTTTGTTTTTTATAATATAAAGAATGAATCATTGAATGAGTTTCAAGGATTCATATTATTTACTTTTACTATGTGTTAAATTTTATTTCCAATTTAAAATGGGAATCATGTATGTATTTGGTTCTTCAAGACTTCTAAATTGATTAATCCTTAGTAATGTGATCCCTTATATCTTATGATGATGTAATAAAGTATTCATCGACTTTAGGTTACTAGATTTGGGTTGTTATAGTTGGTATCAAAGAAAGTTTAGTAGAAACCTTGGGAACTAGATTTAGGAAAACATAGATTAGGTAATATAATCCTATAATAGAATTTTATGGTATATATAATTTAATTATAATATCATAATATTTTTTATAAGCTATAGATTATGTGGTGTTCCTAGAAATATATCCATGTTTGGATTCTAAAAGTGGATGTGATTTTGGAATAGATTCTACAAGGGGTAATAACCCAGAAAATATTCGTTTGAGTATATCTTAGCCATAATTCTGGTGCACAATGACGGAAACTTACTTCAAACTCGTTTTTATACTCTTAGGGTATATTCTTGGGTTAATTCACATTTTCTTTATGAACCATTATGAAATATTTTAATTTTTCTTTGATTTGAGGATATCCCCAAAGAAACCAATTTTATGATCCTGAGATTAAATTTGCATAAATTTTCAATTTATGTTAAGTGTTACACTAACTATATTCTATGATTCATATTGCTATAAGATAATTTAGTTTATGACATTTTATAGAAATAGATACTAGCAAAAAGAATGGTAAGAATACTCACGGTCAATGTCGAGATTTCCCTATTGAGAAAGACAATATGAATGGTGTTGGAGCTGATCAGATCATGACCATATTATGGTAGCTAAACAATGTTATGACTAATGACCTTGCACATATGTAGATACATGATTTTACACTGCATGATAGACCTATATTTTATTGTTTCATGTGACAGATGCCTCTATATTTTAGTGGAACTACTAATCCAGTGGTATCTAAGCATGGATTAAGTCCGTTAAAAATATATTTCTACCCTTGGGGTGAAATGAATGTAAAATTTTATGCTATAATATATTGTCTTAAAGGTGATATTGACCAATAGTGGTTATTGATCCAGAATACTAGGGAGGAAGAATAAATATAACATGTGGAACAGAAATATTTTAAAGTAACATTCTTCAATACATATTTCCCTTGAGTGGAATGAAATAAAATGATTATAAAGTTCCTCAACATAAATAAAAATAAAGAAGATATTATTGAAAATTATAATGCTACCTTTACAATACTATCTTGGTATTCTATAGATAACATATGTAATTCGGAAAGAACTGTTGACAATTTATTTAAAGGTATTAAGAAAATCCTCTAAACGGAATCTGTTTATCAAAAATATCATTATATGATGAAATGGTATTATGTTCCATAAATTCATAGAATAAATTTTCTAAATCTTATATATTCAAGGGAAATTAAGATAAAAATAGGCCAGCTGAGCACCAAGAAAAGGGAATGCACCAATGAAGAAGAAGGGGATAAAGAAATTTCATCATGTCAAAATTGTAGAAAGAAACATCCTGTAAAATTCTTGAAGATCAAGGGATTTTGTTATAAGTTTAGAGAAAAGGGTCATATGGATAATTAATTAAATGGTAAGAAATAATCCACTACTATTTAGTGCTTCAACTGTAAAGTAATTGGGCCTTATTCACATTTATCTCTTAAGCGTTAGGGGAACCTGTAATGACCCGGGTATTTATAGAATAATACCTCTGGATTATATTAATACTTATGAATAAGATATGAATTTTAAGTTAAAGTGGTCATTTTTTCTGATAGTGTACTCGACACACAACATTGAGTTCTACTGAAAAATAATACAATAATATTATTATTATTTTAAATGGTAGTTAATGCCTGAACATTTGAATGGTAGGAAAGAATATTATGAAATAAATATTGAAATATGGTTTACACATGTTTAAATTATGATTCATTGATAACCAAATTTATTAGAAATGGAAATAAAACCCAATTTAATATAATGGATATGTTTTTATGAAAACCAATTTAAAAGAGAATAATTGTGTTTTCATATCACTATTTATGGATTTTTCTTTAATTAAAAATGTATGATATATATTCAATGTAATATTATAAATTAATATTCTATGTTTTCACGATATTATATAAGAAGAAATTCATTTTTTCAGATAAAATAAGTATTTTTCTAAAAATGCAGTTTTTTCACCTTTTGATAGCGAACCCTTTTTAAATCTAGTTCTTATCACTTTTATATGTTCCATTTGAAAAAATAAACTTCTTATTTAGATTAGGGACATAAAAATTTACTTTGGGTAAATTTTTGGTATTTTTTTGATAAATATTATTTTTTTAATGAATAGTAAAAGACATAGCATTTTAAATCAAAACTGTATTTTCATCTGATTTATTTATTTGGTTGGATTATCTTTTTAATTGGTTTTAAAGTTTAATTAAATTATGTTTTTACCATTTAATCTAATGTTGTTCATTGGAAGTAATTTCACTTTTTAATTAAAAATGAACACATGTCAATCTTTTGATAATTATTATTTCTTAAAAACACGCTTTTTGGTTTTGATAACAGAAATTACTTTTAAATTAATTTCTGAAGCTTTTGTGTTTTGAATTTAGAAAAATGAATTCCATATTTGGAATCATGAGGTCCAAATAGTGTAAATAGGTAACTTTTTTAAACATTATGAATAGTAACTTTAGTAAATATTTTATTTACCATTGTTAAAGGGTAAATCTAGTGTATAAGGGTAAAAAATAATATTAAAATTATGTTAAATTACCCTAAAACGTGTACTGTTCATATTGGATGAGCTATTTCTAACCATGGTCATCCTTGGGTCGATTTTAAGTCCCCAAGGAGCCAATTTTGTCTGAAAATTACATTTAATTACTTTTAATTTAAACTTAAGGAAAATATAACATAAACATATATTTTTTTTGAAAAAAAAATATATGGTGTTATATAAGTGATATATTCAACTATAAATATTCATTAGAAATATAAAAATATTTACTAAATCATGGTGTTTTATGTATAATTTTTAGACATCAAATATATTTATTTATTTTTAACACAATGTTGATGCAGTGATTACCTTATTATTGAATGTTTTAAATAAATGAGATTATAAAAATTAAAATAAATTTATTTTGAAATATTTTATGCTATCCACGAATTTTAAAGATGATTAATACATGGTATATTTGAATTAATGATGTATTTTATAAATAATCAAGTTGTTATGTATTTTTTTAAAAGTCATTATATGAATATTATATAAATTGACATAAATGAGTTTTTAAAATAATAACTATTTTATTAAATGATATAATAGTTCTAAAAATATAAGATTCAACCAAATGACTTAGATAAGGTTTAAAATGTCATTAATGAACCACTTTCTGTTCTATTGGAATTTTATAGTAACTATATAAACCATATATTGTTAATATACAAGAAGACGTGGTAAAAGTTAAATTTGTTTTCTAAAGGTTAAAGCTAAAATATGAGGTTGCTTTTATGACCTAAACCTATCTAAAACCCATTTTATGAGATAATTTTGACCCATCCTCATTTCATATTCAATATATATCACTTTTTTGTTATTATAATTCTAAAATCAATTAATAATAAAATAATATTTCAAGACATTCCTAGATTTCCCCTCCCCCTCTTATAAAAGGACATCACCTCTAACCCATTACTCACACCTATAAATCCTTTTAGGTCATCCAAAATCTGCTCCAAAAATCTCCCAATATTTCTCCCTTCCTCCTATAATCCTTCCCCTAGGCATAAGGAAATTAAAAAAAATCCCTTTGGCTCAAATCAAAAATAATTTACCCAATTTGAGGTAACATCTCCTCACAAGTTCATTTCCATTATTTTCTTTCTAAACTCCCTATGCTCTTCTTATTATATATTTACATAACAAAACCATTATCATCAATATACTAGGTTATTGTTTTGATAATTATTCTAACTACACTTACACACACCTCCATCTAATGGGTATATAATATACTGTTTCTATGGACAGTGAACTACTGCCTCACGAAATGATTATTGTTCAATATTCTCCTACCACTTCTTATGGTGGCCATTATGATGGAACTGAAATTATATATGATATATATGATATTTATTTTTCCTTTATTCTTATTTAATTATCATTTAGAACATACCTTTATGCTTTTCATGTTGTATAAATAGGATTATTTCATTTGAGGAAGTGTGGTCCAACGCCCCCTCAAAGTGATATGACTCCTTAATGACATGTGTGGAACATATAAAGGATAGAATTAATAAAATTACGTAACATATATAAAAAATTATATTATACTAGAATTATAATATAGCTATTTATCATTTAATTTTTATTTCATTCATATGAAAAATAAATGAAAGTATCGTTCATGCGTACGTATGACTTACTGTCTCCATGAATGGTACATATCATTTCTTATCTCCAAATGTTATGGACTATTATAAATACATATATACTAGATATATATTATTTTTAAATCATGAATACTATTCTGGAGATAATTTAATTTTGACCACATGGACAATTTGTAATTATAACAAGATCATTTTCGACTCAAATACCCAATATCGACAAAACGACCCATATTAACTTAAATAATTATGTAATTTTTATACTGTGGTAATAAGTGATATAAAATGAATAATAAACATGAAAAATGTTCTGAAGCATGTAGAAATTAACTTAAGTTTATTATTCAGGAAACTAAAGAACGAACGTATCAAGTCAGACACGAGGTAAGGGACTTTGTCTCAATATCTTTTCAGTGAGGTATGTTTTGATAATACACACCTCGTTCTTTTACATGGTGTATAATAAACCCCTTTGGATTTTACTTTCATTCAAAGGTAATATTTTATCTATGAAGTATTTTACTAAACGAAAAAAGGAATTTTTTTAATGTATGCAGTGATAATGACCTCTCTGCCACCGTAATCATCATTTGGATTCCTCTAAAAGCCTTAATGTTTTTGAAAGGAGAAGAACCCCGTTATTCTCTTTTTGGGTGTTTTGGTTTTGAAAATAGTTTTTTTGAAATAGATTGAGTATTTTAATATTTTGAAATGATATATTGTGATTGAAAATTAATTATTATTACTGAAAAGTTGATATTTTAAATATTTTATGTGTTATGATTGTGTAATGCTACTTGTAAATTTGAGGGTTGGTTACGTGAAAAACCAATGATGGGTGGTTATGTGATAAACCAAATGATGGGTGATTTTGTGATAAACCAATGATAGTTGGTTATGTTATAACCACTAATGCATTGTGTATGGAATTCAACCATATGGTTATTCCATTTAGTGATATGTGTGGAATTCAACTGTATGTTTATGTCCTAAGTTACCATTATATGCTATACATTATTTTCTATTGGGTTCTATGGTAATATTTTGGTAAAAAAATGGTAATCAATGAGATTATATTCAGTGAAGTGTTTTTGCTACTTCTTTAAGGTTAAAGTTATTACTTTATGATAAAGTATTAATGGTTTACATGTTGTTTTGAAAAACTAACATTTTATTCTTATTTATGTATCCCTTACTGAGATTTTTATGCTCATCCTATGTTTTGAAATGTTTTTCACAGTACTTAAAATGAATAGGGTCAAGGATGTTATTAATGAAAAGTCATTTTGTCTAAAACATGGAACTAGACATGTTTCTTTTTTAAGAGTTTTTGTTTTATGAAAAATGGACAGTGACTAGAAGTGTCAACTTGTAATATTAAAGTTGTTATGTATAAATTATAACCTAAATTCTCTAAAGATATAAACCTAAAAATACCCTCAATGTGAATTATTAACTTAATTCAATATTATTTAATGTTTAAGGGAGGGGCCGTATAGTTTGTATCAGTGGTCAGTTCATATAACTTTATAGGTTAGGGTGTTATTTATACATAAGTGATATAACCATAATGGTTAGAATATTATAAAGAGTCATATTTATTTTAGATAAATTGAATGAGTTTAAGATAACATGTATAAGTATATCTTAGTGTTTAACCTCCTCATAAGATATTATATAATGATTTTACTGATATAATCACAGTGACCTTTTTATTAGTAAATGGATTTATCTAGAATTCACCACAATAACAATGGATTTGAAGAAAACTATGATGTTTTTCTGAATAAAAAAATTGAATGAAATGGGAGCTACAAAGAGAATTCTTGTGTTAATTCTCAACCAACTATCTATAGTTGTGATTGACCACCTAAACCTTGGTTATTTTTATAAGGCATCGTATAATTAGAAACAAATCCCTATTGAAGATCACATAATAATCATAAAGGTAAGTATATTCAAAAACCTATGTGTCAAGGATGTGGAATGAAACACCTAGGAAAATGACTCAAAGGGATGGGAAGATGCTATAGATTTAGTAATAAAGGTCATAAATCAAGAACATACCATGAAAAAGGAAGCATCCAGTTGACTCCTAGAAAGGGAAAGAAGTTCTTTCCAACAGATAAATTGAATGTTTTAGATATGGTGTTCATGGTCATTATAAAAATAGATTTCCTATGAAGAAGGTTTGGGAATGGTATCAGAAGGACCATAAAAATATATGTTTACAAATACCTAATGCCATTCCAATTGAGGATGATGAAACTGACAATGACCAATGAAGGGTCTGGATTATTTTTTGGTGATGTTTTGACATTATTGAATCAAAGGATATGATTCATGATTTTGTCTGTAGGAAATACGTAGTAATGAATAAGTTGGAAAAGAATGTTTACTGGATCTTGGAGAATGTTTAATGAGTAAGAAGTCTACATATAAGGGATTCAAGAGTTATGGTAGATTTTAGGATGATGAAATGCATAAAATTATTAAGGCCCTTTTAAAGATGGGATTACTTTGGAAGACTTTTTCTAGTATGTATAACCCTGAAGTTTGATATTTGAAAATTTTATTCAAGAAAGAATTATATTTTCATCTGTGGACATAATTTATAACCTTAGGGGTTCATATGCTCTTTTATTTTTTAGGTGATAAATGGTTATTACATTTTGGGATGCAAAATGAAAGTTATTAGATAACCTTTGAGGATAAAATAGGTTGTGGTTATTATTAAGGAAATTGTCTTATTTTTAGAATGTTATAATAAAGATATTGTTTTAGAAAAAGTGAAACCTTAAGGATGGGTGAGAACCCATCGCATTCTGCAAGTCCATGGGAATCGACCCCACAACTGAAGGGTGATAAGGGCGCATCGCTTACCACTGGCCTACGTGAAGCCCCTGATTAGTATGACTTATTATTTTTGATTAAATGATTTAATTGATAAAGAATAAGTTGATTTTGGATCTTATGTTTTATCAAATGTATATCCTTAGTATAGGAAAATTATTTGGTGATTAAAGTGATAAAGGTTATTTCAAAATATGTTTTCTCTTTTGGAAACACTTTATGCCTAAGGAAAATAGAATAATCTGGGATTTCCATTGAGGAGTAATGGTGGAATTTTATTTTCGAATAATATATTTTTTTATTGTGGACATATAGAGATTTATGTTATTTATGGAAATGATTAACCTATCATAGAGAATATTTGATTAAGTTAATTACTTTTTAGTATGAGACTTTAAGAGTAGGTGTTGTTATTTGGAGATAAATGTTAAGATTTTTGTGGAAGACTATGTGATCAAATTCTTCTGAATTTTGGGTTTAAAAAATAGTTTTGATTGTTTTGAATAATTTTAAAGAAAATATTTTATTTAATGGTATTTTTTCATCTTTGGGTATTTTTTGTTCGATTTTAGAGATTAAGAGTAGTGTTTATTTTTATAAAAGATTTTCCTTTTTGGGGATTCTCTGCTCTTGTACTAACCATTTTGGTTTTGGTTAATGTCTAAAGATAGGGAAAATATATGGTTCATCTTTTGTGGATCATGTTATTCTCGAGAAGTTTATTCAATAACTTCATGTGTGACCAAGTCATCTTAAATACTCATCATTTGCAGAAAAGAAGAGTTTTTGGTATAAACTTATTGAAGGATGAAACTCTACTTGAGAAGTAAGTATAATTCTTTATGTTCTTATTCAATATCATAAATAAATTCTCCAAATTTATGAAAGGGAGCTTAAAACAGAAAAAAAATTCCCTTTTAATTTTCTTACTAGGGAATCAAATACTCTTCAACCTATCACAACTTTTTGGTTTTATGGGTGTTAACTTTCTCCTGATCAAGTTTTATATCACTCT
The DNA here is from genome assembly GCA_963277665.1 of Viscum album. NCBI lineage: Eukaryota > Viridiplantae > Streptophyta > Magnoliopsida > Santalales > Viscaceae > Viscum > Viscum album. Next base: position 1,593,146,114 of record OY728132.1, read on the forward strand.
CCATCAGAACAAGATGGTTATTTTTCTCTTCCATATCCATGTTTTCATGGAATCCTAGTATATTTTATCTATGGTGACCTTTATACTTCTATTTATTTCTTTTAAATTGATAGTTTTATTGACTCTTTTTCTGATGTGTGACTTTTGAGGAAGTTTCTGAGCCCAATTTTAAAATTGAGAGGACGCAATTTCCAAAAGGGGTGAAGGATGTAATGACCCAGGTATTTATAGAATAATAATTTTTGATTTATATAAATACTTATTAATAAGGAATTAATTTTTAGTTAAATGGGGTGTTTTTTCTGATAGCATACTTGACACGTAACCATGGGCTTCTCTGAAATCTTACGTTGCACACAATATTGAGTTATACTGAAAAATAATAACACAATATTATTATTATTTTAAATGGTAGTTAATGCCTAGATGTTTGAATAGCATGAATGAATACTATCAACTGAATTTTTAAATATTGTATACACAAGTTTATATTATGATTCATTGATTACCAAATATATTAGAAATGGAAATAAAAACAAATTGAATATAAAGGATGTGTTTTTAGGAAAACCTATTTAAAAGAGAATAATTTTGTTTCCATATAAATATTTATGATTTGTCTGTAATGAAAAATATATAATATATATACAATGTAATGTTTTAAATTCATCTTATTTGTTTTCTATATATTATATAAGAATAAATTTATTTTTTAGATAAAAGAATTATTTTTCTAAAAATGTAGTTTTACTGCCTTTTGATGGGAAACCCTTTTTAAATCTAGTTTTTTTCACTTTTATATGTTCCATTTAAAAAAATTAAACTTCTTCTTTATAATCATGACATCAAAATTTACTTTGGGTAAATTTTTGGTATTTTTCTGAAAAATTTCATTTTAAATGAATAGTGAAAAATATTACATTTTAAGTCAAAACTATATTTTGATATGATTTATTTATATGGTTAGATTATGTTTTTAATTGGTTTTAAAGTGTAATTATATTGATTTTTTCCATTTAATCTAATTTTGGTCATTGTAACTAATTTAACTTTTTAATTAGACATAAACACATTTCAATCTTTTAATAGTTATTATTTCCTAAAAATGCGCTTTTTGGTTTTGACAATGAGAATTAATTTTAAATTAAATTCTGAAAATTATCTATTTTGAATTTGTAAAAATGGGTTTTATAAATTTAATCAGGAGTAAAATATTGTGTAAATAGGTAACTTTTATTTTTATACATTTTTAATGGTAACTTTAGTAAATAATTTATTTACCGTGGTTAAAGGGTAAATCTAGTAAATAAGGGTAAACAAATAATATTATAATAATATTAAATTACCATAAAACATTTCCTAATAAAATTAAATGAGATATGTCAGACCATGGGCATCCAAGGTTCAATTTTAGGACCCCGTAGAGCCACTAGTGTGTGAAATGACATTTAATTACTTTTAATTTAAAGTTAAGAAAAATATAACATAAACATATATCATTTACTAAAACAGTTTTTATATGGGGTTGTATAAGTGATATCTTAGAATATAAATATTAATTATATATCTAAAAAGCTTTCCTACATCATGTTATTTTATTTATAATTTTTAGACATCAAATAAATAAATTTATTTATGACATAAAGATGATGTAGTGATTACCTTATTAATGAATGTTTCAAATAAATGAGATTATAAAAATTAAAATAAATTTATTTTGAAACTTTTTACACAATAAATTAATTTTATGGATGATTATTACATTTTATATTTTAATTAATTAAGTTTGTTCAAAATAATCAATTTGTTATGAATTTTCTTAAAAGTCATGATATGAATAGTAAATAAATTGACATAAATGTGTTTTTTAAATACTATTTTATTAAATGATATAATAATCCTAAAAATCTAGGATACATAAAAATGACATATATATTGTTGAAAATGTCATTAATTAACCACTTAAGGTTATATTGGTATTTTATAGTAACTATATTAACCATATAGTATGAATATACAAGAAGACATGGTAAAAGTTAAATTAGTTAACTAAGGCTTAAAGCTAAAAGATAGGGTTAGTGTTATGACCTAAACTTGTCTAAAACCCATTGGATGAGAGGATTTAGACCCATAATCACCTTATATTCTAAATATATTACTTTAAGTTATTATAATTCTAAAATCAATTAATAATAATATAATATTTTAACACATTCCTAAATTGCCTCTCCTCCCTCTTATAAAAGCACCCCACCTATAACCCATTACTCACACCTCTCAAGCCCCTTTTCTCATATAAACTCTACCCCTATAAGATCCCAAAATTCCTCAATTTCTCCTAGAATCCTTTCCCTAGGAAGAAGGCAATTCAAGAAATCCCTTTGGCTCAAATCAAAAGAAGTTACCCGATTTGATGAAACGTCTACTCTCAAGTTCCTTTCCATTATTTTCCTTCTACACTTTTTATGCTCTTATTATTATATATTTATATAACAAAATAATTATCCTCAATAAACTAGGTTTTTTTTAGAATAATTATTCTAACTAAACTTACACACACCTCTGTCTAATGGGTATAGAATATACCGTTTCAATGGACGACGAACTACCGCCTCACAAAACGATGATTGTTCAATATTCTCCTACCACCTATTATGGGAACCATTATTATTGAAATGAAATTATATATTATATTTATTATATTTATTTTATCTTTATTCTTATGTAATTATCATTTATAACATACCTTTATGCTTTTCATGTTGTATAAATATGATAATTTTATTTGAGGAAGTGTGGTCTATCGCCCCCTCAAAGTGATATGACTCGTTAATACCATAAATGGAACATATAAATGATGGAATTAATAAAATTATGTAACATATAAAAAAATGTTATTATACTGGAATTATAATATACCTATTTATCATTTAGTTTTCATTTCATTAATATGACAAATAAATGAAAGTATCATTTATGCGTACGTATGGCTTACTGTCTCCATGAATGGTACATTTCATTTCTTATCTCCAAATGTTATGGACTTTTATAAATACATATATACTGGATATATATTATATTTAAATCATGAATACTATTCTATAGATAATGTACTTTTGACCACATGGACAATTAGTAACTATAACAAGATCATTTTCGAATCAAATAACCAATATCGACAAAACGACCCATATTAACTTAAATAATTATGTAATTTTTATAATGTGGAAATAAGTGATATAAAGTGAATACTAAAATTGAAAAAGGTTATGAAGTGAGTAGAAATTAACTTAAGTTCATTATTCAGGAAATTAAAGAATGAACGAGTCAAGTTAGGCAAGGGGTAAGGGACTTTGTCTCAATCTACTTTCATTGAGGAATGTTTTGATAATACACACCTCATTATTTTACACGATGTATAATAAACCCCTTTGACTTCTAATTTCATTCAAATGATATATTTTATCTTTGAATTGTTTTACTAATCGACAAAAGTAATGTTTTTAATTTATGCAGTGACAATGACCTCTCCGACTCCGTAATCGTTATTTGGATTCCTCTAAAAGCCTTAATGTTTTTAAAAGGAAAAGAAAAACTTTATTCCATTTTTGGGTGTTTTGGTTTTGAAAATTGTTTTTTTTAAATAAATTGAGTATTTTAATATTTTGAAATGATATATTGTGATTGAAAATTAAATGTTATTACGAAAATGTTGATATTTTAAGTATTTTATGTGTTATGATTATGTAATGGTACTTGAAAATTTTAATGCTGGTAACGTGAGATAAACCAAATGATGGGCGGTTCTGTGATAAACCAATGATAGCTGGTTATGTTATAACCACTAATACATTGAGTATGGAATTCAGCTGTATGGTTTTTCCATTTAGTGATATGTGTGGAAGTCAACTGTATGTTTATGTCTCAAGTTACCTTTATATGTTATACGTTGTTTTCTATTGGGCTTTATGGTAATCTTTTGGTTACAAAAAGGGTAATAAATGAGCTTATATTCCATGAAGTGTTTTTTCTACTTCTTTAAGGTGAAAATTATTACTTTATGATAAAGTATTAATGGTTTACATGTTGTTTTAAAAAACTAAACTTTTTCCTTCCTTGTGTATCCCTTAATGATCTTTTTATGATCATCCCATGTTTTTAAATGTTTTTCATAGGGATTAAAGATGAATAGGGTCAAGGATGGGATCATTGAAAAGTCATGTTGTCCAAAACATGGAACTAGCCATGTTTCTTTTTTAAAAATTTTTGTTTTATAAAAAATGGATAGTGAGTAGAAGTGTCTACATGTAATATTAAAGTTGTAATGTATAAGTTATGACCTAAATTCTATAAATATCTAAACCTAAAAATATCCTCAATGTGAATTATTAAATTAATTCAAGATTATGTAATGTTTAAGGATGAGACCTTATAGTTCGTATCAGTGGTCAGTTTAGATAACTTTATAGGTTAGTGTGCTATTTAAGCATAAGTGACATAAACATAATGGTTAGAATATTAGAAAGAGTCGTAGTTATTTTAGATAAAGTGAATGAGTTTAAGATAACATGAATAAGTATATCTTAGGTTTTAACCTTCACATAAGATATTATATGATGATTTTACTAATATAATCACACTGTCCTTTATTTAGTAAATAAATGGATCTAGAATACACCAAAGTAACAATGGATTTGAAGAAAACTGTGATAGTTTTCTGAATAATAAACTGGATGAAATGTGAGCTGCAATGAGAATTATTGTGGTTATTCTCAACCAACTATCTAGAGTCGTTATTTACCACCTGAAGCATGGTTATTTTTATAAGGAATCATATATGCGAGAAACAATTCCCCATGAATGTTCAGGTAATAATCATAAAGGTAAGTATATTCAAAAACCTATGTGTCAAGGATATGGAAAAAAACACCTCGGAAAATGATTCAAAGGGACGGGAAGATGCTATAGATGTAGTAATGAGGGTCATAAATCAAGAACCTACCATGAAAACAGGAAGCATCCAGTTGACTCCTGGAAAGGGAAAGAAGTTCTTTCTAAGGGATCAATTGAATGTTTTAAATGTGGTGTGCATGATCATTATAAAAATAGATTTCCTATGAAGAAGGTTCAGTAATGGGATCAGAAGGACCGTAAAAATATATGTTTACAAGTACCTAATGTCATTCCAATTTAGGATGATGAAACTGACAATGACCAATGAATGGTATGGATTATTTTTTAGGTGATGTTTTGACATTATTGAATCTTAGGATATGATTCGTGATTTTGTATGTTGGAAAGAAGTATTACAGAATAAGATGGAAATGAATGGTTAATGGATCATGAATAATATTGAATGAGTAAAAAATCTACATATAAGGGGTTCAAGAGTTATGGTAGATTTTAGGATGATGAAATGCTTAAAAGTATTAAGGCCCTTTTGATGATGAGATTACTTTGGAAGACTTTTTCTAGTATGTGTAACCCTAAAGTTTGATATGTGAAAATTTCATTCAACAAAAAATTATCTTTTCATGTGTGGACATAATAGATAACCTAGGGGTCCATATGATCTTTTTTTTTTATGTGATAAATGGTTATTACCTTTCGGGATGCAAAATGAAACATATTAGATAACCTTTGAGGATAAAAAAGGTTTTGGTTATTATTAAAGAAATTGTCTTATTTTTTAGAATGTTATAATAATTATATGATTTTAGAAAAAGGAAAACCTGCAGGATGGGTGAAAACTCATCACATTTGGCAAGGCCATGGGAATCGAACCCACAACTGAAGGGCGATAAGGGCGCGTCACCTACCACTGGCCTACGTGAAGTCCTTGATTAATATGACCTATTATTTTTAGTTAAAGGATTTTATTGATCAAGAATAAGTTGATTTTGGATCTTTTGTTTTATCATATAGATATCCTTATTATAAGAAATTTATTTGGTGATTTAAGTGATAAATGTTATTTTTAAAGATGTTTGCTCTTTTGGCAACACTATATGCCTAAGGAAAATAGAATACTCTAGGATTTCAATTGAGGAGTAATGATGGAATTTTATTTTGGAAGAATATATATTTTTATTGTGAACATATAGATATTTGAGTTATTTATGGAAATAATTAACCTATCATATAGAATATGTGATTAGGTTAATTACTTTTCAGTATGAGACTTTAAGAGCAGTTGAGGTTATTTAGGGATAAATGCTAAGATTTTTTTTGGAAGACTATGTGATCAAATCCTTCTGAATTATGGTTTTCAAAAAGAGTTGGGATTATTTTGAATAATTTTAAAGACAATATTGTATTTAATGGTCTTTGTTAATATTTGGGTATTTTTTGTTCAATTTTGAAGATTAAGAGTAGTATTTATTTTTATAAAAGATTATCCTTTTTGGGATTATCTGATCTTGTACTAAACATTTTGGTTTTGGTTAATGTCTAAAGATTGGGGAAATATATGGTTCATCTTTTTTGGATCATGTTATTCTCTAGAAGTTGATTCAATCACTTCGGGTGTTACCAAGTCATCTTGAATACTCATCATTTGGAGAAAAGATGAGTTTTTTGTAGAAACTTATTAAAGGATGAAACTCTACTTGAAAAGTAAGTATATTTCCGTATGTTCTTAGTCAATATCATAAATAAATTATACAAATTTATGAAATGGAACTTAAAACAAAAAACTTTTGCCTGTTTAATTTTCCTACTAGGGAATCAAATATTGTTTAACCTATCACATGTTTGTGGTTTTATGGTGGTTAACTTTCTTCTGATCATGTGATCTATCACTCTCCATCAGAACTTGATGGTTATTTTTCTCTTCCATATCCATGTTTTCATGGAATCCTGGTATTTTTTTATCTCAGGTGACCTTTATACTTCTCTTTATTTCTTTTAAATTGATAGTTTTATTGGCTATTTTTTTGATGTGGTACTTTCAATGAAGTTTCTGAGCCCAATTTTAAATTTTAGAGGATGCAATTTCCAAATGGGGGGAAGGATGTAATGACCCAGGTATTTATAGAATAATAGTTTTTTATTTATATTAATACTTATCAGTAATATTTTAATTTTAATTTAAATGGGACTTTTTTTTGATAGCGTACTCAGCACGCAACAACGGGATTCTCTAAAATCTTACATTGCACACAACATTGAGTTATACTGAAAAAAATACAATAATATTATTATTATTTTAAATGGTAGTTAACTCCTAGCCGTTGGAATTGAGGGAATGAATAGTATAAAATGAATTTTGAAATATGGTCTACACAAGTTTAAATGATGATTAATTGATTACCAAATTTATTAGAAATGGAAATAAAAACCAATTTAATATAATGGATGTGTTTTTAGGAAATCCAATTTAAAAGAGAATAATTGTGTTTTCATATAAATATTTATGGATTTTTATGTAATGAAAAATATATGATATATATAAAATTTAATGTTTTAAATTCATCTTATGTGTTTTCTAGATATTATATAAGAATAAATTAATTTTTTCAGATAAAAGATGTATTTTTCTAAAAATGCAGTTTTACCGCATTTTGATGGAAAACCCTTTTTAAATCTATTTTTTTCCAGTTTTATATGTTCCATTTGAAAAAAATAAACTTCTTCTTCAGAATAAGGACTTAAAAATTTACTTTGGGTAAATATTTGGTATTTTTCTAATAAAGTTTATTTTTTAATGAATAGTAAAAAAATACAGCATTTTAAGTCAAAACTGTCTTTTCATCTGATTTATTTTTATAGTTATATTATCTTTTTAATTGTTTTAAAAGTGTAATTATATTATTATTTTACCATTAAATTCAATTTTCATTATTTTAAGTAATTTCACTTTCTAATTAGACATAAACACATGTCAATCTTTAGATAGTTATTACCTCTTAAAAACGTGTTTTCTGGTTTTGACAACGGGAATTAATTTTAAATTAATTCCTGAAACTTCAATGTTTTAAATTTGGGAAAATATATTTTATATTTTTAATCAGGATTTCCATGTTTTGTAAATATATAACTTTTATTTTTAGACATTTGGAATAGTAACTTCAGTAAATGTTTTATTTACTATGGTTAAAGGGTAAATCTGGTAAATAATGGTAAAAAAATAATATTATAATAATATTAAATTACCATAAAACATTTTCTAATCCAATTAAATGAGATATTTCAGACCATGGTCATCCTTGGGTCTATTTTAGGACCCCATGGAGCCACTTGTGTGTGAAAATAACATTTAATTACTTTTAATTTAAAGTCAAGGAAAATATAACATAAACATATATCATTTACTAAAAAAAAATTTATATTGGGTTTTATAAGTGATATCTTATAATATAAATAATCATTATATCTCTAAAATATTTTTCTACATTATGGTATTTTATTTATAATTTTTATACATCAAATAAATAAATTTATTTATGACACAATGATGATGTAGTGATTACCTTATTAATGAATGTTTTAAAAAAATGAGATTATAAAAATTAAAATAAATTTATTTTGAAACTTTTTATTCCATAAACAAATTTTATGGATGATTATTACTTGTTATGTTTGAAATAATTAAGGGTTTTCGAAATAATCAAGTTGTTATGGATTTTTTTTAAAAGTCATGATATGAATATTAAATAAATTGACACAAATGAGTTTTTTTTAAATACTATTTTATTAAATGATATAATAATACTAAAGATCTGGGATTCGTCCAAATGATATAGATAATGTTGAAAATTTCATTAATGAACCACTTTATGTTCTATTGGTATTTTATATTAACTATATTAACCATATAGTTTGAATATACAAGAAGACATTGTAAAAGTTAAATTAGTTAACTAAGGGTTAAAGCTAAAATATTAGGTTAGTGTTATAAAATAAACTTGTCTAAAACCCATTGGATTAGAGGATTTAGACCCCTCCTCGTCTTATCTTCTAAATATATCACTTTTGAGTTATTATAATTCTAAAATAAATTAATAATAAAATAATATTTTAAGACATTCCTAAAGTGTCTCTCCTCCCTCTTATAAAAGAACACCACTTCTAACCCATTACTCACACATATAAATCCTCTTTTCTCATATAAACTATGATCCTTTAAGCTCCCAACATTCTTAAATTCCTTATATATTCCTTCCCCTAGGCATAAGGCTATTCAAGAAATCCCATTTGCTTAAATCAAAAGAAGTTACACGATTTGAGGTAATGTCTGCTCTCAAGTTCCTTTCCATTATTTTTCTTCTACACTGCCTATGCTATTCTTATTATCAATTTAAATAACAACACCATTATCCTCAATATACTAGGTTATTTTTGTGATAATTATTCTAACTACACCTTCACACACCTCTGTCAAATGGTTATAGAATATTCTGTTTCTATGGATGACGAATTACTGCCTTCCGAAAAGATGATTGTTCAATCCTCTCCTACCACCTATTATGGGGGCCATTATGATGGAACTGAAATTATATATGATATTTATGATATTTATTTTATCTTTATTCGTATTTAATTATCATTTAGAATGTACCTTTATGATTTTCCTGTTATATAAATATGATAATTTCATTTGAGGAAGTGCGGTCTACGACCCCCACAAAGTGATATGACTCATTAATGTCATACATGGAACATATAAAGGATGGAATTAATAAAATTATGTGACATATATAAAAATGGTATTATTATAGAATTATAATATACCAATTTATAATTTAGTTTTCATTTCATTAATATAAATAATAAATGAAAGTATCGTTCATGCGTTTGTAGGGCTTATTATCTCTATAAATGGTACATTTCATTTCTTATCTCCAAATGTTATGGACTATTATAAATACATATATACTGGATATATATTATATTTAAATCATGAATACTATCACTACTGGAAAACTAGCCTTTACCAATGGTTTGGAACCGTTGGTATAGGCCTCCAAACCGTTGGTATAGGCTATACCAACGGTTTGGAGAACCGTAGCCAAGTAAGCCGTTGGGATAGGTCTATACCAATGGTTTTGGAAACCGTTGGTATAGGTAATATGAAATCTATACCAACGGTAATGGAACCGTTGGTATATAAATTCCAAAAATAAAACATCCACTGAGATTTGATCCCAGGACCCCTCGTTTATAATCGAACTACTTAACCACTAAGCTAACATCACTTTTGTAAACATAATTTCATAAATATATATATGTATTATCAAAATTATTTAAAATTTTGATTTATATAATGTTCTCGGTTAGTAGGTCTGGAGAAAAATTAAAGAACCTATCCCAATGGTTTTCAAAACCATTGGGATAGCCCTATCCCAACGGTTTTCAAAACCGTTGGGTAGGTTAGGGGTGGGTTGAGTTGTTTAGGCTGAAGGTTGGATTTTTGGGTGTTTTTTCCCAACGGTTTTGGTGAACCGTTGGGAAAGGTCACCCTTTCCCAATGGTTTTGGTGAAACGTTGGGAAAGGCCACTCTTTCCCAACGGTTTTGGTGAACCGTTGGGAAAGAGGCACAAAACACACCCTTTCCCAACGGTTTGCCAAACCGTTGGGAAAGGTGGGGAAATCTATGGCTTTCCCAATGGTTTTGGTGAACCGTTGGGAAATGGTAGCTATACCAACAGTTTTTACAAACCATTGGTATAGAAGTGTTGGGAAAGATCATCTTTCCAGTAGTGTATTCTGGATATAATGTACTTTTGACCACATGGACAATTTGTAATTATAACAAGATCATTTTCGACTCAAGTACCCAATATCGACAAAACGACCCATATTAACTTAAATAATTTTGTAATTTTTATAATGTGGTAATAAGTGATTTAAAGTGAATAACAAACTTGAAAAATGTTCTGAAGCGAGTATAAATTACCTTAAGTTCATTTTTTAGAAAAATTAAGAATGAATGAGTCAAGTCAGACATGAGGTAAGGTAATTCTTCTCAATCTCATTTCATTGAGGCATGTTTTGATAATACACACCTCGTTCTATTACACATTGTATAATAAACCCCTTTGACTTCTACTTTCATTCAAATGGAATATTTTATCTACCAAGTGTTTTACTAAATGAAAAAAAAGGATGTTTTTAATGTATGTGGTATAATGTCCTCTTCGGCCCCATAATCGTTATTTGGATTCCTCTAAAAACCTTAATGTTTTTAAAATGAAAAGAACGCCTTATTCTCTTTTTGGGTGTTTTGGTTTTGAAAATGGTTTTTTTGAAATATATTGAGTATTTTAATATATTTAAATGATATATTGTGATTGAAAATTAAATTTTATTACTGAAATTTTGATATTTTCAATATTTTATGTGTTATGATTATATAATGGTACTTGAAAATTTGATGGTTTGTTACATGATAAATCAATGATGGGTGATTACGTGACAAACCAAATGATGGTCAGTTCCGTGATAAACCAATGATAGTTTTTTATGTTATAACTAGTAATGCATTGTGTATGGAATTCAATAATATAGTTATTCCATTTAGTGATATGTGTGGAAGTAAACGGTATGTTTATGTCCCAAGTTACCTTTATATGTTATATGTTGTTTTCTATTGGGATTTATGGTAATCTGTTGGTTAAAAAAGGTTAAGGAATGAGCTTATATTCAGTGAAGTGTTCTTTCAACTTCTATAAGGTGAAAATTATTAATTTATGATATAGTATTAATGGTTTACATGTTGTTTTGAAAAACTAACATTTTTCCTTCTTTATGTATCCCTTATTGAGATTTTTATTCTCATCCCATGTTTTGAAATGTTTTTCACAGAACTTAAAGATGAATAGGGTCAAGGATGGGATCAATGAAAAGTTATGTTGTCTAAAACATGAAACTAGACATGTTTCTTTTTTAAGAGTTTTTGTTTTATGAAAAAATGGATAGTAAGTATAAGTGTCTACTTGTAATATTCAAGTTTTTATGTATAATTTATGACCTAAATTCTCTAAAGATCTAAACCTAAAAAGATCCTCAATGTGAATTATTAAATAAATTCAATATTATGTAATGTTTAAGGCTGAGGCCTTATAGTTTGTATTAGTGGTCGGTTTATATAACTTTATAGGTTAGGGTGTTATTTAAGCATAAGTTAAATAACCATAATGGTTAGAATATTAGAAATAGTCGTAGTTATTTTAGATAAATTAGATGAGTTTAAGATAACATGAATAAGTATATCTTAGTGTTTAACCTCCTCATAAGATATTATATGATGGTTTTACTAATATAATCACACTGACCATTTTTTTAGTAAATTGATGGATCTAGCATGAACCAAAGTAACAATGGATTTAAAAAACACTGTGATTGTTTTATGAATAAGAAAATGAATGAAATGGGGTATGCAATGAGAATTATTGTAGTTATTCTTAACCAACTATATATAGTTGTGATTGGCCACCTAAAACTTGGTTATTTTTATAAGGCATGGTATATGTGAGAAACAAATCCCTAAGAAAGTTCAGCTAATAATCATAAAGGTAAGTATATTAAAAAAACCTATGTGTTAAGGATGTGGAAAGAAACACCAAGGAAAATGACTCAAAGGAACGAGAAGATGCTATAGATATAGTAATGAAGGTCATAAATCAAGAACCTACCATGATAAAAGGATGCATCCAGGTGACTCCTAGAAAGGGAAAGAAGTTCTTTCCAAGGGATCAATTGAATGTATTAAATGTGGTGTGCATGGTCATTATAGAAATAGATTTCCTGTGAAGAAGGTTCAGGAATGGGATCAGAAGGACCGTAAAAATATATGTTTACAAATACCTAATGCCATTCCAATTGAGGTTGATGAAACTTAAAATGACCAATGAATGGTATGGAGTATTTTTTAGGTGATGTTTTGACATTATTGAATCTTAGGATATGATTCATGATTTTGTCTATAGGAAAGAAATATTAAGGAATAAGTTGGAAAAGAATGGTTAATGGATCATGAATAATGTTGAATGAGTAAGAAGTCTACATATAAGGGATTAAATAGTTATGGTAGATTTTCAAATGATTAAATTCATAAAATTATTAAGGCACTTTTGATGATGGGATTACTTTGGAAGACTTTTTCTAGTATGTGTAACCCTGAAGTTTGATATGTGAAAATGTTATTCAAGAAAAAATTATCTTTTCATGTGTGGAAATAATGGATAACCTTATGGGTTCATATGATCTTTTGTTTTTTAGGTGATAAATGGTTATTACATTTTGGCATGAAAAATGAAAGGTATTAGATAACCTTTGAGGATAAAATAGGTTAAAGTTATTATTGAGAAAATTGTCTTGTTTTTTAGAATGTTATAATAATGATATGGTTTTATAAAAAGGAAAACCTGAAGGATGGGTGAAAATCTATCGTGTTCGGCAAGGCCATGTGAATCGAACCCACAACTGAAGGGCGACAAGGGCGCATCGCCTACCACTGGCCTACATGAAGTCCCTGATTAGTATGACTTATTATTTTTGGTTAAATGATTTTATTGATAAAGAATAAGTTGATTTTGGATATTATGTTTTATAAAATGGATATCCTTAGTATAGGAAAATGATTTGGTGATTTAAGTGATAAAGTTTATTTTGAAAGACGTTTTCTCTTTTGGCAACACTATATGCCTAAGGAAAATATAATACTCTAGGATTTCCATTGAGGTGTAATGGCAGAATTTAAGAGTAACTGATGTTATTTTAAGATAAATGTTAAGATTTTTGTGGAAGACTATGTGATCAAATCCTTCTGAATTTTGGTTTTCAAAAATAGTTTGGATTATTTTTAATAATTTTAAAGACAATCCTGTATTGAATGGTCTTTGTTGAGCTTTGGGTATTTTTTGTTCAATTTTGGAGATTAAGAGTAGTATTTTTTATTATAAAAGATTATCCTTTTTGGGGATTATCTGATCTTGTACTAAGAATTTTGGTTTTGGGTAATGTCTAAAGATAGCGGAAATATATTGTTCATCTTTTGTGGATCATGTTATTCTTGAGAATTTGATTCAATCAATTAAGGTGTGACATGTCTTCTTAAATACTCATCATTTGGAGAAAAGATGAGTTTTTGGTAGAAACTTATTAAAGGATGAAATTCTACTTGAAAAGTAAGTATATTTCCTTATGTTCTTTGTCAATATCATAAATAAATTCTCCAAACTTATGGAAGGGTACTTAAAAAAAATTCCCTTTACTTTTCCTACTAGGGAATCAAATACTGTTTAACTTATCACAAGTTTGTAGGTTGATGGTGGTTAACTTCCTCCTGATCGTGTTTTATATCACTCTCCATTAGAACTTGATGCTTATATTTCCCTTCCATATCCATGTTTTCATGGAATCCTAACATGTTTTATCACGGGTGACCTTTATACTTCTCTTTATTTATTTTAAATTGATAGTTTTAATGACTCTTTTTCTGATGTGGGATTTTCAATGAAGTTTCTGAGCCCAATTTTAAAATTGAGAGGATGCAATTTCCAAAAGGGGGGAAGGATATAATAGCCCAGGAATTTAAAGAATAATAATTTTTGATTTCTATTAATACTTATAAGTAAGATATTAATTTTAAGTTAATGGGGAAGTTTTGTCTGATAGCGTACTCAACATGCAACAACGGGCTTCTCTGAAATCTTACATTTTACACAACATTGAGTTATACTGAAAAATAATACAATATTATTATTATTATATTAAATGGTCATTAACGTGTAGTTGTTGGAATGGAAGGAATGAATAGTATAAACTGAATTTTAAAATATGGTTTACACAAGTTTAAATGATGATTCATTGATTGCCAAATTTATTAGAAATGGAAATAAAAACCAATTGAATATAATGGATGTGTTTTTAGGAAAACCTATTTAAAAGAGAATAATTGTGTTTTCATATAAATATTTATGGATTTCTATGTAATGAAAAATATATGATACATATTAAATGTAATTTTTTAAGTTCATCTTATGTGTTTTCTAGATATTATATAAGAATAAATTCATTTTTTTTATATAAAATAAGTATTTTTCTAAGAATGTAGTTTTATCGCCTTTTGATGGAAAACCCTTTTTAAATATATTTTTTGTCACTTTTATATGTTTCATTTGAAAAAAAAAATAAACTTCTTCTTTAGAATCAGGACATCAAAAAAAAAATTTGGTAAATTTTTGGTATTTTTCTGATAAATATCATTTTTTAATGAATAGTGAAAAATACTACATTTTAAGTCAAAACTATCTTTTCATCTAATTTATTTATATGGTTAGATTATCTTTTTAATTTGTTTTAAAGTGTAATTATATTATCTTTTTACCATTAAATCCAATTTTGGTCATTATAAGTAATTTCACATTTTAATTAGACATAAACATATGTCAATCTTTAGATAGTTATTACTTATTAAAAACACGCTTTTTGGTTTTGACAACAGAAATTAATTTTAAATTAATTTCTGAAACTTCTGTGTTTTGAATTTAGAAAAATGGATTTTATATTTTTAATCAGGATTTCTAAATTGTGTAAATAGGTAACTTTTATTTTTACACATTTTGAATAGTAACTTCAGTAAATGTTTTATTTACAATGGTTAAAGGGTAAATCTGGTAAATAAGGGTAAAAAATAATATTATAATAATATTAAATTACCCTAACACATTTCCTAATCCAATTAAATGAGATATTTCAAACCAAAGACATCCTTCGATCAATTTTAGGACCCTGGGGAGCCACTTGTGTGTGAAAATGACATTTATATACTTTTAATTTAAAGTTAAGGAAAATATAACATAAACATATATCATTTACTAAAAAAAAAATTATATGTGGTTATATAAGTGATATCTTAGAATATAAATATTAATTAGATATCTAAAAATATTTTCTACATCATGGTATTTTATTTATAATTTTTAGACATCAAATAAATAAATATATTTATGACACAATGATGATGAAGAGATTACCTTATTAAGGAATTTTTTTAAATAAATTAGATTATAAAAATTAAAAAAAAATTATTTTGAAACTTTTTATGGCATAAACGAAGTTTATGGATGATTATTACATGTTATATTTTAATTAATTATGTTTTTTCTAAATAATCTAGTTGTTATGGGTTTTTTTAAAAGTCATGATATGAATATTAAATAAATTGACATAAATGAGTTTTTTTTAAATACTATTTTATTAAATGATATAATAATCCTAAAAATCTATTATTCATCCAAATGTCATATATAATGTTGAAAATTTCATTAATGAACCACTTGAGGTTCTATTGGTATTTTATAGTAACTATATTAACCATATAGTGTGAATATACAAGAAGACATCGTAAAAGTTAAATTAGTTAACTAAGGGTTAAATCTAAATGATACGGTTAGTGTTATGACCTAAACTTGTATAAACCCCATTAGATTATAATATTTGGACCCCTACTCATATGATCTTCTAAATATATCACTTTTTAGTTATTATAATTCGAAAATCAATTAATAATAAAAAAATATTTTAAGACATTCCTAAAGTGACTATCCTCCCTCTTATAAAGGAACACCACATCTAACCCATTACTCACACCTCTCAAGCCTCTTTTATCATATAAACTCTGCTCCTATAAGCTCCGAACATTCCTAAATTCCTCCTAGAATTATTCCCCTAGGCATAAGACAATTCAACAAATCCCTTTGGCTCAAATCAAAATAAGTTACCTGATTTGAGGTAACGTCTTCTCTCAAGTTCCTTTCCATTATTTTCCTTCTCCACTCCCTATGATATTATTATTCTTTGTTTACAAAAAAAACACCAGTATCCTGAATATACTAGGTTTTTGTTATTAGAATTATTCAAACTACAATTACACACACCTCCATCTAATGGGTATAGAACAGACTATTTCTGTGGACAGCGAACTACTGCCTCATGAAACGATGATTGTTCAATTTTCCCCTACCACCACTTATGGTAGCCATTATGATGGAAATGAAATTATATAATATATATATTTTATTTATTTTATTTCTATGATTCTGTAATAATTATCTAGAATATACCTTTATGCTTTTCATGATGTATAAATATGATAATTTCATTTGAGGAAGTGAGGACTACCGCCCCCACAAAGTGATATGACTCGTTCATGCCATACATGAAACTTATAAAGGATGGAATTAATGAAATTAAGTATCATATATAAAAAATGATATTATATTAGAATTATAATATTCCTATGTATCATTTAGTTTTCATTTAATTAATATGAAAAATAAAAGAAAGTAGCATTCATACATACATACAGATTACCGTCTCCATGAACGGTACATTTAATTTCGTATCTCTAAATGTTATGGACAATTATAAATAAAAATATATTAGATATATATAATATTTAAATCATTAATATCATTATGTATATAATGTAATTTTTACCACATGAACAATTTGTAATTATAACTAGATCATTTTCGACTCAAATACCCAATATCGACAAAACAACCGATATTAACTTAAATAATTATGTAATTTTTATAATGTGGTAATAAGTGAAATAAAATGAATAATAAACTTTAAAAGGTTCTTAATAAATTATAAATTAACTTAAGTTTATTATTTAGGAAACTAAATAATGAATGAGTCAAGTCAAACATGAGGAAAGGGACTTCGTCTCAATCTCTTTACATTGAAGCATGTTTTGATAATATACACCTCCTTATTTTACATGGTGTATAATAAACCCATCTGACTTTTACTTTCATTCAAAGAGAATATTTTATCTACGAAGTGTTTTACTAAATAATAAAATGAATTTTTTAAACGTATGCAGCGACAATTACCTCTATGCCACTTTAATCATTATTTGGCTTCCTCTTTAAGATTTAATTTTTTTAAAAGGAAAAGAAATCCCTTATTCCCTTTTTGGGTGTTTTTGTTTTCAAAATGGTTTTTTTGAAATTAATTTATTATTTCAATATATTTAAATGATATCTTGTGATTTGAAATTAAATTTTATTACTGAAATGTTGATATTTTCAATATTTTATGTATTATGATTATGTAATGGTATTTGGACATTTGAAGGGAAGTTACGTGATAAACTAATGATGGGTGGTTGCGTGATAAACCAAATGACGGGTGGCTCTATGATAAACCAAGGATGGGTGGTTATTTTATAACCTCTAATTCATTGGGTATGGAAGTCATCCGTATGTCTATTCCATTTAGTGATATGTGTGGAAGTCGACTGTATGGTTATTCCATTTAAGTATGTTTATGTCCCAAGTTACCTTTATATGCTATATGTTGTTTTCTATTGGGATTTACGGTAATATTTTGGTTACAAAAAGGGTAATCAATGATCTTATATTCAGTTAATGTTTTTTCATTTCTTTATGGTGAAAATTATTATTTTATGATAAAGTATTTATGGTTTAAATGTTGTTTTGAAAAACTAATAGTTTTCCTTCTTTATGTATCCCTTACTGAGATTTTTATGCTTATACCATGTTTTGAAATGTTTTTTATAGGACTTAAAGATGAATAGGGTCATGGATGAGATCAAGGAAAATTCATGATGTCTAAAACATGGAACTAGACATTTTTATTTTTTAAGAGTTTTTGTTTTATGAAAATATGGATAGTGAGTAGAAGTTTCTACTTGTAATATTCAAGTTGTTATGTATAAGTTATGACCTAAATTCTGTAAATATCTAAATCTAAAAGGATCCTCAATGTGAATTATTATCTTAATTCAAGATTATGTAATGTTTAAGGCTGGGGCCTTACAAAACCTACCACAAAATTGGTTGAGGGGATAAGGCCAAACTTATGTGATCACTAAAACTGATGTCGAAGTTCATAAAGTTGTAGTAAAATGTACTATAATCATATCCTAAAATTTAGAAATTATTTATTTGATTCTATATCTTCTCACTATTTTATGTCTACCATTTTCTGATGAAAATTATATATTTCCCTAATACTTTAATAAGGGAGTTGTTAGTCAATAATCTATGTGGAAACCTCACCACAATAAGGATGTGTCTGTCAGTTCCCATTATAAAACCTAAATATAATCTATTTTTAAAATTGACTATTATACCTATGGTTGAAATTGATATAATTCTTAGTATGGATTAAATTACAAAATATAATGCAAAAAATTATTTTCAATATAAGGAAATTATGAATCATGATGAAAGTGTGGAATTACTCACCTTTGGATAGGATACTTTATCATCTAGTTTGTGTATAGATCCACCTCCAATAACTCTTCTGAATGAGAGTCATATGGAATAAGTGAAGACACGATATACATACAGAAAATGTAATTTTAAAATTGAATATTCACCTATTGTATAGGAATACATTGATGTGTTTATAGTGTAATTACATGGACATCCACCAGAGTGTGAAGTTGAGTTTTCTAGTGATTTAATCCATGAGGACAGACCTATATCAAAGTGTGCCTATAAAATATCCACTATGAAATTATTAGAGTTGAATAAACAACTACAAAAGGTGAGTGATAAGGTATTTATACACCCAAGTGTTTCACCTTGGGGATCCCATTTTATTTTCATTAATAATAAAGATATATCTTTGAGGTTGTACATTGATTAAAGGGAAATCAATTCTATTACTAGAAAGAACAAGTATCATCTTCCCCATATTGATGACTTGTTTGGTCAACTTCAGGGAGCTTAATATTTTTTCAAATATTGAAATTTATTTTTTGTATCATTAATTATGATTAAATAAATAATATATTCCAAATAAATAATTTCATATGAGGTATAGACATTATGAGTTTACAGGAATTCCATTTTTATTGACTAATTCACCCTATGTTTTTATGGATCTAATGAACAAAGTATTCAAGGAATGTCTTGATAATTTTTTTGTGGTATTTATATATGATATATTTTAATGATATAAAAGTAATTAGGACTATTATATTTTCTTATTGGTCATTCTTGATACTCTTAGAGGAAAATAGTTATATAGGTAATTTAGAAAATTTGAATTATGGATTCAGAGTTTTTTCATTAACATATTGTCTCTAAGGATGGAATCTCAGTTGATCCTCTAAAGACATAGGTATCCAAATAAAGTCCTACACTAACAAAAAATAACCAATATTCAATGTTTCCTATGATTGGTAGGTTACTATTGGTGATTTGTTCAAAAAAAATCTTGGTTAGGTAACTCTTTAACCAAGATTACATGTTAAGGGGTTTACTTTATATGTAAAAAAGAATATAAAGAATGTTTTGAAGAATTGAAGAGGAAAATAGTCAATGATCTGATATTGAATCTAACATTAAGAAAGGATTTATTTTTAATATATAGTAATGCATCAAAGAAGGGACTTGGTAGTTCCCTAATATAGAATGATAAATTAATTTCATTTGCATCAAGGTAGTTAAATACTCATGAATAGAACTATCCAACCCATGATCTTGAGTTGGGAGCCATAATATCTGATTTCAAGATATTGAGAAATTATATCTATGAAAAAATATATGAAATATAAAAGATCATATAGGTTTGAGATATATATTTTTATATAAAGATCGCAACATGAGGAAAATGCAATGGATCAATCTACTCAAGGATTATGATTTATCAATACACTACCACTCAGGGATGGAAAATAAGGTAAGAGATGTATTAATTAGGAAATATCATAGAGTCCTTGAAAAAATATGGATTGACAGGGATCTTATGTTTATGGATTTAGTAAATATAGATATGATAATTATTAAGTAATGGGGAACATCACTTCTTTTTCAAATTATTTCCAAAACATCTTTATTGGGAAATATAATATGTTCTCATCATGATGATGATAATTTTCAAAAGAAATTTAAAGTTGTGAATGATGGGAAATTGGAAGTCTTAATTTATAAAGATTATGTTCTAAAATTTGGAAAATTATATGTGTTCCATGTATACCTGAAATAAAAATAGTTTATTATATTGTGATCATAGCTTGAATTTATCTATACACCCTAGTAGAACCAATATATTTAGGTATTTGAAGGAACTTTTTTTCTGGGATAATATGAAGTAGTAAATTTATAATTAGTTTTCAAGATGCTTGGTTTGTTAACAGGTGAAGGCAAAGAGCCAATATCCAAGAGGAGTTAAGAAACCTCTAACTACTCTTATGTGGAAATGGAATGGAATTACTATGGACTTTTTCACTATATTATCGAAGACACCTAGAAAGAATGATGTCATATATGTTATTATAGATCACCTTACCAAATCTGAACATTTCATTACTATAAGAGAAGATTTAACTATTGAGTTCCTCACATGACTCTATATTAATGAAGTTATAATACTTCATGGTGTGCCACTTTAAATTATGTTAGATCGTAATACGAGATTTACATAAAAATTATACAAAATTATTCAAAAGACTCTTGATATTGAGACTCATTTGATCACTGCCTATCATCTTAAAACTGATGGATAATCTAAAAGGACTGTTAAAACATTAGAATTAATATTGAAGTTTTTTCACTTGAGTTTCAAGGTATTTGGGATCATTATTTACCATCAGTGCAGTTATCCTATAACAATATCTTCTATTCAGGAATTCAAATGGTGTCGTATGATGTATTATATAGTAAGATATTTTGTAATCCAAATTTTTTGGATAAAGTTGGTGAAAGGAGTCTTGTAGGACTAGAACATTCTAAGGATACAATGAAGAATGTAAATACAATTCATTCCTATATTAAATAACCTCATGGAAGGAAAAATAGTTATTCTGATAATTGAAGGAAAGATTTGGAATCTCTAGTGGGATGTTATGTTTTCTTGAAATTATATCCATGGAAGAGTGTTATAAAATTATATAAGAAATGGAAACTAAACCCCAGGTACATCAGACCATTTGAAATTATAGAAAGAATTGGAGATGTGCCTCACAATTTGGAAATTCCACCAAGCCTCTCTAAAATACATGATGTTTTCCATGTCTCAATGTTAAGTAATTGTATTCCAGACCCAAGACACGTGCTCACATATGTGGAAATATAATTAGAAGTAGGTCTATCATACTATGATGATACTATATGGATGCTTGACACTAGAGAAAAAGTGTTGTGGAATATAATTATTTGACTAATAATGGTACTTTGTACAAATTGTTAAATCAGGGAAGCAATGTGGTGACTTAAGTATGTTATGAAGAAAAACCATTCTCATTTGTTTAGAAAGTAATTTTCATGAAAATTTCTAGTATAAAATTTTTAAAAGAGGGAAGAATTTAACACTTGAGATACAATTATAGTAAGTGAACATTTTATTTTCATGAAACTATAGAAAAATTCAAATTTTAATATTTCATTGCACAAAATTTCTAATTTTATAGGATGAATATCGATTTTGAACTTATTATGTCAAAATAATCCTAGAATGGATTTTTTAAATTTTTCTTAAAAATAAGATTTTATGAATAATTAAAAATGTATTATTTAACCAATAATCTTTTTATTTATAATTTTATATAATATATATAATTAAACATGTATTTATTATAAATTTTATATAAATAATGACTTATAATTTAGAGGAAAAAAGGATATTTTTCATAAAATTATTTTTAAGTGCATAATGTTTTTCCATTTTAATTAAATAAAATAATATTTAATAATGATAGATTAAAATTTAGTTTAATGATTATATATTTCATTATATTAATTTAATTTCACATAATTATAATTAATATTGATATAGTTAATGTAAGTTTATCTTATGCTTGAAAAAAAAATTCATTAAAACCCATTTTTTCACACTTTCCAGATTTATTTTTAAATTAATTTGTACCACTTATAGGAATGAATTTTGATAAAATTGTTTCCATATATAGAATTATAATTTTAAAATTCTTTAATGATTTCACTTTCATTTTTTGTTTTTATGAATTGTAAAAATGGTAAAAATTGGTTACCACGGTTAAGGTTAAAACGGGTTTACCAAGAAGTTATTCTAAAAATATAAGTGTTAAAATAACATAAAAAAATTTATAAATTCTATTGGTTGATTTTTTTTATTGATCATAAAATTAAATTCTTCATATATTAGTAATTTTGGATCCATTTTTTCCAGAAAGTGACTTAATAATATTTTAAACATTGAAAAATTACAAGTGTGCCAATCACGTCACTTATAAAAGGGAACCTACTCTCTTCACATATTTACACCTATCAAGACATTTATATTTAAAAAAAAACCTTTAAAAATATCTACCCATAATATTTACACATTTTATATAGGCACTTACCTTCCCAAAATACAAATCATGGGGTCCTTAAGAGGATATCTAAAAGTGATATTTTAAAGAAGAGGTGACTATATTAACTGAACACTTTCCTTTTTATTTTTATTTTACCAGACTAATTTTTTTAATAAACATTAAGGTATAATAATATTTATATCTAACATATACTGATATGTTATTATGTTTTTTTAATAATATTTATCCATATTTTTCTCCATCAAATTAGAGACAAAACCATCACTCGTTTGTATGACAAACTACCACCTCGCGAACCGATGTAATGTGTTTTCCATCACTGACTAACCTGAATAGAAATAATGATGAAACAAACGAAAATATATGATAATTATGACATAATAATTATTTTTTAAATTTAATATATCATATACTATCATACCATTCCACCTGTTAAAAAAATGACAATGTCCCTCATTCGTACATATGAACTACCACCTCCACGAAGCGATGTGATTCATTTTTCATGTATGGTTTTCAATGATAATTCTAAATATTTATGTAATGAATATATATAAATTTTATATCATAATTAAATTTATGGTTATGAAATAACTATGATCAATAATGAATTATCATAATTTTTAAATCAAAACATACATGAAAAATGAAGCAGTTTACACCTGAAAGAATAATAATAATGAAATGTTGTTAACAAACAAGTGATGAAATGTTATAAGTGGATCATATATTATATTATAGTTTATATGGTTATATTTTATAATTATAATAATTATAAATTTGTAATAAATGAGTCTAAATCATGTTCAACTAACAGGAATTGTAAGATAAGGGGCTATGTAATACTGGTTCAACCCATCACTATATGTATAATTAATTAATTATATATTAATTGATAAAAAAATCTCATGAGACACTCTAGTTGTACAGCCTTGGGTTTTTGGTGTTCACCTACCCATATTTGAAAATATATTGGCAGAAATCCTTGATCATGGAATATGATATTATGGATTTACTTCATTGAGAATTCAATTATTATTATACATGAGATTATTACTTTCATATTATCCATGGATGTACTTAATGCTCAAGTTATTGATTAAATGGCATGTTATTTCAATTATTTAACTTCCTATATTGGTTATGCCTTATTTACTCATAATATTTTTCAATTGCTGATCATTTTAGCTCACCCTTATTTTGTTTTAACTTCTCCAAGATATGAAGTAGTCTTTGAATGAGCTTCAAGGATACATATTATTTACTTTTACTATGTTTTATATTTTATTTATAATGTAAAACAGGAATCGTGTATGTATCTAGTTCTTCAAGACTTCAAAAATGATTGATACTTAGCGATGTGATACTTTATTTCTCATGACAATGTAATAAAGTAGTCACTAGATATGGGTTACTGGAGTTGGGGTTGTTACATACTTGACTACATACGATGATTCATTGGCACCTAATGGTTAAGGTCATCTGTACTTAATGATTGAGTTCTTGACAAGTGCTTATTTGGAAGGAATGTCACACTTAGTATTTAAAGGGTTTTATTTTTAAAGTCTCACCAATTTAATATACAAAACTTTCATATTGAATCTATAACTATTTCATACACTGAAATATTTATTATCCCATGTTTTATTCCTTTATGTATGTATGATTCTAATTATTTAGTTTTGGAATCCCTATTCAATACAAAAAATTAATATATTCAAACCATATTAATTTGTAACCTTTTACAAAGCTCACAATTTGTTTTACACTATAAAAAATATAAGTTAAGAATATTCACATATATCAAAATGATTCTTATGAATATGGTACATGAAATTATCATGTGATAGTTTAGATTTATATGAAATCAATAATCTCCACATGATTAATCCGGGATCCATAGATAACCAATACCCACCTTCATAGAATAAAGTATAATCCTCCAATCTAGTGGGAAGTCTGACCCCAAGTCCCTCTACCCAATGATACTTTACTCAAGATATATTTCAATTCATCATGAATTTAATACTTAATATGTATAAACTATATTCAATAAATAATTCAAGCCAGTAAATTTAATTACAAACTGAGATCAAGGTAGATGAAAACTAAATTTTATTTTATCATAACTCTCATGTAATTTATGGAATGGAAATATTATCATAAGTAATTTATTAGATAAATTAAACCATATATAATATTCATATTTCACAAATAATTTATACACATTAATATTCACGAGTAATAAACATATAAATAAAAAAATAGTTATTTTCCTAACATAAGATATTAATATGAACATTTCATATTTTATTTAGGCATGGAAATCACTTATTTACAATTTCTAACACTTATCATTTATAAAAAATTTATAAACTCTAATCATTTTAGGATAGAATATTAAATTCAATCATTTTTGAATTATATTGTATTTTACAATTTAATAAAGGGAATTATTAGTCGTAATCTATGATAAGAATTAGTTAAACCATCATATAACATTTTTAACTAATGTATAAAATAAAAAAACAGATGTATGGGGAATCCCTTAGGTATTCAGTAACCCATACATAAGAGTATCTATCATGAAAAGGAAAGAACCATATATATAGGGTAACTCATATATAAGATAGTTTATCATTTATAGTGAAAATCAATACATTATATTTTTTCAGCATTCCATTCATTTTATTCCATCTCATGTATTAAGTAATTTTGTATCAGGATACTTTGGGGTTAAAGTTTAATTTCAATGGAATTTTTGAATATTGGTAAAAATAGACACAATTTTGAATATAATTGATTCATTTAATTTATCTAATAAAATTAATAGATATATATTGAAAATACTATATATTTTTATTTTAATTTGAAGAAAAATATGGTTTAAGTAGTTGAAGGTGATTTTTGAAAAGGTGGGAGATGCTTAAGATTCTATTTGAAAATGAAAATGGAAAATTATTATACTTAGGGTCCATACATAAAATATTTTATCTATAGTTTCTAGATAATTAGAAAAGTAAAAATTCTTAAAGGGATATCTAATATATTTGGTTTATATGTAACTTGTAGAGAGGTAAAATATGGTAAAGATAGAACTATCCTTGTATACGTACTATCTTTTAGAAGCAGATGTGGAAGGAAAATAGAAAATGTTGGGATACATAATATTTTTAGATTATACACAATATCCCTAATATTTTGGATTTTATAATTTTATACTATTTAAGAAGAGTGTTATGATTTATACACAAGATATGTTTTTCACTTAGTGGAATTTCATACAATCTTCAAACATTAGGGTCTTATACTTTGAAAAATCATAAGAACTAAATCCCCAGGTTGTGAGGAATGAAGACATGTATTGAAGGGGATAAAGAGATTTTTCAATGCTACTACCAATATGGGGATTACCTCACTATGAAATATGAGTCATCCCATGATGGATTATGAGTCCACACATGAAAATTAATAGACGTATTATGCAAATAAAGCATACAACCATGTCATGGGGGATGAGGACAAGAAAATTTCTAAGAGACGCATTGTGGACAATGCTCTATCATTATATGTCACATATTCAAAGTTCTAAAAACATGTTTCATCCATACCAATAATTTATGATACTTAAGTGATTTCCATATCAATTATTTATAAATAATATGAGAGAATATCTATGAATTAGGAAATAATGGATCCCTTAGGTCCAACTGTTGACTAACGAATGGAAAGAAGAATTCAATGCTATAGAATGGAGGAAAGTCACACTAAAATCCTAAAGAATATATTAAAATTTGAATGGTAAATAATTCCATGAGGTTTTATTGGTAATTAATGATGATAAAATGAATCTATAAAAATAAAGTAAGATTTATATGGGAAGGAATCAATCGAATTTATGAGTTTTAATTCCATATTTCTACTACTTATGTATTATTTCTTGTACTTCCCACTATTTTTTAACTTCTAGATGGAGGTGTAAACATATATTGGTTATTAGGGTAGGGGAAGTAGTTATTTTTTTAAATTATTTATTTTGGTACTTCAATGAATAAAATTTATTTAGTTAATCAATTTCTTTATTCAGAAGTAGGATAATAGCTTGAATGAGATTTTTTTTAAGTCCATTATCTTTGATAATTATTTTATACCATGGTTGACTATCATATATCACCCTCTAATCATTTTATCATATATAAGATATAAAAAATATGGGCTTATTGATTAGTATTTAGATATTGGTGATATTTTTTTGTAACATAGTGAATTATTTAGGAGCACCAAAACCTGATTGGAATTTTCCGAAGTAATTTAGAGGGGGTTTACTATTTTTATTTCATTTAATACCTTTTCAAACATATATTAAATAGTTTTTATCAAGTTTTTATTACTCATATATTAAAATTCACAATTTATTTAAACCTAGGGTTAATGATGAATCAATTAAGTATTATTTAATATTAAGAAGAATCAACTGTTTTAAGTAAAAGGATAAAATTATAATTTGTACTCTATCTATTAAACCCATAACCTATCATATCTTTGGTTAAATATTCTGGATTAAACTAATTTTAATTACTCTCTATAATTATCCATACCTTCTTTACCTATTAATTGGCTTTTTTTGGATGCTGGAGATGATTGGGGTGGGTCAGAGAAGGAAGGGAGGAGTTTAAGATGAAATATCATATGGGAGTTGGTTTTTTGGTGTATAGGTATGAAATTTGTCATGAGAATCATGTTATAAGGTCTATATATGATGTGGTGATGATGTTTTTGGAAGATGGACTTGGGAGGATGATTTCAATGGTCCTATATTTTTAGGTGTAGTTGTGGCATGGTCGTTTGGCTATGGCGTGGTGTTTGGCCTAGAGGAGTTTATTGATTTTAAAAAAAGGATTACATTGTTTGGTTATTGAAACTATGGAATTTATATTGGGGGATATATATTGATTTTTATTTCATTTTTAGAGACCTTAGAACATGGTTGGGTTTGAGGTTCTGGATATTGTATCGTGGATATGATCCTTTCACTATTTTTTTCCTATATAGTTTTATCAAATCTGAAAATTTATCACAACATGATTTCTCATATTCATCTAACTTAAACCCATTGATCGTGGAATTATACATTACATTGTTTTTTTATTATTTTCTATCCTAGGTGTAAATTTAGAAGCCTATCTAAATTCCATTTTATTTTCTTTATTTATATTAACCATTGGGTGACCTTTAGGGTGTTTCTAGGAGATATCTCAACACATTTTCTTAATTTTAATAATAGAATTTGAGATATTTTTTTAGTGATACAAGGTGATATCCTTTTTCATTTCCCCTTGGTTTCTTATTTTTTAATTATCTAAGTAAATTCATGGTAGTAGTGGTGGTTTGTTTAGGATATTATTGTAATGTAATTTTAATGAAGAATCGATGTGATCTAGGTTGATTGGGTTTTCCCTTTCATGAGTTTTATCTCATGGTCACCTGTTCCCTATATTTCTATTATGAAATGTTTTTAATGATCAGTCTGAGGTAGGTGATTCAAGAAATATCTTCAATTTTGTGTATAATATTGAACTGATATTCTTTTTCTTTATTTGGGTGAAATTTATGGATCAAACTAATGAATAAAATGAACTAGGATTAAATAAATTGATGGGAAATGGGTATTTAACATGTGTTTACTCATTTTGTTGATTTTTTTGATGTAATTGATGTGTGTTTCATGTATTGCTGAAAATTTTTGTGGTAGTGAATCGAGTGTTCTTGTTGTAAAATTCTAGTTGGAAAAATATTTTACAAATGTATAATAATTTAAATATGGTAATGATCCTATTGTTTGAAATCTATTAATTGGTGTTTTAATGTTCATGTAATCAAAGGTGAATTAATTTTGTATCATGCCTTAAAATAGTAATCATGGTAGTAGTTGATGCTAAAATTAGTTGATATGTGATAATATATTCTTCTTGTGATGTTGTGATTGTGTGGGATTATTTGGGAATCTATTATAGATGGTTTTAGAACAATGGGATATTTTGTGAAGAAGGGATATGATTGGTTTTATTGAGTAGTGATGGGTTCTGATGTGTGGTGGTTGGGATGTTTGTGTGGATTATGAAGTGGGGATATAGCTACCTTGCTATAGTTAATAAGAGGGAATCTGATGGTTTTTGTGAGATGATGGAAAGTATAGTTGATGTGGGGTTGTTTTTTAGTTTCCTAGTAGTAGTGAAATATAACTGGTAATGATGAATTTTTAAATTTGTATGACTAGAATAGAATTAAATCATGATTGTAAATTAAATAATAATGAATGGAATGAATTGGTAAGAATTGGAAATAGACATAGTTAAGGGCCAGAAATGGTTTGTTAATAAATATGGAATTTAATAGATTAATGACCATGATATAGAAGGTAACTAGGAAATCTATAATCGGTTGTATACTTGAATTATATGAGGTTAAATGAATTATTTTCATGGTTTCTTGTGTTTGAAAGTGTGTATGTTGATGAAGTATAAGTGGAAGTGGTTGATAGTTGAAGATTGTGGTGATGTGATAATGTTTATGGGTTGTGGTAGGTATTTTTTGGTGTGAACCTATATGACTAGGATTATGTGTGGCTTATTATACATTAATTTTTATAGTGATTTCATATACATCCAACCCTAGTTGGATAACTTTACTAATGCCCAAATGTTTTGTGTTTTGGGTGTTTTTTCCAAACATCCAGGTTGGATTGGGAATGGATGGTCGAATAATCTATTTTTCAAGCTCTCCCTTTTAGATGTTGTGTATTGGACTAGTTATGTAGATGTGGTGGTGATATATGGTGGGGGGTATTCGTGGTAATAGGAGGGCTTGAGGTTTATTTATTTAATATTTAGGATACCCTACTAAGATGGATACACGGTGATATTGTGAAGTGTGGGGGAGATGTGGATATGTGATGTGTATTGGATGTTATGGTTATGGTATGGAAAGAATGATTCTAATAGAATATGTTAGAAACTTTTTGAGTTTGGGATAGGTAAGGTTGTATTCTAATCCACATCATATGTGACAGGATTGGTATGGTGCAATGTAGCATGGAAATAAAAGGGATTGGGAGCATAAGACATTTTACATTGGGGAATGATAGAAACAAACCAATAAGTAATCATTTTTGGGGTACCCTTTTGTTATATTATTAATATAAATTTATTATACTTGGATGTGTTACTTGATGATTGACGATTGGTGAGGTTGGGTGATAGATGATCTGATAGTTTCTTATTGGTTCTACTATTTGTTCACTGATTCATGAGTATGTTTCTTCTACATTTGCATGAGAGGTATCAAGTATGATTCCACTAAGTATACATGTTATTCTCACCCATATTTTTAAAAAAAATTAATTTTTCGAGGGTGATTTCAGTAACCAAGCTAGACGATACTAACTTGAAGCAAGGGATTGGTGGTAGAGTTGCTACCTAAAACTTTTATTTTGTATTTTCATTTAGAGATTTATATTTTTCAAACATATCATGAATTTTGGAATATTATGGTATTTGGTTTATTTTATATAATGGTGTTGATTGGTGGATTTCTTGTTATGTTCCTAGGATATAAGAGGGTAATTCCTCCCATTTTCATGTTATATACCCTCGGTGCTAGTCGTCAACCCGGGTTATATTGGAGGTATGCCTTAAGGTTCACTCTTATCTTCAATGCTAGCCAAGGTGGGGTTCCCAATAATGATGGGTTGTGAAAAAGTGGAATCATAGATTTGGTTGAGTATTAAGATGGATTTTGTGGTTAGGAATTGGTGAGGATTTCATGAGATGATAGGGAGACAATATCAATTGAACTTAGTCCATGATTTAAGAAATGGAGACTGACTTGGACAAAAGATTTCAGGGCCCTATGATTTGATGTAATGACTTTAGGATCACTAAAATTTCTAAGTAAACTGATGATTCTTGTAGGGTAGATACTAGTAGAGGTACATGTATCATGTTTCTTAACCTGTGTGGTGAAATTTTGGGTAATTTTTGGAAAAATTAAAAATAATCTAATTAAGTAGATTTGAAAGAATTACATTCTACCAAGATTTAGAGTTTGCTTCCGTTTTTATAGAGATACCTAATTATCTTTGTCTTCATGTGTTTTAGGTTGGTGATGTTTGGTTGGCTACCCCAGTTGACCATAGAAGGTTCAACCCATCTAAGGAGGATGTGCTTTTGATGAAGATGTTGCTTGAGTTTCAAATTTGGGGAATTGAGAAGTATGAGGGGAGTGTCTTTGATTTGAATATTAAAAAATGGTTATTGGTTCTTTATATTTATTTCACATTGATTCATTCTAGGTCAGATTATTGAGTATCGTTAGCTATTAGTTAGATAGAGGGAGTAGCGCGGAAGTGTTGGATCTTATTTCTCTATGAGTGGACAGAGGAATATGTTTATTAGGATAATTTCTATTGGAGTTTTGAGTGGAGTTCCTATATTTTATGATGGGGGCCTTAAAGTGGTAAGTTATTCTCTCCCTATAATAGGGGGACCTAAGTGTGTGTGAACTTGAGATTAAATTTAAGGATCTCCTTCACCTCAACCTTGATTTTTCCCTAATAAAGAGTTGAGAGTGTGGAGTTTTGAAGAGGTCTTATGCTCTGTAATCCATCATGTAGTCACCACATTTACATTACCAACATATTTAGAGGTGAAAAATAAGGATGAGGTGATCGAGAGGATGCATGGGTATATGGGATCATCTTAATATGGGTGTCATTATAGCTTTCTAAGGATCATGAATATTGGTGGTGAATCACACGTGTCATGGTAGGTGAGTTTCTATCTGTTGGCGAGATTAACTCAATATTTTTAGTCCTCCCATTTCTATGGGGGTATCGGTTCTTATGAATTCATCTAGTGATTTCCACCTGTTTAATTTTTCAATAGAGGTCTAATTCATCAATTATATCATTGTTCAGATATTCTTGGGTCCTATTATAGAATAGACAATCAGATTCCTTATTATCCACAATAAAAACATTTTCCTCGGATTCTATACTTAGAGAAAGGATATCATGACTTTATCCCAATGAGAGGAGATATACATGGTATAGTATTTCCCTATGATGTCCCATGACCTATAAAACATTATACTAAGTGTGGTCATGGTAGTGGTCAATAATAGGGTGGAAAAGAGTCGGGCCTAGGTAGTTATATGCTACAGATGTGCCAACACGTGATGGTATAGATATTACCTAAGATACCCTCTATTTATTTTCCACCATAGATTATAGTTTTTCTAGTTATATATTATCACACTCCTTTATTGTTCCCACCTTGATATGTTTCTTAGGACTCAAGGTGGAGAGGCTTTTAGTGCCTCAGGTGTTGGCTACGAAACGTGAATTCCTAAAGAGTCTACTTGATGTGTGCCATAGTTGTATGTTGATGATGGGGTAGTATCATTTACCTGAGGGATTTTTTTTCTTTAGATACAATTTTATGATGTCATTATCCTCATTGACTGGTTGAATTCTATGCACATAATTATTTATTACTTTCAGAGTAGAGGAAAGTTCCATAGTGAAGAATGCCAATGTGTGGTATTCATTATCAAGAGATATCATCATATGTGTCATAAATATTTATATTCATTTCTATCTTAGTTATAAACCTTATCATTTGATTTAGTGGATGTGTAGATGGTAGAGTTTCCTAGAGTCATGGAGGATTTTCAAATATTTTTTCACAGAAGTTGTGACCCTACCCCCTTGACAATATATCAAGTTTAAGAAATAGTTGTAGTCAAGTGATTCTAGGAATATGATGGGTCCTTATCAAATATAAACATATGAGTTATAATATTTTCAAATTTATATTGATGATTTAATATAAAATGGTTTCATGTAACAGATTATATTTCCATAGGATGTTGTAGTGTTTTTATACATGAAGGAGAATGATAGTCTGAGGGTTTTTATAGACTACCAATGTCTAGATTAGGTGATGGTCAAGAACTGTTACCCTCTTCTGGGGATAGATTATCTATTTGAATATTTTAAATTATCCAACGTATTTTTTAAGATTGATTTGTAGTCTAGTTATTACCATATTACTGTTAGGGAGGAGGAAATCTTGAAAACTACCTTCAGGTATCATTATGGTCACTTTTAATATGTGTTTATGTCATTTGATGTCACAAACACCCCATATTTTTTCATTAAAATGATTAATTATGTATTTTTTGAGTTCCTAGATTAGTTCATGGTAGTGTTCATTGATGAAATACTAATATACTTGAAGTAAGATTAGGAACATGCTAAGTATCTTAGGGATATTTTGAAAGTTCTTTGGCACCATCAGCTCTATGGGAATATGTACAAGTGTAGGTTTTGTATATGGGAGGTGTATTACCTTTGGTATGTGGTGTCTTAATAGGGAATAGAGATTAATACCTCAAATATTGAGGTAGTGGTTATTTGGGAAACCCCGAAGAACATTTTGGAAGTCCATAGTTTCTTGGTATTATAGGCTATTATTAGTTGTTGAGTTCGTGTTGTGATTCCTTGTCTATTAGTAGGTTAAGGAATAACATCATGTTCCAAGTGGTTTACTTCATCCATTGGATATCCCCATCTAGAAATAAGATATTATCTCAATGTATTTCATCACTGGTTTACCATGACCACAAGGAGGATGTTATGTTATTTGGGTGATCTTGAATCATTAAATGAATCTACCTCACTTCTTAGTTATTATTGAGTTGAGTTCTATAGAGATTTTAGTAACACGATATATAGATGAGGTGGTGCATCTATATGGGGTACTGAGGGCCATCTTCTATGATGAAGATACTTATTTTACCTGATAAGTTTGGGGAGGTCTCCAATGCGATTTTGGCTCTTAGTCTCATCTTAGTACAACTTTTATATCCTTAGATGGATTGTTATATAGAGAATACAATTAGTACATTGGAAGATATTTTTTAGGATTTTGTATTAGATTTTGGAGGATCTTGGATGTGGTACTTTCCCTTGGTTGAGTTTTCTTATAAAAAAACTTCCACTCTTCCATTGGAATGGAACTAATTGAGATATTTTATGGGCATAATATTTTATTATTGTTATTCTAGACTAAAACTGGAAAGTGAGTGGTCCTTGTACGAGATGTGGTATAAATAATGACAAATAAGGTTCAAATTATTTGATTGTGGATAAATTTATCCAAAGAAATCTTAAATATTATTCATATAGAAGGAGGAGACCTCTAGATTTTGACATTGGAGATAATTTATTCTTAAGGATTTCCCGTCACCATGGGTAGTGATGGTTCGGATGAGTGAGTATGCTCTCTCCCTATTTTATCAGTTTGTTTGAGGTATTGTAGCATATTGGTGTGGTGGTTCATCATTTGTAACTCTCTCTATAGTAAGATCAAGTTAACGATGTGTTTCATGTATCATGAATTCACTAATATCTTCATGATTACTCCTATGTCATTGGTTTGGGTTACTTATATGTTAAGGATAAAATGACATTTATGGAGTAGTCAGTTGAGATTTTGGATTTCTAGGAGAAAGTGCTTCCTGAGAAATTTATCCCTTTTGTTTGAGTTTTGTGGATTCATAGTGGTATTGGGGAGATTATATGGGAACAAGGGTCACATATGCATGGCCAGTATCCTATTTTTTTGAATTCATAATTTCTTTGGTAATGTAATGTTTGATTTAGTGTTGATTTAATTGAGTTTTGTTTCTTTTATTGTTATGATTTTTTTAAGAATCATTTCATTTAAGAGGTATCTCCGATTGATTTCTTGGTTGGTGGTGTATATAGTCTTTCTTTTTTGTTTAGTTGTGATTCTATGGGAAGAAAATAATTTGATATTGAACTAATTTAATGGTTCAAACAATACCGAACTATTAATTTTTATGTTTTGGGTGTTGGGGATATTAGGGGAGGTTTGAAGATTTAAAAGATAAGTATAAGATAAAATTTTAAATAGGAGTTAGTTTTGAGGTGTGGAGGGATGTGTTCTGTTATAAGAGGTTATTTGGAAGGTCTGGCTATAACACTATGATGATGGTTTCATCACAACTCCTTGGAAGACCAATTCTAGAATTCCTACCTTTTTAGGTGTATTTGTGGTGTGATCATTTGGATATGACATGGTTTTTGACATAGGTGAGTTTATTTATTTTCCACAGAAGGCCATGTGGCATGGTTTGAATACTACAGTGTATATCTTAGGGGATTGATATAAGGGGTTATTCTATTTTATTGACCCTGCACCATAGTTCTTATGCTATTATGTGGTTGGGTTTTGGGGATTAGATATTCTTCCTTAGATATGAGCCTTACATCGTGTTCCTACATATTTTTTTTCAGATATATTAATTGACCATGATAATATTTCTTGGATTTATTTAACTTAAACCCATTAATGCATGGCCCTATACATTATGTTGTTGTTTTATGATTTTCTATCATGGTTATAAATTTTGAAGTCCCTTTGTCTCCCATTATAATTTATTTATTTATATCAACCCTTGGGAGATCCTTGGGTGTATTTGGGAGATATTTTAGTTCATTTTCTTAGCTTTGATCCTTAGCTTTAAGTGATCAATCTTTTGTGGTCATAGTTGAGTTCCTTCCCTATTCACTATGGTTTCTTCTTTATTTCTTATCTGAAAAAAGTTTTGGAAGCAGAAGCGGGTTTTTGGGATAGTGTTGTGATGATATTTTAATTGATAATCATTGTGATCTAGGTTGATTTGGTTTTCCCACATGTTTTTTTAGTCTCATGGTCATCTCTTCTTCATATTTCTCCTGTGCGGTGGTTATAAAGCTCTAGTTGAGGTATGGGATTGGGGAAATCTATTCTATTTTGTGTATAAAGTGAAACTAACTTGTTTATTATTTTTGTGGGTGGACGATATGTCATTTTCTAATAAATATAATGAACCAATCTTAAATAATTTGATGGTAAAGAGTTGTTTCACATGTGTTGAATCATTTCTATGATTTTTTTCATGAAATTGATGCATGTTGGTACTATTGTTGAATTTTTTTTTTGTGAATTGAGTGTTGTTGCTATGAATTTATAGTTGTTTATAAATTTTATAAAAGGTTAATAATTTAAATGATGTAATGAACCGGATTTATGAAATCTATAAATAGGTGTGTTCACATTTATATAATTGAAGGTGAATTAATTTGTGAGTATACCTTAAAATGGAAATCATGGTATTAGTTGATTCTAAAATTAGTTTATATATTATTATATATGTTTGTTGTGATTTTATGGTGTTGTTTCCTTGGTTAGGAATTTTTTATCGCTGGTTTTTGGATAATGGAATTTGTTGGAAAGTGGGGTTGTGATTGGTTGACTAAAGTAGTGATTGTTGTTGATGTGTGTTAGTTGGTCCATTGGTGTGGATTGTGCAATGAGGCTATTAATTTCTTACCTCAACTGGAAAGAAGAAATTTAAAGGTTGTTATGGGATGATGGTGTGACTAGTTGTTGTGGTATTGTTTTGTTATTTCCAGATAGTGGTGGAATATAACTGGTAATAATGAACTTTAAAATTGCTATAACTAGTATAGTATTAAATCATGGATATAAATGAAATAATGTTTGGGATTATGAATTCACATCAAGATATTGAGTTATTTTACCAGAAGGAGAAAATCTATAGAACCCTTTGGCTATATTAGAGCAGTGAAAATGGTCTTTAGAAACTGAGCAGGGAGTTTTCCAGTTGATTTGAATCTTTGATGGATACAGCATGGTGGTTAATCCACCACAAGTCCAGAAATTGTTATAATCACTAGAAGGGGTTTTTTACATTTTAATCACTCTAAGAATGGAGTTTATAGTAAAATAGTGAGTTTTATGATCACTTGTTTCCTACCAATTATTTTTGGTCATCTTGAAGAAAGTTATAGGGAATTGGTAGTTGTATAGTGTTAAAGATTGATCCCCATGGTTATAGTATATAGGTGAAACTGATTGAACAGGTGCTTCCCTCTATTAAATGGGGTGGGACTACATACTATGGTGTCATGTTAATACTTATGTTATTGATTTATGTAGTTTTTAATTCATTTTGATTGTAACAGTTCACTTCTGATGAAATAAAAGTGTGTAATGCTTCTCCCATTGATGTGGGATAAAATTATGAACCAAGTTAAAACTCTTGTGAACATTAATAGATTTTATTTACTTTAAGGTGTTTTATGTGAATGTTTTTGTTAGTTTATATTAGATATGATTGATTAAGTTATGAACTCAATGTGTTTATTTTGTTTAATATATTCGTATAAGTTTTGGTACATTGAAGTTTGGAGAGTTCCAATTGTTAACATGTTTCTACCATTATGATATTCCAATGGAAGAACTTCTGGTTTGTGAAGTTTTTATGCGATTATCAAAAATTGGAATCAAATAATAAGGTTATCTTAAAGGTTCTTAGAGGCTCAGTAGTTTTCTCAGCAATAGCTCAAGTAACATTCTTACTTTCTCAAACATTTTTTAATTTAGTGGGATTCATTGAATCAAAAAGTGATGGCATCAAAGGATAGAAAGTTTTGGATAAAAAAATCAATGATATATATTTAATTTTCTTCAAGATGAAGATAGAGTATTATCTCATCCATAAATATATGGAAGTTCCGTTAAAATGTGTAAAACCAAAGAAAATTAATAATGGATAATGGGAAATGATAGATAAAAATACAATGGGTTTAGTGAGGATGTGATTATCCCATAATGTGGATCTAAACATCTTGAAGAATAATACTATATTAGAGTTAATGTTATCCCTAGTAGATATTTATGGGATGCCTACAAAACTCAATAATGTGTGCTTGATGCAATAACTGTTCAATATGATTCTATCAAAATGAATACCTATAATGGATCATGTGACTGATTTTAATTTGATTTGAAGTCATATTGAATCTGTGAAGTTAACCTTCATAGATGATTTTCGGTTCATGCCATTTTTATCATCACTGCTAGAATCTTGGGATGTAATGGTGACAATAGTGATTAAATACAATAAAAAAAGCAACTTGATATTTGATGACATATGGAAGTATATTATGAATTAATATCTATAGAGGATAGAGATTCAAGAACCTTATGAAAATTAATTTAGTATAGAGGGAAGATGGTACTTTTCTTTGTTGAATAAGTAGAAGATAATTATAAGATAAGTCAAGAGAGAGGAGTAGAGGTAAATCTACCATACCAATCCCAACCTAATGGAACTATGGTAAAATGGTTCACCTTAAGATATTTCCCTAAAAAAATCTATAAGATCAACTTGTAGAGGTTTTAGTTTTTTTATATTAACTGATGAGAGTAGTGTAAATCTAATTTTGAGCATCAACACTCTAGTAGAATCTTGGATAATATATTCTAATGAATCTTTTCACTCTGGTGGTAAAAATGGATACATGAAAAATTATTTTTATGGAAGAATTCAAATAGTGCATCTAGTGGATGATAAAGCTCTTGATATTATAGGGATGGGTGGTATTAGAGTACACTTAAAGAATAAAAGTTTCTTTATGTTAAAGGAAGTTCATCATATTCTAGAAATTCATAAGAACTTTTTTTAGTTAGATAGTTGGATGAAGTTGGGTGTGGAACTACCTTTACAAATAGAGTGTAAAATCACTTGGGGTTCCTTGGTAATAGGTATAGTTGTAAAGGATGTGATGATGAAACTTATAAAAAGGGTAGTGGGATCTAAACTTATCAAATAATCAACTTTTGAAAGTTATGATTTATAGTATTGTTGACTTTGTCACCTTAATGAAAAATGTATGAATGTTTTAGTGGAAAAAATCATGCTGAAGATGGATCACTCTGACTTTAAAAGTTATGAGAGTTTCATAACCAGTAATCAAAGAAATGTGAGCTTTAATTTTAGTAGAATAACACTAAATTGTTGGTATCTAGAGCCTAGACATACTGATGTATGGGGACCTTCTCCAGTCAAGTCTCATTATGGGTAACAATACATTTTTACATTCATTGATGACACTAAGAGAAAAGTATGGGTATAATTCTTGATACACAAATCATAAGTGTCAGTGTTCTTTTATCAATTGAAAACTATGGTTTAAATAGAGACAATATTCAATTGGAAATTCTTGAGGTCAGACAATGGAGGTGATTACACTGAAAGAAGTTTTCAAAACTTCTATAGACACTAATGCATTGGGATTTAAAAGAATATACTTGGGATTCTTGAGAAAAATGTCTTAGAAAAAAGGATAAATTTAATATTGATGGAAATGGCATGAATTATAAAGTTTCATTTAGGAATTCCCAAGGTTTCTTGGTGGAGGTAGTATATACCATGACATACTTAATCAGTCAAAGCCCCTAAACACCAATGGGACAAGAACTCATGGAATCTATGTGGATAGAGAAAATTCCATATTTATCTAACCTTAATTTGTTAGAACATTAGCCTATGTTTAGTTGGATAACAAAGATATATAAAATATTGAGGCTAAATCTCATGCATCTTTATTTGTGGTATATAGAGATGAAAATAACAGATTTAGAATTTGGGATAGTGATAAAATAAAAGTCATCATAATTCTAAATTTCATATTTAGAGATCAGTTCATTTAGAAGGATTATAATTTAGATGCAAAGAAATTTGAAGGAAAGAATAATCTTCAATTCAAGTTGATCTGAATAAAGGTACCAGAAGTTTGCAAATTCCAGAGAGTTTATATGGCTCTAATTCTACCAAAAATTCAAAAAAAAAATGGAGTAAATTTTAGAGACCCAGACATAAGGTTTGGTATTACTACTGGAAAAAGATATACATCAAATCTCAAGGAATGGTGAGTCTCAATATAGAGTTCCAATGGATAAAAACCCATAGGTTTTAGTGCTAGAGAGATCAGAATCTATGATACATTGTGAAGGTCTAAAAGAGTCATACAACCAATACAAAAGTATGGATATGACTTTAAAATATTAACTTTAATCGATAGTAGAGAACCTAGGAGCCTAAAATAAGTGTCTAGTCTTGGGGATTCTAGAAAGTGTGAGTTGGAAATGAAAGAGTAATTGGATTCCCTTCATGTGAATGACACACAGTATCTAATTTATTTATCACTCAGAAAGAGGGAACCTTACAAAAAGTGGGTTTTTCAATTAAAAGATGAAGCTTATAGAATTGGAAGGTATAATACGAGTCTAGTGGTCAAAGGATTTTGTCTAAAGGATGAAATAGACTTTTTTTAAAAACTTAGATAGTTGTAAAACATAATACCATTTAATGGTGCTCATTTTGTTTTCCCCCAGAGCTTTATATATAGAACAAGATGGTTTTCTTCATCGGGATCTAAATGAATAAATCTATATAAAAAACTTGTTGGTTTCATATATCAATGGAATCATGTATTAGTGTGAAAAAAAAGATAAGTCTCTATAGTTTGAAATAAGTGTCGAGGAAGTGGAACCAGAAAATTGACTCATTCATTCAAGGAGAAGTGTTTCATTTAGATAAACCCATACTATTATTGCTACCAGAAGAAGTATGGTGATGGTAATTTCATCATTTTACTATTTTATTTGAATGATATCATATTTGTGGCTCTATCAATTCAATGGATTCAAGAGATAAAGAATTAATTGTTAAGAATGTTTGAAATGAAATATCCTGGTGAACAAAAAAAACATATTAGGAATGAGGATTGAGTGGGATAGAAAGATAAAATGTTTGGTTTTATCTCATAATGGGTATATTTGTAATATTGTTGAAAAAATTCGACTAACTGAATACAAAGATATTTCAACTACTATTGTATAGCACTTCAAACTCTCAAATAAAGAATCACCCTAAGTGGAGGGAGAGGAAAATAACATGGTGAGAATATTTTATTCATTTTTGGGAAGAAGTCTCATGAATTCCATGGTGTAAACTCAACTGGATATTTCCCATGCAATGAGAGTTTTTAGTGAGTTCCTGAAAAAATTAGGGAAATAACATGGGGTATCTAGGAAGTTCATCCTTAAATAAATTGAAGATATTTCATTTTTATTTAGAAATTATGATCTATTGATTTGGTATATTGATGTGGACTTTAAGGAAGACTTAGATTCATAGAAGATAATTATTGGATATGTTTTCACCTTTAGTAAAAAAAATCATTTGGATGTCAAGGACTCAATGAGTGATTTATATCTCTATAGTAGAATTAGATTATTTATAAGAAATAGAATCAAGTAAATATTATGGTTGAGACATCTGGTTGAGGAGCTTATAAGTATCTAGGAAAGTGAACTTCTCTACCTTGACTATCAGTGTGAAATACACTTGGCCAAAAATCTAGTGTTCTATGTGAGGATGAACCTCATCAACCTGAGGTACCATTATATATAAAAATTTATTGAATATAAAGTTATCTGGTTAAGTAATATATCAATATTATAGACCCCAAATGATATGTTTACCAAGGATTTAGACTAGGATTTTCTGAGGCAACATTGTGCCTTTGTTGGACTTGGGTGAAGGGGAATGAAATGGAGAGGTGTTGTATGTAGTGGAAATAAGAAAGTATTCATTTGAAAAAGTATTGTAGGATTCTATGGAATACTTGAAGAAATATTCAAGTGGGAGATTACTAGAATGTTGTAGACTATTCAAGAGATGGAATTAATTTTCCAGAAGGAGAAACTCTAGAGAACCCTTTGGCCTTGTTACAGCATTGAAAATATTCTTCAGCATCCTGACAATGAGTTTGTTAGAATAAATGAATTTATAATGGATGCAACATGCTTGTAAATCCACCATAAGTTAAATAGTTGTTAAAATCACAAAAAGGAGGAGGTTTCTATGTTTTAATCACTTTTACCATCGATTTTATGAGAAAAATAGTGAGGAGTAAAAGCATTGTTCACTTAACAGTGATTGGTGGTAAGGCTAATGAAATATATAAGGAATTAGTAGTTTCATAGTGAAACAAATGGATCCCCATAATTTTAGTATATTTTAGAAAATTCTTGAATGTGTGGGGTCCTCTATAAAAGGGGGTGGGTTCACATGCTGAGGTTTCATGATATTACTTTTGATTGTGATCTTTGTGACTTTTGAGTCAAATTGATTATTATTCTGATGAAATGAAAGTGTGTAATGCTTCTCTCATGATTGTAGGCTGTAACTCTGAACCATGTTAAACCAGTTTAATTATTTTAATTTTTTAGTTACTTTAGTGTTTCTTATGTGAATGTTTGTCTTAGTTTGGCATAAATAGGATTGAATGAGAGAAAAATTCAATGTAGTGATTTGGGTGAAACGATTATTTCAATTTCTCATACATTGAAGTTTATAGAGTTCAATACGGTGACCAGTTTCCACCATTATGGTCTTCGAGTGGGAAAAATTTTACTTTTGTGAAGTTTTCTTTGGATTCTCACCAATAATGAGGCATAAAATGAATAGGTAATGGTTGGATATAATCTTGTGTGAGGTTTATAAATGGTTTTTTAATAAATATGGAATTGAATAGATTAGTTAATGTAACATGGTAGGTAAATGGTAAATCTATAATTATTTGGTTAATTGAACTAA
This sequence comes from Viscum album, assembly GCA_963277665.1. Lineage (NCBI taxonomy): Eukaryota > Viridiplantae > Streptophyta > Magnoliopsida > Santalales > Viscaceae > Viscum > Viscum album. Next base: position 1,593,189,004 of record OY728132.1, read on the forward strand.
ATAAGAGTATGTGAATGTTTTTTTGGATTCTTGTGTTGTAAAGTGGCATGGTTGATCAAGTAGAAGTGGAAGCAGTTGATTGTGGAAGGTTATAGTGATGTGGTGATGTTTATGAGCTATGGTAGGGTTTCTTTAGTGTTAACCTGATAGGTTGGCATTTTTTGTGGCTTATTATTTTTATATTTTTCTTGTGACTTAATATTTTCCCCACCCAATTCAGATTACCCTACTGACACATAAATGTTTTGGGTTTTGTGTGTTTTCCCTAGACATCTAGGTTGGAGATGGAATAGATAGATGATTACTCCCTCTTTCATTTTATCCCTTATAGGTGTGGTGAAATGTACATGTTATGTGGATATTATGAATATACTTTGTGGGTTTCTTGTATAGTAGGATGAGAGTTCAAGCTTTATGTCATTCATTCTCATGATACCTTACTGAGATGGATACATTATAAGGTTTTGATGCATGGTGGAGATGTGGATATGTGATGTGCGATGATAGTTGTGGTTATGGTTGTAACAGCCCGAGATTTTATGAAAAATATTCTTTTTAATTTTATTAATGTCTTGTGTTGTACGCTACACCAAAAAGAGTTTGCACAACACGCATCCTTGACTTGCCTTGCATTACACTCAATCGCAACCTTCCTCGATAGTGTGTGTAGTACGCAATACTGAGTTTCACGAAACAACGATATGCTATTAAAATATTATTAAAACTAGCCGTTATGAATGGTAATAACCACTTTTTAAATTTTAGAAAATTTAGCTCTCAAAATGGACTTCATTTTTGGATTCGGAGTATCGAATTTAGCCTAAGGTGAAATTTTGGTACTTTTCGGATAACTTTCATATTCTGATGAATAGTGAAAATTACTAAATTATAATTAAAAACAACTTTTTTAATCGAAATAATTAATAGTGATAAATTATTAAATTGAGTGGTTTTAAAGTATATTTAGAATATATTTTTACAATTTAATACAATGTTGTTCATTGAATGTAATTTCACATTTAAACCAGACATAATCAAGTGTCAATCTTTTGATAGATATTGTTTCTTAAAAACACGCTATTTGTTTTAACAGCGGGATTTAATTATAAAATTAATTAATGCAACTTCTATGTTATGAATTTGGTAAAATAGACTTCATTTTTGAATTCGGAATATGAAATATATCTTAGGATGAAATTTTGGCATTGTTCTGAAAAACATCAATTTTTGATGAATAGTGAAACTACTAAGTGGTAGTTAAAAAAACAGAATTTTTCATAAAACTTAATTTTACCGCTTCTGTGAATGGAATTTTAAAAATCCGAGAGACACGGTTGATGTCAGTAAGTAAAATGTGGTTCAATGAGATGAAAATAATTTCTGGTGAATACTAACTTTTTACTTTTATTTACTACGGTTAAAAGTAAATAGGGTAATTAAGGGTAAGAATGATATTAATATTACCCTAAAACATGTCCTGATTCTATTGGACAAGTGTATCTCGACCAAAAACAACCTTAAGTGTAAAATATTATCATTTAGGCCCACTTGGATTAGATTAGGACATTTATTATTATTTAATTCAAAGAAGAGTTAAAAGAGTTAAAATCAAAGTTTATTTACTAAAACATTTTTAATATAGGGTTATACATAAGATAAATTCGATTGTAAATATTCATTAGAAAGATAAACAGATTTCCTACATAATGGTATATTATTTGTAATTTTTAGACATCAAATAAGTTAATTTATTTATGACACAAAGATGATGCAGTAATTATCTTATTAATGAAATATTGACATAATCGATATTATAAATACCAAAATAAATGTAATTTAAGAATTTTTATGAATTCCACTAATTTTATAGGTTACTATGATATATTAGTGTTGATTTAATCAACTTGTTTCGAACATATAATTCTGTTATGACTTTCCAAAAATCATATATAAAATAGTGTCAAAATTGACACAAAATAGTTTTTAAATCAAATATTATATTATTAATTGTTATTTTATTTCTAAAAATCTAAGGTTCGGCCAAATGACTTAGATAAGGATATATGTATTAATAATATACAATTTGGGGTTCGTTTGGCATGTTATAGTAAATGTATTAACCATATAGTGAAAGAAAACAAAAAGACACGGTAAAAGTTAAATTATTTAACTTAGAGTTAAATCTAATTGATAAGGTTACAATAATACCATAAACTTGTCTAAATCCTATTGTATGATAGGATTTCGACCCATACCCACTTCAGATTTGAAATAAGACCCTTTGGAACCATTATAAAACGATTTTTACTTTAATATAAAATAATATTTTGAGATATTCCTAAGGTGTCACTCTCCTCCCTTATAAAAAGGCACCTCCTCCCTCTCTTCCTCACACAACTTTGAGCCTTCAAGCTCGGCCAACCCCTGCCAAAATCCCTTCTCCACTTCCCTAGTATCATCCTAGAGGTCCTGGTCTTCTTCAAAGACCATCCTTAGTTCTTTAAGTGGAGGCTAAGAAAAGGCGCGTCAAAAAGAGGTAATATCCATTACCGATCTTTTTCAATTTCTTTCTTCTTCAACTTCTTCTTCTTTAGTTGTTTTATGATAAAGTAATAACATCAGTATTTCTTATATACTGATATGTTATTATAAATATGAAACAACTCTAATTAACCTTCTATCCATCCTACAAAAAAAGGAAATCACCGCGCGTGCGTACGTACGGAATACCGTCTCCACGCCGTGGTGTAATCTATTTTCCGCCACCACCTTAATTGGATGGGTATAAAGGTGTAATGAGTAACTATATATAATTATTATAAATTGATATTGATACTGAAATAATATACATACACTTCAACACAATTCCACGACCATGGGAACGATATCATCGCTCGTGCGTACGTACGGACTACCGTCTCCACGACGCGATGAGATTCATTCTCAATGATTAACCATTCATGAATGATTATAAAGTATATATAATAAGTACTAATGAAATATATGACCTGCTAATGATACTGGAATTATTTATATTTATATGTATGTCATCTACTCAATTCAATAAGGAAACGAAAATAGCGTTCATGCGTACGTACGGACTACCGTCTCCATGAACGGTGTATTTCTTTCCATTTACTGATTTATTATATATGTGTATTATGAATATATATAAATCATGTTTTATATTCTGGAATTAAGTAATCATGATCTAAGTAATCATATGAATAATTACAAGTTAAAAACACGAACGACAAATGAGACGATTTTACCCAAAAATGCTACTTTAACATGAATTTACAAAAGAACGGGTAATATAAAGTCATAAGTGGACCATATATGATATAATAACAATGAATATGATTCTGGAATAAGTAAATAACATGATTTAAATTATTATACAGGAGGTTCGGACACTTACAAAGCAAGTCGGACCTAAGGTAAGGGAAATATCACAATCTCATTTTTATCCGAGATTGTTTATTCGTAAGTATTTACTGGGGTGTATTTTATCATCCACATCCATGTTCCCTAAATATGTAATATTGTTTCCATACAATTACAATAGTTTAAATCCAATTTTACCCTTCGGTGAGTTTTTAGTAAAGAATATGAAAGGAATCTTTTGTCGTTTTTTCGTACGAAGTACTTTTTGACTTTTCGACAAAAGTACGAAGAATGTTTTTTCTAACTTATACAGAAAGAATGGATTTTTAAAACATTATTTCCAAGAATCATCCTTTATAAGTTTTCAATTTTATTTTTAATCAACTTCTTTTAGTTTATAATTGTATGACATGTTAAGAAAAGAAAAGTGTTTTTGAAGAAGAAAGGATATTTTCCTAGAGAATGGAGTTCAAGTGTTTTATCAAAATTATTTTCCATCTAAGATAATAAAGGGTTCTGTTTTATCCCTATTATTACATTGATTTGATTATGTTTTGAGGGAATTATTTTTATGAAGTCATTTACCTTATATGATTTGTTTTATGATGTCATGATGTTTCAAGAATCCCATTTTTGTTACATGTGTTATGTGATGATGTATGATTTATGATTATGTGGCACACATAAGAAAGGATTCATTATAAGATGGGTGGGACCTATATCTCCCTCCAATGCATTGGGTAAAGATTTATATCTCATGATATAGACATGGCTGGAACGGTAGGTTATACCGGTTCAGTGAAACAGGACTGGAACGAGGGTGACTCGGTTCAGAAAGGGACTTTGTCCACTAAGACAGTCTTGGCAATGAGTCATGACTAACAAGAAATGATTTTCCATGATTATGTGTGCATGACACAAAGTTTCAAGTTTCATGTTATGATTATGGGGATCTCATTTTCACTTCTATGATTTGTTCCATGTTAAGATATTATGATCTCTTTTGCAGGTTATGATTTTCAAAAAAGATATGATATGATTTTTATTTCCTTTATTTTCCCTTGCTGAGAATTTGAGCTCACCCTTTTATGTTTTCTTTTCCCCAGGATATAAAGAAAGGTTTTAGGTAAAAAAAATAGAAGATCTTTATGGGAGATATTGAAGATCTTTCACCACGATTAGAAGATTAAGTTCAGAGTTTCCAAAGACACTAAACTATTACGATCCTTGTGTATGTGTTTTTGTTATGTACTAAGTATTCCGCAAAATTAAGGTAATGTTCATGTACGTCAAGCTTCGGGTCTCTACAGTTGGTATCAGAGGAAAGGTTTTTTCAACCTTTGGAAACTAGGATGCGAAAACGTTAGTGAGATCACTAGAGATATTTCTACGGTATGTCTAGGGATGTACCTAAGGTTAAGTATATGTATAGGTTATAGTACTAGAACTACGCTAACAATCATAGAATTAAACCTAAGATGTTAGATATTTAAGGTACTCCCTCTTTATTATGTTGTTTTCCCTAGCATGATTTTTTCCTCTCACACTATTCTTTTTGGGTTTTAGACGATGACTGGAACCTGAAGGAACCGTGTTGATCAATGCAATGGACAATGGAATGATTGCCCTCCTAAACAAACAAATGTTATGGGAGATGGAGTGCAAAATCTTATTGCTATACTTACACAAGCTATGAATCATTCTGGACTTCCAAATGAGCAGATAAGGGAAAAATATTCTATTGAGTCCTTCATGAGGCAACGTCCACCTTCTTTCAGTGGGTCTTCTGATCCACTTGTTTCTGAACAATGGATCAGTACCACCGAAAAGATATTTTCAGTTCTTCAATGTTCTGAGCATAATAAAGTCATCTTAGCAGTATATCGTTTGGAAGGTGAAGATGATCAATGGTGGAATCTTATCAAGAATATGAGGCAAAGAGATGAAATTGAGTCCGTGGAATGGGACGAGTTCAAGAACTTGTTTTTAAGTAAGTACTTCCCTCGTATTCTTCGAACAAAGATGGAAAAGGAGTTTCTTGAGCTGAAGTAGAAGGATGATGAATCTGTTGGTATATACGAATCAAATTTTACAAGACTTGCAAGGTATGCATCTGGCATTATCATCCAACCTGAAAGTAAAGTTGATCGATTTTTTAGTGGCTTAAAACCAAGTCTTCGAAGGACATTAGCTATAAGAGACTTTAGTAGCTATGAAGAAATTGTGTGTTGTGCTATCAAGGTATAAATGGAAGTTGGTGTTACATATCCATCTCATGGTTTTGACAAGAAACGAAAGATGGAGCTCAAGGAGAAATCTCAGAATAATGGTGAAAAGAAGATGAATGTTTCCTTATGCACAAAGTGTGGAAAGAAGCATGGTGGAGATTGTCTTAAAGGGACTAGAAAATGTTTTTTAAGTGTGGAAAAGAAGGTCATCGAGCAGCTGAGTGTCAAATTAATGGAAAAAGGGATTCTAATGATGTGAATAAAGCAAACACTGCAGAGAACGCACCACCAACACTTCAATGCTTCAAGTGCAAGGAAATGGGGCATTATGCTATTAAATGCCCTAATCCAAGGGTTAGTGATGATCGACATGAGCAACCGCTTAAGGAAAAGGACAAAGGGAAGTCACATGCGATCACCATTGGCGATGTTGAATATGATAACGATGTGATGGAATGATTAAGTGTTTATGTAATGGGATTCCAAAATAATGTTGTATCATAAAGTATTGGAATATTTATGTATTGGTCTAATGTGGTATTCAAAGTGATTGAGATATTTTTGGAAATAAGATGATATGAGCATAATGAAGGGAAAATGAGAAAACGAAATGTTTAACAGTATTCATGAGCTCATGATTGATATAAGGACTAAGTGATATCATTGTTTGAGTATATAGAATTTTGTGGATTTTGGTATGTGGAAAGTGTTAAATTTTAACTGCATTCATGTTTTCACTAAGGTATTCAAGAGAATACATGATTAAGGACTTTGAATGTTTGGAATGTGACCAAAAAAACATATCTTATGATATATGGGGATCGACGATGGTGTTAAATCTCTAGTAATCGTTTTCACTATGTTATGAGAGTGGACTGCAGTATTATGGATAAGCCTAAATATTGGAATGGATTATGTTGGACATAAGTTAGTATTGTTTAAGGATAGTAGTTTTCTCGATATTATTGATGGGATGTTATAGTAATATAGTTTTAGAAAAAAGGACAACCTGCAGGACGGGCGACAGCCCATCGCGTCAGTCAAGGCTGTGGGAATCGAACCCACAACCGAAGTGCGACTGGCCTTTATCACCTACCACTGGCCTACAGGAAGTCCCTGTTTAGTAGAAACTAGTTTTATTATATTAAGCAGTATGATATATGAAGTATAAGTCCATTTTAGGAACCATATTTTATTAATCTCACTATAGATCGACTTATGTATATAATTTTTGCTAACCTTTTGTTTGAGACAGATGGAATGACCCGTCATTATATCACATGATATGCTAACACTTCACGAATAAAAAATTCAACTTCATTTATTTAAGAGATAAAATAAAAATTGTTCAAGGCACGAACGACAGTGAGATTGTACCAAAATAAAGTAAGTATTTATTCTAATTCAAATTTTCAACTTTAGGGAAATGATCTTGAAAACCAAAAATGTTGTCCTAGTGATCTTATATCTAATGAATCAGATGGTACCTTAGATCGTCACAAATTTATGGATTTGTGATTGTTGGATTTTCCATAGCCATGTTCTCTACCACTCTCCATCAGAACATGATGGTTAGATTTCTCTTCCATATCCATATTTTCACCTATGTGGAAACCCGGTGATTAGTTTATTTGGGTAACCGTTATGTTTCATACTTTTGTTTTTAAAGATTGGTTTTGATATTCCTTTTTACGATGTGGGTTTCTATTAAAGAAACTTTCGAATAGTAAACCATTTATAACCCCGACGAATTTCGAGGGCGAAATTCATTTTAAGGGGGGTAGAATGTAACAGCCTGAGATTTTATGAAAAATATTCTTTTTAATTTTATTAATGTCTTGTGTTGTACGGAACACCAAAAGGAGCTTACACAACACGCATCCTTGACTTGCCTTACATTACACGCAATCGCAACCTTCCTCGATAGTGTGTGTAATACGCAATACTGAGTTTCACGAAACAACGATATGCTATTAAAATATTATTAAAACTAGCCGTTATGAATGGTAATAACCACTTTTTAAATTTTAGAAAATTTAGCTCTCAAAATGGACTTTATTTTTGGATTCGGAGTATCGAATTTAGCCTAAGGTGAAATTTTGGTACTTTTCGGATAACTTTCATATTCTGATGAATAGTGAAAATTACTAAATTATAATTAAAAACAACTTTTTTAATCGAAATAATTAATAGTGATAAATTATTAATTTGATTGGTTTTAAAGTATATTTAGAATATATTTTTACAATTTAATACAGTGTTGGTCATTGAATGTAATTTCACATTTAAATCAGACATAATCAAGTGTCAATCTTTTGATAGATATTGTTTCTTAAAAACACGCTATTTGTTTTAACAGCGGGATTTAATTATAAAATTAATTAATGCAACTTCTATGTTATGAATTTGGTAAAATAGACTTCATTTTTGAATTTGGAATATGAAATATAGCTTAGGATGAAATTTTGGCATTTTTCTGAAAAACATCAATTTTTGATGAATAGTGAAACTACTAAGTGGTAGTTAAAAAAACTGAATTTTTCATAAAACTTAATTTTACCGCTTCTGTGAATGGAATTTTAAAAATCCGAGAGACACGGTTGATGTCAATAAGTAAAATGTGGTTCAATGAGATGAAAATAATTTTTGGTGAATAGTAACTTTTTACTTTTATTTACCACGGTTAAAAGTAAATAGGGTAATTAAGGGTAAGAATGATATTAATATTACCCTAACACATGTCCTAATTCTATTGGACAAGTGTATCTCGACCAAAAACAACTTTAAGTGTAAAATATTATCATTTAGGCCCACTTGGATTAGATTAGGACATTTATTATTATTTAATTCAAAGAAGAGTTAAAAGAGTTAAAATCAAAGTTTATTTACTAAAACATTTTTAATATAGGGTTATACATAAGATAAATTCGATTGTAAATATTCATTAGAAATATAAAAAGATTTCCTACATAATGGTATATTATTTGTAATTTTTAGACATCAAATAAGTTAATTTATTTATGACACAAAGATGATGCATTAATTATCTTATTAATGAAATATTGACATAATCGATATTATAAATACCAAAATAAATGTAATTTAAGAATTTTTATGAATTCCACTAATTTGATAGGTTACTATGATATATTAGTGTTGATTTAATCAACTTGGTTCGAACATATAATTCTGTTATGACTTTCCAAAAATCATATATAAAATAGTGTCAAAATTGACACAAAATAGTTTTTAAATCAAATATTATATTATTAATTGTTATTTTATTTCTAAAAATCTAAGGTTCGGCCAAATGACTTAGATAAGGATATATGTATTAATAATATACAATTTGGGGTTCGTTTGGCATGTTATAGTAAATGTATTAACCATATAGTGAAAGAAAACAAAAAGACACGGTAAAAGTTAAATTATTTAACTTAGAGTTAAATCTAATTGATAAGGTTAAAATAATACCATAAACTTGTCTAAATCCTATTGGATTATATGCATTGGGAATGTGATTTCACGACATGGGATCGTGTTTAATAAATATAAAATTGAATTTATCAATGAATTAAATTACCCGACTTATGTTAAACATAAGTGATATTTTCTTGGTTATGAAGGATTCTATAGAATATTTCTCTAATAATTTATTAATATTTCTTTTATACTACCCATATTTATTTTAAAATATTATGAATTTAGTTTTGATGATGACTATAAGAAATATTTTGATGATTTGAAGTGTAAGATGACCACACCTCCAGTCTTGTCGTCACCTAACTGGTAGAACCCATTTGAGCTATTATATGATGCTTTAAACCAAACCATTAGATCAGTTTTGTTTCAAAGAATTGAAGTAGTAAATCATGTCATTGTGTATGATTTATGAACATTTAATTTATCCCATAACCGTTATAAAACCACTAAAAGGTGTTTTTAGTAGTTTTTTATTTATATGAATTTAGATCATATTTGATTGGTATTGTGGTTACTATTTTTTATTATCATAAAACCATTAGGTATATAATGAATAAGGTATAAGTGAATCCAAGGCTAGTAATATGGATGTTTCTACTACATGAATTTTATTTAGAGATTAAATATAAGAGAAGAGTTGAGAATCATGTTGAAAACCAATTGAGCGGGCTTCCTCACATACCCAAGGTGGAAATTATAGACAAAGAGTTATCAAATGACTTCATACCAGGTGAATATTTTTATTTTATAGGGGGGAGGTTCCATGGTTTGTTGAAATGGAAAATTTTTAAGTAACCACTCAAGTCACATCCCAAATGAACCAATAAAAAAAATTAATATCAAATTCATCTTGTCCCATATATTTGGAATATTTTCAATGATTAAATGATTTGGAGATGTTTTTATGAGGTTGATCTAAATTCTTCCCAAGAATTATTTCATACATTATCTTGTGGATGCCACTTTGGACCTCAAATAATTACTAGGAATGTTTTAAAATTAGTCATACACTGGACATCACTATTTAAAAATGCTAATGAATTTTGTAAGAAATGTGAATAGTGTAAATTCCTAAAAACACATACATGAGACAAGAAATTCCTCAAAAGACACTATTTTTTTTTGAAATATTTGAATATTGGGGTATATATTTCCTAGGACCCTATATAATTTTTAAAAAATATTATATTCTGTTGGTTACGGAGTTTGTTTCAAAATGGGTGGAAGTTAAATCCACCAAGTCTGATGATTATAATGATGTTTTTTCTTTTTTGAAGAATAATATCTTTTATAGATTTGGATTCCCAAGTGAAGCCATCAATGAAAAAGGAAAAAACTTTTCCAACAAGATCATGGAATCATTAATGAGAAAATATGGAGTGCATCACAATACATCAACAACCTACCACCCACAAACTAATGGACTAGATGATGTTTTAAATAAAGATATTAAAGGAATCAGGGGAAAATGTGGTCAATCAAAATATAAATAATTGAAGATAAATTTTTGACGAAACCATGTGTACCTATAGGACAAACTATAAAACTACATTTGGAATGAGCCGATACTAATTGATCTATAAGAAAAGATTTAATATACTTGTCGAACTCAAAAACATGGATTATTTGGAATTAAGAGATATGAATTTGGATCTAGAAAAGGTTGGAAAGGATAGGAGACTAAAAATTCAAGAACTAGAATAAATTATAATAGAATAATTTGTAAATTCTAGAATTTAGAATTAAATTACAAGGAACATAATAAGATGATTCAACAAAGAGACTTTTATCCAGGGAAAAAAGTGTGACATTATAACTCCAAACTAAAATTAATTATAGCTAAATTTAATTATAAATGTAAAGTTATTTTTTATTTTCATTAATTTATATTAATTTAGTGTTATAAAGATAATTAAAGAAGGAGAGAAGAACCCATTCACTATTAATGGACATAATTTGAAGAACTATCAAAGAAATATTCTATAAGCACAAATGGATGAGATCACACATCTCCGACCATTTTAATCAATAAAATTATAGTTTATACTATTCCTTAACACTTTTTTATTCTTTTAATTATTTTCAATCTACTCAAACTTCCATAACTATTAGAATACACTGAGGATATTACATAATTCAAGCGTGGGAAAACCTCTATAGATTTTCGGAATTTAAAAATTATTGTGTTTTTATTTATCAATTTTTTTTCTATTTTTGTGTTTCTTGAAACTTGTAAATATCAAATTTAATACCTTTTCAAATTTTAAACCAATTCCAATTGTGAAAAAATAGATTTGATCACGAACTAATCTATGATAAATTCTAAAATAAACTTTATTTCAAATTCAAACTATGGGAAATGTATGAAAAGACCACTTATTTTTAAATCATATGCTATGACATACCTCCATATAGTAAAATAACTTACCTGAGAGGATTTTAAAACATTTTTGATATCTTAATTATGACGCCACTTCTTCTTGAGAGAACCAAGTCATGGTTTAATAACCATAATTTACCGTGTAATGTAGTCAAAACCTTAGATCATTGAGTACCTTGTGTTGAAAATGATTGAAGAATTATTTTAGTTTGAAAATGACTATTTTATAATAAACTTTCACTATAGTCTACCATTTACATATGAACCTTGTAATCCCCTAGAAGCCCTAAAAGACCTAATTAGGAAGAAAAATTTTAAGTCTAAAATCTCTACCAACCCAACTCTAAAAGTAATTGTGTCATCCTAGTTAAACTTAAGTGTAGATGATGAATATTTTTTGGGACTTTTACAACAACTAAGGCTATTGTGAGTAAAAATGGATGAAATTTCAAATCTTCTTGTGAGAAGAAATGAGAATAGGATTTTTTTTCTGATGTTTTTTAGAGAAAATCATAAAATGTAGGAAATATGGAAGGAAATTATCCTTCATGCTAGTATGAGGAAATCTACACAATTTCTTTAAGAAAAAATATTCATCTTTTCGTTCAATGTTCAATTTTGAGTAGAATAGGAAAGGAAAGAAATAATTTTGTTAAATGAAATAGAGAAAATAGAAATTTAAAAATTTTGAAGTTCTTTATTCATGAATATTCCATGAGAATCTACAAGGCATTAGTAGTTGAATATTTTTATGGGAGATTGAGTGGGGATGCTATTCTTGGGTTAAAGCTATAAATCTGGAATTTGATTTAAATATAGAAAAACCACATTATTCTAAATCAAAATATTTTAACATCATAACCTACCAACCCTTAAGATACATAAAAACCTGGGAAAGTCCTCATGATAAGAATAAGTACTTGAATCGTTGGGTGGAGATTTAGAAACTCAACAAGCATATGGTGGCCACTACATGAGTGTGGCCTTGATTGAAAATCATAATTTGTACGATGTGAAAAATATTTTTAGAAAGGTATGTATAAATGAGCATTAGAGGATATAAAAAGTATAAATTAATTGAATGTATTTTATGGAGGAATTTGAATTAAGATTAATTATTATGCCTGATATGTTTGAGTAACATGGTTTTATAAATGGAAACTCACATTGGATGGTGTTTTGAATGATACTTTGGTAATATTTTTTATGATCATTTGTTTAGAAATACAAGGTCTAAGTGTTGAGGAATTGATAGAGGCAATAAATGAATTATATTTTCTAATATTACATTAATTTTATTCTCTCATATTTATTAGGTAATTATGTTTTAGACTGTTTTGGGATTAAAGTTTCATTTCAATGGAATTTATGAATATTTCTCAAAATAGTTGGAATTGTGAATTTAATTGATTCATTTATTTTTTGGAATAAAATAAATGTTTAGAAATTGATGAAACTTATTTTAATGGTGAAGAAAAATATGGATGAAGTAGTTTAATGTTATTTTGTAAAAGGTAGGAGATTCATAAGATTATATTTGAAAGTGGAAATGGAAAAGTCCCCTTTATGGGGTCTATATATAAGATATTTTCCCAAGAGTTTCTAGATAATCAGAAAATAAAAAATATTACTAAGGATACGTAATATATTTGGTTCGTATATAACATCTTGTAGAGTGTTAAAATGAGGTAAAGAGAGAACTCTCCATATATACATAATATCTTTTTGAAGTGGTTGAGGAGGAAAAATGGCTAAGTCTGGGATACATAACATTTTTAGATAGCATGCAATATCCATGATATGTAGGATTTTATGATGATTCATTTGTGAAGAGAAGAGATATGATTGATATGTAAGACATTTTCCATCTCATATGTAAGATTTTCGGCTAAAACATAAGGTTTTCTCCCATACGTAATATTTTTTACTTAGCTGATGGGGATTTATGGATGATATGTAAAATATTTTTGATGTATTGGATAAGTTATGTAAGTTTTTATACTTTGTGAAACCCCGACCAAGCCTTTATGTAAGTTATTCTCAGGGGGAGTGGAGGGATGCGTAAGATTTTATAATTGGTGCAATTCCAGTTAATCTTCAGATGTGGGGGGCTTTTACTTTGGAAAATAAAGAGAACAAAATCCCCATGTCATGAATAATGAAGCCACGGCATAAAGGGACTAGGGTAAGTTTTCACTACAAATTCTAATATGAAGATACCCATGTTGTGGGAAATGGGTCATGTTGTGTTGGATTCTTGGGCCATACACTTAGAGAAAATTAATAAGATCATTTTTTAAAGAATAAAACCATGCCATAGAGATGGGTATATGTATGTTGTTAAGAGCCACATCATGGACAATGCCTATTTAAAACATACACTAAAAAAAATTTGGTCTTTAACGGTGCTAGTAAATAGGATTTATCTTTACTATTGAAGCGTTGATAATGCGAGCGATTTTAAAGGGTTTACTTTAATAGTTCTCATTAAAATCCCTGATAAAGGACTCCTTTAATAACAATAAAAGCATTGATAAAGGACCCCTTTATCAGCATTTTTTATCCCTATTAAATACCACCTTTATTTGCATTTTTTATCACTATTAAAGACCTCATTTATCAGTGATAAAAAAACACTGGTAAAGGCCCTATTGATAAAGGGTGATATTTTTTTGGAACCTCTTCTCATCCCACCTTTTATCCGTGCTTCTCATCACCCTTTATCAATACTTCCCCCCCAACCCTCCTTTATCAGTTCTTTAGATGATTCCACCCTCCCACGCACGCTCTTGTCTCCAATGAGTTTCGAACCTGTGACCTTCAACTCATATGTCAGCGCCTTTTCCACTCCCATATATTGTTTTGTTTTCTATTTTATGATATATCTATTTATTTATATATATTATGTTATATTTTTTTATTTATATATTTATATATGTGTTTATATATATATTATTAAATATATATATATAATATATTTTTTGTGTATATGTGTGTGTTTATAAATACATACATACATATATTTAAATATATATATACATGAATACATATATATATATATATATATTTGAGCATGAATCTATAAATATAATTAAACGTATTTTTATTTATTTACACATATTAAATATTCAAATTCATATACATATATTAGAATATATAGATAAATATAATTTGTTTGTCAATACACACATGAAAATATAACATTATATATACATTAATTGTATAGGTATAAAAAAATTCATACATTTTTATTTTAAATAAAATGGATATTGATTTTTATTTAGATAAGGTTTATATTCTGAGAAATATATTTTATTTGTAAATATATTTATATATTTATTTATAAAAATAAATTTTTATGTGTGGATGTATAAAAAATATGAATATATTTTAATATATTTGATTATAAATAAGATTAAAATATGAAAAATGATAAAATTTCAAAACTAAAATATCAATATGATTGTAAGACCTAGGAATAAATTTAGTCCACACTAAAAACGGTAAAAAAGACCTCCTTAAATGAGGCTGAAATTCTATAGAATGTTAAAAAATCAGGAACCCCAACTAAAAAATATATTTTGGAGCCCTTATGGGACTTTTTATCCTTCAAAAATATGAATGGGGGGTTTCCCCAAATCATTAGGGTGTATAGATCATTGTAATATTCGATTTCATATGTGGTAGAGCTCAAAGGGACACCCGGATCAAAATTTATAGTCGTTTGAAGTTCGAGTTTCATTTTAAACATATTTTATATCTTTTATTAATATTTTGATTTATTTTATCTTCAACATGTTATTAAATGTCTAATATTAAATAATTATTATAAAATTATTAATTAAAAATATTTTTTTAATTATTTTATAATCCACTTTCACTAAATATCTTATATATTAAGTGTAAATGTCTATTTAGCCTTATCTAAAAAATAATTAAAATATATATATTATATTTATATCAATATAAATATATTTATATATTAATACATTATTTTTCATGAAATGTATATTTTTATGAAATATCACCTTAATCCGCGATTTTTTACAAGCGATGATAAAGGGTTCCCTTTAACAGTGTTTTTAGTGCTGTTGAAGACTCTTTAACATCAATAAAAATTTGATGATAAAACGCCCCTTTAACAGCAGTTTTTCTAACACTGACAAATAAGTTTTTTAACGTCGCTTTTAGCAAGCGATATGAAATCCCTAGTATTGGATAAACACAGTTTTGTAGTAGTGATGTCACATATTTGAAGATTTGAAACTATGGGTCATCTATCCTAATATTTTAGGCTGATTAAGTGCTTTTTATGGCATTTTTTTGAGGGATAAGAAGGAAGAAGATCTGCAAATTAGGAAATAATAAAGTTATTTCATCCAGCTGTTGACTAATGAAGGGAAGTAATAATTCAATGCTATGGACTAGATGGAAGTCAACTTGAAATATAATATATTCAAATTCAAAGGGGAATAATCTTGTAAGGTTTTACCAGGGTTGAAGGAGGATAGAACTAATCTAAAAAAAGAATGTAAGATTGAGATGGTAAAGAATTGATCAAATTTTTGATTTTTAATTTTCACTTTCTATTGCTGTTGTATTTTCTATTTTTGTTCTTCACATTATTTTTTTCCTCTTAGATGAAGGCAGTAAACACCTCTTGGAGATTAGTTTTGGTGAAGGAGTACCATTTGTAAATACATGAGTCGGGTACTTCAATAAATAAAAGTTATTATTTTGTTAATTGATTTGTGTATTCAGTAGCTGGATAGTAGTTTTGAGTGTAATTGTGTCCAAGTATGAAATATTTGTTAATTTTTTTTATAATTGTAGTTGATAATCACATATCTTACTCCACTCAGTTTTTCTTATATATGATTGAATAATCTAGGTTGAGTGGTAAGCATCTTGAAATTGTTGAAACGTGTGTGGAAGACAGTGATTGCTTTTGAATTTCTTTGGATCACCAAAACCGAATTGGAATTTTCATGAGAAATTTAGGGGATTTTTACCATTTGGGTGTCATTTGATACCTTTTCATGCGCATAAGAAGGAGAGTTGGTCAAGCATTGATTACCAAAAGATTAAACCTCATAATTTCTTTCAACCCAGGGTGAATAATGAAGTGATTGAAGACTCTTTCTTGTATTAATTAATAAGAAGGATAAATTATTTTAATGACAAGGAAATAATTACAATTGGTAATATAACCCCTGAACCCATAACCCCTCATATCTTTGGTTAAATATTCTTTTTTAACATTCCTTGATGTCCCCTTGACTTTGAGTACATTAAAAATCCCCATTTTACTAACTGTGACAACTGAATTTTACTTGATTATATATATAATAACTTTAGGTTGTTAAATATTTTTTTTATGTCGATGATAGTTGTCTCTAAAACATGGAACTATTACTAGAGAGGTTGTGATAAAATTTCTGACATTTAATTATACATTTTAGAGAAATCCAAATGATATGGAATTTTTTATTTTATTGGGTGGAGATTTAGAAACTCAACAAGCATATGGTGACCACTACATGAGTTTTGTCCTTGATTGAAACTCATACTTTGTGTGATGAGATAAATATTTCTGGAAAGGTATGTATAAATGAGCATTGAAGAATGGAAAAAGTATAAATGAATTAAATGTATTTTATGGAGGAATTGGAATTAAGATCATTTATTTGGCCTGATAAGTTTGAGTAACATGGTTGTAGAAATGGGAACTCACGTTGGCTAGTGTTTTGAATTATAATTTGGTAATATTTTGTATGTTAATTTGTTTAGAAATACAAGTTCTAAGTATTGGGGAATTTATAGATGTAATAAATGAATGATATTTTTTTAAGATTACATTCATTTTATTCCCTCATATTTATTAGGTAATTATGTTTTGGAATGTTTTGGGATTAAAGTTTCATTTCAATTGAAATTTTGAATATTTATCAAAATAGTTAGAATTGTGAATTTTATTGATTCACTTATTTTTTGGAATAAAATAAATGTTTATCTATTAATGAAACTTATTTTAAAGGTGAATAAAAATATGGATGAAGCAGTTGAATGATATTTTGGAAAAGTCCATAGATGCATAAGATTCTATTTGAAAGTGAAAATGGAAAAGTCCCCTTAAGGGGGTCTATATGTAAGATATTTTCCCAAGATTTTATAGAAGATTAGCAAATGAAATACATTACTAAGGATACGTAATATATTTACTTCATATATAACATCTTTTAGAGTGTTAAAATGAGGTAAAGGGAGAACTCTCCATCTATACATAATATCTTTTGGAAGTAGTTGAGGAGAGAGAAAAATTTAAGTTTGGGATACATAAAATTTTTAAATTGCATGTAATATCTGTGATATGTAGGATTTTATACTTATTCATTGGTGAATATGAGAGATATGATTGATATGTAAGATATTTTTCTTCTCATGCGTAATATGTTCAGCTAAAATATAAGTTTTTATCCTGTACACAATATTTTCTACTTAGCTGATGGGGAGATATGAATGATATGTATAATATTTTTGATGTAGCAGAGAAGTTATGTAAGTTTTTATACTTTGTGAAACCCCAACCAAGATGTAATGTAATTTATTCTAAATAGGCATAGAGGGATGTGTAAGATTTTGTAATTGGTGAAATTCTGGATAAACTTCATATGTGAGGGTCTAATACTTTGGAAAATCAAGAGAACCAAATCCCAATTTCATGAAGTATAAAGCCACGCCATAAAGGGACTAGTGTTAGTTTTCACTACAAATTCCAATATGAAGAAGCCCATATTTTGTAAGATGGGTAATGCCGTGTTGGATTCATGGGTCACACACTTAGAGAAAAATAATAGGATCATTTCGTGAATAATACAACCACACCATGGGGGATGGGGATATGTAAGTTGTTTAGATTCACATCGTGGATAATCCCTATTCACAACATGCACTACTACAAATCAGGTCTTTAACAGTGCTAGAAAATTGGATTTATCTTTACTATTGAAGCGTTGATAATGCGAGTGAATTTAAAGGTTTGGCTTTAAAGTGCTCATTAAAATCCCTGATAAAGGCCCCCTTTATCAGTGCTTTTTTATCGCTGTTAAATACCACATTTATCATCACTTTTTTAGCAATATTAAAGGCTCAATTTATTAGCACTAAAAAATTATGATTAAGGCCTTATTGATAATGGAAGATAATTTTCTTTGTTAGAACCTCTTCTTCCCTACCTTTAATCAGTGCTTGTCCACCCCCCTCCTTTATCAGTGCTTTAGATAATTCCACCCTCCCGCACGCGCTCCTACCTCGAAGGAGTTTTGAACCTGTGACATCCAACTCATATGTCACCGCTTTTTCCTCTCCCCTATATTGTATTGTTTTATATTTTATGATATATCAATATATTTATATATATTCTATTATATTTTTTTATTCATATATTTATATATAGGTTTATATATATATTATTAAATACATATATAAAATATGTTTTTTGTGTGTATGTGTGTTTTTATAAATACATACATACATACATATATATATATATATATTTGTGTGTGTAACTATAAATATAATTATACATATTTATATTTATTTACATATATTAAATATTCGTATTCATATACGTATATTAGAATATATAGATAAATATATATCAATTTGTCAATACACACACATAAATATAACATTATATATGTGTTAGTTGTATAGGTATATAAATATTCATATTTTTTTATTTTAAATAAAATGGATATTAGTTTTTATTTAGATAAGTTTTATATATTTAGAAATATATTTTATATGTAAATATATTTAAATATTTACTTGTAAAATTAAATTTTTATGTGTGGATATATAAAAAAATATGTCTATATTTTTATATATTTGATTATAAATAAGAGTACAATATGAAAAAAGATAAAATTTTAAAACCAAAATATAAATATGATCGTAATACCTGGGAATAAATCCAGTCCACACTAAAAAAAGCAAACATACACCCTTAAACAAGGCTGAAATTATATCAAATGTTAAAAAATCAGTTACCCCGACTAAAAACTCTATTTTTGAGGCATTTAGGGACTTTTTTCCTTAAAAATGTGATTGGGTGTTTCCCTAAATAATTCAAGTATAGATCTCATTATAAGCTTCGATTTGATATGTGGTATAGCTCAAACGGACACCCGAATCAAAAGTTATGGTCGTTTGAAGTTCAAGTTACATTTTAAACTTATTTTAGATATTTTATTAATCTTTTGATTTATTTTATCTTCAAACTGTTATTAAATGACTAATACTCGATAATAATTAGAAAATTATTAATTAAGAATATTTATTAAATTATTTTATATGTTATTTTCACTAAATATCTTATATATTAAGTATAAATGTCTGTTTATCCTTATCTAAAACATATTTAAAAAATATATATTATATTTATATCAATATAAATATATTTACATATTATTACATTATTTTTAATGAAATATATATTTTTATGAAATATACCCTTTATTCGTGCTTTTTTGCAAGCGATGATAAAGGGTCTCATTTATCAACATTTTTTAAATGTTATTAAAGACTCTCTTTAAAAGCTCTAAAAAAGACATTGTTAAACCCCTCATGTGATAGCGTTTTTTCTATCACTGAAAATGAGTTCTTTAATAGTGCTTTTACCTTGCGCTGTTAAAGCCCTAGTGTTGGATAAACCCAGTTTTGTAGTAGTGAAGTCACATATTCAAATATTTGAAACTGTGGGTCATATATCCTAATATTTTAGGTTGACTAAGTGCTTTCCATATCATATTTTGAGTGATAAAAAGGAATATGATCTGCGAATCAAGAAATAATAAAGTTATTGGGTCAAACCATTTACTAATGAAGGGAAGGAAGAATTCAAAGTTGTGGACTAGATGGAAGTCAACTTAAAATCTTTGGTAAGATATTAAAATTCAAAAGGGGGGTAATATTGTAAGGTTTTACTATGGTTGAAGGATAATATAAAAAATCTACAAAAATAAATTAAGATTGAGATGGGAAAGAATTGTTCAAATTTATGAGTTTTGATTTTCACTTTCTATTGTTAGTGTATTTTCTATTTTTTTTCTTCCGATTGTTTTCTCTCCTTTTGAAGATTAGGGTTGGGGAAGGAGTGCCTTTTGTAAATGCTAGACTCTATCAATTTAGTGAATAAAAGTTATTCTTTTGTTAATCAATTTTTGTATTTAGTATTTGGATAGTAGTTTGAGTATAATTATGTTCAAGTCTGATATCTTGGTTAATTTTTTTATAACCTTAGTTGATAGTCACATATCTCCATCCACTCAATTTTTCTTATATATGTTGGCATAATCTAGGGTGAGTGGTGATAATCTAGCAATTGCTGAAATGTGTGTGGAAGATAGTGAATATCTTTTGAATTTCTTTGGAGCACCAAACCCCAATTGGACTTTTCATGAGAAATTTAGGGGTGGTTTACCATTTGGGTGTACATTTTCATGTGCATTGTAAGGTGAGTTGGTCAAGCAGCGATTACTTCAAGATTAAACCTCACAATTTCATTCAAACTAATGTGAATTATGAAGAGATTGAGGACTCTTTCTTGTATCAATTATAAAAAAGAAGAGTAAATTATTTTAAATACAAGGAAATAATTACAATTGATAATCCAACCCTTGAACCCATAATCACTCATATCATTGGTGAAATATTCTTGTTTAAACTACCTTTATGTCCCCTCAACTTTGAGTAAATTAAAAACCCCATTTTACTAATTGTGACAACTTAATTTTACTATCCTATATATATATTAACCTCAGGTTTTTAAATAGATTATTTTATATCAATGACATTTGTGTCTAAAACATGACTCGGTTATAGGAGAGGTTGTTTTAAAATTTATAAAATTTAATTATACATTCTAGAACCATCCAAACCATATGAGATATATTATTTTATTGGAGGGTTTAAAAGGTATTATTATTATTTTAAATTCTCTTGGTGACCGTCTTCTCTTGTTCATTTGATTTGGTATCCCTAACCAATCCTGACTTCACGCCGGGTGCTGGTGATCCTTTTTCCCCTATTACTCTTCGATGATCTTTCAATATGAGGTTAGGCCTCTTCTTGATGCGGTCCAAGCATCGTGACTCCTCAATATCCTTGGGAACCCTATCATCTTCTTTAGGTTACAATCGAATCTAGAGATTTTTTGATGTTTGGGAATCAAATTGGGCATCTTATTCTCCTTCATATATGGAATTGGGGGTAGAATTTTTTTGATGATCATGAAATCTCTTTCTCTTATCATCACTGCCCTTCCTCTCACATTTCTATAGGGTTTCAGGTCCCTCAAATGGTACACTATCTAGAAGAATAATTGTTTTATAGGAGATCCTCTTCTTTATTCTTATCGATCCTGGGGCACTAGTCTACAACTGTTCTAAGCCAACCTTTTTAGGTTATTTTTCTTCATTTTTTTATGCTATGCCTACTCTTCCACACCCCTATATCTTCCAGGATATAGATTTTCATCAAACAAGTGTCAAGAATCTATAACACTCAATGGCCCCCTTCTAGTGGTGCACAATCAATAATGGCGTTTCTTTCTATTTTTATCACCTCACTAACATTTTTTGGATCTGTTACATAGCTCTGTTTAACTGCTGCTATGAAATGATCGTTGAACAGATCCATTGTGTTCCTATGTGTTCTATTGTTTGGTGTGTGCTTCTCTTGTAATGGATCGGACCTCTCGGGACCTTTCCTTTGAGAAAATCTGGTGTCTCAGGTGTTCCAGGAGGTCAAGGTGACTTATCCCCAACACTTTTCCAAATTTCCAGTTCTGTGATTAGTACAACTGTAGCCTTATGTGAACAGTGTCATCGGTAGCCTTAGGTGAATAGAGTAATGGTAACTTTATGTGAACAGTGTCATCAGTAGCCTTATGAGAATAGTACAACGGTAACCTTATGTCAATAGTGTCATTGGTATCCTTTTGTGAATAGTGCAATGGTAACCATATGTGAACAGTGTCATCGGTAGACTTAGGTGAACAGTTCAATGGTAACCTTATGTGAATATTTTCATCGGTAATCTTAGGTGAACAGTGCAATGGTAACCTTATGTGAACAGTTTCATCGGTAACCTTATGTGAATAGTGCAATGGTAACCTTATGTGAACAATGTCATCGGTAGCCTTATGTGAACAGTGCAACGATAACCTTATGTGAACAGTGTCACCGATAGCCTTAGGTGAACAGTGCAACGGTAACCTTATGTGAACAGTGTCATCGGTAGCCTAAGGTGAACAGTGCAACGGTAACCTTATTTGAACAGTTTCATCGGTAAGCTTAGGTGAAGAGTGAAACGGTAACCTTATGTGAACACTGTCATTCGTATCCTTATGTGAACAGTGCAATGATAACCTTATGTGAACAGTGTCATCGGTAGCCTTATGTGAACAGTGCAATGGTAACCTTATGGGAACAATGTTTCCAGAACGGTGAGGTTCAACCGTAGCCTCTGTCCTTTGCCAAATTTTGAGTTCATGAACAATGTTTCCAGAACGATGAGGTTCCAATGGTAGCCTCTTTCTTTTTCCAAATTTTGTGTTCATGAATAGTGTTTCCAAAAGAGTGAGGTCCAATGGTAGCCTCTATATCCTTTGCTAAATTTCTTGTTCATTAACAGTGTTTTCAGCTTCCAACATTTTTCCCCTTTAACGTTTCCTTTGATATAAAATGCATTTAAAGCCTCATTTTAAGGACTTTAAGGCCAATTCAAAGGCTATAACACCTATATTAATTTTTCTTATGGCTCGGGATGCTTTTACTTGGTCAAACAATGTGGTTTAATGTGATCCTATTTTAATGGAAAATCTAGTGTATCTTAAACTGATGCTCCTTTAAATCTTCTAAATGGATGATATATCATCCTCCCTAGTTTTTCCTCCTTGTTCTTGGGAGTGAGATGCTCAAACCTTCCATTCCCTCCCATAGATTTGTGCAATAAAACTTTCCTCCTTGGATTGGTTCTCCTCTATTTTGATGAAACCAAGCAGTATCAATCAATCTTTGATATAAGGTATGATCTATCACCATTCTTTTGGGTTCAACTCCTTCTATTTCTACTTACCCTTTTATTGAATGCAATCTCCATGATCCTAATCGACTTTTCTTGGGTGTTGATTGGTGTGGTGGTGTCTCTACATCCTCGGGTGGATACAACTGTCATGGGGGAGGAGATGGTAACCCGTTGTGTGGCTCGTTCTTGTATAAGGAATATCAAGAACCATTTGAGGTAGGGGATTTTTTCTTCTCTTTTCTTTTATGTGAAACTATAGATTTAGCATGTTTTATCCCACTAGATCACAATGGAATTTACATAATAAATATTTTCACCGGATAAATAAATTGGTATCGATCGTATGTTATTGCCTCTTGTTTTGCTAGATAGTGTGACATCTATGCTTGATTTGTTTACCTTTTCATTATTGATGGAAATTTATAAAGAACGTAAAGCTGGAATTAATTGATAATTGTTTGGCTAAAGAAAAAGAGGCATGTGAATGAATCTGATTGTTGTTGTTATAATTTGATGTTAATAAAATTGATGCAATAAGCACGTTTAATCAATTTGTGATAGCTTACTTTTAGGGTTTCATAAAGTTGGAAGATAAGAATAAGAAATTGGTTAAGTCAAGATGGATTAAATAACTGGTTTTTGATAAAAGATAATTCCTTCTCGGGTTCTGAGTTACCCTCTTGCTTATTTAAGGTCCAAGAGCCCAATTGATATGATGTTTGTTTTCCTACTGCTTGTGTTTTGATGTGAGCCCAGAAGGCTATTGTGATATGTGGGGGTAGGGAGGTCAATCGGTTTTGGCACCAGTTGATGCCTAGAGTGGTGGGATACATCGTTTTATGTATATGGGTGTCGGGGAGGACACTAGAGATGATTAAACGGGTTGGATGTGAATGTTTGGATGCTTACTGATCTTGTTTGTTGTTTATCTGCTTTACTTTTCCCACTACTCAAGGTAGCTGGTTTGCTTACCCTCCTTCCAAAAGGGGTAAAGATGCACATGGTATGCCACATGCTTTCCATGTTTAGCTTTCTGATGGAGGATGGGTATGCGCTCTTTCTATAGACCGCAAATACTCGACGGGTAGTTTATCTACTCAACGTGTTAATCCCCTTGTGTTTAGTGGCT
The DNA here is from genome assembly GCA_963277665.1 of Viscum album. Classification (NCBI taxonomy): domain Eukaryota; kingdom Viridiplantae; phylum Streptophyta; class Magnoliopsida; order Santalales; family Viscaceae; genus Viscum; species Viscum album. Next base: position 1,593,213,701 of record OY728132.1, read on the forward strand.
TAGAATTCGTTTCTAGAATGTCTTGGAATATGGGAAAGTAATAATATTGTTAATAAATGATTGAATAAATTATGTTAACCCATGGAGTTGCAGCTTGCTGGGGCACAATGCTGAGGTTGAAATTTTAAAGGAATAGTGAACTTTGGGTGTGGTGAAAATGAAATATAATGTGGAAATTATTAATGGTTATTTAATGATTAAATAATTAATTAACATAAAGTGTAACTGATAAAAATAAAATGAAGAAATTTATTAAATCTCTTTAAATGGTTGTGTGCTTGTAGGATACTTAGTCTCAGATGTGGAAGTTGAGAGTCCGAGAGACATTAGCTGCAATTGATTCTAAGAATAGGTTATTCCCATAGTGTGGTTGTGAGCTATAATATATTCTGTAATTTTTGTGTTTCTATATGCTACTCCACCCCGTCAGTTAGGGAAACTAACACCCCAGGGATTCTAAGCCTTGGGGGTGTTTTCCCCAACATTCTGGTGGGAGGATGGATGGCTAACTACCCCCTTTGGCCCTGCTCTCTTCTCTTGGTTGTTGCTTGTGCTAGTAGGAAAAACGGTTAGTTTTCCCCATATATATATATAGAGGGATGTGATGGATTGTTGTTATTCACACACATATATTTTGGATATAGTTTCTTATAGACTACTATAGGTGTAAAGTGTATAGGCTATGATGTCTTGAGGATCCTTACTCAGTGTATGGGCTGTAATGGCTTGAGGTATAATACCTGACATATGATACACATTATACTTGTTATGGTGCCTCCCAGAAACTACCTAGTTACTTGTTTATGTGGATGTGGTGGTTTAGTTGCATGAGGTTCATGTTGTGGTTCTTTTCCCAGGTGTCTTTGGGCAAGCCTTTTTGTAGAGAGATACTTAGGATGTGCGACATTGGGGCAAAGCGGAAAACCAGTGGGGAAGTAGTAGCAGGGATCCCTTGATATTCTCTATTATATTATACTCTTTTATGTGATACTTGGTGAGAGTATACATGGTGATGTTGGGGACTTAATATACCTATTTAGTTGATGAGTTAGTTTCACTTTTTGTTCACTGTGCTTTATCATGCTTTCGTTACCTTTGCATGAGAGACTTCGGGGAGGATCCTACTGAGTATACTATTATACTCACCCTATGTTTGTATAAATTATTTTTTAGGTCACTTGGAGCAGGTTGGAGATCAAGCTGGTTTCTACTAGCTGGGGATTGCAGGAGCTATTCGGCCTTGTGGTTTCTACTGTTTTTACTTTCTTTTGGATATTTTCAGTTTTTCCCCTTTCAATTGTAGTTATTTTGCATGACATTACATATGTTCACTTGGCATTTCTTTTATATTTATTTCTGAGTTGGAGTTGGTTGGTGTATGTCTTATCTCTCTCTTTTTCATGTGTTCTCTTAGAGGGTAATTCCTCCCATTTGTGTGTTTACTAAACCCTCGGTGCTAGTTGCCAACTCGGGGCCTACTGGAGGCGGGACTCGGGGGGTCATTATCTCTCTTCTCACATTGTTAGCCCAAGAGGGGTACACCTTGTGGGTAGGGGGTTGTTACATGGTGGTATTAGAGGCAAGTTGAGGGATAGGATGGAGTTTGGTGTTAAGCACAAGTGAGGTTGCATGGGTTGGTAGGGAAATAGTGTCAGTCATGTTTAGAAAGTGATGTAAATACTAGAGACCGGCTAAGAAATAGGCATTTAGGGACCCCTATGATATGATGCGTGGACATTTAAGTTTACAATGGCTACTAAACAAGGTGATACTAGTAGTAGGGTAGAGTTCTAGGAAAGGATCATGCATCATCATTCTTTGTGCCTGCGTATGAATGGGTAGACATTGGGATAGGTTAACCTAAAATTAATAAATGAAAAAAATTAATAAATTAACGCCAATTCTCCCATATTCCATGTTTAGGAGCTCTAACTATTTTTTATTTTGCAGGTATGTATCCAGGTCGACATCCTCATAAAGATTGCATAGAAGATGTCCAGCATGTTGGGCCAGCAGTTCGTCGCAGGGTAGAGGTTGACAATGACGACACTTGGAGGAGGACACTTCGAGAGTTTCAGGGCTAGAGTCTGCATAAGTACGAGGGATCCATTTCAGATGCATTCACAGAAGACTAGTTGGACGAGTTCGAGATAAGATTAAGTTTGATCTGTTCTCGGAAGAAGCATTGGGTGTCCTTGTTGTTGACGATGTTGCGTGGAGCAGTGAGGTAGTGGTGGTTCTTATTCCTCAGGGATCACGAGGAGTCAGCGATCTCATGGGAGGAGTTACGAGAAAATTATAGAGTCAAGTTTCTTTCTTTGACCATGAAGATGTTTAGTCTCCAAGAGCTACTTACCCTTCGACAGGGGAGCTCTAGTGTGCGATAGTTTAGAACCCATTTCAAGAACCTTTTACGATATGCTTCAAACCTATTTCCAGATGAAGAGGCTAGGTCGAGGCATTTCAAGGAAGCTTTGCATCCAGAGATCTAGCGCCAGGTCACCCCATTTATGATAAAGACATATCTTGAGGTGGTAGAAATGGAAGAGGTCATTGAGAGGACATTGGCTAGAACCGGATCATCACGAGAGGGGAGTCGTCATGATTCCTCACAAAGAAGATCTATGGTCTGGGGTTCTAGGTTTTCAGGGGATAAGAGTTTTCATTCGGTCGGGGGTAGGTCCCAGCCCTCATCATCTCTTTTCTCCGGGGGTATCAGCTCTTAGGTCTATGCCAAGGGATCATGCGCTTGTTTTTTTTGGTGGTCTAGGTCATCTGTAGCGAGAGTTCCCAACCTTTCATAGCAGTCATCGTGCACCAGGTGTTCCACTCCAGGTTCCTCTGTTGAGGCAGTTCCAGCCGAGGCAACAGCAGCAGGTTGCACCAGCTTTATATCAGTAGAGGGTAGATAGGGCAGGAAGAGGAAAGCCATGTGATTCTCCCCTTCCTTAGATAGTAGAGTGTGGTCATGGTGGTGGTCGTCATCATGGTGAGAGAGTCCGTGGAGGAGGTTGTGGTCAGATTCATGGTTTAGCATTGCCAGCTCCAGGTGAGACAGAAGTCGTTCAAGGTACCCCTTTGCTTGTTTTCTACCTTGGTGTATGTCTTGTTTGATTCAGGAGTGACACACTCCTTCATATGACCTACCCTTGTCCATTCTTTGAGACTTGAGGTAGAGAGGCTTCTAGTACCCTTGGCATTGACTACGCTAGTTGGAGGTCGAGCTGACTTGTTTGAAGTATGTAGAGACTGTGAGCTAGTGTTGGGGTAGCACCACTTGGGGAGATTTCTTATATTTACGAATACAACCATATAATGTCATCTTCAGCATGGATTGGTTGTATTTATTACAGGCTATCATGGATTACTTCAGGAGGAAGGTTGTGTTCTTTGATGTGGATGGAGATCCAGTGGTGTTTGTTGGAGAGCAAGACCCTAATATGGGTCGGAGGCATGTTCCATCCTTATTATCCATGATGGATGAGATGATGCTGAGTTCTTTAGAGGTTCATCAGTTGGAATTTCCAAGGGCTGTAGAAGAGTAACCTGATGACCTTCTAGAAGAGATTGTAGCAATACCCCCTTGACAAGAGATCAAGTTTGGGATCGAGCTACAACCAGAAGCATATACTATCTCTATGTATTCATATAGTATTACCCCTTATGATTTGTGATATCTTAGTATATATCTTCATGGTCTGTTACAATGTTTTTTTTCGATCGAGTGTTTCACCATAGGGTGCACCAGTTTTGTTCATGAAGAAGGCTGATGGCAGTTTGCGGTTGTGTGTCAATTATTGTCGCTTAAACAAAATTACAGTGAATAATCGCTATCCTCTTCCATGTATTGATGATTTATTTGATCAAATAAAGGGTGAAAGTTGGTTCTCAATGATTGAATTGAAGTCAGGATATCATCATATGCATGTGAAGGATGAGGATATCCCAAAGACTGCTTTTTGTTTTTGTCATGGACATTATGAGTTCGTTGTAATGTCGTTCGGCATGAAACAATTATCCAACTGTGTTCATGGGATTGATGACTGTTGTGTTTCGTGAGTTCCTGGATAAGTTTTTGGTGGTTTTCATCAATGAAATTCTTGTATGCTTTAAATCTGAGAAGGAGAATCCAGAGTATCTACATGCCATTTTGGGAATTCTTTGTCAACATCAACTGTTTGGAAAGTTGTTGAAAGTGTGATTGTTGGGCTCGAGAAGTCCATTTCTTAGGGAATGTTGTGTCTCAGCTGGGAGTAGTTATGGATCCATCAAATATAGAAGAAGTTGTGTCTTGGGTATCCCTCAAGATAGTGTCAGAGGTGCGATGTTTCCTTTGTCTCGTAGGATACTATAGAAGGATCATAGCTTATTTCTCTCAATTTTTGACTCCTTTGATAGCTTTGACCAAGAAGGATCATGCATTCATATGGACTGATCAGTATTATGCAGCTTTCGAGTATCTAAAGGGGAAGTTAGTAAGTTCTCCAGTTCTTTGTCTTCCAGTAGAGGGATTTTAGTTTGATGTTTTCTGTGATGCTTTTCATCTGGGGTTAGGTTGTGTTTTAATGCAGTAGAGATTAGTTGTTTCTTATTGATCATGGTAGTTTTTTACCCATTAATGTTACTATGCCACCCATGATCTTGAGTTGGTAGTTGTGGTGTTTTCTCTGATGTTGTGGAGACATTACCTCATTGGCGAGCGCTTTGTGGTTTTCACTGATCATAAGAGTTGGAGGTATGTTTTCTCGCAACGTGACTTGAACTAACAATAGCATCAGTGGATGGAGTTATTACTAGAACATGACTTCGAAATATTGTATACACCTGGAAAGGGGAATTTTGTAGTTGATGTGCTGAGTTGAAAGTCACGTAGTGATGTAGTGAAAGAATCTGGTGACTCCTGAAGAGTAATAGAAGAACTAACTATATTACATCCTGATATGGGAGAAGTTGGGGGAAAAGGTTTTGTTTTTCAGATGATCATTTATTCATCTTTGGTGTAGCATGTGGAAGACTCCTAGGTCAGGGATCTAGAGGTGGAGTTCTAGAGAGACCGAGTTATTTGTAGCAAGGCCCCTGATGGTTGGTCTGAGGATGAAAAACACCGAGTGTTTTATCATGGAAGGATATTTGTTCTGTTGATGATGTGAAAGACGGTTCTTAGAGAGTTCCATATTTCTCCTTTAGCAGTGCATCCTAGGGTGAAAAAGATGTACTGATCCTTGAGGAGCCAATTTTGGTGGCCTGGGCTGAAGTGTGTGGTTGCGGTGTTTGTGTCTCGATGTTTGGTCTGCCAGAAGGTGAAGGCTGAACACTGTGTTCCCGGTGGTCTACTCCAGCTGTTAGATGTTCCTCATTGGAAGTGGGTGGAAATATCAATGGACTTTGTTACTGGTTTACCTTGAGCTCAGGGAGGTCATGATGCTATTTGGGTGGTATTGGATCGTTTAACAGAATCAACCCACTTCATAGCAATCAAAGAGTCAAGCATAGTGGAAGTTATATCTAGCCAGTATCTGGAGGAGGTGGTGAGACTTCGTGGAGTCCCAAGGATGATCATTTCTGATCGAGATACTCGTTTCACCTCTAGGGTGTGAAGAGGTCTTCAGTATGATTTTGGTTCCCAACTATGCCTAAGAATTTCTTTTCATTCTCAGACAGACGGTCAGACAGAGTGGACTATCCAGACTCTTTAAGACATGTTACACTCTTGTGTCCTATATTTTGGAGGTTCATGGATGAGGAACTTACCCTTGGTGGAGTTCTCTTACAATAATATTTTTCACTCCACCATCGGTATGGCACCATTTGAAGCCTTTTATGTTCATCCTTTCCGTTCTCCAATGTGTTGGACTGGGGTTGGAGAGTCAGCAATTCTTGGACCAAAACTAGTGCAGAATACAATAGAGATGTTTCAGGTGATTAGTGAGAGGACGAAGATAGCACGTGATCATCAGAAATCATAAAATGATCAAATGAGGAGACCCTTAGAGTTTTATGTTAGGGATAATGTGTTTCTGAAGGTGAATCCCCATCGTGGTAATCGATGGTTTGGTCATGGGAGTAATCTTTCTCCCTGGTTTGTTGGGCATTTCGATGTTGGGGTTGTGGCATATCGATTAGAACTTCCCTCGTAGATGATTCGTATACATGATGTTTTCCATGTATCACGACTTTGTCATTATCTTCTTGATGACTCGCATGTCATCGATTGGGGAGAGATCAAGGTTGATGATGATGCGACCTTCGAGGAGCGGCCTATGTAGATCCATGACCGCAAAGAGAAGGTGTTGTGTGAGCATTCTATCCCCTTGGTTTGTGTCTTGTGGCAACACGGTGGCATGGAGGAGAGTATCTGGGAACTTGAGTCGTAGATACCTTCTCAGAACCCACATTTGTTTAATTTTTAACTCTTTTCATGTAACAACATTCTCTTTGTGGTTTTTAGACCATTTGTATTTATAAAATGGATTTCTTTGGTAGCTTCTTGTGGCTTGATCTCTTTTGAGAGGTATCTCGATGGGTGGTCATTCAGACTTTTTTTTCTTACCTTTTAGGTTGGTTTTCAATTCTTGAGGACGATAATGTTTTGAGAGGTATTTGATGTAATGGCTCGGACATCTCTGGTCCTTTCCTTTACGAAAATCTGGTGTCTAAGGTGTTCCAGGATGTCAAGGTGACTTATCCCCAACACTGCCAAATTTTCAGTTCTGTGAACAGTGCAACGGTAGACTTATGTGAATAGTTTCATCAGTAGCCTTAGGTGAGTAGTGCAATAGTAACCTTATGTGAACAGTGTCATCGGTACCCTTATGTGAATATTGCAATGGTAACCTTATGTGAACAGGGTCATCGGTAGCCTTATGTGAATAGTGCAATGGTAAGCTTATGTGAACAGTTTCATCGGTAGCCTTAGGTGAACAGTGCAATGGAAACCTTATGTGAATAGTTTCATTGGTATCCTTAGGTGAACAATGCAATGGTAACCTTATGTGAATAGTGTCATCCGTAGCCATATGTGAACAGTGCAACGGTAACCTTATGTGAACAGTGTCATTGGTAGCCTTATGTGAACAGTGTAACGGTAACCTTATGTGAACAGTGTCATAAGAAGCCTTATGTGAATAGTGAAACAGTAACCTTATGTGAACAGTGTCATCGGTAGCCTTATGTGAACAGTGCAATGATAACCTTATGTGAAGAGTGTCATCGGTAGCCTTAGGTGAACAGTTCAATGGTAACCTTATGTGAATAGTGCCATCAGTAGCCTTAGGTGAACAGTGAAACGGTAACCTTATGTGAATAGTGTCATCGGTAGCCTTAGGTGAACAGTGCAGTGGTAACCTTAGGTGAACAGTGCCATCGGTAGCCTTATGTGAAGAGTGCAATGGTAAACCTATGTGAATAGTGTCATCGGTAGCCATATGTGAATAGTGAAACAGTAACCTTATGTGAACAGTGTTTCTCGAATGGTGAGATTCCAATGGTAGCATCTTTCCTTTGCCAAATTTTGAGTTCATGAATAGTGTTTCCAGAATGGTGAGGTCCAACGGTACCCTCTATTTCCTTTTCCAAATTTTTTGTTCATGAACTGTGTTTCCATCTTCCTACAGTTTCACCCCTTTAACATTTCCTTTGATGTAAAATCCATTTAAAGCCTCATTTTAAGGACTCTAAGGATGATTCAAAGGCCATAACTCCTATATTAATTTTTCCTACGCCTCGGGATGCTTTTACTTGGTCAAACCATGTGGTTTAATGCGGTCCACGTTTAATGGAAAATCCAGTGTATCTTAAACTACTGCACCATTAAATATTCTAAAGGGATGATATATCATCCTCCATAATTCTTCCTCCTTGTTCTTAGGAGTGAGACACTCGAACCTTCCATTCCCTCCTGTATATTTGTGCAATCAAACTTTCATCCTTGGAATGGTTCCCCTCTATTTTGATGAAACCAAGCAGTATCGATCAATCTTTGATATAGGGTATGATCTATTGCCATTCTTTTAGGTTCATATCCTTCTGTTTCTCCTTTACCTTTTATGGAATTCTATCTCCATGATCATAATGTAATTTTGTCAGGTTTTGATCGGTGTGGTGGTGTCTCTGCATCCTCAGGTGGATATAGTTGTCACGGGGGAAGGAGATCATAACCCGTTGTGTGGCTCATTCTCTTATAAGGAACGTCAAGAACCATTTAAGGTAGGGGATTTTTTTTATTCTCTTTTATTTTACGTGAAACTATAGAGTTAGCTTGTTTTATCCCACTAGATCACAATGGAATTAACATAATAAATATTTAAACCGGATAAGTAAATTGATATCAATCAGATGTTATTGCCTCTTATTTTGCTATATAGTGTGATATCTATGCTTGATTTTTTTATCTTTTCATTCTTGATGGAAATTGGTAAATAACGTAAAGACGGAATTAATTGATAATTGTTTGGATAAAGAAAAAGAGGCATTCAAATGAATCAAATTGTTGTTGTTGTAATTTGATGTTAATCAAATTGATGCAGTAAGCATGTTTAATCAATTTATGATAACCTACGTTTTAGGTTTCCTAAATTTGGAACCTACGAATAAGAGATCAGTTAATTCAAGATGGATAAATAACTGGTTGTTTGATAAAAGATAATTCCTTTTACGATTCTGATTTACCCTCTTACTAGTTTAAGGGCCAAGAGCTCAATTGATATGATGTTGGTTTTCATGCTGCTTGTTTTGTGATGTGATCTTGGATGTATGTTGTGATATGTGGGCGTAGGGAGGCCTATCGTTTTTGGCAGTAGTTGATGCCTAGAGTGGATAGATACATCGGTTTATGTATATGGGTGTCGGGGAGGACACCATAGATGATGAAACAGTTTGGATGTGAATGTTTGGATTCTTATTGTTCTTGTTGGTTGTTTATCTACTTTACTTTCACCACTAATCAAGGTAGCTAGTTTGATTACCCTCCTTCCAAAAATGGTAAAGATGTACAGGGTATTCCATGTTCTTTCCATGCTTAGATTCCTGAGGGAGGATGGGTCTGAGCTCTTTCTATAGGCGGAAAAGACTCAACTGGTAGTTCATCTACTCACCGTGTTGAGCCCCTTGTGTATAGTAGCTTAGAATTATTTTCTAGAATTCCTAGGAATATGGGAAAGTAATAATGTTGTTAATAAATGATTTAATAAATGATGTTAACCCATGGGGTTGAAGATTTCTGGGGTGTAATGCTGAGGTTTAAATTTTAAAGGAACAATGAACTTTAGATGTGGTGAAAATGAAATATAATGTGGAAATTATTAAAGTTTATGTAATGTTTAAAGAATTAATTAACATAAAGTGAAAATTATAAAAGTATAATTAAGTAATGAATTAAATCTCTTTATATGGTTGTGTGCTTATAGGATATTTAGTCTCAGATGTGGCAGTCGGGAGTCCAATAGACATTAGTTGCAGTTAAGTCTAAGACTAGGTTATGCCCATAGTGTGGTTGTGAGGTATATTATATTTTGTACATTTGGTGTTTCTATATGCTACTTCACCCCATCATTTAGGTAAACTGACATCCTGAGGATTCTGAGCCCTGGGAGGGTGCTTTCCCCAACATTCCGATGGGAGGACGGATGGCTGACTACCCCCTTTGGCCCTGCTCTCTTCTCTTGGTAGTTACTTGTGCTCTTAGGCACAATAGTTAGTTTTCACCATATATGTGTGTAGATATCTGTAATGGCTTGTGGTTATTCAGACACATATATTATGGATAGTGTTTCCCATGGAGTACTGTAGGTGTAACGTGTATAGGTTGTGATGTCTTGAGGATCCTTACTCAGTGTATGGGATGTAATGGCTTGAGGTATAATACCCAATGTATGATACATGTTATACATGTTGTTGTGGATCCCAAAAACTACCTTGTTACTTGCTTATGTGGACATGGTGGTTTTGTTGCACGAGGTGCATGTTGTGGTGCTTTGCCCAGGTGTCTACAGCCAAGCCTTTTTGGAGAGAGATCCTTAAGACGTGCGATGTTGGGGTAAAGTGGAAAACTAGTGGGGAAGTAGAAGCAGGTTACCCTTGATATTATTTATTATATTATATACTCTTATATGTAATACTTTTTGAGAGTATCCATGGTGAGGTTTGGGACTTAGTATACCTATTTAGGTGATGAGTTAGTTTCACTTGTTATTTATTGTGCTTTAGCATGCTTTCATTACCTTTTCACGAGAGGCTCCAGGGAGGACCTACTGAGTATACTCTTATACTCACCCTATGTCTATATAAAATGTTTTCAGGTCACTTGGAGAAGGTTGGAGATCAAGCTGGTTTCTGCTATCTTGGGGTTACAGGAGCTGTTCGGGCTTGTGGTTGCTGCTGTTTTTAATTTCTTTTGGGTATTTGTGGGTTTTCCCCTTTCAGTTGTAGTTTTTTTCATGACATTACATATGTGCACTTGGAATTTCTTTTATATTTCTATCTGAGTTGGAGTTGGTTGGTGTCTTCCTTATCCCTCTCTTATTCATGTGTTCTCTTAGAGGGTAATACCTCCAATTTTTGTGTTTACTAAACCCTCGGTGCAAGTCTCCAACCCGGGGCCTACTAGAGGCGGGACCCGGGGGTCATTATCTCTCTTCTCGCATTGACGGCCCAGGAGGGGTACACCTTGTGGGGAGGGGGTCATGACATCTCTACTTGGTGAAATGTGTCCATCTGAAAATAAAAAATAAGATGTGTTATGCTATCATCTATGGTTTCTATGCTTCAAAAGTTATATGAAAACATGGAATACTTCAATGTTATTGAATTATATAGATTAAGAAGCAATCACAAAATCACGGATGTGAATAATTATATGTTAGAAATCAATTTCTCCAACTTTGATTCATGGATATTAGATACTGGATGTACATCACATATTTACAAATAATATTAAGCTTCACATAGAATGAAAGAAATCGATCAAGGGAGAATCTGACCTACAAGTTGGGAATAGACTGAATCTATTTCTTCCTTGTATATTTTTATTATTACTTAAAAAATATTATCATGTACCATCAATAAACAATAATTTTTTTTATACCCTATCTATATTGGGTAGACATTTTATTTGTAATAAAGAATAATATATGTTTCATTTATTCAAATGAAATGATTTAAAGTTGAGAGATCATGTTTAATGGGTTTGTTCATGTTGTATATTAATAATCCCATCTATAAGGTAAAGAACAACAAGGAAAAAATTAATTATTAAAATTCTACTGATCTCTAGATTTTTCAACTACTCCATATGAATAACAATCATAACCATTAACTCCATAATGACTAACGAATTATTGGATTCATATGATTATAAATCATTTGATATATGTGAATCTTATTTGTTAGGTAACATTATCAAATCACAATTTAAGGCTAAATGAAAAAGAGCTAATAATTCATTAAAACTTATACATACTGATGTATATGGTTCAATAATTAAAGTATTTCAAAGTGGGTTTCAATAATTCATTACCTTTACCGATGATGAAAATATATATATAGGTATGAGTATCTTATGAAACCCAAGTACAAATCCTTTGAAATGTTCAAAGTATTCAAACATGAAGTAAAAAAATCAACTTGGATAATGTATTAAAATACTTCAATCCAATTGTGGTAGGTAATACCTATGTTAATAATATCATGGCTATTTAAGAGATTGTGATATAGTATTACAACTCACTCCACATGGTACACCACGGTTGAATGGCGTATCTGAAAGGAAGTAGCTCAAGGTGGGTTTCAACACTTAATTTCCTTTACTGATGACAACAATAGATATAGGTTTGAATATCTTTTGAAACCCAAGTAAAAAATCCTTTTAAATGTTCAAATTATTCAAACCTGAAGTACAAAATCAACTTGGAAAATGTTTTAAAATACTTAAATCCAATTGGTGTAGGGAATACTTGTGTTAAGAACAATGTGACTATTTAGGATATTGTGATATAGTATTACAACTCACTCTGTATGGTGCATCACAATTGAATGGTGCATCTGAAAGGATGTAGCTCAAGGTGGGTTTCAACACTTCATTACCTTTATCGATGACAACAATAGATATAGGTATGCATATCTTATGAAACCCAAAAACAAATCCGTTGAAATGTTCAAAGTATTCAAACATGAAGTACAAAATCAACTTAGAAAATGTATTAAAATACCTCAATCCAATTGGGGTAGGGAATACTTGAGTTAAGAATATCATGACTATTTATGAGATTGTAATATTGTATTACAACTCATTCCACATAGTACGCCATAATTGAATGTTGTATCTAAAGGAAGTGGATCAAGGTGGGTTTCAACACTTAATTACCTTTACTAATGACAACAATAGATATAGGTATGCACATCTTATGAAACCCAAATACAAATCCTTTGAAATGTTCAAAGTATTCAAACATTAAGTACAAAATCAACTTGGAAAATGTATTAAAATACTTCAATCTGATTGGGTTAGAGAATACTTGAGTTAAGAATATCATGACTGTTTAGGATATTGTGATATAGGTTTATAACTCACTCCTCATGGTACACCAGAGTTGAATGTTGTATCTGAAAGGAAGAACCAAGCTTTATTGGACATTATAACAACCTAGATCTTTGGTGTATACATTTCTCTCATTTTTTCCCTTCAACATATATGTGTGTGTCATGATTAATTTGATTTAAATTTTATTTTTTTAAAAGTAATTAAATTTAGTATGGAGGAACATCATATTAAAATAAATGAATATGATAAGATAAATATGATTTTGTTATTTTATAAAATAAAAGTACAATTAATCTTATGCAAACATTTCACCTATAAGAACGGTGCATAGAAAATCAAATAAGGCATGAAATAGACATGTTGTATGCTAAAGATGATTTTAGAGTTAAAATGAAGAAAATATTTATAAATTTATGCAAGGAATGTATATGTTATTTAAAAATTAAGTATATATAAATCATGTATAATCATTATATAATCATTTTATACATATTATAAATGTTCATAATAGTTAATTCTTTTAATGGTAAGAAAATATCTCTCACCATAAAAGGATGATTATATCTTCAATTATTACTTTTATTTATCATATTTATATATTTATTTTCATAAAATTAATAATATATATATATATATATCCATTGGTAATAGTTTAATTTCTATTAATAAATGAGTTTTATTCATCCATGAATCATAATAGAATTTTATGAATATTTATCAGAATAATATTAATTTCCTAAAATGATTTTACAAAATAACTTATACTGAATGCATGGTTATTTTTGTACATATAGATTTACATTGTAATGAAATTAATTACATTTATAGTTCTATTTTCATAATATAGTTATTGGAAAAGTAATGTGTCATTATAATAACAATGTAATCATTGGAATCTAACTGTTAGTGTAACAATGTACATGTTATAAAGGTAATTTAACTATAAAAAGCAAACATTAAAAATAATAATTTTAATTTTCAAATTGTTTTTATATGGTCATCATTAAATTTAGATGTTATTCTATGTGGCTTTTATACAATAAAAATTCCAATTAATGGTTTAGTAACATATTTTATGCTTGAATAATATTTTATGAAGTATTCCTTATTTTCATTTTAAAATATGATTTCTCATATTTGGAGACTTATTATCATAAAACTGATATAAATTAAGAAAATTTATCTATTAGAAAAAGTAATACAGACTTCAGAATAACAATGTTATGATTATGAATAGTTATCATTACACAAAAACCATTTTCCTACATATTTATTTTGTAATTTAATTTCTCATTGTTAGATATTTTAATAAAATAGATGTCAAATTTGAAATTAGGGTGTAGAAGTTTGGTAAGGGGTAAAATTTAATAATTTTTTATAGAAAAGTAAAAAATGGTGAAAATGGTGAAATATGATATAATATAATAAATTTCAAATAATGTTTGTGTAAGAATAAACAAGATATTGTTCTATTAGTTCTCTTGTATAAACATTATAAATAACCATTATGGAGAGGCATTAACGAATGTAGTGGATCATTATGGGGTGTAGTGGATCATTATGGGGTATAGTGGATCACTTGAGATAATAGTAAAATAAAACAATCAATTTTTTTTCATGAAACTTCACTCATCACACCTATAAATAACCATCATTACTTTCATTTATCCTCACACCAATATCAAGTTGTCCCTTTATATTTCTCTTAATAAATCTCTCACATAACTCTCTTAAATTTTAAAGGTTTTTAAAGGTTATAAGGGTCGGTTTTAATCTACGAAACTTAACTAAGGTAAGGATTCATATTCCTCTCACTTTATTTCCCATGATATATATATGTATATATTAAAAGTTCTGTGTGACATTCTTCAATAATTTTATTTATATTTTATCATCACCCCATTGATGTATTATCCATGTCATATTGGCTATTTTATTTCATTATATTGTATTTTAAGCCATTATTATGATGAAATAATATCATGAATCATGAAACTCAAATGTTTTCCATTATCTAAATCCCTATGTATGTGGTTCACATACTCTTACTTTTAGAGGGGATTCATCCATCATTTCATTTGTCTTGACTTATAATATTTTTTAAATTATAAACCTTTTATAATGATAATTTTTCTACCAATACCTTTTAATATAGTCTTTTTATAGAAAAAAAACTGTGTTCACCATAACCATTGTATCTTCCTATGGAGGGAATGTAGAGACTCAAAAATTTTATTTTTGGATGAATGTGAAATTTTATGGATTTTCAGCTATGAAGGTAAAATGGTAATTTTTCTAGTCTTGGGAGGAAATTTTGAATGTGTCATAGGATTCAAGACATGATGTTTTCCATAAGGCGGTGGTTTGGTAATTTTTTGAGGTGATGGGATTTACCCATTAGTTTTGAGGGGAGATGAAATTTAATATTTATTTATTAATTTAAGAAATTTATATTTCATGTATTCTTTTTATAAATACAAATTTTGGAATTCGAGATATTTTTTGTCATGGAGGTAACATTGAAATGTTTGATGAAGGTGGATTTGGATGTTTATGAGGTGAGATGGAAAATTAGAGTAATTGAAGAGGGTATTTCAATGTAAGGATTTAATGGAAGGAAACCAAAGCTTTATCATGTAGTTATGTTTGGAATTATGGAGAGAGAAGTTATAAAAATTTAATTCTGGATATTTATTAGAAATCATTGAAATTTCCTTATGTGATCCTAGAATAATCTCAATTCTCCCAAAGGAGAGAACCCTTGGTGAGAGTTTTGTAGATAATTAGAGAAGTAAAATCATAGAATAATATTTTGGATGAACCATCTGTGGTGATAATTAGAGGATCAAATGCTAGCATTAATCATGGAATTAAGATTAGTGACTTGAATTATTATCACTTTTAAAATCATTATGAATTTATCATGATTATGAAATTTCATGTTGAGTATATGAATAATAATATTCTAAAAGATTGATTATGTGATAAATTGAAAGTGGATATGATTGATGAATATGGAATTGGTTGAAAATTTATTCTTGTTGAAAAATTAAAATGAGACCAATTATGAATTGACATGTTATTTTTTAAATTGGTGATGGTGGTAATGAGATGTGGAAATTATTAGAAATATAAATATATGAATACAAAACATTTAATTGATAGAGACATAAAATGATGAATGAAAAAGATTATTACAAATTAAAAAAAATTGATTATTGATTGTGATTCATATATTAACTATTTGGTTTGTGTCTATAATGGTAAATTAATGTTGATAATTTTATTGGGATATTTATGAAATATTTTTTATATTCTAAAATTAAAATTTAGATCCCAAGATAATGGAAATTCATATAAAATACCTTGGAGGTGAGAGGATAAAATTTATGAAATTTGGTATGGGACACATCAATTCAGAAAGGGAGCCATTCCACTTTTTAGGGGGAAAATATTGAAGTGATGGTGTGGGTTGAGGATGAAGTGGAAATAAGTTAAACATGGCCATTCCATATATTCAGGATTATGTTCAATATTTTAGATTTGGAGGCCATCTTGGAAGTGAGTTACATAGTGTGGTATAAAATTTACAAGGTCATGCTACATTGGTATGGGGCTGTGCCATTTCTTATAGGGGTCATGCGGCCTAATTCTCCTCAGATATTATGATTTTTGGATTAGATGATAGAGGTGGTGTCACTCAAATCAAGTATGAACATCTATATAACCTATCTAGTGTGAATGGATGGATGTGAGGATGTGAAAGGGATATAACATGTTGTATATTGGTTTAAAAAGGTTCCCAGGTATATATTTTCTTTCTGATGAGGTTGTGGTGCTTGTGTATTTCTGTGATATGATAAATTTTAGTGATATGATTTTGTTATACTCTATTGGATCCTATTGTGGTAGATGTATATGGAATCATGGTATATCTATATGGTGTTATTATATTCCCAAGTACCATTGTAGGTGTGGAATCCTAGGTGAGAGAATAAATGGATGGTTTGGGTTTGAATCCATTTATAAATACATGATAGTGAAGTGGAAGATGTGACTAGTTATGTAACAACGCACTGTAGTAATAAATATGTTAATAAATTGGTTGATATGGATATCCATGATGGATATTTGTTTTGGAGATAATGACACGGGTTGTGGAGGGGAGAGACCCTAAGGATGGACACTTAGTAATATAGTGAGAGTCCCTGAGGGTGGATAACTACCCAACCGATATGGGTTTTGGTGGGAAGAGTCCATGAGGGTGGTCGCCTAGATAACCAACAAGAGTCCTTGTGGTTAGATAATGACCCATCCAATAGACATGGATATCATATCGAGAGTCCCTATGGGTGGAAAGCAACCCAACCAATTGATGGAGATATTCGTACTGAGTTCCCTATGGATGGATAAATACTTGCTCGTGGTGACGAGATTTTAGAAAGTTCCTTGTGGGTGGATAAATACTTAGTGGGGTTGATGTTGATGTGTATATCATAGAGGGTTCCATATGGGTGGATAGTTTCTTGGAAGTGGTGTTGTACTTGTAGGGTCATTGTGGGTGGACAACTATTTGAGAGAATTACAGTGAAGTCCCTTCATGGGGACAATTTCTTTCTTTTTTGATGAGGATGGGTGATGGTAGTTTTGTAGTAGTGGTCGCATGATGAAATGTGATGGGAATAGTGTTGTATTTTATATGTAGGAATAATATATATTATAAAATATATGATATTTTGAATTGGATATGGGTGATGTTTTTTGTTGATTATTATGTTTTATTTATTCCATACAAAGATGAATTAGTATTATTCATTCATAAGGACACATAGGAGTTATGGGGAGGAACCTACTATGTATATCTAAATGATCACCCCTACTTTATAAAACTATTTTTTAGATTATCTAGATAGATTTAGAGGCAGTGTCGTTTGATCTTAGCTCTGAACATGGGAGACTAATTGATAGAGGTAGATTACATTATGCATTGCCTAATGTATAAAGGAGAATATAGAGTGTGGCTATTTTTACTATTATTGTATGGATTGTATGGCATGCCATGAATTGTAATACATTATTCATGTATTGAAGATGGGGTTTTCATTTATATTGATTCCAACATTGTAGAGTTTTTGTAATAAAGAGAAATAAATTTCCTATAAGTGTGATATTATACTCTTGGATCTAGTCTCCTACACATGGCTTATTGAAGGTGGGATTCGATGGTTATACTTCGACTCATTTTCAGCTTAGGTAGAGTCCCAACGAGGGTGGGTCATGACATGGAAGTTAGGGAGTGAGTCTGAAAATGTGATTTTGGGTAAGTGGGACATCACTCAGTGTTTGTGTATTGTCAAAGAAAGATCACATATCAGATGCATTCTCCATTAAGACCTCTTTTATGGAAGTTTCCATGACTACCTCTTCTAGATTGATACATTCAATTGATACCTTGATAATACTTTTATACACTACGGGAAAAATCACTATTTGCGACGGGTTATTTGCGACGAGATTTCTTCCCGTCGCAAATATCCCGTCCAGGAAGCTATTTGTGATGGTGAAAATTTCCCATCGCAAATAACCAAATATTTGCAACGGGTTTTTGACTCCCGTAGCATATAGTTTGGCGTGACTTGCGCGCTAAACTGCGTGAATATTATTTGCGATGGGGAGAAGTATCCCGTCAAAAATAGTTTGGCGCGACTGCGCGGCTTGTGCGCCAAACCGCGCCGGGGTATTTGCGACGGGATCCCGTCGCAAATACCCGGCAGCGGTTAATAACTTTTTGCGAAGGGATGTCGTCCCGTCGCAAAAAGACTGTCGGTAGGAACTATTTGCAACGGGTCCCGTCACAAACAACTTTTTAACCGCCGACTGTAATTAATGTGGGTGGGGTTATTTGTGACGGGCCCCGTCGCAAATACCACCATTTGCGACGAGAAACTCGTCGCTAATAACCCCATCGCAACTAATCTAACCTATATATACCCCCATCCGTTTTTTTTTCAAATCATTCAGATCTTGCTCTCTCCCTCTATTTTCATTCTTCAGTTTCAAAGAAGAATTTTCTTTTAGTCGAAATTTTTTATACAAGAGCAATCAGAGGGCGTTAATATCTTCAGAATATCAAAGTTTAAGGTATTTATATTTTATTTCATTTTTTATATTTATTTTATTTTTTTATGTTAAATTTAATTGTTGTTTATTAGTTCTAATTTAATTAGATTTCAATTGATTTTTATTTATAATTATTTTTACTATGAAATTGATATTGTTAGTGATAATTATAAATAATTAGTCATAATTAATATTAATTAGATATAATTAGATATAATTAGGAATAAATAGATATATATTAGCAATAAATAGATATAATTAGCAGTAAATAGATATAATTAGCAATAAATAGATATAATTAGCATTAAATAGATATAATTAGCAATAAATAGATATAATTAGCAATAAATAGATATAATTAGCAATAAATAGATATAATTAGCAATAAATAGATATAATTAGATATAATTAGTAATAATTAGATATAATTCGGAATAAATAGATATAATTAGCAATAAATAGATATAATGAGCAATAAATAGATATAATTAGCAATAAATAGATATAATTAGCAATAAATAGATATAATTAGCAATAAATAGACATAATTAGCAATAAATGGATATAATTAGCAATAAATAGATATAATTAGATATAATTAGTAATAATTAGATATAATTAGTATTAATTAGATATAATTAGTAATAATTAGATATAATTAGTAATAATTAGATATAACTAGTAATAAATAGATATAATTAGATATAATTACAAATAATTAGTAATAATTAGATATAATTACTAATAATTAGTAATAAATAGATATAGTTACTAATAATTACTAATAATTACAAATAATTAGATATAATTACTAATAATTAGTAATAATTAGATATAATTAGTAATAATTAGGAATTATTAGATATAATTAGATATAATTAGAAAAAATAGATATAATTAGCAATAAATAGATATAATTAGCAATAAATAGATATAATAAGCATTAAATAGATATAATTAGCAATAAATAGATATAATTAGCAATAAATAGATATAATTAGCAATAAATAGATATAATTAGCAATAAATAGATATAATTAGAAATAAATAGATATAATTAGCAATAAATAGATATAATTAGATATAATCAGTAATAATTAGATATAATTAATAATAATTAGATATAATTAGTAATAATTAGATATAATTAGTAATAAATAGATATAATAAGATATAATTACTAATAATTAGTAATAATTAGATTTAATTACTAATAATTAGAAATAAATTGATATAATTACTAAGAATTACTAATAATTAGATATAATTAGATATAATTACTAATAATTAGTAATAATTAGATATAATTAGTAATAATTAGGAATAATTAGATATAATTAGATATAATTAGATATAATTAGGAATAAATAGATATAATTTGGAATAAATAGATATAATTAGCAATAAATAGATATAATTAGCAATAAATATATATAATTTGAAATAAATAGATATAATTAGCAATAAATAGATATAATTAGCAATAAATAGATATAATTAGCAACAAATAGATATAATTAGATATAATTAGTAATAATTAGATATAATTAGGAATAAATAGATATAATTAGCAATAAATAGATATAATTACCAATAAATAGATATAATTAGCAATTAATAGATATAATTAGCAATAAATAGATATAATTAGCAATAAATAGATATAATTAGTAATAAATACATATAATTAGTAATAATTAGATATAATTAGTAATAATTAGATATAATTAGTAATAATTAGATATAATTAGTAATAATTAGAAATAATTAGATATAATTACTAATAATTAGTAATAATTAGATATAATTACTAATAATTAGATATAATTAGTAATAATTAGTAATAATTAGACATAATTAGTAATAATTAGTAATAATTAGTAATAATTACTAATAATTAGTAATAAGTACTAATAATTACTAATAATTACTAATAATTAGTAATAATTAGTAATATTTATTAATAATCATTAATAATTAGTAATAATTAGTAATAATTATTAATAATTATTCATAATTAGTAATAATTAGAAATAATTAGAAATAATTAGCAATAATTAGCAATAATTAGCAATAATTAGCAATAATTAGCAATAGATAACAATAAATAGCCATAATCATGTCCAAATGATTACATCTTATATTCTGGTGAAAATGAGTCATTGGATAGTTGTCCCACATGTGGATAATCGAGGTATAAAGAAGCTCAACCAGGGAATTCTAGATCGATTCCAATAAAACAGATGAGATTTTTTCCCCTTACACCTAGGTTGCAGCATTTATTTATGTCTCAGAAGACAACATCAATGATGTCATGGCAAAAAACCAAGATTTCAACTGATAAAAGCTTGAATCATTCATCTGATGGTGATTTGTAGAAACATTTTGACCGTCTGCATCCGTCTTTTACTATAGAAGCCCAAAACGTGTGATTGGGTCCTTCTACTGACGTTTTCTGTCTGTTTGGTTCTTATGGTAGTCAGTATTCATGTTGTCCTATCTTTATAACTCCGTACAATTTGCCTCCATAGATGTTGATGAAGGAGCCTTACATCTTTTTGACTCTATTAATCCCAGGACATCTGAAAAAGAATATTGATGTTTATTTGAAACCATTGATTGATAAGTTAAATGCATTGTAGAGTGATGGAGTTATTACATATGATGTTGTTGTGAAACAAAATTTCATATTAAAAGCTGCATTGATGTGGATGATTATTGACTTTCCATCATATGGCATGTTATCTGGTTGGAGTACACATTGTCTGAAATCATGTCCTTACTATATGAAAGAAAACAAATCCTTTATGCTCGTCAATAGAAAAAAAACCTTTCTATTTTTATTGTCACCGTAGATTTATTCCAACCAATCATCCTTTTTGGAGGAACAAATCACATTTCAGAAAAGGTACAATTGAAAGGGATGAACCTCCAAAGATGATCTCAGGTATAGAGTTAAAATCAGTTGTATTTTCATTACCCCCCATCACATTTGGACCAATAGTAAACCAACAGAAAATTCAAGGCTTTGGGAAAGAACATAATTTGATAAAACGGATCATTTTTTGGGATCTTCTGTATTGGTCGGATTTGTTGGTCCTCCACATGTTGGATGTTATTCATATTGAAAAGAACTGTTTAAATAATTTATTTCATACAATTTTAGATACACCAGGTAAGACCAATGATACTGTAAAGGCACGATTAGATCTTTCCCAAATTTGCAGGAGAACAGAACTTGAACTATTTGAAAATGTCAGATCACAGAGGTTAATGAAGCCAAAAGTAGCATATACACTATCCAAAGAGGGTCTCTTATTATTTTGTTAGTGGATTGCAGATTTAAGACTTCCATATGTCTATGCTTCATATTTGGGTAGATGCCTTAAAAATGGTTATATTACTGGATTAAAAAGTCGTGATTGTCATGTTATAATGGAAAGACTTATACCTATTAGATTTAGAGGATTGTTGAATTCTATGATTTGGGATTCGATAACAGACATATCATGTTTTTTTCGAGACATTTGTGAAGAAACAACAGACTACGATGCGCTAATAAAACTGGAAGAAGATGTTGCTGTAATTATATGTAAACTGGAAAAAATCTTTCGCCGGCTTTCTTTGACTCAATAGAACATATGATATTACATTTTCCACATGAAGCTAAATATGGAGGTCCAGTACAGTTTCAATGGATGTACCCATTCGAGAGATGCATACAGAAATTGAAGAAAAAAATACGTAACGAAGCATCAGTTGAAGGCTCAATTGCTAAAGGTTATTTGTAAGAGGAAATTGCTTTTTTCTTCTCTCATTATTTTGAATCTCAATATCCCTCAAAACATAATCGCATGGGACAAAAAGAGGGGAATTTTAATGACAAAATGGACAATAAATTAACGGTTTTTAATCATCCAAATCTTGGTTTCAGTGGAGTTCATGAATGATGGATTTCAGATGATTAACATCACAGAGCTCATACATACGTTCTGCTCAACTATGAAGAAATGACATTGTTTATCCTGTGAGTGATTCTATCACTTATTCTATAATTTATGTTACAGTATTTAAACGCATTTTATTTTTAGATTATATGATAATCATATCAAGAAACAACTTCCACAAATTACAGCAGCTGCTCTTGAAGAACGCAGACAAAATAATTCTCAATGGTTTCAAAAACTGGTAACTTAAATTATTGATGGTTTAATATCAATTCTGTTTATTATTTATTATGTTGATAATTGTTTTATAAATTTTCAGGTGTCTCAATTTGCTAATAAAATTGATAAGCGACTGTGTATATTGAGCAACCCACCATCCAAAATGTTTAAATCTTATAATGCATATGTGCTTAATGTTTTTCGATTTCATACACATGCATACGGGGAATCAAAAAAACAATGAATAGTGGAGCTTTATTGAGAGGATCACATCACAGAGAAACTGATGTTGACTTTTATGGCATTTTGGATGAAATTATTGAGTTGTGTTATCTAGGACAAAATTACATAACAATGTTTAAATGTCGGTGGTTGGATACTGAGAGAGGCTTGCATGTTCATCTGACTCATGGAATCGTCGATATTAAATATAAAAGTCTTCTTGCAGTAAATGAACCATTTTTACTGGCTCAACAGGCACATAAAATTTATTATGCAAAGTACTGTTCTACTTCAAGAGACTTGGGCGATTGTTGGAGCATAATAAAAATGAAATCTCGGGAAAATTGGTTTAATCAAAATAAATGTGGTTCCACTGAAGTGGAAGGAATTGAAATTTTTCAAGAGACTGCTCAAAATCTATCTGATTCAAAAAGAGACGTGAATATCGATGATGACACCCCACAATTAAGGATCGATGGTGATGAAGATGTTAATGATTTGAAAATGAATTTGAAATGACAAGAGATGTTGAAACTGAAACTCATATGGATATTGATGATGCTGAGGAGGAAGATGAAGACATTGACATTGATAGCTATGGAGAATAGGATGAAGATGAACATTGACACAGTTAAATGCTGATTATAATTATAACTAATATATATCTATATATAATAATTATTTTCCACTATTTTCTAACAACAATAATTTTGTGTTTCAGATGGACTCTGAGCTATTTCTCGAGATGCAGGAGGCTGACCTACCTTGGATAAGGGGTATTTTGGATCTTCTAAACCTCAGCCTATTGGCAGTTCAGGGGGTACACGGAGGGGGTGCGGTCTTGCACCACTGATGATTCCTGACCCTATCCCCGAGCGACGTCCATATATTTTTTTCGATCCATGCACACAGAGGTATGGTAACCTGTATATTTTGGTTAGATTTCATTAATTTATTTATATATATACTAATTGTTTGATAATTTATTCATTTTTCATAGTTTTGCGCATGTAGATATTGGAAAGGGGAGCGCTATCTTGCACAATTATTTTTCTCAGCCATGGATCACATGAGAACAGATTCTCATTGATGTGCGACGCGATATGTTCCATCACTGGCTGGTACGTAAATAAATAATATTTATTTTGAAATTTATTTTATTAAAAACTTGATATTATAAATTATTTGTAGGGTTTATGGTATCCTATCGATGATAGCATGCACGATGTTATCCACGCGGCATGGCAGGTTTCTATGCGTGACTGTTTCCGTCAATTTTTGCACAATTTGAGAAGGACAGCCATTAAAAAAGCAGGGGTGACAGAATTTGATGAGTCGTGTAGAGTACACCAACCAGACTACATTTCATCTCATGTTTTGGATGGATTATTTTTACACTGGTTGGGTGGTGGATTTCAGAGTAGATCTTCAGGGGGACGACGGAACCGGGGGAGACAGGAGGTGACACATCAAGCTGGTAGTTGTACATTCAGTTCGCATAGAGAGCATCTGGTAAGTATATTTTTTAAATATTTTATATAAATTTAAATATAAACAGTTTATTTTATATTTTTGTAGGCATTCGAGCATCCCGATATTACGGAGTTCGACATTTATCCGAGGATGTACAGTGATCCAGCCACTGGAGAGATTAGAGGTGATCGCCAACATCAGATTGTGGTTAGTATTATTTTTCCAGTTTGACAATTAACTGTATATAATATTTTCACAATTTTAATTTTAAATTGGAATTGAAGGAGTCATATGAGGCTGCGACCTCTCAGACACAGGCTGAGGGTCAGGACGAGACGACTGAGCAGACTAGTGCTCACCATTTCGATGAGGCGTCATGGATGCAGGCGACTCAGTATGGCTTTGAGAAGGGCAGAGTAGTTGGTATCAGCTCTCATTTGACTCCTGGTACTTATTATGGTACTACTGCAATGTTTGTGTCCATCTCGAGAGGAGTTCGTGGAGAGGCATCATCTTCTGGCTCACAGTATCAGGAGTAGTTGCGAGCTCAGGCCGAGCTTCTAGAGACTCTGTAGAAGCAACAAGAAGAGATGTGTCAGTGGCAGTAGCAGCAGGAGCAGCATTACGAGGAGCAAATGCGTTGATGGCAGCAGTAACAGCATGAGGAGGAGATGCATCGATGACAACAGCAGCATCACGACCAGATGGAGTACATGCGCCGTCTGACTCGTAGTTTAGGGATGGAGTTTCCTCCACCAGCTCCTTCAGCTTCTCCACCTCCTCCAGAAGACGACCCCCCAGTGATTTCTTTTATGTTACAAACATTTGAATTTAACATTGTAATATGAATTATTTATATTTTGTGTCTTTTGTATCGGTGAAAATATTACATAATTTAATTTTTAATATTGTTTTTTGTGAATATTGTGAATTTTAATAGTTTTTTATTTTTTTTATTTTTTTAATAATAGTAATATTATTTTTTCATTAATCGTAATTTTGTTAAATTTTATTTTTTTTAAATTAATTTATTATTTGCGACTGGACCGTTTGTGACGGGGTCCCTTCACAAATAGTCTAACTAAATATTTTTTAAAAACATATTTACGACGAGACTACTTTCTTGTCGCAAATACTTTGTTGCGACGGGCCCGTCGCAAATACTTTGTTGCGATGGGACAAGGGCCCGTCACAAATAGTTTTTGCGACGGGCTCATCGCGAAAACGTTTATGTATATATAATACATATAATCGGAGGCTTATTTGCGAGGGTGATGTTTCCCATTGCAAATAAGATTTTTTCGATGGGTCCGTCGCAAATAATTGTATTTGCGACAGCGTTTTCTACTACGGGTTATTTGCGACGGGATCCCGTCGCAAATAGGTCGTCACAATTACCAAGAATTCCAGTAGTGATATGATCCTTTTATAATAATATTTATTTATAGGTTTACTACTATCAAATATTATAAATTGTGAATAATCAATAATTTAATGTTCTATCTGAAAGTTAATTATCTAGATACTATTATCATTATTTGATTGGGGATTTTCTATCTTGATACCCACATCCTCATTCTATAGTTTAACCTTGATTAAATACATAGAATTATTGTTTTATATTATATATGGATTTTTATGTAAGATAATGAATAACATACATGTTATTAGACAAGCGAACTCAATTATATAACAGTCTAATGCATTGTGTTTTTTTATTTCTAGAGATACTATGAATATGGAATTATTATCATATCGTGAAAATTAGAGGTTCCCTCATCATATGAGCCGTTATGATTCTATGACTTCGGTGTGTAGCCTTGTCAGAGGCGGTCTTTTTATTTCCTGTTTATGCTATTCCAGTTAACATAAATTACTCGTGAATCATGTATCTCATATATATATATCCTGATATTTACTATGTTTATGACTATGTAATTATTTATATCATATTATATGTAAGTATTTTCCTTGATATTCTATTGACCATGTGGTCGTTGGACTTGTGCAAATTTAAATTTTATAAAACACTACCTACCAATAGTATGGTGGTGAGTGGGGTGTAGAATCCAAAGGGAAGGATTAATGTGTGTGTGACTGATCAAAACAAGAAAACAATGAAAGGAAAAAAACAAAAACTAAAAGTGAAATAGGGAAAAAGGAATGCATCTGGTGAAAGTGAAGTGTGAAATGGTCTGGTGTAGTGAGAATGACAATCAGAGAGAAGATATAAGCAGTGATAGAGATTAGGAAGATCATATTGTCATGAATTGATTAAGAGATTTTTTTATACTCTAGTTAATAGTAATTGAATTGGTGATAATAAAAATGGTGGTGATCCACTAAGCTCTCACTTCAGTGGATCAACATAGCTCTTCAATCTTTCCTTAGAAATGATATTTTAATCTTCAGTCAGGAATTGCAATGATTTTAATGGATAAAAGAACATTAAACTTTTCCATTTTCAGTACTTGGGTTAAAATTCAAAGGAAAAAATGATGATTATCATCACCTGTCAGTCTGTAGAATAGTGAAAAGGAAACGATTCTCATTAAGAGAATAAATGAGATCTATAATCCTAAAATGCACCAATGTAATTATAGAATTTGGGAGTATAAAATAATGGTAATTTCAAAACATAACAATATGATTCCCCTATGAAATTTAAATACACATGATAAGAATGAAAAAAACAAGAATATCCAAAGAAAAACATTTCAAGACAATAAAATAGAGGAAAGAGAGATAGAAGCAAGAAGATTCTTGACGATTATCTTCTTTCTCTAGATCAAAGTCGACTACCATCATTCAGATTCTATGGTTCTGATCACTACACCCAGTTGTGTGTGCTCTGGTATGAATTTGAATGATTATCCCCAGAGATCCTTCTCAAATTTTTCTGATGGTTCCTCTTATTAGAAAAACTTCAAGCACCTCCTCTATGTGCTCATGGTCACTGCTAGGTCAAGGCAACATGTATTCCACATGTAATGTATGTCACTATACATCCTCCTCCTCCAATAACTCAAGTAAAGCTCCATTAAAAAATTGTACTCCTCATAAAGCTCTGTTCCCATGATCATCTTCCTTTCCCAATGATATGCACTTACAATTCTCTCACCTGATAAGGAATCAAAAAAATATCGCACTCCACAACTCTAATTTACCTGAATTTCAATTAGGGCTCAAAGTTTATATATTATATATATGTGTGTGTGTGTATGTTAATTTATTACATTAGTATTAAATATATATATATATATATACATGTATTTATATACTTATTAATATTAATAAATAAATTTATTATTAATTAATTTATTATAATTATTATAAAAATTTAAAACTATATATATAATTATTATATTAATGTGTATATTTATATATATATTAGGGGGTATATCTGTTCGAATGGGTCGGGGGGGGCCACGGTTTCAGCTCCTTAGCAGGGGAGAGGGGTGATCCATACAACGACAAAAGTGGCTTCTTTGGTTAGCTTGAGAGTTTTCTCATACATAGGTAGGGGCTTCTTTAAAATTAGAGGAAACATAGATTTAGTGTGGTAATTAGTGACCAAGGTTGTGATTACTTGTGGTGGTTCTCAGGTGTGATGTGATGGATGGATTGGGCCTTGGTGGTATCAACTTTCTTGGATCCTTGAACTGGGGGTTGGCCGGTGTTCAGGTCTATGGCAGCAGTGATTCATCTAGCTCGACGGTGTGTGGATTTAGCTCAGATCTATATATGGTGGGTGATACCGGTGTGTGTTCTTCAATAGCTACGTCATCTAAATTTTAGATCTGGTACTTCTAGGTATTTTTTAGGGGCTTTATTTATTCAGTAATGATGACTTCATCTTCAACAACATTTGCGGGAGACACCCCTATATGTAGAGGTCATCTTCATCCTCTAGTGTTCAGCAGCATGAGTGGCTTTGAGTTTGGGCTGGTGGTGCTCAGTGGTAGTAGGTGGGGTGGATGGGAGGCAATGGTGGTTGTGGATGAAGGCACAGGTGGAAAGGTGTTGGATGTAGGAGAGTGTTGTTGTTGGGTATGTGTTACCATTGTTGGGTCTACGCTTCCGCCACTAGGTGCTTCCATTGGTGAGGGACAACGGTGGATGGAGGCTGGGAGAAGTAAAGCCTACTAGCAGATGTTGTTGTTGTAACACCTCTATTTTTGTTATGACACTACTGCAAACAATTAATAAAAAATCAATGAATTATAATATTACATCATTCAAGAGGGGGTGAATAAACAAACAAAAACCTACCTAACTGCATGAAGGGAGGCTCGAAACTGAGACCTCCCAAACACCGCCATAGGACGCAACCACTAGGTTGTGCCCATGGGGAAGATGGATTATAAATTAAACAAAGAACAAATGAATAACAAACAATTGAAAAAATAATCAAAAACATATTTCATAAAATTAATTTGTTAAAAACAATTAAAATAAAACTTCTTAAATTAATTAAGTAATTAATTAATTAACAGAATTAATAAATATTATAGCAGAATTATATTATAACTAAATATTACTAAGTATTATAACATTAATAGAAAAGAATAAAAATGTTAATCTTGATTTAATTATTTAAAATACTAAATCTAAAGTGAGAAAAAAATTAAAAACAAAGAAATAAATAAAATAATTAGAAAAACAAAGTAAAATTTATTTATTTTCAAATTAAAATGATGAATTTATTGAATTGATGAATTAATTTAAAAATAATAAAAACAAAAGAAAATAATTTAATTACAAAAACAATGAAAATAAATAAATCATTTAAATTAAATATTATTTAAATAAAGAAAGATTTATTAAATTGAAATATAATTAAATAAATAATCAATCAAATAAAAGATTGAATTAAAAAATTGAAATTATTATTTTGAAAAGTATAAAATGAGATAATTAAATAATTAAAAGAATGAAAATGAAAAATTATAATTTAAACAAAAACAAGTGAATAAAAAATTGTAGTTAATGCATCATTAGTTTTTTAACAGTAAATTATTAAAAAAACTGAAATAAAAAATAACAAAAATATTTTAACAAAAGATCACAGTTTCAATCCATTAATACACAATTATATCAATTGAAAATTATTCAACAGAATACATAAGTTTAATAATAAAAATGGAATTAATTATGAATATTGATGTTGCAAAATAATAAATAAAATGACCACAATAAACTACCTCACACTTAATGAATTACTCTCTTGGTAATTTCTATGCATTTTATTTATTTATAAAAGTTTTGAAATAAAGAAAAGGTAATCCTCCCTAAGTTCCAAAACACTCCAAAATCAAAGGGGATAAAAAATCCATACAGTTTTTAAAAAATCTTGCCTCTTATGCAAATGTTACCAATTTCCTTATTTCAATTCAAAATGGGTTCTAGTTCTAGGAGTGAAATAGGTTAGATAAAAGTGGAATTCAAATTTTAACAAGATGTGCCAAAATTAATCACTCTACCCTAGGTTTCGAAAATTAAAGATCCATTTTTTCATCACTTTATTGATTCAACTCAAAAGATAATTAAATAATTCAATTGTCCCTTTCTTCATTTAGGTTCAAAATTCTCCTCACCTAAATGAACTCATTTTTTACAAGGCCCTTTTATTTTAATTTTTCCCAACCATATTTCTTATTCATAGCACTGTGTAAGGAAATTATTGAATTTGAAAATGGATTTTATTAATTTACATAAATGAAACTACTGCCCTTATCTTAAAACTCACCATGGGATCCAATTTTCCCATTTTACTTTAGTTTCAAAGGATTTATATGATTATCATTTGAGTTGGTTCCATAAAGTGTTTGTTAAAAAAGAGTGTTTTCCCTAGGTTCAAGTTTAAATTTCTATTTTTCTCAAGTTGAGATCAAAATTATATAATGATCTCTCCCATCACACTCCATTTTTTAGTTACTCAAGTGAAATTCCACAAAAAATAGTGGGGTAAAAACACTCAGTAATCATGATATTATATCAATTTCAGTCTCTTTAAAACCCATCAATATAGAATGTAATTATAACCTAAGTAGGATTAAATGGTTCAATTTTTTTCATATATATTTTTTGTTTTGTGATTTTTTTTTGTTTTTGATTCTATTTACAAACACGGAATGTATTTATAGCTTGGAAGATAGGCAATTTGATAAAAAAATTAAGGGTTTTTTATTTTTTTCATAGTGAAAAGTAGTTTATCTTAATTAAGACCCCTCTCCAACACTTAAAACTCAATAAATTCCACATTATTGAATCTCAAGGTGGGAGAAATAGTTAAAGATATTTGATTAAAAAGATTTAGAAATGAATCAGAGATTATATTTTGTTTTGAGGGGTGAAAGTAGTGTTCAAACACAGTTTTCCACACAGTATGTAAACAAATCACATTATACACAAGGGAAACCTTCCAAACAATATGAGATAATAAACTACAAAAAATGGTTTTCAAAAAATTTAATGCTATAGGTGAGTGCAAGAATTATTTTCAAAGCGGAAGCAAAATGTAACATGCAATTGCATAGGGACCATAAATAAATCCAAAAATTCAGTATGAAAGACAAATCATCACTAATAAATTGAAAATAGTGAATTAAATGAAACATCAGTAGCACTATATCAAATTGAAATAAGTGAAATGGTTACTCTTTATATATGTATAAGATCTTTGTAATATTTAACAATAAAATTGAAACCTCCCTTAAAACCAATGAAAAAGTATCATGTTTGAAAATTTGAAGTATAAAATGAATATATTGACATGAGAATTTATAATTTTAAATTAACCAGAGTTTTAATTGTGGTAAGATTTATCATGTTTTCTACACAAGAAACTCCTATTGTAATTTATGTTCAAACAAACTCCACCACTGGTAAGAGAATCTCATAACCAATCGTGATTACTTATCATGGTTACTCCACCAACCACACACCACCTTCACCTCATAGTAACTCAATTAGTCCACTTTGAAATAGAAAGAAATCAAACAAGAGCAAGAATAATAAAATGAAAGCTTTAGTAGTAATTTTTCACCGATCTAGGGAGACAAAACGGAGAAATGAGAATTTATTCAATAAAAATTAAAGATAAAAACCAGAAAAAACATGGTTTGCATCCCATATAGTGCTAGTTTTATAGTCTCCATCCAGACTAAATCCCCTAAATATTTTATCCACGATCATTCAATGGGTAATATTCATCAGTATTTGGGGCTTGGGTATTTCCTTTTGAAATTTCAACAAGTTCACACAAAACCTCATGTAACTCAGCTACTTGATGAAGTCTTATAAAAAATTCTAGAACATGAGGACTAAGACTCCTTCCATTAATATCTTCAAAATCAATAAAATTTCTCAAATAAATAGGTAAAGCAGGCATAATCTCAACATGATATCCAATATAATATCTCGGCCTTTCTAGAGATGTATAGTGCTCCTTTTAAGGTACTATTTTACCCATTTTTTGTTTATACTTTGTTTGGGGGTTTTTTCAGGGAAGTTTTAGGTGAAATTGGAAAATTTTGGAAGCCCATAGGCTTTTACATAGTTGGAACACTGTTAGGGAAAACTGTGTGATTTTCCCTATGAAATAGTGTGCCTCATTTTTGGAGAGACAGGAGGTGGTGCACGATTGATGCAGGGTTTGTCCAAACCATGTAGCCTCCTTCCCCACATAGGTCACCCTCAGATAGAGGGGTTTTCACGGTTTTCACATGGTTTCTAAAACTCTTCGCCACTTAGGATAAACTGTGAACCCCCTAAGTAGAGGCATATGGTTAAGGAACACAGTTTGGAAAACCGAGAACCTATGACCAACAAATTTTGTGTGTGGGATTTAATTCCCCTAAATTTAAAAAAAACCAAACCCCCTGGTTTTTATCTCCATTCACCCCAGCTCAGCCTAAACATATTCCCTTTGTTTGTTGAGGCTCCCTAGTGGATTTTAGGGCTCCTCGAACCCCTTTCTTAGAAAATTAAAGATCCAATTGAAGGATTATATCTTTTATGGTACGTGATGTCTTCCCCATTTGGTTTCCTCTATCACCCATCTCCCTTTATCAATTAAGAGGGATTATTTTTTCTCTATTGGTGATGGTTTAGATCTAGGTTTTCATGGATGCAGTTCCTTTAGATCTTGATCTTAGGTATTGGTCCTAGATCTTCCGTGTCATTGTAATTTTGATCATTTGACATCAAATTAGGGATTTCAGTTTGGTGAACGTTCATCAATTACCTTAGGGTTGGTAGTTTAATTTTCAAATTCAATAGTATTGATTTTAATTACATGTATGTAATTGTGAAATTTCAATTACCACATTGGGAACTTTCATTCTAAATTAAATTTATTTATTTATTTTTTCCATGTTATAATGAAAATTGGTGAATAATGGGATTATGAAATCGACTGATTAATGGGTTTATGAATTGGTGGAAACCCATGGGGTGTGCCGATATGATTGAAATTATGATTTATATAATATTTCATGGTTGATTGTTAGATTTTTAAAATGGGTTGAAAAATAAATTATGGAAACGGTTGATAAATGGGTTGAGAATGTGGAATCATGAAATTTGATATTTAGGACTAGGTTGTGGGACAAGAATTACTGCTCCAAATACCCATGAGGTTCTAAACTATTGCTCTAATCCACTAGTATATATATGTATTTCTTGTGATTGTTGAGTTGTGAGATAATTAATGATGCTCCAAATACCAATGGGGTTCCAAACTAATTCCCTAGGCCCCTATTGTACGAATGTGAATTGGAATTAAATGATTAATGAAAACCCATGATTGAATGAAATGTGATATCCCTTGGTGGATGTTTCAGACTCTAACATGGGATGACGCAGGTTTTTTTGTTTTGGGTGTTAACATTACCCTAAGGATTTATGTGTATAATTAAATAAAATTTAAAAATAAAAACTTTTTAGTTTATATTAATACATTATTATTTATACAAAATTATACATTTCAATTGACTGAATATTGTTTTAGACATCGTTGGTGGTGGCTTACTGAGTTATACTCACATCCTACTCGAGATTCCTGATCAATACCTTACTAGACTTCATGTTTGCTGTATAGGACAAGGGAAAGAGATATATATTAGATGGCTGAGTTAGGATGGATCATGGATGAGGCAACTGGACATGATGTTGGGACCCGCTTAGGAGTTATCAGTGTGTCTTTATTTTGGTTTTACATTTAACACTTGACACACATATGGCATGACATATCTACATCATTGGTTTTGGATATTATTTCACTCATTCTTATGTTTTTGGATCACATCTTGGTCTTGGTTAAAGGAAAATCCCATAAATACTATCTTCCTCATAAGCTTCAATAAATGGGCTTCATAGGGTACAATCCTACTGGTTAAGGCCATCACTTCCTTTTTCTATGTCAATTGGATTTGTTAAAACCCTATATTTATACTAATCATGCGATAATTTTTCAATGGATATGAAATCAATGATAATGATACTTAACGGTATTCTAAATCCAATATGATATAATAAAAAAAATAAGTTCATGTGTTCTATAAAACCATATTTCATGATGATACATTTAAATAAATAAAAATGGGGAATTTTGTTTATAATAGTTCACGTCATTGCACTACCTCTTAGCCTAAACCAATTTCCTTCATTTTTGGAGGCTCCAAGGTGGATCCTAGGGCACATTGAACCCCTTTCTTAGAAAATCAAAGATCATATTAAGGGGTTATATCCTCTATGGTATGTTATTTCTTTCCCATTTGGTTTACCCTCTCACTCATCTCTCTTTCCCGATGAATAGGGACTATTTTTCCTCTATTGGTTATGGTTTAGATCTAGGTTTTTATGGATCTTGTTCCTTTAGATCTCGATCTTGGGTATTGGTCCTATATCTTTTGTGCTATTGTGATTTTTATCGTTCCATGTCAAATTGAGGATTTTGGTTTGGAGAAAGTTCGTCAATGGCCTTTAGGTAGGAGCTCTAATTGTCAAATTCCATAGTATTGATTTTAATTGTGTGTATGTAATTTTTAAATTTCAATTTCCATGTTGGGAAAGTGAAATAGTTAATTGGTTTATTTTCCATGTGATAATGAAATTGGTGAATAATAGGATTATGAAATAGATTGATTAATGGGTTTATGAAATTGGTGGAAACCCATGGGGTGTGTCGATATAATTGAAATTATGATTTATAAAATATTGTCTGGTTGATAATCATATTTAAGAAATGGGTTGAATAATGAATTATAGATATGGTTGAGAAATGGGTTAAGAAAGTGGAATCATGAAAAGTGATATTTATGACTGAGTTGTGGGACAAGGAATACTACTCCAAATACCAACAGGGTTCTAGACTACCACTCTAGGCCCCCAATATATATATGTATTTCATGTGGCCACTGAGTTTTGGGACAAGGAATACTGCTCCAAATACCCATGTGGTGCCAGACGGATGCTTTAGGCCCCCATTGTTTGAATTTTAATTGGAATTAAATGATTAATAAAAACCCATAATAGAATGAAATGTAATATTCCTTGGTGTATGGTTCAAACTCTGGCATGGGATGAAGTAGGTATTTTTGGTTTGGGTGTCAACAGGAACCCAGGGATTTATGTGGTAAATTAAAGATTATTATATAGTGAAAAATGTTTACTTTATCCTTGTACTTTATTATTTATACAAAAACATACATTGTTATTGACTGATTATTGTTTTTTATGCCATTGGTGGTGGCCTACTGAGTTGTACTCACAACCTAATCAGGCTTCCTAATTGGTACCTGAATAGACTTCATGCTTGCGAGATAAGAAAAGGGAAAGAGAACTATGTTTGGTGGCTGAGTTAGGATGGATCATGGATGAGGGTACTAGACATGATGTAGGGACCCAGTTGGGAGTTATCTATGTGTCTTTATTTTGGTTTTTCATTTAACACTTGAAACATATATGGCATGACATATCTATAGCTTTGGTTTTGGATATTGTTTTTATGTTTTGGGATCATCATGTGATAATGGTATTTATTGTTATGGAATTATTCAAGTTATTTCTTATTATTATTTGATTATTTTTTATTTTTTATTCTATTGTTATTATTTAATAATGAGTGTATAGTATCCCCTGATATATATATATATATATATATTAGACTCCCACTGGTAGTCGGAATCTTGTGGAATACGGGGAGGTGTGCTTAAGGTCACGTAACCAATCAGCTCGGGGCACCGGTATGTGGCACCCGGCTAGGGGCGTTACATCCAAGATGACAAAATTCACTCGAAAAGACCTCCCTCACATTATCCCCCACACTTGAATGTTTCTCAAGCTCAGAAAAAGAAACATAAGTTTCTTTAGGTGGATCATTTTCAATTTCAAATTATATTTCAGAGGTAACTTCCTTAGGGGATGTAGTGAAAGAATCATCAAGATCTTCTAAGAATCTCTAAAACTAATGGAAAAAAATTTCATCATCCATGTGGTGGAAATAATCAAGGGAGGAACTTCTGTCAATTTCTATAAAAATTCTAATAAACTCCTTTAGATC
Organism: Viscum album; assembly: GCA_963277665.1. Lineage (NCBI taxonomy): Eukaryota > Viridiplantae > Streptophyta > Magnoliopsida > Santalales > Viscaceae > Viscum > Viscum album. Next base: position 1,593,249,783 of record OY728132.1, read on the forward strand.
ACTTTTAAAAAATCTTGAAAACCCATATTTAACTTCAAGCTGAACAAAACCAACTCCAAAATTATCCTCAACTCCAACACTTTCACTCTTAGCAAAATAAACACCCTGAAAAGACTTACATCCCTCGGGTTTTACAGAATAGAAAGAAACATTGGGGTTTGGGACATGGGAGGATTATATACTCTAAGTAGTTTGATAAAAACAATCATCAAGATAGCTTGGTATAGAAATCATCACTTCATGGTCTTGAGAAAAGTATTTCCTAATTTGGTTCTCAACTCTCTCTAGCCTTTAAAACTCTTGTGTTGACTCAGACTCCTTGAAATTTTCTTCAAAATGTTCACTAATAGACTAATTGATAAAATAATCAATGGGATGATTATTTTTCATTCTAACCTAATCTATAAAAACCTCATCCACAACATCAATCAACTTTAAGATCACATCAAGTAGAGACTCCTTATAAACTTGAAATTCCTCTTGGTCCTCACCAACTTTGAGGGCCATCTTACACTCTAAGACATCAATTACATCCCCAACAGTGGCCAAGAATCATCATCCTAAAAAGATTGGAATAATGATATCACACTCCATATGTATAATAACAAAGTTTTTGGGAAAATCTAGTTTCCATACATCAACTAACAAATCATCCACCTTCCCATAAGGGTTGGCAAGTGGTCTGTCAACTTACTATAGTGTCACTCAAGTTGGTTTCAACTCCCTAAGACTCATGTTCTTGAATATGGAATAGGGAATAACGTTGATCCTATATCTTATATCACACAATAACCTAATCTCTTTACTTTTACCAATTTTACAAGATATTACTAAACTTCCAAAGTCTTTCAGTTTTGGGGGTATGTTATTTTGGACAATGAAACTACACTCCTCAATGAAATTTACAGTTGATATCTCACCCAATCCCACTTTTTAGCTAATAACCTATTAATAAAATTTAAGTATGAAGGTATTTTGTTCAAAGATTCCACAAAGGTCATGTTAACATTTAATCTCCTAAATCTATTATGAAACTTTAGGTAATGAGGTTGATTATTATTTTTCAACAATTATGGAAATGGCATGGTGGTGGTGGGGGTTAATTCTTCAAAAAATTGGGTCATCTTCCGCATCCTCAAAACTTACCTTATTATTTCTCTCATTGATTAATTCCAACTTCATTTTCCTTTGTTATTAGGATTTTTTAGGTGAAGGGTTATCATTATTCTTAGCATCTTAAAATCTATCCATATTTCCAAATAAACGATTTTCTATATTTTTATTTCCAGTTTCATATGGAGAATCAATTTATTATTACCTAAATTATTCCCTAACTTGTTCTTGAATTTTAAGGCCAGATCTGGTTGTTACTACCATCACATTTTCTCTTGAGTTTGATTAAGTTGTGTTGGATAGTTTACCTTTAACTCTTTATCCTGTATCACTATCCATTTGACCCATTTGAATTTACATACTGTGAATTCAAGAATATGTATCTTTTTTAAAGAAACATTTTCACCTAGAACCTTATATATTATTCCCTTAAGTTCCCATTGAGAATTTTATGATTCAACCCCATATTGATTTGATTAATTAGTCATGGGATGTGTTTGGTAATTTGGAGCAGTGGACTATTTTATTAAACCTTGTTCTTTCCGATAAATTTTATGACTGTTTTTGTATCTTTGACTATATTGATTGTAGAAGGGATCTTGAGCACCCTGATTCCTAGCCCTATAGTCCACAAACTGGTCTCTTACCTTAGAATGTATAGGGAGGTAAAAATTAAGACAACATATTTGATGGTGACCAAACATCCTAGGGTGATAAAACTACTCCCTAGAAACTTTTTCATTGACAAAAACAAATTGGGTATTTGTTTTGGTCCTATGAATGGTTCATTTCAAAGTACACTTGTGTTGGGAATTTTGGGCCAACTTGTTAAGAAATTTCTTAATCTCATCAGCATTGTAATAAAATAAGTCGCCCCATAATGTTATCCAACTCGATTTTGGTTTTAAGGGATGAGGGAATTATAAAAAGTATCCATGAATTGGTGGGAAGCTAACTGGTGATTGGGAATTTTTCTAAGAAGGCTTCTAAACCTATATCATTCCTCGCGAAACAACTATCCCTCATTCTGAACAAACCCAGTGATCTTATGAATCACTTTTATAGTGGTGTTCCTAGGTTAGAATTTGGAGACAAAATCATTAAACACATCATACCAGGTTTCAATATTTTATTCATCTAAGTTTTGGAACCAAATCCTATCATTTCCCTATATGGGGTATCGAGGACAATATTATCTAATCAAGGTACTTATTTTACCTCATGAGTTTGGGGAGGTCTCTGATGAAATTTTGGTTCTCATTATCATCTCAGTACAAATTTTCCATCCTCTGATGGATGGGTAGATCGAGAACACAATTCAGACATCGAAGGATATGTTTTAGGCTTTTGTATTAGATTTTGTATGATCTTGGATGTGGTAATTTCCCTTGTTTGAGTTTTATTATAATATAAACTTCCACTCTTCCATTGTAATGGAACTATTTGATACATTTTATGGGAAATAATTTAGATATGTGTTGTTTTGGACTAAAAATAGAGAGTGAGTGGTCCTTGGATAGGATGTGGTATAAATCATGACAAAGAAGGTTCAAATGATCTGAGAGAGGATAAAGGTGGCATAAGAAATTTTAAATGTTATTAATATTGAAAGAGGATACCTCTGGGTTTTGACCTATGATATAATGTGTTCTTGAGTATTTCCCTTCACCATGGGTAATGGAGGTTTGGATGAGGGAGTATGCTCTCTTCCGAGTTTCTTAATTATTTTGAGGGATTGTAGCATATTAGTTAGTTGGAACATCAGTTGGAACTCCCTCCATAGTTATATCAGGTTCACGATGTGTTCCATGTATCAAATCATCGTCTATATCTTCATGATGACTCTCATGCCATTGGTTTGGGTTATTTACATGATAAGGATGACATGACATTCCTGGAGTAATTGGTTGAGATTTTGAATCACTCAGAGAAAATTTTGTGTGGGCATGTTATCCCTTTTGTAAAGTTTTGTAGAGTCATAGTGGTAGGGGGAGAGTATATGAGAATGAGTCACATATACATTTCAAGTGTCCTGATTTTTTTGACTTTTTAATTTATTTGGTAATGTAATTTTTGATTTAGTATTCATTTTATTTAATTTTTTATTTCCTTTATTATTATGTATTTTTAAAGCATCATTTAATTTGAGAGGTATATACTAGGTAGCTCTTGGTTGGTGGTGTATATGGTTTTCCTTCTTGGTTTAGTTTTGATTTTTTGGGATGAAAATCATTTGAGAGGGATCTAATGTAATGGTATGGACCATCCCAACCTATTACTTTTCATGTTTTGGGTGTTAGAGATATTGGGGGAGGTTCAAAGAGTGAATAGACAAGTTTAAGATAAAATTTTAATTAGGAGTTAGTTTTGAGGTGTAAAGGGATGTGTTGTTCCATGAGAGGCAATTTAGAAGGTATTACAACACTATAGTGATGATGGTTTCATCAAAACTCCTTGGGATACCAATTTTATAATTCCTACATTTTAGGTGTAGTTGTGGTGTGATCATTTGCCTACGACAAGGTCTTTGACTTGGGGGATTTTATTTATTTTCCAAAGAATTCCATGAGGCATGATTTTGAATATTACAGTGTATATCTCAGGGGATTTATATCAGGGGTTCTCCCATTTTTAGTGACCCTCCACCATAGTATTTATGCAGTGATGTGGTTGGGTTTTGGGTTTTGGATATTTTGCCTTGAAGAAGAGCCTTATGTTCTGTTCATCACCGATTTTATCAGATCTTGGAATTAACCATGATAATATTTCTAGGATTTATTTAACTTAAACCCATTATGGCATGGCCCTATACGTTGTGTCGTTGTTTTATGATTTTCTAACCTGGTCATAAATTTTGAAACCACTTTGTCTCTCATTAGATATTATTTCTTTCTCAAAAACCTTGGGAGACCCTTGGGTATATTTGGGATATTTTTTAGTGAGTTTTTTTATCTTGGATCCTTAGCTTTAAGTGAACAATTTTTGGTGATTTGAGGTGAGTTCCTTCCTCATTCTCCATAGTTTCTTTTTTGTTTCTTGTATGAGGAATGTTTTGGAAGTTGTAACGGTTGTTTTGGGGCAATGTTGTGATGAGATTTTAAGGGATAATTATTGTGATCTAGGTTGATTCGGGTTTCCCTCATACTGGTTTAGTCTCATGGTTATCTCTTCCTCATCTTTCTCTTGCACAATTGTAAGATCCCATGTAATTATAGAATAAGAATTTTTCATATATATTAATATTTATAAATTAGATAACAATTTTACTTTAAATGGGATGTTATTTCCAATATTATACCCAAAATGCAACAATGGGTTTCTCTAAAATCTTATGTTGCACACAAGACTAAGTTACACCAAAAAATAATATATTATTAATATTATTATTTTAAATGGAAGTTATCGCCTAGTTGTTGTACTGGCAGGAATGGACAGAACTAACTATATTATGTTTAAACATGTTTATTAAATATTTTTTACTTTCATCCAATAAATTTTGGGGGCTTTAAATGAGAATAAATACAATTTTAATCATAAAATACTCTAATATTTTTAAAAGGTAGTTTTAATGCCTTTTGATGGAGAATGATTTTAAAATATAGTTTTGTTGATTTTATATGTTCTATTTGAAAAAATAAACTTCTTATTTGGAAATGGGACATCGAAATTTACTTTGGTTGATTTTTTGGTATTTTTCTAATAAAATTCATTTTTTAATAAATAGTGAAAATACTGCATTTTAATTCAAAACCACATTTTCATCTAATTTATTTATGTTGTTAGATTATCATTTTACATGGTTTTAAGGTAAAACTATATGAAGTTTTTATTAGTTAATATTTTAACACCACAAGCTTCCACGGTATGATTCTCTTTGAATAATACAGTTGCGTGTGTTGTACGCATCTTTGAGTTCTAACACACACCGTAACCAATCAAACTAGTCGTTATGAATAGTAATACCCACTTTTTGAAATTTTATGAATTTTATCTTTTAAAATGGAATTCATTTTTTGATTCGGAATATCAAAATTAGCTTTGGGTGAAATTTTGGTATTTTTTGATAACTTTCTTATTTTGGTGAATAGTGAAAATTACTAAATTTTAATTAAAAACAACTTTTTTAATCGAAATAATTAATAGTGATAAATTATGAATTTGAGTGATTTTAAAGTATAATTAGATTATATTTTTACCATTTAATCTAATGTTGGTCATTGGACATAATTTTACATTTAAACTGGACATAATAAAGTGTCAATCTTTTGATAGTTATTATTTCTTAAAAACACGCTTTTTGTTTTGACAGCGGTAATTAATTTTAAATTAATTTCTGCCACTTCTATGTTTTGAATTTAGAAAAATGGATTCAATATTTATAATTATGAGGTCCAAATTCTGTATATATGGTAAATCTTATTTTTAGACATTTTGAATAATTACTTCGGTAAATATTTTATTTACCATGGTTAAAGGGTAAATCCAGTAAATAAGGGTAAACAAATAATATTATAATAATATTAAATTACCCTAAAATGTGTCTTAATCCTATTTGTTGATACATTTCCGACCATGGGCATCTTTGGGTCGATTTTGGGACCCCATGGAGCCACTTGTAAGTGATAATGACACTTTATATTAATTAAGTAAAAGTAAATACAAAAATGACATAAGCATATATCTTTTAGAAAAACAATTTTTACATAGGGTTATATGTGTTATATTTTCGACTATAAATATTCATTAGAAGGATAAAAATATTTCCTAAATAATGTGATTTTATTTATAATTTTTATACATTGAATAATTAAATTTATTTATGACACAATAATGACTCAGTATTTTCCTTATTAATGAAAGAATCAAATAATTGGTATTATAAATTTTAAAATAAATATAATTTGAAATTTTTGATGACATACACAAATTTTATTGGTTAATATGACATGTTAGGATTACTTAAATGAAATTGGTTCGAATTAATAAAGTTTTTGAGACTAAAAAAAATCAATTTTTAAATAGTGTCAAAATTGACATAAAGGAGTTTTTAAAACAAATATTATATTATTAATTGATATTCTATTCCTAAAAATATAATGGTTTTTCAAAGGACTTAAATATTGATAGGTGTATCATTAATGGACCACTTGGGGGTCTCTTGGAAGTATATAGAAAGTTTATTAACTATATAATATAAAAATACAAAGAGACATGGTAAATGTCAAACTATTTAACTGAGAGTTAAATCAAAAAAATAAAGTTAATATAGTGATCCAAACCTGTCTAAAACCTATTGGTTGAGTGGTTTTCAACCTATACCCACCTTAAAATTTAAATAATACACTTTTTATCCATTACAAACCGAATATGAATTTATTATAAAATAATATTTCTAGCTTTTCCAAAGGTGCCCCTCACCCCTCTTATAAAAGGGCACTTCCCCTTCTCTCTAATTAATACCTTCAAATACTTTTGGATCAGCCAACCCCTGACCAAATATTCTCTCAACTTCCCTAAATTCAACCTAGAGAACTTATTTTGATCATAAATCCAACCTAAGGATCCCTTTTGATCAAATCAAAAGGAAAAACACGAAGAAGAGGTAATGTTTTCACCACCCTCTTTCAAGTTCCTTTCTTTTTCCACTTTTTATTTCTTTGTTATTTCCATTTTAAAATAATAACTATAGTATATTCTATACAATGTGATGTTATTATAAATATGTTACAACCATATTCAGTATTTTATCCATCCTTCGAATGACATGTCACCATACGTGCGTACGTACGGCTTACCGTCTCCACGTCGTGGTGTAATTGTTATTCAAAACATTATTTTTTGGATGGGTATGATAATGATGTGTAATTTAATTCAATAATAAATATAACATTATAATGATTCTGTATATATTATATACCATCCAATTATATATTATTTTAATATCAAAAAAATGATATTGTCGCTCGTGCGTACGTACGGACTACCGTCTCCACGAACGCGATGAGATTCATTCCCCATCGTATCCATTCAAGTATAATTCTCATTTGATGATTAAAAATAATGTTTAAGGACTTGATATCATTCTGGATATGAATAATATATATCCTATCCATAACAAATATAGCTTATGTAACAAAACATATAAAATAAAACGAGTAAGTTAACAACTAAAACGACGATAATACTAAGATATTATTAAAAAAGAAATGTTAAAAGATCATATATGATATCATATTAATGTATATGATTATTTTATAATTTAATAACAATTATTTAACCATTATACAGGAGTTTAAACTACCCTCAACCAAGTAAAATTACAAGGTAAGGGTTTATTTCACAATCTCTTCATTATCTGAGGTTGTTTATATATAATTATCTACTGGGACCTCTTTATCATCCACATCCATGTTTCTTAAAAATGTATTTCAAATCATTCTTACCATTTTACAGATTATGGGTTAAAGACATTTATACCCTTGTTTGACTTTTCATAAGATGTTTATAAAGGAACCTTTCTGTCGTTTTTCAAACAAGGTCCTTTTTAACCTTTTCGACAAAATTAAGGTAAGAATGTCTTTTTTTAACATATACGGTAGGTGCGCTTATTTTCTGCTGTTATTAAATCATCGAAGCTTCCCTTAAAATATTATAATAATATTTTAAAATTAAATGTTTTATTTTATAATTATGTGACTTTTAAATGATTTCAAAAAAGAGATATTTCTTTCAAATAGTTTTGATTTCATCTATGTCAACATCCTTTGATGGATTTTAAGCTTATTTGAAGTTGATTTATTATGATACAAAACTTCCATATAGTATTGAAGATTTTTTGAAATGTTTGGCTGTGGATTTGTTATTTTTATACCATTCATTGTTTATGGATAAAGTATTGACATTTTTTATTCTAGTTTTAATACGAATTTTTATGTTCTGTTTAAACCTGTTCCTATGAGGAATGCATTGGACTTAATAAGTGACGGGTGGAGCCCACTATAGCTCCTAGATGCATCGGTAGGTCTCATAAGACAAACTAGTGTCTTGGCACAAGGCCTTGAAAAAATATTATTTGTAGTCTTGGCACAAGGCCTTGACTATGTGGTTAGGATAGTCTGACATTATGCATTCCATCATTATAAAAGTGGTTATTGATATTGCATGTGATTATTTGATTAGTACAATATACATGTGAATAAGTAAATGGAATTATTTCATTTTATTTCTACCATATTATGCTGAAGTTAAAGTTTAAAAGGATTTTGTTTTAGTTATACATTGCCTTAAATGATTATGCTTATTTATAAAAGTTTCCCCTATATTGTTATCCTTACTGGGCACCTGAGCTCACCCCTTTCTTTGTTTTATTTTTCTCAGGATGTGAAGAAGTATTTTTTTAATGACCTGCATGGATATTATGAGGGGATATGAGTGTGGTCTATGGAGACAAGATGTTGTTGTAGCTTTTCAATTTATGATGTAATTTAAACTTTATGAATGTATCTAGTGATTCGAAGGCTACTAAACTAATCAGTCTTTTGAGACTTGATCTGTTGTGATCATGCCAATGTTATATAATAATGCACCAACTCTGGGTGACTGGGGTCAGGGCATTACAGTTGGTATCAGAGGAAGTTTAGTACAAACCTTGGAAACTATATTTAAATAAACTCTGATTAGAGCACAAATCCCTATGATAGACTTTGAGGATCAGTATAGAAGAACTTTCTAGAATTTTGGTATTGTAGAGATTTTGTGAGTTTTCCGAGCAATACATCCCTATCTGTATACGAGAAGGTAGAGGCAGATCTGGAAGAGATGTACCTAGGGGAAAATACAAAAACACCACTTTGAGCAAGACTCGAATGGGAACTGGTGCACGACAACGGGCCTTGTTGCACTCTTAGTTACGACACTCCCGGGGGATATGCTTAGGATAATTCTCATTTTCTTTACAAACCATTATGAAGGGTTTATGAGTATATACATCCATAAAGAAAACATTTTTATGATTATGTATTATATCCATAAGTTGTTCAATTCATGATAAGTGTTTTACAAGTTTGGATTTATGTATTGTGATTCACAAACTAATCTAGTGTAAGCCGTTGTTTAGAAATTACACCTAGTGGAAGAAATGGAAACTGTATCAATGCATGCACTCCATGTATGGATCTCCCTCCAGCTCAAGATAATTATATTGGAGCTGGTGATGCAACTGGTGCTGATTATCTAACCACCATACTGGGACAACTCACTCGGGTTATGAATAATAACCTTACCCGTATGGAGCACCCAGATCCACAGTGTGGAGGATCAATGTTTGATAGCTTCATGAGGCAACAACCACCAACATTAAATGGGAGTAAAAATCCATTAGTAGTTGAGAAATGGATAAATTCCTTAGAAAAAATATTCTATGCCTTGGGGAGTAGTGAAAGGGAAAAAGTTATCATGGCAGTTTACCGCCTCACTGGAGATGCTGACCAATGGTGGTCATTGATTCCAAACACAAAGGAGAATAATGAAGTATCAAATATGGAATAGAGGGAGTTAAAAGATATTTTCTTAGAAAAATACTTTCCTCATGACCATAGAGCAGATATGGAAAGGCAATTTCTGAGTCTCAAACAAGAGGAGGATGAGAATGTCGCAAAGTATGAGGCTAACTTTACAAGGTTAGCGAGGCATGCACCAAATTATATACATAACTCAAAGAGTAATATTTATTATTTCTTTGATGGGTTAAAACCATTTATCTGTCAAGCATTAGTCTCATAATCCTTCTCATCATAAGAAGATATTGTCTCATGTGCTATCAAGACAGAAAAGGAATTCTTTAAGTCTTATGACTTTAAAGCAAAGAAAGAGAAGAAGAGATATGTCGATCACCTTGGGAATAGAAATAATGGTAAGAACGGAAAAGTTGAATATCCATCCTGCAGTAAATGTGGGAAGAAACACCCTGTTACTTCCTTGAAGAGAATGGGAGTTTGTTATAAGTGTGGTGAAAAGGGCCACCAAGCTCGTGATTTCAAGGGGAATAAAGAAGCTACTGATGCTCAATGCTAAAATTACAGGGAGATGGGACATTATGAAAATGAATTTCCTAAGAACCAGGGGAACTTACCTCAGAAAAGTCCAAGGGATCAAGGCCAAGCTTATGTTATCACTACTACTGAGGTAGAAGCTCCAAAAGACGTGGTGGCAGGTAATTTAATGGTTTCCTCAAGTTTAGTAAATGCTTTATTTGATTCTGTATCATGGCATTGTTTCATATATTCCTAGTTTGCTAATAAAATTAGATATTTCCAATTTGATTTAACAAGTGTGTTGTCTTTCAAAACACCTAAGGTAAGTATTATTGCAACAAAGTTTTGTAAATCAGTCCCCATTAAAGCACATAAATGTTCTTTATCTGCTGATCTCATTGTTATACCCATGATTGAATTTGATATAATACTCGGTATGGATTGGCCTCTGGACCATGATGTGAAGATTTATTGTAAGAATAAGGAGGTTAAAATTTTTGATGATGATGATAGAGAACACCTTATCTTTATATTAGAATCGTCACCACCTAATTATTATCTAGATCCACACCTAGTAGCTTAACTAAATTCAATTATTAGGGAGGAAGATAATGAAATAACTGTGGGTGAGGAAAGGAATGTTCAAATAGAGTATGTACCTATTGTGAAAGAATGTGTAGATGTCTGGACATCCTCCAGAACGAGAAATTGAGTTTTCCATTGATTTAATTCCTGGTTCAAGGCCTATATCGAAGACCCCTTATAGAATGGCCACTGTGGAATTAGTTGAACTAAAGAAACAACTAGATGAATTGAGTAATAAGGGATTTAGTCATCCTAATGTTTCTCCATGGGGAGCCCCTGTCCTTTTTGTTAAGAAGAAAGATGGATCTATGAGGTTATATATCGACTATAGGGAAATCAATGCTATAACAATAAAGAACAAGTATCCCCTACCTCTCATTGATGATTTATTTGACCAACTGCATGGAGATCAATACTTTTCAAAGATTGACCTTCGATCTGGATACCATAATTTCTGTGTGAAGAAGGAATACATTCCAAAGACAGCATTTCGAACCAGGTACGGGCATTACGAGTTTACAGTAATGCCTTTTGGATTGACTAATGCTCCCTCTATATTCATGTATCTAATGAACATAGTTTTCAAGCAATATCTTGATTATTTTTTAGTGGTATTTATTAATGATATCTTGGTATACTACAAAATCTACTAAGATCATGAAAATCACTTACGTATTATCCTTAAGACTCTTAGAAGACATGAATTGTATGAGAAGTTTAGCAAGTGTGAATTCTGGATTCAAGAGATTTCTTTTCTTGGCCATATTGTCTCTAAGGATGGAATTTCTATTGATCCTTCTAAGACCAAGGCAATCCAAAAATGGCCAGAACTGATGAGTATAACTGAGGTACGTAGTTTTATTGGTTTAGAAGGTTATTATCGGTGTTTCATCTAGAACTTTTCCTGATTGGATAACCCATTAACAAAACTCACACGTAAAGGGGTTAAATTTTTTTGGACAAAAGAGTGTGAAGAATGTTTTGAAGAACTGAACAGAAGATTAGTCAATTCTCTTATATTGACTCTACCATCAGGGAATTATGGGTTTGTTATTTATAGTGATACTTCAAAAAAAGGACTTGGTTGTGTCCTTATGCAGAATGATAAGGTTATTGCCTTTGCATCACGACAGCAGAAAATTCATGAGCAAAACTATCCTACTCATGATCTTGAGTTAGCTTCTGTAATATTTTCTTTGAACATATGGAGAAATTATCTCTATGGTGAAAAATATGATATATATACCAATCACAAGAGTTTGAAGTATATTTTCTCACAGAAAGAACTCAATATGAGGCAAAGGTGATGGCTTGAACTACTCAAGGATTATGATTGCACGATACACTACCACCCGGGGAAGGCAAATAAGGTGGAAGATGCTTTGAGAAGAAACGATCATGGAGTTTTGACCAAAATGAGAGTTGAAAGGGATCCAATTTTCATGGATCTAGTAAAGTTGGTTATGGAAATAACCATGGAAGGTGAAACATTGATACTTTTTCAAATGGTTTCCAAACCATATTTACTAGAAAGTATTAATAGTTCTCAGACCAATGATGAAGAATTTCAAAAGAAGATTAAAGCTGTGAATGATGGGAGATTGGATGACTTTGTGTATGAAGAAGGAATTTTGAAATTTGGGAAGAGACTTTGTGTTCCCGATATACCTGATCTAAAAAGGTAATTGTTGGATTATGCTTATAGTTCCAATTTTTCTATACACCTTGGGAGCACCAAAATTTATAGAGATTTGAAGGAACATTTTTGGTGCGACAACATGAAGAGGGATATTTTTTATTTTTTGTCAAGATGTATGGTTTGTCAATAAGTGAAAGCTGGAAGGCAACAACCTAGATGTGTCCTGAAACCTCTTCCCATACTTGAGTGTAAATGGGATAATATCATGATGGACTTTGTCATGGGACTACCAAACACTCCTAGAAGGAATGATGCAATATGGGTCATTGTTGATCGTCTTACCAAGTCAGCACATTTTCTTACTATAAGGGAAGATTTACCACTTGAACGTCTAGAAAGGCTATATATTAACGAATTTGTGAGGCTTCATGGAGTACCCCTTTCGATTGTTTCTGATTGTGATCCCCCTTTTACTTCATGATTATGGAAAAGTCTTCAGAAAGCCCTGGATACTGAACTTCGTTTGAGCACTGCCTACCACCCCCAAACTGATGGACAATCAGAACAGACTATTCAAACTTTAGAAGACATGTTGAGATCATTCTCACTTGACTTTCAGGGTATGTGGGATCAATATTTAGCTTTGGTATAATTTTCCTATAACAATAGATTCCATTCAAGTATTCAGATGGCACCATATGAAGCGTTATACAGAAATAGATTTCACACACCAACCTGTCGGGATGATGTTGGTTAAAGAAAACTTGTAGGACTAGAAATTGTGGAGGAAATAATGGAAAAGGTGAATGTTATCCAAACCCACATAAAAGCAGCTCAAAGTAGGTAGAAGAGCTATGCTGATAACCGAAGGAAGGATTTGTAATTTTAGGTAGGAGATCATGTTTTCTTGAAGCTATCTCCATGTAAGTGTGTTATAAGTTTCGGTAAGAAGGGTAAATTGAGTCCCAGGTACATAGGACCTTTCAAAATTCTAGAACGAATTGGGGTTGTAGCTTACCGTTTGGAAATTCCGCCAAGTCACTCCAAAAGTTCATGATGTGTTCTACGTATCACTGTTGAGAAAATACTTGTCTGGCCCAATGCATGTAATCACCTATAAGGAAGTAGAACTGGAACCTGATCTATCTTATTGTGAAGAGTCCATCAGGATTCTTGACACCAAAGAACAAGTGCTGATAAAACAGATGACTTGTCTGGTAAAAGTTCTATGGAGAAACCATAAGATGGAAGATGCAATGTGGGAACCCGAGGAACTATGATGAAGAACCACCCGAGTATTTTCATGCGGTAGTATTCTAGAAATTTCAAGGACGAAATTATTTTAAGGAGGGAAGAATTTAACACCCCAATCTTCCATGGTACACTTCTCTTTGAATAATATAGTAGCATGTGTTGTACGCACCTTCGAGTTCTAACACACACCACAACCAATCAAACTAGTCGTTATTAATAGTAATAACCACTTTTTAAAATTTTATGAATTTTATCTTTTAAAATGGAATTCATTTTTGGATTCGTAATATTGAAATTATCTTAGGGTGAAATTTTGGTACTTTTCTGATAACTTTCATATTTTGATGAATAGTGAAAATTACTAAATTTTAATTAAAAACAACTTTTTTAATCGAAATAATTAATAGTGATAAATTATGAATTTGAGTGATTTTAAAGTATAATTAGATTATAATTTTACCTTTTAATCCAATTTTGGTCATTGTACAAAATTTTACATTTAAACTGGACATAAGAAAGTGTCAATATTTTGATAGTTATTATTTCTTAAAAACACGCTTTTTGTTTTGACAATGGGAATTAATTTTAAATTAATTTCTACCACTTATGTGTTTTGAATTTAGAAAAATGGATTAAATATTTAGAATCATGAGGTCCAAATTGTGTAAATATGGAAATTTTATTTTTATACATTTTGAATAATTACTTCAGTAAATATTTTATTTACCATGGTTAAAGGGTAAATCCGGTAAATAAGGGTAAAAAAATATTATTATAACAAGATTATAATAATATTAAATTACCCTAAAATGTGTCATAACCCTATTGGTTGATACATTTCCGACCATGGTCATCTTTGGGTTAATTTTGGGACCCCATGGAACCACTTGTAAGTGATAATGACACTTTATATTAATTAAGTTAAAGTAAATACAAAAATGACAAAAGCATATATCTTTTAGAAAAACAATTTTTACATAGAGTTATATATGTTATATTTTCGACTATAAATATTCATTAGAAAGATAAAAAATTTCCTAAATAATAGGATTTTATTTATAATTCTTAGAAATTGAATAATTAAATTTATTTATGACACAATAATAATGTAGTATTTTCCTTATTAATGAAAGAATCAAATAATTGGTATTATAAATGTTAAAATAAATATAATTTGAAAGTTTTGATTACATAAAAAAAATTTATTAGTTAATATGACATTTTAATATTACTTAAATGAATTTTTTTAGGATTAATAAAGTTGTTAATACTTTAACAAAAATCAATTATTAAATAGTGTCAAAATTGACATAAAGGAGTTTTTAAAAAAAATATTATATTATTAATTGATATTCTATTACTTAAAATCTAAGGTTTGTCCAAAGGACTTATATAATGATATGTGTATCATTAATGGACCACTTGGGGGTCTCTTGGAAGTATATAGTAAGTTTATTAACTATATAATATAAAAATACAAAGAGACATGGTAAATGTCAAACTATTTAACTAAGAGTTAAATCAAAAATATAAAGTTAATATAGTGACCCAAAACTGTTTAAAACCTATTGGTTTAGTGGTTTTTGACCTATAACCACCATAACCTTTAAATAATACACTTTTTATCCATTAGAAACCTAATATTAATTTATTATAAAATAATATTTCTAGTTTCTCCAAAGGTGCCCCTCACCCCTCTTATAAAAGGGCACTCCCCCTTCTCTCTAATTCACACATTCAAAGCCTTTAATCTCGGACAACCCCTTCCCAAATATTCTATAAACTTCCCTCACTTCAACCTATAGGAATTAGTTTGATAAGAAAGCCAACCTAAGGATCCCTTTTGATAAAATCAAAAGGAAGAACCTGAAGAAGAGGTAATGTTTTCACCAACCTCTTTCAAGTTCCTTTCTTTTTCCACTTCTTCTTTCTTTGCTATTTACACTATAAAATAATAACTCTAGTATCTTCTATATACATTGACATTATTATAAATATTTTACAACCATATTCAGTATTATATTCATCCTTTGATTGAAATGTCACCATACATGCATACGTACGGCTTACCGTCTCCACGTTGTGGAGAAATTGTTATTCAAAACATTATTATTTGGATGGGTATGATAATGATGTGTAATTGAAGTGAATAATAAATATAACATTATAATGATTATATATATATATGATATAACATCCAATTATATATTATTTTAATATCAAAAGAATAATATTGTCGCTCGTGCGTACGTACGGACTACCGTCTCCATGAACGCGATGAGATTAATTCCTCATCATATCCATACAAGTATAATTCTCATTTGATGATTAAAAATAATGTTTAAGTACTTGATATAATTATGTATATGAAGAAGATACAACCTATCCATAACAAACATGACTTATGTAATAAAACATATAAAATAAAATGAGTATGTTAACACCCGAAACAATGATAATACTAAGATATTATTAACAAAGCAATGTTAAAAGATCATATATGATATCATATTAATGTATATGATTATTGTATAATTTAATAAAAATTATTTCACCATTATAAAGGAGGTTAAACTACCCTCAACCAAGGAAAAGTACAAGGTAAGGGTTTATTTCACAATCTCTTCATTATCCGAGGTTGTTTATAGGTAATTATCTACTGGGACCTCTTTATCATCCACATCCATGTTTCTTAAAAATGTATTTCAAATCATTCTTACTATTTTACAGACTATGATTTAAAGTCATTTATACCCTTTTTTTACTTTTTATAATATGTTTATAAAGAAATATTTCTGTCGTTTTCTAAACAAGGTCCTTTTTAACTTTTTCAACAAAATTAAGGTAAGAATGTCTTTTTTTAACTTATACAGAGGGTATGGTAATTTTCTGCCATTATAAAATAGTGAAAGCTTCCTTTAAAAGATTATAAGAATATTTTCAAAGTAAATTTTTTATTTTATAATTATGTTACTTTTAAATGATTTCAAGAAAGATATATTTATCTCAAATAGTTTTGATTTCATCTATGTCAACATCCTTTGATGGATTTTATGCTTATTTGATGTTGATTTATTATGATAAAAAACATCCATATAGTATTTAAGGTTTTGTGATATGTTTGAATTTTGAGTTGTTATTTTTATACCATTCATGGTTCAGGTATAAAGTATTGACATTTCGTAGGCTAGTTTTAATATGAATGTTTATGTTATGTTTAAACCTGTTCGTAGGAGGAATGCATTGGACTTAATAAGTGACGGGTGGAGCCCGCTATAGCTCCTCGATGCATCGGTAGGTCTCATAAGACAAACTAGTGTCTTGGAACAAGGCGTTGAAAAAATATTATTTTTAGTCTTGGCACAAGGCCTTGACTATGTGGTTATGATAGTCCGACATTATGCATTCCATCATTATGAAAGTGGTTATTGATATTTCATGTGATTATTCGATTAGTAGAATATCCATGTGTATAAGTAAATGGAATTATTTCATTTTATTTCTTCCATATTATGATGAAGTTCATGTTTAAAAGTATTTTTTTTAGTTATACATTGCCTTAAATGTTTATGCTTATTTATGAATGTTTCCACTATATTGTTATCCTTACTGGGCATCTGAGCTCACCCCTTTCTATGTTTTATTTTTTCCAGGATGTGAAGAAGTATTTTTTTAATGACCTGCAAGGATAGTATGAGGGGATATGAGTATGGTCTATGGATACAATATGTTGTTGTAGTTTTTCACTTTATGATGTAATGTAAACTTTATGAATGTATCTAGTGATTCCAAGGCTACTAAACTAATCAGTCTTTCGAGACTTGATCTTTTGTGATCATGCCAATGTTATGTAATAATGCACCGAATCTGGGTAACTGGGGTCGGGGAGTTAAAAATCTAATTTAGTTCATGGTATAAATTTTAAAATTAAAATAAATAAAAAATATTTTCAACATTCGAACATTTTACTTAAAAACCTGTTTTTTCGATCTGTCAACGGGATTAGTGTTAATCCTAATTTAACCACTTCTATGAATTGAATATTTAAAAATTTACATACATGGTTTTACTAAATATTAAAAATGTGTTCTAATAGGATCGAAATAATTTTAGGTGAATAATAACTTTAGTATTTTATTTACCATAGTTAACGGGAAATAGGGTAATTAAAGGTAAAATTAATATTATAATATTATAAAATTACCCTAACACTTGTCCTAATATTTTTGGATGAGTTATTATCAAACATGAACGTTATTGGGCTGACCTTTTGACATTTGGAATCCACTTGGGTGTGATTATGACATTTATAACATTTAATTTAAAGTAAAGGAAAATATGTAATAAATATCTCTTCTTACTAAAACAATTTTACTATGGGGTTATATAAAGGATATATTATACTATGAATATTAATTATAAAGATAAAAATATTACCTAAATCATGACAATTTATTTTTAATTTTTAGGAATTAAATAATTAAATTTAATTGTGGCATAATTATGATGCGACAATTGATTTATTAAATAAAGAATCAAATAAATGATATTAATAATATTAAAATAAATATAATTTGAAATATTTTATGCCATAAATTAATTTTTGGATTAAAATGATATTTTAGGTTCGAGTTAATGTATTTTGTTTCAAAATAATCAACTTTTTGTGATATTTTAAAAAAGTCATATAGTGAATAGTGTCAAAATGGACATAATTCATATTTTAAAATATAAAATATTTAATTAAATGATATTAAATTTTTAAAAATACAATATTCAACAAAAAAAATTATATAACTCTAAAAATGTAATTAATGACTCATTCATTTGTCTTATGGCAGGATTTGGTAATTATTTTAACTCTCAAAGTGTACATTACTTGATAAAATGGTAAGAGTTAAAAAGGTTAAATAAAAAAGATAAGGATTAAAAAATTATAAAAAACTTTTATAATTCTCATAGGATGATTATATTTATACCATTACTTATCCTATATTCTAACTAAATCAACTTGGACCCATTTGGAATCAAAATTGAATTTATATTAATTTAATATGTTTAATAATTTCAAAGGTGCCCCTCCCCTCTCTTATAAAAAGGCACCCATTCCTCTCTATTACTCACACTTAAAAAACCTTTTGTTTTAGAAAATATCTACCCAAACCCCTTAATATAATGTCTCCCCTCATTCTTGAGGACTTAGTTTAGGCAGAAAACCCTTCTAATAGGTGTTAAGGTGTTAAGAAAGGTGATCATCCGAATGAAATGTATTGCTTTTATTTAAGTGTTTTGATTTTATTTCTTCTTCCACTTCCTATAAATATCCTACATACATGAGGAACTAAAAACTTCAGTATCCTCAATATAATGAAATTTTATTTTGTTAATATTACCACATAAATCCATATCCACTTCCATTAAATGGGAAAAAAATTAATCATTCGTTTGTACGTGTGAATTATCATGTCCATGAGCCGATCTAATTTGTTTTCAATAACTGTCTCTAATGACTGGTTATAATAATGGAATTAATGTTAATATTTTATATTCATGACATATTAATTATTCTATGATAATAATATATCAATTACATTCTTACTTTCCATTCACATAAAAATGATAATATCGTTCGGGCGTACGTGTGAACTATCATCTCAACGAAGTGATGTGACTCATTTTTATTCTTTATATAACTTTTATGATATATATAAGTATATTTAAATTATTAATATGATATTAATAATTTTATGATAATTCTATAAAGATAAAATAATACTTAAATTATTTCCACAATGATCAATGAAAAATGGAAAACATTACTCATGCGTATGTACGAATTATCATCTCCAGGATTATAATATTTTTCATTTTTTCATAACCATACTTAATGGATTGATTTAAAATTATAATTTATGTTTAAAAATGATAATAATGTCATAAATATTATTAAGGAGATGAAGGACTTTTGAACACATGGACTAGTAACATCAAACCATGTTCATTTTCTACTCAAGTATCAAATATCGACAAATGTCTAATATAAACATAATTAATTATGTTATTTTTAAAACATTATAATAAGTAATATAAAAGAAATAATAAACCTAATAAAGGTTCTAAATCAATTAGAAATTAATCTGAGTTTACTATTCAATAATATAAAGATTTTACATGACGATTCAGGCTCACGGTAAGGTATTTCATCTCAAACTCCTTTCATTAAGGCATATTTTGATAATATACACAACCTTATTTTATATGGTATATAATTAACCAATTTTAGTTTTAATTTAATTCAAAGGTTTTTTAAAGTAAACTTTTTCTATGAATCATTTTACTAAACAAAAAAAATTATTTTTTTAACATACATGGCGACAAAAACTTTTCCACCGTTGTGACCATTATTTTATATTTGGATTCCTTTATAAGTATTAATGTTTTTAAAATGAAAATAAATAGCATATTCCATTTTCAGGTATTTTTCTATTGATAATGGTTTTGATAATGGATTTATTATTTCAATATCTTGAAATGATATCATGTGATTATAATGTAGAAATGTTATTTTTCCTCTATGCTTGTTAATGTGTTATGATTATGTTTTGGTTTATGGTCATTACTTATGTATGTGGGTGGTTCCATGATAAAATAAGAGTGGGTGAGACTGTGATATCTCTCTAATTCACTAGGTAATGATATGGGGTTAAATGATAAGGTTTCTCCTAATAGATTTAGGGAATATACTATGATGTGTATTCCAAATGCAACAATGAAGGTTACTCCGTGTGTAGCTTTGAAAGATGCAATGTAAGAAAGATATGGATGAAAAATGTTACCTTTATGATTTATGATTACTAAGAAGTTTTTCAGTAATATTAATATTTCATGAGGTATGTCAGAGAACTTTTGTTTTATGGTTGAAAAGAATAATTTTGTGAAAATGTTTTCATGGATTTAAAATATTCATGGACTAACAGTTTCATTATTTTTTTATACCCCTTACTGAGATTTTTGTGCTCATACCAAGTTTGTGAATTTTATTCCACAGGGTATAAGGATTTTTAAGAGAAAGGAAGAAGACAAGATAAATTTTATGAAGAATTTTTTCAAGAAAAATAATTCTTGTTTTGTTTTAAAAAAATTTAAATTATAGAAAATGGGTATAGCATGGAGACTTTTCTACTTTATAATACTTGTGATGTTATGTAATATTTATGTCCTAATTATCTAAAAATCAAAGCATGAAAACATCCTCAATGTTTATGAATGAAAATTATGGAATTAACTCAAAATTATGTAATGTTTAAGGTTGTGGACTTATAGTTAGCATCAGTGCTCAATTTAGATAATTTTAGGGGTTATGATACTATTAATAGAAATATCTAAAAATGGTTTTTACTTTATGGTAAAATCAAAATGATATATAATTTTAATATTACCATGTTTCTTCATCTAATATATGTTTGTTCATAATAGTTTTTCATATAGGAAACATGGTTTTTATAATGGGATGACATACAGAGGAAAATTACTTTCTAAATCATCATCCTGAGATGGTCGAAATCAAAATTGAATAGTTTGTTACAATGATTATGAAGTTGAATTAGGAAATAAATGGTAGTGGTATCCATCCATTAGATCAACTAGATCAACCACAAAGGAACATGTTGATAGTGGAGCATTTCATAAGGAAACATCCCCCATCATTCAGAGGATCATCTTACCCCATGATTATTGAAGGGTGGATTAAATCACTAAAAAAGATATTTTATGTCATGGGGTGTTCAGAAAATCAAAAGATTAGTCTTTTTATTTACCATTTTGAAGTTGAAGCCGATTAGTGGTGGTCTATGGTTAATAATATCAAGTAAAGTGGGGAGATTTATTCTCTTGATTGGGATAAATTCAAAAATGTGTTTCTTAAGAAATATTTTCCTAAGGTGGATCAACTTAGGATGAAAAAACAAATCTTGGAATTGAGGCATGAGGATGACTCAGTGGCTTCTTTTGAAGAAAAGTTCACTCGAATGTCAAGTTACGCTCCAAATTTCATATGGGATATTGATAGTAAAATCAGTCTTTTTTACTTAGGATAAAATCCAAATTATCGAAAGGCGTTGGCTTATCATGAGTTCAAAAGTTTTGAAAACCTTGTTCGATGTGCAGAGAATATGTAAATGGAGTTTGTTGATGATCATGTGTTATTTGAAAAACTATAGAACAAGAGGTAGAGGTGGAAATATAAAGGGAATAATTATTCAAAAAATTATGATTGTAAGAAAATTAATTTTACAGTTTGTGAAAATTGTGGTAAAATACACATTGGAGAATGCCTTCTAAATTCTTGTAAGTGCTTATAATGTGGTAAAATGGGAAGCATCCAGACCATAAGCAGAAAGGTGTGTTGAAATCCTTTGAAACTAATTTATTAGATGTTGCGCCATCAAATGAAGTTGTATTAGGTTCATTTTTTGTTTATTCAGATTATTCCAATGTGTTGTTTGATTCAGGATCTACACATTCTTTCATTTCTAAGAAATTTTCTAGTAAATTGGAAATTCCACCTTAAGAGATGAATCTATAACTTATGTTAAAAACACTTGGGGGAATTGTTAAGGTAAAAATAAATTATAAGAATATTCCTGTCTTTATCTATGAAAATAATTTACCTAAAAACATTGTTTTTTGACTCTAGTAGAGTTTGATGTTATTCTGGATATGTATTGGCTTTCTGTTTACCATGATTATATTTATTACAGAGCTAAAGAGGTATATTTTCAGGAATTCTTTTAGTTTGTGTGCAAGAATGAACCCTTACTATTGATAACATATTAGGATGTTGTAAATCTATTAAAATATGGAAACGAATGTTACCTATCACATATTGTTGAAAATAAAGGAACTATTTAGATTAATGATGTTCTAGTGGTAAATGAGTATCTTGATCTTTTTCCTAATGAGTTTCCTAGTATTATATGTGATCGAGAAGTTGAATTTACTATTGACTTAGTTTCTGTTGTTAAGACCATTTCAAAACTCCCATTATCTAATGGATCAAATTGAGCTTTTAGACTTTAAGAAGTAATTTTAGGAGTTATTAGATAAAGGTTTCATTCAACCTAGTACTTCACCATGGGGTGATCCTCTCTTGTTTGTTAAAAAGAAATATGGTTAAATGAGACTTTTCATTGATTATAGATCCTTGAATAACATCACTATTAAGAATATGTATCTATTACCTCATATTGATGATTTTTTTGATCAACTCCAAGGAGAACAATATTTTTCAAAGGTTGAATTGAGGTTGGGGTACCGTCAGTTGAAAGTAAAGGAAACATAAATTCCAAAGATTGTATTTCACACTAGATATGGCCATTATGAATCTATATTTTTTCATTTGGATTAATCGGTTCACCTATTGTATTCATGGATATTATGAATAGAATATTCCATGAGTTCTTGGATAAGTTTTTTGGTTGTGTTTATTGATGACATTTTGGTATATTTTAAAAGTAAATAGGAGCATGAAAGTCATATTAGGGTTATTTTTCAAACCTTAAAAGAAAATAAATTATATTGGAAATTCAGAAAAAATGAATTTTGGTTGAAACAAATTTATTTCATTTGTCAAATTGTTTCTAAAGATGGCATAATTGTTGATCTTATTAAAACTAAAGTTGTTAAAGAAAGGCTAAGACCCCTAAATATCACTAAGATTCCTTATTTTTTGGGTTTCGTAGGCTATTACAGGAGTTTTGTTGAATATTTTGTATGGTTTTCTAGAACACTATCTAAGTTAACTCAAAAAGGTGTTAAGTTCATCGAGACAAAATAATGTGATGATTGTTTTCAAAAATTTAATAGAATATTGGTGAATGCTTCAGTTCTAGCCCTGCCTTCTAGAAATGGTGATTTTATTATCTAGAGTGATGCTTCATTGAAAATACTTTGTTGTGTCCTAATTTAGAATGATTAGGTAATTTATTATGCTTTATGTCAGTTTAAATATCATGAGTTAAATTACCCTACACATGATTTGAAATTAGTTGCTGTTGTTTTTCCTTTAAAAATATATAGGAATCATCTCTATGGAGTAAAATTTAAAATATATATTGACCAAAAAAGTTTTAAGTATATATTCACTGAAAAATAATTGAACATGAGATAGAGAAGTTGGTTGTAACTAATCAAGGATTATTATTTCATGACTAATTATCATCCAGGAAAAAGAAAATAAGGTGGTTGATTCTTTGAGTCAAAAAAGTAATGATACATTAACCAAGTTACATTTGGAATATGATCCATAGGTTAATAATTTGATAAAATTTGGCATGTAAGTTATTAGTGTAAGAAATTCACCTGTTTTATTTTAGGTTTTATTGTAATAATCTCTATCAGACAGAATTAAGAAAGCACAGAAGGAAGACAATGAATTATAGAAAAAGGTATAATTGGTTGAGAGGGGTATGTTTTCTGAATTTAACATTAATAAATTTTTTGTTTTATGATTTGGGAAGATATTATGTGTTCCTTGTGATTCAAAATTGAAGAAAGAGTTGTTATGTGAAGCTCATAGTTCTCTATTTTCTGTTAATCCTAGAATCACTAAGAAGTACAGAGGCCTTAGAGAGTATTACAAATGGGATGGAATGAAAATAGATATTGCGGACTTTACTGTGAAGTGTTTAAATTGTCAGTAAGTTAAAGCAGAGTGAAAATTTCCAAAGGAGATTCCTCGGTCTTTACCAGTTCTAGAGTGGAAATAAGAAAATATATCAATGGATTTATTAGTGGGATTACAAAATTCTTCTTGTGGTAAAAATGAGATATGGCTTATTGTTTATCGACTGACTAAATCTGCTCATTTTCTTCCCATTAGAGATACTCTATCTCTAGATAAAATTTCTTGATTGTATATTAAATAGATAGTTAGGTTACATGGAGTTCCCCTCTCCATTGTATTTAATCATGATCCCAGGTTCACTTCTAACTATTATAAAGGCGTTCAGAAGTTATTGGGTACTGAATTATATTTTAGTACAGATTTTTATCCATAATCAGATGGAAAGACAGAATAACCAATTTATAGCTTGGAGGATATGTTATGTGCTTGTTCAATAAATTACTAGGGAAGCTGGGATCAATATATTTATTTGGTTGAGTTTTCTTAAAATAATAGTTTTCAATCTAGTATACATATGGAACCATTTGAGGCATGATATGGAAAGCGGTGTTGAACTCCAGCTTTTTGGGATGAAATAGGTGAAAGGAAGTTGATGGTACTAGAATTGGTAGAAGAGATGGTAGAAAAGGTTTAGTTTATTCAGAAACACATAAGGACATCTCAGAGCAGGAAAAAAATTATGCGGATAACTAGAGGAAGGATATTTGTTTTGAGGTAGGTGATCATATCTTTCTCAAAGTTTCTCCATGTAAAAGTGTGATGTAGTTTGGAAAGAAAAGGAAGTTGAGTCAACGGTTCATTGGACCCTATGAAATCCTGAAGAAAGTTGGATAAGTTTCCTACTGAGTGGATTTACCACTAAGTTTATCCCAGGTACACAATTTTTTCAGGTTTAAATGTTAATAAACTATATTATATATCCATATCATGTTTTGATTCCAAAAGTAGTTAAGTTGGGAGAGAATCTTTCTTATAAGGAATAGTCAGCCCAAATTCTTGACCATAAGGAGAAGGGGTTGCAGAATAAGATGATTCACAAGGTTATGGTTTTTTGGAAAAATCATATGGTAGAAGAGGCAACATGGGAATCTGAAAATGTTATGAGGTATAAATACCCCCACTTATTTGATAAGTAAATAAAATTTCAATGACACAATTTCCAAAAGGGGGGAAGGATGTAACATCCCAGGTAATTATAGAATAATACTTTTTCATATCTATTAATATTTATGAATTTGATAATAATTTTACTCTAAATGGGTTGTCATGTCTGATAGCATATCCGACGCGCAATAATGAGTTTCTCCAAAATCTTATGTTGCACACAAGACAAAGTTATACCAAAAAATAATAATATATTATTATTATTATTATTTTAAATGGTAGTTATCACTTAGCCATTATATTGGAAGGAATGAATAAAAAGAAAAATATTATATTTACATATGTTTATTAAATACTTTTACTTTCTTCTAATAAATTTTGGAGGTTTAAATTGAGAATAAATCAAATTTTAAGCATAAAATACTCAAATATTTTTAAAATGTAGTTTTACCACCTCTTGATAGAGAACCCTTTTTAAATCTAGTTTTTTTCAATTTTTTATGTTCTATTTGAAAAAATAAACTTATTATTTGGAATAAGGCCATAAAAATTTAATTTGGTTGAATTTTTTGTACTTTTCAGATAATATTCATTTTTAAATGAATAGTGAAAATACTACATTTTAATTCAAAACTTTTTTTTATAATTTATTTATATTGTTAGATTATAATTTTACAAGTTTTAAGGTATAATTAGATGATTTTTTATCATTTAATATAATTTATTTAATTGGATGCAATTTCAAATTAAAATTAAATAAAAAACAATGTGAACTTTTTAATGTTTTACTTAAAAAACCCATTTTCTCGATCCGTCAACGGGATTATTGTTAAACTGAATTTAAACACTTATGTGAATTAAATTTACTAAAAATGGAAATACATGGTTTTACTCAATATAAAAATTTTGTTCCGATAGAATCAAAATAATTTTTGGTGAATAGTAGCTTTGGTATTTTATTTACCACGGTTAAAGGTAAATAGGGTAGTTAAAGGTAAAATAAATATTATAACATTATAAAATTACCCAAACACTTTTCATAATATTACTTTAAGATTTATTATTGACCATTAAAATCCTTGGGCCAAAATTGTAACCTTTGGAAGCCACTTGGGTGTGATTATGATATTTATAACATTTAATTTAAAGTAAAGACAAATATGTTATAAATATGTCTCTTCTTAGCATTTTTTATTATGGGATTATATAAACATTATCTTCAAATATTAATAGTCCTTATAAAGATAGAAATATTACCTACATGATGGTAATTTATTTATAATTTTTAGGATTTAACTAATTATATTTAATCATGACATAATGATGATGTAGTAATTGAATTATTAAAAAAAGAATCAAGTAAATAATATTAATAATATTAAAATAAATATAATTTTAAATATTTTATGCCATACATTAATTTTATGTATCAATATGACATTTTATAATTTATTTAATGTATTTTTTTCTAAGGAATCAAGTTGTTACGATATTTTAAAAAAGTCATGTAATGAATAGTGTCAAAATTGCCATAATTCATATTTTAAAATATAATATATTTAATTAAATGGTATATAATTTATAAAAAATAAATATTTAACCAAAAAGTTTATATAACTCTAAAATTTCATTAATGTCTCATTCATCGGTCGTTTGGCATGATTTTGTAATTATTTTAACTCCCAAAGTGTAAATTACTTGATAAAATGGTAAGAGCTAAAAATGTTAAATAAAAAAGATAAGGATTGAAAAAATATTAAAAACTTGTCTAATTATTATTTTATGATTATATTTATACCGTTAATTATCCTATATTATAAATAAATCAACTTTTACCCATTTGGAATCGAAATTGAATTTATATTAATTTAATACTTTTCATAATTCCAAGGGTGCCCCTCCCCTCTCCTATAAAAAGGAACTCATTCCTCTCTATTACTCACACTTCCAAAACCATTTGGTTCAGTCAAGTTCTACCCAAACCCATTTTTATAATCCCTCCCCACATTCTTGAAGCCTTATTTTAGGTATAAAACACTTCTTAGAGGAGTTAAGTTGTTTAGAAAGGTGATCATCTGAAGGAAAGGTAATGCTTTTATTTAGGTGTTTCTATTTTATTTATTCTTCCACTTCCTTTAAATATCATTAATACATGAGGAAATAATAAATATAGTATCATCAATATACTGATATGTTGTTATATTCACTACTGGAAAAACGGCCTATACCCACGGTTCAAAACCGTGGGTATAGCCCCCAAAACCGTGGGTATAGCCTATACCCACGGTTTTGGGAACCGTGGGCTGGAACGAAGTCGGTATAAGTCCCCAACCTATACCCACGGTTTTCCAAAACCGTGGGTATAGGTGTCCTGTCACCATGTTACCGAAACAAAGCCAATTTCCATGTTGTCAACGGCTTTTACCCACGGTTTCAAAACCGTGGGTATAGGTCCTAAAATAATGCAGCCGCCGAGTTTCGATCTCACAACCTCTTCGCTGTAAACACCACGTCTAACCACTACCCTAACATCACCTATATGTATATATATATATATATATATATTTAGTTAAATATAGTTATAAAAACCATGGGTATAGAGGGAAGAACCGTGGGTATAGAGGAAAAAACTGTGGGTATAGCCCCCAAAATTGTGGCTATAGGTCACTTTTCAAGACCTATCCCCACAGTTTTGGAAAACTGTGGGGATATACCCCCCCTATACCCACGGTTTTGGAAAACCGTGGGTATAGGTCATGAAAAGTCACCTATACCCACGGTTTTGGAAAACTGTGGGTATAGGGGGGGTCTATCCCCATGGTTTT
The DNA here is from genome assembly GCA_963277665.1 of Viscum album. Lineage (NCBI taxonomy): Eukaryota > Viridiplantae > Streptophyta > Magnoliopsida > Santalales > Viscaceae > Viscum > Viscum album. Next base: position 1,593,278,019 of record OY728132.1, read on the forward strand.
GGGGAAAACCGTGGGGATAGGTCCATTTTCCAATAGTGATTAATAACATCACCTAAATTCATCTCTACTTCCATTAAATGGGGAAGGAATTAATCATCCGTGTGTATGTGTGAACTATCACCTCCACGAACTGATCTAATCCGTTTTTCATAACCGTCTCTCATGACTGGTTATAATAATGGAATTAATTTTAATATTTTATATTCATGAAATATTAATCATTATATGATAATAATATATCAATTACATTCTTACTTTCCATTTGTATAAAAATGATAATGCCGTTCAAGTGTACGTGTGAACTATCACCTCCATGAAGTGATGTAACTCATTTTTATTCCTTATATCACTTTTATGATATATATATATATATATATGTATAATTATATTTAAATGATTAATATGATATTAATTTTGATATTATCATTATTTAAAGATAAAATAATATTTAAATTCTTTCTATAATGATCAATGAAAAATGGAAAACGTTACTCATGCGTATGCACAACTTATTGTCTTGAGGATTATAACATTGTTCATTTTTCATAACCATACTTAAGTGATCGATATAAAAGTACAATTTATGTATAAAAATTATAATAATGTCATGAATATTATTTTGGATATTAAGGACTTATGAACACATAGACTAGTGACATCGAACCATGTTCATTTTTAAATCAAGTACCGAATATCGACAAATTTTCGATATGAACTTAAATAATTATGCAATTTTTATAACATTATAATAAGTTATATAAAATAAATAATAAATCTAAAAAAGTTTCTCAAGAAATTATAAATTAACTGAATTTTACTATTCATAAATATAAAGACTGTACGTGACAATTCAGACTCACAGTAAGGGACTTCATCTCAATCTCCTTTAATTGAGGCATATTTCGATAATATACACCAACTTATTTTAGATAGTGTATAATTAACCCCTTTGACTTTTAATTTAATTTAATGGTTTTCTAAAGGAATATTTTTCTATGAAACGTTTCACTAAGTAACAACAGGAATGTTTTTTAATGTACGCGGTGATAATGAATTTTCTACTATCATGACCATTATTTTATATTTGGGTTCCTCTATAAGCCTTAATGTTTTTAAAAGTAAAATAAATACCATATTCCATTTTTAGTTATTTTGGTATTGAAAATGGTTTTGATAATTGATTGATTATATCAATATATTGAAATGACATATTGTAATTGCAATGTGGAAATGTTATTTTTCCTTTATACTTATTAATTTGTTATGATTATGTTTTGGTTCTTGGGAATTGCTTATGTATATGGGTGGTTCCATGATAAATAGAGGTCAGTGAGCCCATGATAGTTCTCCAATGCATTAAGTAATGAGATGGAGTTAATCTATAAGGTTTCTCCTCAGAGATTTTTAGAATATACTGTTATGGGTATTCCAAATGTCACCATGAAGGTTACACCCTATGTAGATGTGAAATCTAAAATATAAGTATGATATGGATGCCAGAAGTTACCTTTATGATTTATGATTTCAAATAAGCTTTTTAGGAATCTTATGATTTCATGAGGTATTTTAAAGAACTTATGTTATTTCAGTGAAAAGTATGATTTTGTGAAAATGTTTTCATGAGTTTAAAATATTCATGGAATAACGGTTTCATTACTTATTTATGTCCCTTACTAAGATTTTTGTGCTCATCCAATGTTTTGGAAATGTTTTTCATAGGGTATAAGGATGGTTAAGAGAAAGCAAGAAGAAAATATGAATGTTATGAATAATTTTATGAAGAAAAAGAATTCATGTTTTATTTTAAAATGTTTTCAATTATGAAAAAAGGGATATCATGTAGACTTTTGTACTTTGTAATATTTGAGATTTTATGTAATAGTTATGAAATAATTCTCTAAAAATATAAACCTGAAAATATCCTCATTGTGAATAAATGAAAATTCTTGACTTAACTCAAGATTATGTAAAGGTTAAGGCTGGGACCTTATAGTGGTGGTTATAAATATCTAGTTGAGGTAGGGGGCTGTGGAACTCTGTTATATTTTGTGTATAATGTAAAACTAACATGATTTTTCTATCTTTGGGTAGATGATATGTTTTTTCCTAATAAAGGTAATAAACCGGGATTAATGAAATTAAGGGGAAAAAGGGTGTTTCTTACGTGTTTACTAATTTCTATTATTTTGTGCATGAAATTGATGCATGTTGGTATTTTTGTTGATTTTTTTTGTTTTTGTGAATTGAGTGTTGTTGTTATAAATTTATAGTTAGAGATAACTTTTAAAAAATGTTGATAATGTAAAGGATGTAATGAACCCGCTATATGAAATCTATAAATTGGTGTGTTAACATTTATATGATTAAAGGTGGATTAATCTAGTAGTGTACCTTAAACTGGAAATCATGGTAGTGGTTAATGCTAACATTAGTTGATATATGATTTTATATCCTTGTTGTGATGTTTTGGTTGTGTGTCCTTGGTTGGGAATTTTTATGGATGGTTTTGGGATAATGGGATGTGTCAGATGTTGGCACTACGGGAAAACCCAATTTTTGCGATGGGGTATTTGCGACGGGCTTTCTTTCCGTAGCAAAAACTCCGACTAAAATCGGATTTGCGACGGGAATATATTATCGTCGCAAATGGTCAGTTATTTGCGACGGAAATATAGGACTCGTCGCAATAGATATGACGCGGTTTGCGTGGCAAAATGCGGGAAGCCTATTTGCGACGGTCACCTTCTACCCGTCCCAACTACCCGGCGGTGGTAAATACTATTTGCAATGGGTAATTGTCCCATCGCAAAAAAAAATATTCAGCAGGTGTTATTTACGACGGGTCTCGTAGCCAATACCGGTGGCGATAAATAGGATTTTGCGACGGAAATATCCGCCCGTCGCTAATGGTATGTCGGAAGGCAGCTATTTGCGACGGGCCTTTCGCAAAAACCCTTTTAGCTGCCACCCATAATGAATGCGAGCGAATGTATTTGCGACGGGGCCCTTCGCCAATACCAGAGGCGGTAAATAAAATTTGCGATGGGGATATCCGTTTGTCGCTAATAGTATGTCGGTAGACAACTATTTGCGATGGGCCCATCGCCAAAACCCTTTTAACCGCCGCCCGTAATTAATGCGAGCGAAGGTATTTGCGACGGTATCCCATCGCAAATAAGACCGTCGCAAATAATCTAACCTATATATACCCACCACCCATTTTTTCCATATCATTCAGATCTCTCTTCCTCCCTATCTTTAACTTCTAGTTCTAAGTAGAAAATTCCTTTCGTTTTAATTTTTTCTTATGAGAAGAGGATAGAAGGAGTTAGAAGGCGCAAATTGCTTCAAAACATCGAAGTTATTTATATCTTTTTTTATTTTTTTATTATTTTTAATTGTTAAATTATTTTTAATTGTTAATTTTATTTTTAATTGTTAATTTTAATTTTTTTAATAGAATGTTTAGTAACTATATAGTATAATTAGATTAAGTGGTTGTACCACATAATCCTTGTCTGGATACGAACAAGTAGAGGCGGCTCTAGCACAAATGTACCTAGGAGTGAAAACTCTGACAAGGTGTTTCGAGCTTCACTCAGGGTAACTTGGTACATGACAACGGGTCTTGTTGAACCCTTGTTTCAACACTCCCGGAGGATGTTTTGGTAATAATTAGAAATAAATATATTTAATTAGAAATAATTAGAAATAGTTATATTTAATTATAAATAATTATATAATTATAAAATAATTAATAAATAATTAGATTTAATTAGAATTAATTAAAATAATTATCAGATAATTAGAAAATAATTAGATTTAATTGATTAGAAATAATTAGAAGAATTAAAATAATTAGAAAACAATTAAAATAATTAGTAAATAATTAAAATAATTAGGAAACAATTAAAATAATTAGGAAATGATTAAAAATAATTAGGAAACAATTAAAAAAATTAGGAAACAATTAAAAATAATTATGAAACACTTAAAAATAATTAGGAAACAATTAAAAATAATTAGGAAACAAATAAAAATAATTAAAAAATAATTAAAAATAATTAGGAAACAATTAAAAATAATTAGGAAACAATTAAAAATAATTAGGAAACAATTAACAATAATTAGTAAATAATTAAAAATAATTAGGAAACAATTAAAAATAATTAGGAAACAATTAAAAATAATTAGGAAACAATTAAAAATAATTAGGAAACAATTAAAAACAATTACGAAATAATTAAAAACAATTAGGAAACAATTAAAAACAATTAAAAAACAAATAAAAACAATTAGGAAACAATTAAAAACAATTAGGAAACAATTAAAAACAATTAAGAAATAATTAAAAACAATTAGGAAACAATTAAAAACAATTAGGAAACAACTAAAATCAATTAGGAAACAAATAAAAACAGTTAGGAAACAAATAAAAACAATTAGGAAACTTAGGAAACAAATAAAAACAATTAGCAAACAAATAAAAACAATTAAGAAACAAATAAAAATAATTAGAAAAATTGGCAAGCGTGATTGGCCGCTCATCTACCTCAATTTTCTTTTCATTTGTGTGTTGAGGCTTGACAGGAAACTTCTGCCTCCACATGTAATATTTGCTTTTACTGTCAAAATTATCAACCTCCTCGCCAGTATAGAGGTGAGGAGGTTTATAATTTTGATAGTAAAAGAAAATATTACATGTGGAGGTAGATATTTCCTGTCAACCTCAACACACAAATGAAAAGAAAATTGAGGTAGATGAGCGGTCAATCACGTTTGTTTTTCTATTCAATGATTGATTAACCACCCGACCTATATGCATATCTTCACATTACTAATTAGTAACATAATTAGTAATATAATTAGTAACATAAATAGAAACATAATATAAAATATTATATTCCTCTAATATTAATAATTAAATAATACTAATAATATAATTATTTTATTATTATATGTTTAATATTTATAAAAAAATATTAATATTATTAAAATTATAAAAAAATTATAAAATATTACCATTATCAGTATTTTCAAAAAGTTTTTCTCTATTCTTAACATTTTCAAATCTTAAAGGGTCGCCGATTTTCAGGTCATGCCCAATAAAAAGTTTGTGTCAATCGTGTTCAATGTAAACTCTATAATTTTTCTTGCTTGGTTGATCACCTCGCAAGTAGCGTTGCAATAGGACAACCCAAGTCATGACTTTCTCATCTATAAGAATGATATCACATGGCTTTTTACATAGACCATTCTTTCTTGAAAAATTAAGGAAATGATACTGAAGTTCTCTTAATTTTTTTTGGAAGAATAATCTATGTAAAGGGTCATGCAAAATGATTCTTAAAGACGAGAATGACATTACTTCTGTTGTCCTATTTCAACACTACTTGCGAGGTGATCAACCATGTAAGGACAATTATAGAGTTTACATTGGACATGGATGATGCAAACTTTTTATTGGGCATGACCTGAAAATTGACGACCCTTTAAGATTTGAACCTGTTAAGAATAGAGAAAATTTTGTTGGAAATATTGAGATTTGTAATAGTTAGTAATAATTAATCAAAAATCAAATAAATTTGAGTACATGGTTATAAATTTGCACAATTTCCAGCGGATTGGCGGCTACCTTTTGTTCAACGTCTCATATCTTTGCTACTTTCTCCCACTGAAATCAGTATGAAAAATGTGCTCTAACGTATGTGAGAGCAAGTTTTTCATACTGATTTCAGTCTGGAGAAAGTTAAAAAGAAATGATTCGTCAGACAAAAGAGGCTCTTTTCCCTGACGACTCGTCTCCTTGCAAGGAGATGAGTCGTCAGGCAAAAGATTTTCTGCCAATCCTCTGTAAACAAATAAGAATAATTAGTAATATAATCTCCACAATGATGATTACAAAATTTTATTTCATTATTCAAGCATATTTCATTTTTCCAAGTATTTCTAAGTATTTCTAAATTAATAATAATTAGTGGGTATGATTACAAACTAACGGTGTCGCCTATAATTATTGGTAATTACTAAGAAATAACTGTAATTATGTATCTTCTCTTTTTAGGATATTGTTTTTCTTATATCAAATTATTTAACAATAGTAATGGTTTTAAATTTTGTAGAAACATATATATGAATATGGAACAAGGAAATCGACATCAATCATTATTAGACGATCGCGCTTGGATAAATCAGCGCAGAAATCCAAATGGTTCTAGTTTAAATCCTATATATGTTGATGGTGTTGAAGCTTTCTTATTATTTTCATCATCAAACCCTGAATTTGTTTCATAAGGGACAATTAAGTTTCCTTGTAAAAAATATACTCTGAGAACATTTGAGACATTTGAAATCGTTGGGAAACATCTCTTGTGTTATGGTTTTCAATCAGATTATATTTTTTGGTATCAACATAGTGAATGTAGTTCCAGAGAAGATAATAATAATTTGATTCTGGATCCATCACGGTTTCAGAATTTAGTACATGATTTTGCAGGGTCGTCCCTTAAACAAACTGAAATAGAGGATGATGTTGATTTACCTCCCGAGTTGGCACCATCTGAATTTGTTGAATTGTTCATGTCTACTGAGGATGCATTATATCCTGGTTGTAAGATAAGAAAATTAGAAGCAGTTGAAAAATTTATGGCTATTAAATCAGATAATGGAATGTCAAATAACTTTTTTGATCAGATATTTTCTTTAGATAAAGCACTGTTACCTGAAGGAAATGTGACGCCTACTAATTATTATGAGAGCAAGAGACTGGTTCGTAATCTGGGCCTTAGTTATCAGAATATCCATTCATGTTCAAACGATTGCATCCTATATTCTGGTGAAAATGAATCATTTGATAGTTGTCTCACATCTGGACAATCGAGGTATAAAGAAGCTCAATCAGGGAAGTCTGAATTGATTCCTGTAAAACAGTTGAGATATTTCCTACTTAAACCCAGGTTTCATCATTTATTTATGTCTCTGAACATAGCGACAATGATTTCATGTCACAAAACCAATATTTCAAATGGTAAAAGCTTGATTCATCCATCTGATGGTGATTCATGGAAATATTTTGATCAAGTGCATCCATCTTTTGCTTTAGAATCCCAGAACGTGCGATTTGGTCCTTCTACTGATGGTTTTTGTCCATTTGGATCTTTTGGTAGTCAGTATTACTATTGTCCTGTCTTTATAACTCCGTACAATTTACCTCCATGGATGTTGATGAAAGAGACTTATATATTTTTGACATTATTAATACCAGGACTTCCGAAAAATAATATTGATGTTTATTTGAAACCATTGATTGATGAGTTAAATTTATTGTGGAGTCATGGTGTTGTTACATATGATGCTGTTAAGAAACAGAATTTTGTAATGAAAGCTACTTTGATGTGGACAATTAGTGACTTCCCGACATATGGCATGTTATCTGGCTGGAGTACACATGGTCCAAAATCATGTCCTTATTGTATGGGATACAACAAAGCATTTATGCTCATGAATGAAAAAAAAACCATTCTATTTTGACTGTCATCGCATATTTCTTCCAATCAATCATACTTTTCGAAGGAATAAATCTCATTTCAGAAAAGGAAGAATTGAAAGAGATGAAAATCCAAAAATGATCTCAGGTACAGTGTTACAATAAGTTTTATTTTCATTACCTTCCATCGCTTTTGGACTGACAATAAACCAACAGAAAATTCATGTCTTTGGGAAAGAACATAATTGGACAAAATGGGGCATTTTTTGGAATCTGCAATATTGGTTTGATTTGTTGGTCTGACACATGTTGGATTTCATGCATACTGAGAAGAACTGTTTTGATAATTTATTTCATACAGTTTTGGATACACTAGGTAAAACCAAAGATAATGTAAAGGCATGATTAGATCTTGCCCAAATTTACAGGCAACCAGAACGTGAATTGTTTGAAAATGTCAGATCACAGAGATTAATGAATCCAAAAGCGTCTTATACACTGACCAAAGAGAGTCTCTTATTATTTTGTCAGTGGATTTCAGATTTGAGACTTCCTGATGGCTATGATTCCAACTTGGGAAGATGTGTTAAAAATGGTCATATTACCGGATTAAAAAGTCATGACTGTCATGTTATAATGGAAATACTTATGCCTATTGGATTAATAGGTTTGTTGAATTCTAATATTTGGGATTTGATAACAGATATATCATATTTTTTCTGAGAAATGTGTGCGGCGACAACAGACTACGATACACTAAGAAAACTGGAAGAAGTTGTTGTTGTAATTATATGCAAGCTGGAAAAAATATTTTTGCAGCATTCTTTGACTCAATGGAACATTTGATATTACATTTTCCACATGAAGCAAAATATGGAGGTCTGGTTCAGTTTCGATAGATGTACCCATTTGAGAGATGCATGCAGAAATTGAAGAAAAAAGTACGTAACAAAGCATCAGTTGAAGGCTCAATTACTGAAGCTTATTTTCAAGAGGAAATTGCTTTATTCTGCTCTCATTATTTTGAATTTGAATATCCCTCAAAATTTAACCGCATGGGCCAGAATGAGGGGAATGTTGATGATAATATGAACAATCAATTATCAGTTGTCAATCAGCCCGAACTTGGCTTTGGTGGAGTTCATGATAGATGGATTTCAGATGATGAACATCATAGAGCTCATACATATGTTCTACTCAACTGTGAAGAAATGTCACCAATTGTACAGTGAGTTCTACTATCCCTTATTCTATAGATTTCGTTATAGTAAATTAATCATATTTTATTTGTAGGTTATATGATGATCATATCAAGAAACAATTTCCACAAATTACAACAGCAGGCTTAAAAGAACGTCAGCAAAAAAAATTGCCTATTGGTTTCAAAATCTGGTAACGTACATTCTTTTTTGGTTTTACAAATAAAATCAATTTATTACCTGTAATAGTGATAAATGTTTTACAAATTTTCAGGTATCTGTACATGCTGATAATATTGATAGTCGATTGCGTATATTGAGTAGCCCACCATCCAAAATGGTTAAATCTTACAATGCATATGTGGTGAATGGTTATCGCTTTCATACACGTGCATATGGGGAATCAAAGAAAACAATGAATAGTGGTGTTTTTTTGAAGGGATCACATCATAGAGATATTGAAGATGACTTTTACGGCATGCTTGAAGAAATTATTGAACTGTGTTATTTGGGACAGAATTATGTAACAATGTTTAAATGTCAATGGCTAGATACTGAGAGAGGCTTGCGTATTCCTCAGACTCATGGAATTTTTGATATTAAACATAAAATTCTTCTTGCAATAAATGAACCATTTTTATTGGCTCATCAGGCACATCAAATTTATTATGCAAAATATTGTTCTACTGCAAAAGAGTTGGATGATTGGTGGAGTATAATAAAAGTTAAATCTCGAGAAAATCAGTTTACTCAAACTGAATGTGGTTCCACTGAAGTGCAAGAAAATGAAATTTTTCAGTACACTCCTCAAAACACATCTTTTTCACAAAGAGACATGAATATCGAGGATGATACCCCACATTTAAGGGTTGATGGTGACGATGTTGTCAATGATGTTACAACTGAATTTGAAATGACAAGAGATGATGAAAGTGAAACTAATATAGAAATTGATGATGTTGATGAGGAAGATTAAGACATTGAAATTGAAAACTATGAAGATGGTGATGAAGATGATCATTGACACAGTAAAATGCTGGTTAGAATCATAAAAAATATATATCTATACATAATAGTTATTTTCAACTATTTGCTAATAACAATCATTTCATGTTTCAGATGGACTCAGAAACGTATCATCGGTTGTTGGAGGCTGATCTACCTATGGATGATGTGGTTCTTGAGTCATCTAACCCTCAGGCTATTGGCACTACAGGGAGCATTTGGAGGGGTTGTGGTCTTTCCAGACTGATGATTCAAGATCCTATCCCGGAGCGACGTCCACCTCTTGGATTCGATGAGCACATGCGGTGGTATGGTAACCTGTGTATTTTAGATATCTTTCATTATAATTTATTTATATTCTAATAGTTTGATTATTTGTTCTTTTTCCACAGTTTTACGCATATAGCTATTGGACAGGGGAGCGCTATCTTACGCAATTATTTTTCTCAGCCCTGGCTCACATGGGATCAGATTCCTACTGATGTGCAGGCCACCATGTTCGATCATTGGCTGGTACGTAATTAAATATTATTTATTTTGAAATTTAATTCATTAATAACTTTATATTAGGGTTTATGGTATCCCATAGACGAGAGCATGCGTGCCACTATCCACGCGGCATGGGTGGTGTCTATGCGTGACTGTTTCCGTCAGTTTTTGCATAATTTGAGAAAGGAGGTTGTGAGGAAAGCCGGAGTGACAGAATTTGATGAGTCCTGTAGAGCCCACAAACTAGAGTACATTTCATCTCACTTTAGGGATGTATTATGTACACACTGGTTGGGTGGTGGGTTTCAGAGGAGATCTGCATTGGGTCAACAGAATCGGGGGAGACAAGAGGTTACGCATCGAGCCGGTAGTCGTACATTCAGTGCGCATAGAGAGTATCTGGTGAGTACTTTTTTTTAATATTTTATACAAATTTAAATATAAAAAGTTTATTTTATATTCATATAGGAAGCCAAACAGCCCGGTATTACAACGTACGGCGTTTATCGTATTTCATAACTTGAATATGTGGATACAACATTTAATATTGACAATCATGAGGCATATCATAATAAAAATAACGTATTTCATAACTTGAATATGTGGATACAACATTTAATATTGACAATCATTTCTATTTTACCAAGGTCCATCCCCAAGGTGTCATTAAAAATTACCAAGGTTATTCACCAAGGTGTCGTTAAAAAAATGGTCATCTCTAGAGATTAAGTCTTCACCCAATGCATTGGAGTGCTATCAGGGCGCACCCTTAAATTTTTCTTTATTATCATGTGAGCCACATATATCATCATTAATCATTTCATAAACAACCCATATAGCATAAAACAAATGGGTTTCATTTCATAATCATAATGTTTTAAAACCCGCTTTAAAGACATGATCTTTATGTCACTTTTAACCCACGGAAATGGAAATCGGTTCTCATGTATGTAAATCACAGAATTTAAAATAGAATATCTTGGTATATATGTGAATACTCCTTTAGAAGATAGATCTTTGAGTATTCCCTTAATAAAATAAATGAATTTGAGAGTAAGAGAGAGTCATTCTGAGACGGAAATTCTGCAGCATAACGGCTATGTTACGTGGTTTTAGAAAACATTGAAAAGAGAGGGGAAATGGGTCACCCACTCATAAATGATCCATAAAACAGTAGGGTAACAGAATATAAAGGATTTAAGAATATGGTAATGAAATTTGAAAGATATACCATATGAAATTAAGAACATGAAAGGAAGACAAAAATAAGATTTCTCTTATGAAAATTCGGCAGCCTAACGATGTCACTTAAACATCAAAAAAAGAATTAACGAGATCAAATAGGGCCTCTCATAATATGAACATAAAATATCAGTATGATATATATAGAGATCATACCCCAACATAATAAAAAGTAACTTGAAATACTTGACATGAAAGTAGAACATTGAAAAATGAGAAAGGTGAACGAATCCCTTAAACATTCAGCAGCCTAACGGCGTCACATAAACTTCAACAAAAATGAATTAACGAGATAAAATAGGTTCTCTCATCATATTAACATAAAGATCAGTATGATATATATAGAGATCACACCCCAACATAATAAAAAGGAACTTGAAAGACTTGACATGAAATTAGAACTTTAAAAAAATGAGAAAGGTGAACGAATCCCTTAAAAATTCGGCAGCCTAACGGCGCCTCTTAAACTTTCTTAAAATGAATTGATGAGAGAAAGAGGGGGTCTCTCATCATATGAACATGAAAATTTAAGTAAGAGAAATATAAAAAACATCCTCCAACATAAGATCATGGAGCATAAAAGAAATGACATAAAAGAGATTACTTGAAAAGAAAGAGAGAGGTAGGATCCCTAACTTAAACGTAACTCTTAAAACTTGAAGGTTGGGACCTTGAGGGCTTGAGGGAACCTTGGGAGGACTCCTTGGGAGGTAATGAGACCACACCTTCGTTGGGGGAGAGTTGGGAGTAAAAACTAAAGGAGGAAAGGGTGGGTATTTATAGGGAAGGTGAGGTGATACTTTAATAATTTCAAGGGACACCTCACAAGTGGTTTTCTCAAAACCATGGGCTCTCCCATGGTATTTCCCATGGAGTTAGGCCACATGGGGCCCCCAATACAATAATTCATCACCATCGGTCGTCCAACCCTTAAAATATCTCATGACATCATCATGACACAATTATGATCTCATTAAACATACTGAAACCCTAAAACTGCATTTTTTACTATTCACTGAAAATTCATCTTTCTCAGAAAAATCCCAAAATTTCACCTTAACCAAATATCGATGATCTGATTAAAAATATGAATTCCATTTTGTTAAAGTAATTTTCTAAATAATTTTAATTTAAATTTTAAATAAATACACTATTCAGTGAAAATTCATTTTTTTTCTAAAAAATCCCCAAAAATTACCATAACATAATATTGATGCTCTGGGTTCAAAAATAAAGTCCATTTTATGAAAATAATTTTCTAAATATTTTTAATTTAATTTTTAATTCAAAAACACTATTCACCCGAAAAACTTATACTTGACTAATAATGTATGAAGCAGTTATTTACCTATTTTATTGGATCACATTACTTAATCAAGGTGCCTAGATTATATTAATACTTTCTTTAAGTGAGATTACTAATCCATTTAGTCACATTACTAATCCTAAGCAAAAAATCACTATTCATATTTTACTATTCATCAAAAATTAAGTTTATCTTATTAGACTCTAAATTTCGTACTGAACATAATTGTAGAAGACCATTTTTTGAAAATCATTACACATTTTTAATTATTTAATGTTTACATAAACATTTTTAAAATATCCTTTTTCTAAAATTCATCAAAAATATGCATACTATATTTATCCGGACATTTGAAAATTCACAAACTTCACCATAAGTAGAAAACACAATTTTATTTATAACAAAGGATTACACAAGGCAGTTATGGTCTCATTACATAGCCCCTTATAACCCCATCATAGGACCTAAGAGTAAGGTGTGCTAAGGTGAGAGAATCCGAGGGTGGCTCGACCAACATTGCACAAGTAGTTATTTCTATCAATTTGAACTTCTCGCGAAGGCAATTCCATTCTAGCTTCACACGATGAAGTTCGGCTTGGGTTTGGTCTAGAGCAAAGCCCAGTGGTGCTACCTCCTTCCCATGTTCTGTTATATGGGCTTCGATCAGTCCAAGACTACTAGGTGAGGCCATCAAATCTTCTTTCTATATTAATTAACCAATACCACTTGTATTTAGAGACAAATCTCAACATTTAGTTTCCAACAGTCATATTGACCAATGGTCATATAACAGTCGAAACCCAACAGTATCATTTTAATTATACTCATGTTATCAAATGAAATAGTTTTATTCAGTATAAAAAAATAAAATAACACACAAAATTAGGAAACAATATTTATTCAGAATTTTGGGTCGTTACAATCTTCCCCCCTTAAGAAATTGCGTCCTCGCAATTTTTAAAAAAATTGGGATTGGAAATTTCATTGAAAGTCCCACATTGGAAAAAGTCTCAGTAACACTATTACTTTAAAAGAAAGAAAGGTAAGTACAATGGTCACCCGAGTTAACCCATACTATGATTCTGTGTAGAAAAACATGGATATGGAAGAAAAAAACAAAGGGTCAAGTTCTGAGGGAGAGTGATAGAAAACATGATTTGGAAAAAGTTAACAACAAGAAAATCACAAACATATGATGGTTTAAATGGTCTTTGATTTCCCAATAGGAAACGTTAACAGAAAACTTTTTTGTTTTACGTTGCTTTTCATAGTTTTGAGGAATTCATTTACCACATAGAATAAAAACACAAGGAAATATATTTACCTTCAAGTAGAGTTTCATCCCTTAATAAGTTTCTACCAAAAAAAATCTTTTCTCCAAATGATGAGCATTAAAAAAAAACTTGGTCTCATCAAAACACAAGAATCATCTTCTAGAGAATCACATAATCCACCAAAGATTAACTATCTATTTCTTCTATCTTTAAACATTATCCCAAAAATAGAAGGGGTAAGATAAAACAACTCTTCCAAAAGAAAGAACCCCAGAGGAAGGGAAACTACTTTAAATCTTCAAAGTTTCACGGTACTACCCAAAGTTCATCATAGACCATTCCATAAATAACTGCCCATAAAATTCCTCAAAACAAACTAAACTAAGATTGAAACCCAAATACAAGAAGGATTTGATAACATAGTCTTCCAAAATAAACTTCATCATTCATCTCCAAACAACATCAACCACTCTTAACATCTTATAACAAAAGTAGCTAACCTAAACATATTTTCCCCAAGATAGGTTAATCATTTCCATAAGTAACCTATATTACCATAAGTTCACCTTAAATTCTTCGATTCTTCAAAATATAAGTCAAACTTTATTCATCAAGAAAATACCGTAGTAATTTATTTACCTCGATCATATAGGGTTCCCAAAATAGTGAACATCTTCCAAAATAATAATCAACTTTTAATTTCCTAATCACCTTTTTTTAAGAAGAACAGCTTCACTACATCAACATGTGGTACATAACAATAGATTTTTTCCTTAATGATATAAAATCATCTTAGGTAGTGACTCGATGATCTTAGAAAACATAAAAGATATGCTCGTAGAGCACGAACTAAAATAAAACATGACATAGACAATTATTGCGAAGAAGTTACATGTACTTCAGTCATCATGATCCATCTCAGCATAGGACTTGCATTGATCCCTTGTCCTTGAAGATTGTTGATGCTCATCATGCTTCCCATCCATTCCAAGAGATCATTGCCTTGGATAATGTCTAACTTCTTCACATTTATGACATAGAAATGTATAAGGTAAATTAGATCGAACCTTATCTCTATTCATCGCATTATCCATTTTTTTAAAGAAATTGGCTACTTTATGCCCTATCTTCACACACTTAAAACATCTCCCGGTTCCTTTGTGACATTCTCCTTAGTGCCTCTTCCCATACATTTTTCAAAAAAGAAATTGGGTCTTATTTCCCTTATCAACTTTATCAGATGAACATCCTTGAGACTTTGTCTTCTTCTTCCTTGATGAATTTAGGCATTCAACTAGGTACCAATTATTATTTGTGATTTTTGATAGCTAGTTTGGCATAATCAAAATATGTTCAACTTGATCTCTCGTAATCTTTGTCACATTAATAGGGAAACCGTCACATTTCCTATCACATTGGTTGTTGGGACATGTTCTTCCATTTCCCGCTATTAACTAAGAAAAGAAAGTATAATTAGGGGCTTAAATACTTTGCCAATAATCATTAAAAGGAAACATTAATCATAGAAGGATAAACTTGTAGAAGGGAAGTATACCCTAACTTGTGATCCCCTAGGTTCCAATCTAGGTTATCCATGATCATACATTCTTATATGAATCTTTATTTTATTTTATCTTTGTTCCTTTAATAACGGTTCATACTAAGCTTATGAATTTACCAAACCATATCCCTCGGGAGTGTCGTAACCAAGAGTGCAGCAAGGCCCATTGTCATGTACCAGTTCCCATTCAAGTCTAGCTCAAAGCGGTATTTTCAGGTTTTACCCATATGTACATCTGTGTCATAGCCACCTCTACCTGCTCGTATCTAGACATGGATGTATTTGCTAGGAAAACCCTTACTCAATACTCACCAAAATACCAAGAAGATTTCCTATATTTATACTTTTCCATATGGTTCTTCCTAAATTTTTCATATCCTAATTTCTACAAATAACTAAACCATCCTTTGATACCAACTATAGCATCCCGCCTTTTTATAACATAACTTTTCATTAAATTTGACAAAACTGAGGATCTTTAAGGTTTAGTGTCTTGGAAACCAGGAACTTAAAACATGAAAACATAAAACATTCGTCTTAAACACTTGAAAGGATTCTCCTTATGTTCATCCAAGGTTCATTACTGCATCTCATAATCTGGGGACAAACATCAAAAGAAAGGGTGAGCAGAAGGATCAGTAAGGGAAACAAGGGGAAACATTTAACATTTGAACTTGAGAAACATCAATAATGTCATGAAAAAAACATTAAGGCGTGAGAAATAAATAATGAGGCATATCATAATAAAAATAATGTATTTCATAACTTTAAGATGTGGCTGCAACATTTAATATTGAAAATCATTTCCGTTTCACCAAGTTCCATCCCCAAGGTGTCATTAAAAATTACCAAGGTTATTCACTAAGGCGTCGTTAAAAAATGGTCATCTCTAGAGATTAAGTCTTTACCCAATTCATTGGAGCGCTATCAGGGCGCACCCTTAAATTTGTCTTTATTATCATGTCATCCAACTATATCATCATCAATCATTTCATAAACAACCCATATAGCATAAAATAAATGGGTTTCATTTCATAATCATAACTTTTTAAAACCCGCTTTAAAGACATGATCTTTATGTCACTTTAAACACACGGAAAGGGAAAGTGGGTCTCATGTATGTAAATCCCAGAATTTAAAATAGAACATCTTGGTATATATGTGAATACCCCTTTAGAAGAAATAGCTTTGAGTATTCACTTAATAAAATAAATGAATTTGAGAATAAGAGAGAGAAATTTTGAGATGGAAATTCTATAGCATAACAGCTATTTTACGAGGTTTTAGAAAACATTGAAAAGAGAGGGGACATGGGTCACCCACTCATAAATGATCCATAAAACAGTATAGGAACAGAATATAAAGGATTTAAGAACATGGTAATGAAATTTGAAAGATATACCATATGAAATGAAGAACATGAAAGGAAGACAAAAATAAGATTTCTCTTATGAAAATTTGGCAGCCTAACGACGTCACTTAAACATGAAAAAAAAGAATTAACGAGATAAAATAGGGTATCTCATCATATTAACATAAAAGATCAGTATTGTAGATATAGAGATCATACCCCAACATAATAAAAATTAACTTTAAAGACTTGACATGAAAGTGGGACTTTGAAAAATGAGAAAGGTGAACGAATCCCTTAAAAATTTGACAGCCTAACGGCGTCACCTAAACTTTAACAAAAATGAATTGACGAGATCAAATAGGGTCTCTCATAATATAAACATAAAGATCAGTATTATAGACATAGATATAATATCCCAACATAATAAAAAGGAACTTGAAATTCTTGACATGAAAGTAGAACTTTGAAAAAATGAGAACAGTGAACGAATCCCTTAAAAATTCTGCAGCCTAACGGCGCCACTTAAACTTTCTTAAAATGAATTGATGAGAAAAAGAGGGGGTCTCTAATCATAGGAACATGAAAAGGGAAGTAAGAGGAATATAAAACAACATCCTCCAACATAATATCATGGAGCATTAAAGAAATCAAATAAAAGAGATTACTTGAAAAGAAAGAGAGAGGTAGGATCCCTTACCTTAAATGTAACTCTTAAAACTCGAAGGTTAGGACCTTAAGGGATTGGGGGAACCTTGGAAGGACTCCTTTGGAGGTATTGAGACCAGATATTCGTTGGGTGAGAGTTGGGAGTGAAAACTAAAGGAGGAAAGGGTGGGTATTTATAGGGAAGGTGAGGTGATACTTTAATAATTTCAAGGGACACCTCACAAGTGGTTTTCTCAAAACCATGGGCTCTCCCATGGTATTTCCCAGGGAGTTAGGACACATGGGGCCCCCAATAAAATAATTCATCACCATTGGTCGGAAAACCCTTAAAATATCTCATGAAATCATCATGACACAGTTATGATGTCATTAAACATACTGAAACCCTAAAACTGCATTTTTTACTATTCACTGAAAATTCATCTTTCTCAGAAAAATCCCAAAATTTCACCTTAACCAAATATCGATACTCTGATTACAAATATGAACTCTATTTTATAAAAATAATTTTCTAAATATTTTTAATTTAATTTTTAAATAAATACACTATTCACCAAAAATTCATTTTTTTCAGAAAAATCCCCAAAAATTACCATAATATAATATCGATGCTCTGAGTTCAAAAGTAAAGTCCATTTTATAAAACTAATTTTCTAAATATATTTAATTTAATTTTGAATTAAAAAACACTATTCACCCAAAAAAAACTTATACTTGAATAATAATTTATGAAACAGTTACTTACCTATTTTATTGAATCACATTACTTAATCAAGGTGCCTAGATTATATAAATACTTTCTTTAAGTGAGATTACTAATCCATTTTGTCACATTACTATTCCTAATCATAAAATCACTATTCATAATTTACTATTCATCAAAAATTAAGTTGATCTTATTAGACTCTAAATTTTGTACTGAACATAATTGTAGAAGACCATTTTTTAAAAATAATTACACATTTTTAATTATTTAAGGTTTACATAAACATTTTTAAAATATCCTTTTTCAAAAATTCATCAAAAATATGCATACTATATTTATCCGGACATTTGAAAATTCACAAACTTCACCATAAGAAGAGAACACAATTTTATTTATGATAAAGGATTACACAGGGCAGTTATGGTCTCGTTACATAGCCCCTTATAATTCCAGCATAGGACCTAAGAGTAAGGTGTGCTAAGGTGAGAGAATCTAAGGGTGGCTTGGCCAACATTGCACGAGTAGTTATTTCTATCAGTTTTAACTTCTCGCGAAAGCGATTTCGTTCTAGCTTCACACTATGAAGTTCGGCTTGGGTTTGGTCCAGAGCAAACTCCAGTGGTGCTAACTCCTTCCCAAGTTCTGTTAGATGGTCTTCGATCGGTCCAAGACTACTGGGTGAAGCCATCAAATCTTTTTTCTATATTAATTAACTAAGATCACTTGTATTTAGAGACAAATCTCAACATTTAGTTTCCAACGGTCATATTGACCAGTGGTCATATAACAGTCGAAACCCAACAGTCTCATTTTAATTATACTCATGTTATCAAATGAAACAGTTTTATTGAGTATAAAAAAATAAAATAACACACAAAATTAGGAAATAAGATTTATTCAGAATTTTGGGTCGTTACATGCGATGTCAGCGTCCGGCTTGAGAGGAGCTCGTGGAGAGACATCATATTCTGCCACACAGTATCAGGAGCGGCTGCGTGCTCAGAGTCAGCTTATAGAGGATTTGCGTGAGGGGCAGAAGCAAATGTGTCAGCAGCACGATGAGGAGATGCGTCGATGGCAGGAGCAGATGCGTCAGCAGTAGGATGAAAAGAGGCGTTGATATGAGGAGCAACATCAGGAGCAGATGGAGTATATGCATCGTCTGACTCATAGTTTAGGGATGGAGTTTCCTCCACCACCTCCTGCAGGTCCTCCAGATTATCCACCCCCAGTGATTTTTTACATGTAATAAACATTTGAGTTCGTAGTTTATTGTCATATTAACTATTTAGAATTCCTCTTTCATATTGGTACGAATATTGCATGATTTAATTTTTTTTATTTTTTTTAATATTTTATTACATATTAGTATTATTTTTAATGTCTGTTTATTTTAGTAATATTACTTTTAATATTTTATATTTATTGTTAATATTGAAAAGTTTATAATTTTATAATTTTATTAATATTAATATTATTAATATTATTTTTTCATAAATATGTATGTTTATTTAAATAATAATATTATTATATTTTTTTTTATATTATTAATATTAGTATTATTATATAATATTATATTATTTATATTCACATTATTATTATTTTTTTGATATTAATATTTCATAATTATGTTATATATATTTTTTATTGTTAATATTATAATAATATAATTTCTTTATATTATTAATACTAATATTATTATTATATACATAATTTAATAATAATAATATTATATTAATTTTTTATATTATTAATATTGGTATTATTATATAATATTATATTATTTATATTCATATTATTATTATTTAATATTAATATTTCATAATTATATTTTATATATTTTTTTATTTATATTATAATAATAGAATTTTTTTTATATTATTATTATTATTATTATTTTTATAAAATATTATACGATTTGTATTAATTATTTTATTATTTTATTCTTTTTAGTATTTGCGATGGGGTGTCCCGTCGTAAAAAAAATTTTACTGTCTCATTTGCGACGAGAATAATACCTGTCGTAAAAACTATTTCTGCGAAAGGCCGTCACAAATACCTACGTCGCAAATATTTTTAAAATTTCTCATTTGCGACGGATTAGAAACCTTTCGCAACTAATATATCTGCGACAACCCATCACAAATACCTTTTTTATATATAAACGAAAACCAATTTGCGACGGGGGAAAAATACCATCACAAATACTATTTTTGTGACAGGACCGCCGCAAAAACACCTATTTGCGACGCTGTTTTCGGCAACGGGAGATTTGCGATGGAGCCCCGTCGTAAAATGTCTTTTGTGACGGGATCCCATCATAAATCGCCCGTTGCAAATATTTTGTTTTCCTGTAGTGTGGGGTTGTGATTGGTTGACTAAATTAGTGATGGTTTTTGATGTGTGGTGGTTGGACCGTTGGTGTGTATTATGAAACGAGGCTACAAATTTTTTACCATTGTTAGAATGAAGAAATGTGAAGGTTTTTATGGGATGATGGAATGAATGGTTGATGTGGGATTCTTTTTTAGTTTCATAATAGCGGTGGAATATAACTGGTAATGATGAACTTTAAAATCTGTATAACTAGAATAGAATTAAATCATGGCTGTAAATGCAATAATTTTTGGGATTATGAATTCATGTAAAGAGATTGAGTTAGTTTACCTAAAGGACAAACTCCATAGTACCCTTTTTCCATAATAGAGAAGTGAAAATATTCTTTAGAAAACTTGTAGTGAGGTTGTCAGAATATTTGAATTTCTAATGGATGCATCATGGCGGTCCATCAAATAGAATTTTAGCAGTTATTATGATCATTGTAATGAGGTTTTTACATTTGAATCACTCATAGTATGGAGTTTATAGGAAAAGAGTGAGGTGTATGATCAATTTTTTTCTACCAGTGATTGTTGGTTAGCTCGAGGAATGTTATAGGGGATTGTTAGTTACATAGTGCAACAGATTGATCCCCATGGTTATAGTATGTAGGTGAAACTGGTTGACTGGGTGGGGCCCTATATAAAAGGGGGGACCATATATTGTGGTATCATGTGATTAATTATATTAGTTATCTATGTAGTTTTGAATTCAACATGATTGTATAATTGTACTTCTGATGAAATAAAAGTGTGTAATGCTTCTCCTGTTGATGTAGGGTAAAAGTATAAACTAAATTAAAACTCTTGTTCTCATTAATTTCTTTTATTTACTTTCATGTTTTTCATGTTAATTTTTGTGTTAGTTTATATTTTATATGATTGAGTGAGAGATGAACTCGGTGTGTTGATTTTGGTGAACATATTCTTCTATGTTTTGGTACATTAAATTTCAGATAGTTCCATTTGATAACCTATTTCTACCATTATGATCTTCCAGTGGAAGAACTTCTGGTGTTTTAAGTGTTTTTGGGAATCATTACAATTGGAATCAGAGAACAAGGTTATCTTAGCGGTTCTTAGAGACTCAGTAGTTTTCTTAGTAATGTATCGAGTAACATTCTTAATTTCTCAAAAATTTATTAATTCGGTGGGATTCAATGAATTAAAAAGTGATGGCATCAGAAGATATAATGTCTTGGGTAAAAAAATGATGATATGGATTTCAATTTCTACATGATGAAGATAGATGATTATCTCATCCAAATATATATGGAAGTTCCATTGAAATGTGTTAAACCAGAGACAATGAGGAATGTAGAATGGTAAATGATGAATAGAATGGCATTGGGTTTAGTGAGGATGTCATTATCCCATAATGTTTCTTTGAACATCTGGGAGAAAAATACTGTAGTGGAGTTAATGTTAGCCTTGGTAGATATGTGTGGCATACTTACAACACTCAATAATGTATTCTTGATGCAATGAATTTTCAATATGAGGATATTATAAGGAAGACATATAATGGATCATGTGAATGTTTTTAACTTGATTTGAAGTCATATTGAATCTATGAAGGTAACAGTCATAGATGATGTTTGGTCCATACTATTGTTTTCATCGCTGCTAGAATCTTGGGATGTAAAGTTTGTGGATGTGAGTAAATCCAATGGTAAAAAGAAACTTGATATTCAATGATATCTAAAATTTGATTATAAATGAATAGCTCCATAGGATATAGATTCAAGAACCATTTGAAAATGAATTTAGTAAATATGGAATAGGGAGCTTTTTTCATTGAAGAAGTCGATGACAATCATAAGATAAGCCATGGGAAAGGATTAGAGGTAAATCTACTAGACCCATCCTAGCCAACTGGCACTATGGTAAAATGGGTAACCTCAAGAGATTTCTATGAAAAAATAAATAAAGAAAGTTCATCAGATAATAAACCACTTAATATTATAAGGATGGGTAATATCAGATTTTACTTGAAGAATATAATTTTCCTTATGTTAAAGATAGTTCATCATATTCCAGGATTTGAGAGGAATTTTTTTAGTTAGATAGTTGAATGAATCTGGGTATCGAACTACATTTTCAAATATAGAAAAAATCACTTGGGGTTCCTCAGTAATAGATATAGGTTTAAAGGATGCAACATTGAATCTTATCATAAGGGCAGAAGGAGCTAAATTTATCAGATCATCAAATTATGAAAGTTATTATTTGTATTCCTATTAACTTTTTCACCTTATTCAGAAAGGTATGAAAGTTTTAGGGGAAAAAGGAATGCTAAATATTGATCAATAAAACTTTAGAATTTATGAGAGTTTCATACCCAGTAAGCAAAGAAATGTTAGTTTTAATTCAAGAATAAGAACACTAAAATGTAGAAATTTGGAGCCTATACATACAGATGTCTGGGGACCTTCTCCAATAATGTCTCTTTATGGGTCATAATACTTTTTGATAGTCATTGATGAATCTAATAGAAAATTATGGGTATAATTTATAAAACATAAATCATAATATTTTGTGTTCTTTTCTTAGTGAAAAACTATGGTTAAAATAGAGACAATATGAAATTTAAAATGCTTGAGGTCAGACAATGGATGTGAGTACCCTAATTTTTTTTCAAAACATATATAGAAAAAAATGCATTGGTAATGAAAATAATATACTAGGGATGGTTGAGAAAAATTTTGTAGCTGAAAGGATGAATTGAACATTTATTGAAAGGGAATGAAGAATAAAGTTTCATTTATGAATAGCCAAGGATTTTTGGTTGGAAGTAGTGAATATAATAATATAAAAAATCAATAAAAGTCCCTAAACACCAATGGGACAAGAACTCATAGAAGTTATGTGGATAGGGAAAACACAATCTTTATTTAACCTTAAGTTATTCTGAACATGAGCATATGTACAAATGGATAAAAAAGATAGAGATAAGATTGACACAAAATATCTTACAAGTTTATTCATGGTTTATAGAGATGAAAAAACCAGATTTCAAATTTGTGATGGTGATAAAAAACAATTCATCAGAAGTCAAAATGTGATCTTTCATGATCAGGTCCTTTGGAAGGACCAGAATTTAGAGGCAAAGAAAGTTGAAGGAAATCATCAAATTTAATCCAAGTGGATCTAAATGAAGGTACGAGAAGTTCTAAAATTTTATAGAGCTTAGATGGCTCTGAGTTTACAAAAAATTCAAAAAAAAAATAGAGGAATTTTTAGAGACCTGCATATAAGGTTTGAGATTATGACCAGTAAAATATATATATATATAATTTCAAGAACTAGTGATGCTTAATATAGAGTTACAGAGGATTAAAATTCATAGGTTTCAGTTATAGAGAGGTCAAAATATATACTACATTGTGAAGGTCTACAAGAGTCAGATGAACATTAAAGAAGTATAGATATGAATGGAGTATACCACTAGTTGAAATAATGATGTGTTAAACCATTTCTAATAAGACTGTTACTCCATGGGATGCTCTTCCATCTTGGCTGGAAAATGGATCCTTCCTGGTTCGGGTTTCTCCAGATGACCACTTCATGGGGAGGTGGGTTCCTAGGTGTGGAGGGTTTGAAAAGGAGACTCATAGGGATTCCCTCTTTAAAGTATATAGGTGCATTTAAAATATTGCTTTTAATTGATAGTAGAGAAGAATAGAGCCCAAAATAAGAATCTATACTTGGCGATTCTAGCATGTGGGGGTTGGAAATGAATAAGTAGTGTAAAGACCCCGATTTTCCATGTAATTGTTTTTCAATTATATGAAATTATTATGAGTCTATGAAAATTGGCAGCGCGTGATTCCGAGGCCTGGTGTGCTCGGAATGAATTTCTGAACTTTTTTTAAGTTACTTTCAGTAAACACGTGAGCGGTGTTTACTAACTTTTGAACTGGTGATCGGATTAAAAATCAGAGGGCATCGTTGAATCCACAGAACCAAAATTCACTTAAGGGAGGCTTCACTTCGACCGCAGTAGTTCTATAGAAAAAGTTAATTTTTGGGACTTTTTAAAATAATAAAAAATAACTTTGTTATTTTGATTCCTTTCTTTTTCCTCCAATAGACAACCGGCAACGTGGGACCAGCGACGTGTCAAGCCAATAAATGGCTTGACCTTTTAATCCTAAGTAACAGCGCCCTTGGGGAATTTGGATGGTTCCTAATTAATAATCCCCCATTAATTCTACGAACTTTGCTCACCCCCCACTCTCCTATTTATATGGAGCTTTGGAAGAGGTATCAGCACTACTTCACCAAGAAATGAAGTGCTGACAAAGTGTCGAGACGTCAAACCCTTGGAAGATAGAGCTGGTTCTGACGAGCATGACGAGTGACACCGAATCCCCGAACTAAATATCGATGATCAAGCAACGTCATTGGAGGCTAGTTGTGGGGGATGGCAAACACTGATCCACTTCTTCAACCGTGGAAATTTCTCCATCGTTCTTGAGGTAGGGTTTACTTTTGGTTTTAATCTCAAGAGTTGTAGAATCCTTTTTCCTCCATCGTGTTGATTACAAGCTAATACAGATGGCGCAGACCTAACAAACCCAGACCGAACCCTCTGGTACCTTGATACCCTTGCGTTCTCCATGGAAGACCATTGGTGCAGTGTCACCTTCCAGCTAGAATGGAGGCAGCATGTCGTATCGCGCCGCAAGAGGAGTCCGCGGCACTAAGCCGCGACGGTCAGCAGAGCGGCCGACACCGGCCGGACATGGAGGAGGTGTGGCACGTCGTCGCATGCCACTGGTGAGCAAGGGGCCATGGCCAAAGCCACAGCAGATGAAGGCGAATCCTGGACCACCAGTCTACCGTGAGGAAGGAGGCGGTGCACCTGCACCCCCGGAGGAACCGGCTGCGGCTCATCAGCCGTGATGGTCAAAAGAGGTATCTAACACACCAGTAGGCCTTAAAAGTGGAGGGCGGCACGACCAGCATGTCGTCGGATGATCCGTGACTCCAATGCTGAAGCGGCGGGACCCGCAATGGGTCCCATGGTGACCTGGCAGTGCCCTTAGGTGCTGACATTCCGCCTGCTGAACAGGGTGGTCGTTCCTCTTCTTTTCCAGCTCAGGTGGACCACGTTGCGAGCCAGGTCATGCTCCATTGAGCTAGGCCGCACCTCATGCTTCCGAGCCTCCTACCCAGTGGGCCGCATGCCCAACTGGTTGCACCCCCTGCAGGTTAGGTCACCCCTTGCGGGACAGGCATTCCTCTTGCGTGTCGGGCCGCCCCCTTGTGGGCTGGGCCATCCCCCTTGCGGGCAGGGCTTCCCCCTTGTGGTTCAGGCTGGCCAATTGCATGTTGGGCCAAACCTCATCCCAACGGGCTGAGCCCACTGCGGCCTAGCCCAGATCAGGTCGGGTCGGACCGAACCCAGGCCCAACCGGACCCAAAAACACTTAAAGGGCCATAAATTGAGAACCGAGAATCCGTTTGTAGCACTGAGAGCCTTGGAGTGAGATGGTCCTTTTGGTATAATTCACTTGAGTTTTGAAGATAGTTGGGGTACGAATGGGTTGGATCGAACCTGGATCCAACCGAGCCTTCAGAACTAAAATGCTTATAACTCACAGACCAGGCGTCCAATTGACGCACTATCAATCGCGTTGGAACCCTTACAACATGGAGGTCGTTTGGGTTACTCCTTTGTGGAGATTAGTGGTGGTCAAGGTATGACCGATATCTCAAGGGGCAGATTTGACAGAAATCGAGTGCACCGAGAGCAAGGAATCCTGTGGAAAACTGTAACGTGAAGAAAGAACATCGATCTTGTGTGGGTCAGCATCTATCGATTCTGTGTGTCTCATCTTCTATCAGATCCTATGTGTTTCAGTACTAAGCAATCCTATATAGGTCATCACATATCAATCCTATGTGGGTCAGATCCTATGTGGGTCAGTAGGGGTTAGTACCTATCGATCCTATGTGGGTCAGAAATGGTGCTTCTTAACTGAATAAGATGATCTAGCTTATGACTAATCATTTTTTACTTCTGTAATTATGTTATACCTGGTGTGAGATGAGTCTTCTATCTTCGTGGTGTTACCTATGTGGTACTTCTATCTTTGTGGTGTTACATGTGTGGTACTTCTATCTTCGTGGTGTTACCTATGTGGTACTTCTACCTTCGTAGTGTTCTCTTCATGGTGTTACTTGTGTGGTACTTCTATCTTCGTGGTGTTACCTGTGTGGTACTTCTATCTTCCTGGTGTTACCTTTGTGGTACTTCAACCTTCGTGGTGTTGTATTCGTGGTGTTACCTGTGTGGTACATCTACCCTCATGGTGTTACCTTTTTGGTATTCTTCCCTCATGTATGAGATGAGTATGTATTTATAACTTAGGTATATTTATGGGAATATAACCAAGTAGAATTGATGTCTATTGCTTCATTCTTTTAGATTGAGGTCTTTCTTTGTGGTTTTTCCTTTGTGAAACTCTGGGACACCTATGGGGGTCTCAAGATCCCTACTGAGTATCGTTATAGTCACCCATGCATGGGATACACCTGAACCTTGTTGTGTCTTGTTCAGACGACAGACAGCATTGATCGAGGCTGAGAGAGCCAAGACTGGTTGGTGCTTGGAGGTGGATCATTTGGCGTGACGTTATGTAGGGACTAATGATCGTGAGTTGTACTTACCCTTCAGGTTGGATCCTTGGTGGACGAACCAGGAGCTGTTTTTCACTTTTTAGTTGTATTTTTACTTTCTAGTTGTACTTTTACTTTTTTGTTGGGCTTGTATTCTGGTCCCTTTACTTTCAGCACACTTTTACTACAGCAGTTTACTTCATGGTTGCTTCTTGTTGTGTTCTTGGACTATGTGTCTGTACAGGTTAAAAGGAAATGCCTTCCCTTTTTAGGGATATTCCTTTCCGGTGTTATTGTCTAGCCCCTGGCCTATGGAAGATAGGCTTGGGGTAGTCACGGCACGAGCCCCTAGGGATGGGTCATGAAAAAGTGGTATCGGAGGAGTCGATTCAACCAAAGAACTAGGACTGTGATCTTTTCAATGTGGAAATAATGTTAACTATTATGAGTGTGGTTTTCAATTTGGGTAATCCTGTGTTTGTGCAATGGCCGACGTATCCATACACCGAGACCCTGAATTCGTATTTCTGACTCAGTGCATGGAAACACTAATTGCGAGTGTTTTGAAAAGTTTTTCTTATGATCTCTTCAAGTTATCTCCCCAGGTATAACTTATTGACCATGGTGCACCTATTTTCCTTCAAGATGTCACCATGTAGATATCCATCCATGATTCTTGAGAGAGCATGCGATGACGTCCCACTGAGTGATGAGGCCTCGATGTAGGGCCCTCTTACGGCATTATCACCTTAGGGTGGTGTAACAGCAGCACCACTACCCTTTGGACAACTGTTTCCACCAGCCCCACTAGTAGTGTGTGCACACTAACTGACTGTGTTACATGAGTTCCAACAGAAGAGGCCTATGAGGTTCCGAGTTGAGACGGATCTACCGACGGTTGAGGACTGGCTGGAGGCTATAGCCAGAGTTTTACATGTGGTTGGGACACCAGCTGACCTTATGGTGATCTTTGAAGCCAGACTTTTTCAGGAAGTAGTAGGGAGATGGTGGAGCTTGATGCTCTAGATACACAATGAGGTGACCCTCATCTAGGCAGAATTCGAGATCATTTTCAGGGAAGAGTTCATCCCAGCTACCTTATGATCTATGCATATACAGGAGATTCTACACTTAGAGCAGGGCAGCATGATTGTGGCCCAGTACTCGGAGAGGTTCACTGATCTCTCCCTATACTCCACCTACATGGTACGAGACCCTTTATTCAGGGCCCGGAACTTTGATCAGGGTCTTCGATAAAATATCAGAGCATCGATGATATCTCTCAGCATTCCGACACAGGCTGGGGTGCTAGAGCGAGAACTTTTGGTGGAGAGCTTCCTAGTTGAGCAGGAACTGACAGCAAGAGCCACCACTGAACATTAGGTAGTAGAGTCATCTGCAGTAGCTAGTAGACGAATGATGTAGGGGCCCAAGTAGGCTAGGCCTTCTGGTGGATGACCCCAGGATACAGGTTCGGTGGTGCGAGGCTCACAGGACAGTCACTACCACAAAAATAGTTTTTTCGCAGCGCCCCCCCTTTATCAGCGCTAACAAAAAAGCGCTGATAAAGGGGGGTCCCTTTATCAGTGCTTGTTTAGTAGCGCTGATAAAGGGTCATCTTCAAAAAAAATTTAAAAATATATTAATATATTAATATATAAATATAGTTATATTGTTATATAAATATAATATATAATTTTTAAATATATTTTAGATAAGTATAAATGTACATTTACACTTATTATACTTAATATATAAGATATTTAGTGAAAATAGCTTCTTAAAAAATTAAAAAAAATATTTTTAATTAATAATTTGATAATCATTATGGAGTAATAGTCATTTAATAAAAATTTGAGGACTAAAAAAATTTAAAAAATTTAAAAAAGATTCAAAATATGTTGAAAACGCAACTCAAACTTCAAACGGCCATAACTTTTGATCCGAGTGTCCGTTTGAGCTCTACCACATATCAAATCAAAGCCTGTGACGAGATCTACGTCGTTGTGATCTGGGGGGGACCCACGTCAAGAGATTTTAGAGGCCAAAAGAGGCCCAGAAGGCCTCCAAAACTGAGTTTTTAGTCAGGGTACCCCGATTTTTTAACATTTTATGGATTTTCACCCTCGTTTAAGGGGGTATTATTGGATTTTTTTGGCGGGGTCTGAATTTATTTCATGGTATTATATTCATATTGATATTATGTCTTTGAAATTTCATCCTTTTTGTAATGAACTGCTATTTATAATAAAAAATATAACAATATTTCATATTTTTTATATATTCACACCTAAAAATTTAATTATAAATATAAATAATAAAATATATTTACATATAAAATATATTAGCTTTATCTAAATAATAACTAACATCCATTTTATTTAAAATACAAATATATGAATATTTATATACCTATATATTAATCTAACTATATATATCTATTAATCTAACTATATATATATATTAATCTAAATATATATATATATATATATTAATCTAATAACTATATATATATTAATATAACTACATATATATATATTAGTATTACTATAAATATATATATTAATATCACTATATATTTATATTAATATAACTATATATATATATTCATATAACTATATATATATGTTAATATAACTATATATATATATTAATATAAATATATATTACTATATGAATAAATATAACTAAATATATATATATATAGATACAGATATATATTAATATCACTATATATATATATTAATATTACTATATATATATTAATATAACTATATATGTATATTATAATATAACTATATATATATTAATATAAATATATATTAGTATACGAATAAATATAACTATATATATATATATATATCATGAATTGGAAGACAAATCAAAATAGAGTAGTGGTAAAGGCTTAGGCGCGCAGGGGGGAGGTCTCGAGTTCAAATCCTGGTGGAGGCAGGGGCGCGCACGCATGGGTGAATATAGCAGCAAGCGCTGTTAAAGGGTGGAGGGGGTGCGTGGGGCGATGTACAAGGGAATAAAAGCACTGTAAAAGGGGGGGCTCAAGCGCTATAAAAGCCCCCCCCCCCCCCCCGATTCGCAGTATTTTTTTAAATTTTTTTAAATTTTTTTAAATTTTTTAACTTTTTTAACTTTTATCAGTGCTTTTTTAAAAGCGCTGATAAAGGAAGCACTGATAAAGGGGTCCCATATCAGCGCTTTTCAGAGCGCTGATAAAGGGGACCCCCCACCCCCCTTTTTATCTACGCTAGCTTTATCAGCGCTTTTTCTAGCGCTGATAAAGGCCATTTTTAGCGCTGATAAATGCTGTGTTTGTAGTAGTGAGTGGAGGATAACTAAGGAGTAGGCAGTGCTACTCGTGCGGCGGGAAGGGTCACATGGCTCGTGACTGCCCAACCCGCCATATAGATGACTAGAGAACGGTCGAGGGATCGCCAAGGTAGAGAGATAGATTCAATCGAGGAGGTCTGCATATAGCAGGTGGATGTGGTAGAGGAGTTAGACATGAAGCAGGCGGTGGGCGGCGATTTGAGGTTCTACTACCACCACCTCCAGGTGGTCCACCTTAACCACAGGGAGCAGGTGGACAAGGAAAAGCTCAACCCTAGGTAGCGGAGGCCTATGACCACGACGCTCTTGAGATGATTAGAGGTACGATCTATGTCTACTCCACCTTAGCTGCATTACTTATAGACACAGGTTTCGGTCACTCTTTTATTTCCACTGCCCTTGTTTGGAGATCAGAGATTTTGGTGGAGCTTTTGGCTCAATCCTTACAGCTAGAGACTCCTACATGAGGGGATTCTACAATTACACACTAGTGTCAGCAGTGTGATCTTACTCTAGGAGGTGAGAGCTTTGGCTGGGATCTTTTAGTAGCAGCGTCGAGGCCTTGTGACGTCATCTTGGGTATGGACAAGTTATCTACAGTCCATGCCCAAATTGACTATATTAGGTGTAAAGTGTGGTGTTTCCACGAATATGGGACCAATTTTTCCTTCATCGGTGAGAATGGAACCTTTACAACACATTATGGACTTACCCAGTGGAGGGTGAAGCTGATCACAAATCAGTTGGCAAGACTTACCCTCGGAGCAGTAGATGTTGAGAGTCCGAGCTATCCTGTAGTGGTGGACCAATATGCCGACGTCTTTCCTGATGATGTTCCAAGACTACCTCCTTGCAGAGAGGTAGACTTTTACATCAATTTTTACCTGGGACAATACTGATATCTACACCAGCATATCGTATGGCTTCTGTAGAGCTTCATGAGTTACAGGTATAGTTAAAGTACTTGTAGAGGAAGGGGTTCATAAGGCCCAGTGTTTCTCCATGGGTAGCCCCAATTTTGTTCACCAAGAAGGCAGATAGGAGTTTGAGAATCTGTGTGGACTATCGATGCCTGAACCAGGTGACCGTGAAGAACAAATATCTACCTCCAAATATTGATGATCTTTTCGATCAGCTGAAGGGAGCTCATTGGTTTTCAAAGATAGACCTCAGATCATGCTATCATCGGCTCAGAGTACGTGATGAGGATGTGCAGAAGATGACCTTCAGATATTGGTACATCCAATATGAGTTCTTGGTTATTCCATTCGGTGTGACCAATTACCCAGTAATGTTCATGGGACTCATGAACAAGATCTTCTAGCCATACCTCGATCTCTTTGTTGTGGTCTTCATCGACGACATCTTGACATACTCAAAAATAGAGGAGGAGAATACCTATCATCTACCGGTAGTTCTAGATACACTCCGAGAGCACCAGATTTATGGTAAGCTCTCGAAGTTCCATTTCAGGATACAAGAGGTCCACTTTCTGGGATACATTATCTAAGAGATTGGAGTTGCAGTGGATCTAGTGAAGATATAGGTTTTAATTTCTTGGGAGCCACCCAGGAGTATGACTAAGGTGTGGAGTTTCCTAGGGTTGGTTGGATACTACTAAAGATTCATGCCTGATTTTTCCAGAGTTGTGGCACCCTTGTCAGCATTGAAAAAGAAGGGACAGTCGTTTGTATGGATGGAGAGATACCAGTAGAGTTTTCAAGAGATGAGGGAGAGACAGATGAGTGCCCCCATCTTGAGGCTACCAGAAGAGGGTGTTGGGTATGTGGTCTACTGTGATGCATCAGGGACCAGACTTGATTGTGTCCTGATGCAGGAGTGATCAATGATCGCCTAAGGATTACGGTAGCTGATAAAGCATGAGAAGAACTATGCTACCCAAGACCTGGAGTTATAAGTAGTGTTATTTTTCCTTGTATATGTGGTGAAATTACTTGATGGGTGAACGTTTTATAGTCTACTCTAATCAAAAGAGTCTCAGTTATATATTCTCATAGAAGGACCTGAACCTGAGACAACAGGAATGGCTGGAGTTCTTCCAGGACTATGACTTTGAGATAGTCTATACTCCTAGGAAGGGGAACGTGATAACAGATGCACTCAGTAGGAGTTCTGTTCTATTTTTGCTGAGTGAGGTGACAGTGCAGCTAGCCGCAATGTAGATATCCTTCATGGATAGAGATGGATAATCTTACCTTCAGTCTATGATAGTCACTCCCCCACTCGTTCAGTAAGTCAGGGTGGCGTAGCTTGGGAACATTGACTATGATGCTCTATGTTCTCAGATATCCTTAAGATAAGAACCTGGTGGATTTTATAAAGGTGGGGAGCATGTCATCCTCTTCAGAGGACATGCCATGGTACTGGTGGCACTACGGGAGGAGGTGTTGAGAGAGTTCCATACGTCCCCTATGGCGGTACAACCCGGTGTGGAGAAGATGTACCAGGACCTCCAGCATCAACACTGGTGGCCAGGGATGAATAAAGCAGTGGAAGAGTTTGTTTCTTGATGCCTCACTTGTCAGTAAGTGAAGGTCGAGCATCAAGTTCTAGCAGGATTAGCACAGACACTAGAGGTGCTAGAGTGGAGGTGCAATAGAATCTCCATGTAATTTGTGACAGGGCCTCCACATACGTCCAGGGGACATGATTCCATCTGTGTGATCGTTGTCTAACTCACCAATTCGGCCCACTTCCTACCTATCTGAGAGAAGGGATCAGTAGAGGGATTGGGATGCCTCTACATACAGAAGATTATACGACTTCATGGGGTTTCATCGACGATCATCTCTAACCATGACACACGTTTAATATCCTGGTTGTGGAAGGGATTATAGAAGGTGTTTGGGACTCAGCTATGTTTGAGCACCGCCTTTCATCCTCAGACAGATGGTCAGATAGAGCGGACCATACAAACACTGGAGGACATGCTTCGTGCATGCGTCTTAGAGTTTTTACATAGTTGGGAAGATCAATTTCTCTTAGTGGTGTTTGAATACAACAGTAGTTATCACTCCACTATTGGTATGGAACCATTTGAGGCCCTATACGGTCAGCCTTACAGATCACCTCTATGTTGGACAGACCTAGGGGAGTCAGCACTAATGGGTCCAGAGTTGGTACAGGAAACCACTGAGAAGGTGTAGATCATCCAGGAGTGGATGAAGACTTCACAAAGTCGATATAAGTCTTATGATGATAGGAGGCAGATACCTTTTTAGTTAAAGGAGGGAGACCATGTCTTCCTACGGGTCTCACCTCGACGAGGTTTAGAGAGATTTGGACAAGGCGGCAAGTTATCACCAAGGTTTATCGGACCATTTCGGATACTTCAGAGGATAGGTGTGGTGGCATACCACTTGGCACTTCCACCACAGCTAGAGAGGGTGCACAATGTCTTCCACCTATCCTAGTTGAGGAGATATGAGCATGACCCATCTCACATCATCGACCACAACAAGCTGTACTTTGATAATGGGGTGATGTTTATAGAGGTTCCAATAGAGATTGAGGATCGACAAGAGTGAGTCCTTCATGGGAAGCCGATACCTCTGGTGTGTGATCGCTAGTATCATGGGAACATTTATGAGAGCACGTGGAAGTGGGGGGCTCAGATTCATGCTCAGTACCTCCATTTGTTTTCTTAGTCTATGTTGTGGCTTTCGGGGATGAAAATCCCTAAGGTGGGGAAAATGTAAAGACCAAGATTTTCCATGTAATTTTTTTAATTATATGGAATTATTACGAGTCAGCGAAAATTGATGGCACGTGATTCTGAGGCCCAGTGTACCTGGAATAAATTTCTGAAATTTTTTTAAGGTGCGTTCAGTAAATGCGCGAGCGGCATTTTCTAACATTTGAACTCGTGCTCAAATTAAAAATATGAGGGCACTGTTGAATCCGTAGTGCTGGGATTCTCTTAAAGGAGGCTTCACTTCGACCATAGTAGGTATGGAGAAAAGGTTAATTTTTGGGAATTTATAAAAGAATAAACAAAATAACTTTTTTATTTTATTTCCTTTATTTTTTCTCCAATGGACAAGCGTCAACGTGGGACCAGTGACGTGTCAAGACAATAAATGGCTTGACCTTTCAATCATAAGTAACAACACTTTTGGGGAATTAGGAAGGTTCTTAATTAATGAGCCCCCATTAATTCCACGAACGTTGCTCGCCCTCCCCCTATCCAAATTATATGGAGCTTGGGGAGAGGTATCGGCACTGCTTCACCAAGAAACGAAGTGCTCACAAAGTGTCAAGAGGCCAAACCTTTGGAGGACGGAGCCAGTTTCGGTGAGCGTGATGAGCAACACCAAAACCTCGAACCGAAGATCGATGATCGAGCGACGTTGTTGGATGATAGTTGTGGGGGATGGAGAACACCGACCCACTTTCTCAACTGTGGGTGTTTCTGCATCGTTATTGAGGTAGGGTTTACTTTTCGTTTTAATATCAAGAGTTGTAGAATCCTTTTTACTCCCTCATGTTGATTACAAAATAATGTGGAGGGAAGAGGCCTAATGAACCCAGCCCAAACTATCTGCTACCTCGCTACCCTTGCATTCTCCATGGAAGATCGTCGGCGCAGCGGCACCTTCCAGCTACAATGGAGGAAGCGCACCATAGCCCACCACAAAAGGAGGCTGCAGCACTAAGCCGCAGCAGTCAGTAGAGCGGCCAGCACCAGCCAGCCACGGAGGAGGTGCGACATGTCGTCGTGCATCACTGGTGAGAAATGGGTCACAATTGAAGCTGTGGCGGATGAAGGCGGTTGTCGGCACACCGACCGGCTATGAGGAAGGAGGCGGCCACCCGCGCTGCCAGAGCAACCGACTGTGGTTCATCAGCCACAGCGGTCAAAAGAGGCAGTCGACACACTGGCCGGCCACAGAAGAGGAGGGCAGCGTGACCAATGTGCCTCTAGAGGAGTCGTGGTTCTGATGTTGTGGTGGCGGGACCCGTAGAAAGCCTCGCGATGACCTAGAAGTGCCCTCAGGCACTGTCGTTCTACCTTCCGAATGGGGGGTCCACTCCCCTTTCATGCCAACTTGGGAAGACTGTGCTCCATCGAGCCAGGTTGTGCCCCCTTGCGGGTCAGGCATCCCCCTTGTGGGTCGGGCTGCCCCCTTCCGGGTCGGGTGGCCCCCTTATGGTTCGGGCCACCCCCCCCCCCCCCCTCGTGCTGGTCGGGCCACCCATTGTAGGTGGTCCGAACCTTGGCCCAGCTGGACGAACCCGCCGCGGCCCATTTGAGATCGGGTAGGGTCATTCTAACTGGGTCAGACCGGACCCGAGCCCCACCGGACCCAAAAACACTTAATGGGCCATAACTTGAGAATTGGGCGTCTGGTTGACGAAACGTCTACGGTGCTAAGACCCTTGGGGTGAGAATGTCCTTTTGGTATACTTCACTTGAGTTTTGGAGACTTTTAGAGTATGGCTGGGTTGGATCGAATCCAAATCCAACCGGGCCCTCAGAACTAAAACGCTTATAACTCACAGACCGGGCGTCCGATTGATGCACCATCTATCGCGTTGGAACCCTTAAGACATGGCAGTCCTTTGGGTTACTCTTTTGTGGATCTTAGTGGAAGTTGAGGTATGACTGATATCTTTAGGGGCAGATTTTACAGAACTCAAGCACACCGGGTGTGAGGAATGCTGTGGCAGGCTATAACATGAAGAAAGAACATCGATCTTATGTGGGTCAGCATCTATGGATTTTATGTGGGTTAGCTTCTATCAGATCCTATGTGGGTCAGCGCTCAGTGATCCTGTGTGGACCAGCACATACCAATCCTGTGTGGGTCAGATCCTATGTGGGTTAGCGGGGGCTAGTACCTATCGATCCTGTGTGGGTCACAAGCAGTGATTCTTAACAGAATAAGATGATCTAGCTTACGACTAATCATCTATACTTATATACTCAAGTTATACTTGGTGTGTTCTAAGTCTTATATCTTTTTGGTGTTACTTGTGTTCTACTTCTATCCTCGTGGTGTTACCTGTTTGGTACATCTATCTTCGTGGTGTTACATGTGTGATACATCTATCTTCTTGGTGTTACCTGTGTGTTACTTCTACCTTCGTGGTTTTGTCTTTGTGGTGTTACCTATGTAGAACTTATATCTTCCTGGTGTTACCTTTATAGTACTTCTAGCTTCGTGGTGTTACCTATGTGGTACTTCTACCTTCGTGGTGTTACCTGTGTGGTACTTCTGCCTTTGTGGTGTTACCTTTTTGGTATTCTTCCCTCATGTATGAGATGAGTATGTCTTGATAACTTAGGTGTATTTATGAGCATATACCTAAGTAGAGTTGATGTATATTGCTTCTTTATTTTATATTGAGGTCTCACTTTGTGGTTTTTCCTTTATGGAACTCTGGGAGACCTACAGGGGTCTTGGGTTCCCTACCAAGTATCGTTATACTCACCCCACCATAGGCTACATCCAAACCTTGTTGTGTCTTGTGCAGACAATGGACACCATTGATCGAGGTTGAGGGACTCAGGACTGGATGGTGCTCGGAGGTGGATCATTTGGCATGACGTGACATAGGGACTACTGATCGTGAGTTGTACCTACCCTTCAGGTAGGATCCTCAGTGGATGAACCAGGAGCTATTTTTCACTTTTTAGTTATATTTGTACTTTCCAATTGTACTTTTACTTTTCAGTTGGTCTTGTATTCCAACCCCTTTACTTTTATCACACTTTTACTACAGTATTTTACTTCATGGTTTCTTCTTTGACTGTGTGTCTGTACAGTTTTAAAGGAAATGCCTTCCCGTTTTAGGGATATACCTTTTCGGTTCTAGTTTCTATCTCATGGCCTATGGAAGGTGGGCTTGGGGTAGTCACAACATGGCCCCGAGGGACAGGTCATGATAAGTAGTTATATTCTCTTCACGTGAATAGAACCTAGGATCTAACTGATTTAGCACATATAAATAAGGAACTTGATAAAAAAGTGTTTTTTCTAGTTAAATGATGAAGCATACAAAAGTGTAATGTATAAGTAGAGGATGGTGGTCCAAGGATTTTACCTAAAGGATGACATAGAGTTCATTCAATTTTTTTATGGTTTTAAAACATAGTACCATTTTAATGGTGCTCAGTTTAGTTGTCTCTTGAGATTTATATCTATAACAAATGGAATTAAATAAATTTTTCTTCATGGGGATATAGATGAAGAAATATATACGAAAAAACTTTTTGGTTTCGTAGATTTATAGATGTAGGTCTTATTATGAAAATAAAATAGAATTATCTATAGTTTGAAATAAGTGTCAAGGTTGTGGAACCAGAATCTTGACTCGTTCATTCAATGAGAAGTGTTTCGTGGATAAACAGAAACTATTTTTCATAATAGAAGGATCACAATGATGGGAATTTCATCATTTTACTATTTTATGTGAATGATATGATATTGGTGGCCCCATCAATTCAATGGATTCAACAGTTAAAGAATGAATTTTTAAAAAAGTTTGAAATGAAATATCTCAGTGAAAAAACATCTTGGGAATGAGGATTGAGCAAGATAGGAATATCAAATGTTTGGTTTTATCTCATAAAGAGTAAAAATGGAATATTGTTGAAAAAAATTCAATGACTGAATAGAAGTATATTTCAAATCCTATTTTATAGAACTTAAAACTCTGACAGAAACAATCACCATAGGTAGAGGAATAGGAAAATAACATGGTGAGAATACTGTATGTGTCTACAGTAGGAAGTATCATGTATGTTATGGTGTGAACTCAATTTTATATTTCCCATGCAATGAGATTTTTCAATCAGTTCATGGAAAATTCAGGGAAATAACATTGGGAATCTATAAAGTACATCCTGAGATATCTTAAAGGAATAGAATATACTACCTTTTTCTTTGGAGAGGATGATTCATTTATTGGGTATGTTGATTCAGACTTTAAGGAAGACTCAAATTCTTGGAAGAGAATAATTGGATATATTTTTTCCTTTGGTGGAATGAAAATCATTTGGATGTCAAGAATGAAATGGATGATTTCTCTCTCCATAGTAGAAGTATAGAATTTATAAGAAATATAATAAAGGAAATAGTGTAGTTAAGACATCTAGTTGAGGAGCTCATAAGTATCTAGGAAGGTTCACTACTCAACTATGACTATTAGTGTGAAATACACTTGGCCAAAAAAATAGTGTTTTATTTGTGGATGAATCACATCAACCCGAGGTACCATTACATCTAGAATTTTATATAATATATAGTGATGGGTTTAAGTAATATATCTACAAAATATAACCCAAATTATATGTTTACCAAGGATTTACACTAGGTGGGTCTGAGGCAACATTGTGCCTTGGTCAGACTTGGGTGAAGGGGAAGCAAATTAAGTGGTGTTTTATGTGGTGTAAATAAGAAAGTTTTCATTTGATAAAGTGTTAGAGTATTCCATAAAATAATTGAATATATATTCAAGTGAAATATTATTTTAATTTTTTATAATATTCAAGAGATGGGATTCATTTACCATGTAGAGAAACTCTAGATAACCCTTTGGCCTTATTATAATAATGAAAATAGACTTAAGTAGCCTGACAGTGAGGTTGTAAAAAGGTATGAATTTTTGATGGATGCAACATGGTGGTCAATCTACAATAAGTTAAATAGTTTTTATAACAAAAAAAGAGGAAGTTTATATGTTTGAATAACTTTTAGAATGGAGTTTATGTGAAAAGAGTTAGTCATAGTAGCATTTTTATCTTAATAGTGAATGGTGGTTAGATGGAGGAAAGATATAAAGAATCGGTAGTTTCATAGTGAAACAAATGGATCCCCATAATTTTAGTATATAAGTGAGACTGGTTTAATGGTTGGGATCATATATAAAATGGGGTGGGTTCAAATTCTAAGGTGTCATGAGTTTACTTATGTTAGTGATCTACGTGGTTGCTGAGCCACAATGATAGTGACATTATACTTCTGGTGAAATAAAAGTGTGTAATGATTCTCTCATGGATTTAGGATGGGAATCTGAACCTTGTTAAACCACTTTATTTCTTTTCATTATT
The DNA here is from genome assembly GCA_963277665.1 of Viscum album. Classification (NCBI taxonomy): domain Eukaryota; kingdom Viridiplantae; phylum Streptophyta; class Magnoliopsida; order Santalales; family Viscaceae; genus Viscum; species Viscum album. The sequence goes on from OY728132.1 coordinate 1,593,317,733, forward strand.
TTACTTCCTTTAATGTTTCTCATGTCATTTTTTGTGAGTTAGCTTAAATAGGATTTATTGATTTACAATGTTAGTGTGGTGATTTGGGTGAAGAGATTCTTCCAAGTTCTATTAAATTGAAGTTCATAGAGTTAAATATGGTGACTAGTTTATGCCATTATGGTCTTCTAGTGGGAAAACTTCTGGTGCATAAAGTTTTTGTGGGATTCTCAAAAATAATGATGCATGAAATGAATGGGTAATGGTTGGAGATAATATTGGGTATTCATTATAAAGGGGTTTTCAATAAATATAGAATTGAATGGATTAATTAATTTAACATGGTAGGTTTGGTAAATCTAGAATTGGTTGGTTAATTTAATTAAATAAGAGTATGTGAATGTTTTTTGTGGATTCTTGTGTGGTAAAGTGGGATGATTCATCAAGTAGAAGTGGAATCGGTTGATAATAGAATGTTATGGTGATGTGGTGATGTGGTGATGTTTATGAGATATGGTAGGGATAATTTAGTGTAAACCTAAAAATTTGGGATTGCCTGTGTCTTATTATATTTATATTTTTTGTGATTTCATATTCACCCCACCCAATTCAAATAACCTTACTAACACCCTAATGTTTTGGGTTCTGAGTGTTTTCCCCAAACATCTTGGTTGGAGAGGGAACAAATGGATGACTACTGTCTCATTCATTATATCCCTTCCATGTGTGGTGTATTATACTAGTTATGTGGATATTATTATGGTACATGGTGGGTTTTATGCATAGCAGGATTAGGGTTCAAATTTGATGTCATTTATTCTCAGGATACCTTACAGATATGGATACATGATAAGGTTGTGATTTATGGTGGAGATGTGGATATGTGATGTGCGATGATGGTTGTGGTTGTCGTATGGATGGATTGATGCCAAATGAAAATTTTGGACCCTATGGGAGGATAATATACGTAGTTTTATTATTTGAACCACACTAGATGTTATGATATAGGTATAGTGAACTGCATAATGACTATGGAAGAGATTGGGAGCACATGACATTTTTTGTTGGGCTGTGGGAGCGATAAACTAGTTGGGAAGTGGTTGTGGGGTACATTTTTTAATATACTTGATATTACTTTATTATACTTGAATCTATTACTTTTTAACACCCCAATCTTCCACGGTACAGTTCTCTTTGAATAATACAGTAGCGTGTGTTGTACGCAACTTCGATATTCTAACACACTACGACCAATCAAAGTAGTCGTTATGAATAGTAATACCTACTTTTTGAAATTTTGTAAATTTTATCTCTCAAAATGGACTTCATTTTTGAATGTCGAATATCGAAATTATTCTAGGGTGAAACTTTGGTACTTTTCGGATAACTTTTATATTTTGATGAATAGTGAAAATTACTAAATTTTAAGTAAAAACAACTTTTTTAATCGAAATAATTAATAGTGATATATTATGAATTTTAGTGGTTTTAAAGTATATTTAGAATATATTTTTACCATTTAATACAATTTTGGTCATTGGACATAATGTCACAATTAAACCGGACATAAACAAGTGTCAATCTTTTGATAGTTATCATCTCTTTAAAAACACGCTTTTTGTTTTAACAACAGGAATTAATTTTAAATTAATTTCTGCCACTTCTGTGTTTTGAATTTGGAAAAATGGATTCCATATTTCTAATCAGGATGTCCAAATTGTGTAAATAGGTAACTTTTATTTTTATACATTTTGAATAATTACTTCGTTAAATATTTTATTTACTATGGTTAAAGGGTAAATCCGGTAAATAAGGGTAAAAAAATAATATTATAATAATAATAAATTACCCTAAAATTTGTCCTAAACTTATCAGTTGATAAATTTCCGACCATGAGTATCTTTGGGTCTATTTTGGGACCCCATGGTTCCACTTATAGGTGATAAGAACACTTTATATTAATTAAGTTAAAGTAAATACAAAAATGACATAAGCATATATCTTTCAGAAAAACAATTTTTGTATAGGGTAATATATATTGGATTTTAAACTATAAATATTAATTAGAAATATAAAAAGATTTCCTAAATAATGGTATTTTATTTATAATTTTTATACATTTAATAATTAAATTTATTTATGACACAATGATGATGGAGTAATTACCTTATTCATGAAAGAATCAAATAAATGGTATTATAAATATTAAAATAAATAAAATTTCAAAGTTTTTATGATATCCACTAATTTTATAGGTAAATATCATATGTTATTATTTATTCAATGTATTTTTTTTGAAGTAATAGTGTTGTTATTATTTTAACAAAAAACAAATACCAAATAGTGTCAAAATTGACATAAAATAGCTTTTAAAACAAATATTATATTATTAATTGATATAATGGTCCTAAAAATCTAATGTTCGTCCAAAAGACTTATATAATACTATATATTACATTAATGGACCACTTGGGGGTATCTTAAATGTATATAGTAAGTTTATTAACTATATAATATAAAAATACAAAGTGACATGGTAAATGTCAATCTAATTAACTAAGAGTTAAAACTAAAAGATAAGGTTAATATAGTGAACCAAACCTATATAAAATCTATTTGTTGAAATTATTTAGACACATCCTCACATTATACTTTTAATAATCCACTTTTGAGCCATTATAAAACGAATATTAATTTATTATAAAATAATACTTTAAGTTTTTCCTAAAGATCCCCTCCTCCCCCTTATAAAAGGACACCACTTCTAACCAATTCTTCACACCTTCAAAGCCTTTTTATTCAGCCAAAACTTGCCCAAATACTCTATAAACTTCCTACAATTCAACCTAGAGGCCTTAGTTTGATCATAAATCCATCCTAAGGATCCCTTTTTATCAAATCAAAAGGAAGAACCGGAAGAAGAGGTAATGTTTTCACCACCTTTTTTCAAGTTCCTTTCTTCTTCAACTTCTTCTTTCTTTGTTATTTCCATTCTAAAATAATAAATCCAGTATATTCTATATAATGTGACGTTATTATAATTATGGTACAACCAAATTCATTATTCTATCCACCCTTTGAATGGCAATTCACCATACGTGTGTACGTACGACTTACCGTCTCCACGTCGTGGTGTAATTGTTATTCAATACATTATTATTTGGATGGCTATCATAATGATGTGTATTTGATGTAAAATAATAAATATAACATTATAAGGATTCTGTATATATTATATACCATCCAATTATATATTATATTAATATCAAAAGAATGATATTTTCACTCGTACGTACGTACGGATTACCGTCTCCACGACGCGATGAGATTCATTTCCAAGTTTACCATTCATCGATGATTATAAAAATATATATCACTAGTAAGTATATATATATGACGTAATAATGATACTGGAGATATATATATATATTTATATATATAAATATTTATGTACTTACATATATCTTATTCACTTACTTCTGTTCAATACTATATGAAAATGGAAACAGTATTTATGAGTACGTGCGGACTATCGTCTCCATAAACGGTGTTTTCCATTTCATATATATGTCTATTATAAATTTTTATATTATAATATATATGATAAATAAATCATGTTTTATATTATTTAAGTATTTAAATCATTATCTAAGTTATATAATCAAGAGTAACAAGTTAAAACACATACGATAAAAAAAGCGATTATTACCCAAAATATTAATATAACATGGAAATTATTATCAAATGGGTAGTATAAAGTCATAAATGAATGTTTTATGATATCATAAATATTAATATGGTTCTGTTATAATTTAATAACATACTCTGGTCTTCATACAGGAGGCTAAACGTACCCTTGACTAAAGGAAAGTGCAAGGAAAGGGGTTTTTATCTCACTCCTTATTCCCGTGAGATTCGTACCATATTGCCACTATTACCTTTTGTGTGGTGTATGTACTACCCATAATTGTATTATTTGTGTAATAAAATTTAATTTATGTGTATCTACATATTCATTGTATGATACCTCTTTCATGGGGTGTATGTTTCGTAAGTTACCAAATTAGTAAGGGTTTATTTCACAATCTCTTCATTATCCGAGGTTGTTTATATGTAATTATCTACTGGAACCTATTTATCATCCACATCGATGTTTCATAAAAATGTATTTCAAAACATTCTTACTATTTTACAGAATATGGGTTAAAGTCATTTATACCCTTGTTTGACTTTTTATAAGAAGTTTATAAAGGAATCTTTCTGTCATTTTCCAAACAAGATCATTTTTAACCTTTTCGACAGAATTAAGGTAAGAATGCCTTTTTTTTAACTTATACGGTGGGTGTGGCTATTTTCCACCGTTATAAAATCTTTGAATCTTCCTTTACAAGCTTATAATAATATTTTCAAAGTAAATGTTTTCTTTTATAATTATTTTACTTTTAAATGATTTCAAAAAAAAAGAGATATTTCTCTCAAATAGTTTTGATTTCATCTATGTAAACATACTTTGATAAATTTTACACTTTTTTGAAGTTGATTTATTATGATACAAATATTCCATATTGTATTTAAGGTTTTGTGATATGTTTGACTATGGATGAGTCATTTTTATGCCATTAATGGCTTATGATTAATGTTTTGGCATTTCGTATGCTATTTTTAATACGAATGTTTATGTTATATTTCATCCCCTTCTTAATATGAATGTGTTGGACTAGTATGTTCTAGGTTGGGGACCGGTAAAAGTAAGCCCTCCGGGTTGGGGTCCGGTTACAGAAGACCCTACAGGTTGGTGTCCAGTTATTAGAGACACTCCGGGTTGGTGTCTAGTTATTATAGGCACTCCGGGTTGGTGTCTGGTTATTAGAGGCACTTCAGGTTGGTTTCCGGTTATTAGAGGCACTCTGGGTTGGTTTCCGGTTATTAGAGGCACTCCGGGTTGGTGTCTGGTTATTAGAGGCACTCCGGGTTAGTGTCCGGTTATTAGAGGCACTCTGGGTTGGTGTCTGGTTATTAGAGGCACTCCGAGTTGGAGTCTGGTTATAGAGGCTCTCTAGGTTAGGTTCTGGTTACAGTTATCCCTTAGGTCTTGGCACGAGGCCTTGACACATAAATTAAAGTTCGGCATTATGCATTCCATCATTATGAAAGTGGTTATTGATATTGCATGTGATTATTCTATTAGTAGAATATCCATGTGAATAATTAAATGGAATTATTTCATTTTATTTTTGCCATACTATGTTGATGTTAAAGTTTAAAAGGATTTTGTTTTAGTTTTATACAGTGCCTTTAATGTTTATGCTTATTTTTGAAAGTTTCCGCTATATTTCTTACCCTTACTGAGCATTTGAGCTCACCCCTTTCTATGTTTTATTTTCCCAGGATTTCAAGAAGTGTATTGTGATTGATATGAAGGGTTAAGCCAAGGGAATAATGGTGTTCATAAAAGATTATTTATGTTGTTTTGTATGTAATGTAACATTCATGTATATAATCTATTTTCCAAAACTTCTAAACCGATCGGTCCTTCGGGACTTGATTCCTTGTAATCATGGCAATGTATTAAAATAATGCACCGACTCTGGGTAAATGGGTTCGGGGTGTTACAGTTGGTATCAGAGGATGTTTAACAATAACCTTGGAAACTAGATTTAGATAAACTCCGATTAGAGCACATTACCCTAAGATAGGCTTTGAGGATAAGTATAGAATAACTTCCTAAAATTTTGGTAATGTAAAGATTTTGTGAGTTTTCCAAGCAAATACATCCCTGTCTGGATACGAGAAGGTAGAGGCGGATCTTCCACAGATGTACCTAGGGGTAAAACCCAAAAACACTACTTTGATCTAGACTCGAACAGGAACTGGTGCATGACAACGGGCATTGCTTCACTCTTGGTTACGACACTCCCAGAGGATATGCTTAGGATAATTCTCATTTTCTTTACAAACCATTATGAAGGGATTATGAGGATATACTTACTCAAAGAAAAAAAAAATTATAATTATGGATTATATCCATAAACTTTTTAATTTATGTTAAGTGTTTTACAAGTTCGGGATTAGGTATTTCTATTCATAAACTACTCTAGTTTATGCCATTGTTTAGAAATGGTGCCCAGTATAATGAATGAGAACTCCAGAAATACACATGATCCAATGAGTAAAAAGGATCATATCTTTCATGGTCCTAAGCTAGAATTTAGAAGGGAAATAGTCTCCCACGTATTATCATCAAATCAAGAAATAGTATCATGTGTTGATAAGATAAGTAAATAATTCTCAGAGTCCTATGGATTTGAAGGGAATCTAGAGAAGAAAAAGATGGTAGAGAGAAGGACAGATAAAGGGAAGAAGGTAAAGGAGGATTTTCCCATATATGATAACAGTGGAAAGAATCACCTTGGAAAATGCTTGAAGGGAATGGGAGTATGTTATAAGTGTGTAGAAAAAGGACACCAAGTACGTGACTGCAAGTGTATGAAAAATATTTCAAATGTACAATGCTTCATCTGCAAGGAATTGGGACACTACGCGAACCAATTTCAAAATCATCAGAGTATGCCCCAAATGATGCTATTGGATAATAATCAAGTTATGATACTACCTCAGATGAAGAAGAATTACTAGTGTTCTTATGTTGTTCTTATAGGATTATTTCATTTGAGTGTTGTATCAACAATGTACTGGTTATAATAATTATTGAGTATATAAGGATTGTACTGTAGTACTATTTTATTAAGGACTTGAGATTGTGTGGAACCAAGAAAAGTGACTCAATAGCAGGTTAAATTTTTGGAAAATATATGGCTGAGAGAAAGATAAACCGTAATATGGTTCTGATACTGAGGTAGTGATTTTGGAATAATACAAGATTTATTTGGATAAATTATATTGGATATTCTTGACTACCTTGAAACTGATTAATTATTTTTCATCATTGGAGTTTACAAAATTTTTGGATAGAAGGAATATATCCAGTATTCTATAATAAATAATGGAGCATGAATGTAATCAATAAGGTTTTATGGTAATTCAGGATGTTACCATGTTTTAAAATAATACATGGTGAAGGTGTTCACATGTTATTACATGGAAAAAAGGATCTTCATTGTGTTTAACTTCCTTATAAATTTTGGACTGTGAGTTTGGATATTATTATTTTGGGTAAGTCTAATTTTTGGAATGGATTAAGTTTGAAAGGGTATTTTTGGATTTTTATAAAAGGACAACACGCAGACCGTGTGATAACCTGTCGCGTCGGACAAAGCTGCGGAAATCAAACTCACAACCATAGTGCAATTGGGATTTATCGCCTACCACTGGACTACGTGAATTTCCTAGATGGTATAATGTAGTTTATTTTTTTAAAGGGTCTAACATGTGAATTATAAATTCATTATATTTAAAACCCTATAAGATTAGGATAAATAGAGTATTTTTGAGTTGTATTATGTTTTGGGGTGAAAGATGAGTTTGTGGTAGAAATTTATTAATAGATAAAATCTAATTATAAATTAAGTATATCTCCTTATGATCTTATCCAATCTCATAAATAAATTCCTCAATATTAACAAAAGGAACTTAGAACAAAAATGTTGTCCTAGATAGTACCTTAGATCATCACAATTTTATGGCTTTATGATTGTTGGCCTTTTCATAGCCATGTTATCTACCACTCTCCATCAGATATTGATGGTTAAATTTCTCTTCTATATCCATATTTTCCTAAACATAACCCTATTATGTGTTATTTTCAGTAACTTTCATACTTACAACTCTTTATTTTAAATAGAGGCCTCATTAATCCATTTTTTGATGTGGGATTTCAAGTAAGATATTTTGAAATGTCAACCCCAAGTTTCCTATACCGAGCATAAACTGCAAGGACGCAATTTATTAAAGGAGGGGATAATTTAACACCCCAAACTTCCATGGTACGATTCTCTTTGAATAATACAGTAGCGTGTGTTGTACCCAACTTCGAGATTCTAACACACTGCGACCAATCAAAGTAGCCGTTATGAATAGTAATAACCACTTTTTGAAATTTTATAAATTTTATCTCTCAAAATGAACTTCATTTTTGGATTCGGAATATTGAAATTAGTCTAGGATGAAATTTTGGTACTTTTCGGATAACCTTTATATTTTGATAAATAGTGAAAATTACTAAATTTTAATTAAAAACAACTTTTTAAATCGAAATAATTAATAGTGATAAATTATGAATTTGAGTGGTTTTAAAGTATATTTAGAATATATTTTTACCATTTAATACAATTTTGGTCATTGTACATAATTTTACAATTAAACCGGAGATAAACAAGTGTCAATCTTTTGATAGTTATCATCTCTTAAAAACACACTTTTTGTTTTAACAACGGGAATTAATTTTAAATTAATTTCTTCCACTTCTGTGTTTTGAATTTGGAAAAATGGATTCCATATTTGGAATCAGGATGTACAAATTGTGTAAATAGTTAACTTTTATTTTTAGACATTTTGAATAATTACTTCAGTAAATATTTTATTTACCATGGTTAAAGGGTAAATCCGGTAAATAAGGGTAAACAAAATAATATTATAATAATAATAAATTACCCTAAAACGTGTCCTAACATTATTGGTTGATACATATCCGACCATGAGAATCTTTAGGTCGATTTTTGGGACCCCATGGAGCCACTTATAGGTGATAAGGATACTTTATATTAATTAAGTTAAAGTAAATACAAAAATGACAAAAGCATATATCTTTTAGAAAAAATTTTTTACATAGAGTTATATATGTTGGATTTTCAACTATAAATATTAATTAGAAAGATAAAAATATTCCCTACATAATGGTATTTTATTTATAATTTTTAGACATTTAATAACTAAATTTATTTATGACATAATGATGATACAGTAATTACCTTATTCATGAAAGAATCAAATAAATGGTATTATAAATATTAAAATAAATATAATTTCAACGTTTTTATGATATCTACGAATTTTCTAGGTGAATATGACATGTTAGGATTTATTAAATGTATTTTTTTTTAATTAATCAGTTTTTTATTATTTTAACAAAAAACAAATACCAAATAGTGTCAAAATTGACAAAAAATAGCTTTTAAAACAAATATTATATTATTAATTGATATAATGGTCCTAAAAATATAAGGTTAGGAGAAAAGACTTATATAATAATATATATTACATTAATGGACCACATGGGGTCTCTTGGATGTATATAGTAAGTTTATTAACTATATAATATAAAAACACAAACTGACATGGTAAATGTCAATCTAATTAACTAAGAGTTAAAACTAAAAGATAATGTTAATATAGTGACACAAACCTGTCTAAAATATATTGGTTGAAAAGATTTAAAACCATCCCCACCTTATACTTTTAATAATCCACTTTTGAGCCATTATAAACCGAATATGAATTTATTATAAAATAATACTTCAAGATTTTCCTAAAGAGCCCCTCCTCCCCCTTATAAAGGGACACCACTTCTTACCAATTCTTCACACCTTAAAAGCCTTTTGGTTCAGCCAATACCTGCCCAAATACTCTCTAAACTTCTCTCAATTCAATCTATAGGCCTTATTTTGATCAGAAAGCCATCCTAAGGAACCCTTTTGATCAAATCAAAAGGAAGAACCCGAAGAAGAGGTAATGTTTTCACCACCCTTTTTCAAGTTCCTTTCTTCTTCAACTTCTTCTTTATTTGTTATTTCCATTATAAAATAATAACTCCAGTATATTCTATATACATTGATGTTATTATAATTATGGTACAACCAAATTCATTATTATATCCACCCTTTTAATAACAAGTCGCCATATGTGCGTACGTACGGCTTACCGTCTCCAAGTCGTGGTGTAATTGTTATTCAATACATTATTATTTGGATGGGTATAATAATGATGTTTATTTGATGTAAATAATAAATATAACATGATAATGATTCTTTATATATTATATACCATCCAATTATATATTATATTAATATCAAAAGAATGGTATTTTCACTCGTGCGTACGTACGGATTACTGTCTCCACGACGCGATGAGATTCATTTCCAAGTTCACCATTAATCGATGATTATAAAAATATATATTACTAATAAGTATGTAATATATGACATAATAATGCTACTTGAGATATATATATATATATGTGTATTTATTTACTTACATATATCTTATTCACTTACTTCTGTTCAATACAATATGAAAACGGAAACAGCATTTATGTGTACGTATGGACTACCGTCTCCATAAATGGTGTTTTCCATTTCATATATACGTCTATCATAAATTTTTATATTATAATATATATGATAAATAAATCATGTTTTATATTATGAAAGTATTTAAATCATGATCTAAGTGATACAATCAAGATTAACAAGTTAAAACACGTACGATAAAGAAAGCGATTATTACCCGAAATATTAATATAACATGGAAATTATTATTAAATGGGTAGTATAAAGTCAAAAATGAATGATGTATGACATCATAAATATTAATATGATTCTTTTATAATTTAATAACATACAATAGTCTTCATACAGGAGGCTAAACGTACCCTCGACTAAAGGAAAGTGCAAGGTAAGGGGTTTTTATCTCACTCCTTATTCACGTGAGATTCGTACCATATGGCCAATATTAACTTTTGTGTGGTGTATGTACTGCCCATTATTGATATTCCATGTGATTATTTGATTAGTATAATATCCATGTGAATAATTAAATGGCATTATTTCATTTTATTTCTGCTATATTATGTTGATGTTCAAGTTTAAAAGGCTTTTGTTTTAGTTTTATGCGTTGCCTTAAATGTTTATGCTTATATTTGAAAGTTTCCGTTGTATTTCTTACCCTTACTGAGCTTTTGAGCTCACCCCTTTCTATATTTTATTTTCCCAGGATTCCAGTAAGTGTATTGTGATTGATATGCAGGGATAATCCAAGGGAATAATGGCGTTCATAAAGGATTATTTATGTTGTTTTTTATGTAATGTAACATTCATGTATAAGATAGATCTCAAGTATAGTACTATTGAGTATATATGTTATGCCCAATCCTATATATATAAACTATTTTTCAAGTTTCCAAGATGAGTTTAGTGACCAGGATATAGACTACTACTTTGGAGAATGGGGTTGGTTATAGAGTTTCTTCCTAGGACTTTTATTTGGGGGTTTCATTTATAGACTCATATTTTTCTGACATATAATACTTTATATATTATTGTGTTCTTTTGTTTATTTTATATCATGGTTTTTATGGGTGGATTTATTGTTATGTTCTTGGGATATATGAGGGTAATCACTAAATTTTCATGTTATATAACCTCAGTGATACTTTCTTACATGAGTCCTATTGGACGTAGGCCTTAGGGGTCACTCTCTTATTAACTATATGCCCATGATGGCTTCCCAAAAGGGAAGGATCATGACACTCTCAAATCTGAAATCACTAAAAAAACTTTCTACTAATTATGAAAATTAAATTGTATACCTCTCTATGGATACAACTGACGATTTCCACTATAATATATTTATAATTACCTTAGGTTTCGAAATATATTTTTTCATACCCGTGATAGTTGTGTCAAAAAAACTTGGTTTTTTTTCAAGGGAGGTGGCATCGCAATTCTAACATTTAATTTTATGACATTTTCTAATTCTGAAAAACTATTCTCTCTTAACTTGAGATTGTGGAAAATTTTCTAACAAAATGTAAAAAATTAAATTTAAAATTTGAATTTGAGGATATTTCATGAACTGACTATAGTAAAACCCTTATTGTTCATTATGAAACTATAACCATGGTAGGAAATTCTAACCAAACACTAAGAGATCTTTGTAAACCCTATGTTATAAATTAGAAAATCCATATTTTCATTCCTACATTACAAATTGGCTTTAATATTTAGAAAAGTCAGATCTAATTACTTCATAAATTTCATAGACTTGTAGGTGAAGACCCTAATAAGAACATGAAATAATTTACCTTTGTATTCTTAATACTCAGGCCCAGATGAGTAGATTTTTAGAAATTAAAATTGAGATCATATAAATCTATTTATAAGGTGCATGCAAGGAATGTTTTTATAGCCTTCATACTAGAGAGGTTAACAACTAGGATGACCTATAGAGGGTTTTAATATATAGATTATTCCCCACTTCAAGTAGTTCAACAATTATAAATAATATCGATTATATAATATAGGAATTAGGATAAACATTTTATGAGTACTGGGAACTATTTAAAAGATAGCGTGTAAGATATCCTCACCAAGACACTAAGGAGAAAAATTTTATATAATTTTTATATCAATCCCTTATTGATAATGGCAGGAATATATTGGATACATTATTAGGAGGGACCTTTATTTAAAAGTCCCTAATAGTGTCCAAAGTAAAAGTAGAGAATTTTTCTCAAAATTATTATCATTTTGGTACAAGTGGTACTGGAATAAGAAAACTATATGAGGTAAGGTCTTCTGAATCACCCCTTCTAGTGTCTAGACATGAGGTACAAACCACTCTTTTAAGAAAAATGAATCTTAAAAAACAAATTAAAAATTCCAATAAAGGTATGTGGTATATCTTCTTCTTCAACCAATTATATTGACCTGTGTACTAAATTATAGGGAACAAAAACTTGTGAAACTGACAATTATCTAAGGAAAATCTAGTAGCCTAATCAAGGTGGGAGAGACCCTTCCCAATTCTAATATGGATTTGAGAATAAAAACCCATGATATAACACCCTTCCAATAACAATATCAAAAACCTCCACCCTTTCAATAACCATAAAATAAACCTTATTCTAAACAATCCTTAAAACCACCACCCATTCATAAAAATAAAAAATTTGAGTATCCCTCAATAAATTTAAAACAATGTGTGTAGAACAAAAAATATTCACATGTTGAGGAGTGGAGGAATGAGATGAAGTAATTAAATAATCATCTAAAATTCCTTGTGGGTATATTGAACACAAATCTAGGAAAATTTCCAGATCAACCTGTTAAAAACCCCAATGGAAATGTGATCTTGGTGACAACTAGAAGTTTAAAAGAGAGTCACCCCATTTCTAAACCCTTTTCCAAGTAGAATCTAACCATCACTGAAAAACATGAAGCATATAATTTTGTATAAAATAAGAGTTAATTTGAAATGGAATATGAAAATAATCCAGAGTAAAAAGAAGAAAGGAAGGAGAAAATAGTCCAGAAAAGGAAAATAAGATTTTAAAATCACCCTTACAAAAATAGATGAGGGAACATAAATATATTCAATTACCCTTTCCATAAAAAATGATTCATTCAAAGAAAATAAAAGATGAATAAATCCATAATGGAATTATAGAAATATTTAAAAAAGTGTAAGTATACATAACTCTAATTGAATCTCACAAAAAATTCTAAACTATTATAAGTTTCATAAGGAACTATGCACTAAAAATAGTATACTTTTAGGGAATGTAAGAGTAAAATTAGGAAGAAGCGTTTCATACTTGATCACACAATAGATTCCAACCAAATTTCAAGATCCAAGGATATTTTTCATACCCTGTACCATTTATTCTATACCATTTTAAGATATATTATGTGATATTGGATACTCTATTAATTTTATGCCACATTAAATTTTTAGTTATTTGAAGATGTGATAACACAATCCCACAAGGGTGGTTGTTCAGCTTGCAAACAAATCCATTATATTCCTATATAAAGTACTTGAAGATGTTCTTGTGAGGGCATATAATTTTATCTTCCCATATTTTTTCAATGTTCTGAATATCATGGATGATGGGACAACTTTTTAGTCACCTATCATCCTATTAGACCCTTATTGAAAACATTTATGATAATAATAAATTTCCATGAAGGAAACAATGGAGTTTGGTGAGAGAAATTCCCACATTGATATTTTTGATTCCATGAACTACCCAAAGTAAGATCATTCACCCTTCAAACTTTCAAACTGGTATGCTAAAAGATATCGTATGTTTTGTAAATCGGTTAAAATTTGAAAATTTTGTGAAAAAATAATAGGGAGAAACTTGAAAACCCTATGCAACTAGCTGAAGATGAGGCAACTTCTTACTTTTTTGATGGTTTTTTTTACTCAAAAAAATATGAAGGAGATATCATTTTATATTCCATGTAGGAATATAATTCTTTAGAGGTAGGTCTTCTAAATCCTATTTCATCATTAGTGAAACTCCCAAAATTGGAGTCAAAACCACTGCCCGCTGATTTAAAATATATGTTTCTAATGGAAGGATAAAATATGTCAGTCTTCATTGTTAGAAAATTTACTCCTGCATAAGAAAAAAACTAATACACCTTTTAAGATAAAATATAATGATTATAGGTTAGAGTTTAGGATATATCCTTGGGATAAGTCCAAAAAATTTCATGCATAGAATTCTATAGGAGGATGATTCAAAACTAGTTAGGTAGACTAAATAAGACTCAATACAACTATAATTAAGGTAATTAGGAAGGAAGTTAAACATTTATTTGTAGTAAATTTAATTTAACCAATTTTTTACTCCTAATGGGTTAGTCCCATTCATATCGTACCTAATAAAAATGGACTGACCATAGTGGGGAAGGAACAAAATGAACTAATTCCTATGTGAGACCAAAATAGTTGGTGTTTATAGACTACATGAAATTGAACCAGGTCGCTAGAAAATATCATTTTCCCATTATATTTGTTTCCCAAATGCTATAAATATTTTTAGGTTTAACTCATAACTATTTTCTAGAATGATTATCGGGGTAATTTTAGGTTAACATTGCACGCAAGGACTAAGACAATACCACATTCACATCTCCTTATAGTACATTTTCTTATAGAATAATTCTGTTTATATTATGTAATACACTAGGTACATTTCATTGATGCATGGTAGAAATTTTATCTATAATTATTGAGGAATTTATAATATTATTTATAGACAACTCTAATGTTTTTGTAAATTATATTGACCATGGCTTGGTAAATACTGACCGATCTTTGAGAACTTACTTTGAAAAAACCTGGTTTTGAATTTTGGAAAGGGTCAATTTATGGTGGTAAGAACTATGGTGAATGTGATTTCACAACATGGGATAGAGGTTGATAAATATAAAATTGAATTTATCAATGAATTAACTTATGTAACTTATGTAAAACATATTTAATATTTTCAAGGTCATGAAGATTTATATAGAAGATTTATCTAATATTTAAGTAATATTTCTTTTCCACTACCCACATTTATTTTAAAATATTATGAATTTAGTTTTTATGATGACTATAAGAAATATTTTGATTATTTGAAGTGTAATATGACCAAACCTCCAGTTATGCAGCCACATAACAGGGAAAACGCATTTGAGTTGTTATATGATGCTTTTAAATAAGCCATTGGTGCAGTTTTGTCTCAAATAATTGAAGGAGTACGTTATGTATTTTTGTATGATTTATGCACATTGAATTCATCCCATAACCATTATAAAACCATTGAAAAAGTGTTTTTAAGAATTTTTTATTTAGATAAATTTAGTTCATATTTGATTGGTACTACGATTACTATTTTTTCTTATCATGAAACCCTTAGGTACCTAATAAAGAAGGTATAATTGAATCTAAGGCTAGTAATATGGATATTTCTACTACCTGAATTTTATTTAGAGATAAAAGACAAGACAACAGTTGATAATCATGTGGAAAACAACTTGAGTAGGCTTCCTTACATACCCTAATTGGAAATTACAGAAAAATAGTTATTAAATGACTTCATTCCATGTGAAAAATTTAATTTTATAGGGGGAGAGGTTTCATGGTATGTTGATATAGTAAATTTTCAAGTAACCACTCAAGTCTCATCCCACCTAAACCAAAAAAAACTTTTAAAATCAAATTTTGTTAAAGGTTTTATGTTTAGAATGAACAATATATTTGTAATATTCGTAATGATTAAATTATCTGGATATTTTTCCCTAGAATATTTTCATAAATAATCTTGGTAAGGAAACTTTAGACCTTAAAGAATTGATATAAAAGGTTTAAAATTAGCGATATAATGGAACTCACTGTTTAAATATTCTAAGGAATTTTTTAAGAAATCTGAGCAGAGTTAATTCACTAAAAACACCTCCATGGGACAATAAATGCCTTAAAGGATACTATTTTTTTTGAATAATTTGAAGTTTGGGCATATATTTTAGGGGAACCTATCTCATTTTTTAAAAAACTATTACATCTTGTTAGTTATGGAGTATGTCTAAAAATGGTTAGAAATTAAATCCACTGAGTCTGATGATTCTAATGTTGTTAGTGATTTTTTTAGGACTAATATCTTTTATAGACTTTTATTTCCATGTAAATACATCAATGGCCAAGGAATAAAATTTTGAAATAATATTATGGAACCATTAACAAGAAAATATGGATTGAATCACAATAAATCAACACCTTACCACCCACAAACTAATAGACTAGATGAAGTTTCAAATAAATATATTAATGGAATCGTGGGAAAAAACAATCAATAAAAATAGAAAGGATTCAAGATAAAGTTTGGAAGAAACCTTTTGGACCTAGAGGAAAACCTAAAAAACTACATTTAGAATGAACCTATATTGATTGATTTATAAGAAAATATTTAATCTACCTATGAAATTGGAACACATGGCCTATTAAAAAATAAGATAGCTGAATTTAGATCTAGAAAATTTTTTAAAGGATGGGAGAATAAATATTGATGAACTAGAAGAAATTATATAAAATTAATTTCAAAATTATATAATTTATAAGTAAAGTAAAATGAACATCAAAATATGATTCAATAATGATATTTTCATCTAGGGGAAAAAATGTGACATTATAACTCTAGACTAAAATTAATGCTAGAAAAACTTCATTATCAATGGACATTATCTAAAGAAGTATCATGGAAATATTTTATAAGCACCAATTTAGGAGATCCCACATCTCCAACCTTTTTTACCAATAAAATTATATTTTATACATTTCTTAGCACTTTTTTATTATTGTACTTTTTTTCAATCTATTAAAAATTCCATAATCGTTAGAATTCACTGAGGAAATTTTATTACCCAAGCATGGGCAAACTTCTATAGTTTTTAGGAATTTAAAAATTCTTATATTTTTAGTTTTTAGTTTTTTTCTATTCCATATGTTTTTAAACATGTAAATCCCAAATTGAATAAATTTACAAATTTTAAACCTATTCCAATTTTGAAAAACATTATTTGACCAGGAACTAATCTTAGATGAATTCTTAAATAATCTTGATTTCAAATTCAAAATATGGAAAATTTATGAAAAGAACACTTATTTTTAAATGTTATGATATGACATCCCACCCAATTATAAAATCACTCACCTAAAAGGATTCTAAACCATTTTTTAAATCTTCTTTATGACACCAATATTATTTTAGAGAACCAATTCATGGTTGAATAACCAATATTTATCAACTAATGTAGTCAAAACCATGAATAATTTAGGACCTTGTGTTGAAAATTATTGATGAATTATTTTGGTTTGAAAAGCCATATTTTACAATAACCTTCTATTATGGCCTACCATTTACATCTGAACCCTATAAGACCCTAGTATCACCAAAATACCTGATTGGGAAGCCATATTTTAAGCCCAAAATCCCTACCAACCCATCTCAAAAAGTAATTGTGCGATCCTAGTTAAACTTAAGTGTGGAGGATGATTATTTTTTGGAAATATTACAACAACTGAGGCTATTTTTGAGTAAAAGTGGTAGAAATGTTATATCTATTTGTGAAAAGAATTGAGTATAAGATTTTTTATGATATTTTTTTAGATAAAATCATCAAATATAGGAAATATGGGAGAAAAATATCTTGTATACTTGTGTGAGGAAATTCAAACAATTTCGTTAAGAACAAAGATTCACCTCTACCTTCAATATTCAAATTTTAGTAGAATAGAAAAGAAAATAAATAAGGTTGCTAAAGGAAATTAAGAAAATATAAATTCATAAATGTTGAATTTATTTATGCATGAATATTCCATGAGAATATACAAGGTATTGGGAGTTGAATCTTTGTAAGGGAGAGTGACTAGGGATGAAATTCTTGGGTAAAAACTATAAATCATTCATTTGATTCAAATAGATCCAAACCACCTTATTCTGAATCAAAAAAATTTAACACTCTAATCTACCAACCCTTAAGATATATAAAACCCCTAGAAAGTCATCATGATAAGAATAATTACTTGACTAATTGGGTGGATATTAAGATTCTCAATAGGCCTATGGTGACCACTACATGAGTTTGTCATTGATTGAAACTCATAATTTGTACGATGAGAGAAATATTTATAGAAAGGTATTTATAAATGATCTTGGGAGGATAGAAAAAAATTATAAATGAATTGAATGAAGTTTATTTATGAATTTCAATTAAAATCATTTATTAGGCCTAATAAGTCTGATCAACATGGTTGTAGAAAAGGGAACTCTCATTGGCTATTTTTTTGAATTTTACTTTGGAAATATTTTTTATGTTCATTTATTTTGAAATTAAAGGTCAAAGAATTGGTTAATTGATAGACACAATAAATACATCATATTTTATTAACATTCCATTCATTTTATTCCCTCATATTTATTAGGTAATTATGTTTTATAATGTTTTGGGATTAAAGTTTCATTTCAATTGAATTTTTGAATGTTTCTCAAAATAGTTGTGAATTTAATTGATTCATTTATTTTTTGGAATAAACTAAATGTTTTGCTATTGATGAACCATATTTTAATGGTGAAGAAAAATATGGATGAAGCGGTTGAATGTTATTTTGGAAAAGATTGGATATGCATAAGATTCTTTTTGAAATTGAAAATGTAAAATCACCCTTAGGGGGTCAATATCTAAGATAATTTCCCAAGATTTTCTAGAGAATTTGAAAATGAAAAAACATTACTAAGGATACGTGATATATTTGTTTCATATATAACATCTTATAGGGTGTTAAAATGAGGTAAAGGCAGAACTATCCATCTATACATAATATCTTTTAGAAATAGTTGAGGAGGAAAAATGGCTAAGTATAGGGTACATAAAATTTTTAGATCACATGTAATATCCTTGATATATAGGATTTTGTACTTATTCATTAGTGAAGAGGAGAGATATGATTGATATATAACATATGTTTCCTCTGATATGTAATATGTTCAACTGAAACATTGGGTTTTCTCCCATATGTAATATTTTCTACTTAGTAGATGGGGAGATATGGATGATATATAAAATATTTTTTATGTAACGGAGAAGTTATGTATATTTTTATACTTTTTGAATCCCTGAAAAATCTATTATGTAAGTTATTCTCAAGGGGTATAGAGGGATGTGTACGATTTTATACTTGGTGAAATTATATCTAAGCTTCATATGTGAGGATCTTATAATTTGTAAAATCAAGAGAACTAAATCCCCATGTCATGAGGAATAAATCTACACCATAAAGGGAAAAGGGAAAGTTTTCACTACAAATTCCAATTTGGATATGCCCATGTTGTGGAAGATGAGTCATGTTGTGTTGTATTATTGGTCCACACACTTAGAGAAAATGAAGTGAAGGAGAATGCCATGAGTAATACAACTATACCAAGGGGGATAGGGATATGTAAGTCATTAAGAGCCACCTCATGTCCAGTGCCCTATCACAACATGTCACATATTCAAATATTTGATATTGTGGGTCATATATACTAACATTTTAGGCTAATTAAGTGATTTTCATATCATTTTTTGAGTGATAAGAAGTAATAAGATATAAGAATTAAAAAATAATAATGTTATTGGGCCAAACTATTGACTAATGAAGGGAAGGAAGAATTCAAAGTTGCAGACTATATGGAAATCAACTTGAAATCATAGGGAATATAATCAAATTCATGTAGGATAATCTAGTATGGTTTTACCAGGGTTTAATGAGGATATAAATAATCTACAAAGACAAAGTAAGACTGAGATGGGAAGGAATTGATCAAATTTCTAAGTTTTAATTTTCTCTTTCTATTGCAGATGTATTTAAAATTTTTGTTCTTCCCATTATTTTTTTCCTCTCGGATGGAGGTGGTAAATAGCTCTTGGAGATTATCATTAGGGATGGAGTGCCTTTTGTAAATGATTTAGTCTGTTACTTCGATGAATACAATCTATTATTTTGTTAATCGGTTTTTGTATTTAGTATATGGATAATAGTTTGAGTGTAATTGTGTTAAATATGATATCTTTGTTAATTTTTTTATAACCTTAGTTGATGATCACATATCTCCCTCCACAAAGTTTTTATTATATATTATGGAATAAGCTAGGTTGAGTGGTGAGTATCTACCAATTATTAAAATGTGTGTGGAATATAGTAAATTGATTTTGAATTTCTTTAGAGCAGTAAAACCCAATTTGGATTTTCCTATGAAATTTTGGGGTGGTTTAACATTTGGGTGTCGTTTGATACCTTTTCACATTCATTGGATACCTTTTCACATTCATTGGATGGTGAGTTGGTCAAGAAGTGATTACTACAAGATTAAACCTCACAATTTATTTCAACCTAGGGTGAATGATGAAGCGATTGAGGACTTTTTCTTGTATCAATTAATAAGGAGACTAAATTATTTTAAATACAAGGAAAGAATTAAAATTGGTAATCCAACCCTTGAACCCATAACCTCTCATATATTTGGTTAAATGTTCTTGTTTAAACTGCCTTTATGTCTCCTCAACATTGAGTAAATTAAAAAATCCATTTTTTACTAATTGTGACAACTTAATTTTACTATAACATATATATAATAACCTTAGGTTTTTAAATAGATTTTTTTCCTAACATTCAATTATATGTTTTAGAGAAATCTAGATGATATGGAATATTTTCTTTTATTAGAGGGTTCAAAAGTTATTAATTTGGGAAAACATATAAAGTATTATCATTATTTTAAATGCTCATGGTGATCATCTTCTCTAGTTTATTTTATTTGGTATCCCTAACCATTCGTAGATTCACATTAGGTGCTGGTGGTGCCTTTTCCCCTTTTATTTTTAGGGTTCATTCTCCCATAGTTATTCAATATGTGGTCAGGCCTTTTCTAGATGTGGTCCAAGCATCACAACTACTCAACGTCCATGGGACTCCTGTCATCTTCTTTTGGTTACAACCAAAGGTACGGATTTTCTGATGTTTGGGATTCAATTCAAAAATATTTTTCTCCTTAATATCTAGAATGGCGGTATCATTTCTCCATTTTTCATGAAACATATTTCTCTTATCATCAGTTCCCTTCCTATAACATTTCCTTAGAATGGAAGGTCCCTCTTATCCAATTTGGGAATCAATTAAGGCATCTTCTTCTCCTTCATATCAGGAATGTGGGGGGCATTTCTCCAATGTTCATGAAACCACTTTACCTTATCATCACTTCCCTTATTCTAACATTTAATCAGAGTTCAATGCTCCAATTATCCATCTCGTCGGATGGTACACTAGCTAGAATAATCTTCATTTTTTAGAAGACCCATTTCTCCATTCTTCTCGATCATAGGAGAGTTGGTCTACAATTGTTCTAGTACAACCTTTTTAGGTTCTTGTTGTTCATTTTTTTCTTGCTATGCCTAATCGTTGACACCTTTGTATCATCCAGAATATGTATTTTCATAATCCCAATGTCAAGAATCTATAACACTCAATTCTCTCCTTTGTCGGGATCAATTTCCTCCATCCCTAGGTCTCTGAGGCCCAACACATAGGCCCTTTTGGGGTTCCATCCTAAAACCCATGGGTGATAGGAGGAATTTCCCATATAAACTTATATGTGAGAAACCATACTTTGTGGAAACCGATATGGGATTGGTTTTTTCACCCAAAAATCCTCCCCTAAAACCAAACACCACACAATTGGGCCTCTCCTTTAATAATAATGCATCATATCCAACCATCTTGCACCACTGTTTTCTCATCATCGGGACTCGCCGCCTGACCAGCAATTATCATGAAGACTTTCAACACAAGGAACCATGGATTCACAAGATTAAAATAAGAAAATTATATCCTTTTCAAACTATTTTGGGTAATAATTTACTCTACATCACATATGGGCTGCATCATCCCTTTAATACCAATTTTCAGAATCGATTTCATCCAGCCCTAGGTCTCCCAGGCCCAACACATAGGCCCTTCTAGGGTTACATCCTAAAACCCATGGATTATAGGAAGAATTGTCCATCCAAGATTATATGTGAGCAACCATACTTTTTAGAAACCAATGTGGGATTGGTTTTTTCACAAAACACCCTTAGAGTGCTGCATAGTGAACAATGGCATTTCTTTATATTTTTCTCACATCACTTCTTGGCTCTATTGAACTACTAATATAAAAATATTATTGACCATATCCATTGTATTCCTTTGTGTTCTATTTTTTGGTATGTTCTTCTCTACTAGCTAAAATGTGTCCATTTGAAAATAAAAAATAAGATGTTTAAAACATAAGATTTGTTCTATTATCATCCATGTTTTCTCATATTCAAAAGTTATATGAAAACATGGAATCATTCAATGTTATTGAATTATAAGGATTAAAAATCATTCAAAAAATCATGTATGTGAATAATTATATGTTGTGGAAATCAATTTTTCCAAATTCATTGATATTAGATATTGGATATGTATAATATATTTACAGTAATATGAGGATTTATAGAGAATGAAAGAAATTGATCAAGGGAGAATCTGACCCAAAAGTTGGGAATGGAGTGAATCTATTTCTTCCTAGTAGATTTTCAATATAACTTAAAAAATATTATCATGTACCATCAATAAACAAGAATTTTATTTTTTTATATCCTATCTAGATTTGCTAGACTTTTTATTTGTAATAAATAATAAGATTTGTTTCATTTATATGAATGAAATGAGTTAAAGTTGAGAAAACATGTTTAACGGGTTTGTTCATGTTGTATATTAATAATCCCATATATAATGTAAATAACAATAAGGACAGAATTAATAATTAAAATTCTACTAATCATTAGATTTTTTAACTATGCCATATGAATAACGATCATATCCATTGACTCTATAATGATAGATTACTGGATTCATATGATTATAAATCATTTAATGTATGTGAATATTATTTATTAGGTAACATTATCAAATCACATTTTAAGACTAAATGAAAAATAACTAATAATTTATTAAAACTCATACATACTGATGTATGTGTTCTGATAATTAAAGTAGCTTAAGGTGGGTTTCACCACTTCATTACCTTTACCAATGACAAAAATAGATATAGGTATGTGTATCTTGTGAAACCCAAGTACAAATCCTTTGAAATGTTAAAAGTATTCAAACATGAAGTATAAAATCAACTTTAAAAATGTATTAAAATACATCAATTCAATTGGGGTATGGAATACTTGTGTTAAGAATGTCATGACTATTTAGAAGATTGTGATATAGTATTACAACTCACTCCACATGGTTTTCTATAGTTGAATGGTGTATCTAAAAGGAACTAGCTCAGGGTGGGTTTCAACACTTCATTACCTTTACCGATAACAATAATATATATCGATATGCATATCTTATGAAACCCAAGTACAAGTCCTTTGAAATGTTTAAAGTATTCAAACAAGAAGTACAAAATCAACTTGGAAAATGTATTAAAATACTTCAATCTTATTGGGGTAGGGAATACTTGATTTAAGAATATAGTGAATCTTTAGGATACTCTGATATAGTATTACAACTCACTCTTCCTAGTACACCATAGTTGAATGGTGTATCTGAAAGGGAGAAAAATGCTTTATTGAACATTGTAACAACCCAAAATTTTGGTGTATACATTTCTCTCATTTCCCCCTTTAACATATATATGTGTGTGTCATGATTAATTTTATTTTAATTTTCTTTTATAAAGTAAATAAATTGAGTATGGAGGAACATCATATTAAAATTAATGAATATGATATGATAAATATGATTTCATTATTTTATAAAATAAAAGTAAAAATATTCTTATGCAAACATTTCACCTATAAGAATGGTGAATAACAAAAATCAAATAAGGCATTAAATAGACTTGTTTCATGCTAAAGATGATTTTAGAGTTAAAATAAAGACAATATCTATAATGTTATGCAAGTAATGTATCTGCTGTATGAAAATTATGTATATAGAAATCATATATAATCATTATATAATCATTTTATACATATTATAAATATTTCTAATAGTTAATTATTTCAATGGTAAGAAAATATCCCTTTCCCTAAAACGGTGATTCTGTCTTGCATTATGACTTTTATTTATCATATTTATATATATTTTTTCAAAAAATTAATAATATATCTATATATATCCATTTTTAATAGTGTAATTACTATTAATAAATGAGGTTTATTAATCTATGAACCATAATGAAATTTTATGCATGTTTCTCATAATAATAATAGTTTCCAAAAATGGTTTTATAAAATCACTTATACTGAATTCATAATAATTTTTATACATATAGATTTACATTATAACTAAATTAATAATATTTATAGTGCTATTTTCATAATATAGTTATTATAAAAGTAATATGTCATTGTAATAAAAATGTAATCATTGGAATCTAACTGTTAGTGTAATAATTCACATGTTATAACAATAATTTATCTGTAACAAGTAACCATTAAAAATAAAAAAAATTATTTTTAAATTGTTTTTATATGGTCGTCATTAAATTTATATATTATTCTATGTGGGTTTTATACAATAAAAATTCCATTTAATGGTTTAGTAACATAATTTACACTTGAATAATATTTTATGAAGTATTCCTTATTTTCATTTTAAAATTTGATTTATGATATTTAGAGACATATTATCATAAAACTAATATAAATTTACAATACATAGCTTTTAGAAAAGTAATGTGGCCATAGGAATAATAATATTATCATTATGAATAATGATCATTACACCAAAACCATTTTCCTAAGTATTTATTTTGTAATAGAATTTCTCATTGTTGGAGATTTTAATAAAATAGATTTCAAATTTGAAATTAGGGTGTAGAAGTTTGTTAAGGGGTGAAATTTAATAATTTTTTGTAGAAAAGTAAAAAATGGAGTAATATGACAAAATATAATAAATATGACATCATATTTGTGTAATCCTGACCAAGATATTGTTCTATTAGTTCCCTTGTATAAACAATAAAATTGGCCTTTATGGAGAGGCATTAAAGGATTTAGTGGAGCGTTATTGGGTGTAATGGATCACTTGAGATAATAGTAACATTAAACAATCAATTATTTTTTCATGAAATTCCACTCATCACACCTACAAATAAAAAATCATTCCTCTCATTTATCCCCACACCAATATCAATTTATCCCTTTTATATTTATCTTAATAAATCTCTCACATAACTCTATCTTAAATTTGAAATATGTTTTAAGGTTTTAAGAGTTAATTTTAAGCTACAAAACTTAATTGAGGTAAGGATTCCTATTCCTCTCACTTCATTTCCTATGTTATATATATTTATATTTTTTAAAATTTCTATGTAATATTCTTCTATACTTCTATTTCTATTTTATCATCACCCTATTGATGTATTATCCATGTCATATTGGATATTACCTCTCATTATACAATATTCATAAGTCATTATTATGCTAAAAAAATATCACGAATAATTAAAATCAAATGTGTTTCGTTATCAAAATCTCTATGTATGTTGTTTATATACTTTTATTTTTAGAGGGAATTAATCCATCATTTCATTTGTCTTGAATTATTATATTTTTTCTATATTATCAAACATTTATGACGATAAAGTTTCTACCAATACCTTTTCATATACTCTTTTAATAGAAAAAAAACCATTTCCATCACATTCATTGTAACTTCCTATGCAGGCAATCCAGAGACCTGAAATTATTAATTTTGTGTGCATGTGAAATTTTATAGATTTTCAGTTATGAAGGGAAAGTGGTAATTTTTTCAGTCTTAGAATGAGATTTTGAATGTGTCATTGGAATTAGGACATGATGTTTTCCCTTAGGCAGTCGTCAGTTAATTTTTTGAGGTGATGAGATTTACCTGTGAATGTCGGGGGGGACTGGAATTTCATTATTATTTATTAATTTAAGAAATTCATATTTCATGTATTATTTTTATAAAATAAAAATTATGGCATGTGAGATATTTTTTTTTAGAGGCGGTAACATGTAAATGTTAGATGAAGGTAGAGTTATATGTTAAGAAGGTGATATGGAAAAATTGAGAAATTGATGAGTGGATTTCAATGGAAGGATTTAATATAAGGAAACTGAAGCTTTATCATGTGGTTATGTTTGGAATTACGAAGAGAGAATTTAGAATAATTTAATTGTGGATATTTATTAGACACCATTGAAATTTCCTTATGTGATCCTTGAATACTCTTGATTATATTAAAGGAGAGAACCCTTGGTGACATTTTCATGGATAATTAGAGAAGGAAAAACATAGAACAATATTTTGGATGAATGATTTGTGGTAATTATTGGAGGATAAAAGGCTATAATAAATCGTGGAATTAAGGTTGGTGTCTTGAATTATCAACACTTTTAAAATCCTTATGAATTTACTAAGATTATGAAATTTCATACTGAGTAGATGAATCATACTAATCTAAAAGTCTGATTATGTTATAAATTGAAATTGGATATTATTGTTGAATATGAAATTGGTTGAAAAATTATTCTTGTTGAATAATTTAAATCAGACAAATTATGAATTGGCATATAATTATTTAAATTGGTGATGGTGATAATGAGATGTGGAAATTGTTAGAAAGATAAATATATGAATATAGTGCATATAATTGATAGAGATGGAAAATGATGAATGAAAAATATTATTATGTATTTATGAATTATTTTTTATTATTGATTATGATTCATATATTAATTATTTGGTTTGTGTTTACAATGGTAAATTAATGTTCATAATTGTATTTGGATATTTATGAAATATTTTTTTTATTCTAAAACAAAAATTTAGATCCCAAGATAATGGGAATTCATATAAAATACCTTGGAGGTGAGAGGATAAAATTTATGAACTTTGGTATGGGCCACATCAATTCGGCATGGGAGCCCTTCCACTTTTTAGGGGAAAATTATTGAAGTGATGGTGAGGGTTGGGGGATGAAGTGGAAAAAAGTTAAATAGGGTCATTCCATATATTCATGATTATGCACTATATTTTAGAGTTAGAGGCCATTTTTTAGTGAGTTACATAGTGTGGTATGAAATGTATAGGGCCATGCTACATTGGCACGAGGCTCAGCCATTTCTTATAGGGGTCGTGTGGCCTGATGCTCCTCATATATGATGATTGTGGGATGAGATGATTGAGGTGGTGGTACTCAAATCAAGTATGAGCATTCATATAACCTATCTAGTGTGAATGGATGGATGTGAGCATGTAAAAGGGATATAGTATAATGTGTCTTGGTTGAAAAAGGTTCCTTGATATATATTGTCTTTTTTATATGGTTGTGGTGCTTGTGTATTCCTATGATATGAGAAATTTTAGTGATGTGGTGCAATTATACTCCCTAGGATCTTATTATGGTAGATGTATATGGGAGTATGGTATATCTAAGTGGTGTTATTATATTCCCAAGTACCATTGTATGTTTATTATCCTAGGTGAGAGAATAAATGGATGGTGGGGGTTTGAATCCATTTATAAATACTAGGTAGTGAAGTGGAAGATGTGACTAGTTACACAATAATGCACTGTAGTAATAAATATGTTGATAAAGTTTATGATTTGGCTATCCATGATGGATATGTGTTTTAGAGACAATGACTCAAGTTTATGAGGGGAGAGACCCGAAGGATGTACACCTAGTAATACAATGAGAGTCCCCAATGGTGGATAACTACCCAAACGATGCGGGTTGTGGTGGGAAGATGCCTTGAGGGTGGACACCTAGATAACCAATGAGAGTCCTTGTGAGTGGAAAATGACCCAACAAATAGATGTGGATATCATATCGAGAGTCCCTATGGGTGGAATGAAACCCAACTAATCAATGGAGATATTCCTAGGGAGCAGTTTTCACTGGGTGCATGTCAAGAAATAATAATAGTCAATTGTAATTATTAGACATGGGGTCTTACTAATAATTAAATGAAATGATTAAATTCTTTTGGTTAATTAATTCACTTTATTATTTGAAGTTATTAAAATCCCAATCATATTATTCTCATTATCCTAGACATTAACAAATGTAGTGGAGCATTATGGGGTATATTGGATCACTTGAGATAATAATAAAATAAAACAATCAATTATTTTTTCATGAAATTCAACTCATTACACCTATAAATAACCATCATTCCTTTCATTTATCCTCACACAAATATCAAGTTATCCCTTTATACTTATCTTAATAAATCTCTCACATAATTCTCTTAAATTTTAAATGGTTTTAAAGGTTATAAGGGTCAGTTTTAAGCTATGAAACATAAGTGAGGTAACGATTCATATTCCTCTCACTTCATTTCCCATGTTATATATATATATATATATTAAAATTTATATGTGAAATTATTAAATAATTTTCTTTATATTTTATCATCACCCCATTGATGTACTATCCATGTCATATTGGCTATTCTCTCTCATTATACAATATTTGTAATCCATTATTATTCTAAAATAATATCATGAATCATGAAACTCAAATGTATTACATTATCTAAATCCCTATGTATGTGGTTCACATACTCTTAAATTTAGAGGGGATTCATCCATAATTTAATTTTTCTTTACTTATAATATTTATTTATATTATAAACCTTTTATGATTATAATGTTTCTACCAATACCTTTTAATATACTCTTTTTATAGAAAAAACATTGTTCATCACAATTATTGTATCTTCCTATGGAGGGAATGTAGAGACTCAAAATTTTTAGTTTTGGATGCGTGTGAAATTTTACAGATTTTTAGCAATTAAGGTAAAATGATAATTTTCTAGTCATGGAATGAAATTTTGAATGTTTCATTGGATTCAGAACATGATGTTTCCCATAAGTTGGTGGTTTGGTAATTTTTTGAGGTGATGATGTTTACCCATGAGTTTTGAGGGGAGATGGAATTTCATTTTTATATATTAATTTAATTAATTTATATTTCATGGGTTATTTTTATAAATACAAATTTTGGCATGTGAGATATTTTTTTGTGGCGGTAACATTGAATTGTTAGATGAATTTTAAAGACCCAAAAATTTCTAGGAAATTTTTTTCTTAATTTCTTTGGAATTTTACGAGTCTGTGGCTTCTAACGTCACCTGATTCTGAGGCCCGGTGTGCCCGGAATCAATTTCGGAAGTTTAGCTCGGGTATGTTCAGTGAAAGAACGGGTGGGTTTTTCTAACTTTTGAACCGGTGCTCGGAATTGAAATCCGAGGGCACCGATGAACTCGCAGTACCAGTATTTTCTTAGGTGGACTTTTACCGTAGGTGCGTTTTTTCGGGGAAAGAAGTTAAATTTTGGGGTTTAAGGAAGAAATAAATAAAATTGTGTACAATTTTATTTTTTTTTTATTCAAGGAAGTTAAAATCTACCATGGGAAGTTGTTGGTGGGGTCTAAAACCACCCAACCTCTCATGTGTGAATATGTGGTAGGTGGGGCCCACACCCACCTAACCTCCCATGGGAGAGTTTAGTGTGGTGGGGCCCACATGAGACCATAACCCCTTGAACTTCTTATAACCCCCCCCCCCCCTAAACTCCCTTGTACTTAATGTGCCAAATTCCCTTAATTCTCATTAACACCCCTTCTGTTTAATTGTATAACTTCTCACCTTCTTAACTCCCTCTTAATTTTTTGGGAACTCCTTCTCTCCCTCTCTCCCTCTTTATTTCATGCCAACTCACGTTAAATTAATTGACTAAACCTATTCAATTAATTTAACTAAAGAGTTTGAATTTTAAGTTTGAAATGCTTGGAATGTTGTAATAAAATAAGAGTAAGTCTTATTTTATTTGGGGTTGGGATTGTTGGGTGGGAGAGCCTTTGTGAGAAGAAGGAAGAGAAGATAATTCCTCCTCGATGAAGAATGAGACGCCGACCGTGGAGACCGAAGCCAACAACAACGTTCTTCTTCTTCTTCTGACGTCGACGGAATCGATACCGTTCTACCGTGACATTCGACTTCAGCGACTCGATGACGTGCGACGTCAATTTCGAGGTAGGGGTTTGGATTTGTGTTCGTGATTATTCTTTGTAGTCCAACGTCAATTCCTTTAGCCGCTTGGTATCGGATTAATGGGAGGAGGTCGGACCGCACGAACACGGCCGACTCTCATCCCCATTTGATGTTGTGTTTATTGCGGAATGAATAAAGGCGTGCGGTGCAACGGCACCGCGCGGAAACAAGAAGAATGCGGTGAAGAAGCGCGGCGCCTTCGCGCCGCGCCATTGAGGCCGAACGAAACCGTGGCCGGATTCGGGGCTACAGAGGCGACTCAGAGACTCTGTGGATTTTTTTATTGACGTGTGGATTGACGGGCGATGATGGAAAGGGCCACAGAGGTGATTTGAATCCATCGCAGTGAAGATCGGGTCCTGGGAGGACCGCTGGTGAAGACAGCATGCGAAACAGACCACCGGAGCGCGTCCGGTGGTCCGCGAAAGGCGGCGGCACCGACGACCGTCGGCGACGGCGCGCCGCCGAAACAGAACCGCCGCAGCTGAGCTGCGGCGGTGGGCCAAACCGGAACGGCTTCGCCGTTTCGGAGGCAGGGCGACGTGGCTTAATGTCGCGCCGGTTTTCTTTCAACCGGGGGGTTGTAACCCCCCCCCCCCCCCCCCCCCCGCACCCTGCTAACCACGTGGACGCCGCGCCAGCGCCAGGCCGGTCCGCGCCCTAATGGGCTGGACCCGGACCCGGGTCGGGTCAACCTGGTTCGGGCCGACCCGGGGGGTATCGGGTCGGGTCGGACCGGGCCCGAACCCCCTATTTTCGGATATATCTGTTCAAACACCAATAACTTGGGATACATACCTCCTATCGATGCACCGTCAGTTGTGATATGATCCTCGGATCGAGACGGTCGTTTCGGTATATTACACTCATGGTTTAGGAGAACTTTAGGTACGGCCGGGTTGGTTTGAACACGAAACCAACCGGGCCCTCGGAGTGAAAACGCTTATAACTTGAGCTTCGGACGTCCGATTGACGTGCCGTGGAATTTGTTGGATTCCTCTTGATGAGATAGAACCTTTTGCATACTTCACCTGATGTTTGGACGTAGTTGGATAATGGTCGGGTTGGATTGAACCCGAAATCCAACCGGGCCCCTGGAACGGAAAAGCTGATAACTTTCAGACCGGACGTCCGTTTGACGAACCGTCAGTGGCGTTGGTGATCACGTTGAGAAACGGTCCCTATGAGTATACCCTATGAGAGTTCAGGGTATAGTTGAGATATGGCCGGGTTGGTTTGCACATGAAACCAACCGGTCCCCTGGGACGAAAGGGCTTATAACTCACAGATCGGGCGTCCGATTGACGCGATGTTTGTTGCGTTGAGACCTCTTTGACGAGGCGGTCCTTTGAGATACTTCTTCATGGGACTTTGTGATACTTGGAGTATCGACCTATAGCTCGTGGAGCGGACCCTCCCGAAGACGAGCGTACATAGTACGGAGACCGTGTAGCTGGCTGAGACCTAACGACTGCTTGACCGACTCGACTTGGAGTGAGTCGACTAGCCTAGTGGACGGAGCACTACTGTGTTTGGGTGCAGACCCACGGCGGATGGAGCGCCTGGTAGAAGGCATCAGACCCGCGGTACTCGAGAGGAGAATTACCTCTGCAGACTATTAGGGGGTGCACTACTATGTTTGGGTGGCAGACCCCGGCGAGAAGCACAACTGTGTTTGGGTGGCTGACCCGCGGTACTGGACATGAGGAGTACCTCGGCAGTCTTAGGTTAGTGATCAGTACCTTGGAGTCATGACAGGATCACTGTACTTGTCAGAGACGGGGCTCTTCAGCAGTTACGATTTCGATAATGAAAATCCTGGTTTGAGCTGAGTCTATGACCTATGTGTATACCTCATGATTGAAATGGGTCACTTGATAACTTAGGTATATGTATGGGAATATATCTAAGTAGTGGTTATCTGTTGATTTCATAACCCATATGTTTCCTCATGATTGAGATGGGTTACTTGATAACTTAGGTATAAGTATGGGCTTATAGCTAAGTAAGGGTTATCTGTTGAGATTCTGCTTTGTGGTTATCCTTGTTAGATTTAGTGAGACCTTCAGGGTCTCGGGGTCCCTACTGAGTATCGTTATACTCACCCCTGCATGGGCTATGCCCGCACCTCGTTGTAATTGATGCAGACGACGGACAACGCTGACGGAGGTCGAGCATTCGAGGACTGGACGGTACCCGGAGGTGGATCTCACATCAAATCGATACCCGGAGGAGACAGACGGACGGACGATCGGACGTGAAGTGCTGAGGAGGACATCTATACCTACCCTTCGGGTAGGATCTGTGGTGGACGATCCAGGAGCTGTGTGTCATCTTCCAGCTGCTTGTCTTTTCTGTTGTACTTTTGTTCAGTTGTAGCTGTACTTTCAGTTGGGTTTGTATTCTGACACATTTACTTTCCAGCACTTTCTTTTGTACTTAGTGTATTACTTTCACTTGTACTCTGTGGTGTTTTATTTACTTTTATAAAGGAAATTCCTTCCCAGTTATCGGGATTTACGCCTTTGGTGCTAGTCGCCAGCCCCTGGCCTATGGAAGGCGGGCTTGGGGTTGTCACGGCACGGGCCCCGAGGACGAGTTGTTACATGAATGTGGATCTGGATTTTTATGATTTGAGATGGAAAATTAGAGGAATTTAAGAGGGGATTTCAATGGAAGTATTTAATGGAAGGAAACTAAAACCTTATCATGTGGTTATTTTTGGTATTGTGGGGAGAGAAGTTATAAGAATTGAATTGTAGATATTTATTGGGCACCATTGAAATTTCCTTATGTGATCCTCAAATACTCTCAATTCTCTCATAGGATAGAACACTTGGTGAGAGTTTCATGGATAATTAGAGAAGGAAAATCATAGAACAATATTTTGGATGAACCGTCTGTGGTGATCATTGGAGGATCAAATTCCATCATTAATCATGGAATTAAGATTAGTGACTTGAATTCTTATCACTTTTAAAATCATTATGAATTTTCCATGATTATGAAATTTCATGTTGAGTAGATGAATCATAATATTCTAAAAGACTGATTATGCAATAAATTTAAATTGGATACGATTGACGAATATGGAATTGGTTGAAAAATTATTCTTGTTGAATAATATAAATGAGACCAATTATGAATTGACATATTATTTTTTAAATTAGTGATGGTGGTAATGAGATGTGGAAATTGTTATAAATATAAATATATTAATACAATACATTTAATTGATAGATATAGAAAATGATTAATGAAAAAGATGATTATGAATTAAAAAATTCTTGTTGTTATTGATTCTGATTCATATATTAACTATTTGATTTGTTTCTACAATGGTAAATTAATGTTGATAATTGTATTTGGATATTTATGAAATATTTATTTATTCTAAAATAAAAATTTAGATCCCAAGATAATGGTAATTCATATAAATTGACTTGGATGTGAGAGGATAAAAATTATGAACTTTGGTATGGGACACATCAATTCAGCATGGGAGCCATTCTACTTTTTAGGGGAAAAGTATTGAAGTGATGGTGTGGGTTGGGGGATGAAGTGGAAATAAGTTACACAGGTTCATTCCATATATTCATGATTATGTTCCATATTTTAGAGTTGGAGGAAATCTTGGCAGTGAGTTAAATAGTGTGATATGAAATTTACAGGGACATGCTACATCGGTATGGGGTTGTGCCATTTCTTATAGGGGTCATACAGCCTAATTCTCCTCAGATATGATGATTGTGGGATTAGATGATAGAGGTGGAAGCACTCAAATCAAGTATGAACATCTATATAACCTTTATAGTGTGAATGGATGGATGTGAGGATGTGAAAGGGATATAAAATATTTTTTCTTGGTTGAAAAAGGTTCCTCGATATATATTGTCTTTATGATGAGTTTGTGGTTCTTGTGTATTCCTAGGATATGAGTAATTTTAGTGATATGGTGTAGTTATACTCCATGGGATCTTATTGTGGTAGATTTATAGGGGATCATGGTATATCTATGTGGTGTTATTATATTCCCAAGTACCGTTGTATGTGTGTTATCCTAGGTCAAAGAATAAATGGATGGTGGGGGTTTGAATCCATTTATAAATACTTGATAGTTAAGTGTAAAATATGACTAGTTATGTAACAACACATTATAATAATAAATATGTTAATAAATTGGTTTATATGTCTATCCATGATGGATATATGTTTTGGAGACAATGACTCAGGTTTGGGAGGGGAGATACCCTAAGGATGGACACTTAGTAATACAATGAGAGTCCCTGAGGGTGGACAACTACACAATCGATACGGGTTGTGGTGGGAAGATTTCATGAGGGTGGACACCTAGATAACCAAAAAGAGTCCTTGTGGCTAGATAATGACCCATCCAATAGATGTGGATATCATATAGAGAGTCCCTATGGGTGGAAGGCAACCCAACCAATTGATGGAGATATTATTAGTGAGTTCCCTATGGAAGGATAAATACTCATTCGTGGTGATGAGATTTTATAAAGTTCCTTGTGGGTGTATTACTACTTAGTGGGGTTGATGTTGATGTGTATATCATATAGGGTTCCAAATGGGTGGATAGTTTCTTGGTAGTGGTGTTTTACTAGTAGGGTCCTTGTGGGTGGACAACTATTTGAGAGTATTACAGTGAAGACCCTTCCTGGGGACATTTTCTTTCTTTTTTGATAAGGATGGGTGATGGTTGTTTTGTAGTAGTGGTTGCATGATGAAATGTGATGTTAATAGTTCTATAGTTTATAAGTAGGATGATTATATATTATAAAATATAAGATATTATAAATTTGATATGGGTGATAATTTTTATTTGATTATTTTGTTTTATTTATTCCATACAGATATGAATTAGTATTATTCATTCATAAGGACACATGGGAGTTACAGGGAGGAACCTACTAAGTATATCTAAATGATCACCCAGGCTTTATAAAACTATTTTTTAGATTATTTGGATAGATTTGTATGAAGTATTGTTCTATCTTAACTCTTAAAATCGGAGACCTTTTGATAGAGTTATATTACATTGTAAATTTCCTAATGAATAAATTGTAGGTTTCGGGAATAGCGGAAGCAAGTTGGTGGGTGTACCCAACTTTAATTTTTCTGTTAACAATGATTAATCGGAGATCTGTCATGATAATAAAATTACAGACCTTCGGAATAGAATACATAATGAAAGAAAGGAAGGGAGTCCTAGAACCATAGAGAGGATCAACATATGTTTGTTATAATTAATTCAATTAAAAGACAAGAATTACCTTGATGGAATTATCTCTCTGTTGATGTTTACATTAATGATCTAGTGTGATCCATCATTGTGTCATAGAATCCAAGTTTAGGATTCCTATAGCATTGATCCACACGTGCTCCATGTATCTCTGGACGTCGCTGAAAGTATCTCTAGGTGCTAGTGCGGAAGAGCCTTCACTTGTGATGTTCGCCTTCGATCACCTTGAGAGTCGATTGTTAAGAGCTCTCATTGATCCGGTGGAGGAGGATCTCTCTTGTAGCTTGAGAGAATTCTTGGAAGAAATGAATTCTCTCTTGGTATGAGATATTTCTCTAGATCTATTGCATTAACCACCACGAGTGGCTAGGATAATGAGAATAATATAATTGGGATTTTAATTACTTAGAATAATAAAATGAATTAATTACCCAAAAGAATTTATTCAATTCATTTAATTATTAGTAATACCCCATGTCAAGTAATAACAGTTGACTATTATTATTAATTTTCATGCACCCAGAGAATTACACATAATATTATTTAATTAAATAAATAATATTTTTTCTCAAAAATTCCCAAAAAAATTACATGGCGTGTATATTAATATACATGGAGTGTACATTTGTTTTTCCATTATCTTTATTTCCTCCACCATATTTATTAGACCATGAATAATGACTATTTATTTATTAAATAAATATTACTACATTACTTACTAATAAATATATTATTTCACCCACAATATATTCTCTTGAATAACTAGTGTCGAAATAATTGTGATCAGGCATCCTTGAATAATCATTAAACTATAATTGGGAATAATCTTTATTCAACTTGATAAATTAATATTTAACTGAGATACTTGGAAAAACTTAGTGTGTGACCCTCTAGGCCTCTTTCTCAGTGGCATTTGGAAGATCCTTCCTAAAGTCCAAGGTTAGTGTCTAAAAATACACCAAGACACCCATAGAGAAATAAGTTAACACCACAATGATGTGTCACCTCCTCGAATTCTTACTGTGTAATGTAATCCCTTTGTCTCGATATCTCAAATCAAGCGGGTTGCATGCTAGTGCCATCAACCCATGTGACTGGTTATTATTTCTTTGAATTTCTAGAATTGAACTTTCCCATTCCTCACTATGGTCGTGGATTTATTTAGTCTATATCAATTACATCAAAGGGCCTGAGTTATTAACTCCCATTATGGAATAGAAGGAAAAAATCATTTGTCGCATTATCTATTAACTCAGTATTACTCCTGATGCACCAAACATATCCTACCATAATGTGAACAGTGTGTCGTCATAGTTTTCATCAATGCATCTAAGTGTGTGAGTTGTAATACCCATTAATAATAATCTTAAATTCTAAGGACCAATACACATGTCCGCAGATAGGAACATCCAATGAAACTATGAAATGTGGATTTCTTACTGGTAGGTCTCGTTCTCAAAATATCCTCATGGATATTACCAACGGCACACACCATGAGAAGATGCCTTAAAGTTTTATGAGTCCTCACCCCTAATGGACTTTATTATTTGTGTCCCTCAAATAACATCATTTGTCTATATAAAATATATTCAAGAACAGTGTTATGGAACTTTCGGGTTCTCATAATAGCATGGATCCACTATGACCCTTTAATGCAACAGCTATCCTTAGGACATTATCACATGCATTGTCACCGAAAAGAACAACCAAGAGGTGATAAGGTATTTATTAATGAATAAAGTAAAAAGTAGTTGTTTCTAGGCCACAAACTCCAACAGACTCCCACTTGGATTAGAGCCAAATACTAACAACCTTCAACCCACTATCTCTCACATGATATTCATGCTTCTGGTGAGATAGGACTTTATTCATGGGGTCTTCCACATTCTCTTTCATGGATACTCTACTCACTACAACTTCACCCCTATGATAGAAATCCCTCAAGAGGTGATACTTCCGGAGTATGTGCTTTGTCCATTGATGTGACCTTGGTTATTTTTCAAGAGTCATCGCTATAGTATTATCACAATACAATTTAATAGGATATTTATTTCTAGGCACCACATCAAAGATCCTGGTAAAAGTTTCAAATATGGATGGATTCCATGGCTGCATCAGAAGGCAATATATATTCGGACTCTACTATAGAATCGATGAAAAATGGTTTCTTTGAACTCTTCCATCTCATGGATCCTCCATTTAGATATAAAACATATCCAGATTGTGACTTCAGATTGTTCTGATTTTTCTGAAAAACAGCATCAACATACCCTCTAATGAAAAGCTCCTTGTCTCCTCTATACACCAGGATCATATCCTTTTCTTTTCAGAAACTTAAGGATAATCTTAAAAGCATTCCAATGTTATTCTCCTGGATCTTCTTGATATCTTCTTACCATGCTCAGTTTATAGGAAACATCAAGCCTAGTACATAACATGGCATACATGATAGATCCTATAGCTGAAGCGTATGGGATATTACTCTATCTATATTTCTCATGTTGTGTCTAAGGTCACATTTTCTTAGAAAGATGAAGGCTATGTGACACTGGAACCAATCCCCTCTTAGATTGTTCCATACTAAATCTATTTAGTATCTGGTCAATGTATATACCATGACTTATTCTAATAAGTCTCTTGGATCTATCATGAATGATCTTGATCCCTATAATGTAGGATGCATCACCCAAGTCCTTAAAAATGAAACATTTGTTCAACCAGTCCTTAACTGAATATAAGACTAGTACATCATTTCCAATAAGAAATATGTCATCGACATATACTACTAGGATAATGACTGAATTCCCATTAAATTACTTATAAACACAAGGCTCGTATTTGTTCTTAATGAAACCAAATTCCTTTACGGATTCATCAAATCAAATGTTCCATGACCTAGATGCTTTATTTAGTTCATTAATGTATTTCTGTAACTTGCAAACCTATTTAGCTTCACCTGGTGGCAAAAACCCTTTTGGTTGTGACATATAGACATCTTCCTAAAGGTTCCCATTATGGAATACGGTTTTTACATTCATTTGTCAAATCTCTTAGTCCTGGTAAGCTGCTATTGATAGTATGATTGTTATGGATTTAAACATGGAAACTGGCGACAAGGTTTCACCATAGTCAATTCCTTTACTTTGTCTGAATACTTTATCCAATAGCCTTGATTTATAGGTGCTAACTTGACCTTACATGTCCATTTTTCTCTTGAATACCCATTTTCATCCAATGAGATTTACATCAACTGGCTCATCGACCAGAACCTAGACTTCGTTCTGATACATGGAATCCATCTCAGAATTCACAGATTCTAGCCATCTTGCAGCCTCTAATCTTTCTACTACTTCCTTGTATGATATTGGTTCATCATTGTCCAAAAATAATGATTCACCATCCTCGGTGACAAGGAAACCATATCTCTCTAGTTCTCTTACCTTTCTTCAGTTCCTACGTAGTACTTTTGTTTTTAGAACCTCTTCCACAGGGACCTATGGAACTTGTTCCCGTACCAACTCTTGTATATCATGAGCATCAACTTCGTCAAAGTTTATCTTTCTCCCACTATCCTTTTTGAGGATGTTCTCTCTCTCCAGAAAGAATAATTTTATTGCGATAGTCACTTTCTTATATGAAGTGTTATATAGGTAATATCCTTTCTTTTCCTTAGGATATCCTATAAAGATACACATCTTACCCCGAGGTGCTAGTTTGTTTCCTAGGAAGGCCTTAACAAACACCTCGCATCCCCATACACGTGTGTGCGAAAAAATGGGTTTCTTTCCATTCCATAACTCAGAAGGAATTCCATTTTTCTCCTTAATTGGTACTCAATTTAATGTGTATGTTGTAGTTGGTAAATGAATATTCCCAAAAGGATAATGGAAGATCTGTATGAATCGTCATAGACCTCACCATGTCCAACAATATGTGGTTCCTACTTTCACTAACAGCATTCCACTGTGGTGTAAAAGGAAGATTGAGCTGAGATATAATCCCAGAATCACATAGAAGATCGATGAACTTTTGGTTCATATAATCTCCACCTCGATCTGATTGAAGTTTCTTTATCTTCTTACCAAGATGATTCTCTACTTCATTCTTGAATTCCTTAAATTTCTCTAGGGACTCCAACTTATACCTCATTAAGTAGACACATCCATATCTACTCAAATCATTATTAAAAGTAATTAAGTAAGAATATCCACCACTAGCTTATACTAGAAACAGTCCACACACATCCGTGTGCACCAGTCCTAGAATATCTGTGGCCTTTTCTCCCTATCCACTAAAAGCAGGCTTGGTCATTTTACCTTGTAAACAAGCATGACATCTGTCAAGTGGTTTTAGCTTGGTAGAGTCTAAATAGCCATCCTGGCAAAGCTTTTCCAAACACTTCTTGTTTACATGACTAATACGCTGATGCCACAACTAGGTGTTGTATGAGTCATGTGAATTTTTTCGTTATCGATTGTTAACACATGGTTTTCATAATTTAATACATACAAACCATTATTCAAATGCGCCATACCATAACATATGTTGTTCTTATAAAAGAAACAACCCTAGAAATAAATCCATCCATATCCAAACAAGATACAGAAATTATGTTCCTGGTAAAACTAGGCACATAATAACAGTTAAGTAAAACCAAAAGCATTCCAGTTGGCAAAGAGAGATGGTAATCACTAATGGCCAACATAGCTAGCCTCGCGCCATTGGAAGCTCTAAGATCCACCTATCCTCTGGAAATATTTCTAAATCTACTTGGTTCCTACATTTGAATACATATGTGAGCCCCACAAGCTGTATCTAATACCCAATGTGTAGAAATGGAAAGATTACACTTGATAATGAAACAACCTTTAGCATCCCCACACTTCTGGGTTCAGTTTCTCTTCCAATGGCCTTGCTTTCCAATATGAAAAACATACTGCCTCTCATTCCTTGACCTGCCTTTGAATCTTCCCCTTCTTGGAGGGATGGTGATCGGAGGCTTCAGACCGTTTATGAATCCTTGGCCCCTTTTACTTGTCCTTCCTTTTCTTATTCACCATAAGGACTACGGGTTTTTCATGCCCCATGTCTTTATCTACCTGTAAAATTATAGTCATAAGTTCTGATAGACTCTTCTCATTGTTGTTCATGTTTTAGTTGATAATAAAGCTAGAGAAGGTCTTGGGCAGTGATGATAAGATGAGATCTGTACACAACTCATCTCGGAACTTAATACCAAAGATGTCTAGGCATTCAATGCGGCCAATAAGCTTGATTACATGAGGCCTAGCTGGAACAGAATCTCCAAGCTTTGTTGTGAACAATGAATTTGAGATCTCATATCTCTCCTCTCTCACCTTATCTTCATAGATATCCTTAAGGTGAGACATCATATTATACGCGTCCATGTTTTCATGTTTCTTAAAGAGATCATTAGACATGGATGATATCATGAAAAATTGGACATCTGTGGAATCATCCATATGTCTCATATATAGAGATAGTTCCTCATCACTGGCCTCTTTTCTAGGTGTAACTGGAACAGGCTCTTCCAGCACATACAATTTCCTATAACGGCGAAGGATGACGCATAAACGTCTCTTCCATTCCTGGAAATTGGTGCCAGTGAGAAGGTTTTTCTTCTCGAGTATGGTTTCCAATGATATTTTTGAATTCATTTTTCTTTATGTTTCTACAAATTAAGATAAGAAAAGTTTTAGTAATTTATCATGATAAAACTAAGAAAAATAAATAAATTAATACTTATTAGTCTCCCACTATTTTATCGAAATCCAATATCCCCCACCATTGACTTTAGAATATTCTATTTCCTAAATATTCTAGTAGAAAGGATCCACATTTCCATTTGAATTACCCCAACTGGGGATGTTAAAGCAACTTGAAGGGTTTTAGGTATGAATTCCAAATGTCAACTGCATTAACTCACAGCTCCTTGATCTGCTGAGTGGACTCCCCAATCCTGAAATCATTATATTTTGGATTTCCTCAACCTTTGCATCTTGGTCACACTAAGTCCTGTTGTGGAAGTCAACCCTTGATGTGAACCAAGTCAAGTCAACCCAAAACCTTGAATTATAATTCCCCAATAGTTGAAATCACCCCAACTAGGGTTGGTCAAGCACTTTGAACTATGGTTCGATTCTAACCAATATTATGGAAGGCTATATCGACTTAATATTTATTTGAGGTATTTTATCCTTATACGTAAATTTCCATTTTATTATATTTAATTACATGCTTGTTAATATTAAGTGAGATATACTTAAGTGAGTAACCATGTCTAAGATAATATTTATGCATCATCTGGTCTTATTTTAGTTCCATCTTGCATGCTTGTTTAATTCATTAATTGTGTGGTTGAGACAACACACCCATAATAAATAAAACATACAACTGACATGAATAAAATAAATGTCTGGATCATGATCTTGTTCTATTAGTTATTTTATCTAGCGGT
Organism: Viscum album; assembly: GCA_963277665.1. Lineage (NCBI taxonomy): Eukaryota > Viridiplantae > Streptophyta > Magnoliopsida > Santalales > Viscaceae > Viscum > Viscum album. The sequence goes on from OY728132.1 coordinate 1,593,359,834, forward strand.
TGATAAACTAACCTAACACCTAGGGGACAAACACCTTGAACCTTTTGGGTTCATGTTTACAGCTTTCCACTTATCCACCTTTATATCTTCTTGGATTGGTTTCACCTTGGATCCTAACTTGAGCCACATCCACTAGCTTGGGAGCTCCATCCATTACATATTCTTTTATCTCACTCGTAGGTGAGGGGTAAAATGGGGTTTTACATAAAAGAAACCTTAGACATGCAAACCCTACATGTTAATGAGGAGAAGGCTCACAGGAAAAAAAATTTAATTTAAATAAATTAATTAAAATAAACCATTCACATACAAAGGTCTTGGTATATCACAAGATCATCCATACATCAATGATATTTATGCATAAATAAAACTAGCATTCAATTCTTTAAGCATTCTTGTTTAAGATAAATTCTGCTTTAATTAATTAATTATCTTTAATTAATCAATCCTTTTATCTTAAACCATTTTTCTTAATTTCCTTGAGATTCTCATCCATCATAATTTTAAACAAATAAATTCATTTTAAATTATCTTTGTATGTAACTTGTACCTTGGAGGCAACCTTGTGAATTCCCAATCATAACTACCCAATGAGTAGAAATGAACATTACGCACATGTTAAACTAAACACATATATAAAACACTTATCACCTGTCGTTCCTCATCTTAATTCCCTCACTATGGTGTACATATCAAAGGATTGTATAATATAATAATAAATTTTAATAAATCTGCGTAATTTGGATGAGTATATGGTGTGTAGTTCTAACTACATGGCCTGTACTTTTTTTCACTTCCCATCTGAAGTACACGCCCAGGGACATGGCATGTATATATAATTAGGAAATATTTGTAGTACATGGTGTGTTCAGTGGGACACACGCTGTGTAGTATCCACATTACACGATTCCCAATCGGGAAAGCTGTGTATAGGGTACATGGTCTAACCCAAACATGAAGGGACTACACATCGTGTTCAATGGATCACATGACGTGTAATCCGGAAACAGTGTGCCACCTGTTCCTGGTCTACACACATAGTCTTAAAGACTTAGATAGAATACATTTATAAGAACTGGTTTGGTGGACCTCCCGGGTGCATGGAACATATACTACATGGCGTGTACTGCCGAATACACACCGTGTGTTCCGGTGTTGTAGGGCCAGGAAGCTTTGGAACCTCCAGATGAGATTCTCTGTTTTATTTTAATCAAAATTAAAAGAAGAAATCATTTCTATAAGGTGAATGAGAAACAAAAGAGGAGGAATAGATCTTTAGATTTAGATTTATAGAATGATTAACTTTAATTGAAAAAACTAAATTATTAAATGCGTAAATCACCAACAAAAAACTAAATAATTATAATCAATGATATGAACCCTATGATACCACTTGTAGGTTCTGGGCACAGTGGAAACTCATTGGTGGGTGTACCCAACTTTAATTTTTCCAATAACATTGATTAATATGATATCCATCATGATAATAAAACACTAGATATTTGGAATAGAATGAAGAATGAAAGGAAGTAAGGGAGTCACAGAACCATAGATAGGATCAGAATATGTTGGTTATAATTAATTTAATTAAAATGAAATAATTACCTTGATGGAATTCTCTTTCTATTGATGTTTCTGGTCACGATCCGGTGTGATCTGTCATTGTGTCATAGAATCCAAGTGTAGGATTACTCTAGTGGTGATTCACACGTTCTCAACATATCTTTGGACGTCACCAAAGGGATCTTTGGGTGCTAGTGTGGAAGAGGCTTCACTTGTGATGTTCGTCTTAGATTTCCTAGAGATCCACTTGTAAAGAACTCTCCTTGATCCGGTGGAGGAGGATATCTCTCCTAGCCTGAGAGTGTTCTTGGAATAAAGGAATTCTCTCTTGTCTTGAGAGATTTATCTATATATATTGTACACAACCACCACAAATGGCTAGGCTAATGAGAATAATATAATTCGAATTTTAATTACTTAGAATAATAAAATGAATTAATTACCTGAAAACATTTATTTAATTTATTTAATTATTACTAATACCCCATGTCTAATAATAATAGTTGACTATTCTTATTACTAGACATGCACCCAGAGAATTAAACCTGATATTATTTAATTAAATAAATAATATTATTTCTCACAAATCCCCAAAAAAACTACACGGCAAGTATATTAATATACAAGACATGTGCTTTTGTTTTTCCATTCTCTTTATTTCCTCCACCATATTTATTAGACCTTGAATAATGATTATTTATTTCTTAAATAAATATTACTAGATTAATCACTAATAAATATATTATTTCTCCCATAATATATTCTATCAAATAACTAGTGTTGAAATAAATGTGATCATGCATCCTTGAATAATCATTAAACCACAATCGGGAATAATCTTTATTCAACTTTTTAAATTAATATTTAACTGAGATACTTGGACACACTTAATGTGTGACCCTATAGGCATCTTTCTCAGTGGCATTAGGTAGAGCTTGCGTAAAGTCCAAGGTTAGCATCTAGTAACACGCTAAGGTACCCATAGACAAATAAGTTAATGCCACAATGATGTGTCACCTCTTATGAACACTTGCTGTGTAATGTAATCCCTTTGTCTTGACATCTTGAATCATGTGAGTTGCATGCTAGTTCCATCAACCCATGTGCTCGATTATTCTTTCTTTGAATTTCCATAATTGAACTGGGCCATTCCTCACCATTGATATGGATTTATTTATGCTATATCAATTCCATCAAAGGGCCTAAGATATAAACTCCCATTATGCAATAGAAGAGAAAAATCATTTCTCTCATTATCTATTAATGAAGTATTACTCGTGATGCACCCAACATATCCTACCTCACTGCGAACAGTGTGTCATCACTGTTTTCGTTGATACATATAAGTGAACGAGTTTTAATACCCATTAATAATAATCTTAAAGTATAAGGACTGATACACACATCCGCATATAGGAACATCCAATAACACTATGAAATATGGATTTCCTACTGGAAGGTCTCGTTCTCATGATAGACTCCTAGATATTACCAAGGGCGCACACCAGGAGAAGATGCCTCAAAGTTTTATGAGTCCTCACCCCTAATGGTCTATATTATTTGTGTCCCTAAAATAACATCATCTGGCCATAGAACATATATTCAATAGCAGTGTTATGGAATTTCTGATTTCTCATTATAGCAGGGATCTGCTATGACCCTTTAATGCAACAACTAGCCTTAGGACATTATCACATGAGTTGTCACACAGAAGAACAACCAAGATGTGATAAGGAATTTATTAATGAATAAAGTACAAGGTAGTTGGTTCTAGTCCACCAACTCTAACATAAATGAGAATATAGATTGTGGATATTTTTACTATTATTGTTTGGATTGTATGGAATGACTTGAATTGTAATACATTATTCATGTATTGAAGATGGGTTTTGAATTTATATTGATCCTGGTGTTGTGGAGTTTTTTTAATAAATGGAAATTCCTCTCTTATATGTGTGATACTATACTCATGGTTATAGTCTCTAGCCCATGGCTTATTGAAGGTGGGATTCAATAGTTATACTCTGAGTCATTTTTGACTTACCTAGAGTCCTAGGGAGGGTGTGTAATGACATAGAAGTTAGAGAGTGGGTTTGAAAAGGTGATTTTGGGTAAGTGGGAAATCACTCAGTCTTTGTGTCTTGTCAAAGAAAGATCTCATATTAGATGCATTCTCTATTAAGGCCTCTTTTAGGGCAGTATCCATGTCTTCTTATATTGTGATACATTCAATTTATACATTGATAATCATTTTGTATGATCCTTTTATAATAATATTGATTTGTAGGGTTATTATTATCAGATATTATACATTGTGAATACTCAATACTTTCATATTTTATCTTAAAGTTATTGATATAGATACAATTATCATCATTTGATTAGGAATTTAATATCTTGATACCCACATCCCATTCTATGGTTTAACCTTTATTAAATATATGTAATTATTGTTTTATGTTATATATGGATTTTTATGTAAGAAAATGAATAAAAACATGTTATTAGACGAATTATCTGAGTTATATATCACTTTGATGCATTGTGTTGTTTTTAATTTCTACAGATACTATGTATATGACACAATTATCATATCATGAAAATTATAGGTAGCCTCTTCATAGAAACCATTATGATTTTGTGAATTTGGCATGTGGCCTTGTCATAGGAGGTATTTTGATTTCATTTTTATGTTATTCTAGTTCTCATAAATTACTCATGAATCATGTATATCATATATATATATATATATATATCATGATCCTTACTATGTTTTATGGTTATGAAATTCTTTATATCATATTATATGTAAGTATTTTACATGATATTCTATTGACCACATGGTCTTTGGACGTGTGCAAATTTAAATTTTATAAAACACTACTTACCACTAGTATGGTGGTGAGTGGGGTATCGAATCCAAAGGGAAGTATTAATGTGTGTGCGACTGACCAAAACAAAAAAAAACAATAAAACAAAACAAAAAAAAACTGAAAGTGAAATAGGGAAAATAGAATGAAGTTGGTGAATAGAAGTGTGAAATGTTTTGGTGTAATGAGAATGTAAATTAGAGATAAGAGACAAGTAGTGATAAATATTAGAGAGATCATACTATCATGAATTGATTAAGAGATTTTCTATTCATACTCTAGTTTACCGCAATTGAATTAGTGCTCATAAAAATGGTGATGATCTACTGAGCTCTCACTTTAGTGGATCAATATAGATCTTCAATATTTCCTTAGAAATGAACTTTTAATCATCACTTAGGAATTTAAATGCTTTTAATGGAGAAGAGAATGTTAACCTTTTCTATTTTTAGTACTTCAATTAAAATTTAAAGGGAAAAATGATCATTATCATCACCTGTCAGTCCATAGAATAGTGAAAAGAAAATTATTCTCATTAAGAGAATAAATGAGATCTCTGAGCCTAAAATGCATCGATGTAATTATAGAATTTTAGAGTAAAAAATATTGATAATTTCAAACTATAACAATCAGATACCCCTATGAAATTTGGTTTCACATGATAAGAATGAAAAAAAATAGAATATCAAATTAAAACATCTCAAGACAATAAAATAGTGGAAAGTGAGAAAGAATCCAGAATATTCTCTTAATGATTGTCTTCTTGCTCTATCTCAATGTTGACTGCCTTCAGTTTGAGTCCATAGTTCTGATCCCTATGCCTAGTTGTGTGTTCTCCAGTATAAATTTGAAAGATCATCCCCTGAGATCCTAATAAAATTGACTAGATGGTTCCTCTTAATAGAAAAACTCTACACACCTCCTCTATGTGCTCACGGTCACTGCTAAGTCAAGGAAACTTTTCTTCCACATGGAATTTATGTCACTATAAATCCTCCAACTATAGTGACTCAAGTGAAGCTCCATCAAAAAAAATATACACCTCATGAAGCTCTGAGACCATGATCATCTTCCTTTCCCCATGATCTGCACTTACAATCCTCTCACTGAACAAGGAATACAAAAAATGACAAACACTCTGCAGCTCTAAATTACCCAAATTTCAATTAGGGCTCAAAGTTTCTATATTATTATATATACATATGTGTGTGTGTGTGTGTGTGTGTGTGTTTGTTACTTAATTACATTAGTATTAAATATATAAATAATTATACATATATATGTATGTATTTATATACTTATTAGTATTAATAATAAATATATTATCAATTAATTTAATATAATTATTATAAACATATAAAACTATATATATAATTATTATTATTATTCTATTAATGTGTGTGTGTGTTAGTGGGGGTTTATTCGTTCGAAGTGGTTAGGGAGCCTCACAAGTTCAGCTCCTTATAAGGGGAGATGGGTGCTCAGTACAACATCGACAAAGGATTCCTTGGTAAGATCAAGAGTTTTCTCATCCACAGGTTGGGGATTATTAATTAGTAGAGGTAGCTTGGATTCAGGGCAGTAATAATTGTACAAGGTGTGATTCCTTGCGATAGTGCTTGGGTGTGTGGTGATGGCTAGATTGGGCCTTGGCGGTGGGGACTTTCTTGGCTACTTCAACGGGTGGTTGGCCGGTGTTCAGATCTAGTGTGATGGTGATTCATCTGGATCTCTAGGGTGAGGATTTAGATCAAATCTATGTTGGTTCGGTGCTACAGGTGTGTGTTCTTCAATAGTGGTGTCATCTAATTTTTAGTTCTGGTCATTCTAGGTATTTTTGGGGGCTTTATTTATTCAACGGTGGTGACTTAATCTTCAACAACATTTATATATGGCACCACTATGCACATAGGTCATCTTCATCCTCTGGTGTTCGTCAGTGTTTGTGGATTTGAGTTTGGGATTATGGTTCTCAAAGGTAGAAAGTGGGGTGGATGACAGGCAACATTGGATGGATCTGGGTGGCAAGTGGTAGCATGGGTTTGAGTGATGGTGGATGAAGGATATGTGATTGGTGGTTCAATTATTGGATTTGGATTTGGGTTCTACTGTTGGGTTTGGCTGGTGGTGCATGAAGACATTAGTGGCTAGGTATTGTTGTTGAGTTGTTGCAATTGTTGGATTTGGCTGACGGTGGTTGAAGGCACTAGTGGCAGTGTACTGGCGGTAGTAGCTTGCTATGGTTGGGTATGTGATGCTACTATTGGGTCTACTCTCCCATCATTGGTTGTTGCCATTGGTGAGGGACAATGGTGGATGGAGGATGGGGAAAGTAAAGCATACTGATGGTGCATGTTGTAGCAGTAACGCCTCTGTTTTGCCTATGATGTTGCTGTAAACAATTAATAAAAAATCAATGGATTATAAATTAAAAAAACAATAAATTAAAAACTTATAATTAGAAAAATAATCAAAAACATAGTTCATAAAATTAATTTATTAAAAACAATTAAAATAAATATTCTTAAATTAATTAAGTAATTAATTAATTAAAAAAATTAATAAATATTATCAAATAATTATATTATAATTAAATATTACTGACTATTAAAACATTTAAACAAAATAATTAAAATGCTAAAATTAATTTAATTATCTAGAATACTAAAACTAAAGTGATATAAAAATTTAAAACACGGAACAAAGAAGTAGATAAAATAAATAAAAGAATTAAAAAGACAAAGTAAATTTTATTTATTTTCAAATTAAAATGCTAATTTTATTAAATTGATAAATTATAAAAACAATGAAAATAAAATGAAGTAATTTAATTACAAAAATAATGAAAATAATTAAATCATTTAAAAAAATATTATTTTAAAAAATAAATATTTATTAAATTGAAATATAATTAAATAAAGAATTAATCAAATAAAAGAATGAATTAAAAAATTGAAATTATTATTTTTAAAAGCATAAAATGAAATAATGAAAGAATTAAAAGAATGAAAATGAAAAATTATAATTTAAACAAAAACAAATGAATAAGAATTGGTAGTTAATGAAACATTATTTAACTTTAAATTATTCAAAATCAACTAAAATAAACAATAATGTACATATTTTAATATAAAATCAAAGTTCCAATCATTAAATACAAAATTAACAACAATTGATAATTATTCAATAAAATACATTATTTTAATAATAAAAACAGAATTAATTATGAAAATTGATGTTGCAAAATAAGAGATAAAAATGCCACATCAAACTCCCTCACACTTAATCAATTTCACTATTGGAAAATTCTATGAATTTTATTTACTTAAAAAGTTTATAAAAGAAAAAAAAAGACCATCCTTCCTAGGTTCCAAAACACTTCAAAATCAAAGGGGATAAAAAATCATTCAAGTGCCTGAAAAATCATGCCTCCTATGAAAATTTTACCAACTACCTTATTTCAATTCAAAATAGGTTCGAGTTTTAGGGGTTAAATATGTTAGAAAAAAGTGGAATTCAATTTTTAACAAGAGAAATCGAAAAACTCCGCACACCTCCTCTACATGCTCACGATCACTAATAGGTTAAGGCTTCCTATCTTCCACATGGCATGTACGTCACTATACATACGCCTTCACTGGTAACTCTATTGTAACTCCATCGAAAAACTACACTCCTAGGGAAGCTCTAATACCATGATCATATTCCTTTCCCCATGATCTATTCTTGCAGTCCTCTCACCCGACCAGGAATTAGGAAAAAATGTCAAACAATCTGCAGATCTAATATACCCAAATTAAAATTGGGGCTCTTAGTTTCTATAATATATATATACCACTTAATTACATTATTTTTAAATACATAAATAAGTATATATATGTATGTATTTATATACTAATTAATATTAATAATAGATATATTATTATGAAATTTATTATAATTATCATAAATATATGAAACTATACATATAATTATTATTATATAAATGTGTATATTTATATATATATATATATATATCTTATATAATATATATATATAATTATATAAAATAATAATAAGATAATGGGGGTCAATTTGTTCAAAAGAGGCATGGAGCCTCACTAGTTCGACTCTTCAATATGGGGAGGGGTGCTCGGTGCAACCATAGTGGGTTCCTTAGTCGGATTGGGATTTTGATCATTATTAGGTAGCTAATTCTTTAACAATTGAGTTGAATTGGATTTACAGTGAAAATAAGTGGATGAGGCTATGATACCTTGTTGTAGTTCTCAGGTATGCGGTGGTGGATGGATTCAGCCTTGGTGGTTGTGACTTGCTTAACTCCTTCAATTGGCGGCTAGGTGGTGTTCAGATCTAGTGTGGTGGTGACTCATCCGGCTCGACATGGTGTGGATTCAGCTCAGATCTATACATGGTGGGTTTTACTAGTGGGTGTTCTTCAGTAGCAGCGGCATTTGATTTCCAGATTTGGCGTTTCTAGGTTTTTTTGGGCTTGATTTGTTCAACGCTGGAAAATTCATCTTCAACAACATTTGTGGGTGACATCCATTTGCACAAAAGTCATATTCATCATCTGGTGTTCAGCAAAATGGTTGGATTTGACTTCAGAATTGAGGTTCTCGGTGGTAACTGGTGGGGTAGATGGGAGGCGAAGGTGGACGGATTTGGGTGGACAATGGTAGTTGAGGTTCGGGTGATAGTGGATTAAAGAGAGGAGGTTGGCGGTGCTACCATTGGATTTAGATTTTTGTGTTGCCGCTGGGTTTGGCTGATGGTGGATGAAGCCACCAGTGGTAGGGTGTTGTCTTTGGGTTATTGCTACACTTGGATTTGACAGGTAGTGGATGAAGGCACCGATGGTAGGGTGCTGGTGGTAGCAGGGTGCTGCTGTTGGGTATGTGCTACCATCGTTGGTTGATGTCGTTGTTGGCTTTGCGACACCACAGTTGGGTGCTTCCATTAGTGAGGGACAATGGTGGATGGAGGCTGGTGGAAGAAAATCCTATTGGAAGTGGATGTTGTATTGGTAGCACCTCTTCATAATACCCACTATGCATTCAGGTTATGTACTAGATAAAATAGACTTGATTGGTGGGTTATCCCTTAGGGAGGTTATGGTCTATCTTTCAGGCCTCTGTGTGTGGTGTATGTGTGTTTAATTTAATTATACCCCTAAGAACCTATTATAATTACTAAGTATTAAAACATTTAAAGAAAAGAATTAAAATTTTAAACTTAATATAATAATTTAAAATACTAAAACTAAATTGAGATAAAAAATAAAAACAATGAACAATGAAATAGATAAAATAAATAAAATAACTAAAAAACAAAGTAAAATTTATTTACATTCAAATTAAAATGATCAATTAATTGAATTTATAAATTAATTTAAAAATAATAAAAATAAACCAAAATAAATTAATTACAAAATAAATCAAAATAAATAAATTTGTTAAATAAAAAAACATTTTAAAAAATAAAGATTTCATAAATTGAAATATAATTAAATAAATAATTAATCAAATAAAAAAATGAATTAAAATACTGAATTTAATTTTTTTTAAATCATAAAATGAAATGATGAAATAATTAAAATAATTAAAATAAAAAATTTTAATTTGAACAAAAAAATGAATAAAATTTGGTAGTTAATGCAAAATTAATTATTTAACTTTAATTTATTCAAAAACAACTAAAATAAACAATAACAAACATATTTTAACAAAAGATTCTAATTTAAATCATTAAATAAAAAATTAACACTAATTGATAATTATTCAAAAAAATACATTATTTTAAAAATAAAAACACAATTAATTATAAAAATTGATGTGGAAAAATATGACATAAGAAGGCCACATCAGCTATCATGTTTATTGTTTCCCTTATTGGGCTATTTTGCTCACCATTTTTGTTTTCTTGTAAAATACCTAAGAAATAAAGTATATTATAGAGGAAAAAATAATTATGATTCATAGATATATCTTTAATATGATTTGATAAATTATTTATGTATTATTTTTCATGCATTACATCTTAGTTCTCAAAGGCACTAATCACAATGATCATGATAATTGTTTGTATGAAATAAATTTTAAGTTTTGTAATAAATGATATAATATTTTAGTACCAGGTCTGGGAGTATGGGTTTCAGGTGATATAGTTGGTATCAAAGTTGAGTTTAGTTACTTTTAGGAATTATAATGAAAACTTAAGATAAAACCCCTAATTTTATTGAACTAGTATAAATGTATAGAATGAAATTTTGTAATCAACTATATTTATAATGATTTTTTTTATGTAGGATAATGAAATTTTTAAAATTCTTTTTTATTGAACTTGTAAGATAATTTTATGGATTAATATTTTGGTTAGTGAACATAGGTGTAAATAATCATAGGGGGTCTTAATATGAATTTAACATGACATAACCACTTATATTTATTATTTTAATAATTATAATTAAGTAAAAATGGGGAGGATTAAACTTATTTAAGGGGAATAGGGAATGTAAAAACCTAAATTTTTTGTATGTTCATTTTTCTCATTTGTTTAATTTAACATATACGTTTTTCATGATTAATTTTATTTAAATTTTCTTTTTAATGTAAATAAATAAATTATTGATGAATTCCATGGATAAAATAATGAATATGATAAGAAAAACATGATTTCATTATTTTTTAAATGGAAAGTGTTAGGGATATTTTTGAGGAGATTATTGAGTCAATGACTTCTTTATATCCTTTATTTTAGAAATAACAATATACTTCTTAGTAAGTTCTGATAAACATTGGATGTTATTTGGTTGTTATTTTTGGAATATAGGATGAAATTATGATGAAATATATTTCATTCCAAGATTAACTTCAATGGATGGTCAAAACTATTATAGTTCCGGGTTAACTTTATCAAAAGATGTAGAGTAACACTGTGTTCATAAAAAATGAAGAAGATGATTCAAATGTAGTTACAACCGAATTAAAGAATGAGGATTTTAAACATTGTAGTTTTTTATTAATTTTTCAATAAATTTAATCATAGATTCATATATTGGAAGAAGGAATAAAGATAATTCTAAAAGTTTCTAGTCATTTTTAAGTTCTGGAAATTCTTTTTGTTGAGGAAACTTCTGATCAGTGTAATAATTTTCTTTTTGAGTGATTTTTTTCTAAGATTTTATGTTTTGAAATTTATATTCATAGAAAATATATCTAATGAATTATAGATATATATATATATATTGAACTTAATACTTTAAATTTTTCTTATCTATAATGCTAATAATGAGTCTAATTTTTTAAACCATACTTATAAGTTTTATAAAGAGAAAATGTATTCAATCATGTTGTAGAAAATATAATGTTAATATGGTAGGATATAAGAAATTTTTATTTGAATTTTTACTAGAACCATCTTTAAAATATAGAGATCATCCATAGGTAACATAAGATAACTTCCAGATGGAGGTTCAATTATCTTTATCTTATTGTTTCTCTAATTTTTCATAACTATAACAATTTTCCAAAGGATAGAATTTTTTCATCTTTATTTTTTTTGTTAATAGAAGGTTGAGTTTTTTAATGGGGATGGTTCATTACATTCAGTGGATGAAACATTAAAAATAATGTAAATAAAATTATTTACATTTAAAGAATTGAAATTGATAGGAATTTTATTGTGTATATCTTATTTACAAAATTATATTTGTAATATATCATTTAATTATCTTCAATGTTCTTTTAAGGGGAAAATTTTTTAGAAAATATTCTAGATATAAATTTTTTTAAGAATGATATTTTTTTGAAAACCAAAGGGGTATTTTTCTTCATCACAAAGAGGTATAGATTTAGAAACACAATGGGATATATTTTTTCACTCTCATGTATAATTTTTTTGGAATGAGGAATATTTTTCTTTGTAAATCAAAAAATATCTGATGTTTCTACAAATTCTATGTTTTCCTAAATATTCAAGAATTTTTTCAAATGATAATTTTTTTAGAATGGGAGAATATATTCCTAGTTTTTTTCTTATATTTCAAATCAATTGGGAATAATTATAATGTGTTTTCATAATGTTCTTGTGGAAAGTTATTTTCTGATAGATTGAAAATATGGATTATTTTTTTATTTCAATCAAACATGTAAATTTTCTTCAATATATTGTTCTTTATAAAAGGGGGATATTTTAAAGGAGATTATTGGGGATATGGATGAGTTAATTAATCCCTTATATACATTGTTTTGGAAATCAAAATATACTTCTTAGTAAGTTTTTCTTAACATTGTAGTAACACTGTGTTCAAACTCAATAATTAAGTTGTTTTGAAAAAATTACTTTGATTTAGAGATTACAATTCACCCTAATTATATATTTATTACATTAAGTATTCATGAAAACGGAAAGTACAAATACTCATCATATATAATTTTGAATAAAACATGACAATAAAATAAGTTAAATATTATATATATATAACTATAAGTAAAAGTGGATAAAAATATATTCTAAATAATAGTCTTCTATAAACATTGTACCTATAAGAATCATGGTATATAAAAAAATAGTACAAGAAATTAAATGGATATGTTATATGTGAAACATGATTTCAGAGTTAGAATAATGAAAATATATATAAAGGTATATAGGGTATGTATTTTTTACAATAACATTGAGTATATAGTCACTGAATATGATTGTTATATAATTTTTTAAAAAATTAAAAAAAAATTATTAACTATTACAAATAACCCAATGGATTATGGTTATGTGTGTTGTATTTTTTTCAATATTCATTAAAGAAAACAAATAATTAATGGGTGAGATTGAGATAGAGTTTTATGAAGGTATTTTAGATGTCAACACTTCAGAATACAAGTAGTTTCCATAGGTAATTAAGAAGGTGACATTGAAGGATATTGTGATCCAGATGATTAATCGAGATGATGGAAGATGATGTGTGTTAAGAATTAATGAATTTGAAAAAATATTGAAGATAAAGCTAATTATACTACTCTGTAAAGATTGATATTTTATAAATAAGTAATATCAGATAATTTTTTAGAAGAACCTAAGCATGAATCTATGACAAGTGCTAAAGGATGATGAAATAACTATCAACTACTTGTTCTTGCTAATGTTTGGGAGACCCTATCCATAGGTTTTTAAAATATTCGAACAAATATTGAAATTTAAACTACACATGGATGATGTTAGAGGAGTTAAGTTAGAGGAAAATTGATCCTAGAAGATACTTCCTAAAGTCGTACTTATAAAATATACACTAACAAAATTATAAATAAGGATCTAGAAATATAAGGGGATGAAGTTCAGAAGCACTATTTCTAAAAGAAACATACATTGAATCTAACTTATAAGTAATTTTGGAAGTTTCTTGATGAGTTTTAGATGATGATATGGGGAGAATTTAAAAGGTTAAAGATGGAGGCAGATGTACTGTAATGAAAAAAACTTTTATAAATGAAATTCCACTTCAAAGGAATAAATGAATCATTATTTAATGTAGTTATAGAAAACACATGCACTACTTTGGTTATTTTGGACTGTTATATAATTTCATAACTAAAATACAATTAAACATTATAACCATTGGTAATATATCTATTATACAATGAACATTAATATTAGTATATTAAGGGTTATGATAAATACTAATTTATATATGGAAGAAGTGTTGTACTCGACCAGTAGGATCATATACTATAGAGCCCATTTATCAGAGATTTTGAGGGAGATGGTATCACTGGTCTTTTACCTTGACCAAGCCCAATATATGATGCATCAATTGAAAATGAGAGAAATTTTTTACTGAATAATTTTGAGCTTATCGTGATCATGGACCAAACCATGTTTGGTGAACCACCCTAAGAAAGTACCATCATGACACACCTTACCCTCAAGGTGTACTCTCGTGTAATAATAGGTTATTTATATAGAACATAGTAGTATGAATTTCTATATTTTCTTATTTTAATGGTTATATTTAAATCTTTATATTTTTACTTTATAAATGAATATATAATTATTTTGATAAAAATTAAATTTTGATATGAAGAAATCAAAATTTTATTCTTAGGGAAATATTTAGTTTCAATTAAAACACTCTTTTGGTAAATTCAATAATTTTTAAAATAAATATTTTTTTCATAAAATATTCTTATTTAATAGTATTTATTTGATAATAAATAATAATATAGTTTAATGAAGTACAATATAATTTTTATAAGGGTCAAAAGGTGGTTAGTTTTATAAAACTAATATTTTCTAGTAAATAAGGTATTTTATTTAAAATTTTATAGTATCATATTTAGAAAATTATTTTGGTAAAATAAATATCATTTTTGAAATCATTACATTGAAATTATCTAATGGTAAATGTTTCATAATTTTCTAAGATAATTGAATTTTTGGGGTAAAAATTAAATATGGTATGTATTATGACATCATAAAAGACCAAACGTAATGTAATAAATACTATATAAGTAATCCATGACTAAACATAGATTTAAAATTTAAAATAATATTTTTTTGAATTTATTTGATTAATTTTATAAATATTTAATAAATTCTCTAAAATCTATATTATATTTTAAGATTTTAAAATTAATTCTTTATGAACCCAACTTACTTCCATATCACCAATGGTATTATTTTAATATTTTAGATTATTGGACTTATAAAATATTTAAAACCACTTTGAATTTTTAGAAACCATGAGTAAAATTCATGTAAATGTTTGTTGTTTTGATTATTTTATTATATATAGTCAAAAACCTAAGTTTAGAAATTAATAGAGAATTCCCCTCTCTTTTGCTATAAATACCCACCCAACCTCCCACTCCTCTTCACTCAAAACCCATTGAGAAAAAATTTAATCTCCCTCTCCCTCTCTAAATCCCACCCAAGGTGTTCCTATTCTCTTAATAATCTCCTCCCAATATTTTATAAGCGCCCTCTCAAGGTAGGGGATCCTCTTCTCCTCTTTATTCAAGCACTCTCTTTATATTATGCCTTTTGATTTCCAATTTTTCATGTTGGAATACTTTTTTATACACCCATATTAATTTACTTACGATGTAAAAGTAATGAGATACCACCTTTCACTCTTAGTAAACCCTTCCATGAATCCTTATGTACACCCATTATGTTGTCAAAATTATCCAATGATTTTTTCATTGAAAACACTCGTATAGTGAATACCCATCCCTATTTCCACTCAAGGGTATTCACATAGATATAACCATCATTAATTGATTTGTTTATTCCATTTATGTAACCCAAACTACCTAATCATGAAGTTAAAATTTATTAAAGGCATTCTTATGTTTTATTATCAATGTGGAATAAAAATTCATGTACATGAAATGAATGTGACAGGTGGGCCCGAAATTATATAGCCCTCCAATGCATTGGGTAATATATTTATCTCATGAGATATCATGTATGGTGCATTAGAGGTAATCCTAATCATGCTATATTATGATGTATCAATTTTTATCCTTGAATTATGCTTATGATGTCATTTTTTATATGTTTTCCACATTATTATGTTACCTTTATGTTGTCATTTTATATCGCTCTTCAATATTAATGGTTATAATTATCACCCCTTTTACACCACCTCGTTATTCCTCTTGAATCACATGTATTTAATTTCATCATGTTATGATTTGATTATTCCCTTATTGGTCTTTATAGCTAACCACTTTCTTATATATGTCCCCAAATTATCGCATGTAGTATTAGCATAACAATGGATTCTAGGGGCATGTTGTGGAGTTTTAAAATAATTTTATTGTATCCTTGTTTCAAGTAATTGTGTTATATATCTAATTACCCAAAAACACTAGGCCTATTTAATTTCATGGATTGTATTAAGTGTGTTTTTATGCAATAAATCATGAATTAAATTGTATAAAATACATGGGTTGTCATAGTTTGTATCAAAGAAAGGTCTAGTTATTTTTGGAAATCATTATTAGAAAACATTAGTAAAATATTTAGGGATAAGACTAAACATAGGATAACATCCTTAAATTTTGGTAAATTATAGAGTAAGTGGTTTCTAAGAAACAAAAAATCTATCTAGATACTACAAGGGTATGCGGCTTTGGAATAGTTTTACCTAGGGATAATAACCCTAGAAATAGAACATTGGGTATTAACTCGATTTTCACCTGGTACATGATAAAGAGGCATTTATGCACTTATTTTTTGAAACACTTGGGGGATATTATTTAGTAAATTCACAATCCCATTACAAAACATTATGAAGGGAAAAAATTACTATAAAATTTTATATTAATAAATATACCATAGTTAACATAGATAAAAACATATAAATTCATAGGTTATGGAATATATTTCATTTATGAGTTATCCCTTTAATGTTCATAGTTTCCCTTTTATGTGTTAATAGTTTGAAAATTATCATCCCTAATTTTCCCTTTATTTTAGTTAATAATTGGAAATAGGAGGAACTAATTCAACAACCAATGTGAAGGGTAATGGGATGACTACCCAAATGAGATAATAAACCTGATAGGAGAAAGAATTGATAAATTCATGACAACACTTTCTCAATTAACTCATTTTTTAATAGAAACATGAATCGGGAGGTACACCCACACCCCCTAAGAAAGGTTAAGTCACAATTAATATTTTTATGTGAAAAAGTCCACTGAAATTTAATGGATCTTACAATCCCTTAATCAATGAACAATAAATCAACTCCATTGAAACGATATTCTACATACTTAAACAAACTGTACAAGAGAAGTTCATGCTAGCTATTTACCATGTAGACGGAGAATATGATCAACTATGGATCTTGATAAAAAAAATATGAAGTCTATGGAGAAGATCTAAGTGATAGAGTAGAAATAATTCTAGAATAAAAATTTCAATAAAAATTTTACTCGCACTCTCTAAATTAAAATGTATAAGGATTACTTTGACCTTAAAAATGATGATGAATCCATCAGGGTGTTTAAAGAAAACTTCACAAGAATTTCATCATACACCTCTGGCTTTATCATTGACCCTAAAAGTAAATTTGACTGCTTATTTAGTGGGACAATCCAAAAATGTGGAAATCCTTGACAATTAAAAACTTTGAAAACTATAAGGAAATTATCCAATGTTCCCTCAAAGTTAAAATGGATATCGATGAATCTGAAGGGTCTCATGGTTCAAGAAATAGGAAATGGAGAATGGATTCTAATTCTAGAGGTGTGATTGAGAAATATAAAGGGTTAATTAAAGTAAAACATCCCACTTTTTAAAAGCTTGGGAAGAAGCATCTCGAAAATTTTTCGAAAGGGATAAGGAAATTCTTTAGGTGTGGGAAAAAAGGGAACTTATCTAGCGAATACCACCAGGAGAAACTGACAAATGTTATGAAATAAATGAATGCTCTGGTCAACCCATATCTCATTGTCCATTATTTCAACCATAAGTGATAAGTACACTATTTGTATCAATGCACTAAGCCAATGGTTTAAAAAAAATAACCAATGACAACAACCTCCAAGGCCTAGAGAGAAAGGGTGATCATATTCTGTCACAACTGCTAAGGTGGATCCTAACAATTAATTAGTGATAGGTACACTATTTATTCATTCAAGGATAATAAATATACTATTTGATTATGGTTCTACACATTATTTCATATCATGAAAGTTTAGTAGAATTATTCAAAAACCACCTAAAAATATGGAATTCTATCTATCAGTAAAGATGAAAAATGGGCCAATTATTACATCTCAAGTATATAACTCCTCCCTTGTCAAAATTTGTGGGATTAATTTCTCAACTAACCTTATAACACTCCCCTTAGTATAATTCAATTCTATTCTAGGTATGGATTGAAATTCCTTGTATAGAGCCAACATAAATTGTCAAGATAATGAAATCACCCTCTATATCACAAATATCCCCTCAATTATATACAAGTGTAAGGAGGAGAATGAATCTCTTTAAGAATCGTCATCTCAATCATGGATATTATTTCCTTATGATAAATCATATATAGCTCAAATGATTAAGACTAAGTAAAATATTTTCCTTGATGATAAGACTACTGTGAGGGAATTCACTGATGTGTTTCCTAAATAATTATTAGTCTTACTCTTAGCTGAGAGGTTGAGTTTTCAAATGAACTTATACCCAAATATTTCTTAATATCCAAGACTCTATATATAATTTCCATTATTGAACTTAAAGAGCTAAAGAACCAATTATATGAGAATCTGGATAAAGGGTTTATATGCCCAAGTACTTCACAATGGGGTGAACTGGCCCTTTTAATCAAGAAGAAGGATGGGACAATGTACATATGTATTGATTATCATGATATCAACAAGATCATGATAAAGAAAATGTATCCTCTACCATATATTTATGAATTGTTCAATCAGCTGCATGGATCCCAATACTTCTCTAAGATAGATCTTTGGTTAAGATATTATCAAGTAAAGTTAAAGAAGTAGGATATCCCCAAGACTTATTTTTTATACAATGAATAGGCACTAATAGTTCAAAGTGATTCTATTTGTACTCACTAATTCTTTTTCTATCTTCATATACTTAAAGGTATTCTTTATTTATTACTTAAAATAATTTTTGGTAGTCTTTGTACATGATATTCTTATCTACTCCAAAAGCAAGGAGGAACATGGGGGGTATTTGAATGATATACTCAAGACCTTGTGAAAGGAAAAGTAATATGAAAAGTTTAGTACATATGTTTTTTTAATGGAGAAAGTAACATTTTTGGATCATGTTGTCACCAACAAAGGTATATTTATGAATCCTTCAAAAAAAGTGATAATTGAAGGATGACAAATACCAATAAATATGACAGATATCCATAGTTTCCTTTGATTATATGGGTATTATCGTTGATTTGTGATAAAATTATCATGATTTTCAATCCCATTAACCAAGATAAATTGGAAGGGAGTGAAGTTTTTCTTGAATGATGAATAAGAGGAGAGATTTAAAGAGTTAAAGAAGTGGTTAATCACTAAACATGTACCTACAATACCCACCAGGGGGAAAGGATTTGTGATATGTAGTGATTCATATAAAAGGTATTGGGTTGTATAATCATACATTATGACCAAGTAATATCCTATTCATCCCACCAATTTAATTCCCATGATCATAATTATCCAACACATGATCTATATTTGGATGTAGAGATATTTTCATTTAATATTGGGATGGATTATCTCTATAGAGAGAAGTGTGACATACATATGGATCATAAAAGCCTCAAGTATATATTCACACAAAATAATATCAATATTCACCAATTGAGGTTGTTAGATATGATTAAGGATTATGATTTTTCAATCTAAAACATTCCTATGAAGGTTAACAGAGTGGAAGATATTCTAAGTAGAAAGGATACCACAACCGTATCTATGATGAGGATATAAAGGGATATAATTTTCTTAGACATGTAGATTATAGAGATGGGAATAATAAAAGGATCATCATACCACCTTGATCAAATAACTTCTCAACCATCCATTATTGAGAGGATCAAGGAGGAAAAAAATATAATGATTGTCAAAAAAAGGTAGTGAATATTCTAGCATTCAAATTTTCTAAATATGGAGTAATGAGGTTTATAAATTGGATATGTGTTCCATAAAAACTAGAGTTAAAGAGGGAACATATAGATAATATACATAGCTCATACTTCTTTATTTATCAAGTAAGAACTAAGATTTATAGATATTTGAGGAAAAAACATTTGATGGGATAACATGAAGATGAAGATTGTGGAATTTTTATCTCGATGCTTAGTATTTCAAAAGTTCAAGGCTAAATGATAGAAGTCTAAGGGTTTGATAAAAACATTTCCCATACCAGTATAGAAATAGAAAAACATAACCATGTATTTTTTCTTATGAATCTCTAGGAAATATAAAGGTAACCATTTGGGTGGTTTTCAACAACCTTACAAAGTCATCCCATTTCATTGATACAAGGAATATTTATCTCTTGACTAAATCACAAAGATATACATAAGAGAAGTGTTAAGACTACATGGAGTGCTACTCACCACTATATCTAATTAGGATATGATATTTACCTTGAGGTTTTGGAAAATACTTCTACAAGCATTGTATATAAAGATGTGTTTTAGTACTTCTTATCACACTCAGATGTATGACTAGTCTTAGAGAACCATTCAAAATCTAGAGGACATACCAAGATCCTTTTCAGTGGATTTCCAAGGATATTGGGATCAATACCTTCCCCTAGTGGAGTTCTCATATAATAACAATTTATATTCTATCATTCATATGGAACCTTATGAGGCTCTGTATGGGAAGAGGTTTTACACTATGATATACTAGGATAATGTGGTAGAGCATAATCTGATGGTATCTGGTCTTATCCAAGAGATGATAGAGAAGGTCCAAACCATTTAGCTTCATATTAAATCTATGGAAAGTTGAAATAAAAGGTATAAAAACAAAAATTAAAGAGACCTAGAGTTTGAGGTTGGAGATAAGGTGTTCCTTTGTATATAACTATGGAATAATTTCATGAGGTTTGGGAAGAAGGAACAACTTAGTCTAAGATACATCGTCCCCTATGATATACTTTATAACATCATATATGTGGCCAATTTACTATAACTACCACCTAACCTATATCAATTACAATATAAATTCCATGTATCCCTCTTGAGGAATTAAATACAGGACCCGTTGTATGTAATGAATCCAAAGTTGGTACCTTTTTAGAATGATATTTAATTCTCGGAGCATCCGGTGAAGATCTTAGATCATAGAGACAAAATTCTATGAAATAAGACATCACATCTGGCCAAAGTGTTTGCAGCAGAACCACTAGTTTGAGGAAACAAATTAATAACTCAAAGATATTATGAAACTGAAGCACCCTCATCTATTATAGTGTATGAAATAAATTTTTGAGGGAAAAAATTCTGAATTTGGGAAGAGTTTAATGACCAAAACTTTTCTAAAACAAATTAATTTTCAAATGAATAAATTCTTTATTATGTAATATACTTAAAGAAAACTTATGCACTAATTTGGTGATTTTAGACCATTGTATCATGTAATATTTAAAAGTACAGTAAGAATAATAACTATTGGTAATATATTCATTGTATAGTGACTGTTAATATTAGTATATTGAGGGTTATCATGAAGTCTAACTAACACATATGGAAGAAATGATGCCCTCTTCCAGTAGGATTGTACCCTATGATGCCCATTTATCAGATCTTTCATAGGATATGGAATCACTAAGATTTTACATTTATGAAGCCTAATATGATATGAAAAAACTAAAACATGTGAAAAAAAATTTATGGTAGAAGTTCAAGATTATCGAGATCATGACCCAAACCATGTTCACCGAATCACCCCAAGAAAGTACCACCATCAAAAACCTTACCATTAGGGCATATGCAGGTGTAATAAGGGGTTATGTATCTAGAACATGGTAGTATGAATTTTTATATTTTTATATTTTAATTATTATATTTATACCTTTTGTTATTAATTTATAAATTAATATATAATGAGTTTGACAAAAATTATATTTTGATATAAAAAATCAAAATTTTATTTTTAGGAAAATATTGAGTTCCAATTAAAATACTCTAATGATAAATTTAATAATTTTTAAAATGAATGTTATTCTTAATAAATATTATTGTTAAGTAATATTTATTTTATTATAAATTATAATATAATTTAATGAATTTCAATTTAATTTTTATAAGGGTAAAAAAGTGGTTAGTGTCACACAAACTAGTATTTTTTAGCAAATAAGAAATTTTATTTAATAGTGTAAAATCTCATATTTATAAAATTATTTTGTTAAAATAAATATCATTTTTAAAATCACCACATCTAAATTAACTAATGGTAATTTTTTTTATAATTTTATGAGATAGTCAAATTTTTGGGTAAAAATTAAATACGGTATAAATATTCAATGTGTTTTATGAAATCATAAAATCCCAAAAGTGAGGTAATAAATAATATATAAGTCATCCACGAACAAATATAGATTTCATATTTAAAATAATGTGTTTTTAAGTTACTTTATCATTTTTATAAACCTTTAATGAATCCTTCAAAACTTATATTATATTTTAGTGTTTTAAAATCAATTCATTGCGAACATGACTCACTTTTAGAACACCAAGGGTAATATTTTAATATGTTCAATTCTTATCCTTATAAAATATTTAAAACCACTCATATTTGGTCGAAACTATGGTTAAAATTAATGGGAAGGTTTTCAGTTTTTATTATTTTATTATAGATTCCAAATCATTTGTTTAGAAATTAATAAATAATTCCCCTCCCTTTTTCTATAAATACTCACCCAAACTCAAAAATACACTTCACTCAAAACACATTTAAAATGTATTTCCACTATATAACCATCATTTAATCCCTCTCAATGTTTTCTCAATCACTTAAAAAGGTACTCTCATGCTTTTTGAAGTTCTCACCAAAGGTAATAGATCCTCTCCTCCTCTATTCAAGCACAATATTTGTATCGTGCCTTTTGATTTCCAATTGTTCATGTCAAAATATATTTTTACACATCAATTTTACTATCCTTATTATTTAAAAACAATTATATATCACCTTTAACTCTCATTAAACTCTTCAATGAATCTTTATTTACACTCGTTATGCTTCTGAAATTGTCTGGTGATTTTTTCATGATAAACATTTGTGTAGTGAATAACCATCACCATTTCCACTTGAGGGTATTAAAATAGATGTTACTATACATAATTGATTTTGGAATTCCATTTATGAAACCCACACTCCTTAATCATGGGATTACAAGTGACGAAATACATTCTTATATTGTATGATCTTTGTGGAACATAAATGCATGTACATGATATGAATGTGATGAGTGGTCATGAAATTATATAGCCCTTTACTGTATTGGGTAATTTTTTTATGTTATTAGATACCATTTATGGTTAATGGGAGGTTATAAAAATCACACTATTCTATTATTTCATGGTATTTATCCTTGACTTATGCTTATAATGTCATGTTTTATGTTGTTTCCACATTCTTAAGTTAACTTGTTGTTATTATATTATATCATGATTTTATATTCATGGAAATGATTCTCACCCCTTTTATGTCACCTTGATATAAATCTTAACTCAAATTTATTTACTTTCATCATTTTATTCTTTTATTATTCCTTTACTGGTGTTTATATCTCACTCCATTATTATATATGTCCATATGTTATCTCATACAGTATTAGAAGTTCAATGGATTTTAAGGTCATGTTGTGGAGTTTTAAAATAATGTTATTGTATCCCCATATCAATTTATTGTGTGATTTATCTAATTAACCAAAGACACTCGGTCTCTGGATCTTATGGAATTATATTAAGGGTGTTTTTATGTAATAAATCACGAATTAAAGTGTATAAAAGACAAGTGTTGTCATATGTACATTAAAATGTTAATATATTTGAAGAAATTTTAGAAATTCAGAGTTTTAGAATGTGGAATAATTATAAAAGTGTTAAAACTCACTAATATGTGTAATATTCTAAGCATTCCATGTAATAAGTACTCTAAATTAAATATGTTTAATTGGAAAATGCATGGATTCACTATGATACATAATATTTGTTTGAGGCATGCATAAGATATTTGTTAAGGTTTCTATTATAACGTAGTAAAGGAAAAAACCTTACATTGATATATAAGAGTACTCAGGATGATATGTATGAGTCACTCAGAAACTCTTCTCCATATGTAAGAGTAACTTTGAAGTTATACTGGATACGTAAGGATTTATCATATCATTGAACATTGGAAATTACAAAATTATTGAGCCCCACTATGATCTGTAATAGTAAACAACAGAATACATCAGGGTAATCATGGTTTATAGGAAATTTTTATGGGTACTCGGAGTGATTCATAAGGTTTGCTCAGTGAAAATTTGAAAAAGTCCCATAACCCAACTATGATACCTATGGGTCATCATAGTGGATTGATAAAAGTAACTTAGAGGGAAGATTGAGAATATAAAAAAGTAATGAGATGTAATATAATACATAATATTTAATGTAAATTTGTATTTCATATGTAAATGTTAAAAGGAGAATACATAAGAGTAACCTAAAGACTTTAAAAGATACATAAATATTTCCAAGATGATATGTAAGGGTGAGAAGGTATTACCTATTGGAATGTAGGGGTAACAATATGATATATATAAGAGTTTTACATTGTTTTCAAATAATGTGTAATAGTCCTTAGGATGATATGTAAGGGTCATAAGTTAGAAAAATTGATATTTTTTGTGACAAAAATTTAGATGATGTTGAGTATTTCTTCATAGTTAGAATATCATGATGATAGTAGTTGAATTTTGATGCCATATGAGTCCAAATAAGATATTACTGAGTGGTTATCTTCTCAATTACTTTTTTATTTCCAAATATGTGGTTTTGAAAATCAGTAATTATGATCAAGAGTTGGAGAAATTACCAAAATAATTATTTGACCATTTTAAATTAGAATATGGGTATTTTTGTAATACTAGTTGAGATAAATACAAATGAGAAAATTACTATGATGAAATTTGAGGTAAGGTTTCCATATTTAAATTATGGAAATAATATTCATGTGATTATTATAATTTTATTAGAAGTAAGATAGGCCTGTTATAAGTTAGAAAGTTTATATTGGTGAAGAAACTGATACTTCATTGTTGATAAATATATATATATAGATAGATATATATAGATATCCTCTATATCAAAGAGAGAGAAAATGGAGAGAGAGTTGATATTGATTTTTTGAATATCTTGTGTATCAAGGAATAATAAGGAGGAGGAGGATGAGGAGTTCAATGATGGTGTTACTACTATATACCCATTATCGTCAATGTTAGAAAACAATAAATAAAAAGAGAAGAAAGGAGGATACGATGTAAAGACCGATGCTATGATATCACTATATCATAGAAGAAAAAGAATATTAATAAGAATAGAGGATTTTTGAGAGAGACTAACTTTCACAACTACTACTATTAATTAACTATTTTAGTATTCTCAGATATTGAAGAGATTCTATGATTTAATATCATTGAATGATTAAATAAGGTTGAATTAAATAAGGTCAATGATCCTGATCCTAAATAAGGTTCAAAAGATAAGTTACTTGAATAGAACGATATGCATGTGAATACTATAGATTATTTATGAGCTTTTTAAGACTATTTTTAAGGAATAATATATTTCCATTGTGATGTAGTTCCATCTAGAGAATATTGAAGATATTGTTTATTAATGAGTTAGGAGAACCTTTGTAAATTGGTAGGAGCTAATATAAAAAACCAGTCAGGAGACTCTGAACCTATCAGGTGGTGGAAGAGGATTTTTGGTATATATCATATTTTTAATCACTTACATAATAGATTGGATATTTGTGTCTTGGAATCAAACCAAACACAATAAGGAGTAGATTCCCACATTGGGGTCAAACCTTATAAACATACCACATGTTGATCTCTTTTTTTATTTAATTATTTTATTGTGGTAATTTTATACTAGGTAATCATAAGTAGATACATATATATATATATATATATTAATTGATAACATTTTGATGACCCGTCCCAAGTTGGGGCTCAAGCCACAACCACCCCAAGCCTGTCTCCAGAGGTCAGGGGCTAGCAACCAACATAGAAGTCTTAACTAACATGATGAGGCATTTACCTAAGTCCTTATACACACATACATATCCATATCAATGAATAAGTGCATAGAAAAAAGTTTATAATATGTAAAACTCTAGGGAAACAACCATTTATGAAAAAACACTATACAATACAAGAGTACGGTAGTGTAAACTGAAAACTAAAGGAAAAAAATACATGCCGAACCAGAAAGATGTCCCAACCTAAAAAATGGAAATAAAAATGTTGTGAGATCCCAAATCCTGATATCCAAGCTATGACCACCATATGTAGTCCCAACCACTAGGTATCCCTATTCTTTTTTTAAATCACCACCGACTTGTCCTTCATTTTCATAATAACAACACATATGGGCAAAGCCCATGCTGGGGTGAGTATTTACAAACCCAATAGGACACCCCAAAAGCTAAAGGGGGGTCAATAATAGATACAAAGGAAAATAGAAATATAGTAAATAGTAAATAGGATATAGCTCAACCCAAACAAGAGAAATAGTAACCTCTTCCAATCATAGTGGGCACAACATGGTGATTAGATGAATTAAACGGTAAGTCTTTTCCACCTGTAAGATGAGAGTAGACTCATATAACCATGAGAAGCTAAAAATGGAAAGACCATGGAATACCCCATGCATATTCTTAACCCATGGCAGGAGAGTAACCAAATCCAAGGTATGGAAACATATATATATACTCAGTTAAAAAAATCCCAAATGAGAGAGAAAGGGGATCTATATCTCACAACTCAACCTAGGAAGAATAGTCACTAATTGTTCCAAAAGTCCAATAATTCCAATCATCTCACATGTTTTCCCATAACTAACCATCCAAATCAATCCATGCCTCATCATTGTGCTGCACAGTAGAGGGGCCACAATCTCTAGGTAGAGGACCCATGCCCTGGTACAACGGTAGGGTTCGACCTAGTGGTAGAGGACCCAGGACTAGCCCAGTAAAAGGGTTCCACTATTGAAGTCAGTAGAGGACCCATGCCCAGTCTAGTTGGAGGGTTCTACTCTATAAGTCGTTAAGGACCCATGCCCAGCCCAGCTGGAGGGTTTTACTCAGGAATTAGTAGAGTACCCATGCTTGGCCCAACAGAGGGGTTTCACTCTAGAAGTCGGTAGAGGACCCATGCTTAGCCAACTATAGGTTTCCGCTCAAGAAGTCATCGAGGACCCATTACTAGCCCAGTTAGAGGTTTCCACTCGAGAGTTAGTAAAGGAATCTTGCCTAACCCAGCTGAATGGTTCTACTCTAGAAGAAATCAAGAACCCATGCCCAACTCAGCTATAGGGTTCCACTTGGGAGTTGGTAGAGGACACATGCCCAGCCCAGCTAGAGGGTTCCACTCTAGAAGTTATCTAGGACCAATTACTAGTCCTGTTGGAGGGTTCCACTTGGGATGCCTCTGGTGATCCTGTGTGATCACTGTAATCATTGAGAATCGCCTAACCAAACGTCATTCTATAAACATTCCACATCATATCCTAAAATCCAAAAATGAGGGAACCATCACATTATATATATATAAATAGAATAAAGATAGGATACTCACTGGCCAAAATTAAAGTACAAATGAAGGAGATACAAAAGATTGAAGTTCACACAAAATGAGCCAAGGGGTAAACGATGTACGAGGGGAACTACTCAGCATGTGGTCCTGATCCTTCACCTTTTCATGTCCCTAGAGGTACATGGATCCCCAATCATTTAGGAGTAAATAGTGTTTGGGGGATATACACAGCATGAACATTCCACTTGGGGTCCCACCCATGTTCTCTAGATGTGTCTGTGTATCCAAGTCATGTCTGTGTACTTTACCCCATGTTTGTGTACTTTTTTACATGATGTTTCTCTTCACACAAGGTGTCGTTTGTGTGCTCTGGTTGTGGTTGTGTACACAGGCACATGGTGTGTGTCTAAATATTTTCTCTATCACATTGCTTATCCACATGGGTAAGGGGGTACATGATATGTAGGAGTCTACACAATATTTCATCCTTATAAAATCCCAAAACCCTAGATGCCATAGACAAGGGGCTACATGCCATGTGTTCATCACAGTACACGATGTGTAGTTGGGATTTTAACAGTTTCCCATTTCTGTGACCCACACTTCTATTCAGGATGTTCTACCATAGATATCTCCTTATTTATACCCAAAAATAGTGGATCTCATCTGGATCTATCATTTTTATCCATCTGATGGGAAAAAATCAGTTCTATTTATCCTCATAGGTTCCGTTGTATGCATTGCATTCCTCTGCACCTTCTGTTGAAAAATATTTGACTACTGATTGTCAAAATGATCATCCAAATCTCAGAAACATCCCAAATATATCCTTGCTTCATTGATACATGTCTCTTTAATCATTTCATTATGATTAAGGGGGGCTAATTAGGCTCAACACTACCTCACAACATCGAACTAGGACCACGGGGTCCAACTGGTGAAAGACACAAATAAATTAAGGGAGGAAGGCACAAGAACAAAGGTTTAAAGATCATTTTCAAGTGTTCTCATCCATTGATCAAGAATAAAAATAATCAGGGTTAGAAAAACCAACGATTGAGCAGTTAAATCGGTATTTGGGTGCATGCTCAGGCCATAATTGGAACAGATCAATATAAGGGGAATGATATTCTCAATAAATTTAATAAAAAAAGGAATAAAACACAAATTTAAGAGTCCTACCTGGATATTGGATTGTTCGTCATCGAGGAATGAACTCGCTGATGATTAAAGTAATTCGTTGGGTTCACTATGTCGTGATCTACTCTGATCCAGTGTTCATCATTATCTGAGGTGATTTTCCAACAGAAGGATTAGAAGAATCTATGGAATCATCCTATAGTTTATGTGGGTAACCCTAGAGTATTATAAATGGAATTATTTTAATAGACATTTCTTTTAGGTTAAAAATTTTATTAATTAATTAATCCAATGAATGTAGCACCAATGGGAGAGATGTCCAAACGCACCACACAGACCAATTTTAGGTCGAACCCAGGGTAAAAAATGTAACACCCAAACCCTAGTTTCCTAGATCCGGTTAATTATTTTTTTACTTTGGCATGATTATGAGAAATTCATATTTTGAAGGAATGAATATTTTAATAGTTTTATAAAATAATATACAAATATAAGTTCAACATTACAACTTGAAATGAAATACAAAATAACAATTCCATTGGAAAAATAAATGACTCCTAAATTATCCCTATAAGTTATTCATAATAATAATCTTCACAACCTGGGGAAAATAAAACATAAGAAAGAGGTGAGCTCAGATTCTCAGTAAGGGTAAGTAATATAGCAGAAGTTATCAAAAAAATAAACACTAGGCATAGTGAACAACTAAAAACACATGCCTTTAAAAATATACTTTATCATAATATGGCATGAATAAAAATTGACTAAATAATGAAATAAAACATAACCATGAATATTATAATAATTGAATAATTGCATGGAATATCAATATCTAGTTTCATAATGAGGAAATGCATAATTTCGGACATCATAATCATTTTGTCAAGGCCTCATGTAAAGACCATACAGAAATGGGTAAAAACCCAAACTAGTTTGTCTCATAAGGCCTATTGATGCATCTAGGGGATTTAGCAGGACTCACCCATCATGTAATAAGTCCAATTAATTCCTCATATTAATGTTTATGGACATAAACAATATATACATTCATATTGAAACTAACATATGAAATGTAAATAACTTTCCCCAATCATTAAATATGAACACTAACCATTTTGAGTAATATGGTGAATGCCATGAAGATATCACATCCATGGTCAAACTAATCATAAAACATTAAATAAAATATGGTATATGATATCATAAAATATTAATCCTAATCAAACATAATAATCCACAAGAGTTTTGAAATATATGAAAATACTCATATAAAATCATCGAGTACTTCTTAAGATAAATACTCCTTTACTTTGAGAAGAAGAGTTCTTTTGAAAAAATATTTGCATAAAACCAGAAGTGAATTAAATTATTTTTTAATAATAAAATTATTTATTTTATAAAAATAATGGTGGTTAAATATAGATTATAGAGTTTATTTGAAAATAGGTAAGAATTCGAGAAGTTTCTTGGAAATGAGCTTGTTTATCGGGAAGAATTTTTTAAAGAACCTTTTAAAACATTTAAATCCCCATAAAATAAAGATGGATTCTGTTTATTAAACATATATAGAACATCCACATATAATTAATGAGTATTACATAAGAATAATTAATAATTTCATTGAGGTATGTAGAGAATAAGAGTAACCTAAAATAAAATGGAGGTTTGGGAAGAAAACCCTTACCTTATATCTGAACGTGTTCTGCACTTGACCTTAAATTCATAGATAATCAAATTAAATCAATTAATTAATTAATTCATAAACTTATATCCATTTATTTGATTTATTATAGTTTTATTAAGTTCATTTATGGCCTTATTGATAAGTTATTTGATTGAATTCTGTCATTCTGGAGTGTTCGTTTCCTTAATTTCATGCTTGATTATAAGTAATGGAATTTATTTAAAATTGGTATAATTATATTGAATTGAAATTTAATGTTTTTAATGATAATAAATAATTTTAAAAGGTAATATATATCATTTTTTACATATTATTAGGATAAATCATTATATAATACATTTAGTGATAATCATTTATATTATTACGGCGGTTATTGATCATAACGAACTCATTTTGTTTTATCATTTAGTATTATGTAAATATGTTAATTATAGAAAATAAAAAGGGTTATATTATAAATTTAAAAATCTATATCAACCATGAAAATGGTTTCATGAATATATTTGAATAATAATTTGAATAATGAAACTTCGTCGTCCATGAAGGTTATAAATTGGCACCTCTCGGACAATGATTTCATTTATAAAATAAAAGAAAGACATAGTAATGAGATTGATTATGGTTCTTCCATTAACATGATATAATTATATTATATAAATTATACTATAATTATCATGATCATTTGTAAATAGCAGATGAGGATAGAATAATAAAATAAAATAAATTGAAATAAAATTAAAAGAAAAAGAAAATGATTTACCTCTTGAATCAACCTCCTTAAGGGAAGAGGTTTTGGTCTTTTGGAAATACCAATGTCACTTGTATGTGGGGAGGGACTATGGAAGAGTGTTTGGGCATAATTTTGAGAAGCTTCAATTCTAAGAGGATCTAAGAGAAGATGGAGTGAGGGGTAACTTTTATAGTGGATGAGGGGAGTGATTTTTGAATATCTTATTCATTATTTTATTATTTTTTCAAAACAAGCAATAGTGTTGATTCTTATAACCAAAAATAGTAATAAGTTCATGTGAGTTAAAATCAAATTTTATTACATTATCCACGATTTAAGGAATGGTGCACTTATCTTATAATGTATTTATACCATATTTTACTATTCACCAAGAATTTAAGTATTTCAGAAAAATCCAAAAAAATCACCACAACCTTTTTTTGATGTGTAGAATTCAAAAATGTTATTTTATCAAAATATTTTTCTAAATATTCAAAATTTAAATTTTAAATAAAATCATTATTTACATGAAAATATAGATTTTAAATTTAAAACTGATTTTATAATACTTTCAACAATTAACTAAGGTCTCATAAAATTACCCCAAAATCCTAGGACAAAAAAATATTTATTTA
The DNA here is from genome assembly GCA_963277665.1 of Viscum album. Classification (NCBI taxonomy): domain Eukaryota; kingdom Viridiplantae; phylum Streptophyta; class Magnoliopsida; order Santalales; family Viscaceae; genus Viscum; species Viscum album. The sequence goes on from OY728132.1 coordinate 1,593,391,760, forward strand.
AGAATAAATTTTATGAAAATAAATTTTATTTTAAATAAATTTATTAATTTAAAATTTTAATTACATGTTTATTACTCACAAAATATCAACACTTAATTATTAATTTTTAAAATATTCACTCTCATTTATAAGGTGCCTAAATTTTATTTCTACTTACATGGGTGAGGTTACTATTTATAAGGGTACATTACTATTCATAAGGGTCAAGTTACTGTTCACTAAAAATATAAGTTGATCATATCTAACTCTAAATATCTTACTGATCGCAACCATGTATGTCTATTTTTTAAAATTTAAAACACAGAAGCGGTAAAATTATCTCTAAGGGCTAGGTTATAACTATATTATATAATAACAAAGTGTTTGTTTCATAGGGAATCAGTGTTTCATGCATTCTATATTAAATTTACTATTAATTCCTTGGGGTGCTGCATTCCTCCCCCCTTAAAAAAATTCATCCTCAAAATTACCAGAATATTTCCTCATAAAAAGATTTGGGAAGTTCTTTATCATGAGATCCTTAGGATCCCATGTCGCCTCCTAAATTTTATGATTTTTTAAAAGCACATTTACTTTCTATGTCGTATGATTCCTCAACACCTATTATTTAGTGTCTAGAATCTGGATAGGCTCTTCACAATAAGATAAGTCAGTTTCCAATTCTATACCTTCATAAGTAAGTACATGTGTTGGGTCTGGCATGTACTTTCTCAATAATGAGATATAAAACACATTGTGTACCTTAGAAAGGCTAGGCGGCATTTCCAAATGATAAGCCACCTGTCTAATTCTCTCTATAATTTCAAAAGGGACAATGTACCTAGGGATGAGTTTCTCTTTCTTTCTAAATCTTATAACACCCTTTCATGGAGATACTTTTAAGAAAATTTGATCTACCTCTTTAAATTCCAAATAATTCCTTCGATTATTGGTATAGCTATTTTTCCTACTTTGAGATTCTTTGATATCGGTTCAAATACTGTTTAACTTTACTATTGTCTCCTTCACAATCTCTAGGACCACAAGCTTCCTTTCACCAACTTCATCCCTACATGTTGGTGTACGAATTCCCTTTCCATAAAATGCTTTATATGGTGCCATTTGAATACTAGAATAGAAATTATTATTATAAGAAAACTCCAATAAAGGTAAATAATGACCCCACATACCTTGAAATTCAAGTGAACATGATCTCAATATATATTCTAAAGTTTGGATTGTCCTTTCTGATTTCCCATTAGTATGAAGGTGATAAGCAGTACTCAATTGAAGCTCAATATCCAAATATTTCTGAAGACTTTTCCAGAATTTTGATGTAAATCATGGATCAAGATTAGATACAATTGAGAGAGGTGATCCATTAAGTCTCACAACTTCATTGATATAGATTCATGCAAGGTTCTCCAGTGGAAAATACTCCCTTATAGCGAGGAAATGTGTATATTTCATAAGTTGATCAACAATTACCCATATTACATCATTATTTCTTGGAGTATTGTGTAATCCAGTAACAAAATCTATGGTGATGTCATCCCATTTCCATATAGTAATAGGTATAGGTTGTATGAATCCTCTAGGATGATGTCGTTCAGACTTCACTTGTTGACATATTGAACATCTTGACACATAATTAGAAATTTTCCTCTTCATGTTGTCCCATCAGAAATGTTCCTTCAAATCTCAATACATTTTAGTGATACCATGGTGTATAGAGAAATTTGAGCTATGGGCATCATCCAATAACTCCCTTTTCACATCAGGTTTAGAGGGAACACATAGCCTCTCCCTAAATTTTATAATTCCATCCTCACACACAAAGTTATCCAACTTCCCATCATTCATACCTTCTAATTTTATTTTGAAGATTCTCATCATCAAACTGAGAGGTTTTAATTCTTTCCCATAAATATGGTTGGACAACTAATTAAAAAAGTAATGATGCATCACCTTATTTAATAATTCCCATATCCATATTTACTATATCCATGAATACAGGATCCCTTTCAATCCTCATTTTGTTTAAAACTCCTTGATCCTTTCTACTCAATGCATCAGCTACCTTATTTGCCTTTCCTTTTTGGTAGTGTATGGAACAATCGTAATCCTTGATTACCTTGATCCATCAACTTTTCCTTATGTTGACTTTTTTTTATGAAAAGATATAGTTCAAGCTCTTATGATATGTATAGATCTCATATCTCTCACCATAGAGATATTGTCTCTATATCTTCAAAGTAAATAATACAGCTGCTAAAAAAATATCATGAGTTGGATAGTTCTATTCATGAATTTTTAACTGCCTTGATGAATAGGAAATAACTCTATCATTATGCATGAGGACACAGCCAATTCCTTTGTTTGATGCATCACTATAGATCACAAATACACCATTTCCCAATTGTAGATTCAGGATCGACACATTCACTAACCTCCTATTCAATTCTTAAAAACATTCTTCACATTCTTTTATCCATAAAAACTTAACCCCTTTACAAATAAACGTGGTTAATGGGTTGGCTAAATGGGAAAATTTCTGAATGAAGCGCCAATAATAACCTATTAAACCAATAAAACTACGTACCTTGATTATGTTTGTTGGTGTAGGCCATTATTGAACTACCTTTATCTTTATAGGATCCACTAAAATTCCATCCATAGAGAAAATATGACCTAGAAAAGAAACTGCTTGAAGCCATAATTCACACTTTCTAAACATTCCATATAATTCATTTCTTCTAAGTGTATTTAGAATAATACGCAAGTGATTATCATTATATTCGTATCTTTTGTAGTATACCAAAATATTATCAATAAATACCAAAAAAAATCATCAAGATATTGTAACAACCCGAGATTTTATAAGATACATTCTTTTTAATTTCATTCATATCTTCTGTTGTATGATACACCAAGATTACCTTGCGTTATATGCAACACCGTATTAGCTTGCAGTATACGCAACACTATTCTTGGATCGTGTTACACACAATTTTGATAATAGTTATTCTACACAACATTGAGTGTGTGTGTGTATATATATATATATATATATATATTCTATGTATAAATGAAATATGGTTGGATTCTGTTATAAGAAAAAATGATGAATTCTTTCACAACACGCAACCCTAACTTGTCTTGCATTACACGCAATCGCGACCTTCCTCGATAGCGTGTGTTGTACGCAATACCGGGTTTTACTAAACAACGATATATTATTATAATATAATTATGAACTAGATGTTATGAATATTATTAACTAAATTTTGAATTTTATAACATTATTATTCATCTTACACATTTTCTAGAACATGGTATAAGAACAAAATAAATTTTTCGAGTAAAATAAGTATTTTTTAAAAAATGCAGTTTTGCCGCCTTTTGATGGCGCACCCACCTTAAATCTAGTTTTTGACATGTTTATAAGTTCCATTTGACAAAATAAAATTATTCTTTGGAATCAAGAAATAAAAATTTACTTTGGATAAGTTTTTCATTTTATTCTGATGACTTTCATATTTTAATGAATAGTAAAAACACGCTATATTTTAATTAAAAACAACTTTTTTCATCGTAATATCTTATGTGGTTAAATTATAATATTTAATGGTTTTAAAGTATAAATAGAATATATTTTTACCATTTAATATAATGTATGTCATTATCATTGATTTTACCTTGAATTCGTAGGTTAAATCAATTCAATCTTTTGCAATGTTTTAAAGAAAACCCTGTTTTCTTTCGACAACGGGATTAATTTTAATTTAATTTATGAAACTTTTGTGTATTGAATTTGGAAAAATGGATTCCATATTTGGAATCACTGGGTCCAAATTATGTTAATAAGCTACTTTTTATTTTTGGGCATTGTAAATAGTAACTACGGTAAATTTTATTTACTATAGTTAAAGGTAAATCGGGTAATTAAGGGTAAATATAAGATTATAAAATTACCCTAAAACTTGGAAAAATCCTATTGGATGACTAAAAGTCGACCCATATCACCTAAGGGTCGGATTAGATTCATTTAATGGACTTTTTTCTAGGAAAATAATTTAATTATTATAAAAACCAACGAAAGTGACAACATGTCACTCTCTTAAATACTATAAGTATAATAATTTTAAGTTAGTGATAAACTTCATGAAACATCGAACATTAATAGTATACAGAAATATAACAAAATTATATACTTCTTGATAATTTATTTAGAATTTTTTGGGATTAAATAATTATCATTAATTGTGACACAATACTGATGCAGAAATTATTTATCTAGTGAAAAATCAAGAATATAGTTTTTATTAAACTAATAGTGACCATAAAAGGCACAAAACCCTGACCAAAACTTATTGGTCATGTAAATATAAACTATAATAATACAATGGTAGAATATTTGACCATTTGGAGTCTTATACAAGCAATTATGACACTTATATTATTTTATTTTAAATGATGCCAAAGTTGTCACCTTCATAATTTAATAAATATAACAATTTAAATATTGTGATTTTAAGATGATAAATTCGAGTAAAAGTATTATTGTGAAAGGTAAAAGATATATATTCATCATAGTATTTTATTTTAAATTTTTACGCAATAAATCAGTATATTAAATAATTATACAAAAATGTTGTAGTAATTATTTTATTAAGAGATAAACCAAATAATTGGTTTTAAAAATAACAAAATAAATATTATATGAACTATTTAATGTGATACACTAATTTTATAGATACATATGACCTTTTATTAATTTATTAAAGCTTTTATTTTGAACATATATTATGTATATATTTTATTTAAATTCAAATAAATGAATAGTGTCAAAATTGACACTATTGTTATTTTATAAATATAACATATTATAAAATTGTTTAAAAATCACAAAAATATTTAAAAATTATAAATTTAAATTTATATGGTCTATAATGTTATAAAGTAAACAATTATGGAAAATTAACAACAAATAAGTAATTATTTTTTATAATTTAAAATTTAGAATTTTATTACCACAAATAAACTTAAACAGATTAAATAAGGATAAATCAAAATGATAAGGTTTAAAATAAGATCCAAACATGTCTAAATTTTATTGGTTGATGATATTACAATACTATATCATCTAATATTCTAGTATTAGTCATTTGTGGAGGTTTTTAAGTGGGGTTGGATTTATTATAAATTAATATTTTTAAGAATTCCAAAGGTGCCCCTCTCCTCCCTTATAAAAGGGCACCTCCTCCCTCTCCTCCTCACACCAATTTTAGCCTTCAATATCGTCCAACACCTGCCAAATTATCTTCTACACTTCCCTAGAAACATCCTAGAGGTTCTGGTCTACTTTAAACACCAATCTTAGTGCCCTGAGAGGAGGTTTCAAAGAGGCGTATCGAAGAAGAGGTAATTTCTTCTCCCGATTCTTTCAAGATTCTTTCTTCTTAAACTTATTCTTATTTAGTTGTTTCATTATAAAGTAATAACATCAGTATCACTAATATACTTATTTGTTATTATAAATATGAAACAACCCCATTTCACCTTCTATCCATCCTACGGAAAACAAAATCACCGCGCGTGCGTACGTACGGAATACCGTCTCAACGCCGTGGTGTAATCTGTTTTTCCACCAACACCTTACATGGATGGGTATAATGGTGTAAATAATAACTATACATAGTTATTATAAAATCATAATGATTCTGATATATTGTATCATCCACTCCAATTCAATTCAATAATTATGGAAAGGATATCATCGCTCGTGCGTACGTACGGACTACCGTCTCCACGACGTGATGAGATTTATTCTCCATGTTAACCATTTAAGAATGATTATAAAGTATATATAAGCAATAATAATGAAATATATGACATTATAAAACTACCGTATTTATGTATATATGTATTTCATCTACTTAATTCCATTCAACTCAATAAGGAAACGAAAACAGCGTTCATGCGTACGTACGGCCTACCGTCTCCATGAACGGTGTATTTCTTTCCATTTAGCGATCTATTATATATATGTATATTCTGAATATATATTACATATAAATCATGTTTTAAATTCTTGATTTAAGTAATCATGATCTAAGTAATCATATGAATAATTACAAGTTAAAACACGAATGACAAATGAGACGATTTTACCCAAAACGCTCTTTAACATTGAATTTACAAAAGAACGGGTAATATAAAGTCATAAGTGAACCATATATGATATCATAACAATGAGTATGATTCTGGAATAAGTCAATTACATTATTTAAATCATTATACAGGAGGTTCGGACACTTACGAAGCAAATTGGACCTAAGGTAAGGGAAATATCACAATCTCATTTTTATCCGAGATTGTTTATACTTTGAAATTTATTGGGGTGTATTTCATCATCCACATCCATGTTTCCTCAATATGTAATATTATTTCCATCCACCTACAATTGTTTAAATAAAATTTTACCCTTCGGTGAGTTTTTAGTAAAATATATGAAAGGAATCTTTTGTCGTTTTTCGTACGAGGTACTTTTTGACTTTTCCGACAAAAGTACGAAGAATGTTTTTTTAAACTTATACGGCATGAATGGATTTTTAAAACATTATTTCCAAGAGTTTTCCCTTACAATTTTTCAAGTTTATTTTTAATCAACTTATTTTAGTTAGAATTGTATGACATGTTAAGAAAGGAAAAGTGTTTTTGAAGAAGAAAGGATATTTTCCTTAAGAATGGAGTTCAAGTGTTTTATCAAAATTATTTTCCATATAAGATAATAAAGGGTTCTGTTTCTATCCTTATTATTACATTGATTTAACTATGTTGTGATGGAATTATTTTTATGAATTCCTTTATCTTATATGAATTGTTTTATGATGTCATGATGTTTAAGATTCCCATTTTTATTACATGGGTTATGCTATGATGTATGGTTTATGATTTTGTGGCACACATAAAAATGGTATCATTATGAGATGGGTGGGACCTATATCTCCCTCCAATGAATTGGGTAAAGATTTTATATCTCATGAGATAGACATGGCTGGAATGGTAGGTAATACCGGTTCAGTGAAACAGGACTGAAATGAGGAATGAACTCGGTTCAAAAAGGGACTTTGTCCACTAAGATAGTCTTGGAAATGAGTCTTGACTAATAAGAAATGATTCTCTATGATTATGTGTGTATGCCACAAAGTTTCATGTTTTAAGTTATGATTATTGGGATTACATTTCACTACTATGATTTATCCCATGTTATGAAATTATGATCTCTTTTGTAGGTTAAGATTTTCAAAAGATATGTTCTTATGAATATGATGTGATTGATATTTCTTTTGTTTACCCTTACTGAGCATTTGAGCTCACCCTTTTATGTTTTCTTTTCCCCAGGATATAAATAAAGGTTTTAGGTAAGAAAAAAAAGGAATATCTTTATGGGAGATGTTGAAGATCTTTCACCATGATTAGAAGATTACGTTCCGAGTTTCCAAAGACACTAAACTATTAGGGTCCTTGTGTGTGTGTTTTTTGTTATGTACTATGTATTCTGAAAAAGTAATGTAATGTCCATGTACGTCAAGCTTCGGGTCTCTACAGATACTCCTTGAAAACTCTATTCATTAATCTATTAAAATAAAGGGTTAATTAGTCAGTCCAAAAGGTATTACTATAAACTCGTAATGCCCGTACCTAGTTCAAAATACTATTTTTGAAATATCTTTATTTCTCACACACAACTGATGATATCCAGATAAAAGGTCAATCTTTGAAAAATATTGGTATTCATGAAGTTGATCAAATAAATCATCAATGTGAGTAAGAGGATACTTGTTATCTATTGTAATAGCATTGATCTCTCTGTATTTAATGCACAGCCTCATAGATCCATCCTTCTTCTTGATGAAAAGAATAGGGTCTCCCCGTGGAGAAACACTAGAGTGAATAAATACTTTATCACTCAATTACTATAGTTGTTTCATCATTTATACTAACTCCACAGTGGAAATTATATAAGGATTCTTTGATTATAGGTCTTGAACTAGGAATTAATTAAATAGTGAACTCAACTTACCGCTATGGAGGATGTCCAGGTAAATCCTTTGTAAAGACTTCAATGTATTCTTGAATAATGGGTATATACTCAATTTGAACATTTCTTTCCTCACCCATATATATTTCATTCTCTTCCTCCCTGAAAATTTCATTCAGTAGAGCTATTGGGGGTGGATCTAGATAAGAATCAAATGATGAGGTTTCTGGTCTAAATATAAGGGATTCTACACCATTATCAAAAATTATAACCTCATTATTCTTGTAATAGATTCTTGCATCATAGTTTGAAATCCAATTCATACTAATAATTATATCAAATTCAATCATGGTTATAATGATAAGGTTAGTAACTAAAGTACATTTGTGTGTCATAAGGGGGACTGATTGACACATCTTTGTTGCAATGATACTTCCCTTGGGAGTTTTGACTTACAACTCATTTATTAAATCAAATTGTAAATGTCTAAATTTCTTGGAAATATCAGAAGATATAAAATAATGTGATGATTCAGAATCAAATAAATAAATGGATAAGTTTGAGGAAATGATTAAAGTAACTTTCACCACATCATTAGGAACTTCATCCACAGAAGTTGTGATCACATAATCTTAGCCTTGTTCTCTAGGCCTTCTCTATGGAATGTTTCCTTGAAGATTAGGATAATCATTTTCATAATGCCCCGTCTCTTTTCAATTACATCATTGAACATTGGTAGATTCTTTATTTCCCTTACAATCATGGGATTGGTGGACTTTTACTCCACACTTGTAACAAACACTCATACTCTTTAGGAAAGTATCAAGGTGTTTCTTCCCACAATTATCACAAGATGGAAAATCAATTCTTCTCTTATTATCTTTTTCCTTATTTACTTTTCCATAGTGTTCAGCAGCACTCTTCTTCTCTTGAATTCCCTTAAAGTCATAAGACTTAGATAATTATTTTTATTTATTTATAACACATGAGACTATATCTTTATATAGTGAGAAACTTTGGGAGACTATTTCCCATTAGAGGATTGGTTTTAAACCATCAAATAATCAATCAATATTTCTCCTTGGATTCTAGATGTAGTCCATGGTATGCCTTTCTAACCTTTTGAAGTTATATTTATACTTTGCAACATTCTCTTCCTCTTTTTACCTAAGTTTCAGAAATTTCCTTTCCATATCTTCTAGATTTTCATGAGGAAAGTATTTTCTAATAAAATTTCCTTAAAATCTATCCATTTCATATTTTTAATCTCTTCTTACACCTTTTTGTTTTGAGTTAGTGACCACCATTGATCAGTGTCTCCCAATAAACGATAAAATTCCATTAAAACCTTCTCCCTTTCATTACTTCCCAAAGCAAGAAATATCTTCTCTAAGGAACTTATCCACTACTCTACTATGAATGGGTTTTTAGTCCCATTAAATAATGGAGGTTGTTTCCACATAAAGCGTTCTAACATCGCTCCTCCATGTTTTGGATGAGGATGCTCTATACGGGTAAGGTTATTGTTTATAACCTGAGTCAGCTATCCCAATATATTTATAAGATTCTCAGCACCAATAGAATCTCTAGAACCAACATCATTATCTTATATAGGTGGGAGATCTCTGTATGGGATACGTTAATTCATGTGATTTCTATTCATTCCATTAAGAGAAATTTCTAAATAATGGAATACACTAGATTTGGTTATGAATCATAATGTATAATATCAACTAGAAAAATACTTAACATAAATTGAAATCTTATGCATTGTTAATCCCATAATTATAAACATGGTTTTATTGAGAAAAATTTTACTTTTAAATCCTTCATAATGGATTTTAAAGAAGATGTGAATTATCCTAAGCATATCCCCCGAGGGTGTCAAGCCAGGTGTGCAGTAAGGCCCTATGTCGTATACCAAGTCACCCCAGTTCAAGCTCGAAACACATTTTTAGAGTTTTTACTCTTAAGTACATATGTACTAGAACTGTGTCCACTTGTAATATCTAAACATGGATGTATTTTCTTGGAAGACCCACATAATCTCTTCCTTACCAAAATTATTGGATGTTCTTTTATGCTTATCCTCAAAGTCTAACTTAGGGTTTTGTTTCCTAATCTATGTTTTATAAATCTAGTTTCCAAGTTTTCTACTAAACTTCCTTTGATACCAATTGTAATGCCCAGACCACAGTTTCTTGAAGCCAATGCATTATTTTATTACATTTTCATGATTACAAGAAATTCATATCCATAAGAAATGAATAGTTTAGTAGTTTTGGAAAACAAGATACAAACATTAGTTTAATATTATAACTTGAAATGAAATACCTAATAGCAATTCCATTGGAAACATCTATGACTCCTAAATTATCCTTGAAATTCATTCATAATATTCATTTTTAAAACCTAGGGAAAATAAAACATAATAAAGGGTTGAGCTCATAATCTTATTAAGGGTAAGTAATATAGTGTAAGTTATCATAAAAATAAACACTAGGCATTGTGAACAACTAAAAACACATGCCTTTAAATATATACCTGAGCATAATATGGTAGGAATAAAAACTGATTAAATAATTCCATAAAACATAACAATGTATATTCTACTAGTTTAACAATCACATGGACTATCAATATCTAGTTTAATAATTATGGAATTCATAATTTCTGACATTATAATCATTCTACCAAGGCCTCATGCCAAGACTATACATAAACTGGTAAAAACACAAACTAGTTTGTCTCATGAGAACTACCGAATCATAGAGGGGATATAGTAGCCCCCACCCATCATGTAATAAGTCCAATTAATTCCATATATTAATGGGTATAAACATAAATAACATATACATTCATATTAAAACTAATATATGAAATGTAAATAACTTCCCCAATCATTAAATATGAATACTAATCATTTGAAGTAATATGGTGAATGGTAACAAGATAGCACATCCACAGTCAAACTAATGATAAACCATTAAATAAAATATGTTAGATGATATCCTAAAATATTAATCCCAATTAAACATAATAATCAACATGAGTTTTTAAATAGATGAAAATACTCATATAAAATCATTGAGTAATTATTTAGATAAATACACTTTTACTTTGAAAAGAAAAGTTATTTTGGAATAATATTTGCATAAAACAAGAAATTAATTAATTTAGTTTTTTCATAATAAAATGATTTATTTTAGAAAAATAATGGTGGCTAAATACATATTATATATTTCATTTGAAAATAGTTAAGAATTCGAGAAGTTCCTTTGAAACGAGCTTGTTTATCAGGAAGAATTTTTGAAAGATCCTTTTAAAACATGTAACTCCCCATAAAATAAAGAAGGATTTTGTTTGGTATACATATATAGAACATTAACACATAATTAATTAGTATTATATAAGAATAATTAATAATTTCATAGAGGTATGTGGATAATAAGAGTAACTTGAAACAAAATGGAGGTTTGGGTAGAAAACCCTTACCTTATGTCTGAACGTGTTCTGCACTTGACCTTAACTTCATGGATAATAAAATTAAATACATTAATTAATTAATTAATAACCTTGTATACATTTATTTTATTCATTATATTTTAAATAAGTTTTTTATGTAATTATCGATAAGTTATATGATTGAATTTCGTCGTTTTGGAGTGTTTGTTTCCTTAATTTCAAGCTTGATTATAAGTAATGGAGTAATTTTAAAATTAGTATAATTATATAGAATTGGAATTGAATGTTTTTAATGAGAATATAGAATTGAAAATGGATATATATATTATTTGGTTTCATATTATGAGGATTAATCATTAGATAATACATTAAGTGATAATAATTTAGATTATTATAGTGATTATTGATCATAACGAACTCATTTTGTTTTATCATTTAGTATTATGTAAATATGTTACTTCCAGAACATAAAAAGGGTTATATTATATATTTTGAAATCTGTATCAACCATTAAAATGGTTTCATGAATATCTTTGAAGAATAATTTGAGGAACAAAACTTCTTCGTCCACAAAGGTTGTAAATTGGCACCTTCCGGAAGATGATTTCGTTTATAAAATAAAAGAAAGAGAGAGTAAGAAGATTGATGATGGTTCTCCCATTAACATGATATAATTAAAGTATATAAATTATAATGGAGTTATTACGATCATTTGTATATATTAAGTGAGGATAGAATAATAAAAGAAAATAAATTGAAATGAAATTAAAATAAAAGGAAGAGGATTTACCTATTTAATCAACCTCATTTAGAACCTCCTTAAGGGAATATGTTTTGGTATTTTGGAAATAATAAGGGTTCTTGGATGTGGGGAGGTACTATGGAAGATTATTTGGGAATAAATTTTAGATGATTCAAGTCTTAGAGGAGTGAAAAGAAGAGGGAGTGAGGGGTGGCTTTTATAGTGGAGGAGAGGAGTGATTTTTGAATATCTTATTCATTATTTTATTATTTTTCTCAAGATAAGAAATAGTATTGATTACTGTGAAAAAAAATATTAATAAGTTAATGTGAGTTATAACTAAGTGCTCTCATGTTATCCATGTTGTAAGGAATAGTTTATTTATCTACTAATGTATTTATACTGTAAATTATCGTATTTTACTATTCACTAAGAATTCAAGTATTTCAGAAAAATCCTAAAAATTAACCATAAGAATTTTTAGACATGTATAATTAAAAAATTGACTCTATTTTATCCAAATAATTTTCTAAATATGTGAAATTTAATTCTAAAATAAAATCATTATTTACTTGAAATATATAGATTTTAAATTTAAAACTGATTTTATAATACTTTAAAATTTTAACTAAGGTCTCATAAAATTATCCTAAAATCATAGGACAAAAAAATATTTATTTATGAATAAATTTTATGAAAATTAATTTCATTTTAAAAAAATTTATTAATTTATAATTTTAATTAAATATTTATTACTCACAAAAATAACAACACTTAATTATTAATTTTTAAAATATTCACTCTCACTTATAAGGTGCCTGAATTTTATTTCTACTTACAAGGGTGAGGTTAATATTTATAAGGGTCATATTACTATTCATAAGGGTACATTACTATTCACAAGGTTCAAGTTACTAATCACCAAAAATGTAAGTTGATTCTATAAAACTCTAAATATCTTACTGATCGCAGCAATGTATATCTGTTTTTCAAAATTCAAAACACAGAAGCAGAAAAATTATGTATAATGGCTATATTAAAACTATCTTATATAATGAAAAAAATTGTTTCATAGACGCTCAATGTCGCATGCATTCTATATTTAATTTATTTTTAATTCCTTGGGGTGTTATAAATAACATATTCCTGACTCAACTGTGGTCTCATAATTCTGATTTGAGCTTCTATTTAAGAGTTATACCATTTTTTAGAAATTGTGTGTGCATAATATAAAATATTTTTAATATTTTTAAAAAATTATTTATGGGCACACCTGGTCTCAGAATCACACGTCTTCTTAGTGCTTAGCTCTGGAAAATGTATGTAGAAATACTTCAAAGTATTACAACGCAAAAATTGGGTCTCTACATCATTATGTCCTTTAAAACTTTCATCCCCAAAATGAAAAACTAAACAAATAACTTAGAATACTAAGCCTGCATCTGGATCTCCTACTCCCAGAAACTTTCCTGTACATTCCCATTCTAGCACAACACATAAACCAAGAGGATTTTCCATACATGGAGGTTTATATCCGGTCAATCCCTGATCACCACCAGGTGCTCTGCAAAGTTGGATCTATCCTTGATGTCAATTTATCCCCATTTGATGACATGTGTGGTGTCATACATGTATCTCCTCAGCTAAAACCCATGGCAGACATTTTTTACCCACTCTAACTATGGGGATATGTTTAGGTGGTATGAAACTTCGTCACCCTTTTTCACGATCTTGAACAGCCTGATGAACCTCCAGGATAGCTTGCCTCCCCGACCAAACCTCCACAATCCCCATCATGGAGAGACTCTTATAAAAATGTAGTTTCCCTACTCGAACTCCAAGGGTGTTAGGTCCAAAAGGGGTCTAGATACCCTGAGAGGGGGGTGAATCAAGGTATAGATATTCTTTATCAAATTATTCTCATCCCACAAGATCTTGACCCCTTTATCACAAGGGTTACTTTGTTTTCACTTGTGTGTTTATTATGATCACTTATTTTCTTCTTTATCTGATGATGATTCTTTGGATGCAATGCAGGGAAGTAAGAAGACAAACACAGATATTTTTTCTTTGTTTACCCTCACTGGGATATATCCAAGGAGCATACAACGATGATGTGTCGTTGTACTAAATCCACTAAATCTAACTAAAAATAATGTCTAGGATAGATCACTTATATGCCTAGGTTCATTGCCTTTATAATGTTTAGGGTCATCTCACTACTTTATAAGGGCCACTCCCTATTTCTCCCTCTCTAGATCACTGTCAGTAGAAAGGAACACCTTCTTCCTCTTCCTTTACTCACTACTATAGAAAGGATCCACTCACAATTTATAGACCTGTAGGTCTCTTCATTATCACTAATGAATATATCCTCAATTATAGATATATTCTCTATTAAATTTCCACCTTCATCCACTGATGAATAATACTTTACCTCTATATAATAGGAAATCCCTTTTGAAAGTATTTAACACAACACACTACCATTGCAAAGCTCCCACTTTTGAAAATCTCAAACAAGCCTTCACAATTATCCAACCTCTTTGCAAAAATCACTAGATAATAGAGCTCTCTAGATCATAGTGCTCACTTATTCATAGAGATCACACTGGTCTTTGTGATTTCACAAAGTGAAACAAGCCTTTGCAAAGCACACGTCCTCTGAAAAGCCAAACTAGCCTTCATGGCGCACCTTCCCTTCACAAAGCTCAACTGCCTCTGTGAATTCCCTTTTCTTTCATGAAGCACCCAGTTCTGTGAATCTCCTTCTCAATTAGAGAGTTTATGGTTTTTAGTTTGATCTCTATACACTTCTCGAGGGGGTTTAGATCTATTTATAGGTGATTCCACCGACTCAAGAACCTTCTGTGCAAAGTCAGTTCCACATCAACTCAAATTGAAAAGATCCGAAATTTCTGTTGAAATTATCTCTAAATCGCGAAGCACCACAGCAATTTTCAGATCATAGAGCCCATCATAATTGCGGATCATTCCATTAATTCCTTCACGATGCTACTACAATTCTCCCTTACAATGCTCTTCACCTATACTATTCACAAATTTCATCATAATCGCAGAGCACACCATCAAAATTCTTCATGTATTTGTGAAATACAATTCATGAAGCCCATATTCACAAAACTCACTCCATTTCTATATTTTGATGAGATCTTCAAGGAAATACACTTTTTGCAATGCTCACCAAATCCCAAATTTTGGACTCCAAAAATTTGTCAAACATAAGAAAATGGAATCACCTTGTATATCTTCTTTTATACCACCTCCAAATCTTCCATTGCTTTTTCATGGTTCTTTGTTAACATGGATTGTCAACAACATCTCTAAAACTCGACAATTCACCATGAAAACCTGATTTTTCAATAAACACAATCAACCCAAAAATGCTAAAATGTTACCTTCAAGGATTTTTTCCCAAAAAAGGGCCTATGAAGGTGATCTGCATAATATTTATGTCTACTCTGGGCCATCTTCATCAACTCACAGATGACCTGGACCTTCTCCATCATTACCTGCACCATCTTTAAGCCCACAAGAGATGTCTGAGAAATTTTTTCCCAAAACAAGTGTGACCTACCAGTTATCCCCGTACAGGGCCTCAAGAGGTTCCATGTTGATGATAGAGTGGTAGATTTTGTTGTACACAAACTCTACCAATGGAAAGTGATCCTCCCAACTCTGGCCGAAGTCTAACATGTAATACCTTAATATATACTCCATCACCTGGATAGTGTGCTCTGTCTTCTGATCAATCTGGGGGTGAAAGGTTTTACTCATCCTCATCTGGGTCTCGAATTCCTTCTGTAGGGCTCTCCACAATCATGAAATAAATCACACATCATGATCATAGACAATCATCTATGCGACCCCATGAAGGAAAATTATCTCCCATACAAATAACTTTCCCAATATCTTCACAAAACTCTACTCCCTAATAGTAAGAAAGTTAGTCAACTTTGTGAGTCAGTCAACTATCACCTAGATGATGTCATGGATCTTAACTATTCACATAATACCTATAAAAAAGTATATGGATATTAAGTTCCACTTACACGTTGAGATCTCCAGGGGCTGCAACAAACCTATCAAAACTTGGTGCTTAGCCTTCACCTACTAACATGTGAGGTACCAAGAGACAAACTCATCTATACTCCATCTCATGCCAGACCACAAAAACTACCACTAGAGGTCTCTATAAATCTTCCCCACATCGGGATGTATAGCTAGGGGTGAAGTGTGGAACTCTAATATCACCTCCTCCCTCATCATGACTAGAACCACCATTTATACCTTAAAAAATGACAGGATTCCTACTTCAAAATATCCATATGGTGAGTCCCACATGGATATATGGTCACATAATACGACACAATTGATTTATTCTATATGGGAATCTCCCACATGCTCTAGAAGTGGAGGAGTCAACACCATTGACTATAGAAAAGTTGTACCCTGCTGCTTCACCAGGGTCATCTTCAAGGAAGCTAAATTCTCAGAAGCCTCTTGAACCTAGTAAGATTAAGGATTATATCTAAGGGCATATAAAACTAAATTTCCCTTTCGTAGGTTATAGACTATCTCTAATTTATATTCCTATAATAACTCCAACCAGCATCAATGTCTCAGGTTCAAGTCTCTACATGAAGACATACCAGAGACTCTGATGGTTTGAGTAAAAACAAAATATCACCCTCATAGGGTAGCGCCTCAACATCCTTAGAGTGAAGAATACCACTTCAAACTCTAGTTCATGAGTTGTGTAGTTATACTCATGAGGTCTCAACTGCCTCAACCTATATGAAATAATTGTCTATAACTATTAGAGTAAGTTTCCTGAGAACTAACTGTTTGTACTTTGATTACGTGAATATATAATTATTATATATTGTTCATTGTTCTTCATGACTATAATATAATAATGTCCTAAAATATTTTTTGCATTAATAAGGTCATGGAAGATCACCGCTATGATGAGAACCTTAAAATTCAATAACAATATTCTTAATAAAGTTATATGGTTAGATGACATACTATGATAGGACACATAGTATATAGACCGTCATGTGTGAGTACTCGTAAGAAGACGAGACTCTCTCTCATGGAGTTCGCACTTGGTAATCTCCAATATGTAAGATTATGAGAACAGACCCACCAATAGTAATTATGCATGTCTTGGTTTCATCGGACATTACTATCTATGAGCATGTGTAATGGTCCTTAGACTAGAAGATTATCATTAACTCATGTCATGACTTTCACACTTAGATTTACTGATGAAAACCGTCACGAATACAGTAGGCGGAAAGTAAGGTACGTTGGGTGCATCACGAATGACAAGTTGTTAATGGATAAGTCGAGGAAGGATTTTTCCCTTCCATATTTATGGAAGTAGATATCTCGGGCCCTTTGATTGAAATAGAACTATCACCCAAATTCCATGGACATGGTGTAATGACAAGTTTATTTCTGGAAGTCAAAGAATGATAGATCAAGCATATAGGTTTATGACACTGTCATGAAACCTGCTTGATAATATATTGATACAATGGGATTAAATTACATGGTAAGCATTCGTATGTGGTGACATGTCAATGCGGTGTCAATTTATTTCTCTTGGCTTCCTTGACCTGTTACTAGACAGTAATCATGGACTTTAGGCAAGCCCGCCTAATTCCAACGAGAAAGAGGCCTAAGGGGTCACACACTAAGTGTATTCAAGTATCTCAAGTAGAATAAAGATTATTCTCATACGTGGTTTAATAATTATTCAAGGAAGCCTAAATCATTTTAATGTTCGAGGAAGAATAAAATGAAAAAAAATACATGCCATGTAGTTTTTATTTTGAAAACAAGTACGTGTCGTGTATTAATGATTACACACCATGTAGTTTTCATTTTGGAAAGGAAATAAAAAAACAAGTACATGTTGTGTATTAATGATTACATGCCATGTAGTTTTTTATGAAAAACAAGTATGTGCCATGTATTAATGATTACACGCCATGTAGTTTTTTTAGTCAGGATTTTGAGTATATAATATTGTTTTATTAAACGATACTTATTATAATCAGTGTGGGTGCATATCAAGGAATTAATTATTCGACATTGGGGTTTTCAATAAGAGTTAATGAAATAAATAAAACGTTTAAAACATTTATTTATTGTCATAACTCTATAACCTCAAACCCAATTATAAATATCCTCACAACCCCAAAACTTTTCCCCAATCGTTGTGCACAATAATTTGGGATAATTCTTTCAAGGTCGAAAGAACAACTTCCTCCAAGAACGCTCTCAAGACCAAGAGAGATCCTCATCCATCGGATCAAGATGATCTAAGGCGTACAATGAAAGCAAAGTCTTATCCATGCTAGCACCTGGAGATTCCTTTGGCGGCATCCAGAGATACGTGGTGTACGTGTGGATCACCGCTAGAGGAAGTCTACACTTGGCTTCTGTGACACAACGACGAATCACATCAGAACGTGATTATAAATATCAACGAAGAAAGAACTCCATAAAAGGTACTTCTTGTCAATTAATTAAATTAATTATAATCAATCTGTGATGATACTCATTTCTGGTTCCAGGACTATTCTTCTTCTTTTTCTATTTATGTGATACGATCCGTGGAGTCTGGCGTTTATCTTCGTATTGATCCTGGATTGATCACTGTTAATGACAAAAGGCCAAGTGGGCGCATCCACCCATGACCTTCCATTGCACACGAAACCTTCAATAATTGCATCAAAAAATATCTAATACCATCTCCTAAGGAATCAAAGTACATTACATACACCATGACTTCCTCCGGTAGTCTCAACACAGGATCACTCATCAGCCACATCCTCATTTCCTTGAATTCCCTCTGGAATTGTTCATTCCATGTAAACTACTTCCCTTTCCATGTTAGGGTGGTCAAAGAGGCTTCAATTATAGAATAATCTGCCAAAAAACTCTTACAATACCACACCAATATAAGAAAACCCCACACCTCTAACACATTTTTGGGTGACTCCCAAAAAAGTATAGCATCGATATTTTCAGGGTCTATGGATAAACCGTGCTCATAAATGACATGACCTGGAAATTGAACATCATGAATTTAGAATTGGAACTTCAAGAGTTTCCCATAAAGCTGGTGCCCTCAAAGAAAATCTAGGACCATCCTCAAGTGATCTTCATGATCCTCCTATGAAGTAGAGTAGATTAGTATATCATCGATGAAGATGGCCACTAAATGGTCCAAGTACTGCTGGAAAACATAGTTCATCAAATCCATAAACACAATGGGGGAATTCAACACACCGAACTGAGTCACCATGAAATCATATTGTCTATAGAGACATCAACACTATTGAAAAAATAGGATTTAACATCAGTTTTTGTTTTATTTTTTATGTCGGTTTTTAACTAACGTTTATAAAGATGACGTAAAAAATATCATTTTTTGGTGTCAGTACTTGGAAAACCGACACCAAAAATGATCCTGGTTAAGGGTGTAGTTGTCGGTTTTGGGAAAACCGATGTCAAAAACCCCCTACGAATAGGTTTTAGTGCCAATTACTTTGAAAACTGAATATTTTTATAAAAAAATTAGCTTCGGTTTTTTAAAAACCGATGCCAAAAGTTAATTTTTTTAAAAAAATTGAAAATATTGCACTTAAAAAATAATCAAAACCCCTATAATAAAAACACAATATACAACAATCAAACAGTATTTATCATTGACTAAAAATCAATAACTTAAATGATTTTATCTAATTAATCAAAAAACTATCTACACATTTGTATTATAAAGTAAAATTAAAATACACATACCTAAAATTTACAACATGCCCATTATTGGTTATTATTGAATAATTAATTTGATTATTAGTATGTTAAAATACCAATTATATACAATAATCAAATAGTATTTATCATTGACTAAAAATCTATAATGTACATGCTTTTATCTAGTTAATTCAAAAACTATCTACACATTTGTATTATAAAGTAGAATTAAAATACACATACCTGAAATTTAAAACATTCTCATTGTTGGTTATTATTGAATCATTAATTTGATTATTAGTATGTTTAAACACCTATTATATCAAAAGAGTTAGTTTTTTGAACTCATATGTAATATTATTCATAAATATTAGAATATACATACCTCAAATCCTAATCAAACTTAACAAATAGTTCACAAAAATAGAGTGAATATGGGTAAAATCAGATTGAGAATAATACTGGGAATCATTGAATGCCTATAATAACATTGAATGATATGAGATAAAAAAATAATATGGAAAAAATATAAAAAAATTAATACAACTATCCTTATCAAATTTAGTAGTTTCCCCAGTTGTGATTATCTTGTACATGAATCATAGAATATAACAACCACACTCAACATGTCCTTTTTGACGATGAAACTATAGTTATAAAACATTAAACTGATAATAAAAATCAATATATAACAAAAAATACAAATAAAATATAATATAAAAACTAATTACCTATACTTCCGCATATTTTATTTTATTTGGTGTCTTTATCGACATGTATTCCTTGTTAAATTTTTCCCATGAACTGCATTTTCATATATATTAACTAATAATATATGTCTAAAAATGATAATTAAACACAATGAGATTATAAAGAAACTAAAAAAACACTTACCTGTCTAATAAGGTAGAAAATCTTTTACAAACATTCCCTGATAAAGAGAAAAACCAATATAAGGTGCAATCACTTGGGCACAATACACCTAATATCCAATGCCCTCTACAATACAAAAAGTTCACAATTAATGACATTATAATGATCATTAGTTCATAATTATGTTTCTTTTATTACTTATTAATAAATGGTAGAAACAAACACTCAATCTTCATATGTGATAATCTCTCACATATATATGTAATTATATCAGGATTCTTCTCATGTTTCACTTCCATGGAAATGAATTCTGGATCTATTAAACCATAAATGCCTATAATTTCATTTTGTTGAAGAAGCATGTGTAGATACCTAATTTAAAAAGAAAATATATTTAGTCAATTTAAAACCATATTTTTATTAATTAAATAAAAATTCAAATATCAATTTACTTACATGGAAAAAAACTGCACCACATTCAGGTTGAGCTCTTCAAAATCAACTATATGCTTGTTATCTTCTTTGAGTAATCTCAATGGATATTCTCTTCTGCATATATCAACCATCATCTAAAACTGATAGATATAATTCAAAGAATAATAAGCCTAATATAATATTTATATCCCATAAGAAATATATAAAGTATCTATAGTTGATTGTTCTGGAACAATTTTGTTTCATTTGTGTAGCTTCTTTTGATTTCAGATAATCCAATATAAGTTAAATGTCAGAAAACATTATAAGTAATTTTGAATCAATTGTAATTAATATTTAAAAAAACACATACCTCATAGGAAATAAAATGAAGAAAACCAATTGTCCAAAGTAAAAAATGACCCAGATAATCCCCAACTATGGTGATCTCCTCAGTAGTAAATGGTAGTAGAGCTTTAGGATCTATAATATCAAGTATTGATACTCTAACCTAACCCATCTACATAGGCTGGTGATGTACAGAATCCCCCAAAAAATTCATGAGTCCTAACGCAAAAATATGTATATGAGGATCTCTAAAAAAACAACTCATAGTATACATTTTGGTCCGAGTAAGGTGGTGGAGGATCAAAGCAAATGGGGTAGGGTATTCTGGGTGAGAAGGCTGGGAAGGCTGAAAAATAAAAAAATTATATCAGTTTTTATAATTTATAAAATAGAAAAATTTATGGCAAATAAATAATATGATTGTTGGTCTGAGCGAGGAGGTGGAGGATCGAAGTGGGCAAATGGGGCAGGGTAGCCCGAGTGAGTAAACTGGGAAGGATGAAAATTGAAAAAGTTATATTAGTGTTTATAATTTATAAAATAGAAAAAATGATGAAAAATAAATAATATACCTGGGAAGACTGCTCATATGGGGCAGGGTAGGCAAATGGGTCAGGGTAGTCTGGGTGAGCAGGCTGGGAAGGCTGCTCATATGGGGTAGGGTATGCAGATGGGGTAGGGTAGTCCAGGTGAGCAGGTTGGGAAGGATGAAAAATGAAAAAATTATATTAGTGTTTATAATTTATAAAATATAAAAACTGATGAAAAATAAATAATATTCCTATGAAGGTTGCTCATACGGGGCAAGGTAGGTAGATGGGGAAGGGTAGTCCGGGTGAGCAGGCTCAAAATGATGAAAAATGAAAAAGTTATATTAGTGTTTATAATTTATAAAATATAAAAATTGATGACAAATAAATAATATACCTGGGAAGGTTGTACAGACTGTGACTGCCTTTCCAAGTCTTCTAAAAAATCCTTCTGCATTGCTACTTAAATTTTTCACGCATAGACTATTTTATATTTTTTCAGCTCAACTTTTAATGATTCTATTTCTAGATCTCTTGATTTCTTAATCCAAACAAAAACCTTTTAAATAATAACACCTTCCTAATATCCACTAACATGTTCAAGGGGTTCTACCTTTCCCAAATCAGTGGATAGAATATCCATCCTACCCTCAAGGATAAAATATCCATGTGTCTCTTTCTCCTTAAGTTCATACTGAAATGAAAATTAAAATGTTATATTGGTGTTTAAAGTATATAAAATATAAAAATTGATGACAAATAAATAATATTTACTTAAAATTTTATCCCCTACTTTCTTAGATTCCTCTGTAAGATACTGTTTATTTTTCCTTCTTCTTGCTCATTTCTATTTTTCATGGTGAGTGGGAGGATATAGAGGACCATGTTGAACCTCTTCGAAACCACTACTAGATCGAGATCTTAATGATTCAAATTTTTCTTCAATCATTTTTTCTCCAAATACGGATACCCTCCACATGATAAAGTATGAGGCTATACATTTCTCAACTGAATCGCTTGATGAGATCTCCTAGAGGCCTATTATATAACAATAAACTACTAAGTAATTAGAAAAATATATACTAAATTTTACAATATAAAATAATTATCATACCTGAAATTTTTCTTTATAACTATTATCAACAAATCGCTTAAATGTATCTTCATCTATAAACTCATACTTGAGGCATGGGTTTTTGAACCTTCACTTTCCAAAAAATGTAATTTTTTGTCTGTTTTGTTTTAAAATCTCTCCATTGAACTGCTGCTAACGAGTTATGTCTTTTCTTAATTTCTTTGGTTTCCTCAAAATTGAATGTCATATTTAATTGAATAAATTAAATATTTTATTTAAAATATTTAATAATAAAAAAATGAGATAAAATAAATCAATTAAGATATTTTACCATCATAGCCTCCCAAAGCTTTTGTTTTTCCATCCTGTCCACTGACTTCTAATTAGGATATAAAATATTAATCCTACAACGGCTCTACATCGATATATAACTAATAAACGGAACTACGTTTGATCCAATTGTATTATTATTATCATCAAAATGGATGTGTAATATATCATCTTCGCAAGCAAGTGATAGTTTTCCTAAACATGTAATACCACGTTTACTAACTTGGGAACTTGATTTTTTAGTAGAAACAAGAGAAGTCTCCTATGCTGAGGATTCATCAGTAGTCCTGTAAAAAAGATGTAAATTAATAGTTTTCTTTCATTAAATAAATATATTACTGAATATTTAATAATATGAAAAAATAAATATACCTCAGTAATTGGTCCTCTTTATCTGTATATGATATTTCTACTAGAAAGTGTAATGAAATTTCGTGTACCTACACATCATTAGAAAACCGAATATTTAGAAACAATAAAGAAAAAATAAGTAACTAGAAAAGAGGCATTCATTTGTAAGTTTCAAAAAAGAAAAAAAATATAAATATTTACCAAAAAAATTAAGAGACTAATTTAGTGTTTTCCCACATTACTTCATCATGATCTTTACGTATTTCATGAACTATGTCTGTATTATACTCATTGTAATCATCCAGAAATTGTGTAATAGATAAATAAGGCTCATGTAAATCAATAACATCATTAGTATCATCCTCATCACACAAATGGTATCTTTTTCCTTGTAAAACTATGGAACACTGATCATTTGATGGATCAATGACATAAAATACTTTTTTTCATTTGTCTCCATGATAAATGGTTCCTCATTGTAATTAAATCTTTTCAAATCAAACAGATTAAACCCATATTCATCATGTTTCACACCACTCTTACTATCAATCCAAGTAAACTTAAAAACGGTGACTCAAATTTTAATATAATCAATTTTCCATATGTATTCAAGAACTCCAAAATATGGTGTTGATTCAGAAATTGGGTTTTTATCTTTTCCACATGAAAAATGAACTACTTCAGAGAAAACTATCACACCACTATTTTGTACGGTACTCTTGTCATCCATTTTTTTTATAAAATGTGTAACCATTAATATTAAAACGAGACCATGTGATCACATTAAGATATTGTACCCCTTCGGGCCACCTTAAGTACAGATTCAAAACCATACAACCTATAAGTAATAAGCTCTAGAAGAAGGATTAGCAAGAAGATTTCACCATAGTAGAAGCTAAACAGATTGCAAGAATGATAGGGTATGGAACCTATCAGTGGGACAAGCATGTGCATGCACAAGAATGGCTAGATGAATAGCCACATGAAGGTGGATATTTGATTTCGCGATGAAGATGTTGGGGAGGAGCAGTTCCAAGTAGTTAGTCTAGGTTGTATGTAATGTTTGAAGCCTACGGGTAATGAATTCATCTAAGGCCTACGGTCCATGTAATACTTACACCTATGGACCTTGTAAGGGTTCCACCTCACCCCTTAACAGGTGGATTATCAAAATCAATAAAAAATAAAGGCCTTTGGTCCAATGGAGGGAGTACCCCTTCTAACCACTTCAATGTTTCTGATACAGATATATTTGTGGTGAATCTCTCTTTAAATCATGAAAAAAATGTCTTCTTATGCTCAATTATCAACTGCTTTTCATTTATTTTTTGATATAGTAACTTTAATTCATCAATATGTGAGGATATATATGATTTAACCTCATTAATGTTATTCAAAATATATAAATATGTCTGCATCACTTCATCGTGTGGAATGAACTTTACCTTTAATCCTTGAACCCCTATACCTTCACTATCAACTAGAATATATCGATATATAGGGAGACCAATATGCTCCACCTTATACAAATAATTAGTATAGAACTAAATCACCTCTTCTGATACATATTTTTTAACAAAATAGGCCTCTGGTTGATAAGGAATTTTAACATATCCCTTAAAAATTTTCATATATCTTTAAAAATGATACATCCATCTTAAATAAATAGGCCCACATATTCTAATCTCATGCACCAAATGAATCAGTAGATGAACCATTATTTCACAAAACGTAGGTGGGAAATACATTTCTAGTTGACAAAGAATAAGAGGTTCTTAATTCTCAAACACATCTAACAAATTTGGATCAATTCCTTCGCTACAAATGGATTTGAAAAAATTACATATCCTAATGATAGTCTTTCTCATAGTTGTTGGCAATATACCATGCACTGCTACTGGTAGAATTTGTTTCATCAATATACGTAAATCATGATATTTAATACCTATTAATTTAAAATCCTTAAATGACACAAAATTATTCACATTTTAATAAAAAAACACTGGGTACTTTAATTCAATGAAGACACTGACAAAAATTTATCTTTTAAATCTTACTTAATGTTTGAAAATCCGAAGGTAAATATGTTTTGTTTCCTTTCACAGTGGGAGATAACTCTAAATGTATTATAATTAATATAAATTCCAATCTAGCATGCAATCCATCTTTTGCCTTTCCTTTTATGTATAACAAAGTTCCAATCAAACTGTCACATATGTTTTTCTCCACATGTATAACATCGATGTTATGTTTTATCTATAAAAAACTCCAATAATGTAGATAAAAAAGACTAATTCTTCCAGATATTTCATTGAAGACCAGAACTTCTTTTCTTTAGAAATGTCGAATCAATATTTTTCACCCTGTCATAATATTCTTCAGCTGACAATGGCCGAGGGGGAAGGTTTTATTCTTATAAACCGTTAATTGCTTTTTTTAATCTATGATAAGGATGATAAATTCTCAAAAATCTTTGATGTCCCATGTACACAGTCTTTCTTCCATTCTGCAATTGATAGTATGAAGTCTGTTCTTCAAAAATTAGACATGATTTATATCTCTTAACACTACATCTAGATAAGTTTCCATATGTAGGAAATTCATTTATAGTGAACATTATCATAGCATGCAAAATAAAATACTCTTTCTTATATACATCGAAAACTTTAACACCTTCCTCCCATAGAAATTTCAAATCATCAATAAATGGTAAAAGATGCACATCAATATCATTTTTTGATTTTTTTGGTCTAGAAATCATCAACCTCATCATAACATATTTTTTATTTATACATAGATGTGGGGAAAAGTTGTAAACTACACACAAAATAGGCCATGAAATATATTGGCTACTAAGGCTCTGATATGGATTCATTCCATCAATACACAATTCCATTCTAATATTTCTAACTTAACTTCAAAAATAAGGAAATTTTTTATCAAAACTCTTCCACTATGGTGATTCGGTATGGTGATGTAAGTTACCATCAGAGATACGCTCATCTAAATTCTATATTAACCTTTTTTCATCAATTGAATTTTCAAATAGACGCTTTAAATGAGGAATTATTGAAAGGTACCAAATTGATTTTGCATGAGTTTTGATTATGATACCTAACAATGAATCATAGTTTAATTATCAGAATTATATGCAAAAAATATTGGATGATATCATTAGAAAGTACAAAATTGATTTTTCATGATGTTAAATGATAGTAACAGAGAATGAATCTAAGTTTACTTTCCCATCTATCTTATAGTGTGATGTCCCACATGTAGGAAAACTTGATAAATATTTATATTCTTTCCAATTCAGTACACAATCATTGGGGAAAGAATGTATCTTTTTATACCTCAATCCCATTGGGCATAATGTTTTCTTCACCTCATAATTGGAATCTGGAAGCCAGTTCTCTTCTGGAAGTAGCTCTTTTAAAATATCAAGTAAGCTAGAGAAACTTTTATCACTACACCCATTTTTTATTTTAAGTAAACTAATCTCATAACTGCTGATAACACTGTATATTTACTACTACCTGGGAATAATGGTTTCTCAGAATCTCTATACAATTGTTCAACAGTTTCTGTTTATTTACGGTTTCAACACCTAAATCATGAATTAATTCTTTAATGTGATCCTCTTCCTCATTAGAAATATTGTCATCAATATTGGATGTTGAATTTTCAGTTCTTTCACCATGCAAGATCCAACATGTATAATTAAGGCTAAAACCATAACAAATGAGATGATCCTTGATTTCTCAAGAGTTTAACTTTATCATATTGAAACACATTACACATGGACAAAAAATAAAATCAATGTTTTGAAGATTTCGTTTATCAAATTCCAAGAATTCATCAACTCCTTTTTCATATTCACTAATGGTTCTCTGTAAATGTATCTAATTAAGATCCATTCAATACATGATATAAAAATATAATTGTTTAATATATTAAAACATATAAATATTTAAATATATATATATATAGATAAATTGTAAATAGAAACACATTAATAAAAAAATATTGATAATTAGATAGAGAACATCAGATATAAAACACATTTACAAATAGTAAACTTTTTTATTTTCATATTATATACATGTGTTATATTGATATTATAATTTAATTATAATATGAATATTATAAAATTTATTAGTTCATTTTACATAGTTTTTTCATTATTTCAATGTTTCATGTGTCAAAATTATTGAAAATTGCATTAATTTAACGAGAAAAAAATTACTTATTATTAGTAATATGAAATAATAATTAGAGTAAATGTTCATATTATAAGTGAAATAAATCATAATACTCCCAAAATTATGACAGATGAAGTTAAATACATAACTAAATTGGTATATCTGAGAGCATGTTCATTTTTTTTGTTCTGTGTGGTTGAGAGATTTGAATTTTTTGTAATGTTGAGTCTTCATGATCTTCTCTGGATCGTGAAAGGTAGAGTTCTGTACAAGTTTGTTGGCACGAAGGAGTAAAAATTTTCACGAGAAAAATGTATGTGTTTGTCACACTAGTTTAGGTTCATGATGAACTAAGTTACGTGAAGAAATTCATAAATTAAATATTCTTATGAATACTCACTGGTTTATACAATGATTTTTTTAGAAACCATAAATCAGTGAAAATGTTCATTGTGTATTGCGATGAGCATGAAAAGAAAAGAACCAAATATTTTTGCAATGGTTTTAACAACGAGTATATTATTGTGTAAAGAATGGTGACTGTGTTCTTGTGTATAGATATTTTTTTAATTACATTCATATACTGTGACCCCAAGAGGTAGTGTGTGATTCTATCATGCAAATTAAGAACACATAGTGACATTGTGTCATGCGTGATAGAATAGTGTGTGAAAGGGTATGTATGAAGCAATAAGTGGATAATTTCATGCATACATAAATGAATAGTTATTTGAGATTATATTCATAAGCTCGTGAAAGTAAAAATGTGTGAAATCTCGTGAAAATTATGTAGAAAATCATGATGTATGCAATATACATTCATAAAGATTATGTGAGTATTACACGTGAGTGAGCATTGCACAAAAGATATTATGTGTGATTGAGTTTTCATGAGAGAATCATGGATAGTGAGTGTGTGCTTCCAAAAGTGTATGTGATGTTGAGAAATAGTTATGTGTTTTCTTGCATCATACAATAATAGAGAGATAGTATTGTGGGAAGTGAGCATCTTATGTATTAAAGGAAGCGGAATAGTGTGAATTCATCCAATTGAGTGAGTACACTATTAATAATTTTAGTAATGTTAAAATACACAAAAGAACAGTGAAGTGATATTATGTGATATATGTACATGAAGGTAGTACAATTAAAAAATATGATTTGCATTTATACACGTGAAATATCTCATAAAAATAAAAATTTCATGCATTTGATTTCACATGCATGAGGTACATGCAATATAAATTTAATGACAAGTGTGAATTGAGTTTTTGAGAGTTAAGATGAATAATTATATTATAAGTCAATTTGTAGAGCATTGATATATCATGCTATGAATGAGTCACATGTACTTGCATATGAGTCATTCTAGACATACTTTTTTTTATGATTTTTATATATTAAAAATATAAAGTACTAGTAGTAGTAGTCCCGTGAGTTATTGCATGTTGTGATCAAGAGCGTAAAAAAATATTCCATGTTTTTAACTCTAGGAATGACACTACAATTTTCCATTCATTATATACATACCAGGTAATAATTTGAAGGTTATGTTATTAAATAATTTTAAGAATTTTATTTCACTATAATTGAGAAAGTGGATCAAAATTTGTTGGTTTAAGCAACACCATTGGATAGATTTTCAATCTACATTAATGATTGGATAGAATCTAAACAAATAAAGATGAATTGAATTAAACCAAATCAAACTAACTTGGATTAAATAGACTCAACTGTTGGATCAAATATGTAGATATGTATGTCTATTAGATGGAACAATACAAGAGGGGGGGTGAATTGTAGGTTTGAAAACCTTTGAGTTTTAGCTCTTAAGAGATTAGTTTAAATGATCTTAAACTAATACAAATACAAATACCCACAATTGTATTGAATATAAAAGGTATGATGTAATGTAATACTAATGAAATGCAAAACAATTGTATTCAAGATGAACATAATAATCAGAGTAATATAAAGATGAATGATTCTACCTTAAAGTGTATAGAATCAATCAATACAATATGTAATAGAATGGATGTAATTGAAATAATTACAAATGTATAAGAGATAGAAAAGGAAACAAAAGCAATTTCCTTTCTAATACAATTAGCAGCAGAAATGTAAAATAAATAAAATTCTTTTAACCCAAAGAGAAGGGTCATCCTTTCACCTAGGATAAGAGTTATGTCTCACCAATACCTTGGTGATCCCTCGATACGATGATCGGTTCGTCTGTCTTCCTATCCCCGGCAGCCCTCGATACGATGATCGGTTCGTCTGTCTGCCTATCCCCGGCAGCCCTCGATACGATGATCAGTTCGTCTGTCTGCCTATCCCCGGCAGCCCTCGATACGATGATCGGTTCATCTGTCTGCCTATCCTCGGCAGCCCTCGATACGATGATTGGTTCGTCTGTCTGTCTATCCTCGGCAGCCCTCGATACGATGATCGGACGCACAAAGCACAAGGCATGAGAGAAGTCACATCATCTCTCTATAGAACTTGATAAAAGAAAAGTATCACAATTGTATCATGCTTGTTCTTAGTTGTCAGTCCCTCTCTCTCAGCTTCAAATGACCTCCTATTTATAGGCCTCGGGTTCCAACGGTCACATCTCCTCCAATGGTCATATTTCTCCGAAAAACTCGGAGGGACTTGGACACCTGGCATCATAATGGTCATATTGAAACAGAAGCCACGACATCGTTTTGATTAGTTTGTAACTAACTCAACGACATCGTATTGGTTTGAACAAGATATATGAATAAGATAATCATGAGTACGGTTTAAATGAAGCATGTGTTTTTTACAAAGTACAAAAACAAGTATGAAATGAAAGATATGAGTAGCAGAGTTAATACAATTTCCATACTTAGTACGATCATCATGGTCAGTACGATCAGCATGGTCAGTACGATCAGCATGATCAGTACGATCAGCATGGTCAGTATGATCAGCATGGTCAGTACGATCAGCATGTTCATTATGATCAGCATGTTCAGTACGATCAGCATGTTTAGTATGATCAGCATGGTTCAGTACGATCAGCATGGTCAGTACGATCAGCATGTTCAGTACGATCAGCATGTTCAGTATGATCATCATGTTCAGTACGATACGAATAAACAGACATTTGTGATTTCCAAAACAAAATATAGAAGTCAAAAGATAACTTTTGACTCAACAATCTCCCCCTTTTTGGAAAGCACAATACAAAAAGTAAATATAACAAGAAATACTTATCTCCCCCTAAATTATTGGAAACTCTTCTGAATAAGAAATTTGAATACAACTAACTCCCCCTTAGGTGTACTTTCCTAAGGATTGTATTCATAGATTTCCATTAAGTGTTGTAAAGCATTTTTCCCTTTTATAAAACATTCTCCCCCTTTGTAAACATTCTCCCCCTTTGTGATTTACAAAAAGAAAGGAGTAAACTTGAATTATCTGAAAGAGTTAGGAAAAGAATACAAGACAATGGATAAAAGAAATTTCATTATAATAACAAACAAAACCAAACTTAAAAACAAATACAAGTCACTTTTTTTCTCTTTCCTTCTCCTTTTTGATCAACTCGTGAAGAACTGACTTCATCTTTTTTATCTCCTTCTTGTCTTCAGAAATAGCATCACCCTGAGACCTGAGAAGGACTTGTTGATCGGCAAAGAGTTGATCCTGATTTCTGATTGTCTCTTCCTGAACTTTGATTACTTCTTCAAGAGTATCAATTCTGTTTTGAAAATTCTTGTTATCTTTGGATAACACAGAATTTTGTTTCTTCAACAAAACCATTTCATCCTTGAAAGATGAAACCTTCGAGAATTCAGATTGAAAAGAATTCATTCTCTCCTACAAGTCTTTTACTGAAGGAACATCGGCTCGTTGAGAAGACAAAATATTCAACCTTTCAACTGTTTCTTTATCCAGCTTATTGAAAGCAATTGAAAGCTCATTTGACAACCTCCTTATATCTTCAATTTCTAACTCATGATCATTGACTGAGCTCTCTGTTTTATATGACCACTTGGTCATCTTGTTGTAGGCCTTCTTATGGGCAGCCGAACTTTCTGAAAGGACTTTCAAATCAGCTTCGACTGACAAAACATTCTTTCTCAATTCTTTTACAGGGCCAAACTTCTTCTTCTGATTGTCAGTAATAAAATAAATCTTCCCTTATAGCCTAGGGAAATATGGAATGGTCTTCTCAACCCTTCTCAAAACATGAACAATTTAATCACTCTTCTTGAGAGAGATTGTATGCTTTGAATCAGTATCTTCATCGTACGAAGCCAGTTCATTTGATCGGCTTGAATCTACAACTGGCTGTTTTCCTTTTGCTTTTTCTTTCTACTTTCTTTCTTCTTCCACTTTATCACGGATGACAACAACTTTATCAATGTGAGAGGATTCAGCACCTTGCTTTTCTTGGGATGAGATTTTATCCAGAGTTCGTGCTTGATCGGCATGAGGGATTTGTTGAACACCTTCACTCAGCTTTTGAACTGATTCCTCCCTACTTTTCTTTGAACTCTGAAGGAATTCTAAAAGAAAATATCCTTCCTCCTCTTCCACTTCTTCTATCTCTTCCATCATTTTTTTTCCTTTTTCTTTCTCAGGAAGACTCTGTACGATGGGATATTGATGCACTTCTTCCGTCAGTTGAGCACTAGCATCCTCAACCATTTTTAAGACTTTTGAGATATCAAAGTCTTGAGCCTTTCTTTTCAACACAGTTTTCTTTTTCTTTTCAGCCTTAAGGGTTTCTTCTACCCTTATTCTTTCTGCAAAAGCCTCAGCCGGGTCAAGACAGAACTTTGGATCACCTTCCTTTCTATGATCCTTATCCTTTCTCCATTTGGCTACAACCTCCTTACTGAACCATGCTGATCGTACTGAACATGCTAATCGTACTGAACATGTTGATCGTACTGAACATGCTGATCGTACTGAACATGCTGATCGTACTAACCATGCTGATCGTACTGATCATTCTGATCGTACTGATCATTCTAATCATACTGACCATGATGATCATACTAAGTATGGAAATTGTATTAATTCTGCTACTCATATCTTTCATTTCATGCTTGTTTTGATACTTTGTCAAAAACACATGCTTCATTTAAATCATAATCATGATTATATTATTCATATATCTTGTTCTAACCAATATGATGTCATTGAGTTAGTTACAAACTAATCAAAACGATGTCGTGGCTTCTGTTTCAATATGACCGTTATGATGCCAGGTGTCCAAGTCCCTCTGAGTTTTTCGGAGAAATATGACCGTTGGAGGAGATGTGACCGTTGGAACCTGAGGCCTATAAATATGAGGTCATTTGAAGCTGAGAGAGAGGTACTGACAACTGATAACAAGCGTGATACAACTGTGATACTTTGCTTTTATCAAGTTCTAGAGAGAGATGTTGTGACTTCTCTTATGCCTTGTGATTTGTGCATTTGATCATCATGGTCAGTATGATCAGCATGGTCAGTACGATCAGTATGATCAGTACGATCAGCATGGTCAGTATGATCAGTATGGTTAGTACGATCAGCATGTTCAGTACGATCAGCATGTTCAGTACGATCAGTATGTTCAGTACGATCAGCATGGTTCAGTACGATCAGCATGGTCAGTATGATCAGCATGTTTAGTACGATCAGCATGTTCAGTACGATCATCATGTTCAGTATGATATGATTAAAAAGACATTTGTGATTTCCAAAACAAAATATAGAAGTCAAAAGATAACTTTTGACTCAACATCAACCAGATTTGAACCAAATTGAATAATCTTAGACAGAACTAAATTAAACAAAAATAAAGTAAATTTATATGGGATGATCTCTTTTAGGGATAACTATTAACCATGTTGAACAAATTTTTAATAAACTATAAACTAATAATTGAAGAAAATAAAAAACATAATTAAATGATAACTAATTTATCTTTAAAATTGAAAAAAACTTACAAAATTTGGATTTAAACATGAAAATAGATCCAAAGTTGAACTTTGATCCGTAGAATGCTTTGGAAGATTAAACGCTGCAAAATCTATACAAAAAAATGATTTTAAAAATGAAAAATAAAGATAAAAAAACGGAAATCAAACCACGGTTAAATGTCACTAGAAATAAGCTTCAGAAGAAAATATAACCCGTAAATGATGAAAAATGGTGAGATAATCAAGAAATCATACCATAGATCATGAAAATAGAAGAAAATCGACAAGAACAGTGGTTTGAGATCACCAATAAGCCTTCTAAGTCAACATGATTCGAGAGGAGTCATCGCAGTTTAGCTTTCAAAGATCAAAAAACATGAGGGTTTCCTGATCCTGACTAATTTTAAAAGACTTTCGGTATCAGATTTTACAAGAATTGAAACTGAAGAGTTTGAAATATATTCTCACCATCGGTTTTGGGGAAAATTGACACCGAAAATATTTTTTTAATATATGGCATTGGTTTTCCGAACCAATGTAATACATATTTTTTTTAATATATGGTGTCAGTTTTAATAAGAACCAACATTTAAAGATCCCAAGTTTGGGATTAATGGCATCAGTTTTTGTAAAAACTGACGCCAAAACTTTTTCTTTTATTTTTGGCGTCTCTTTTTTGAAAAACCGACACCATATATGATACCTTTCAAGATTTTTGGCACTGGTTCTACTAAAACACAATGACAAAAACAACTCTTAAATATTTTTGGCGTCGTTTTTTAGTAAATCTGAAGCTAAAAATTTCCACCACCTATTATGGGTGTCGGTTTAGAAAAAACTGGCTTCATAACTTCGACATTAAATCTAGTATTTCCACTAGTGTGAAATGACATATTTGGAATATCAGCCTCAAGAACCATAAACTGGTGGTGTCCAAACCTGAGATCAATCTTTTAGAACCATTTCACACCTCACTACCGGTAAAATAGGTATTTAATCCTCAGTAAGGGGTATTTTTTATTTATCATTGATTGTTTTAGGTGATGATAATCTATGAAAATTTGCAAGCTCGTGTATACCTTTTTCATGAACAACATTGGATCTTCCTAGGGGGACACACTAGGCCTGATAAAACCCTTCTCTCTAAGGTCCTCTAATTGTAACCTCATCTCTCAAAGCTTGATAAGGGTTGTCTGATATGCCATAGAAGATATCAGAGTTGTTCCATGATGTAAGTTGATGCAGAACTCCATATCCGGCCTTTGAGGTAGTCCCGAAATTTCCTCGAGGAAGATGTCTATATAATCCCCTAAAATTAAAGGAATCTAGATGCTTGAATATACTGCTACACCAAGGGATATAATTGATAATTTATGGGTTATGGAATGTATCCTCCTACTCACAAAACTCATTCACCCTTCTAGGAGATCCCTCTCACCCATAAAGGTGAATCTCATCCCATCAGTGCATAGGCATCTGACTCATCAATAGTGACAGTCAATCTGGGCTCAAACCATGGACAACCAATCCATACCCAATATTAAATCATAGTATTACATTGTGATAATCAAAAGGTCCCACATAAAACTCTCTCCACCAATCAATAGCTCATACTTACAGTAGATAAAAGATACATAAGAAGTATTCCCTGTTAGAACCTCAAGATGGAGCTACTAGGATAGCGCATCAATTGGGATCTCCAACTCTTGTACCAGGAGTATAAATATGAAGTAATGACTAGAAATTGTGTCTACTAATACAGAATCAAGAGTAGAATAAACAAAAATTGTAGCTCTAATCATCTCATGTGATGAAAGGTTACAAGCCTCTAAAGCATGCAGTTATCTATAGCCCCAACTACCAGTTCCCTAAGCCTAACATGGGCCACCTAGTGGTGGTGGTGGAAGGATATTATAGCATCATCCACCACCCATAGATCCTCATGCTCCTCTACTAGATTCACCTCCCTCGGGACCACCCTACCCCCACCTGGGAGATCCTTGATCACGGTGTTGCCTCTATCAAAGTAGTCTGTTAGGTACCTTATTACGCACCATAGTGTATTTGTTTAGATAATGACACACTTTGTTACCTCTACTATCACAAGAATAGTACCGAACCTATTTGGGATTCCCTGGTTCCCTGTTATATCTCTGTACCGCTTGACCATACACTTGAGTCTAATTGTGAAAGGATCTCTTATGATGTGATCCCTTCAACAGGTGCCTGCTAACTGGTGTAGGAGACTCAACTCGGTGATGCCCACTATTATCTCCATCTATCTAGATTCGCTCGGATATAAATCTCTCTCTCACTAGTTCCCACTCCAACACCCCGACATATGTGGGTATGCACAAGGGCACCATTTTGGAACAAATCTCCTTATGGAGTCCCTACTCAAACTTCAATTCTCAGAAGTATCCATCATGGTTCATGTCAAGAGAGTACCATGTAAGGTACGTGAACCTCACTACAAACTCATCCACTTCCATCCCTCCCTATTTCAGCTCCATAAGCTTTTGAATATTTACTAATCACAAAAAGGAGGAGTAGTACTCCTCACGAAACAACTATTGGATGTCGGCCCATGAGAGTTTCGACTCATCATGAATCTACATAACAAGGATCCACTGTAACCCAGCTGCTCCATAGAAAATGCTAGCTACCAGTGTAACCACCTTATCTGTTGGTGTCTGGATGAGCCTAAAGACATGGAATAATGACTCTAAACAATCCTCTACTACTTGAGGATCTAGCTCACCACATAACCTCAGTATCCTCTAGTGATGGAACACACATAGCATGCTAAGCCTATGTGTATCCCCATCCTGCTCTACTGGGATGATCTACTACTCGACAGATGGAGGTGCTTCTACCTCCCCACCTAAAGGAAGAAGCTCATGGGATGGACCCTAAACTAAGGCCTCATCACTCATTGGATCATCATCAGTATCCATAATTGGTATCCAAGATGGATATCATCGTGACGGAATCTTGGAATTTAATCATGACATACCACAGCCAAATAAGAAATATATATATATATATATATATATATATATATATATATATATAACAATGGGTAGTTGATTGATGAAGGATAGTTAAAGACTCAATCCTATAAAATTTATTTACCATTGAACCTTTCATCCAATGTCTTGGAATGTCGAGTCAATAAGTAGGTAGTCAAGGTCTAAGTGAATGGATATATCAACCACTCATGCCATCACTAGATTCCTTAGCCTAAGAGCCTCACTCAAGAAATACTGACACTGTTTACCTAATATCAAATGAATTCTCATAAGGGGACTTCTCCAAACACTATCCTAAGGATCAAACCACTATTGATACAAATTTTTCATGACTTGACCCAAGCTGGGGCTCAAGTCGCCACTACAACAAGCCCACCTCTATGGGCCAGAGGATGGCGACTAGTGCCGAATGAATAACTAACATAGGGAGGCCTTTTCTTAAGCACCTATATTCCCACACACAACTATATCATTTCATAAGTGTGTAGAAAAAATATTAAAAGATAAAAAACATTGGGGAAATAAAAATGCATGAAAAACCTCTAGATATTACAAGAGTACGGTAGTGTAAACTGAAAAGTAAAGGGGAAAAATAAATACCCAACTATAAAGATATCTTAACCTGAAAAAACTGGAAAGTAAAATGCTAAAAGAGCTTATCTTCTGATATCCAAGTTGTGACCACCATACGTGGTCCAAAGTACCAGGTATCCCTAAACTTCTCTAAAGTCACCACCAACATGTCCATAATTTCCATAAGACACGACATGTGTAGGAAAATTCCATGTAGGGGTGAGTATATACATATCCAGTAGGACACCCCAAAAGCTGAAGGGGGGGTAGTAAGAGATACAATAGGTTTATAAAGATAGTAGATATTAAACAAGATGCAGATCAACACAAACAAGAGAAAGATTAACCTCATCCAAGCACAGGGGTATCAACACGGTTAGTATATGAACTACAAGTCAAGTATTTTTCCACCCATAGTATGAGAGTAGACTCATCCAACCATGATAATCCCAACACAGAAAGCATGTGTCATACCCCACGAATCTTCACAACCCATGTAAGGAGATTAATAAAATCCAAGGAATGGATATATATATATATATTTGTGTGTGTGTGTGTGTGATCAGTAAAAATAATCCCAAATGAGAGAGAAAGGGGATCTCCATCTCATGACTCAACCCGGGAAGAAGATTCGCCAATAGTTACAAAGTACTATCAATGATTCCCAACATCTCACATGTCTCCATGGAAGTAACTATCCAAATCATTCCATGCCTCATCACTGTATCGCACAGTCGAGGGTACACAATCTCTAGGTAGAGGACTCATGCCTTGGTACAACAGGAGGGTTCCACTCAGTGGTAGAGGACTCATACCCAGCCCATCTAGATGGTTCCACTCAAGAATTTGGTATATGACCCACGTCCAACCCAGCTAGAGGGTTACACCTTAGAATTCATCAAGGATCCATACCCATCCCAGCTAGAGGGTTCCACTCTAGAAGTCAGTAGAGGACTCATGCCTAGCCTAGCTATAGGGTTCCACTCTATAGGTTGTCAAGGAACCATACCCATATTATCTAGATGATTTTTCTCTAGAAGTCATTCAGGACCCATGTCTATACCAACTGTAGGGTTTCACTCAGTAGTCGGTAGAGGACCCAAGCCCTATCGATCTGGAGGGTTCCACTCTATAATTCTTCATGTACCCATTCCCATCCATGCTAGAGGGTTCCACTCAGGATGCCTATGGTGATCCTATATGATCACTGCCATCATTGATAATCTCATCACCAAGCATAATGCCTATAACATTCCACATCATATCCCAAAATCCACAATAGAGTGCTCCATCATGATATATGTGAAAAAAACACTCATGATAGGCTACTCCCAATCCAAAATCTGAGTCCAAACAAATGAGATATAAAATATTAAAGTTTCCATAAAAGGAGACAAGGAGTACATAGTGTGTGAGGGGACCCACAAAGTGTGTGTTCCCACTCCTTCACTTGGTTGTTTCCCTAAAGGTACAAGACTCTCCAAGTGTGTAAGAGTAAATGACGTGTGGGGGTATACATGGAATATCCATGCCACTTAGGGTACCACCCATGTGCTTTATCCATGTTTGTGTATCTAAGTTGTGTCATTGTAATTTACCACATGTATGTATACTTTAGTACACAAATTTCCTCTTCACAGGGGGCATCGACCGTGTTCTATGATCATTCCCGTATACTCAACCACATGGTGTGTTCCTGGTTGTGTGCTCTATCACATGGATCATCCACTTGAGGAAGGGGTATATGGTGTGTAGAGAGTCTATACAGCATGATATCCTTATAAAATCCCAAAACCCTATCCAATGCATCCAAGGGGATACATGTTGTGTGTTCATCATAATACACAATATCTAGTCAAGATTTTCATAGTTTTTAGGATCCATGATCCACACTTCGATTAAGGTTTTCTCCATAGATATCATGTCGTTTCCACCAGAAAATCATGGATCTCATCTGGATATTTTATTTCCATCCATTTGGTGGTTGGAAATTGGTTTCATTGATCATCGTAGGTTCTGCTCTATTCATTTCACACCTCTACACCTTTCGTCGATGATTATTTGGCTAACGATCATCAAAAAATCATACATGTCCCACAAACATACCATATTTGTCCTTATTTCATCGATACATGCCTCATTCATTATTTCTTCATGATTCTGGGGGTCTGGTCAGGTTTGGTACCACCCGACAACATTGAATTAGGACTGTGGGGTCCAATCGGTGAAGGACGCAAAGAAATTGAGGGAGGAAGGCACAAGAAAAAATGTTTAAAGATCATTGCCCATAGTTCTTGACAATGATCAAGAACATGGATAATCGGGGATAGAAAAACCAAAGATTAAGAAATTAAATTGGTACATAGGCGCATGATCAGGCCATAATTGGAATAAATAAATAGAAGGTGATTGAACCACTCAATAAATTTAATTAAAAAGGGCGTAAACTAAAAATTTACGAGTCCTATCTAGAAATTGGATCATTCTTCATTAAGGAATGCGCTCGCCAATGATTTAAGGAATTCATTGCATTCGTTGTGTCCTGATTTAATCTGATCCAATGTTTTATCATCGTCTGAGGTGATTTTTCAACATAAGTAGGGGAAGAATCTCTAGAATCCTCCAAGGGTTTATGTGGGTAAACCTAGAGGATTATCCATGGTAGTATTCTCATATAAATTTCTCTTACATTAAAAAAATTAATTGATTAGTTAAGTTAAGTTATTTATCCACTAAAAGTACCTCCAATAGGAGAGTTTTTTGAATGCTCTCTGCGCCGACCTATTATAGGTCGCACCTAGGAAAAACAATGCATTCTGGACTCAACCGTGGTATTTGATTTCTTATTTGATCCTCTATTTAATATTTATTTCATTTTATTTTAGAAACTACATTTATATAATAGAAAATATATTTAATATTTTTATAAAATTAATTCTGGGTACACAAGGCCTTCTAATTACATGTCATTTCAGTTCCTAGCTTTGGAAACATGTGTAGAAATATTTAAAATTATTACAAGAAAAAAACCAAGTCTCTACAAACATAGTTGAATATTATGAGGGGTATCTAAAAGGAAAAATAATTTGGTAAAAAGGTCACACTCATTAATTTCCCATCTCATAGTGATTGCATGATTATATTGGGGCATTTCAAGTTGTATTAGAGCTAATCAAGGTTTCCTCTGATTGGATTTGTATTTTTTATTCAAGTTATTTTAAGTACTTTACATAAAGTGAAAATTCTAGGAAGTTACTGAGTTTCCTTAGAAGTAGAATATGTAAGCCATTAATTTTAATTACAACATAGAGTTTTTATATAAAACCATAAAAAATAGAAATAAATTAGAGGCAATGAAATTGAGAAATGATTCAAAGAAGAAATAGGGCGCACAGCTACTTTAAGGTAATCGAAGTGGTGTTTTATAAGGTAAATAGGTTGATAATTATCCTATTGAACTATCAAGTTCAATATATGATGAGTATATATATATAATTAATAACTTAGTGATTTTTATTCTAAAATTAAATATTATTTTAAAATGTATACTTTTGAGGTTATTCAAAATATATTTTAATTTTTCAAGGGTCTACAAAAAGAGAAATCGCAAATATAATTGGAAATTGGTGCTATGGAATAAGTATTATAATAAAATATGGGGAAGTATAAAATTAACATCAATGATTTGGAAACCAAGGAACAAAATTTATGGTTATATAAGGAAAAATACACCCTAAATAATGAAAATTTTCAAAAAATATTTAATGATAAATCCAAGGTAAGAAAAACTAGTGAAGAGAAGGTCCATAATGTTGAATAAATCCACAAATCTACTATTTTTTCAAGAGTTTCCAATTGGATTTATAATCCAAAATAATAAAAGAATTTAAAATTTCATGTAAGTATTAAAAAACATGAGGACTATACTAAGAATATGATAAGTGAAAGGGGAGGTAGTTTGAGATCAGTTGAAGTTGAAAAAAAGACTCTCAACATGAAGTGTCTCGAACTAGAAGTCATACTAAGAAACATGGAAGTGATGCAAGATGAATCTTCCCAAGTTTTTGAGAAAATAATTTCATCCATGGATGTTTCTAATAAGATTTCTATCTCTAAAAATATAACCCTTGTCCTAGAAAATGTTTTTTTGTATGAATTTTGATTCATTTTCTAACATAGATAAAAAATTAGAATCTAGAAAAATAAGTGAATTTTTTTTTATAAACCCACCACTAATTCAAGGGTGTGTGTGAGAAAGATCATAATAAGTGTCTCCCCAAAATAATCTCAAAATATGAGATTTTTTGACCAAAAATGGGAAGGTGTGCAAGTTTTATAGACTTTTGAACAAAGGATAAATTAAATGTTGTTTAGATATTATTGGTTCTGTAAAAGATTCAATCACAAGGCGCTTGATTTTTTGCATAACATGTAAACTCA
The DNA here is from genome assembly GCA_963277665.1 of Viscum album. NCBI lineage: Eukaryota > Viridiplantae > Streptophyta > Magnoliopsida > Santalales > Viscaceae > Viscum > Viscum album. The sequence continues at coordinate 1,593,433,906 of OY728132.1, forward strand.
TGGAAGACAAGGTAATACTATATCAAGGGAGATAAAATATGAGTTAATTAAAAGAACACAAGATAAATTTAATAATCTATTCCTCTCTAAAATATTTGGAAGCTTGAAGAATCTTTGTGGTATTTTCAATTAAAGTTGTTATAGTGAAAATGATTATTTTTCCAAAATAACCCATTTATCTAAAAGATCATGAATAAAGAATAACAAAAAATCATAAGTTTAAAATAAGTAAAGGTGAGACTACCTTAGGTCATGTGAAAAATAATTCAATAGAGAAAAGTATATATAAGAAGGATGAGAAATGTCAAACCAAAAATAAGAAGATGATTTTATTTTAGAGGAAACTAAAATACTATGGAATATTAAAATACATCCATGAGTTTTAGTGTTTATGGAGGAAATATGATGTAAAATAAATAATAAATACAATAAGGAAACATGAGGATTGGTTTAATAGAGTAAATTCCAGACAAACCATATGTAAAATACATGAAAGATAAGCATGTTTCCAAATAATTTCTGATCATTTCTCCATCCCAATTAGAAAGGGATAGAAAAATGGGTGAAGTACAAATTAATACAAGTGATAATGGAAAAAAATTATCTCCACATAAATAAATAAAATTTCATTATATGTTGTCAAAAAGTGATGACTAAATAGTTCCTAAGATATTGTGTGGGAGGTGTAAGAAAGTATGTCACACCTTAATGAATTGTATGATTATTCTTCCATCTCAAAGAGTGGTGTTGAAATAGATGAATCTATAACTGAGAGATAAATGTTATTTGTTGGAATATGTAAAGAATAAAATCCCACACAAAGGATTAGTTAAGAAAATTAAGTAGTCTATAATTCCTGATATTTTTACTTTGAAGAATAAAATTGTAATAAATGAGAGTTATTTCAAAATTCAAGATGAAAAGAAAAGAGTGTATTTATTCAGAAGAAACTCTCAACTGTGTTTCTCTCATTAATAAGTAAAGAAAGAACCCAACTTATTACCATATATTTTTGTGTGTGTGCTTATGTATGCAGGTAATTAAATATGATGTATATTGGGATAGAACTTGATGAAAGCTATTAACATGTCACAACCAGAAGAGATATCCATCATGGACTTCTTTGATTCATATCATAATGACTCCTTTAAACATTTCAAGTGATGTGGGAAGATTATTAGAGTTAATTTTTTAATAAAACAAGCCTTGATGAATAGATGTTTGAGTCAGCTCTTAAGGGGGTTTAAGTAGAGAAGTTTTAAGAATATCATTACTTCATGTGAATCTAGAATATCTAGGTAGTACCAAATATGAGGTAAAACAATCACTTTTTCTATCCTTGATTTGTTTGTATAAAATCTAATCATTAAGGGAGAGTGTGTGTTAAACTATAAGATATATTGAACAGGGATAGACATCAATTAACTTGAATATTTTTAATGTGTTCTCTGAAGATGAGTGAAGGTGTTTTATTTGTAAAACCACTTAAAACCATAGTAATATATATTTTAGTTGGTATCACATATTGAACTATTTTATGGATAGATTTGATTTCAAGGTTAATTAATATTTTTTCTACACTGAGAAAATTCAACTAGACATAGATATGATTAATTTATGACTCACTTATTAAGAGAAATGTGTTTCCATCACTATCTCAAGTAAATCGAGTTTTAATTTCAATACAAAAGAAGATAAGGGGGAGAAGATTAAATTTCAAGTCATGATTGGAACATGTGATGAGTATTAATTTACCTTATTATTTAGCCTTTCAATTTATTGTTAATAAAGGGGATAAATAAACATAATAAAAATATTTGAGACCATAAATTTTAGTTTATATTGGGTATTTAAAACAAATAAAAATGGTAAGATTGAAGAACCCCATGGATTTTGGTGATGAGTATTGTATTTGTTTCTAATAATTTATAAATTCAATGAGTGATAAAATAGAGAGATTGAGATAGAGATTCCAAAATGTGTTTTATAATATAACACACTAGAATACTGATAGATACTAGATATACGTCTATAAGGTAACACTAAATGTGACTATGAGTATAGATGATTTATATGAATGATAGAAGAGAATGTGTTTCTACAAGTAATGAAGTTGCGTAATTATTTAAGATAAAATTAATTCTACTGCCACATGAATATGGATATTTCAGAAATTAGTAATATCTAATTATTTTTGAGTTGAACTTTAGTGTGAATATACGACAAATTATAAAGGTTAATCAAATAATTTTCAACTACATATTCTTACTAAAGTTTGTGAGGACCCATCTTTGTGTTTGTAAAGTATGCTAAATGATGTTGAAATTTTAACTACACTTAGATGATTTTAGAGGAGTTAATTTAGAGGAAAATTGATTCTTGAAGTTTCATCCCAAATTAATACTTGTGTTAGATGCAATTATGGAAAATGAACTATAGATTCAAGTATGTCTAGGGATGACGTTAAGAATCACTATTTTCAGAGTATATATACATTAATGGAAAACAAGAGGTAATTCTAAAATTTTCTTGATGATTTTTTGGATACTAAGACAATGAGCATATGGAAGATGATAGATGAATGAAAATTTTCATTCAAGATTTAGAAGATTTTAAGATGTTCTAGAAATCCAAATTTTAATAATATTGAAGAATTGGTAAATTGTTGAAGCTCAGTAAGATGCATAATATTAAGGTTCCTACTATAATTAGGCAAAGTAAAAAACCTTACATTGATACATAAGAGTACTCAGGATGATATGTAAGAGTCACTCTAATAGTATGAACCATAGGTAAGAGTAACTCTATAGTTATAGTAGATACATATGGGTTTCTAATATAAGAAATATATATGGGTACTTAGAGTGATTTGTAAGGGTTTCTCAGGGGAAATGTGAAAATTTCCTAGATCCAAATTGTGACATGTAAGGGTTATCACAATGGATACATAAAAGTAATTCAGAGGGTAGATATAGAATATAGAAAAGTATTGATCTTCACTATAATAATTAATTAAAAAAAAAATTAGTGCAAGCATAAAATTAAAAGGATCACACGTAAGAGTCATTTGAAGTAATCAAAGGACACATAAAGGATTTCAAGCTGACACATAAGGTCAAGTAGTTCTTCCATAGATGAATTTAAGGGTAACAATGTCATGCATAAGGGACCCCTAATGTTTTCAATGAATATTTAAGATTCCTAAATATGATATGTAAGGGTCACCGGTAAACAAAATATGATATTTTTGGTAAAAAACCGGATGATATTGAGCTAATATTAATGGATTAAAATATCATGATAGTATTGGTTGAGTCGATATGTAATCCAAGTTATAAGAATAAATGAATGATTAGTTAGTTGTTCGATTACTATGTTATTTTAAAATAAAAAGTTTTTAAAACCATTAATAGTGATCAAAACCTAGAGCAATCATTAGAAGAATTATTTTACCGCTTTAAATGAGAATATGGGTAATTTTTATAATACCATTTGAGACAAAGAATATTGGAAAGATCGCTGATCTGAAATTATAGGGATGGTTTATATATTCAAATTATATAAATAATATTGGTGTGATTCTAAGAATTTTATGAGAATTAAAAGGGGTCGGTGATAAGTCAAAATGTTAATAATGGAAAAGAAACTCATATTTATTTATTGATATATATATATATATATATATATATATATATTTGTGTGTGTGTGTCCTATGTATCAAAGATAATGATGACGGGGGAGAGAGAGATGACACTTCTTTATTGAATGTTTTTTATATCGATGAATAATAAGAATAAGGTCAATATGGGTGTTGCTACTACATACCCATTATCAATGAATTCACAAAAAAAATAATTAAGAGGAGAAGAAATAATAAGTAGAAGTAGCTCTGAAGACCTATCCTATGATATCACTATATCATAACAAATGAAAAGGAAGAAGGATAGAAGATTTGAGAGAGATACCAAAAAGCATCTTTTTCTCTATTCATCACCTGAGTTGATACACTCAATGATTGAGGAGATAATGTGATTAAAAACAAAAAAAAGGCTCAAAAAAGATTTATTTGAGCTAGGCCAACAATCTTAATCATCAATAAATTCTAAAAACTTAGTTACTTAAAGAGACTGATGTGCATACAACTGTATAAGATTATCAAATGGATGTATAATAATCAAATTGAGGAATATTATCATGCCATTGTGATGCAATGACATCTGGGAAAACTTGAAGTTCTTTTTCATTATTGGTTTGGGAGAATATTTGAAAATTGGAGAGATCTAGTAAAAAGAACTAGTTAGGAGACTATGAACCAGTAAAGAGACAACATAGTATTTTTAGGAGATAAAATATTTATATTCACTTTCATAATATAATGGATATCTATATCTCATACGTGAATAGAACACAATAAGTAATAGATTCCCACATTGGGGTTGAACCTTGTAAAAATATTGTGTGATCCTCTCTTACTTTCATTACTGATTTTAATGTGGCAATTGTGTGTTGTGTAATCATAAGTAGATATATTTATATCTTAACTAATAATATAGGTTTGAATATTGAGAGGGAAATTTAAAAGGGTAAAAAAATCTACAAAACTTTTACACTGATTAATCCACACTCTCATAGTTACTGTACTTTCATCTTGGGACATTTCACATTAAAAATAACAGAACTTTATATATAAATACATAATTATAAAATATGAAGTAGTAATTAATTTTTTTAAAAGGATTCCATAACACCCCACCCCACCCATTACAAGTCTTAAGCTTCAAATAGTCTAAACCACCTATGAGGATAAAGTTCCTTAATCTCTCCCTTTTCCTTATGGTTGATGTTGCATAAAACCATCCACCCTACCCACCCCCTAATCCATCATAGACATAAGACCCGAAAAAAAATTATGATCCTAAGTTAACCAATAAGAATCAAACCCCTGACCTCTAGAAACTTTAGGATACTACCAACCACGAGCCCCGCCGTTTCTTTTCCGCTAAGTAACGCACCCGCGAAAACCCGTCATTATGAAAGTCAACTGACGTGTTTTCTTAAATTCTTAACGCACCATTTAATTGGGCGGTTTTAGTCGTGAATTAAATGGGTGGTTTCTTTCGTTGAATTAATTCTATGAATTAATGGGCCGTTACTTACCTCTTATTCGTTTGTTGGCATAATAATAAAATAATACCAACACGACATTTGGAGGATGACACGTTGAGAGGTTTTTGACAGAAGTTCTTGTGCCTTCAACCTTCTTCGCGAAGAACGTGAAGAACGCGAAGAACGCTGGCCTCCGACGAAGAATGCCGAACCCACGGAAATCGATGACGCGACGCCGTGTTCCGCGGCGCCGACGTTTCCTCTCCCGCAACGTTCTTCGGCGACGTTCCTTAATCCGCAACAAAAACCTTCAATCATCCGTTGAGGTGAGAGTTTCGGATTTCTTTTAAATTTTTCCTTTGTGGATTTTAACTCAAGAAGGATTTAATTATTATTAATTAAATATTTTTGTTCTTGAACCTTGGAGTTTGTCGACGCGACACCCTTCCACGACGATGCGATGCCGGATACCACGACGACGCGAAGATCCCCAATTCCGCGAAGAACCCGTGGATGACGACTTGATGAGGTAGGGGTTGTTGTGAATATTTTATTCTTCCCGTGAACGTTTCTTTAAAATTAAAGAACCGGATACATATGAACAATTTTAATTTATTAAAATTGTTGTTTCATGTGTTGCATAATTCTCCCGTGGTTATTATTCTAACGCGTAGGGTGCGGGCCCAACGAACACGGCCCGACAACCCTCTGTCGTTCTTCGTGGTTGTGCGGCTTTGGCGGACAATGACAAAACGTGGCGCAAGGGAGATTTGATGATCCCACAGTGAAGAACAGAACCCGGGAGGGGAAACGGTGTAGACGAGAAGGAAAACGGACCACCGGAGCAACTCTGGTGGCCCGCGGAAGCGGCCGGCGGCGTGGGTCGCCGGCGTGGGGGCGCCGGCAGCCAGAGGCGGCGGCTCCCCGGCGCGCCGCCGGACAGAGCCGCCGCGGTGGCGGCGGCAAGCGGACCCGTGGCCGCGCGGGTCCGGCTCGCCCGCATGGGACGCGGCGACATGCCGCATCCGATTGAACCAACGCGCCCCACGCGGGGCCGCGGCACCTCCAAACCGCGGGGGCGGCGCCCCGCGGCGTCCAGCTGCTCGGCCGCTCGGCCGAGCCGACCCAGGCCGGTCCGACCGGCCGGGCCGTGCCCTAGCCGGGCTGGACCGGGTCCAGCCGGGTTGGACCGGGTCCAGCCGGGTTGGACCAGTTCGGGTCGAACCGGTTCGGCCGACCCAGGGGGGGGGGGGGGGTCGGCCCGGGCCCGGACCCCCCGTCTTCGGACCGTTTTCGGTCTTTTGCCCGTAACATGAGCTACGGGCCTCCGAACGACGCGCCGTCAGTGAAAACGCGATCCTTGGATCGAGACGGTCGTTTCGGTATATCACACTCAAGGTTTCGGAATACTTTGAGTTCGACCGGGTTGGTTCGTACACGAAACCAACCGGGCCTTCGGAGCGGAAACGCTCATATCTTGAGCTACGAACGTCCGATTGACGTGCCGTCGGCTTGTTGTTTTCCTCTATGTGATACGGATCTTTTGGCATACTCTGCCCGAGGTTTGGGCGCAGGTGGAGTACGGTCGGGTTGGTTTTGCCTTAAAAACCAACCGGGCCCCTGGGACGAAAAAGCCAATAACTCTCAGACCGGACGTCCGATTGACGCGCCGTCTGCGACGTTGAGTTCCTGTTGACGATACGGAACTTTTGGATACATCAACTTAGGACTTTTTGTTAGTTGATGTATCAGCCTCTCGGCTCGTGGAGCGGACCCTCCCGAACGAGCTTGCTGTGTGCGGGAACCCTAGTGCTGGCTGCGACTGCTACTTCGACAGCGACGACTGTGCAGAGATCCTCAGTGGACTGCAGCGACGACTGTGCAGAGATCCTCAGTGGACTGTAGCGACGACTGTGCAGAGATCCTTAGTGGACTGCGACGACTACAGCACTCAACGATCCCTTGCGAGTCAGTGCTACAAGTCCTGTGTGGGCCCGATCCTGTGTGGGTCCGATCCTGTGTGGGTCAGCGCTCAGCGGTTCTGTGTGAGCCAGCGCCTACAGGTCCTGTGTGGGCCCGATCCTTTGTGGGTCTTTGCGGGGGTTAGTACCTATCGATCCTTTGTGGGTCCGACGACTTAGATGGATCAGTGATCATCTCTATCGTCATTTGAAGAAGTATACCTGTGTGAGCTAAATCCTGTGTTACTCTCCTTTGTGGATTGTGTTGAGCTATCCTGTGTGGATTTACTGTTTACTCTCCTTTGTGGATTGTGTTGAGCTATCCTGTGTGGATTACTGTTTACTCTCCTTTGTGGATTGTGTTGTGCTATCCTGTGTGGGTATACGTTTTGCTTTCCTGTGTGGACTGGGTTGTGCTTGAGCTCGGACGTTGGAGCCGAGTGGGAATTGATGACTTAAGTATATGTATGGACATATACCTAAGCAGTGTTAGATGTTACTTCGTGATTGTATCTTTCCCTTGTGGTTATCCTTTGTGGATTCTGGGAGACCTTGGGGGGTCTCGGAGTCCTTACTGGGTAGCTTATACTCACCCCTACACGGGCTATGCCCGCACTTCGTTGTGTTGGTTGCAGACGAAGGACAGCACTGATCGTGGTGGAGGCTTGCGGAGCAGGACGGTACCTGGAGGTGGACCACTGGGCGGGACGTACTCGGAGCAGACGGCTGGACCGAGGAGCTGTGGAGGCTATCTGTACCCACCCTTCAGGTGGGACCTTCAGAGGATGGCTCGACGCTGCGGCTTTTCTTTTCAGTTGTTGTTTTTCCCTTTCAGTTGTACTTTACAGTTGGGCTTGTATTTCCGGCCCCTTTTTACTTTCAGTAAAACTTGTTACAGTTTTTACTTAGTGTTTAATTTTCCGCTTGCTTACTCTGTGGTGCTTGTTTACTTTTCAAATGCAATGTCTTCCCTTTTTCCAGGATTTACGCCTTGGTGCTAGTCGCCAGCCCCTGGCCTATGGAAGGCGGGCTTGGGGTAGTCAAGGCACGGGCCCCGAGGATGGGTCGTGACACAGACGACAATAAAGGGTGGGTGAATTTTGAAATGGTCAGCTAGACGGCACATAAATCAGACATGTCGTGTGACCGCGGTGGCCGAAAATGCACTCTGTGTGTCGTAAATGGACAAAACATGCGTTTAACGGTCAAATGCATGCCAAACGACATCATAATGACTTGAAATTACATGAAAACACCCTAATTATTATTCTTGAGGTGTACAAGGAGACGGCACATCATTCGGATGTGTAAATTGTGCGGCACGGTTGAATATGTGTTTTTTAGTTGTTTGACGCGCTTGAAAAGCGTGCGTGGGGTGGTCGAAACTGGCCGAATGACCTCGGAATTCCATGAAATCGAATGACAACAAAGGGTCGGTTAATTTTGAAATGGTTGTCTAGATGGCATGTCAATTGGAGGTGTCGTGTGACCGAGGTGGCAGAAAATGCACTCTGCATGTCGTAAATGGCCAAAACATGCATTTAACAGTAAAATGCATCCCTAACGACATCAAAATGACTTTAAATCACTCGAAAACACCCTAATTATTATTCTTGAGGTGTATGAGGAGATAGCACATCATTCGGACGCGCGGTTTGCACGGCACGGCTGAATATGTGTTTTTTAGGTGTTTGGCGCGCTTGAAAAGTGTGCGTGGGGTGGTCGAAACCGGCCGAATGACCTCGGAATGCCATGAAATTGGATGACAACAAAGGTTGGGTGAATTGTGAAATGGTCGGCCAGACATCACGTCGATCGGAGGTGTCGTGTGACCGCGCTGGCCGAAAACGCAATCCGCCTGTCGTAAGTGGCCAAAACATACGTTTAATGGTCAAATGCATTCCGAATGACATCATAATGACTTGAAATCACACAAAAACACCCTAATTATTATTCTTGAGGTGTATGAGGATACAGAACGTCATTTGAACACGCGGATTGTGCGGCACGGCTGAATATGTGTTTTTTAGGTGTTTGGCGCACTCGAAAAGTGCGTGTGGGGTGGTCAAAACTGGCCGAACGACCTCAGAATGCCATGAAATAAGATGAAAACAAAAGGTGGGTCAATTGTGAAATGGTCGGCTAGATGACACGTCAATCGGAGGTGTTGTGTGACCGCACTGGCTGAAAACGCACTTTGCGTGTCGTAAATGGCCAAAACATGCGTTTAACGGTCAAATGCATGTCGAACGACATCAAAATGACTTGAAATCACACAAAAACACCCTAATTATTATTATTGAGGTATACGAGGAGACGGAACATCATTAGGATGCACATTTTCCGCGGCACAGCTGAATATGTGTTTTTTAGGTGTTCGGTGCGCTTGAAAAGCGTGCGTGGGGTGGTTGAAACTGGACGAACGCATTCGGACTGTGTAGATACTTTAGGAAAACGATCCATTGGTCATTTTTGATGTGTACGAGTCAACCCTGCTTCAATCTGAGGTGTTGTGTGGCCGGCACCACTCAAAGTGTCTCTCTTTTGTTTCAAAATGACATCATTTTAAGTGAATACAACAACTGACATACGTAAAACCAACCAAATTCATCCGTATTATGTTAAAAAATTAGAACAATGATCCATGGGTCATATGTGACGTTTAAGAGTCAACCTTGTCTCAATCCGAGGGCCAGTGTGTCTGACACCACTCAAAGTGTTTCTCTTTTGTTTTAAATGGACAAGATTTTAAGTGAAAACAACAATTGGCATACTTAAAACAGACCAAACGCATTCAGATTGTGTTTATATTTTAGGAAAATGATCCATGGGTCATTTTTGACGTTTATGAGTCAACCCCTCCTTAATCTGAGGCGCATTGTGGCCGCCACCACTCAAAATGTATCTCTTTTGTTTAAAATGGACATGATTTTATGTGAAAACAACAACTGATATACGGAAAACCGACCAAATGAATTAGGATTATATTGAAACTTTAGGAAAATAATCCATGGCTCATTTTTTACATGTATGAGTCAACCCCGTCTCAATATGAGGCACGGTTTGGCCAGCACCACTCAAAGTGTCACACGTTTCTTTGAAATGGACAACATTTTAAGTGAAAACAACAACTGACATGCGGAAAATGGACCAAACGCATTCGGATTCTATCGATACTTTAGGACAATGATCCATGGGTCATTTGTGACGTGTACGGGTCAACCCTACCTCAATCTGAGGCACGGTGTGTCTGGTACCACTCAAAGTGTCTTTCTTTTGTTCAAAACAGATACGCTTTTAAGTAAAAAACAACTGGCATACAGAAAACCAACCAAACGCATTCGGTGTCAAGACCTGTCCTCGGGGCCCGCGCCGTGACTACCCCAAGCCCGCCTTCCATAGGCCAGGGGCTGGCGACTAGCACCAAGGCGTAAATCCCGGTAAAAAGGGAAGGCATTGCCTTTGTAAAGTAATCATGCACCACAGAGTAAGCAAGCGGAAAAGTAAACACTAAGTAAGAACAGAGTACAACTGAAAGTGTGGAAAAGTAAATGGGCCAGTATACAAACCCAAACTGAAAGTAAAGTAAAACTCGAAAGGGAAAATAGCAACTGTAAAGTAAAATCCGCTACACCGAGCTGTCCACTAGAAATCCCACCTGAAGGGTGGGTACAGATAGCTCCACTGCTCCTCGGGTCCCGCCGTCCGCTCCGGGCACGTCCCGCCCAGTGGTCCACCTCCAGGTATCGTTCTGCTCTGCAATCCTCAGCCACGATCAATGTTGTCCATCGTCTTCAACCAACACAACGTAGTGCGGGCATAGCCCGTGCAGGGGTGAGTATAAGCTACTCAGTAGGAACCCCGAGACCCCTAAAGGTCTCCCAAAATCCACAAAGGATAAACCACAAAGGAAGATACAAACACGAAGTAACAACCGACACTGCTTAGGTAAATGCCCATACATATACCTAAGTCATCAATTCCAATACGCTCCAACCTCCGATCCCAAGTACAACTCAGTCCACATAGGAAAGTATACGTATTCCACACAGGAAAGCAAAACAAAATCCACACAGGATAGCACAACACAATCCACACAGGAAAACAACAAGATTCAGCTCACACAGGTATACTTCTTTGAAAGATGATAAAGATGATCTCTGATCCATCTAAGTTGTCGGACCCATGAAGGATCGATAGGTAACTAACCCCCACAATGACCCACACAGGATCGGGCCCACACAGGACCTGTAGGCGCTGGTTCACACAGGACCGCTGAGCGCAGACCCACACAGGATCGGACCCACACAAGATCGGGCCCACACAGGACCTGTAGCACTGATCCACATAGGATCGCTGAGTGCTGTAGTCGTCGTCGTCGAATCCACTAAGGATCTTTGTACTGTCATCGTCGCAGTCATAGTAGCAGTAGCAGTAGCAGTAGCAGTCACAGTCGCAGCCAGCTCTAGGGTTCCCGCACACAGCAAGCTCGTTCGGGAGGGTCCGCTCCACGAGCTGAGAGGATGATACATCAACTGTCACTAAGTCCAGAGTTGATGTATCCAAAAGTTTCGTATCATCAACAGGAACTCAACGCAATAGACGGCGCGTCGATCGGACGCCCGGTCTGAGAGTTATTGGCTTTTTCGTCCCAGGGGGCCGGTTGGTTTTTAAGGCAAAACCAACCCGACCGTACTACACCTGCGTCCAAACCTCGGTCAGAGTATGCCAAAAGATCCGTCTCACTAAGAGGAACTCAACAAAGTTGACAGCACGTCAATCGGACGTCCGTAGCTCAAGATATGAGCATTTCCGCTCCGAGGGCCCGGTTGGTTTCGTGTACGAACCAACCTGGCCGAACTCAAAGTATTCTGAAACTTTGAGTGCGATATACTGAATCGACCGTCTCGATCCAAGGATCGCATCGCCGCTAACGGTTCGTCAATCGGAGGTCCGTAGCTCAAGTTATGGGCAAAAGACCAAAGTCGATTCGAAAACGGGGGGTCCGGGTCCGGGTCCGGGCCGACCCGGCCCGACCCCCCCCCCCCCCCTGGGTCGGCCCGAACCGGGTCGACCCAACCCGGCCCGTCCGACGGCGTGGTCCAGCGCGGCGGCGTGGCCCGGCGCGGCCCGGCGCGGCGGCGCAACCGGGGCGCCGCTCGGGTGCCACACGCGGGGGGCAAGGCCCCCGCCCTTCTCTGCTGGTGGCGCGGCTGGATGTCGCGCCTTGGGTCAAACGGCCCCCCCACGTGGGGGGATGCTTTTGAGAAAAACAGGGGGCCGCCTGCCCCCCTTTGTGAAACCGGACCCCCTCTTAATGGGGGGCCACTTTGGCTGACCGGGGGAATTAATTTCCCGCGGTTTTGCCTCCCTTCCGGCCGGCCCGACCTGGCCGGCCGGTTCTTCCTCAACGGGACTGGCGAGGCCGGTCCCCTTTCCGGCTTCCGACACCGGCGGCCCGGCTGGCCGCCGGTCTTCTCGTTCTGCCGCGGCCCGGAACCGGCCGTGGCCTTCGCCGTTCGGCGCGGTGCGACGGCACCGCACCCCTCCGCCGCGGCCCCGCTCCGGCCGCGGCGCCTTCGGTTTCCTTCGACGCGGCGCGACGGCGTCGCGTTCATGATAAATCTTTCCACGGCGCGGCGCGACGGCGCCACTCAATATTTGCCGTGTGATTCCCGCGTGGTGCGACGGCACCACGCCATCTCGTTTCATCCGCAAGATAAATAATAATCAAGAACAAAGGAGGGGGGATTCGGCCGTGTTTGTGCGGTCCGACCCCCCTCTCGTTAGATGATAGCATATAAACATTTATCCTCAAGATTGTCATACTAGAACCAAGAACGAGAATAAATAAATAATCAACAACAAACCCCTACCTCGGTTTCAAGAACGAAGATCGTCAATGACCCGCGGAAGACGTGCGTCACGGTGGTCGGCGTCGCGGGAAAAGGACGTCGACGTCGTGAAGCGAGGATTCTAAGCTCTTTGACGGAGATTTCTTCGCGGAAAACCGTCGCGAAAGAGATGACGCGGAAGAAGTACGTCGCGTCGCGGATACGGCGTCGCGGAAGGACCGAGTTCTTCGACGGAGAGGTTCTTCGTTGAAGAACGACGTTCTTCGCGTTCTTCGTTTAGTTTGAAGAAGAAGAAGAAAGCTCCAAACTCTCTCAAGGTGGCTAGAGAATTCTAACCAAAATAAAATAATCTAAAGTCTTATTTTATTTACACAACCAAACCATTTTGAAATTCAAAGGTTTGAAATTAAACAACTCAACCCATTTAATAACCCAAGTTGTCATGTTCATTAAAAGAGGAGTTTTAAGGGAGTTTAAAAAAAAGAAGGTGAAGAGTTATGCTTCGTGTGGGACCCACCACACTTAATCCTCCCAAGGGAGGTTAAGTAGATGTGGGTCCCACCTCTAACTCCCTTTGGGAGAAAATAACCAACAAGTTAAAATAAAATTTGTATTCCACAATTTTATTTAACTTATTCTAAATTCCCAAAAACTAACTCTCAACCCGCAATAAACGCAACCTTGGAAAAGGTCTCCTTAAGCAAATATCGGCGCTGCGAGTTCATCGGTGCCCTCGGAATTTGATTCCGGGCACCGGTTCAAAAGTTAGAAATTCTCGCTCGTTCGTTCACTGAACGTACCCGATCCAAACTTCTAAAATTTATTCCGGACACACCGGGCCTCGGAATCAGGTTCCGTCAGAAACCACGTTCTTGTAAAATTCCAAAGAAAATTAAGAAAAAAATTCCCTTGAATTTTACGGGTCTTTACATTACTCTCACCTCAGGTCTTTACGTCCCCGTAAAGATATATCAAAAACTAGGGAAACAAATGAGGGTACTGAGCACGCATCTGAGCCTCCCGCTCCCAAGTGCTCTCCTGGAGATTCTCGTGCTGCCATCTGATGCGCACTAGAAGAATTGACCGTCCACGTAGGACCCGCTCCTGTCGATCCTCTATCTCCACCAGAACCTCCGTAAAAGTCTCCCCATCGTCAACGTCAAGCTCCCCATGGTCAATAATGTGCGTCGAGTCGTGCACGTATCTCCTCAGCTAAGACACGTGGAAGACGTCGTGCACTCGGTGCAACTGAGGTGGTAGAGCCAGGTGATAAGCCACCTCGCCAATCCTGCTGAGGACCTGGAAGGGTCCGATGAAGCGCGGAGATAACTTGTCGCCTCGGAGAAATCTCTGTATACCACGTCTAGGTGAGACCCGAAAGAAGACGTGGTCGCCATCCTCGAACTCTAGTGGCCTCCGCCTCCTGTCATCGTATGACTTATGCCGGCTCTGAGCTGTCCTCATCCGCTCCTGGATGACCTGGACCTTCTCTGTCGTGGCCTGGACCATCTCCGGTCCCACAAGTGCTGACTCCCCAGGTTCTGTCCAGCACAAAGGAGATCTACAAGGTCGGCCGTACAACGCCTCATATGGTGCCATCCCGATGGTGGAGTGGTAGCTTTTGTTTTACGCAAACTCCACCAAGGGTAGGTGGTCCTCCCAGCTACGACCAAAGTCGAGGACACATGCGCGGAGCATGTCCTCGAGGGTCTGAATGGTCCTCTCCGTCTAACCATCCGTCTGAGGGTGAAAGGCTGTGCTCAGACGTAGCTGCATCCCGAACGCCTCCTGTAACCCCTTCCAAAGCCGGGAAGTAAAGTGAGCATCTTGGTTGGAGATGATAGATGATGGCACATTGTGGAGCCGCACAATCTCCTGAACGTAGAGACGTCCCAAGCTCTCCATTGAGCCCTGTTCTCTGATGGGTAAGAAGTGTGCCGACTTGGTGAGTCAGTCAACAATCACCCAGATGGAGTCATGACCTCTGGAAGTGCGTGGAAGTCCAGTCACGAAGTCCATAGATATCCTGTCCCACTTCCACTCTAGGACCTCCAAGGGTTGTACCAAGCCTGCTGGTACCTGATGCTCTGCCTTCACCTGCTGGCAGGTGAGGCATCGAGAAATGAACTCTGCTACAGCCTTCTTCATGCCCGGCCACCAGTGCTGTCGTCTGAGATCCTGATACATCTTCGCCACTCCAGGATGTACCGCCAAAGGAGAAGTGTGAAACTCTCTCAGCACCTCTTCTCGCAAAACGACTGGTACCATGGTACATCCTCTGAAAAGGATGTCGTGCTCTGCTCCAAGGGAGAAACCATCAGGTGCTTGTCCCGAGGATATTTGTGCACGTCGTGTCTCACAGTCAGCGTCCTCACGCTGTGCCTCTCTGACCCGCTACAGTAGTAAAGGGGTGACTATGAGAGACCGGAGGAAGGTTGTTCCATCTCTATCCACAAAGGATATCTGCAAAGAGGCTAGCTGCTCCGTCACCTCCTCAAGTAGCTGAATTCCCATCCTCCTGCTGAGGGCATCGACTACTACATTCCCCTTCCCAGGAGTATAGACTATCTCAAAGTCATAGTCCTGGAGGAACTTGAGCCATCGCCGCTGTCTCAGGTTCAGGTCCTTCTGCGAGAAGATATACCTGAGACTCTGATGATCAGAAAAGACTGTAAATCGCTCACCCATCAGGTAGTGTCGCCATGTCTTCAGAGCGAAGACCACTGCTGCTAACTCCAGGTCATGGGTAGCGTAGTTCTGCTCATGCGGCCTCAACTGACGTGATACATAGGTGATCACTGCCCGCTCTTGCATCAGAACACATCCGAGTCCGGTCCCTGATGCATCGCAGTAGACTATGTACCCTACTCCCTCCTCAGGCAACCTCAAGATAGGTGCGTTGGTCAATCTCTGTCTCAGCTCCTGGAAGCTCTACTGACATCTGTCTGACCACACGAAGGGTTTCCCCTTCTTCGTCAAAGCTGTGAGTGGTTCCGCAACTCTAGAGAAGTCTGGCATGAATCTCCGATAGTATCCAGCTAGTCCCAAGAAACTCTTAACCTTCGTCACGCTCTTGGGTGGCTCCCAAGCTAGCACTGCCTCGATCTTCACGGGATCCACTACAACTCCCGCCTCAGAGATGACGTGTCCCAAGAAGTGGACCTCACGTATCCAGAACTGGCACTTCGAGATCTTACCATAAAGCTGGTGCTCTCGGAGTGTGTCTAGTACAACTCGCAAGTGGTATGCGTGTTCCTCCTCAGTCGTAGAGTAAATCAGAATGTCGTCGATGAAGACCACGACAAAACGATCGAGGTATGGCTGAAAGATCCTGTTCATGAGGGCCATGAACATTACTGGAGCATTGGTTATGCCGAAAGGAATAACCAAGAACTTATAGTAGCCATACCGACATCTGAAGGCCGTCTTCTGCACGTCCTCGTCTCTGACTCTGAGTTGATGATAGCCTGACCTGAGGTCTATCTTAGAGAACCACCGTGCTCCCTTGAGCTGATCAAAGAGGTCATCAATCCTCGGTAGCGGATACTTGTTCCTCACTGTCACCTAGTTCAGGCGACGATATTCAACAAAAAGTCGCAAGCTCCCGTCCGCCTTCTTGGAGAACAATATCGGGGAAGCCCAGGGTGAAACACTGGGTCGGATAAACCCCTTGCCCTGAAAGTCCTCCAACTGTACCCGTAGCTCTCGAAGCTCGGCGGGGGCCATCTGATATGCTGGAGTGGATATCGGGGCTGTCCCGGGGTACAGGTCAATATAAAAGTCTACCTCTCTGCGAGGAGGTAGCCCTAGAACGTCGTCGGGAAAAACGTCCGCAAACTGATCCACCACTGCAGGAAAACCAGGACTCCGCACGTCAACTGCTCTAAGGATGAGGCTAGCTAACTGATGAGTGATGGGCTGTCCTCTCCTCCGCGGAAGTCCATCCTGTGCTGCAAAGGCTCCCTTCTCACCGGTGAAGGTGAACCTGCTCCCGTCAGTGCGTACACATCGCACCTTGCGCCTAAAATAGTCAATCTGCGCATGGACCGTAGATAGCCAATCCATGCCCAAGATGACGTCGTAAGGCCTCGACGCTGCTACAAGAAGATCCCAGCCGAAGCTCTCGCCTCCTAGAGTAAGCTCACACTGCCGGCACCAGTGCGTAATCGTCGAGTCTGCTCCCGTAGGAGTCTCTAGCCGTAAGGATCGAGCCAACGGCTCTGTCGGAATCTCCGAGCTCCGAACAAGGGCAGCGGCTATGAAAGAGTGACTCGCTCCTGTGTCTATAAGTACTGCAGCAAGGGTGGAATAGACACAGATAGTACCTCGAATCATCTCTGGCACGCCGTGGTCATAGGCCTCTACTGCCTGGAGTTGTGCCTGTCTCTGTCCGCCAGCTCCCTGTGGTCAGGGTGGACCTCCTGGTGGTGGTGGTGGCAAAGCCTCAAAGCGTCGCCCACCACCTGCTACTCGGCCAGCTCCTCTGCCTTGTCCGCCTCCTCCCTGCGGACCTCCACGGTCGACCCTCTGCCTCTGCCTCGGTGGTCCCTCAACCGTCTGCTGCTCCTCGGCACGGCGGGTCGGGCAGTCACGAGCTATGTGGCCCTGCCCGCCGCACGAGTAGCACTGTCTGCCTCTCGAAAGACTGATTCTGCGCTGTGTGCCCCGCACTGCTGAGCCAGTGTCCTGAGGTCATCTGCCTGAAGGTCTGGTCTGCCTGAACCCCTGAGTCATCCGGCGACTGCCTGCTGCAGATGACTCTGCCACGTGCCGCCCTGCAGTGGGTCTCGGCGCTGGTGTAGACTTAGCAAGGAAGCTCTCGATCAAAAGGGCCCACTCCAGTACTCCTATCTGAGTCGGTATGCTGAGGGAGATCAGCGATGCCCTGATCTCGTGTCTCAACCCCTGCTCGAAGTTCTGGGCCCGGAAGAATGGGTCACGTACCATGTCGGTCGAGTAGCGCGAGAGATAAGTAAATCTCGTCGAGTACTGAGCGACCGTCATGCTTCCCTGCCGCAGCTGAAGAAGCTCCTGGATACGCACCGCACGAAGGGTGGCTGGGACGAACTCCGAGCGAAAGAGGCTCTCAAAGTCCGTCCATAGAAGAGATGCCTCATCATGCACATGGAGCATCAAGCTCCACCATCGGCCTGCTGCTGCTTGCAGTAGGCTCGCAACGAGGATCATCATGAGGTCTGCAGGTGTCCTCACTAGCCTAAAAACTCGTACCACTGCCTCCAGCCAGTCCTCTGCTGCCTGGGGGTCCGTCTCCCCACGGAACCTAGGCGGTCGCTGGCGCTGGAACTCATACAGAGCTCCAAGGCGTCGTGCATCGTCAGCGGCTGGTGCTGGAAGCATCGGTGGCTCGGCAGGTAGAGCTACTGTCGGTGCCACTGCTGACAAAGGGCCCTACATCGAGGCCTCGTCACTCGGTGGGCTATTGTCACGCTCGACTCTCGGAACCCTAGCTGGCTGCCGTCGTGGGTCCATCCTGAAAAGGAAACAGGTGTTCCATGGTCAGAATAGTATACCTGGTGAGCTGATATAAAGTAATCACAAAGAAAACTTTGAAACACACACGCAATCAATGTTTTCATGCATTAAGTCGGAAATCAGTAGTCAGGGTCCTGGTGTACGGATACGTCGGCCGCCGCACCAACACTGGATTCCCTAGACTGATAACCACACTCAATATGCTAAACATTATTGCTTCACATAGAAAAGATCAGAGTTTGCGGTAGAACCGAACTCCTCTTATACCAATTTGTCACGACCCGTCCTCAGGGCCCGTGTCGTGACTACCCCAAGCCCGCCTTCCATAGGCCAGGGGCTGGAGACTAGCACCAAGGCGTAAATCCTGGTAAAAAGGGAAGGCATTGCCTTTGTAAAGTAATAATGCACCACAGAGTAAGCAAGCGGAAAAGTAAACACTAAGTAAGAACAGAGTACAACTGAAAGTGTGGAAAAGTAAATGGGCCAGTATACAAACCCAAATTGAAAGTAAAGTACAACTCGAAAGGAAAAACAGCAACTGTAAAGTAAAAGCCGCTACACTGAGTTGTCCACTGGAAATCCCACCTGAAGGGTGGGTACAGATAGCTACACTGCTCCTCGGGTCCTGTCGTCCGCTCCAGGCACGTCCCGCCCAGTGGTCCACCTCCAGGTATCGTTCTGCTCTGGAAGCCTCAGCCACGATCAACGCTTTCCGTCATCTGCAACCAACACAACGTAGTGCGGGCATATCCCGTGCAGGGGTGAGTATAAGCTACTCAGTAGGGACCCCGAGACCCCTGAAGGTCTCCCAAAATCCACAAAGGATAAACCACAAAGGAAGATACAAACACAGAGTAACAACCGACACTTCTTAGGTATATTCCCATACATATACCTAAGTCATCAATTCCAATACGCTCCAACCTCCGAGCCCAAGTACAACTCAGTCCACACAGGAAAGTATACGTATTCCACACAGGAAAGAAAAACGAAATCCACACAGGATAGCACAACACAATCCACACAGGAAAACAACAAGATTCATCTCACACAGGTATACATCTTCGAAAGACGATAAAGATGATCTCTGATCCATCTAAGTCGTCAGACCCACGAAGGATCGATAGGTAACTAACCCCCGAAATGACCCACACAGGATCGGGCCCACACAGGACCTGTAGGCGCTGGTTCACATAGGACCGCTGAGCGCAGACCCACACAGGATCGGACCCACACAGGATCGGGCCCACACAGGACCTGTAGCACTGATCCACGTAGGATCGCTGAGTGATGTAGTCGTCGTCGTCGAATCCACTAAGGATTTATGTACTGTCGTCGTCACAGTCACAGTAGCAGTAGCTGTAGCAGTAGCAGTCACAGTCGCAGCCAGCTCTAGGTTCCCGCACACAGCAAGCTCGTTCGGGAGGGTCCGCTCCATGAGCCGAGAGGCTGATACATCAACTGTCACTAAGTCCAGAGTTGATGTATCCAAAAGTTCCATATCGTCAACAGGAACTCAACGCAACAGACGGCGCGTCGATCAGACGCCCGGTCTGAGAGTTATTGGCTTTTTCGTCCCAGGGGCCTGGTTGGTTTTTAAGGCAAAACCAACCCGACCGTACTCCACCTGCGTCCAAACCTCGGGCGGAGTATTCCAAAAGATCCGTCTCACTAAGAGGAACTCAACAAAGATGACGGCACGTCAATCGGACGTCCGTAGCTCAAGATATGAGCGTTTCCGCTCCGAGGGCCCGGTTGGTTTCGTGTACGAACCAACCTGGTCGAACTCAAAGTATTCCGAAACTTTGAGTGCGATATAAAGAATCGACCATATTGATCCAAGGATCGCATCACCGCTGACGGTTCATCAATCGGAGGTCCGTAGCTCAAGTTATGGGCAAAAGACCGAAGTCAATTCGAAAACGGGGGGTCCGGGCCGACCCGGCCCGACCCCCCCTGGGTCGGCCCGAACTGGGTCGACCCGACCTGGGTCCGACCCGGCCCGGCCGGCGGCACGGCCCGGCGCGGCGGCGCGGCCGGGGCGCCGCTCGGGTGCCACGCGCGGGGGGCAAGGCCCCCGCCCTTCTCTACTGGCGACGCGGCTGGATGTCGTGCCTTGGGTCAAATGGCCCCCCCACGTGGGGGCCTGCTTTTGAGAAAAACGGGGTGCCGCCTGCCCCCCTTTGTGAAACCGGCCCCCCTCTAAATGGGGGACACTTTGGCTGGCCTGGGGAATTAATTTCCCCCGGTTTTGCCTCCCTTCCGGCCGGCCCGACCTGGCCGGCCGGTTCTTCCTCAATGGGACCGGCGAGGTCGGTCCCCTTTTCGGCTTCCGACACCGACGGCCCGGCTGGCCTCCGGTCTTCTCGTTCTGCCGCGGCCCGGAACCGGTCGCGGCCTTCGCCGTCCGGCGCGGTGCGACGGCACCGCGCCCCTCCGCCGCAGCCCCGCTCCAGCCGCGGCGCCTTCGGTTTCCTTCGACGGGGCGCGACGGCGTCGCGTTCATGATAAATCTTTCTACGGCGCGGCGCGACGACACCGCGCAATATTTTCCGTGTGATTCCCGCGTGGTGCGACGGCACCACGCCATCTCGTTTCATCCGCAATATAAATAATAATCAAGAACAAAGGAGGGGGGATTCGGCCGTGTTTGTGCGGTCCGGCCCCCCTCTCGTTAGATGATAGCATATAAACATTTATCCTCAAGATTGTCATGCTAGAACCCAGAACGAGAATAAATAAATAATCAACAACAAACCCCTACCTCGGTTTCAAGAACGATGATCGTCAACGACCCACGGAAGACGAGCGTCGCGGTGGTCGGCGTCGCGGGAAAAGGACGTCGACATCGTGAAGCGAGGATTCGAAGCTCTTTGACGGCGATTTCGTCGCGGAAAACCGTCGCGGAAGAGATGACGCGAAAGAAGTACGTCGCGTCGCGGATACGGCGTCACGGAAGGACCGAGTTCTTCGACGGAGAGGTTCTTCATTGAAGAACGGCGTTCTTCGCGTTCTTCGTTGAGTTTGAAGAAGAAGAAAAAATCTCCAAACTCTCTCAAGGTGGATAGAGAATTCTAACCAAAATAAAATAAGCTAAAGTCTTATTTTATTTACACAACCAAACCATTTTGAAATTCAAAGGTTTGAAATTAAACAACTCAACCCATTTAATAACCCAAGTTGTCAAGTTCATTAAAAGAGGAGTTTTAAGGGAGTTTCAAAAAAAGAAGGTGAAGAGTTATGCTTCGTGTGGGCCCCATCACACTTAATCCTCCCAAGGGAGGTTAAGTGGATGTGGGTCCCACCTCTAACTCCCTTTGGGAGAAAATAACCAACAAGTTAAAATAAAATTTGTATTCTACAATTTTATTTAACTTATTCTAAATTCCCAAAAACTAACTCTCAACCCGCAATAAACGCAACCTCGGAAAATGTCTCCTTAAGCGAATATCGGCGCTGCGAGTTCATCGGTGCCCTCAGAATTTGATTCCAGGCACCGGTTCAAAAGTTAGAAATTCCCGCTCGTTCGTTCACTGAACTTACCTGAGCCAAGCTTCGGAAATTTATTCCGGGCACACCGGGCCTCGGAATCCGGTGCCGTTAGAAACCGCGTTCTTGTAAAATTCCAAAGAAAATTAAGAAAAAAATTCCCTTCAATTTTATGGGTCTTTACATTCATATTTTGTTGATACTTTAGGAAAATGATCCATGGGTCATTTGTGATGTGTACGAGTCAACCCCGTCTCAATCTGAGGCACAGTGTGTCCAGAACCACTCAAAGTGTCTCTCTTTTGTTTCAAAAGGACATCATTTTAAGTGAATACAACAACTGAAATTTACACTCATCAACGATAGTCGCAAACTCTTTTTTATGAGTTGGGTAGTTTCACTCTTGGGGTCATAAGTGACGAGACTCCTAAAAAAATACCTTTTCACCATATATTATAAAAAATACAAGTTCAATGAAAAATTCATCACAAATCATTACATAACCAAATCTAGGATCAGAAAAAAGAAATTGGGATTTGAGCCAATTTCAAACTCTTATTCAACTCTAATAAGTATTTCTCAGACTATTCTACCTATTAGAATTTTATGGGGACGTGGGGGGCTATGCAGGGGTGAGGTTAATTACTACTGGAAGAGTGGTTGTCATTTGAAGATAGAAATGGGTGTAAATAATGTTTGATTTATTGAAACTATTATTAACTCTACTGGATGATTGTTTTCATATAAAGATTGAAATAGGGAATTTTAGTACATGACATGGTTGGAAGAGTTTGATGGTTTTTTGTGTTTTTTTTTGTGCTATTTTAGGTGTTTTTTATGCTGTTTTAAGTATGTATGTGGTTTTTGTGATATTTTTTATGCAAGTGTATACTAGAGGGGCTAATGGAGGGCTGTTGTGCAACAGTTCTGGAAAAACACATTACCAACGGTTTTAAACCGTTGGTATAAAAGTTCTGAAAAAACACATTACCAACGGTTTTAAACCGTTGGTATAATAGTTGTGGAAATATAAATTTAAAAAATATACCAATGGTTCTAAACTGTTGGTATTGTGTTTAGTATACAATATATACCAACGGTTTCTAGAAACCGTTGGTAAAAACATTTCCACTACCATTATTGCCAAAGTTTTGTAAAACCATTGGAAATACTCCAATTACACTACCTTTTTCAACGGTTGTACAAAAACCATTGGTAATGGGCTACTACCACACCTTACTTGCCAACAGTTTGCGAAACCATTGGTATACTATATACCAATGGTTTAGAAGCCTTTACCAACGGTTTAAACCCGTTGGTAAAGGCTTAATTTCCAGTAGTGAAATTCAAAATTAAATAATGTGGGATATATTAAATAAATCTGAATTACCTTGGTGGATTTTTTAAGATTTCTATAGTGTTCACCACATGTAAGTTTATAGAAATGATTCAGAATTGATAGAAACTTCTCTTTTAGAACACATATTCTAAGAATTCAATTGGCTCCTTGTTTGTAAATATATTTATCTTCTTATAGGTATTACATTAAATTTACCTAAAATATTTTCTTCTCATTCCATGTCATCCCCTATAGCTTTTTCCAATATCAATATAATTAGAAAACATTGAATACCATGTCATTACCTTGGTTATGAATTAAAGTAATTACTCATTTGGAAACTCTCATTTGATAGGATGGGTATGATCTTCCTTAATGTCTTCATGTCTAGATAAGTAATCATCAACTTGATTCTTAGCTCCCTTTTTATCTTTAATCTCAAGATAAAATTATTTATAAATAATACATCTCAAATAAATCTACTATTTTTCTTCTTAGTTGATAGAAAACAAATTTAAATCTGAGTTTTCTATATAAATAATCACCTTACTTACAATGATATATGACTAGATTTTTTTATATAGAATACACCATTACCGATATCTTCTTCTCTATTATGGAATAATTGATTTGTGATCCATTCAATACCTTTATTTCATAGTAAATGAAAAAAAAATCCTTTCCCTTTTCTATCCAATAACAACCCCCAAAGAAAAGTCACTAGCATCACACATGATTTCAAAAGGTTGTATCCAATCACATGTTGTGATGATAGGTGTTAGGACTAACTCCCTCTTCAACCTATTGAAATATTCTAGGAAATTTGTATCAAAATTAAATTTAGAATTATTTTCTTATAGTGATTATAATGGTCTAGAAATATTTCATAAGTCCTTACTAAACCTTTTATAAAACCTAGCACGTCAAAGAAACTTTTTCACTTATTTAACTGACATTGGTGGAGGCAGAGATGAGATCACTTCTATTTTTTTCTTATCTAATTCAATTCCATCCTTTGATATTTTATGGCTGAGTACTATGACCTCTCTCACCTTTGAAAAAAATTTCTCCCAATTGAGTTCCAAATTTTTTTGTTCACATATTGTTAATAATTTTGATAGATTTTCTAAACACACTTCAAATATAATGTCTATAATAAAAAAATTGTCCTTAAATACTTCAATGGTTCTCTCTACCATATCTGATAATATGACCATCATACATATGTGAAAAGTGTTAGGTGATACAAATTGTCCAAATAGAATTGCATAATATTATTAGTTGTGATTTGTCTTAGTGGTAAGCGCCCCGTAATACTACATGAAAAATGGGGGTTCAAAACCCATTCAGCGCAGGTACTGTAGTAGTACTGTAGCGGATTGTAGCAGTGGTGGTACTGTTGATCAGCTGGTACTGTAGCGGCGGTAGGGCACTATAGCGGCGGTGGTACTATGCAGGCACTGTAGCAGTCGGGTTGCTATTCATAGAATGGAAATTGGGCCAAAAATTTGGGCCTATGGGCTATGTAATGGGCTACAAGCCCACTGGGCCTTCGAGCTATGTAATGGGTCTCCCTCTACTTAGTTAAAAGAGGTATTTGATTTTCTTTATTAATAAAAATGAGGCTTCAGCCCCAACCTTTAAAAAATATATAATATGAAATTTTTTCATAAGGACATGTGAATATTGGATTATCTTAGTCCAAAAGTTCAATAGGCACTTTTTCTATACAAGATAGTTATCCAAGAAAGAAATGTGAGAATGAACTGCAAACCTCACAAGAATCAGATCAATGAATAATATAGGGAAATGATATTTCCTTATTTTATTATTTATATTTTCATATTTTATGAAAATAACTCCATCCAGTTATAGTCCTTATTGAAATTTTCTCATTCTTTTCATTTGTGACTATTTCCAAACCCCTTTTTTTTGGGTAGCACATGAATTGGGCTCACCCAAGAACTATCAAAAATGGGTTATATGATCTTAACATCAAGAAATTTTATTATATTAGATTTTAAAACATCTTATATGTTTCTATTGAGTCTTATTTGAAATCAAAAAGTTTTCATGACCTCATACTCGATTAGACTTTTATACATACATATTATTGGATTTATTCCATTGATTTCATATATGGTCTAGGTAATAACAGTATTATAACTTATTAGTAATTTAAGAAAGTTTTATTATTTTTGATTCTCTAATCCATCTAATAATATGACATTAAATGTATATTTTATATATAATTATGATTTTTTAATCTTGGAAGGTGGTTCTTTCAATAGTAGGCTAAGTGTATTTTTCATAGATTATTTCCTGACTATCATGTCTGGTTAAAAATATTCTATAAGGTATTATTTTTAATTTTTATCATAGCTTCCTTCAACCATTTTTTTATATTCCTCACAAGATAATGCATGGTCTAATTTATTGACTTCAAATTCCTCTTTTTTTTCCAATTCACATTCAGTTTGAGTATAAACCCCAAATTTTACCCTTGATCAATTACATCAATTGAAAAACAATCATTCAATCCATAGGAATTCTTTATAGCTTGAAATGAATTAAAAAATTACTTGTTTAACCCCCACTTAAAAAGTGATATTTCCTTAGGGAACATACGTCAAGGCACCTCCAATAGCTAAAAATTTTCTTCCTAGTATAATTGACGCCTACTTATCACTTTCCAGGTCAAATACCAATAACTCTTCTAGAAGGATATGATTTAGAAATCTTACTAGTAAATCCTCAATCACACCAGTTGGATATATGAGTGATATTTTATCCAGTTACAATCCCACCATCATATGTTTAATCCATTTAATTCTAATATCTTTATATGATACAAGACTAATCAAGTTTATATCAGCTTAAAAATCCATATAAAATGTGAATGTTTCCTTACCTTCAATTTCAAAGGGAATCTTTATGTTCCTTAGATCCTTGAGTTTTTTTAGGTATTTTCCTTTGAATCAAAATACTATATTACTCAGTGAGAGGTGTCATTGAAAACTCTTCTAGCCTCATTTTCTTTGGGATTATGTCCTTTAATAATTTGGTATATGATGGGATTAGGGAAGGTTATTTTTCAAATTCCATATTAACTCTTATCTTTTATAAAATTTTAATGATCATTTTTAAATACATATCTATATAATTTTCATGTTATATATATCTTTTGAAGAATGGAACAAGTGGATCATAATCCTTGAAATCACTCTTTTCAAGCTCAAGAATCACTCTCCCATATTCTCTTTCCCTTATTTGTTTTATTATTCTTAGTTAATTCTACTTCCAATTTCTATTTATGCTTCCTACTATCATGCGTATCTTTAATGAAGCTAGATTACTTGCCTGGTTCAACTTACACTTTAGTTTATACAATCTACTCTTCATCTATCCCTTTGAAATCTTTTCCTCATTATGATGTAATTTCCATATGATCCTCTCTTGTATTTATCTCATTGGTTCTAGAAAAAATTTCTTTGACTATTATTATATTTTTATTTTTGAATTACTCAACTTGAACCTCCAGGTTTTGTATGATAAAATGGTTCCCTTGTATCGGTAGATCAATTATTCATAAATTTTAATTGGTACTCATAACAAATTCATTCATCTTCAGTTTATTCCCCTTGAATTCCATAAACTCTTCTCGAATATTTTCTATACCATAATTAGTATTCTTTAATATTGAATCTTGATTTTCATATGATTATTAGGTGTTACTGATTTAATAACCAAATTTATGGTTTCCTTTAAATTCACCTCAACCTCTCTACTTGAAAATTCAATCCTCATTCCAATATAAGTAACTCTTCCATCCTTGATTATAAGTTTTTGAAAATAGATCATTACTCATGGGATATATCTCGTAGTTTCAAATATAACTTACTTATACCACTTGAGTAGGTTATTCCTTAGTTATTTGTGCATTCACACCATCCCTTACTCTCCCTTCATTTACTATTACTCTTCTCCCTCTAATTACTTTTTATTGAGAATTGGGAGCAAGAATATTGTAAGGGACCTTGATTTTATCTACTGTCTCAACACTATATTGATCTCCCTCTATAGTTTTTCTAATTTATAACCCATGTAATTCAACCCTTAATTGAATAAATTCTTCAAAAGAGAGTTTTGAACTTTGTGATAAGGTTATTGTTGATAGAAATATTAAAATCTTTCTCATACCTTAAGAAAAGATTCTTGATTTTTCTAAAAAAATATATTTTATAGTCCTTAAGTCCATAGTTCTCTATATATGGTAGAATATTATTATAAAATCATTATATATCTCCTCTCAAGTGTTTAGTGAATTCTATTCTTGTTGTAACAAAAATTTCATTGATTCCCCCTTAAGATGGTAGGGGAAGCATCTCATCATTGTCTTATCTTCACTTACTCTTTTGAGTGGGAATTATTGGATAGTGGATAAGAATTATTTTATAAAATAAAAAAAAAATCCTTTGAAGGTAATCTATTGGATATTGGTAGATATTGTTATCCAAATTTATTTATCTCATTGTTCTATTCATTCTATGTTAGTGTGATGTATGAGTAGTTCCCAAACACTCTAGGGCCTTATAAGTCCCTTAAAATCGGTGGTTTGTGATTATTCAAGACAATTTCCTCATTAAACCATGGTTATCTCTATACTATTATTTCCTAGATAAGTTATCTTCACTTATGTTTTCTATTTTCTTATCCTTTCTCATCTGAAGTTGTATTTAAATTTTAGGAATGAGAGGAAGTAGTTCTGCACTCAAACTCCGTGTGCCCTTATACCTAGCCTAAATGGCCTAAAGGCCATCATTTTTATTGATTTTTTATAACCCCCCTTTAAAGGGATGAGGGGGAACCCTTAAAAGGCCCATAGGCTCAAAGATTACAAGGCTCGTAGGCTTAGGAGATTACATGACCTAAAGGTCTAAGGTAATTCAACCAGACTATCTACAAGGAACTACTGCCCTTGTACCTAAAAAACAATACAATAGTGTTTTTAAATGATTTGAAGTGTAAAATAAGTAAAAATTAAGACTGCATAAAAATGATGTATCAATTTTAATTTTAATTTTTCTATTTATATATGTATTTTAAATCTAAAAATATGATTTCCACTATTGTCCCCAATAATGGTTCCAAACTTTCTTGATGATTAAATATGTAGTGGTTGGTACACAACCTTCTTAAAAGTCCATAGAGTCAGTAAAAACATTAACTGGTAGTTACCCAAAGTCATATCTACAAGGATGATAAGTTAAATTCACTAATTAAGCTTATTAATGTGAGAATATAAATATAATTTTTGGTGTTTGTGTAAATATTATAACCAAGTATCAAGTAGAAAAAAATTGATAGTAGTTAGAAAACACAGTTAGTGGGAGGATGAGAATAGGAGAAATGATATAAAGGTTTTATAAATAAACTTAGAAAATGGTGGTGTTTTTAGTATTGTTTTTTTTTTGCTTCATATTTGGTTCTTATTTAGAGCACTCCCTTTTTCTTTCCATGTACTCTATCAACTCACTACTTAGCTAATTAGTGTAATTGTAAGTCCCTATAAGGTTGTCTTCCCTAACTTCAATAAGAGAATTAAGATCTATATATATTTTATAAGTGTCTTACCTAGACTATTAGGTCACTCTCGTGATTTCTTTAAGTGAAAAATAATTTATTCTAACTTTTCTTTCTTCACCCTCTCCCCTAGGATCATCTAATAGTTGATCAAGATAGAAAATAATTAAGTAAAAAATAAAAAGACAAATAGATTTTAATTTATTCAAACATTGATTAATAATAAACAACTACACATCATCATAAACCCACTAGGTTTTTAGCCACATATAATTATTCTATACAATCTAAAACAAAATGATAAGAAAGAGATTCATCAATGGTGAGAGAAAAGGTAGATTCCTCTAATGGACTAAGTCAGTTCTTCTGAAATTATCTTCTCCCTCCATGTTGAAACTATCCTTTTCAAAATATATCAACTAAAAGATGAAAACCTTTCTTTTACACATGGTATATTCCTTTATTAATTATTTCCACTGTCAATTATCATTCTATGAGGATAGTGAATGTTGAGTTCTTTCCACATGGACCGAAAAATTTCATTTCTTTTGGTTAAGATCTATTAAATTTTACATGTGGATCATATTATCTCACTTTTAGTTCAAATTCCAAATATCTATCTTATTATTACATTTCTAAATTTGGTTGGACCATTTTTATAGGGATTATTTTGGTCCCCATGAACTATGCATGTGCTTTATGTGACAATCTATATTGATCAATAACCTCCCATGCTTGGTCTACATTCCTTCCTTGATTATTAAGTATTTAGAGTAGTTTACTAGTGATTTAGGTCTACACAAATAATTATGATATAGTTATAAAAATTTACTATATAAATTATGAAAAAATCATAAATTAAATCTGAATAATATATTGGAGAAAGCTTATCCTACACTAAGGTTCGGCAATACATTGGCTTGGAAATGTAGTCTCATGTTTGTGTAACATGGGCTATGTTTTAGTGTTGGTGTAACCTGTATTGTTGAATAATATTTAATTGGAGTAAAAATTTATCATTGGGAAATTATGTGGGTTGTGTTGGTGTGGTTGTAACCTTTGGGAATGATATGAATCTTGTTGGCTTGTAAACATAGCCTCAACGACCCGATTTTTTGGATTCCCAAGAGAAGATTGTCACAATACATATCATGTTTCCTTGAGTTCATAGATTATGTTATCCCCTTACACTTTGTTGATTTTGAGACATGTCCATCATTGACTTTCCTGAGGTACTGTTAGTGGTGACAATATCTCAAGTGTTTCCCTCACAATGCCTTGTGGATAGAATAGTCTTAGGAATTC
Source organism: Viscum album (assembly GCA_963277665.1). NCBI lineage: Eukaryota > Viridiplantae > Streptophyta > Magnoliopsida > Santalales > Viscaceae > Viscum > Viscum album. Next base: position 1,593,464,037 of record OY728132.1, read on the forward strand.
AATGCAACATCCATTGATGTGTAGATATAGACTTAAAATGATGAGTGTTGGAATTAATTAGTGCACCAAAAAACTATCAAGATATAATTTGGTTCATTTTGGTCCTAACACACTATTAAGCTCATATCTATGATATTACGTTGGTCTCCACAAATGCTCTAGGTCTTCTGCAGTGCTACACTGGCATATTATTGCCTTCTTAGATTAAATACAAAAACTAAATTGGATAGAGGATGTAAAATTATGGTTTCCAATGAATTATCCATTTTACCTAAACATAAACACAAAATTATGACTCAAATTCAACTTTAATCTTCTTTTAGATTCTTTCATAACCTTCTCCCTTGTATCTAAAAACTCCTAAAAATAGGGATTTATCTCAAAAATATCTATCTTCAAATAATATCTTGAAATGAATTAAAATTAATGTATGGATAATTTATATTTATAAATTATTCCCAAAACTATTAAAATTGTACACAATCCTATAAAATATCTGAAAATGTAGAAAAACACCCCAAAAAAATTAAAAAACAAAGTAAAAAATGAAAATTTTTTGCAATGCATACACCATTGGAGTGTTTTACCTTGAATGAACCAAAAGATGCCCCAAGAATATTAAAAATTATTGATAAATATATGATAATATAACCAATTTGGGAAAAATATTTAGATGAAAAATCTATAGAGAGTGAGTAATACCCAGATGAGATGTGGAAAGAACTGGTTGAAGACAAGATACTAGTCATGTACTGGTCACTTTCCACTTCTCATTACGTGTTGTGTAAATAGAAAAGGGATAAAAACACTCCCTAATTATATCATAATATACGAGCATCATTAAAATTCTTCAATTTTTGGTGCATACCATATATAGATTAAATGAATCAAGTCGATCATACCATTTTATTGATGGAAGGAACCCCTAGATTTGAGAGGCATCACGAGTGTCTTTAGAATTCTTTCATTGAAATTATTATAAATTTAATATGATTAATTGAAGTATCCTTTACCCATATACACATTAAAGGTTGGATAAAGTATATGACCTTTCACTTTACCCCTCACATTCATCAATGGGAGGGTTCAAAGAATTTGATACAAACTTCCACTTTAGAATAGATAATAATATAGGCATATAGCATTGTGACCTATGATATCACTACAAATCTATGAGTGGCTTCCATTTGGTCTACCCCTATACTTTATCCAATCTTGTATGCTTAAAATATATGAGACTAGTGATTTTGATCAATTGAAAGGCTTATCCATGAATCCATTAAAATGAGAAAGGGTATATATCTTAGAAGGGAAAACCCATAATGTACATATCACCCCTAATAGTAGTTTAAAATAATCTAATGTTATATGAATAAAAGGGACCACTTGAACCATCCCTTCATCCATATTGTTCTAGAATATAGTATCATGAGGCAAATAGGGTAGAAACATTAGCTACAGATACATCATAGGGAAAGTCCCTACCCATAGGGATGGGATAATTTTTTCCAAACTTCTAAAAACCCAGACCATATGGCTAGGTGGATTTTTATCCCAACCACTTTCACCACCTAAACCCCCTATTATATTTAAGTTGGTATTGATGGTGGAACCTCTTTAGATAAAATAAGTGTTTTCCAAGCTGGGAGAACCCTCGTCAATAACTAATTAGTCTGAATTCATCCCTACACTAGTGTAAAATAGGGTTTCCACATAGTTTTTTTTATCATCAGTTACTTTATGATGTTATTAAAAGTAATATTTTAAATATTTTTTTCATGTTGGTTATTGTTATAAGGCATAGAAAACTATATTTCACCAACATTTTTCAAATACCGTCATATAAATCAGTTAAAAAATCTTGGATGGAAAGGGTTTTTCATGTCGATTATTTTACAATCGATGTAAAAACCCATTCATCATGACAATTATTTAAAATAACCCATGTGATAAACTATATTTCTAGTCATTTATACAATAACAGATGTGAAAAAAAATCCATTTTTCATTAATGAATTTCAATACTAATTACTCACTTAAATGAAAATCTAGGATACATAAGGTAGAAGATTTCTAAAACAAAATAAAATCATTGAAAAGAAACTTAAACCTTTTATTTAAAATCCATTCTCATTACAGGGTCCTTTGATCCCATATATTGTTTGTTAATGTTATTTTTATTTTGCAGAAATAACTCATCAAGAAACCCAATATGAGAATAGTGAGGCATTTTAAACTCTAACTGATGAATCTCATGTGGAATATTCATATTTTTAACTTGATCATAAGTATAATCATTATTCCTAAGAAAATAGATCATCCAAAAAGAAATTTTATTAAGATAAATAAGTACATAATAAATATAAATACCATGAATAAATCATTAAAATGATAACTAGTGGAAAGATGATATGGATTGATAGATGAGAAAAAAAAACAATGAAAGAGGGGGCATGAAAAATTATATAGGCTTATTTATAAAGTGTCCCATGTCATCATAAATTTTTGGTGGTATTTTAGAAATTGGAACTCACACTATGAAAAATTTACAAATTTATTTCATGGGAAGTGAAATTTTACTTTTTACCTCAATTATTTAAATAACCAATATAAAAAATGTTTGTTGAGGGTAATTTTAACCTCTATTATCTATTAACCACCATTAACATAATTTTTTATGACATTTTATCCATAACCAAATTAAAAACCCCATTTTAACATCCTTTATTAGATAAAAAATGTTAAAACACATTGGTAAAATGTATTTAATGTCGTTTATCTAAATAATCAATGTTAAAAAGTTTCTAACATTGGTTATTAAATAACTGATGTCACAACACTAACATGAAAGACTATTTTTGAATTAGTTCTAGCTTGTGTTTGATGAAGGTGGTGGTGGATAACTTCAATATTAAATTCTCTATATAACCCTTTATTTATTTCAAAAAATATTTTCCCTCTGGAAAATAAGAAACTTCACAATGGACACAAAGTGGAAAGTTCTTCCGACAATCAATTTGCCTCAACTGATTGAATTGATTAATGTAAAGGGTATTTAAATCAATATAAAGTCTAATAATTTATTAATATTGATTATTATATAGTACCATCAAGGTATGCCTCAGTTGGTGTCATCATGATTAAGGTAACTGAACAAACCCTTGATGGTGAGCCAAGAGAAGAAGACCCAGTAGTAAAAAATCCTCCCCGCACCAAGTTGGATGAGTAGGGAATGGGAACCCAACATCAAGAGAAAACCCAAGACTTAGGGAGACCTTAAAAGATTCCCTTTATAACTATTAGATATATAAAAATCAAAGAAAAGGGTCAGAATTAGTTCATAAAAGTTCTTAAGCATCAGTTTTTTTGTTTTAATGTCAATTTTTTAGTTCATATCTTTACACTATTATTTAAAAAGAATGAAATACAAAATAAATTATAAATCAAACATAAATATCAATTTCAATTTTCAATTTCAGTTTCATATGATAAAAAATTACTTTTTAATTATAGAACTCAAATAAAAACTAATAATTCTAATAAATCATGACAATAATGAACAAATATTATAAATATTGAAGGAAAACAAAAATTAGATGAGAATAAGAAGATTGTTCCATGGATTTTATGAGTGTTAAAAGATCATTGATAAACACCATTTGTATATTCACCAACACCTCTATCTCCTTCATAGTTAATAATGGATGTATTGAGAAAGTAAAATTTAGGATAGAAATCTCATGTGATTGATATATTGATAGATGGAGGATGAAATGATTTTTTTTGGAGGGAAATGAAATAAAGAGTGTAATATGTGATTAATTTGTGGTAGAGAATGAAAATTTTCATTCACATGATGTGAAAAAATGAATGTTCCATGTGTATTATGATAAATTTATGGGTGAGAAAGTAAAATCACATGGGTGAGATGTGAAAAATGTAAGTTTCATGTGATTTGTTTATAAAAAAATGGATTTTAACATCGGTTATTGAAATAAATGATGTTAAAAATGCCCATTTTGAGGATTTTAATGTCATTTGTTGAAATATACAATGTTAAAACCCACCATTATAGGTATTTTCATTTCCATTATATAATAATCAATGTAAAAAAACCCACTATAGGGATTTTGACATCTGTTATATAAATAACCATTGTTAAAATCCTTTTTAACATTGGTAATTATATAACTGATTTCAAAACCCCCAACGTGAATTTTATTTATTCTAATAGATAAAAGGGTTTTTATCCATCTTCTACTCAAGACTATTAAGATAATCATAAATTAGGATGAATTTTCTAAATGTAATCTTAATATTAAAAGACTTCAACTATCTAATGTCCAGATCACTCAAGAAAATACCCCTAACATTGAAGAAATTCGAGAAGAATATTAACCTCTACTTTATTGTGACCTACCTTTCTAGGATGGGAATTATCATACTAAAAAGTTAGAACCTACCTTGAAATTAGCTACAGGGCATGCTAGCCCATCCAGCTGACTTCTTCCCCTTTGGACTACTAGGGGTTTCATCTATCAAATTATTATTCAATTTTAACTTAGCAAATTCATCCAAATTGTACATCAATTCAAAGATTATCGATAGTTACAACTAAAATTTATGAATCCATTACTACCTAGTAAATTCCATGGAAAAAATAACTTTTTGGTATAATCAGAGGGAGGGACATATCCTGAGTTGGTTGATTTGATGCATCTGATGTCAAAATTTGACCACCCTAGTTTTTTAAACTTTAATGGAAAAGGGGGTCCAAAGCAGTATCCAAATCACTTCATGTATTGATATGGACCCATGTTGGGAACCCCTAAATATTATTAGGTGGATAAAATTAGGTTATTTTTTCAAACATTAGAAGATCTAGGGTTTCTCTGTTATACCAACTTTCCATCAGAATCAATCTCTAGTTGAGAGGATCTCCATTGAATTAATATACTAATTCAGCTTGACATTGATCAGGAAAATTATCAGTGACCTCTTTAACTAAAAAAAAATAGGTTTTCTAAATTAATTTCCTAGTGGAAGAGATTGACATATTATTTGGAAATAAAACTTACCCAAAAACAAATTCTTAAAATTTGTGTAGAGAACATACAAGATGAACTAGACATCTTGATCATCCCATGGAAATACACTAGATTGTTTTGGGAATTTACTAATACATCATAATGATTGGAATATACAATGCATTTAACTAATTTGAAATCCCAATTGACGCCACCATTATAAAATAAAAGGGGATAAAAAGGTGAAAATGACTATTGTTTCATTCAACCAATCAATAGTTCCCACCTCGAATAGCAAGTCAGTTAGGTTGCAAGGGGGACTTACACCTAAACATCAACCATATAAACAATAGTATTCATACCACAACCCTAATCAAAAATAAAAATATACTTGTGAAAAGAATAGATTTCATGACTTCAGGGATATGAGGAATATATTATACTTCTTCCAGATCAATGAAGTTCCCAGATTATTTATATCAGTCATAAAAAAATTACTTAATCGTATATCACAAGTCAATAAAACCCAATGATTTGGGTGTTAATTATAATCCTAGTTATTCCCCTCTTAATAAAATATTAGGTTACACTATATAGGGATTCTTTAATTTTAATGAAATACTCTAGAAATTGGTTGATGATTGAGAAGTAGATTTGTCTCCTAAAAGGATACACATGACCCATGAGGACACCATCTATACTGATAAAGAAGGAGAGATGAAAAAAGTATCAAATAAAATTTCTTATAAGTTTGAAAATTTGATTACCTGGAAATTAGTTAATCAGGTTCATTCCATAATCAAGTTAGGGTAAAACCATCTAGTCATGAACCCCATTCCCTCTACTACACCAATGGATACTCCTTCGGTTGTGGGGACTTTCTAAAGTTGATGTGACCATCTCCATCATGCTAATAAACAATAGTTAGAGCCTTGAAGTATCCTCTAACCCTTACAAACCCTTTTGAAGTTCATGAACCCTATTATTTGTAATACGGGTATTACCCCACCAGATGAAACCTTCTTTGGGTGAGAAAGATAAATATGTTTTAGTCAATTCCATTCAGTTGAAATATTTATATGAATATGAAGAATATTTATACATGTTTTATTACTATCATTCCACTCTTGGGATAGTTCGACAAGGTCAAGTTTAGGGAAAACATAACCCAAGTCCCATCTAGGATTTAGGACCCAATTCAAGACCAATTCATTTATATAGCATAGACCAGAAGAATGGTGACTTGGTAGGATTATCCAAGAGATATGAAGAAAGATCTAGGGAGTTTCAGAGCCCATAAAACTCCAAACTATGAAGTATACTATAAATAAAATATCCAATCATGGAATAATAAATAAACATCTATGCATGGATAAAAACTATAATAAATACAAGGTGGAATAAAATATAGATAAACATCCCAAACCAAAAGGTCAATACAAAATCCCAAAACAAAAAAAAATAAAAAATAAAAAACTCTAACTACACCACAAGTGACCCCTGATCACTCGTCACATCCTACTCTTCCATCCATGGAAAAACCCAAACCAAATAACTGAAGTAGATATAGGTACCGAAAACCTAAAATATCCATATAGGCATGAGCTAAACAACCCAGTAGGTCACCACCTACTGAAACTATGGAAATACCTTCAAAAAATAGTTTATAAAATGTTATTTTGAACATAAGGTATAACATATATTTTTATATATGATTTATAAAAAATAAAACAAATGTAATAACATCCCACTCATTCATTTATAAATAACCAACAATTTTATAGATATAAATAAAGATGGATTACCATTTTCATAAAAAATTTCACACTTTGGGAAAGAGTCCCTTTAAAACCATAAAATTAGACCAAATCACCATTCCCCCCTTCCAACTTTTCATAAAAACTCATTCTTCATAAATAAAATCAAGGAAAATAAATTTCTTAAAATCCATTTAAAAAATGACCAAAAAATTATTTTTATAATTACACTTTCAAATCATTTTAAAATAACCTATTTCAAAGTAATCCAAACCCCACTCAAGGTGATATAAGGTCACACTACAAACCTTGGAAATAAGGAAACAAAGTATAATAAAACAACCAAAAAAAGGTAACACATAAATCAAACAAACTATGGTAAATCAATCAAATTATATAACGAAATCCCCTAAAAGATATCATGCCATTAGGACTAAGCATCATGGGAATTGTCTTAATAATCTAGTAATAAAGACATGAACTAGTGACATGGAACTTAGTCCAACACTACTGAACATGTATGCATCCCCTATAGTCTTTTCAAATTATATAGAAATAAATGTCATGAAATTTCATTCTCTACAAAGGCTATAAAAATGTTCCTAGCTCAATGACCCACTATCCTCTCAGCCTAACTAAAGGGGTATAGCTAGAAAATATTCCCTAGATTTACTATTGTTAAACATTAGGTATTTCTATCATACCAGTCACTTACTATATACCTTGAAGTCCCATGAAAATTCAAATAGAGTTGAGAAAAAACAAACCATCACATGTATCTACTCTAAATCATTTTTAATAACTCATGCCTCACCTCCTACACCATCATAAGAAATAACATCATCCACATCTGTGCATAAGAATCATGTAAAGATTTATTAGTAAAAAACATCCCTTCATAGGATCCCAATCCACCATGGGAATAAAAATAGTCACATTGGGCTCAAAGAGGGTCTCACACATTTATAAAACCAATTTGGTCCAACTGAAAACTGGGATTTCACAAAGCACTCAGAAAGCCAATACATTTTCACAACATTTGGAAACCAAATTTCAAATTTATTTTGAAAACCATTTATCAAACAACACTTTGAAGTATAATATGTAAATTCAAATATTTCCATACAATTACTTTTGAAAGTAACACACCCCTTCTTAAAATAAGTCGGTTAGTGCTAAGCACCCTTCACAAAACTACACTTCCCAACTCAAAAGCATTTCAAGCCACTATGAGACCCCATAATCTAAATACCATTTTAATTAAAATAAGGTAAAATACCTTAAATTTAAAAAACATTCCTCTAAAACATCACATGCATTATTTAAATAAAAAACAGGTGTCAAACACCCCTTTAAAACATTCAAACACTTTTAGAAGATCCACTTGAGAATTTTAGAAAACACTTGGAATGAAACATTCATCAATGAAAATTATTTAAAACATTAAAAAACTAAATTCTAATCGAAAAAGGAATGCCATAGATTTATAATTTCATGGAAAAAAATTTAAACACTTTAATCATTTTTAAATATCCTCTCGAAAAATTTCAGAAACACTTGGATTGAGATATGTCCATTCCAACTCAAAAATCCATTTGAAAATAATTTTTATCCTACTATGTAAAAAATGTTTCTAAAATGATAATAATTCATATAGAAACATATAATAAATATATAACATGTATTATGATTCATTTCCATATAAACACCTACCTCGTTTTAAGAGGAACCATCTAAAACCCATCACCTTATATAGAGAATGAAAAACAGATCCAAGAAACAAACTCCTCAACCCTAGAAAACCCAATTCCATATTATTAAAACCTACTAAAACCCTAATATAAACCCAAACAACAATTAGGGTTTTTGGGACTAATATAAATTGAGGGGGAGGGAAATAGGGAGAGAGGATAAGAAGAATATAGAAGAAATAGGGTCTTATCAGTTAGATTCTACTTGAAGATGTGAGGAAGAGATCTTAAACCCCACACAAGGATGAAAAAGAGGGCAGAATAGGGGTTTCAAACCCCTTAAAATAAACAAGGAAATAGTAAAATTACCCTTCAATTAAATCCAATCAAGTCACATAGTTTTCCAAACCATTCACCAACTGTGCGGTGGCCACTCCCTATAAAAGGTAATAGTGACATGGGGTTGTCACATTGATCGTTTATTTGGATATTCATTGTTGGTACTACCTCATAACTCCATAACTCATAGATATTTTATCCTACATAAAATGAAAATGACATCCCCTGAGAATTATGGAGTGTTATCCTTTTAATCTCAAAATCCTATCTCACATCAAGTATGGGAATAGGTTCAGAGTTGGATGTTGAGTCCACTAGCCCAAAAATATGGCATGATAAAACACCTAGTCATTTTATCAACAAAACTATAAATATTGGACACTCTTATTCTATCTATATAGCTCAGATATACCCTTGTTAAAGCATAGAAAAATCCTTCGGTTTTTATGAATGAGTTTCCTAAAATTGAGGGCTATCAAGATAAGGATAAATTTTCTGATTACCACACAGTGATTTCCTTCATAGGATGATGCTAATGAATTATGATCCAAGGACACATAAATCCCATTTAAATATATAATCAACTCAATAGAGTAGATGTTTATCAGGTTTTATTTAATAATGGTTTTTATATTAACCAAATCCCATCCCAAACACTCCAGTGCCAAGTATTAAAGGAGGAATATATGACTATATTAAAACTGATAATCTAGGGATATGGAAAGTGTGAGGAGAAACCATTGGAAAAGATCACTCATAGAACCAAATTTGAGAATCTGGTCTCTCACACTGAATTCATGCTTTTCAACCAGGACACAACATTCAATACCCTGATTAGTCGACCTGGGATTCATATAAATGTAGCAATCCCATCATTATATCACCAATTCATGAATTATTTCATCAATGATGAGAGAAGAATGATTTATGGTGATAGTTCCCCTTTGGATACATATTAAACTTATTATATTGATTACATGTATTAAAAAGGTAGGGAAATATATATAAAATTAAGAAATAATTATAAGAGGAATCCTTGAAAAAAATAAATGTAACCTCTACTAATATGTGGAATGATGTAAAATATAGCTTCTAATTACCCATCCACCACATTGAAGTAGTGAATCCGGACTTAGGAAACCACTTGGTTCTCCTAGAAAATAAAAAATTCTACCAAAATAAGCTCTTATACTATAAGGGGTATTCATATGTGATCATTGAACCAACGGTTTCTACCAAAATAGAAAACCAATATATTCACCCCATATAATAAGATCCCAATAGAAGGTTGATATAACTGATATCCAATCAATATAGCCCAAGGTTCTTGATGGAATAAAATAACCTATGAAGAAGAAAATGTAAGGATTGAGAAGGTCTGCCTCCATCCATATGGTCTCCATAATATAATAGGACCCTTCATTGGACATTGATATCAATTACCTTAATAATAATTCCCCTAATAGAGAAATAAAATAGGAAACCCCCTATTATAATCTAAAGGAGAAGATCAATCCCCCGCTACTCCCAACTTCAATGAGGAACTCAACGATGCTCCCCCCACTTTTGAAGAGGGTGTCATGAAAATTATCAATGACCATATATAGATAAACCTAGGTATTGAAAAATATCCACTTTGATAATTTCATCCATAAATACCAAGGATTAGGATCAGTATATCATATTTCTTAAGAAATGTTAGGATTTCTTTTCTTATAATTACACAGAGATGTTAGTCTTAGACCTCCATGTTTCCTTAAATATCCTTTGTCTCGGATTTTATTAATTTATTCAAAACTTTTTATTTATTCCTTTTACTTACTTTCGATGAAAATTTCATAATTGGTGTGAAGTACTCATTTTTTAATATTAAATATAATTTTTAGCATTATTTTTATTAATCCAGATTTGATTTGGATTAATATTTTAAATATAAAAATCAACCTACTTATCCAAATTGTGTGATTATTGTTTTTTAGGGTTCTTAATTCAATTTAATACAAATCATTCAATAGGGTATTGGGACAAATCGATCATTTGAAGGGTCATATAGACCATACAAGAAGGCCCAAAAAATCTATCAAAGAAACTAGATCAGTCGTGATGATAGAATTTATAGCCTCAATCCATAAGACAAAATTTTATGAAAGTCCATAATATGTTCTTAAATATCCAGATACATCTTGGATAAAAATATCATGTCCCAACCCGATAAATAATAGGCCTAAATAATTCTTTGAAGTCCATCCCACAATTTTGTCTGAGAATTAAAAATAGGCCACTATTCTTGACTTTCTCCCAATCCAATCATCCAATTAAGCTGAGCATTTTTTTTAAAATACAAGGTATATTTTTTCTACTTTCTATAAGAAATGGTTCAAAATTGAGGGAATATTCCTGGCCAAAAATTCATTCACATTTAGAACAAGGAAAAACTATACAGAAAAATGTACAGAATAACATTGTTTAATAAAACATCCATAACTTTGGAGAAAAAAGTAAACTGGTTGCCAAATTTTGATTTTTTCTAGTAAAAATCAATATCTACAACTTTTAATAATAATATTTCTTGATATTCAACTTTATGGATGGGAAAATTGGAGATCCGACTTGAGGGGAAGATTTGGAATGCAAATAGTCCACCGCCTTGGGCTATAAATTTATCCCCCTCTTCTCCTTGAAAGGGGTTGTCATTTCAACACTTAAGAAGTATATTTGGTATTACTATAGCCTTTATAAGGGCCTATAAGGACTTTAATTAATATTTATTAAACAAGAGATATCACTCCTCTTTTCATTTCATGTTTGTTTTCCCTTATTTTTAATTGTAATCATGTAAGTTGTTTTCAATTTCATTTGAATTGTAATGAATGTTTCTTATTTATAATCTTTAATTATCATCCAAAATTTGTTGTGTAATATTAATTTTATTAAAAAAAATTAAATAAATTTTAAAATCATTCCCTTCTTTTTCATTCTCATTCAATTAAATGTTCATGTTTAATTCTTTTCACCGTTCATGTGTGTGTTCGGTGCACTACTCTTATCTTATACCATTCTTTTTCTTCTATTTTTAACTCATCACCCTAAACACAATAAACTATATTACTAAACATATCAATGGATGAGTAAATATCCCATTGGTGTGAGTCAAAATTTGGGGATGTTAAGAAATTGAGAGATTTTTCTTGATTAATATTCTTTAAATTAATATTATGTATGTTGAACTTAAAATTTCATGGATTAATGATGCCTTTGTTTGACATGTGGATTATATGAATTATTGTAACAAAAAGTACACATGGTTTCATGAAATATTGAACCTTCCATCAATAAGAATTTATTGAGATCAATTCCCTAGTCGAGTATTGGATTAAAGAAAAAAAAATTGGGAATTATGATCAAAAATCATATTGTGAAGTGGATATTAATTTAATGAAATATATATAAAATCTCAAGGATATAACAAGATTAACTCCCTAATGATGAAATCACCCCAATAATTATTAATTTTTTAAATCAATCTTCATTAATAAATTAATTCATCTAATAATTGCAAATAAACCCCCCTATAAAAATACAATCAATTAAAAATAATCAACTCTAAAATTTGTACCATTGTCGAGGATTTGAGTCAAGTGTCACTATACACATTAGCAGAGCATCAGATCTTTGAACGGTTGATAGGAGACAATAGGTTGTGCTTCAAATGAAATTATTATCAGGGATGGTGTAACTAGTGGTCGATAGTTTTTGATTTTTGTAAAAAAACAAAAAAAAATCTAAAAAAACATAAAAAAAATACCTTCTCATAAAAATTACAAAAAAACACCAAGAAAAACCCACCTTCCTCATCCTTCCAAATTTTCTCTGAATTCTTCGTAGCCTCCCAAACAACTCATCAGATTTGTTTGACCCAAAAATTTATCAAACTCTTTGCTAACTTAGGAGGACCATTAGGGATAATCAAATCGCTCTAGAACCATTAATTGAGCATCCAATTAAACTAGATATAGAAAATCCTAGGGAAAACCCCTTAAAGAACTCGATGTTCGTGATATGAATTATCAACCCCTTGGTATTCAATATCCAAACATCAAGGCATTTTTTGTACTCAAATCAGGTTTAATTCATCTTCTACCTCATTTCCATAGGATATCTAGTGAGGATCCACATCTTCACCTCAAAGAGTTCAAAGTATTGTGCTCCACCATAAAGCTTTAAGAAGTTTATGAAGAATGAATCAAACTTTAAGCATTCCCTTTATCCCTATTTGACTCTTCCAAGTCATGGATCTATTGTATCCCTCTTGGTTTCATAACCACATGGAATGAAATGAATCAAATCTTCTTAGAGAAATTATTTATTACTTATCATACTGATTCTATTCAAAATGAAATAATTGGTATCCATTAATTCCATAATTAATCACTCCATGAGTATTAGTAGAGGTTCAAAAGCTTATGGAAACATTCCCACACCACCAATTCTATGACCAAATCTTGATCCAATACTTCTATGAGGGGTTACTGGCTATGGAGTGAACACTAATTAATGTATCAAGTGGTGGTTCTCTTGTTGAAAAAACTGATGTGACTGCATGAGATATCATAAGTAATAGTGATGAAAACACACAACAATTCCATTCTCGAGCACATTCTCAAGTTAAACAAGTCTAAGAGAATCAATCCATAGAGCCCAAAAAAATGACTGAGTGGGTTAGTGAACTTACAAGACTTGTGTGACAACTAACGGTGGATGCCAAATCACCAACCTCATCTTCTCCACAATCTTTATTCCTTGGACCTATCAAAAATTGTGGAATCTATATCTCACCATCTCATCCAACTAAAACATTTCCTCAACTATAAGATGATCCCTCAAATTATTCTTGTTCAATGGAGCTCAACGCAACATATGTTCAGTAGAACACCATCCCTTGAAAATCATGTCGGTTCATTAGAAACTCCACCCAACCCCACTCTGATCCCTTCTCTTCTACCTATAACCCTATATTTAGGTATGGTAATCCCATATCTCATCCCCCATAGTTTCCTCCTCAAAATTCAAACCAATTCCAATCTGGTAAAGGTAGTGGTTACTTCCAAAAACCTTATCCTTTTGTTCCTCAACCTAAAAGGAGAAATCCTCCAATTGATCCTCCTAGATTCCACTATCCTAATGAGCCTTCCTAATTCCCAACCCAATACAATCACTTTATCAAGAACCAAAATCGAGGCAATCCTAATGTAGGATATGCCTCTTCTTCCAAGAAACCATGGAAAATAATTATTGTAGATCTTTCCTCCTTCACCCATTCTAACCTTAAAAATATTGGAAACCAAATTAGTTAACTTTCATCCCACATTTTCTAGTATAAACCATCAATTTCTTCCCAAATGCTAACTTAACTTTTCCCAACCCTAAGGGAAATGTAAGAGAAATTTCACTTCGAGTAAAAAAAACAAATTTCTATACCTCATGATAGATCCACAAATGGATCTTTGAATGTTGATCTTCAAAATAAAAAGTACAAAAATCCATAACAAGAACCCAAATCCACTCTATCACATCCTTTTATTCCTGTAAGGAACCTAATTCATTTTCTTCAAGCTATCTCTAATCCAAAGAATTCCTTTGAACATGATCTTGAAATGATCAACATGTTTAGATGTGTTGAATTCAACATTCCCCTATTAGATTCCATTAAACAAATTCATAATTATTCCAAGTTTATTAAGTAATTATGAACCCATAAGTGGAAACTTAGGATGATTGAAAATGTTTCAACCCAATGGTCCATTCCCATGAAGTGAAAAGATCTAGGGACCTTTATGGTTCCATGCCAAATAGGGATTTCCAACTTTGATGATGCACTCATAGATATAGAATCCTCAATAAATTTCATACCCAAATCCATCTTCACCAACCTTGGTATAAGTCCCTTGAACCAAATGAGTGTTGTAATCCAGTTATTGAATCAAAGCACAGCTAGTCCTAAGGGAATAATTGACGATGTCCTTATCTGAGTTAATGATCTTATCTTCCTAGGTGATTTCTATGTCCTTGATATAGATGGTGAGACAACCTCTTCTCGATCTCCCCTAATTCTAGGAATAACATTCCTTCTGATAGTTAGAACTAAGATTTATTTCCATGCAGGGATCCTTTCCATTGAATTTGGTGACCAACTGGTCAAGTTCAATATCTTTCAAGCCATGTGATATCCATATGAGGATCACTCTAAATTCTCAATCCATGCTTCCAAGGACACTTCTAAGAGTGAATTAACCCCCATTACATCATGTTAATCATGTTCTAATGAGATAGAAGTTTGTGAAATTTTCACCATGATTAACAAACTCATAAATGGGAAAGTTGATGTTGACTATTCATTCATAGACTCCATTAGTCTAAAGGATCTTTAAAACTCTCTTGAATCTCATATAAACTCTAATATATATTGTTCCACCTTGGATAGTATTGAGGAAAATGAATCATACCCAAATAAAATCCCTTCCTCTATTCCTAAGTTTTATATCTCACAAATGAAATATGAGATTGATCTAAAACCTCTTCCTGTACACCTAAAATATGCATTCTTTTCTATGACCACTCTTATCCTGCCATTATCTCTACTGTACTTTCTGAAACTAAGGATTCCCAACTTTTTCAGGTGTTAGATGAAAACAAAAAGGCCTTAGGTTGGACCCTATATGAAATACTAGGAATAAAGCCTACCCTTTTCATGCATCACATCCATCTAGAAGAATCGGCCAAACTAATCAGACAACCACAAATAAGACTTAATCCACTCATACTTGAGGTAGTTAGGGGAGAGATTAACAAGATTCTTAAAGATGGTATTATCTACCCAATTTATGATATTGAATGAGTTAGTATAATTAAAGTGGTACCTAATAAGGGTGGGATAACTGTAGTCACAAATGAACATGGAGAGGTGGTCACAACTCGAGTGAAAAACAAATGGTGTGTGTTCATCGATTATCAGAAATTGAATGATGAAACACAAAAATATCACTGCCCTCTTCCTTTCCTTGATCAAATTCTAGAAAGATTATCCATAAAGTCACATTAATACTTTATTAATGGATACACCGGATAATTCCAAATCCCAATTACACCTCAGGACCAAGAAAATACTACATTCACTTTCCCCTTTGAAACATATGCATATAAGAGAATGTATTTTGGCCTTTTCAATGCTCTTGTAACATTCCAAAGGTGTATGATGAGTATATTTTCTAAATTCATTAATCATTTCATGTAGGTATTCATGTATTAATTTACCATTTATGGTGAGTTATTTGAATGCTACTTACATTTACTCTCTCTAGTCCTAAAAAAGTGTGTCAAATGTAACCTTGTATTGAATTTTGAAAAATGTCACTTCATAGTTACTAATGGGTTTTTTCTTGGGATTATAATTTCACAAGAGGGTATTCAAGTTGATCCTTCCAAAATTAAGGTGTTCCAATCACATCCTGACCCACATCAGTTCAGCACATCCATTAATTCCTTGGTCATGCCGGTTTCTATTGGCGATTCATCCATAACTTCAGTAGGATTTCCCTCCCACTCACTCAGCTACTCCAAAATTATTTTACGTTATATTTTTATGATGCTTTCAAGAGATCCTTAATTAAAATAAAAGAAGTTATTACACCTGCCCTAATAATCGAACCCTCATATTGGTCCTTACCCTTTGAATTGATGTGTGGTTCTTCTAATAGGTCCATTGGAGTCATTCTTGGTTAAAGAAGAGAAATTATTCCCCATATCATCTATTATGAATCAAAAACATTGTATTAAACTCAATATCACTACACTTTGATTGAAAAAACATTTAACTATGTTATTTTTCCTTGGATAAATTCTAGCCCTATCTATTAGGTTCCAAAGTCATCATTTTTACAGACTATTTAGCTTTCCAATTATTACTTAAGAAAAGTGATTCCAAATTGAGGCTAATAATATGGATCTTAATACTCTAATAGTTTTACATTGTGATTAAATATAGACTTGGAAAAGAAAACCTTATAGTTGATCACTTGAGCAGAATTTCTAATTCTTCTCATAATGAAATCATTGATCCTAAATTTCCTATTGAACACCTCTCATATATAACTCCAAAGTTACCATGGTATTCCCCAATTGTAAATTACATTGTTTATGGTTTTTTTTATGAAATTTTTTCAAAAGAACAAAAAATAAATCTGAAAAGTGATTAGAAATTCTATTTTTGGGAAGATAATAAACTTTGGAAAGTTGGGTATGACATGGTAATTTGGATATGTGTTCATGAAGATAAACATTCCTCAATCTTAGAATTATTCCACTCAATTCCTGGTGGTAGAGACTTTGGACCATAAAGGACCTCTGAAAAGATCCTTGACTCAGGATTATTCTATCCATCACTCTTCAAGGACTCACATGAGTTGTGTCAATCGTGTCCCACTTGCCAAAAGTTTGGCACAATTTCAAAAAGAAATGAAATGCCCCAAAATCCCTTAATCCTCTGAGAAATATTCAATGTTTGGGGAATCAATTTCATGGGACCATTCCACCATTCAAATGAATTCTATTAAATTATTATTTAGGATTACTATACTTCTAGGTTGGACAAGGCCAAACCCACTAGAAAGTATGATTCATATACTGTTAGTGAGTTCCAAAAAACCCCACATCTTCCACCGGTTTAGAACACCACGTGCCTTGATAAGTGACTTATGAACTCATTTCTATAATCGGACCATGAAATATCTTTTCAAAAATAATGGGGTTTTACATAAAACATCAAATACATACCACCCCCAAACAAATGGCATGGCTAAAGTTTCTAATAGAGAAGTGAAAAGAGTGATTGAGAGAATTTTAAATCCCACCAAAAAAGACTGGCCAGAGAAACTTGGTGAATCAATTTGGGATTATAGAACTACCTAAAAAATATCCATTAGGATGTCTACATTTAGGATAGTTTTTGGTAAATCATGTCATTTAATAGTTTAAATCCAATATAATTCATTTTGGGCTATCAAAACTTGCAATTTTGATTATGAAAAATCTGGTCAAGAGTTATTTTTGAAATTGATTGAATTGGAGGAGCTTCACATAGAATATTACAAGAATTCCAATCTCTATAAAAAAGGCTAAGGAGATCCATTAAAAACACATACTATGAAAGTTATTCCATTAAGGTGAAAAGGTAATGTTCTTAAACTCTTTATTTTGGTTTCACCTAGGTAAGCTTAATTCTTGTTGGGAAGGTCCTTTTATCAATACTAATGTTTACCCATTTGGGGTAGTGCAAGTCCAAGACCCCACTTCCGAAAGAACATTCACGGTTAATGGACATCAGTTAAAACATCACCATGATAGGACACATGTCTCGATAAATACATCAAATTCAATCAAATACCAAACCACTATAGTAGTCACATCACTAGATAGAGATAGTGACCCACCAAATCCAAATCAGGGTCACCTCTTTCCCTTTAACTACCTCTTTCTCTCCTTCTCCCTCCTTTTTTTTCTCTCTCTCTCTTTCTTATTTTTCCTCCATTATTCATTTTTTTACCACTTTATTCATCAAAACATTTTTTTATCTTTATCTTTTTTGTGGGTGTGTATTTTAAAAAGTAAAAAAACAAAAATAGTTATAATTACACACCATTAAATTTTGAATTTTTTTCCAACCATTTTGAGGAGTCAAAAGACATGTTTTTCTCTCAAAATTTTTCTATTTTCATTATAAATTTGGATAAATAATTTTGTATAAAGACAAATAAGTTTTGAATGCTCAATTTTTTATTTGGAAAATGTTTTTACCCAACCTATGAGGAATAATGTTAGCTTTTATGTCAAGGTCACCTATATCCATCTTTTAATATTGTGTGTTTTACCCACCGATTGTGAGTCTTGAGTTTTTGGACCATTGAGCTGAATTTTATACCTTGGTGTACGTTAATATGATAGAGAAATTTTATAAACCACATGAGAATCACAATATCAAAATATCCCCCCATTACCATTAAATTATTCCCCCTTTTTAAATCCCTTTCAAGCCTATGACTACTTTTTCTATATCCACATTAAAATCTCAATACCTTATCCCACCTAACATCTACATGGATTTTCATTTCATAAGTTATTGAAATTTAAGTTTAGGGGGAATGGTTTTCATTTTGAGTATCCATTTCTATATTTTCATCGTGTTATCATATGATTGAAGGAAAGAATCTATTTAAGTGTGTGGGATAGGTTTTAATTCAATTATTTTTTGGAATGGATTAAAATTTATGTAATTTTGTACATGTTATTAAAAAGTGTTCAAACAATGAAAAAAACAAAAAATTAATGGGTTGTGTCTTAGGTAGGTCAAAAATCACTCTTCTTTAACCCTTTATATTGTTATAACTATTACTATTAGTGTCATGAAGAGATAAAACATGGGTTGGGAGATGAGTGTGATATTTTTTCAAGTTCAACTTTCAACAAAAAAAAAGAAAAAACTTATGACATTGGAAGAAGTTTTTTGCTTCATAAATATTTCATCTTTTCATCCCCATCTAATTTTCTTCCTCTGTTGTGTTTCCTTCACACAATCGTTCCATTGTAAATATGTGTTTCCATTTACTTCCATGTTTCATTTCAAAAAAAACTTGTGCATTGTTTTTCCCATGTTGGTGTCTTACCCCTCTTTTCCACCCTTTTGGACACTATATTCATACCATACTTTAGCCACTGAAAATACATAAAAAATAAATCTTGATTCTTATTCACTTTAAGATAGGTAATGTAAGTTGAGATCTCTTTCAAACTCTAAGATTTTCACTTTTATTGTTGAATGAGTGAACCTCCATAAATAATTTTTTTTATCATCTTGAGAGGAGTAAGTTTTGAGTGCTTATATTTTCTATTTATATTTTTTAACATGAAAAAAGAATTTTTTTTAACATTATTGCTCTAAAATTTTTTGGTTGAATTATTTTTGGATGATTGAACTAGTCTAGAACCCCCTAATTCGTGAAAACAAAATTTTAATATTTTTTATCGAGTGAAAATGATTTAGTTATGTTTTTATATTTTTTTTGCATGAGGACATGTACAATAATGAGTATGGTGGAGTTAATTTTATTAATTTATTAATAAATTTTTATTTACTCCCTTTGTTAATTTTCTATGAAAGGTTCATAATTGGTGTAAAATACTCCTGTTTTAATATTAAATATAATTTTTGAGCATTATTTTTATTAATCCTTATTCGATTCAGTTTACTATTTTACATAGAAATCTCAACATACTTATTCTGATTGTGTGATTATTGTTTTTTTATGGTTCCTAATTCAATTTACTACAAATCATTCAACTGGATCTTAGGACAAATCGACCATTTGGAGGGTCATATAGACCACATAAGAAGGACCAAAGAATCTGTTAAAGAAACTGGATCGCCCATGAAGATAGAATTTATGGGCTCAATAAAGAATCCTAAATTTGATTAAAGTCCAAAGTATGGTCTTTAATATCCAGATACATCTTGGATAAAAATTTCATTTCCCAACTCTACAAATAATGGGCCCAACTGATGCTTTGAAGTCCATCCCCCAATTATGTCCGGTAATTAAAAATATCCCACCATTCTTGACTTTTCTCCCAATCCAATTATCCAGTTGAGATGAAATTTTTTGGTTTGAAATAAAACTTATAGTTGGACAAATTTTTAGAATAAATGTATTGAATTTGATGGAATATTCCTAGCCTAAAATTCTTTCACATTTAGAATAAGGAAAATTATTATAGAACAATGTAAAAAATAACATTGTTTAGGAAAATAGCCATAGCATTGGCTATAAAAGTCCAATGGGCGCAAAATTTTGATGTTTGATAGTAAACATAAATATATAAAACTTTTAAGAATAAGATATATCTATATTCAGTTGTATGTATGTCCAAATTGGTGATCCAACTTAAGGGGAATATTTAGAATGAAAACAGTCCACTGCCTTGGGATATAAATGCATCCCCCTCTTCTCCTTGAAATGGGTTGGTATTTCAGAACTTAAAGAAGATATTTGTCATGACTAGAGCCTTTCCAAGGGCCTAGGAGGACTTTAATTAATCTTTTTTCAACAATATATACATATCCACCTCTTTTCATTTCATGTTTGTTTTCCCTTATTTTCAATTATAATCACGTAAGTTGTTTTCATTTTCATTTGAATTTTAATACATGTTTCTTATTCATAATATATAATTACCATAAAACCTATACTATGTAATATTAATTTTATTTAAATAATTTAAATAAAGTTTTAAATCATTCCATTATTTTTCTTTCTTACTCAATCGAAATTCCATGTTTCTTTCTCTTCACCATCAGTGTGTGTGTTCGGTGCACTACTCTTATCTTGTCCCATTATTTTTATTCTATTTTTAACTCATCACCCTAAAAATCATAAAACAAATTACTAAACATCTCAATGTCTAAGTAAATCTCCCATTTTGGTGAGTTATAATTTGGAGATGTTAAGTGATTGAGATCTTCTGCTCTTTTAATATTCTTTAAATTAATATTGTGTATGTTGAACTTAAAATGTCATGGATTAATGACATGTTTTGTTTAACATGTGGATTCTATAGATTATTGGAACAAAATGTACAAATGGGTTTAGGAAATATTGAACCTTCTATTAACAATAATTTATTGATATCAATACCCTAGTAGAGGCTTGGATTAAATCCAAAATAATTTGGAATTCTGATCAGAAATCATATTGTGAAGTGGATATTAATTTAATGAAATATATATAAAATCTCAAGGATATCACAAGATTAACACCCAAATGATGAACTCACCCCAATAATTATTAAATTGTTAAATAAATCTTCATTAATCAATCATTTCATCTAAACTCTACAAAAAAACCCCTCAATCAAAAGACAATCAATTAAAAATCAACTCTAAAATTTGTACAATCACCAAGGATACTACTCGAGTGCCGCAATACACATTAGCAGAGCATCGGACCTTTGAACGGTCAATAGGTAACAATAATATGCGCTTTAGTCTCCCAACCAAACATTATTTCTATAAAAATGTTTTAAGGAAGGTACATCCTTTTAACAGTGCCATAGTTGAGGATAATATGGAGAATTTAATCAAGTATCATTTCATTTGGTAAGTCCAATTGTAACGACCCAAAATTTTATCAATGGAAATTACCTTTTTATAATTATTTTATATAGTCTATATCAAAAAAATCACATATATAAGCCAACAAAATATTATTCTCATAAATTAAGAATGATACATCAGTCAGGAAATAAACTAATAAAAATTCCAAATATTATAGTGGGATAATAAATAGAAAATAAGATAATAATAATAGGATAATTTAGATCTTCTCAATCCACTATAATGATTGCACCCATGAACAAATTTTTAGAAATAAAACATAATGTTAACAATAAAATATTCATTTTTAAGATGAAATTATATATATAACCTTAATATAAAATATAAATGAATGAATAATGAATTAAATAAGTGATATTTATAGAAATTAAGGAATCTATACCATTGGAATGGTAACTTGAACATTGGAATAGTAATAGTAATCTAATAGTTAGAATAGTAAACTCACTTATGAAAATAAAAATAAAATTTAGGCATCTTATAAATGAAAATATGATATATTTATATCATGGGATAAGTAAATAAATGTATTAAAACTCATAAATTAAGTGTTTGTATTTTTATAAAACATAAACGTTTATTTAAAATTTTATAATCAAAATAATTATTTAAAAGAAATTTTATTTTAATAAAATAGATTCATAAATTAATATTTTGTTGTCTTATAATTATAAGATAATTTTATGATACCTTAATTAATTTTTCAAGGTGTCATAAAATCGATTATCATATTAAAATCGGTATTTTTTTAATAAATGATTATTTTATTTAAAAATTAAATTCCTCATATTTAGAAATTTATTTTCATAAAATGAAGTTAATTTTTTAAATCTACATTTATAGAAATGGTTGGAGTGATTTTTTTTATTTTTCTAAATAGTTGAATTTTTGGTGAATAGTGAAATGCGGTAATTTACAGTATTTTGCGTTTTAAGCCAAATACATGAATTTTTGAGTCATGGATGATGTAAGCACCCATTATTTTGAAATCATATAAACTAGTCACTATATAGGATCATAATAATCAATACTATTTATATTCTTTAACAAAAATAATAAACAAATGAATATAATAATTAAAAACGCCCCTCTCCTCCCCTTATAAATACCACCCATCACCACCTCTTATCTTGACATCTTATAATCTTTGGATCTTGTAGATATTCTACCCAATTACTCTCCCAATACTTTTAACCACATTCTGTTCTTTTTTTCTTAACAAAATCCCAAACCCTAATTCCTTAAGAAGGTTCTCAAGGAGACAATATTCAAGAGGTAAAATCCTTCTTCTTTCTTTTTTAAATTCTTTCTTTCCTCTACTTTATCTTCACTCCCCACTATCCAAAGTGAAATGATAACTCTAGTATAATATTTATACTATGATTTTATTATGTTAATGTAATATCCATCATCAAATATCTTCACTTCTCATTTTATTATAAAAATGAAGACATCATCTGTGATGTGTTGATTCACTACCTTCATGGATGATGAGTTTTTTTTCATTATCGCCTTCAAGGCTAGTCATAAAACAATTATAATGGATAAAAAATATTTTAAAATGATTATTATAACTTGTTTCATGTTCTATAAATAATATATATACATAATATTAAATAATAAAACAAAACTAGTTATGGTGATAAAAAACGGTCAAAATAAACTAAATATTTATAATTAATGTTTTATCTAATGAATCATTATCATATCTGAAAAAAATGATATATGAAACCATTTAAAATTATGGAATTATATTTATACCATTTCATTTCACTTATATAGTTTTTCTTCCATTTTACAAGAAATCCCATAATTATACTCAAGGGAACTAACCATAAAACGATGAAACAAACACTCCTAGAACAATGAAATTAAACATTATAATTCATTGAAATAGATATAAATTAATTTAATAAAATTATAATAAATAAAATATATGTTTATTAGGTTCTTAATTAAGTAATTAATGGATCTAATTTTATTATACATGATGTTAAGTGCAAGTGTAGAGCACATTCGTACATAAGGTATGGGATCTCTCCAAACCTCAATTTTTTCCTTTGGGTTATGATTTTTCTCTATTTACCCCAATGTAATTATTAATTATTATTATTTAATTATTATAAATTATGTTTACATATTACACACTTATTTATCTAGATCAATTCTTCTTCTTTTTATGCGTAAATACATGTTTTAAAAGGTTGCTTTCTCAATTTCTCCTGATAAGCAAGCCTGGTTAAAAGGAACTTTCTCATTTCTTACCCATTTTCAAGTACACCTCATAATCTATTTTATACCACCATTTTTTTTCTAAAATACGTCATTTTATCCTGAAAAACTATCTTAGTTCATTTTTTGTTTTATAAAAACAAGTATTCCTTTGTTATTTTTAAAGACTCTTAAATCTTTTCTCGTAAACCACATTAAAGTGGTTCATTTTTAAAGTTTACTAAACACACTTTTTCATGTACTCACTCCAGTTAGATATCATTATTCATGGTCTATTATTATGATTTTACAAAAAATATTTAATCCCTTATTTCATGTATACCATTGTTATATGCCCTTGTTTATTCCTTATGACATGATTATGATACCCATTTCTTTCCATGGGTAACCCTTATGTGTATTCTTTATGTTTTATTCTTTATGTGGAACACATGTTCATGAACATGTTATGATGGGTGCACCTAGATATAACTTCAATGAATTGGGTGGTGTTTAGTCTCATGAGACGTCATGAATGGTATTAGGGAGTAAACATAATATATTATGTAACTTTTTCCACAATTTGATATAGTCTTGGTAGTTAGCCTCAACTCATGTTTACACTAGTGAAAAACAATGATTTAATGTCAGTTTTTTTAAATTTAGACATTGTTTTTTTAACCGAAGTCTATACAGGTGATATAAAAAAATAAGGTTCTCAGTGTCGGTGTTTTTAAAACTGACACTGAAAATGATAGTGTGCCTAGTTTTCAGTGTCGATTTATACATAAACCATCACCGAAAAACGTATTTTTTATTTTAATGATTTGGAATCAGTTTCTATAAAAACTTATGCCGAAAGTTAAAAAAAATATAAATATTGGAATATTACATCCCCATAATAATCAAAATCTCTATAATAAAAAACTAGTATACAGCAATCAAACATTATGTAACATTGACTATAAATATACAAAAAAAATACATAGTTTTATCTAGTTAATAAAAAAAATCTCTACACATTTTTATTATAAAGTAGAATTAAAAAAATACATACCTGAAATTTAAAACATGATGATTGTTGGTTATTGTTTAAGCATTAATTTGATATAATTACATTCAAATGCCTATTATAACAAAATAATTATAAGTTTTTTGAACATATTTCATCAGGAAAATGTAATAGTAATAAAAAACATAAGAATATACATACCCTAAATCATAATTATACAAAATAAGTAGTTTGCACACAAAGATTGAATATGGTTAAGATCTTCTTGCTTGTATGAATTGACATCATTGAAGGTCTATAATGATGTTGAATGATATAAGATTAAAAAAATAATACTATGAAAGAAAATATAAAATAATTAATATGACTAACCTCTCCATAATTAGTCATTACCCCAGTTATGATTATCTCATAAATGAATCGTAGAACATAATAACCACATTCGACATATCCTTGTTTATAATGACACTGCAATTAATAAAATAGTAACTTGATAATAAAAAACAATATATATGCATATATATATATCCAAAAATCAAAATAATATATAATATAAAAAATAATTACCTTTATTTTCACATATTTGATTGCATTTGGCTTCTGTATTAACAATTGATCTTTGTTAAAAATCTTACATGACCTGAATTTTCATACATACAAACCAATAATAAATGTGTAAACAATGATAATTAAACATAATTAGAATATAAAAAACAAAAACTTACTTGTCTAATAAGGTGTAAAATTTTCTATGAACACCACCTAATACAGAACAAAACTAATATAATGTGTTTTCACTTGGGTATAATACGCCTAACATCCAATGCCTCATAAAAAATAAAAATTTCACATTTAATGAGATTATAATGAACATTAGTTCATAATTATGTTTCTTCTCTTACCCATCATGAAATGGAATAAACCATCACCCGATATTCATCATTAATAACCTCTCACATATATATGCCACTCTATTTCCAGTCAATTCATATTGCACATCCGTTGAAATATATTATGAATATATGAAACCATAAACACTTGTTCTATCATTTTGAACAAGTATCCTATGTATATACCTAATTAAAAACTTAATATAGTTAGTCAATTTAAATCATCTTTAATTAAAAAATAAAAATTGAAAGGTCAATTTACTTACATGGAAAAAACTACAACACATTCATGGTGAGATCTTTAAAATCAATTAAATCCATGATAACTTTGTGGAATATTCTCAATGTATAGTCTTTTACACATATATTGGATGATATATGAAACTCAAAGATATTATCCAAGGAAGAAGAAACATGAGATAACCTCTCTATCCCATTAGAAATATATGAATTATCTAGAGTTGTTTGTTCCTGAACCTTTTGTTTCCTTTATACCATTTCTTTGGATTTGAGATACTCCTATATAAGTTAAATGTTAGAAAAAACAATAAGTAATTTTAAATCATATTTAATTAATATTTAAAAAACACATACCTCCTATGAAATATGACAAAGAAGGCTAGATTTATAAAGTAAAAAATGACCCATACAATCCCCAACTCTGGTAATATCCATGGTAGGGAATGGTAGAAAAGTAATAGTATCAATAATATCATGTATCAATACTCTAAACTAACCATATGAATAGGCTGGTGACATACATAATCCCCTAAAAAATGAACGACTCCAAACACCACAATATGTACATCAAGATATCCTACATATAACTCGTAGTATAAGGTTGGGTCCGAGCAAGGAGGTTCAGGATATGAGTAGGCAGACTGAGAAGGATGGTTGGGATGGGAAGTCTATACAAATTATGATTGTATCATCATTTTTTCTAACATATCCTGTTGTATATATGCTTTAATTTGATATCCTGTGGAATCTTCCATATCTTTCAATAGATATTTTAAGGATTAAATTTCTCGATCTCTTAATTTTTTACTTTGATGACCAAATACTTTTTGAATACTAACACCCTCCTCGTATCATCTTATGTGGTCATGGTGTTCTGGATTTCCTAATGTAGTAGCTATGATGTCCATCCTACCCTTAGGGATAAAAGTGCCCTATGTTGATTTCTCCTAAAGTTCATCCTGAAATGAAAAATGAAAATGGAATAGTACTGTTGTTAATTATAAATTAAAAAAATTCATAAAAAATAATTATTATTTACTTACAATTCTTTCATCTACTTCCTTATCTTTCTCTATAAGATACTTTTCATTTTGTCTTCTTCTTGGTATTTTCCATTTCTCATGGTAGGTGGGTGGAGATAGAGTACTGAATTGGACCTCATAAGAACCACTAGTGGAGTGAGCTCTTAGTGCTTAAAACTTTTGCTCAATAATTTTTTTCTCCAATAAATGATACCATCCACTTGATAAAGTATGACGGTAAAAATTATATAACTGAATGTCTTGATGGGATTTACTGGAGGCCTATTATATAAAATGTAACCTAATAAGTAATTAGGTACATATATAATAAATTTTACAATGCAATATAATATAATTATCATATCGGAAATGTTTCATCAGGTCGGGTGGAAACAAATTTCTTCCATGTATCTTCATCTAAAAATGGATACTTGAGGAATGGGATTTCATTTTGTCTCTTTCTAAAAAAATAATTTTTTTTCAAGTTCATTTTGAAATCCCTCCATAGAACTGCCGCTAAAGTAAGGCTTCTTTTCTTAACTTATTTTTTTCGTCAAAATTTAATGTCATCTATAGTTGCGTAACATAAATATTAGTGATTTAAAATATATCATATTTGAAAAATGAGATAAAATAAATAAATTGAGATATTTTACCTTCACAACTTCTCAAAGGTGATCTATCATCATCTTGTTGGTAGACTTCCAATCAGGATATAAAATGATTATCCTGCAATGGCTCTATATGCTGATATATCTAATAAATTTCATTGTATTTGGGATAGTTGCATTATTATTATCATCAAAATGAATATGTAATTGCTACTATCCATGAGAAAGTGACAGTTTTGGTAAACGTGTAATTCCATATTTACTAACTCGAGGATTCGATTTCCAAATACGAGATGAAGAAGACTCCACAGCTGAAGTCTCATCAATAGTCATGCAATTATTATTTTTAAATTAAAAGTTATATTTCATTAGATAATTATATTACTAGATATTTAATAATATGAAAAAAGAAAAATTCCTTTGTAGATGTTCTTCTATCTCTATATCTATATCTATCATTATAATGGGAAAATGTAGTGAAATTCATGTGTACCTAAATATTATTAGATAAGTCAGTAATTAGAAAATATGAAAACAAAAACATGTAAATAAAAAATGTGGTACGCATGTGTAATTTTTTTAAAAAATAATGTTATGATTCTTGACCAAAAAAATATGCAAGGTGAACTATTAAATATAAACATTACTTCTAAAAAGTCATAAACATTTAAAAATTTAAATATTAAAGTTTGAAATGGTGTTCTCATATGCGTAAATTAAACCAAAATATAATAATGTTCATCAGGTGTTTCAATGAAAAAATGTTTAGCCATAACCGTGTAATATTAAAATTTAACACAAAAAATCAAATATATATAATTAAATATCCAATGTTTATTAAATAATATAGTTTTTACACATTAAATTTCAAAAAATCAATATAAAGTAAATAATTACCATATTAATTAGGAGAGTAATCTTGTATTTTCTCATATCCCTTCAGTATGATCATTTCGTATTGAATGCACTGTGACTGTGTTATGGTCACTGTTATCTGGAAATTGGTTGATAGACAAAGAAGCCTTATATAAATCAATAGCATCATCATTATCCTCATCATACAAATGGATTATTTTCCCTTACAAAATGATGGACCACTGGTTATTTGATGGATCGATGACATAAAATATTTTTTTTTCATGGGTGGACATGATAAATGGTTACTCATAGCAACTAAATCTTTTCAAATCAACCATTTTAAACCCATATTCATCATTTTTAACACCACTATTACTTGCAACCCAATTACACTTAAACACGGTGAATCAAAATTTAATATAATCAATTTCCCATATGTCTTTAAGAACTCCAAAATACGGCGTTGATTCAAAAAATGGGTTTTTATCTTTTGTAATCAAAAAATACAATGCTTCAACGATGACCATTACACTGCTATTTTGAATGGTACTCTTTTCATCCAACTTCTTTGTGTAAAATGTGTACCCATTAATATCAAAACCAGACCATCTGATCACATTAAGAGATGGCCCCCCTGCCAACCATTTCAATGTTTCTGATGTAGATGTGTTTGTGATGACTTTATCTTTAAACCATGAAACAAATGTCTTTTTATGCTCAATCATCAACCAATTTTATTTTATTTTTGGATATCATAACTTTAATTCTACAATATATGATGATTTATATGATTTAACCACATATGTGTTGTTCAAAATGTATAAATGTGCATCCATCACTTCATTGTGTGGAATGTTCTTTACCTTTAAGCATCAAATCCCTCTACCTTCACTATCGACTTTCATATGTCAAGATATAGGGAGAAAAATATGCTTCAATTCATACAAATAATCAGTACAGAACTCAATCACCTCTTCCGATATATATTTCTGAATAATAGAGTCCTCTGGTCGATAAGGATTTTTAATATATCCCTTCAAAATTTTCATATATATTTCAAAAGGATACATCCATCATAAATAAAAATGCCTACATATTCTTATCTCATGCACCAAATGAATCACTAGATGAACCATTATATCAATAAATATAGGTGGGAAATACATTTCTAGTTGATAAAGAATAATATCTGCTACATTCTCCAACACATCTAATAAATTTGGATCAATGAATTTTCTACAAATGGATTTAAAAAAATTACACAACCTGATGATAGTATTTCTGATAGCCATCGGCAATATACTATGCAGTGAGACTAGTAGAAGTTATTGCATCAATACATGACAATCATGATATTTCTCACCTATTAATTTAAAATCCTTCAATGATACTAAATTCTTCACATTTGAAGAATAACCATTGGGTACTTTAATACCATGAAGACACTGAAAAAAAATCATCTTCTCAATCTTGCTTAATGTGTGACAAGCCAAAGGTAAATATTATTGTTTCCTTTCATAGTGGGATCTCACTCCAAAATTATTCCCATTGATATCAAGTCTAATATATCATGAAATCCATCTTTTATATTTCCTTTTATGTCTAACAAAGTTTTAATAAAATTGTCACATATTTTTTTTCAACATGAATAACATAAATGTTATGTTTTACCTATAAATATATCTGATAAGGTGGTTTGAAAAAAATAGATTGTTTCTTCCAGATATTTTTTTTGAAGACCAAAACTTCTTTTCTTTCCAAATGTCAAGTCAATATTTTTCACCCAATCATAAAATTCTTCAACTGACAATTTTCGAGGGGGAAGGTTGTATTCTTATGAACTGTTGATTGATTTTTTCAATCTATGATATGGATGATCAATTGGAAAAAATATTCAATGTCCCATGTACACTGTCTTCCTTCCATTCTAAAATTGATAATACAAATTATCTTCTTCACAAATTGGACATGATTTATGTCCCTTAAAACTGTATCTAGATGAGTTTCCATATGTAGGAAAGTCTTTTATACTAAACATTATCATAGCATGAAAAAGAAAATACTCTTTCTTGTATGCATCGAAAACTTTAACACTTGTCTCCTATATAAGTTTCAAATCATCAATAAATAGTGAAGGATACACATCAATATCATTTCCCAGTTGTTTTGGTCCAAAAATCATCAAACTCATCATAACATATTTTTCTTCATACATAGATGTGGGTACAAGTTGTAAACTTCCAAAAAAATAGGCCATGAACTATGTTGGATACTTAGAATCTGATATGGATTCATTCTATTAGTACACAATCCCATTCTGATATTTCTAACTTCACTTCCAAAATCAAGAAATTGTTTATCAAATCTCTTCCATGGTGGTGAATCAGCAGGGTGACATAAGTTACCATCAGAGATGTGCTCATCTGAATTTCATCTTAACCTTTTTGCATTAATTGAATTTGAAAATATACGCTTCAAATAAGGAATTATTGGAAGGTACCAAATTTCTTTAGCAAGAGTTATGATTCTGGTACCTAAGAATGAATCATAGTTGAATTATCATAATTGTATGAAAGAATTATTGGATGATATCATTAGAAAGTATAAAATTGATTTTTTATGAGTATGATGTCACTACCTAAGAATGAATCTGAGTTGACTTTTTCATCCATCTTATAGCATGATGTCCTAGATGTAGGACAGCTTGATAAATATTCATATCCTTTACTATAAAACACATAATCATTGGGGAAAGCATGTATCTTTTTAAACCCCAATACCATTGGGAATAATATTTTCTTCACCTCATAATTGGAATCTGGAAGCCTTTTTCCTTCTGAAATTAGCTCTTTTAAAAGCTCAAGTAAGTTGGAGAAACTTTTATCACTCCACCCATTTCTTACTTTCAAGTTAACTAATCTCAAAACTATTGATAACACTGTATATTTACTATAACCTAGGAAATAATGGTTTCTTAGAATCTCCATACAATCGTTCAACAGTTACTATTTTTTCGATGGTTTCAACACCTAAATCATGAATTAATTATTCAATATGATCCTTTACCTCATTATGAATATTTTCATCAATATTGGATATTGAATTTTCAATTATTTCACCATGCCATACCCAACGTGTATAATTAAGTCTAAAACCATAAAAAATGATATGATCCTTGATTTTTCTAGAGTTTAACTTTCTTATATTCAAACACTTCACACATGGATAGAAAATCAAATCGATGTTTTGAAGATTTCATTTAGAAAATTCCAAGAATTCGTCAATTCCTTTTTCATATTCACTAGTGGTTCTTCACAAATTTATCCAATTATGATCCATTCAATACCTGATATCTCAATATAATTGGTGAATATATTAAAACATATAAACATTTAAATATATATATATATAAAAATAGATAAATTATAAACAAAAACACATTTAATAAAAACTATTGATAATCATACAAGAAGCATCAGATATGAAACACATTTAAAATAGTAAACTTTTTATTTTCATATTATATACATGTGTTTTATTGATATTATAATTTAATTATTTTTAATCATATAACATTTAATAGTTCATTTTACATAGTTGTTACATTAGTTCAGGGTTGTGAGTGTGAAAAGTATTTAAGATTGCATTAATTTAACGGGTGAAAAATATAGAGTCATTACATGTGATGCCCATTTTATTAATGAATAATGACACCATATATCATTTTTCATTGTCTAATATCATCAAGACCATATAATAATTTCAAAAAATAATTTTTTATTCAAAATAAAAAAAATACAATAACGTTTATAAATCAAAATAAATTACAAACTAATAATTGAAATAACTCAAAAATTAATTAAATAATAAATAATTTATCCTCAAAATTAAAAAAACTTACAAAATTCAGAGTTCAACAAAGAAAATTGATATTTAATACAAACTTATCTCCCTTGAATGCGTTGGAAGAATAAACACTACAATATCTATACAAAAATGATGGTAAAAATGAACAATAAAGATGAAAATAAAATAAAACCAAACCATGGTTCAATGTTGGCCAGAAATAAGTTTTTAAGGAAAAAATAATTTGGTGGATGATGAAACAATGGTAGAGGATAAATAATGGAAACCACATATCGTGAAAATTGAAGAAAATCAACAACAATGGTCGTTGGGGATCATCGGGTCTCCTTTTGCGAGTCGGGAGGGAGTCGTCACAAGTCAAAATAGAGGTTTCATAGATCCAAAAATTGAGAGTTTCCTTATCCTGAATAATTATAAAAGGTTTTGGGAATCAGTTATTAGAAAAATTGACACCTAAGAGTCTGAGAAAAAAATTGGCGATGATTTTTTTGAAAATTGACAAACAAAAAAACTGATTTATGGAATCGATTTTTTAAAAAAACTGAAGCCAAAAAGAGATTCATCAGTGGTTTTTAGCATCGGTTTTTAGTAACACAGATGCCAAAAAACATATATAAAAAATTTTCCACAACGTTATTTAGTAAAACCGACGTCAAAAATTTCCCGCACATACTTTTTTCATCAGTTTATAAAAAAGACATTATTTCTCCGACGTTAAAGCCACTATTTCCACTAGTGGTATGTCATGTTATATATTGCTTCCACATTCTTATGTTTACATGATCATATGATTCCATGTTTTATTTTCAATGCTTTCATATGTTTATTCATGATCCATTCTTTTTATGTTAGCATGTTGTGCCTTCTAACTCATGTGTTATGCTTTATTTTTATGTTTATTCCTTTACTAGGGTTTTTAGCTCATCCATTTTGTCTATGTATTTCCCCAGGTTATCCTTTGTAGATATAGGAGTTCAAACAACGTTAGAATCTCATTATAAAATATTAATAAAGATATTTTTTATTATAGCTCCATTTTATGTACCTAATCCTCCAAAGACACTATATCTTATGATCCTTGGTTTGTATTTGAATGATAATTATGATTAAAATCATGTAATGATATGTGTAAAAGGCTAGGTCACTATAGTTGGTATTAATGGACAGTCTAGTTATTTTTGGATATTAGGACTAGAAAAATTTAGTAAGAACCCTAGGGATAATTCTATCACCATGGATAACCTAGATTTAAACTAAGGAAATCAAAAGTTAGGATATAATTTTCATTTATAAGTTTATCCTTCTATGTTAAAAGTTTCCTCTTTATATACTTATTAGATAAGTATTCAATCCTGCTAATTTTATTTTATTTATATTTATTAGTTAATGGTAGTAAATAGAAGAACTCATGCTAATAATCAATGTGATAGTCAATGTGATTATTATACTAATGATATTCCAAATCTGGTGGGAATGGGAGCCCAGAACTTCATGACAATACAAACTCAACTAGCACAAGTTATGAATAATAACTTGAATTATGTGGAACTCCCCCCTTCTCCTAATAAAGAGTAAGTTGTTATCGAATAATTTATGTGAAAAATGATACCTATATTTAGTGGATCTTATTATCCCATTATTGTGAAATAATAGATTAACTCCATTAAGAAGATATTCTATGTCCTCCAGTTCTTAGAAGAAGAGAAATTCATACTAGCAGTATATTGTTTTGATGGGGATGCAGATCAGTGGTTGAAACTGATCAAAAACATGAAGTCTAAATAGAAAATTGAATCCATGGATTGGAAATCATTTAAGAAAATATTTTCAATAAATATTTTTCCTGAACTCTCCATTTTAGGATGGAGTGGGAGTTCTTCAGAATGAAGAAAATGGTAGAAGAGTCTATCAGGGCATATAAATAAAACTTTACAAGACTCGTACAATACACCTCTATATTTTTCATGAACACTAGAAGAAAAGTGGATCACATTTTAGCGGATTATATATTATTCTATGAAAATACTTGGTGTTTCGAGACTTTGACGGTTATGAGGAAATTTTCCATTGTGTTTTTAAAGTTGAGATGGAAATTAGAGACTCTCAGTGGTATTGTGGGCTTAGAGATAAAAAGATAAAAATGGAGTTTGATATGGGAGGATAAACAAATAAATCCCATGAAAGAAATAAAAATCAACATCTCACATGTTAAAAGTGTGGGAAGAAGCATCCTAGAAACTGCCTAAGGGGAACTAGGATATGTTTCAAATATATAATAGAGGTTCATCAAGATAATTTTTGCCGAAGGTATTTGAAGAAGCCCACTAATTCAAAAGATGAAAGGAAAGTTTAGATCAATACTTGGCCTATGGTATAGTGTTTCAACTCTAAGGAATATCTAAATTATGCGATCCAATGCTCTAAGACAAGGATTGTCAGAAAAAATCAACAGAAACAACCTCCAAGGTAGAAAGGAAAATAATATGCTATCACTACTGCTAAGGTGGAACCTAATAATGATGTGGTTACAGGTACACTAGATATTCATTCAAGAATGGTGAACGTGTATTTTGATTCGGTTTCTACACATTTTTAATATCTTGTGATTTTAGTAGAACTATTCAAACAGCACTTCAAAATATAAAGGTTGAGTTTTCTGTGAGAATGGTGAATGGGGAAATTATTTCATTTAAAGTATATAACTCCTTCCCAATTAATTCTTTTGGACTAAACCTCCCATAAAATATCATTTTACTTCCTTTGGTAGATTTTTATGTAATATTGGACATGGATTGGCAATATTTATATAAATCCAACATCAACTGTTGGGAAAGGAATATTTCTCTTCATATCCTGAGGCATCCTCCAATTCTGTACAAGTGTAAGGAGGAGGATGAATATTTTCAGAATTATCATCTCAATTGTGGATATTATTTCCTTATGAGTGATCATTTCTAGATCAAATTATTGAGATAAATTAGAGGATTACTCTTGAATACATTCCCATTGTTAGGGACTACACTAATGTGATCTCTAGAGAATTGATCGGCCTTCCTCCTCACTAAGAGGTTGAGTTCTTAATTGATATTATACCTAGATATCTGCCTATATCAAAGACTCCTTAAAAGATAGACACCATTGAGTTGTAGGAACTGAATAATTAGTTATAAGAGAATATGGAAAAGGGTTTTATATTCATGTGTTTTTTACCATGGGGTGTGCCGGTCCTCTTCATCAAGAAGAATGATGGATCAATGCACCTATAAATTGATTATCATGAGCTCAAAAAAATCATGATAAATAAAAAGTATCCCCTAACATGGATAGATGAATTCTTTTATCAACTACATGGGGCCAAGTATTTCTCTAAGCTGGACCTTCAGTCAGGATATCACCAAGAGGAAGGAAGAGCATAAGGAGAATTTGAATAGTGTGATAAATACTTTGTGAAAGGAGAAACTATATGTAAAGTGCAGTAAATGTGAGTTATGGATGGAGTAAGTGTCATTATTGGGACATATTATCACCAGTAAAGGAATATATGTGGACCCTTCCAAGACAAAGGAAATCAAAGAGTGGCCTGGGCCAACATCTATAATGTAGATCTGTAGTTTCCTTGGTCTAGCTGGGTATTACCAAAAATTTGTGAAGAACTTCTCATGATTTTCAAACCCACTAACCAAGATAACTCAGAAGAGAGTAAAGTTTTTCTAGACCAGTGCATGTGAAGAATACTTTAAAGATTTGAAAAAGAGGCTTATCACTGCACTAGTACTTACACTACCGACAAGTGGGGAACTCTTTGTGGTATACATTGATGATTTAAAGAAGGGATCAGGTTGTATACTGATGAAAAATGATAAATTTATAGCCTATGACTCAAGGTAGCTGAAACTTCATGAGAAAAACTATCCCACGCATGATTTATAGTTGGTGGTTGTGATCATTTCATTTAAAATCTGGTGGCATTATCTCTATGGGGAGAAGTGTGAGATATATACTAATCACAAGAGTCTCAAATATATCTTCCCACATAAGGAGGTTAATATACTCCATCAAAGATGGTTATAGTTCATCAAATATTACAACTTATCCATCCACTACCATCCCGGTAAAGAAAATAAATCGGTGGATTCTCTAAGTATAAAGGATCCTGTAACTTTATCAATGATAAGAATTGAGAAGGATCCAATATTCTTAGACATTAAAGGGATAGACATGGGAATAATTAAAGAAGTAACATAATAAATCTTTTCTCAAATTATTTCTCAACCATCCCTTTTAGAGAAGATAAAAGGTGCTCAAAAGGATGATGTGGAAATTTAGAATAAGGTTGAAGCTATTAGAAAAGAGAAATCCTTAGAGTTAAAAATTGATGATGAAGGAGTTTTAAGATCTGGGCCATGGCTATGTGTACCATAAAATCCTGAGATGAATAGGGAGATTTTGAATGATGCACATAGTTTAAAATTATTTCTCCACCAAGGGATAATAAAGATGTATCAAGATCTATGAGATGACTATTGGTGGGACAATATGAAGAAGGAGATCACTGAATATACATCAAAGTTCTTGGTATGTCAGTAAGTGAATTCTAAAATGAAAAAGTCTAAGGGTATGATGAAACCATTACCCATACCAACATGGAAATGGGAAAAGTCACCATGGACTTTTTCACTGGAATTCTGAAGAAATCAAGAGGAAATAATGATATATGGGTTGTTGTGGATTTTCTTACAAATACATCTCACTTTATTGTAATTAGAGAGGATTTCTCACTCAACCAAATTGCATGAATATATATCAGAGAAGTGGTGAGGCAGAATGGAGTAACATTTTCAATTATATACTATAATTATCTAATATTTACCTCCAAGTTCTAGAAAAGTCTCTAACATGATCTAAATATTTATTTGAACTTCAGTATGATTTATCATCCTCAAACTGATGGTTAATCTGATCAAACAATTCAGACACTGGAAGACATGTTGAGTGCATGTTCTATGGACTTCAAGGGAGGATGGGACCAACATCTACCTCTAGTCGATTTATCTTAAAACAATAGTTTCTACCCAATAATCCAAATGGACCCATATGATTACCTTTATGGGAAAAGATATATAACATCTTCATGTTGGGATGAAGTCGGTGAATATAAGCAGCTGGGACCTGAAATGGTTAAAGAAATGGTAGAAAGGGTAAAAACCATTTAACAGCACATCAAGGTAGCCCAAAGTTGATAAAAGAGCTATGAAAATAATCTTTAATGAGACTTAGATTTTGAGGTCGGTGGTATTTATTTTTATATTTACATGCAAGAGGGTAATGATATTTGGGAAGAATAAAAAGCTAAATATCATTTACATCAGTCCCTTTCAAATTCTTAATCGCATCGGAGCCATGGAATATTGACTAAAACTTCTAAAAAACATGTCTCAAGTACATGATGTATTCCATTTATCTCTTCTAAAGAAGTAAATATCAAATCCCCCACATTTACTAAATTTAGAGGTGATACGGGTAAAAAAGGATCTCTCTTATGAAGAGTAGCTGGTGAAGATCTTAGATTATAGAGATAAAGTTCTACGCAACAAGACAACTCACCCAGTTAAAATACTATATAGAAACCATAAGTATGAATAGGTGACATGAGAACCAGATAAAGTGATGAAATAGAAATACCCTCACCTTTTTCCAATTTATTATGTAAAATGAAATTTTGAGGGTGAAATTTCATAAGGGGGAAGAATGTAACAACCTGGAATTTTGTCAATGGAAATTTTCTTCTTATAATTATGTCATATAGTATAAATAAAAAATATAATATAGAGAAACCAAAAAAATATTATTCTCATAAATAAATAATGATAAATTAGTCATCAAATAAACCAATAAGAATTTGAAATATTATATCAGGACAATAAATAGAAAATAAGATAATAATAATAGGATAATTTTATATGATCGATCCATTAGAATGAATGCACCCAAAAACAAAATTGTAGAAATAAAACATAAGGTTAATAATAAAATATTCATTTTAAAGATGAAATTATATATTTAACATTAATATAAAATATATTTGAATTAAGAATTAATGAAATAAGTGGTATTTATAGAAATTAAGGAATCTATACCGTTGGAATTGTAACATTACTATTGGGATAGTAATAGTAATCTTATCGTTAGAATAGTAACCTCACCTATAAAAGTATAAATAAAATTTAGGCATATTAACAAATTAAAATATGATATATTTATATCATGGTATAAGTAAATAAATGTTTTAAAAATGATAAATTAAGTGTTGGTGTTTTTTATAAAACATAAAAGTTTATTTACAATTTTATAATCAATATAATGATTTAAAAGAAAATTTATTTTCAAAAAATAGATTCATAAATTAATATTTTTTTTTATTATAATTATAATATAATTTTATGATACCTTATTAAATTTTTGAAAAGTTTCATAAAATAAATTATAATATTAAAATTGGTATTTTTCAAATAAATGATGATTTTATTTAAAAATTAAATTTCTCATATTTAAAAATTTATTTTCATAAAATAGAGTCTATTTTTTAAATATAAATTTTGAAAAATGGTTGGGGTCAATTTTTGGGATTTTTATAAAATAGTTGAATTTTGTGAACAGTGAAATACGGTAATTTATGTTATTTGACGTTTTAAGATAAATACATGAATTTTTGAGTCATGGGTAATGTAATAACCCATTATTCATAACTCACATGAAATATTTGCTATAAGTAGTAACAAGAAACAATACTATTGATAGTCTTGATCAAAAATAATAAACTAATGAATATAATAATAAAAAATGCCCCTCTTCCCTTATAAATACCACCTCTCACCACCCCTTCTCCTCACACATTATAAGCTTTTGAGATTGACAATATTATAAAACAAATCATCTCTAAATACCCTTCCCCACATCTTGGTCTTGTTGGTATCAACAAAATAACAAACCCAAGTTCCTTGAGGAGGTTCTCAAGGAGACAATATTCAAGAGGTAAAATCCCCATTCTTTCTCTTTTAAATTCTTTCTTTTTTCTAATTTATCTTCAACACCCAATCCAAAGTGACATGATAACTCTAGAATCATATGTAAATTTTATTTTTATTGTGTTAATGTAATATCCATAATGAAATCTCTTCCCTTATCCTTTTATTCTAAAAATGAAAACATCATCCGTGATGTGATGATTCACCGCCTTCGTGGACGATGAATTTTCGTTTTCCATTAAAGCCTTCAAGGATGGTCATAAAACCATTATAATGGATAAAAAATATTTTAAAATTTATATTATAACTTGTTTCATGTTCCAGAACAAATATATATACATAATATTAAATAATAAAACAAAAATAGTTTGTGATGATCGAAAAGCAATCAAAATAAACTAAAATTGTATCATTAATGTTTTATCAAATGAATGATTCTAATATCTAAAAAAAATGATGTATGGGACCATTTAAAATTATGTAAGTATATCAATACCATTTAATTCAACTTAGATAGTTTTTCTTCCATTTTACAAAAACTCTCATAATTATACTCAAGGGAACCAACCATGAAACAAACACTCCCAGAACAACAAAATTAAACATTATAACTCAAAAAAATGGCCATAAATTAACTTAATAAAATTATAATGAATAAAATATATATGGAGAATATTATTAATTAATTAATTAATTAATTAATCTAATTTTATTATACAGTATTTTAAGTGCAATTTCATAACACTATCAGACATAAGGTAAGGGATATCTCAGAACCTCCATTTTTCCTTTGGGTTATGCTTTTTCTCTTCTTACCCCAATGTATTTATTCATTTTTCTTATTTAATTATTCTTCATTGTGTTTATATGTTCCAAAATTATTTATATATATCAATTAATCTTTTTTATGGGTAAATACATGTTTTAAAAGGTTACCTTCTCAATTCCTACTGATAAGAAAGCCTGATTAAAGGAAACTTCCTAATTTCTTACTCATTTTCAAGTACAATCCATAATCTATTTTAATACACTATTAATTTTCTAAAATCCCTCATTTTATTATGAAAAACTATCTTAGTTCATTTCTGGTTTTATACAAACAAATATTCCTTTGTTCATTTTAAAGACTCTTAAACCTTTTTCCCCTTAAACCACACTAAAGTGGCTCATTTCTAAAGTTTCATAAAAAAATATTTTTCATGTACTCACTCTAGTTGGATATCATTATTCATGATCTATTCTTATTATTTTACAAAAATTATTTAATCACTTATTTCATGGATATCATTATTATATTCCCTTGGTTATGCCTTATGACATGATTATAATGCTCATTTCTTTCTATGGGTAACCCTCATGTGTATTATTTATGTTTGATTCTTTATGGGGAACACATATTCTTGAACATGTTATGATGGGTGCTCCGATATAGAACTCTGATGCATTGGTTAATGTTTAGTCTCATGAGGTATCATATATGGTATTAGTGAGTAAACCTAATCTATTATGGGACTTTGTCAACCATGTGATATAGTCTAGGCAGTTTTCCTTGACTCGTGTTTATGTCATGTTATATGTTGCTGCCACATTCCTATGTTTCCATGATCATATGATTTCATGTTATATGTTTTATTATTCCATATGTGTATTCATGATCCATGAATTTTATGTTATAATTTTATGCCTTCTAACTCATGTGTTATGCTTTATTCATATGTTTATTCCCTTACTGGGATTTTTAGCTCATCCCTTTTATCTATGTATTCCCTAGGTTATCCTATATAGATATAGGATCTCAAAGGAAGTTATAAGATCATTATAGAAGATTAATAAAGAGATGTTTTATTCTAGTTCCATTTTATGTACCAAATATTCCAAATACACTAGACTTTATGATCCTTGGTTTGTATTTGACGGATAATTATGCTTAAAGTTGTTAAATAATATGTGTAAAGGGATAGGGTCGCTATACCAATACCCAAAAATGGCTATCCAAAATTATTCCCTTAAGAAGAAGAATGGGCATATTAGAGTATGTATTGACTTATGGGGCCTTAATCAACATTAACTAGAGATGAGTTCCTAGTCTTGAAAAAAGATTTTTTTTATCAATTTTATGGTAGGTTTTGAAGTTGTTTCCTTTGTGGATGGATATTCTAGGTATAGACAAATATGAATAGATATTGAAGATGAATAATACACCACCTTTAAGGCACCCCAATGGTTGTATTACTATCAATTCATGCCCTTTAGTTTAAATAATATTGGTTCCACTTATCATTGGGAAATAAACCAAATATTCAATACAATTCTTGTAAAGATAGAAGAGTGCTACATGGATTATCTGGTGGTGAAGTTCCACTAGTGATATGATTATTTTTCCTAAATGTAATCATATTCATTAGACTATGATAGAACAATAATAAATGAATATCTTGAAATACATGTTTAGTACTACATTTGAAAATTTTCTCATTTTTTCATTCACAATCAAATCATTGAGGTTGACCTAGAAAATACTAGATCCATTATTGACATTCCTCCTTATTAAAACATACAGAAGTTAAGTATCCTTTAAGGGAACCTCACCTAAATCAGACATTTCATTTCGAATATCATTGGAAAGTTCCTTACCTTCACTATATTAATTAATAAAGAGGTTATGCTTTAGAGGTGGAACATTGGTGGAGGGTGGTATAAAACACACTTATCTTTGGGATGTGTAGGGTTTTATTCCTATGAGCCTGGTCTTGGGAGAATTTATCCTTCCCCTGGTTCCACTCATCTTTTTTAGTCACACAGTTCTATATTGGGTGGGAATAAGGGAATAAACCACCTATACTGATGGATTAATTTGTTGAAGCATATCCACTTGGGTTGTCAACCCATGGGATGATCTTCCATCTCGATTGGCAATAGCTCCTTCCTGATTGGAGCTCTCTCTGGAGTGACATCTTAGTGGGTAGGGGGTTCTCTGGTTTGAAGGGTTTGAAAAGGCCACACCTATGGATTCTCTTTTTTAGAAGGTGAAATAGGTGACTTATCAATGTGATGAATAATGAAAAAGTGATTTTGATATCTTGAATAAGTATCTCTATAATCCTCTAGTTTTAATACCCTCCATAGAAGGAATACCTACCATCCTCTATATGTAATCATTAGAGTCATAACTAGGTTCACTTTTGGAATAGGATAATGATGAAGGTGGAGAAAATGTATGTATTTCCTTAGTCTCACAATATTGAAGATTGATAGTAAATATTAAATATTTGGAAATAATAGTCTCACTTGATCTTTATGGTGAAAAATTTATGCCACTACTTACAACATCATGAAGTCTATCTGATCTCCCACATTTATTCACTAAAGTATATCCTTAGTTTTCCAATATTCATCTGGTGTTTTGGGAAGTAATTATATACTAATTTGACATTATGTTTGTTTCTTATAAGTTAACCAAGGGGAAGAGACTTACAGATTTCCTAGACACCCACCCTTTATAAGAGGATTTACCTCTAAACACATAGTTTCTTGAAAAATATATTTTATTCATTGATGAATATTTATTAAACTAGGTGATTTAATTTAACAAAAACTTTAGGTTACCAAGAATAAAAAGAATAGAGAACCCTAAATTCAATAGGGTTAGAAAGGGTATTGTGTTCATGTCCAATAGAAATTCACTCCTACTATATTCATTCCTCCTCTTAAAGGGATAAACTAAAAACAAGGAAGAATACCAATATTTGATCATAGGTTTAGAGACCGCCTTTCAAATCTCAATCACTAATTTCAACATTAATGGAAACTCATATTTTGTTATCAAGTAATTTAGTGGTGAATATCCCATTAAGAAATAATAACTAAAGCATCTCCTCAATCATACTCGGGTGATGATGATGCAATTCTCCAATACATTTTACTTTTATAGAATTCTCCTATATATTCATTAACCAATATCTCCCATTATATCGCTAACCTATATTGGAGTGAAATAGTTATCTAAGTGGAACAACTAAGAGTAATGGATTTCATATCCAATGAAGGATTTGATAGGGTAGATTAAATCAACACTAATCTAACCTTGGAAGAAGATCTGCCTCCCTCTCAAGACACTCAAGTAACCCATTGGATTTCCCCAATAGTGGAATATGTCTAGTATAACTCTATCCCGTGTGATTGATCTAAACAATTGTGAATCCAAATATGAGTGCTGAACTTCATACTCTATG
Source organism: Viscum album (assembly GCA_963277665.1). Lineage (NCBI taxonomy): Eukaryota > Viridiplantae > Streptophyta > Magnoliopsida > Santalales > Viscaceae > Viscum > Viscum album. Next base: position 1,593,508,038 of record OY728132.1, read on the forward strand.
ATAGTTCAGGCTCCCCAAAAACACTTTATAATAAAATTTTCAATGGATTCCTCCTTAGGTGTATCAAAGGAGGAAAATTTTCTAATTTCATAGACAAAGTCCATGATGGAACATGTGGGTCTCACTAGATAGGGGCCAAACACAATCACCAAATTCAAAGGCTTGGGTACTTTTTGATTTTGATGATGCAAGACTATTCTAAGTTTAAAAAAGTGTAATGTGTGTCGGTTCCACACCAATTTTATACATCAATCCCCAAAGTTGTTTCATGTCACCAAGTACTCCTGGTCAATCACCATATGAGGATTAGATGTTATGGTCATATTCCCTTCAATAACATCCCAACAGTTTTAACCTCACCTGAACCGAATTCTTCCCTAAGTGGGTTGAATTTGTAACCCTAAAGTAGTTCAGGACCAAATATGTGATTGCATTTATACAATTTATTTTTATCACTTGATTCGGTGTTCCGCTTCTTATCCTCATAGAAAATGGAATGAAATTTTGTATGTGTGAGTTGAAATGATTATATACAAAGTATTACATCTAATCCATCCAATCTTCCTACTATCATGCGACTATTAATGGATGGATAGATTCATTCAATAATACCCAATCAAATGTCTTGTAAAATGTGAAGGATATGGATAAAAAGGCATGACTAGAAATTTTTTTGATTTTGTATGGGCCCATCACACCACTGCGTGCAACTCTATATAGGAGACACTATATTACTTTATATGTGGGAAAAAAGTTTTCATGTCAATTGAGATTAATCTACCATCACTCATGACCACCATCTATGACCAGTTGACTAAATATGAATAGTTAAAAATATTATTAAATAAGTTGGAAGGTATTGATAAGAAGAGGCTAAAATTCCTCCATAGTTTATAAGTCCATCAAAATAATATGGATTCATATTTTAACAAAAGTTTTCATATTTTATCATTCATTTAAGGGTAATTGGTAATTTCTCTAAAAACATAAATGATTTATGGGATAAAACCTCTAAAACTAGAAACAAAATGGGAGGGACCTTACATCATACAAAAATTATACCCCAATGGACCACATTCCTTGATCACTAAGGATGAAGTTCATATTACACCTCCTACCAATGAGAGATTCCTAAAGAAACCTTTCATATAAACCCACACTAAAACAAAATTCCTTATCACAATACTATAAAATGTGAGGCATAAAGTGTCATGACTTGACACAATGGGGCTTGAGCCGAAACTACCCCAAGCCCATATCTATATTCCAGGGGCTAGAGACAATCACCGAAAGGCATAACTAATAGGGGTTTCCTTTTCCTAGTATACCTATATGCACGCACCCAACCATCTCTATATAGAATTGAGGATGAATAATAATAAAAGATGCAGAATATAGAAAATAAACCATGCAAGTAAAACCTATAGGGAGTAAAAGAGTGTGATGGTGTAATCTAAAGAAGAAAAAAGGGAAAATTACATGCCCAACCATAAAGATATACCAACCCAAAAAATGGAAAAGTAAATGCTGAGAGTTCCCAACTCTAAATCACCAAGATTTGACCACCGTATATGGTCAAATGCACCTGGGTATCCCTATTATCATCTATAATCATTGTCGACCTATCTGTCATATACATAAGACATGACACATGTAGGAAAAGATCACGTAGGGTTGAGTATATACATACCTACTAGGACACCCCGAAATCTAAAGGGGAGTATTAAGAGACACTATAAGAATAGAAATCTCAACCCATATCAAGTGAGTAATGAAAAACCAACAAAATATATACATACATATATGTATATATATATATATATGATTAACAAAATAAGCCCAAATGATAGATAAAGTAGATATCCATCTCATAGACCATCCCAAGAAAAGATTATTCCATCAATGTCTATAATCTTGTGTGTCTGTCCATAGGAGTAACTATGTAGATGACACACACCATGCCACTATGTTGCACAGTTGAGGGAGAAAAATATTAAAATATAAGACTTGAGTCTTAGTGTGTCAGGTGGTGTCACTCAGTGTAAGGATGACCTGTGCCCTATCTAATAGGTTTACGACTTATTAGGTAGAGGACCCACACCCTAGTTCATCATGGGGTACCACTCAGTAGATAAAGGACATGTTCCCTAGTGTGATATGGGGGGATACCACTTTTTGTAAGGAGGACTCGTGTCCTATATGATCAGGGGTACCACTAGGTTGTTAGAGGATATGCACCCTATTCCATCAGGGGGTACCACTCAGTAGCGAGAGGACCTTCACCCTAGTGTGATAGGGGGTATCAATCAGTAGGTATAGGACTCATTCCCTAGTTTCATAGGGGGGTTCCACTCTAGTGGTTGAGGACCAATGTCATACACAGTAAGAGGGTTCCACTCTGATAGTCGATAGAGGACTCATGCCCTGTCCCGGTAGAAGGGAGCCACTCTAATGGTTGAGGACCCGTGTCAAGTCCAGTAGGAGGGTGCCACTCTAATAGTCAATAGAGGACCCATTCCATATCCTGGTGGGAGGATACCACTATAATAGTTGAGAACCCATGCCTTGCTTAGTGGGAGGGTGACACTCTGATAGTCTATAGAGGACCCATGCCCTATCTTGATAGAAGGGTTCCACTCTAATGGTCGAGGACCCATTCCTCTCCTAGTAAGAGGGTTTCACTCTGATAGTTGATATAGGACCCATTACCTATCCCGATAGGAGGGTTCTACTCTAACCACTCTACTGATCCTGCATGATCACTTCCATCGTAGGATGTTTCCTAAAGAAGCATCACACCTAAAAACCTCTCATCATATCTCAAAATCCATCACGAAGGACACCATTGTGTTCTACATGGAAAAACACTCAGTATAGGCTACTAAAAGGCCAAAATATGATTCCAAATAAAGAAGATATGAGAGGTAGAAGTTTCCTTGAAAAGGAGGGTGCATGGCATGTGGTCCCGTTGTGCTACCTGGTTGTGTCTCGACCAGTACATAGATCTCTTCCCATGTATCCCTACACATTTTTTAAAGGTACTAAATAGTGTTCCTCATCCGCTCAGGGTTTTACCTATGCTCCTAGCCCTATCTATGTAATATTTCCTATGCATGTGTGCTCATATACAAAGTGTGTCCTCCCACATGTGGTCATGCTCATATCCTTCAGGCCATGTCCATGTACCCTGGCCAGGTGCTGGTACATGAAATGTTCCTATCCATTCCCATTTACATGTACTCCTAGAGTACATACCAGGTCTCCAACATAGTTTGACACAATGTTTGATATTTATCTCACCCAAAACCCTAGATGTCGCAACCAGGGGGCTACACGGCGTGCGTTCATCCTAGTACACACTTTATAGTCATGATCTTAGCAGAAAGTTTGATATAACTCATTCATTATAGATCCACCTCCTCTACTTTGAATCTTGCCTCTAGGCTTCCTGAAATTGAATGAATAGGCTATCGTTCATCAATTTCTTCCCTCCGATGGCTGTAAATTTTTATCTACTAATCTATAGTGGTTCTTTTCACACCATGTGTGTCTCCCATTATCACCATTCATTTACGGATTTCAGATATACTAAAATCATCACCCAAATCTTGCAACACATCCCGATCCATCCCCAAATAATTGTTCCATTTATCACATATGAATCTTTCATGAATCTGGGGGGAAATCACGCTCGCTCCCACCTAGCAATAGTCAAATCGCGACCCCATGGTCCAGTGATGAAGAATGCAAAGAATGGTCTGGGAAAAGCACAAGAAACAAGGGTGAAACAATCATTGGATAAGAATTTTTTGCTAAAAAATAAAAAATGGGGATATATGGGGTGATAAACATGGCACATGGGAGATTAATTGAATAAATAAGTTAAATATGATTTTTGGGAACATGCAAAGGATTCAATTTGATGCAGATTAAAGAAATAAAAATGATCATGAATTGTTTAATTATAAGAGTGTAAATAAACATATGATGAGTCCTAACTTGATTTGGATTGATCTTTTATGAATAAAGTGCTCTCTAACAAAGGTGGAAGATCCATTGCATTCACTGTGCCTCAATTCTCCTTGATCTGGAGGCTCGTCCTCATCTGATCTCAATTCACCGATAAAGGAGAGTGGTGGAACCTCCTCTCAACAATCCCAATGTTATGTGGATAACCATGGAAATATAATATAACAACATATTTATATAGTATTATGTTTAGTTCATTTAATTTAAAATAAATAAATTTAATTATTTATTTTAATTAAACATACCCATCGATGACCGCTTTATTTAAACGTCATGTGCCGACCAATTTTATGTTGCGCCTAGGGTAAACCTCACATTCCAGATTAAACCATGATCTCATACTTTTTATATGAGACATAATTTAATATTTATCTCATTTTTATTGAAAAAAATTGTATTCACAATATAAAATATATTTAATATTTTTATAAAATTAATTCTGGTCACACTAGGGCTCAGAATCATGTGCTATATTAGCACCTGACTCTAAATATATTTCTATATATATTTAAAAGTTTTAAAATGAAAAAATAGGGTCTCTACATTATTCCATTCTTTAAACATGTCTTCCTTGAAAACCAAAAACTAAAAAAGAGGTTGAGATACTGAGCCCGCATCTAGATCTCCCATTCCTAGGATCTCTCCTGCATGATCCTATGCTACCACTTCACATGAACCAAGGAAATAGTCCATCCACACAAGATCCTCTCCCATCAATCCTTAATATTCACCGGGTGATCCATGAAAATGGATCTGTCCTCAATGTCTAGACCACCCTTGTCAATAAAGTGCATGGGTTCATGCATATATCTCCTCAGCTATGACTTGTGGAAGACGTTGGGCACCCGCTCCAATTGTGGGTGTAAGGAGAGGTGGTAGGAAACCCCGCCAACCCTCTATAAGATCTCAAATAGCCCAATGAACATTAGGGATAGCTTGCCTCCTAGTCTGAATCTCTGCAATCCTCACCGTGGGGACTCTCAGGAAAACATGGTCTCTTTTCTTAAACTCCAATGGCCAATGATGTTGATATGCATAAGATTTCTACCTATAATGAGTTGTCTTAATCTTCTTGTGGATGACCTGGATATTCTTTGTTTCCTCCTACACCATCTCTATACCAAAAAAAGATATATTTTCGATCATAGTCCAACATAAGGGTGGCCTACAGAGTCTCTCATACAGGGCCTAAAAAGGTATCATGCCGATAGTAGAGTGGTAGATATTATTGTACACAAACTATACCAATGGGAATTGATCCTCCTAGATCCAACCAAAGTCAAACATAAAATCCCTCAATATATCCTCTAGCACCAGGATAGTGCGCTTGGTCCTCCCATATATCTGGGGGTGAAAGGTTATACTCATCCTCATTTGGGTCCCAAATGCCTCCTTCGGGCCTCTACACAACCATGGAATAAGCTATGCATAACGGTCGGAGACAATAATTGAGGGAACCCCATGAAGTTGAACGATCTCCCATACATAAAACTGCCCAAAACTCTCCATTGAACTCTACTCCCCGATATCAAGGAAGTATGCCAACTTTATGAGTCAGTTAAATATCACCTAGATGGCATCATAGACTCTCCCTATCTATGTAATCCCTATTACAAAGTCTATGGATATGTCATCCCATTTCCACTTAAGGATCTCAAGAGGCTACAACAAACCTACTAAAACCTAGTACTCAGCCTTCACCTACTGACAGGTGAGACGCTGAGAGACAAACTCAACAATTTTTTGTCACATGACATCCCAACAAAACTACATATAAAGGTGTCTATACATCTTCCCCACACTAAGATGTACATCCAAATGTGATGTATGAAACTCTCTCATCACATCATCTCACATCATGACTAGGACCATCGTTCATCCCTAGAAAAGGATGATGTGATTCCTCCTTCATAAAATCCTTCTAATCAATCCCCTGAGGATATCTGGTCAATTAAGACCTCATAGTCAATATCTCCCAACTGGGACTCTCTCACATGTTGGAGGAGTGGAGGAGTCAACGCCACTGACTAAAGAAAAGATATATCATCCTCCTAAACTAGATTCAATTGTATGGTAGTCAACTGGTCCAACACATCCTACACCAAATTAGCTCGAGACTTATTGCTAAGGGAATATTCCATTACATTTCCCTTTCAAAGAGTATAAACTATCTCAAATTCATAGTCCTATAATAACTCCAACCATAAACTTTGTCTCAAGTTTAGGTCTCTATATATAAAGACATACTGGAGGCTCTGATGGTCTGAGTAAACAAAAAATGACTCTCCCTGAAGATAGTGCCTCTACATCCTCGGAGAAAAGACTATCGTTGTCAGCTCCAGGTCATGAGTAACGTAGTTTTTATAATAGGGTCTCAAATTTCTCAACCCATATATGATAACTACCTATATTTTCATCAACATGAAACCAAGACCATATCTAGATGCATTTCAACTTACTACATACTCCATACCCTCCTCTAGTACTCTCAAAATAGGAGCACTCATCAGCCTCAGCCTCAACTCCTAGAAGGATCTATGGAACTACTCAATCTAGGTAAATGGATACCCTTTCCACATTATGGTGGTCAAAGGGGAAACAATCCTGGAGAAGTCTGACACAAACTTAATGAATCCAGAACTGACTCCATAAGGGTTTCTATTAGACCAATTAGGTTAAATTCCCTAAGAAGGGGGTGAATCGAGGTATGACTATTAAAACAACTGCCACTTCGGATCTTATTTCATAATTAAACAAAACACTCTTATCACTTATTCCTATAGAAATATATGGACAAAAATGAAATCATGCACGATACACAGTTATTTTTACTTGGTTCACCCTCACTGGGCTATGTACAAGGAGCATACAACGGCATTGTGCCGATGTACCAAATCCACTAAGGCTCACTGAAAAATTACAAGGTTTGAGCTAGATCACTTTTATGCCCATGATCACTGCCTTTACAATATTTAGGGTTTTCTCACTACATTCCCAAGGGAGACTCCCTATGTCTCTTTCTATGGATCACTTCAAGTGAAAAGGATCATCATATTCATCTTCCTTCGCTCACTACTATCGAAAGGGATCTACTCATAATTTATGGACTTATAGGTCCCTTCATTTTCATGAATGCACACATCCTCAATTGCAGGTAGATGTTCTGTTGAAGATCCTTTTTCACCCACTTTTACACATACTGTTAGAAAATGGAAATTACTTTTACAAATTATTTAATTCCTTTTGTGAACAACCTAATTCCTCCACGAACTAAACTACACTGTGTAGAACGTATTCCTCGTAGATCACCTCTTTCACTTACTACCTCCATGAACTACCTCTGCATACCACCTCTACGTACCACCTTCGTGTACCATCTTCACTTCTACGGACCACGTATCGACACAGACCGCTTCTTCTTCAGCAAATTTTTTCCATTTCATGGACACTTTTCTTTTTTGAGCTTTAGATCCTCGCAAAACCCCTTGGAAAACCATTCTCGTGAACTCCTCCTTTCTCAGAATCCTCCTCATAAACCTATTCACCTCCACGGATTACCCAAAAACTCTTTTCAGACTTATCGAAATCTATCCTTGGAGAAAAGATGTTTTATAATGAAAATTTATCTCACCTTAATGATGGGATTAGTGGTCCTTGTATAGGAAAATAGATCCATAAAATCCACTAATCTGAGATTTACCCAAATCTTAGATGCAGTACCAAATTCACCATGTATTATGCTCTGGAGAACCATTCTTCCCTACATGGTGCATGTACCATCACTCTTCCTTCATAGCGCCTCAAATCGCCACCTCATTTCAACCAACAACAAGCCATCCTATGAAGCACAATACTTCCCGCGAACCGCTTTCCTCTTGCGAACCGCATGCCTTCCCGTGAACCATTTTCATACATTATCTGTGTACCACACTTCACGGTCCGCATAGTGCTACTATGAGAAATCCATCCTTTTCCAAAATTCCTTTATCGGTCCTTATTCATGGTCATATGGATTTTTCAACAAACACAACCACACCTAAAAACACCAAGAGGATTCCTTGAGGTATTTTTTCCTAACAATCTCCCCTTTAGGTTTATTGAAAAATCTATATAATTTGATATGTCATTAAAACTTCATCCATATTCTACCAACATTCGTTTCTTGCAATTTGGATAGTGATAAAGGATTTACTCAACAAACACTCTAAGACCACATGATCCATTATCATCATGAGAAACAAGAGTATAATGAAAAGTCCATCAATGAATCACTACATTTCATTCCAAAATCACTATATTGCTTTTATCACAAACCTCAGATATCGTGATATGTATCCTTTGATCGATCATGTCTAGCATCGTCAGATTTAATAATCCCCCTACATCACTACTCCCCCTAACAACTTCAACTCCCCCTATCTCGTTGATCTACATAACAGCTTCTCCATGTGTCTTTACTAAGACATCTTTACTAAGACTTTTTCTTCCTTTAATAGCCACAATTTATCCCCCTTTATCAATGAACCCAAAGGACACTCCTTTGAGGTCTATAATAGGGTAAATAATAGAGATTAGCACATAAGGAAAAAACACACCATACCTTAGGGAGAGGGGGGTCCCAATCCACACTTTTTCAAGTGTGGGTAGTATATTGAACTCCCAAAGCCAGTCGATGCCTTTCAAATGATTATTTGGGTAAGGCCTTTGTCAGAATATCTACAACCTGTAGTTCTGTAGGCATATACTCCAACTTTACAATCCCTTGATCCACCTTCTCCTTGATAAAATGATACTTTATTTAAATGTGATTTATCCTTAAGTAATGGATTTGATTTTTTCTAATATTTATAGCACTTGAATTATCATAATGGATGTCAATTGGAGACTTCACTTCAACTCTCATATCCTTAAGCTGTTTCTTCATCCATAATAATTGCGTACATACTTGAGTAGTAGTAATATATTCAGATTATGTGGTGCTTAATGAAATGAAATATTATTTCTTTCTTGGACAATAAATACACAATACACCAAGATATAATGCACCACCTGATGTTGATTTTTTATCATTTGTTGAATCATCCTAATTTTCATCTGTATATCCCAATAACTCTTGATGAAATTTTTCATTATACATCAAATCTAAGACCATCGTTCCCTTGATATATCAAAGTATTATTTTCACTATAAGAAGGTGAGTTTCCTTAGGATTTATTTGATATCTTACTACTAGTAATGTGGAAAAAACAACATCAGTTCTTGTCGTTGTCGAGTACAATAGACTGCCAATGATTTTTCTGTATTATGTGATATTGACTACATATCCTTCATCATCCCATTACAGTTTCATCCTGGTATCCACTAGATTTTTCATCTCCTTGTAATTATCCATTCTAAATCTTTTCAGAAACTATTTGGAATATTTATATTGAGAAATGAATGTTCCACTCTTTCCTTATGTCACCTATAAACCAAGAAAAAACATCAATTCACTAATCATTGACATTTCAAATTCACTTTTCATGAATTATACAAATTGTTTACATTGAGCTTCATCTGATCCACTAAATATTATGTCATCGACATATACTAGTACCATCATCCTTTAATTAAAATCATGGTTGACATATATATTGTAATCAACTCCACCATGCTAGAAACCAATTTTTTCATAAACTGATCTAGTCTTGAATACCATGCTCTTTGTTCTTTCTTCAACCCATATAGAGCTTTCTTAATCCAAAAAACTCTATTATAATCTTTATAAATGAGAAAACCATCTAGATTCTCAATATAAACTTCTTATTCTAAAATCTCATTTAGAAATGCTGACTTGACATCCATCTGGAAAACTTTGAACTTTCTTTACACTGTTATGGCCAAGAATAATCTGATTATCTCTTTCCTTGAAACGGGTGAAAATATTTCATCAACATCAATGCCCTATATCTAGGAGTATCCTTTTCACACAAGTCGTGCTTTGTTTCGAATTAAAACATCATCTTCATTCATCTTGTTTCAAAAGACCCATTTAGTCTCGATGACATTATTATTATTTTTCCTCGAAACAATATCCCATGTCTGATTCTTCTCAATTTTGTCAAGCTCTTAATTCATATCATGAACCCAATTCTCATCTCTAGATACTTCATTAAAACATTTAACTTCTACCTGTGATAAGTATTATGATTCTTGTAGAGTCTTTATCCTCCTTATCTGCACTAGTGTTGTCTTATCACCAATTATGTTCTATCTATCAATTTTGGATCTTCTCTTCTGTATTTGTGTAGATACTAAATTTTTCTCATCCTTTTCATCATCTTAATCTTATTCTAAATCAGCCTCTAGAATCAGAGCATCCCTTGATCTACTTATCTCTTTATCACTATCCTCTGAAGACTGATCATGTATTTTCTAAATATTTTGATCATTATCTATTAAAGTTATATCATAGCTTCCAAAAACCTTTCCTAGCCACTTATTGAATCATTTATATGCTTTTATTTTCTTTGATTATCCAAGAAATATCCCTTTATCTCTATGGTTTTCAAACTTCCTATGTTTCTCCTTATTGAGAATGAATCACTTACTTCTAAATACTCGAAATAACTTCAATATTGGATTCTTTCCATACCATATCTCATATAGAGTCTTCTCTTCTTTTAGACACAAAAAAATATATCTATTTGAAGTGTAAACAGATTTCATCACTACCTCTTTAAAAAACTTATCTAGTAGGTCTTTCTCAATGAGCATTGTTCTATCCATGTTGTTGATAATTCTATTTATTCTTTAAACAAATCCATTTTGTTATAGAGTTCTCACTACTGAAACTTGATTTCTTATCCCATGTTTCTCAAGATAATACTCCACTTGGATATTCATGAACTCAATTTCATTATCTGTTCTGATCTTCTAGATTTTCTGCCCTAGAATCTTTTCAACTTCCTGTCAATATCTTTTAATGCAACTAAACACCTCAGACTTGTGGGTGATGATTGATACCCACACCATTATGCTAAAATAAACAATGAAGAGAACATAGTATCTCCTCCCATCAATATCTCTTAGTGAAATTGGTCTGCACACATCAATATGAATCAACTTAAGAAATCTTGTTGACCTTTTCTCTTTTTCCTTATATGTATTTTGAATGATCTTCCCTTATTGAAAGGAATTGAACGTATGGGTATGGTCACATGATAATCTAGGGAGATCTTGAGAAGCATCATATTTCACCAGATCTTCCAAGGAAGTTTGGCTCAAGTGGCCAAGATGTTTATGCCATAGCTTATTTGCTTATTCCTTGGACATAAATCACATATCTTCTTCTCCACTCACAAGGTAGAGATTTCCTTTCATATTCTTTCCCTACAACACAACTTCAATATTTTCTTTCTTGATGAAACATAATTTATTTAAATAGATTATAGAATGTCCTAAGTCACACAGTTGACTGACACTAAGCAAGTTGTGACTAAGACCTTCAACAACTAAGACATCAGCATGTCTCATGTCCTTTTCCCCAAACTTGGATTTTCCTGATCCAACAATCTTCAAGCATTCATCATTTCCAAATCTTACAATACCTTCCTTACCATACCTAAATATGGTCACTATATCTTTATTACCTGTCATATGAGAGGTGAATCCACTATTAATAATCCATATTCTAGTGTGATCTAATGCTTTAAAATCAATCTCTGCAACCACTGGTTGTTCAACTATCTTCTTTTTTTCCATGTTTTTGACTTCATACCCAATACTGATTGATAAACTTGATCTTCCTCAAGGTATGATGGACCAGATTCATCTTGAAATACTGCAAAATGATTTTTCATTTTCAGATCATTTGATGATACATTGAATTTCTTATTATAACCACATTAATTATATTTCGGAACATTTCTATGCATTATTGATGAACAATATCTTTCCATGTGCCTTAATCCTCCACACCTAAAATAGTGTACATCAAATGATCTTCTAGAAAATTAGGTTTTTTATGGTTGCCTCTGTTAATCTTTTTTCCTTTGGTACCTCTTATCTATGGAACATACATTTTGTGAGTGTCCCATCTTTCCACAATAATAACATCTCATGTGGGTTGCATTCTCATGTGGAAATACTACACCACTTGTTCTCCCTTGGGTTCTATGAATTTTATTATTCCGATTCATTCCCAAATCAATCTTTAGTCTTAGAGTGGGATCTTGTGGTCTAACTTCAACCATTACTTCTTTATTTTTGTGAACAATCCCCATACTAGTTGTATTATTTTGATCAATCATTTTCATTTCCTAAAACTCCTTTGTCTGTTAACTAGAACTCTGAACTCTGCTTTTCATTTTTATGTTGCCTCTGTTCCTTCATTACTAAAATCAGGATTTTCTCCTGATCTTTCACTTTTCTTCACATGCTAAAAACTTCTTCTTTAAGCTCTTTGATAAGTTTTATTTGATCCTTTCTAGTCTTAGTCAAACTATTGATCTCTATTTTCTATTATTCAATTTTGAGTTTGTACTCAATCATATTTTCTAAGATTTATGGTGTTGATGTCTTCAATTTTTTAATTTCTTCATTCAGCTCAGACTTCTCATCTTTCTACTACTGTATATAGAGTTTCACTACCACAAAACAGGGCAAGGGAAGTGCTTCCCTTTATCAGCGCTAAATAGAAAGCGCTGATAAAGGGGTATGCCTTTATCAGTGCTATCTAAAAGAGCTGATAAATGTTACATTTATCAGTGCTAAAATAAGAACTGATAAAGGTGTACCCTTTATCAGTGCTTTTTTTAGCGTTGATAAAAGGTAACATTTATCAGCGCTTTTTTTAGCGTTGATAAAGGTATCTCTTTATTAGTGCTAAAAAAGCGCTGATAAATGAGTGTTTTATCTGCGCTTTTATTTTAGCACTGATAAAACATACCTTTATCAGCACTTTTAATGAGTGCTGATAAAGGTTCCATTGGTTTTTATTTAATGTCCCTAATAGGTCATCCTCGCTCGCATGCGGTCAAGATTTCACGAAAGCTGAACCAGGCCCCTCGTCCGCTGTGACCTCGTCCTCCTCCTCGTCGTCCTCCTCCTCCTCGTCCTTCCTCCTCCTCATCCTCCTCCTCCGCCACCTCTACCTCCGCCTCTGCCCCCGCCCCCGCTATTTCAACCGCTACTGCCTCTACTGCCACTGCCGCTGCCTCCGCCCCCGCTGCCGCGACCGCCACCGCCTCTGCCGCCGCTACCGCCTCCGCCGCCGCTGCCTCCGCCACCGCCTCTACCATTATTGATATTCATTTTCAGGTAAATTTTTTTTCTACCACTTGAATTGAACGTGTGAAATCCTGGCATGATGTGTTATTGCAAGATTCAATGAATGATATAGTTGATAATGGTTTTGGATTCATGGTTCCTTACATATTATAGAATTATGGTGGAGCACTAGAGACCTGTGTGGTTGTTTTATCCATTAAACATTCCAGTATAGAAGTGGGATTATATTTTCATTAATTTTTTATTGGTTTTCCAAAAACTCATTGCAAGAAGGTTGTGATTTGGGTGGTTGTTGATCAACTCAAAAAATATGTGCACTTCCTTCATATTAATGAGGCGATGAAAGTGGAACAACTCACGGACTTATATGTTTTAGATTTTTTGAGACTTCGTGAGGTTCTCTCTATAATTGTTTCAGAAAGTGATCTGAGGTTGAAATATAGGTTTTGGAAATCATTATATGTTTCACTAGTTTTCCAGGGTGAATTATAAACACATTATCATCTATAGATGGATATATATAGATAGAGGGAAGTCAATGTTCTAGAGGTTACTCTCCAGAATCATGCACATGATTTCATTGGATATTGGGAAATGAATTTTCCTTTTGTTTATTTCCCATATAAAAATTGTTATCAGGATTTGATAAAGACGGATCCCTACATTTCTTTATATGGGAATCCATATAGATATCCCTAGTACTGGGAAGAGTTGGGAGAGTGGTCCATAGTTGGTTCGAGTGTTGTTCAAGAGATGAAAGAGATGGTGTGGTTGATCTGGAAGAATTTAATCATTACACAGAGTCATAATAAATTCAATACGAACCATTGGAATCAACTTCTGGTGTTTTAGGTTAGTGATTAGGTCTTTATCATAGTTTCACATCACTTGGGACATCAGTGGCTAGGTTATCAATGTATGTTTGCACCAAGTAATGGGATAAACATAGTGATTTTTGGTCACTAGGGAGTATTTATTATTGGTTTTAGTTTTCATCTGGTTTGATAGCTATTCATGATATGTTTAATATTTTCCATTTGAGTAGGTATATACCATATCATTTACTTGTGATTAGATGGGGGATGTTGATCTTGATCCCGATAATACTTTGGTTCCCCAGCCAATTCAGATTATGAATCTGGAGTATAAGGTACTACATGATTAAACGACCACGAGTCTAGTTAATGTGGTAGTTCAGACAATATATCCATGATACATGGGAGAATGACTCATTGATGAGGTATTAGTGTCCTTCTTCATTAGAGGATACATGATCTTGAGGGATTTCTGGGGGAAAATCATTTATGGTTGGGAGATTATAAAGTCTCATTACATTTTATGTGAGGTATGTTTTAACATTTTTTTTGGATTTTTTTTGTTGAGGAATGCTGAGAAAGGATTTGGAGGAAACATGTATTGGTAAATTTAGTGATCTTTAGGGAATTTTTAGAAACAAAATAGAATTTTTTACTATATTCTAAGAAATTACATGACGTGTAAATGGAGTACATGACATGTAATGACCGCCAAAAATTACACATTAATTGGATGCACAATGTGACAATTTTACAAACTTTGTAATGGTTACATATCATTTAAATAAAAAATATAATTTTTTAAATAAAAAGTGACTTGTTTTTTAGTGTATCTAAGTCAACAGGATTACACGACGTGTAAATGTATTACATGTAGTGTCAATGTCACAGAAAAGGTTTTTTGGGATCCATAGAGTTCTTGAGGCTTCATATTTTTTACAAAATTATCCTATTGGATAGATCTTTATCCCGATGATATTTTTGGTCACTCCCTCCCATCTAGTTCACATTGTTCTATGCTTGATCACTATTATGGTTGGATTTCTTTTCTCAAGGTATATGATCCTTCTGATTCCTATTTGGATTTTTTTGCACCTATGGTTTGGATAAAAATTAGTGATCAGATAGTGATTTCTATCAATAAATTTAAATTTATTTGCATGCATTGTCTTTTGGGGTTTGTGGGATGTGGTAAATAGTGTACTCAGTTTTAGATTATTTTATTCTTATGGGTTTCCCCTATTTGATGTTTTCTTTTCAGTTGGAAATATCCTCTGTTGTGCGCCTCTCCTCTGCCACGAACACACCTCTGTCGTGTGCTTAACGACACCTTCACGGTGAGTTTTCTCCTGTTACTCATTGGTTTCCTCTTGTTCGCATGTTATTACTATTTGATATTGATGGTTATAATGTGAAATGTACGGGCTAAACACCCCACTGAAAATCGTGGTCGTTGGTGGTCCTTGTTTGCGCACTAAATGAATTGAATGTTGGTTGGTTATTGTTGAACATTGGAATATAAAAATTGGTAATTTACGTATACTTGAATTATGAATGAACACCCCAGGATGATAAAACTTCTGTGATAACCCCTGAATTAACAAACAAAATTGAATAAGGGATGCTTTGTAAAATTTAAAATTTTGATTGTTTGGTTTGTACGGTGTTGCGATTGTGATCACGATTGTGTTTTTGTATGGTGTTGCGGTTGTTGGGTTGATTTATATGCAATTTGTTTTCCATGTTTTAGTTCTTCCACCATTAAATATCAATCCAAACTTTACCCATTTCAATGGCACCACCACTTTGTTACTAGTGCAATTCCATTGAATCCTAGAAAACCACTTCTAGAGGACTCTATGAGACACTTTAAAAAACATGTTATGCAGTCTTGTTAAATGGAACATGCTTCACCATACATGGATTTAATATAGATTTTAATGCCACACAACATTTATCTCCAAAATTTACACCACATGACTAATCTTCTGACTCAAACTTGGAATAAGTTTAATTTTAAATGGTACATGTTATGTGAACCTAGGTCACACACAATGTATCTCCAAGACATATACTTCAGCATGAAACCATGTACATGCCATAAAATAATGGTAGAACCATATGACATGTGTTTTACTTCACTCACACCATGTATAGATACCATAGAAACTTGATGTGTATAGACTATACACCCCTAGTGGTCATGTAAGGACTACACACCATGTATTCCACAAAAATGTGATGCATAGCTGGTGAGGTGACTCAATATGTATCTAAAGTACACGCATTTAGCTCAAGTTGTTTTAAATGTCATGTATTTTCAAAGGCATCATTCAGTCTTTGTAAGACTAACTTGGAATAAATTTGATATATGTCAGATTAAATCAGGTATCTTATACATACACGATGTTCACCCTACTGGACACACCATGTATATGGATTTCACATTAGTTTAAGGCATTTGTACCCTAATTTGTTTTTATAAAACCCAAAAAATGCTACCTGGTTAATTAAAACATAATATTAGGAAAGTTCAAGATCGAACCCATAAAGACGATGAATATGAATAAAGAATGGATGAATGCCAATCGGTTGACAAAACGGTATGAAGATGGTGTGAAAGAGTTTATCAAGTTTTTAGAAGATCATGCATGTGACCCTTCTCAAATCCTTTGTCTGTGTTTACACTGTTGTTATTCAAGACAAATTAGTCCAGAGGAGTTATAAGAACACCTGATCTGTCACAGAATAGATCAAAGTTATACATGTTGGAATAAACACGGGGGAAAAACAAATGTAGGTAGTGGCTCAGATAACACGAAATTTTATAGATCATCTGATATAATTAGAAGCGTGAATAGTGAAGACGATCATATGGAGGGTGTGATTACAAATGTGAATGATGATAAAGATCTTATTGAGGAAATAACAAGGACAGTTGAAGATGAACTTCATGATTGCCCAAAATTTTTTGAGAAGTTAAAGAGTTGTGAAAAAAACGCCATTGTATGCTAGTTGCACTAAATATACAGCATTGTCAGCTGTATTGAAGCTGTATAATTTGAAAGCAGGCAATGGGTGGAGTGATGCCAGTTTTACGGAACTACTTTCTCTCCTGAATGACATGCTCCCAGAAGATAATGAGCTCCCAAGCCAAACATATGATGCCAAACAAATCCTACGATCGATGGGTATGATCTCTGAAAGAATACATGCCTGCCCGAATGATTGTATATTGTTTCGCAAGAACCAAAAATCACTTAAATAATTCCCAAAGTGTGGTGCTTCTCGATACAATAAAGATGATTCTAGTCCTACAAAAGTGGTATGGTACTTTCCCATCATTCCTAGGTTTAAGCGCCTATATAGAAGTGAGGAGACTGCAGGACAATTGACATGGCATGCAGATACAAGAATTAAAGATGGGAAACTACATCACCCGGCAGACTCTCCTCAGTGGAAGAAAATTGATCACGAGTATCCTGAATTTGGGAAAGAGCCGAGAAACCTTCGTCTGGCGTTATCTATAGATGGGGTGAATCCTTTTGGTTTTCAAAGCAGCAGTCACAGTACATGGCTGGTTATGTTGGTAAACTATAACTTACCACCGTGGTTATGCATGAAATGAAAATACATCATGTTATCTATGCTTATATCAGGACCAAAACAATTGGGTAATGATATTGATGTTTATTTGGCCCCATTGATCGAGGATTCGAAAATATTGTGGGATTCAGGTGTTATGTTGTATGATGATTACAAAAATAAATATTTCACTTTGAAATCCATGTTGTACGGGATGATAAATGACTTTCCTGCTTATGGAAATTTTTCAGGATATAGCATTAAAGGAACTTGAGGGTGTCCCATTTGCGAACAAGGTACACAGTCAATTAGGTTGAAACATTCATCGAAAACCGTGTTTCTAGGACATCGCAGATTTCTACCCTGACGACATAAGTACCGATCTTGGATGACATCATTCTACGGAAGTTCAAAAGAACATACAACACTGTCTCCACTAACATGTGATCAATTGTTTGAGAAAGTAAAAGATTTGGACACTACTTTTGGTAAACCGTTTTCGAAAAACATTACGAAAACTGGTTGGAAAAAGAGATCAGTTTTTTTTAATTACCATACTGGAATTTTTTGTATGTCAGACATTTTCTTGATGTTATGCATGTTGAAAAAAAATTATGTGATAGTTTCATCATCACGTTGCTAAATGAACCCAACAAAACAAAGGATGGAATTAAGGCTATATTAGACATGGTTGATATGGGAATACGAGAAGAGTTGGCACCAGTGAAGGGTGAAAATGAACATTTCTTCCTCCTACTCCTTACACTCTTTCCAGGAAGGAGAGATATCAGTTTTGCAACTTCTTGAATTACATAAAGGTTCTAGAGGGGTATTCATCAAATATCAAGAACATCGTGTCAATGGGCGATTTAAAATTAAAGGGTCTGAAATCACATGACTGGCATGTTTTGATGTAAGATCTAATTCCTATAGCTTTACATTGCATTTTTTCCCAAGAATGTCCACCATACATTAACGAAGCTCTGTTTCTTCTTCAAAGTTATTTGCAGCAAAGTTATAGACCCAGCGAAATTGCCAACTATGGAAAGAGAAATTTCTGTCATATTATGTGAATTGGAAATGTTTTTCCCACTGACATTTTTTGATATGATGGTTCATTTGATGGTTCATTTGGTGAGAGATATTAGACTATGTGGTCATGTACATTATAGATGGATGTACCCCATTGAACGGTATATGAAGATTTTAAAAGGGTATGTCAAAAACAGAAGTTGGCCATAGGGTTGTATTGCGGAGCAATATATTGTTGAGGAAGCCGTTGAATTTTGTACCGAATACCTGTCTGGTGTGGAAATCGTTGGCCTACCGAAATCTCGTCACACTGAGCAGATTGAGGGTGAAGTAATTTTTGGAAGAGATGTTGTCACAATCAATATTACAGATCGGGAGCAGGCCCACCTTTATGTTTTGCATAACCGTTTCGACGTTGACCCATATGTTCAAACCCACAAAGAAATTATTAGGCGTTTGAATCCTTCTAGGGCTGAAAAATGGATATCAGATACACATAATCGACAGTTTATAGGATGGTTTCGAGACCATATTTTTAAGCAGTTAGATGAAAATCCAGACTCAATTTCAGAACGACTTTGATGGCTAGCTGGAGGAGCAAGTGTGTACGTATTATCTTACAATACTTATGAAGTTAATGGTTATACATTCTATACTAATGAACATGATAAAGACAGTACCATGCAGAATAATGGGGTTACACTTGTGGCTGAGGCGATGCATGTTTCTGATGCTAAGAACAAAAATCCAATTTATGCAAATATGTCATACTTTGGCATCATCATACGAATATGGGAGTTTGATTATACGAAATTCAAAGTGCCGATTTTTCAATGCAAGTAGGTTGATAACAAGAGTGATGTTAAAATAGATGAATTAGGATTCGTGAAAGTTGATTTGAATAAGGAAGGGGAGAAAGAAAAACCATTTATAATGGCATCACAGGCAGTACAAGTATTTTATGTTCCAGACCATGCAAACCGAAATTGGTCAATTGTTCTGTTATCGACCAAAACAACTGAAGGGTCAGATGAAATTTCAACGGAGGTTGACCCTTTTATAGGGACTTCACAATCATTTTGTA
Organism: Viscum album; assembly: GCA_963277665.1. Lineage (NCBI taxonomy): Eukaryota > Viridiplantae > Streptophyta > Magnoliopsida > Santalales > Viscaceae > Viscum > Viscum album. The sequence continues at coordinate 1,593,527,853 of OY728132.1, forward strand.
GTAGTCCCAATGTAGATGGTGTTTTGTATGTTAGAGAAGACCACAATGAAGGGATTTACATAGTCGATAGAGGAGTCAAATATCTTCATCCTTTAAAGAAAAAAAAGAGAGTACAATAATCAAGTTATTTTTTTATTGTAATATACATTGTATTACATTATGTTATTATCTGTTCGCTTTTGTTTTTATGTAATCTAAATTAAATATTAAACCACTTCTGTATATAATGACTACTACACCTACTGATGCGCCCAATCCTGAGGCACAAAAGGTCTCTCAACCAACAGCTGGTGGTCCCAATGCAGAGCAACAATAGGTTTCTCAACCAAATGTTGGTGGTCCCAATGCAGAGCAACAACAGGTTTCTCAACTTTTGGTCCCAGTGCTGAGGTACAACAGGTTTCTCAACCTATTTTTGTTGGTCCCAGTGTCGATGCAGTGCTCCAGGGGAACATATTGATGCTACTTCTGAGGAAATAGTAGGAAATGAAACCCTAAAAGCACAAAAAAAACAAGAGCGTCGTAGTTTGACATTGTTAGCCAAAATCCTTAAGTCAAAAGCAAAAGGCATCAAATTTGAGGTGGGATGGAATAAGCGAGGCCAACATGTTAACCCCAACAGAGCCATCTTTAGTAGCTACATTGGAATTGTCACTCAGCAACGCGTGCCGATTGATGTACAGTCGTGGCACCATGTTGTCACCGGGATGAAGACACTAATGTGGGAAGAGATTACGATAACATTATGATATCATTTTTTAATTTATTAAAATAAAATAAAATACCAAAACATTGACTTACTCTTTATTATCCATTGCAGAGTGAATTTATAGTATATGCCTCACACATGGAATATGTATTAAGAGTTGCAAGAAGGATTCATAGAGGTTTCCTCACAATTTTAACGAAATATCATCTTAAAGATGCAGAAGGGAAAATCAAGCCGCACCCACCTCCTCTTTACGCACACTTGATATCCCAAGGAGCGTGGGGTGTGTTTATAAACCGTCGTGGGGAGTATAATTTTCAGGTACATTGTGTGGGGTAATACGTTGTTTGACGTTTGATTGTATTCATCACTCTGATTGATAGTTTTTTATTTATAAAACAGCAACTGAGTGCTGAAAATAAAAAACACACAACAGAACCAGTGTACCCTTACCGTAAAGAAAGGATGGCGTACGCTGCACTTGAGAAAAAATTGGTACATCTTTTAAATATACCCTACTACTTATATGTGACATAAAATAACACCATAACCATGTTTCTCTGTTTATATACAGATTGATGAATCGAAATCGAAAGCCATATCCATCCCACGCCATATGCTATGGAAGGAGTCTCGTGTAAATAAAGAGGGGATACTGATAAATGAAAACACACAAAAAGTGTGGGAAACATGTGTAAGTATGACATAATATAAATTTGATTTTCTTTAAATCGCTATTACATTACAATAAATACTTATTTTTCTATTTTTTTGTATCTGACATAGTCACAAGAATCAACAACAACCGCACCAGATGCAGACATACTTTCAGCAGCCTTGAAGCAGCCAGAACAGTATGTCTGTGTCAGAGGTGCGGGTTTTGGGGTGACACCCCGAACATATTTTCAAAAAAAAACAAGCTGAGGATCAAAATGAAAAAATGAAAAAGCTTCAAGAACAATTATCTATTTTTCAAGAAGAATTACAATACCAGAGAGAGATGATAGCAAAATTTATGGGGGATATGCAAAGAGAAGAAACAACTCAACAACAACCAGTGTGTGACGATCCCGCCCCACCCCCCACCAGCTTTGAGGCGAGCCATCCCCCTAAAAAATCTGACTTAGATGAGGTAATCAATATTTTAATAATTGTTTCTGTGAAATGTGATTTACATAGACACGGATACCTTTCATATACTAATATTCCACATGGTGAAAATGAATGTGATTTATATCTATCAACTCCCACCTATCGCCTTGTAGCGAGGGCTACGATGTTCAATACGCAAAAAGACATGCTACACAATAGACAGCTTCCAAAAGATCATCTCAGAGTTTCAATTAAAGTAGCCAATGAGCTGAGTGCTGAGCTACCTATTCCAAATGATGATGATGACATTCATACGGTTGAACAAGTTGTTGGAACATTAATCGCATGGCCGACAGTTCTTCTAAAAAAAAATTTCAACAAAAAGGTATCCATTTCCAATTTATTTTTCAAGCTGTACCTTTAATATTTAATGAAAAAAGGTCTGAACCGATGAATGTTATTACAGAACGACAAATACTGTGGGATGAAATGAAATATCAGCTCAAAACTATCTCAAGGATCAACCAACCGATTGAAACGGTCTACTGAGATCACCTTCACCCCGCCCATTCTATATCCACAGTTAATATCATTGCAGGCTCATGTGGATACAAAGTTGAAAGATGATAATACTCACACAGTTGATTTTGAAAAAAATATGTATGGTGAAGAAACATCAGATTTCATTAGTGCTGAAAATGTAAATGAACTCCTCATGTATGAATGGCTAGGCGCCTCAGTTGTAAATGTATACATGAGGTATGTTTTCATGATTTGATTTTACAAAAGCTGATATACTCTGATAATTATGACTAAATACATTTTATATTTGTCGTAGGCGTATATATGAAAAACAATTGAAGGGATTTCCCCATGAAAAAAAATTTGGACTCGTTAGTCCTCACATCACCTCTTCAAAAAATGAAACAGATTCTGATAAAGTGGTTGCAATAATGTCATCCCTACTCAAATCATTTGAAAACAAAATTACAGATGACAGACTCTTTTTAATACCAATGATGCAGGGGTAAAACTCTACAATTTAATCATATCAACTATATTTTCATTTATTTCTTTACTTATTCCTTTTTTTTATTTTTAGGAACCATTGGATTCTGATTGCAGTCAATTTGGATACTCCAAAGATTTATTTTTTGGATTCAATGCATGGATATCCAACAAACCGACCACGCATGATGGAGTTTGTTAATTTGTAATACACTAGATGCAACATTTTAAAACTAAACATCTAGTTATACAATTTATGTTATATTTTAATGAGGATTCTGTTATGATAAGGTGGTGCATCAATATCATCTAATGCATGGAATGAATCCAGGGCCTAAGGATAAGAACGCCTACAAGATCTGCAACTGGAAAAGTATCCTGGTATATATAATAACATTGCACTATCCAAACACATATCAAAAAAAATTACTTATTGTTGTCGATGTCTCTACAGTGTCCAAAACAAACGGAAAGGAATTTGGTTATTATGTTTGTAAATTTATGAAAGAGATCATATTTCATCAACAAACTAGCATCCCTGACGAGGTATTTTCGAAAATAATTACGAGTTCATTTAAAATATTTATTAATCCTTTATGTATTTATATTTTTTCAGTACTACCATGAATGTCGCAAAAACTCATATTCAGAAGATGATATAGATGTGTTTAGAAACGAATGGGCAGCATACCTGATAGAAGATTATACACAAATAGGATAAAGTTGAATTCCTACTACTTATGTTATCTATATATGATCATTGATTATCCTCCAACCTTTTTTGGTGAATAACCTTGGATGATGAAGAAATGACATATTAGAGCAGATCGAGATACAATGAACACAATGACTTCCTTCAATCATTAGATAGCATGATTTTTTATGAAAAATGATCCAATATCCAAGTAGGAATCTTAAATTTTATGTTTAAACCCTTGTTGATTAAATAGTTTGAGCAGATCTATCCCTTCGATGGATATGTACCAATTTTGGATTGAGAATGCTCCAATGTATTGAAATCTTAATTTATTACTCAATGTTTTCTATCCCGGATTCATATTATTGGTCTTTGAACAAATCAATATTGAAGTGAGGCAATTTCAGTTAGATATAGGGCCTAAATATAAATATTGCTGAAATTAAAGTAGAGGGATCAGATTCAACATGCAGATATAGTATTTGAGAATCTGGAGAAAACATGACTACACGCTATGTACAAGGATTAACACACGGTGTGTAGTTGGGTCCATGTAACCCCATGGACATGGTCCATATGTGGAGTGGTACCATACACCGTTTGGTTCCTCTCACATGTTGTGTACCCCTTGGTTCATTTTTAAGAAATTTAAATGCTCTGTATCTCGTTTGTTTGAACTTGTATTTGAGCACATGTGTTGTTGTTTGACTTGCACAATTATTTCTAGGTAGATGCATGAGATAATGGGTATCATTAAAGGACTTTTGGAACTGTTGGGTACTCTTCTTCCTTGAATGAGCTGTAAGATGGATATCCCCTTACCCATTGTTGTCAAAGGCATGTGGTGCAATAAGGCACAAAGTCCGCTTGGGGATGTGTGTGCCTTTAACAACACTGCCCTTACCATCTCATTTGGGATTATTCTAACTAAGTGTGTGTATATATATATATATATTATTTGTATCCATATATTGGACTTGGTTACTCTCTTACCATTGGAGGTGAAGATGTGTGGGGTATTCCACTACCTTTTCAAAATCTGATTGTTATTCGCATGCTAGGTAATCTTGTAGGAAGGTATTTATATTCTGATTCTTGAACGGAAGCTGTGTGTCGCCTGGTTAATCCCTAGGTTTGTGTGGAATTGGATGCTTCCCGGATACCTTTTGATCACGTGTGGATTACAATTGGAGGAGTATAGGTGAAAACAGCAGGTGGTTTATGAGGACTGGATAGAGTATTGTTCTGTTTGTCACCGCTTGGGTCATTCAGTGGCAGTTTGCAATAAGGGAGGGCCCTGGAACGAAAACTGGTTGAGGACTGTAGAATGAAGGTTCTGGCTAGTCTTGGCTCTGTTCGAGGAGAAGGAGATGTCTTGAGTAAGGCGTTGGAGGTTGGTGCGAGGGTGGTACCTGTTCTAGAGGAAGAAAGACCAGAAGGAAGTGTCAGGGAGGCTCAACCTATAGTGGTGGATGATCAGAGGGAGGAGAGGAGTTGAGTAGAGAGTTGGTCGAGGATGGCCAGGGAACTGTGGTGATTTTTTGTAGGATGAATGCCTTGGAAGGGCCGGTTCTGGTTGCTGAAGGGGATCGCTTCGAGGAACACAGTGAGGGGGAGGTGACTCCAGTTCAACCTGAGACAGGGGGGGCTAGAGGTATGGATATATTGGCCAGGCCTTTTATCCCTTTAAACAACAAGTTTGAACCATCATAAATCATTTATTATGATCGAGGTGGTTCACTTCCTAAATATCTCAGGGAGTTTCTTCCCCTAGGAGATGATCTCCTAATAGGGATACCCATGTCAATCTGTACTTACATAGGGCTTGTATACTTAGATAGACACAATAGAAACAAAGGACATTAAACTCATACATAGTGTAAAAACCCTATTTGAGCACCTGTTGATGGAAGGCGAGGATGATAGGTTGCTATTGTTGACCTTCAAGATGATCCTATTGTTGCTCGAAATAAGATTCAAAACAAAATCTTGACCAAGATGATTATGTTATGCCTTAGAGTGTGGATAAAAACTCACCTAAGTTTTTTGTTGATGAAGTTATCATTAAAATAAACTAATTCACTAAATAATATCTATTTAATCCAATTATGATTGAGGGGTAATGTGTGTACATTGAACCATATTTAAGAATACGATATTGAGTACCCTATTTAAAATAATTGAATTTGAGACTGAATTTCATTCACTGGTTTTCTCATGCATTAGATTTAATGTGAGGTGGCCATGATACTATGTAGAACTATCGATAAAAGAACAAGCTTGTTTATAACCCAAGCGTGTAATGACCCACATCATTGTGGGTTAGAAATTACCAAGGGAAATTGAATTTTCATTTATTGATGGTTTCATTTTTTGAACCAGGTCTCGGGTTGGGTTATTAAGAGTTTTAATGTCTCTAATAGGTGTTTCAGACATGTATTGGGGCTAGAGGGATGTCATTGGGTTTTGGGAGGATATCAAGGATGATTTGGGTAGTCATTCTATTGAAATGTAGTAGCATTAGGCTACTCATAGTGTGAAAGGGTAATTCACAACATGAATGCATTTAATAGGGTGATAATGGTCGTGAATGGGGAAAAGGGGTGAAGTAAGGTTTTGGACCCAAAATATAGTGATGTCACCACTTGGTTCATTTCATGTAACATGATTTAAAACTTATTTTTATGTGGGTGATGGGTTTATAAAGTATAAACCTCCTCAAGTTTCTTCGTTTGGGCACTAAGTTCTTAGGGGGTGGCAAAACCTCATTACCCTCCTTCCTTCCCCTTATACTTGAGTGGATATCGGTTGTTCATCATTTCGAATCAATGTGGTATCTTCTCCTACATCTTCCTTACTTTTCTAACTTCTTGCTCAAAGATTTGCATTCAGTTTTTAGGGTTCTAGGTGTAATTATTATACCATAGTATGGATAAATCATTGTTCTTCATGGGACTTTTATATATGACTCTTAGAGCATGTCTCAAAATTTCATAAACTAGTAATCAATCATTATTTGATACAGATTATATTTTGTGGAAGATTTATCTATGGGTTTTCAAAAATTTAGGCTTAATTTGTCATAAATTTAGTAATATAGATTGGGTATTTAGTGTTTTCTAGGCTTAGGGGTGTGTCGGTAGTGGATCGTGTAACACCCCAAGCTTCTACGGTACGCTTCTCTTGGAATAATGTGATAGCGTGTGTTGTACGCAACATCGAGTTCTAACACACACCACAACCGATCAAACTAGCCGTTATGAATAGTAATACCAACTTTTTAAAATTTTAGAAATTTTATCTCTCAAAATGGACTTCATTTTTGGATTCGGAGTATCGAATTTAGCCTAAGGTAAAATTTTGGTACTTTTCGGATAACTTTCATATTTTGATGAATAGTGAAAATTACTAAATTTTAATTAAAAACAACTTTTTTAATCAAAATAATTAATAGTGATAAATTATGAATTTGAGTGGTTTTAAAGTATATTTAGAATATATTTTTACCATTTAATACAATTTTGGTCATTGTACATAATTTCACAATTAAACCGAACATAAACAAGTATCAATCTTTTGATAGTTATTATATATTAAAAAGACGCTTTTTGTTTTGACAGCGGGAATTAATTTTAAATTAATTTCTGCCACTTCTGTGTTTTGAATTTGGAAAAATGGATTCCATACTTGGAATCAGGTTGTTCAAATTTTGTAAATAGGTAACTTTTATTTTTAGACATTTTGAATAATTACTTCGTTAAATATTTTATTTACCATGGTTAAAAGGTAAATCCGGTAAATAAGGGTTAAAAAATAATATTATAATAATAAAAAATTACCCTAAAACGTGTCCTAACCTTATTTTTTGATACATGTTCGACCATGGGCATCTTTGGGTCAATTTTGGGACCCCATGGTGCCACTTGTAAGTGATAGGGACACTTTATTTTAATTAAGTTAAAATGAATACAAAAATGACACAAGCATATATCTTTTAGGAAAAAAAAATTTACATAGGGTTATATATGTTGGCTTTTTGACTATAAATATTCCTTAGAAATATAAAAATATTTCCTACATAATGATATTTTATTTATAATTTTTATACATTAAATAATTTAATTTATTTATGACACAATGATGATGAAGTAATTACCATAATAGTGAAAAATTAAAATAATTGATATTATAAATACCCAAATAAATACAATTTGAGGATTTTAATGAATTAAACTAATTTTATAGGATAATATGAAATATTAGGATTTATTTAATCGACTTTTTTTGAACTAATCACTCTGTTATGATTTTCACAAAAATCAATTATTGAATAGTGTCAAAATTGACATAAAAGAGTTTTTAAAACAAATAGTATATTATTAATTGATATTAAATTCCTAAAAATATAAGGTTCGGCCAAGGGACTTATATAATGATAGGTGTATCATTAATGGACCACTTGGGGGTCGTTTGGATGTATATAGTAAGTTTATTAACCATATAATATAAAAATACAAAGAGTCATTGTAAAAGTGAAACTAATTAACTAAGAGTTAATACTTAAAGATAAGGTTAGTATAATGACCCAAACCTGTATAAATTCTATTGGTTGGGTGGTTTTAGAACTATCCCCACCTTAAAATTTAAATAATCCACTTTGGAGCCATTATAAACCGAATATAAATTTATTATAAAATAATATTTCTAGCTTTTCCAAAGGTGCCCCTCACCTCTCTTATAAAAGGGCACTCCCCCTTCTCATTAACTCACACCTTAAAAGGCTTTTGGCTTGGCCAAAATCTGCCCAAATAATCTCTCAACATACCTCAATTCATCCTAGAGGCCTTCCATTAGTCATAAATACAACCTAAGATCTCTTTTGATCAAATCAAAAGGAAGAACCCGAAGAAGAGGTAATGTTTTCACCACCCTTTTTCAAATTCATTTCTTCTTCCACTTCTTCTTATTTGTTATTACCATTCTAAAATAATGAATCCAGTATCTCATATATACTTTAATATTATAATAAATATGGTACAACCATATTCAGTATTCTATCCATCCTTTGAATAACATGTCACCATACGTGCGTACGTACGGCTTACCGTCTCCACGTCGTGGTGTAATTGTTATTCAATAAATTATTATTTGGATGGGTATAATAATGATGTGTAACTCATTTAAATAATAAATATAACATGATAATTATTCTTTATATATGATATACCATCCAATTATATATTATTTTAATATCAAAAGAATGATATTGTCGCTCGTGCGTACGTACGGACTACCGTCTCCACGAACGCGATAAGATTCATTCTCCATCGTATCCATTCAAGTATAATTCTCATTTGATGATTAATAATAGTATATAAGGACTTGATATCATTATGTATATAATTAAGATACAACTTATCCATGAAAAACATAGCTCACGTAACAAAACATATAAAAGAAAATGAGTAAGTTAACACCCGAAACAACGATAATACTAAGATATTATTAACAAATCAATGTTAAAAGATCATATATGATATCATATTAATTTATATGATTATTGTATAATTTAATAACAATTATTTCACCATTATATAGGAGTTTAACCTACCCCAAACAAAGAAAAGTACAAGGTAAGGGTTTATTTCGCAATCTCTTCATTATCCGAGGTTGTTTATACGTAATAATATACTGGGATATCTTTATCATCCACATCCATGTTTCTTAAAAATGTATTTAAAAACATTTTTACTATTTACTAGAATATGGGTTAAATTCATTTATACCCTTTTTTGACTTTTTATAAGAGGTTTATAAAGGAATCTTTCTGTCGTTTTCCAAACAAGGTGCTTTTTAACCTTTTCGATAGAATTAAGGTAAGAATGTTTTTTTAACTTATACGGCGGGTGCGGCTATTTTTCGCCATTATAAAATCTTAGAAGCTTCCCTTAAATGATTATAAGGATATTTTCAAAGTAAATGTTTTATTTTATAATTATGTGACTTTTAAATGATTTAAAAAAAAGGCATTTCTCTCAAATATATGAAAATCCAGTGCAAATGAATACGTATTAAACGCAAGCATAAAAATGTTTTCAGAAAACCCGACTCTCGAGTGTGGTATACAGGAAGGGATTGGGCATGGACCCATCATGGCCTGCAATTATTCGAGCAGTCTCAGAATTAGTTATTTTGGTTTCAGAATCTTGCATAATGTTTTCAGAAAAACACTGGAGTATATTTGTGCAATTTTAAACGTAAGTATCTTCTAAAAAATGCATCGGTAGGTCTCATGAGACAAACTAGTGTCTTGGAACAAGGCCTTGGAAAAATATTATTTGTAGTCTTGGCACGAGGCCTTGGCTATGTGGTTATGATAGTCTGTCATTATGCATTCCATCATTATGAAAGTGGTTATTGGTATTGCATGTGATTATTCGATTAGTAGAATATCCATGTGAATAAGTAAATGGAATTATTTAATTTTATTTTTGCCATACTATGTTGAAGTTCAAGTTTAAAAGGATTTTGTTTTAGTTATACATTGCCTTAAATGTTTATTCTTATTTATGAAAGTTTCTGCTATATTGTTATCCTTACTGGGCATTTGAGATCACCCCTTTTCTATGTTTTATTTTTTCCAGGATGTGAAGAAGTAAATTATGAATGACCTGTAGGAATTTTATGAGGGGATAATAGTGTGGAATATGGAGACAATATGTTGTTGTAGTAGTTTTTCACTTTATGATGTAATGTAAAACTTTATGAATATATCTAGTATTTCCAAGGCTACTAAACCAATCGGTCTTTTGAGATTTGATCTTTCTTGTGATCATGCCAATGTTATGTAATAATGCACCGACTCTGGGTAACTGGGGTCGGGGCATTACAGTTGGTATCAGAGGAAGTTTAGTACAAACCTTGGAAGCTATATTTAGATAAACTCTGATTAGAGAACATAGACCTAAGATGGACTTTGAGGATTAGTATAGAAGAACTTCCTAGAATTTTGGTATTGTAGAGATTTTGTGAGTTTTTCGAGCAATACATCCCTGTCTGGATACGAGCAAGTAGAGGCGGTTCTGGCACAGATGTACCTAGGGGTAAAACCCGAAAACACCGCTTTGAGCTAGACTCAAACGGGAACTAGTGCATGACAACGGGCCTTGCTGCACTCTTGGTTACGACACACCCGGGGGATATGCTTAGGATAACTCTCATTTTCTTTACAAATCATTATGAAAGGTTTATGAGTATATACTTCCTCAAAGAAAACATTTTTATTATTATGGATTATATCCATAAATATTTCAATTTATGTTAAGTGTTTTATAAGTATGGAATTATGTATTTTGATTCATAAACTGATCTAGTTTATGCCATTGTTTAGAAATGACGCCTAGTGGAAGAAATGGAAACCGTATCAATGCACGCACTCCATATAGGGATTTCCCTCCTGCTCAATATAATTATTGTGGAGCTGGTGATGCAACTGGTGTCGATCATCTAATCACCATACTGGGACAACTCACTCAGGTTATGAATAATAACCTTACCCGTATGGAGCACCCTGATCCGCAGCGTGGAGGATCAATGTTAGATCGATTCATGAGGCAAAAACCACCAACGTTCAATGGGAGTAAAAATCTCTTAGTAGCTGAGCAATGGATAAATTCCCTAGAGAAAATATTTCAGGCTTTGGGGAGTAGTGAAAGGGAAAAGGTTATCATGGAATTTTACCGCCTCACTGGAGATGCTGATCAATGGTGGTCATTGATTCAAAACACGAAGGAAGATGATGAAGTATAAAATATGGAATGGAGGGAGTTCAAAGATCTGTTTTTAGAAAAATACTTTCCTTGTGACCATCGAGCAGATATGGAAAGGCGATTTCTGAGTCTGATACAAAAGGAGGATGAGAATTTCACAAAGTATGAGGCTAACTTTACAAGGTTAGAAAGGTATGATGGTGATTATATACGTAACCCAAGAAGTAATATTGATCATTTCTTTTATGGGTTAAAACCATTTCTCCGTCGAGCATTAGTCTCACAATCTTTCTCATCGTACAAAGACATTGTCTCATGTGCTATCAAGACAGAAAAGGAATTCTCTAAGTCTTATGACTTTAAAGCAAAGCAAGAGAAGAAGAGATATGTTGATCAACCTGGGAATGGAAATAAGGGGAAGAAGGGAAAGGTTGAATATCCATCTTGTGGTAAATGTGGGAAGAAACACCCCAGTACTTGCTTGAAGGGAATGGGTGTCTGTTAAAAGTGTGGTGAAAAAGGCCACCAAGCTCGTGAATGAAAAGGGAAGAAGGAAGCTACCACTGTTCAATGCTACAATTACAGGGAGATGGGACATTATGCAAATGAATGTCCTAATCGTCAGGGGAACTTACCTCAGAAAAGGCCAAGGGATCAAGGCCAAGATTTTGTTATCACTACTGCTGAGGTAGAAGCTCTAAAAGACGTGGTGGCGGGTAATTTAATGGTTTCCTCAAGTTTAGAAAATGCATTATTTGATTCTGTATCATCGCATTGTTTCATATATTCCCAGTTTGCTAAGAAAATTAGATATTTCCAATTTTATTTAACAAGGGAGTTGTCAGTTAAAACTCCTAAGGGAAGTATCATTGTAATAAAGTTTTGTGAATCAGTCCCCATTAGAGCACATAAATGTTCTTTATCTGCTGATCTCATCGTCATACCTATGATTGAGTTTCATATGATCCTCGGTATGGATTGGCTTTCGGACTATGATGCGAAGATTTATTATAAGAAGAAGGAGGTTATGATTTTTGATGACAATGATAAGGAACACCTTATATTTAGAGCAGAATCATCACCACCTAATTCTTATCTAGATCCACCCCCAGTAGCTCAACTAAATTCAATTATTGGGGAGGAAGAGAATGAAATGACTGTGGGTGAGGAAAGGGATGTTCAAATAGAGGATGTACCTATTGTGAAAGAATATGTAGATGTGTTTCCGGAAGATTTACCTGGACATCCTCCAGAATGAGAAGTTGAGTTTTCCATTGACTTAATTCCTGGATCAAGGCCTATATCGAAGACCCCTTATAGGATGGCCACTGTAGAATTAGTTGAACTAAATAAACAACTAGAGGAATTGAGTAATAAGGGATTTATTCGCCCTAGTGTTTCTCCATGGGGAGCCCCTGTTCTTTTTGTTAAAAAGAAAGATGGATCTATGAGGTTATGTATCGACTATAGGGAGATTAATGCCATAAAAATAAAGAACAAGTATCCCATACCTCGCATTGATGATTTATTTGACCAACTGCATGGAGCTCAATACTTTTCAAAGATTGACCTTCGATCTGGATACCATCAGTTGTGTGTAAAGAAGGAAGACATTCCGAAGACAACATTTCGAACCAGGTACGGGCATTACGAGTTTACTGTAATTCCTTTTGGATTGACTAATGCACCATCTGTATTCATGGATCTGATGAATAGAGTTTTCAAGGAATATATCAATGAATTTGTGGTGGTATTTATTGATGATATCTTGGTATACTCCAAAATCTACGGAGATCATGAAAATCACTTGCGCATTATCCTAAAGACTCTGAGAAGACATGAATTATATGGGAAGTTTAGCAAGTGTGAATTCTGGCTTCAGGAGATTTCTTTTCTTGGCCATATTGTCTCTAAAGATGGAATCTCTGTTGATCCTTCTAAGACCAAGGCAATCCAAGAATGTCCAGCACCTATGAGTATAACTGAGGTATGCAGTTTTATTGGTTTGGCAGGTTATTATCGACGTTTCGTCCAGAATTTTGCCCGATTGGAAAACCCATTAACAAAGCTCACACGTAAAGGGGTTAAATTTGTTTGGACAAAGGAGTGTGAAGAATGTTTCGAAGAACTGAAGAGAATATTAGTCAATGCTCCTATATTGACTCTACCATCGGGGAATGATGGGTTCGTTATTTATAGTGATGCATCGAAGAAAGGACTTGGTTGTGTCCTTATGCAGAATGATAGGGTTATTGCCTATGCATCACGACAGTTGAAAATTCATGAGCAAAACTATCCTACACATGATCTTGAGTTAGCAGCTGTGATCTTTGCTTTGAAGATATGGAGGCACTACCTCTATGGTGAAAAATGTAAAATTTATACTGATCACAAGATTTTGAAGTATATTTTCTCACAAAAAGAACTCAACATGAGGCAAAGGATATGGCTTGAATTACTCAAGGATTATGATTGTACGATACACTACCACCCAGGGAAAGCAAACAAGGTGGCAGATTCTTTGAGTAGAAAAGATCATGGAGTTCTGAGCAATATGAGAATTGAAAAGGATCCAATTTTCATGGATCTAGTGAAGATGGGCATGGGAATAACCAGGGAAGGTGAAACATCAATGCTTTTTCAAATGGTTGTCAAACCATCTTTACTAGAAAGAATTAAGAGTTCTCAGACCGATGATGAAGAATTTCAAAAGAAGATTAAAGCTGTGAATGATGGGAGATTGAGAGACTTTGTGTATGAAGATGGAATTTTGAAATTTGGGAAGAGACTTTGTGTTCCTGATATACCTGATCTAAAAAGGGAATTGCTGGATGATGCTCATAGTTCCAATTTCTCTATACACCCTGGGAGCACAAAAATGTATAGAGATTTGAAGGAACATTTTTGGTGGGACAACATGAAGAGGGAGATTGCTGATTTTGTGTCAAGATGTATGGTTTGTCAACAAGTGAAAGCTAGAAGGCAACAGCCTGGAGGAGTCATGCAACCTCTTCCCAGACCAGAGTGGAAATGGGACAATATTACGATGGACTTTTTCATGGGACTACCAAAGACTCCTAGAAGGAACGATGCAATATGGGTTATTGTTGATCGTCTTACCAAGTCAGTACATTTTCTTGCTATAAGAGAAGATCTACCACTGGAACGTCTAGAAAGACTATATATTGATGAAGTTGTGAGACTTCATGGAGTACCCCTATCAATTGTTTCTGATCGTGATCCCCGTTTTACTTCAAGATTCTAGAAGAGTCTTCAGAAATCCCTGGATACTGAACTTCATTTGAGCACTGCCTACCACCTTCAAACAGATGGACAATCAGAACGAACTATTCAAACCTTAGAATACATGTTGAGATCCTGCTCACTTGACTTTCAGGGTATGTGGGATCAATATTTACCTCTGGTAGAATTTTCCTATAACAATAGCTTCCATTAGAGTATTCAGATGGCACCATATGAAGCGTTATACGGGAAGAGATATTGCACACCAACCTGTTGGGATGACGTGGGTAAAAGAAAACTTGTAGGTCCAGAACTGGTGGAGGAAACGATGGAAAAGGTGAAGTTAATCCAAAAACACATCAAAGTAGCTCAAAGTAGGCAGAAGATCTATGTCGATAATCGAAGGATGGATTTAGAATTTCAAGTCAGTGATCATGTTTTCCTGAAGGTATCTCCATGGAAGGGAGTCATACATTTTTGTGAGAAAGTTAAATTGATTCCCAGGTACATCGGACCTTTCGAAATTCTAGAACTAATTGGGGTTGTAGCTTACTGGTTGGCAATGCCGCCAAGTCTCTCCAAAGTTCACGATGTGTTCCACGTATCTCTATTGAGGAAATACATGCCTGATCCAATGCATGTACTCACCTACGAGGAATTAGAAATGGAACCCGATCTATCTTATTGTGAATATCCCTTCAAGATTCTTGATACAAGAGAACAAGTACTGAGAAACCGGACGACTCTTCTGGTAAAAGCCTTGTGGAGAAACCATAAGATGGAAGAGGCAACGTGGGAACCCGAGGAATATATGATGAAGAACCACCCAAGTCTTTTCATGCGGTAATATTCTAGAAATTTTGAGGACGAAATTATTTGAAGGAGGGGAGAATTTAACACCCCAATCTTCTACGGTACGCTTCTCTTGGAATAATGTGATAGCGTGTGTTGTACGCAACATCGAGTTCTAACACACACCACAACCGATCAAACTAACCGTTATGAATAGTAATACCTACTTTTTAAAATTTTAGAAATTTTATCTCTCAAAATGGACTTCATTTTTGGATTCGGAGTATCGAATTTATCCTAAGGTGAAATTTTGGTACTTTTCGGATAACTTTCATATTTTGATGAATAGTGAAAATTACTAAATTTTAATTAAAAACAACTTTTTTAATCAAAATAATTAATAGTGATAAATTATGAATTTGAGTGGTTTTAAAGTATATTTAGAATATATTTTTACCATTTAATACAATTTTGGTTATTGTACATAATTTCACAATTAAACCGAACATAAACAAGTATCAATCTTTTGATAATTATTATATATTAAAAAGACGCTTTTTTTTACAGTGGTAATTAATTTTAAATTAATTTCTGCCACTTCTGTGTTTTGAATTTGGAAAAATGGATTCCATATTTGGAATCAGGATGTTCAAATTTTGTAAATAGATAACTTTTATTTTTAGACATTTTGAATAATTACTTCGGTAAATATTTTATTTACCATGGTTAAAGGGTAAATCCGGTAAATAAGCGTTAAAAAATAATATTATAATAATAAAAAATTACCCTAAAACATGTCCTAACCTTATTGGTTGATAC
This sequence comes from Viscum album, assembly GCA_963277665.1. NCBI lineage: Eukaryota > Viridiplantae > Streptophyta > Magnoliopsida > Santalales > Viscaceae > Viscum > Viscum album. Next base: position 1,593,543,982 of record OY728132.1, read on the forward strand.
ATGTTCGACCATGGGCATATTTGGGTCAATTTTGGGACCCCATGGTGCCACTTGTAAGTGATAGGGACACTTTATTTTAATTAAGTTAAAATAAATACAAAAATGACACAAGCATATATCTTTTTAAAAAACAATTTTTACATAGGGTTATATATGTTGTATTTTCGACTATAAGTATTCATTAGAAATATAAAAATATTTCCTACATAATGATATTTTATTTATAATTTTTAGACATTAAATAATTTAATTTATTTATGACACAATGATGATGAAGTAATTACCATAATAGTGAAAAATTAAAATAATTGATATTATAAATACCCAAATAAATAAAATTTGAGTCTTTTAATTAATTAAACTAATTTTATAGGATAATATTACATATTAGGATTGATTTAATTGAATTTTTTTGAAATAATCACTATGTTATGATTTTCACAAAAATCAATTATTGAATAGTGTCAAAATTGACATAAAAGAGTTTTTAAAACAAATAGTATATTATTAATTCATATTAAATTCTTCAAAATATAAGGTTCGGCCAAGGGACTTATATCATGATAGGTGTATCATTAATGGACCACTTGGGGGTCTTTTGGATGTATATAGTAATTTTATTAACCATATAATATAAAAATACAAAGAGTCATTGTAAAAGTGAAACTAATTAACTAAGAGTTAATACTTAAAGATAAGGTTAGTATAATGACCCAAACCTATATAAATTATATTTTTTGGGTGGTTTTCGACCTATACCCACCCTAAAATTTAAATAATCCACTTTTGAGCCATTAGAAACTGAATATGAATTTATTATAAAATAATATTTCTAGCTTTTCCAAAGGTGCCCCTCACCCCTCTTATAAAAGGGCACTCCCCCTTCTCATTAACTCACACCTTCAAAGCCTTTTGGCTCGGCAAAAATCTGCCAAAATACTCTCTCAACATCCCTCAATTCATCCTAGAGGCCTTCCATTAGTCAGAAAGCCAACCTAAGAGGCCTTTTGATCAAATCAAAAGGAAGAACCCGAAGAAGAGGTAATGTTTTCACCACCCTTTTTCAAATTCATTTCTTCTTCCACTTCTTCTTATTTGTTATTACCATTATAAAATAATGAATCCAGTATCTCCTATATACTTTAATATTATTATAAATATGGTACAACCATATTCATTATTCTATCCATCCTTTGAATAACATGTCACCATACGTGCGTACGTACGGCTTACCGTCTCCACGTCGTGGTGTAATTGTTATTCAATAAATTATTATTTGGATGGGTATAATAATGATGTGTAACTCATTTAAATAATAAATATAACATTATAATGATTATTTATATATGATATACCATCCAATTATATATTATTTTAATATTAAAAGAATGATATTGTCGCTCGTGCGTACGTACGGACTACCGTCTCCACGAACGCGATAAGATTCATTCTCCATCGTATCCATTCAAGTATAATTATCATTTTATGATTAATAATAGTATATAAGGACTTTATATAATTCTGGATATGATTAAGATACAACCTATCCATGACAAACATAGCTCACTTAACAAAACATATAAAAGAAAACGAGTAAGTTAACACCCGAAACAATGATAATACTAAGATATTATTAACAAATCAATGTTAAAAGATCATATATGATATCATATTAATGTATATGATTCTTGTATAATTTAATAACAATTATTTCACCATTATACAGGAGGTTAACCTACCCCAACCAAGGAAAAGTACAAGGTAATGTTTTATTTCGCAATCTCTTCATTATCCGAGGTTGTTTATACGTAATAATATACTGGGATCTCTTTATCATCCACGTTCATGTTTCTTAAAAATGTATTTCAAAACATTTTTACTATTTACTAGAATATGGGTTAAAGTAATTTATACCCTTTTTGACTTTTTATAAGAGTTTTATAAAGGAATCTTTCCGTCGTTTTCCAAACAAGGTGCTTTTTAACCTTTTCGACAGAATTAAGGTAAGAATTTTTTTTAACTTATACGGCGGGTTCAGCTATTTTTCGCCGTTATAAAATCTTAGAATCTTCCCTTAAATGCTTAGAAGGATATTTTCAAAGTAAATGTTTTATTTTATAATTATGTTACTTTTAAATGATTTCAAAAAAAAGACATTTCTCTCAAATATATGAAAATCCAGTGCAAATGTATACGTATTAAACTCAAGCATAAAAATGTTTTCAGAAAACCCGACTCTCGAGTGTGGTAGACAGGAAGGGATTGGGCGTGGACCCATCATGGCCTGCAATTATTCGAGCAGTCTCAGAATTAGTTATTTTGTTTTCAGAAGCTTGCATAATGTTTTCAGAAAAACACTGGAGTATATTTGCGCAATTTTAAACGTAAGTATCTTCTAAAAAATTCATCGGTAGGTCTCATGAGAAAAACTAGTGTCTTGGCACAAGGCCTTGGAAAAATCTTATTTGTAGTCTTGGCACGAGGTCTTAGCTATGTGGTTATGATAGTCTGGCATTATGCATTCCATCATTATGAAAGTGGTTATTGGTATTGCATGTGATTATTCGATTAGTAGAATATCCATGTGAATAAGTAAATGGAATTATTTCATATTATTTTTTCCATACTATGTTGAAGTTCAAGTTTAAAAGGCTTTTGTTTTAGTTATACATTGCCTTAAATGTTTATTATTATTTATGAAAGTTTCTGCTATTTTGTTATCCTTACTGGGCATTTGAGCTCACCCCTTTTCTATGTTTTATTTTTCCCAGGATGTGAAGAAGTAAATTATGAATGACCTGCAGGGATTTTATGAGGGGATAATAGTGTGGACTATAGAGACAATATGTTGTTGTAGTAGTTTTTCACTTTATGATGTAATGTAAAACTTTATGAATATATCTAGTGTTTCCAAGGCTATTAAACCAATCGGTCTTTCGAGATTTGATCTTTCTTGTGATCATGCCAATGTTATGTAATAATGCACCTACTCTGGGTAACTGGGGTCGGGGCGTTACAGATCGCACCTAGTTTCTCAACATTCTGGATTTGTTGGATTACACGATGAGTTTGGCGCCTATTATACCATGCTGTATTTTTGCTTAAAATTAACTAATTATGTAATTTAATGTTGTTGGACATTAATACATGTGATCATGGACTCAGTTTTTGTTGGTATGAACTGAAAATAGTTTATTGGACTTCTGGTTCAGGTAAGGGCATTGACCTAATTGTGTCTCTTGGTTAATTGGTTATTTTATGTTTTGTTCCTCACTAGTATAATTACATTTAGCAACCTCATTCTTTAACAAATATTATTAGATTATTTTTAACATAAACATACATTAATTACAACCTAAATATCATGAGGCCTAGTGTCTTTGTGTATTTTTTTACCTAGAAGAGATCAACAACAGCAACCTATCATCCTCCCTCTGGTCGCCTTCTCTTTTATAGTTCCTGAAGGTCTCTCTTATACATTGAAAATATAATTTTTTATATCCTCATTAGGTTAGGTAGTTTTTATGTCCTGTAAGAAGATTATAAAGGTTGATCTCTTTCAGACCCTCCTATGGTTGGTCTACAATCAGGTGTTGAAAGACCTCTTCCTTCTATAAGGGGTAGGCCTTACAAAAGGCATAAATGGAGTCATTTTCTAGATGGGTAAAGATTGAGTATATTTACAAGAAGGAGTCTCTTCCAAAGGTAAATATCAATATAAGTATTATCATTATATCTAATTCCATAACTATTTGTTTACCAGAAGAGTTATTTCCCCTCTGATCCCAACTGAGCTCCCCAAGTCCTCCCTCTCATGCCGCTAGTCAGGAATAGAGTGAGGTGACTGTATGTGTGCTAAGTGATTCCCTTTATATTATCTAGGTATCTGGCTATGGAGGTCTTTCCCTACCCACTAATCTAAGTACTGAAATAATTGTATAAGATTCTCGGTGCTTCTTTCTCTATGCTATCTTTTATAGGCATTCATTAGTTCATTTCCTTTGTAGGACTTCTCCCCTAGTATCCACCACTTTTTTTATATAATATCTTTTGGAATAGAATATGTTTTTGAATCTAATAGGATGTACATATCCCAAGATTAGCTAAAATAAGGATGAATCCATCGTCTAGGTATAACTAGAGTGAGTCCTCTTCTACTATCTAGGCATCCTGGTAGTTTGCTAGCAATATGAGTAAATAGGGGTCCCATTTCATGAGTGTTTTTCATTTCTTATATAGACTAACATGAGAGCATATATCTTGGGAATGTTCTTGGGTCCCTTATGTGTCACCATAGCCTAAAATCATCATGAAAGTCCCCACAATCCACAAACCATCCCACAAATATTTACCTACCCAGGTCATCACATCACAATAGGGAAGGAACTCTTGATCTATTGTCATCTCTCCTAGACCTGTGAAATAATGAAAATAAATGTTGTAAAAGGTAAAAATTGATATTTTATTAATTTATTATTTCATATTAATGTTTAATTTATTTCATTATTGTATTACTAACATAATATTTTTTTCTTATGTAGGTGAAATATTTTTCCTGAGTTCGAATGATTTGTTCGGAAACCGCCGCCATGGATGACAATTTGTTAGAGCGTATGGATACAAAAAGGATGGAACATCAATGTTTTTTAACTATTTGTTGGATAATTGTAATTGTAACCAAATTAAACATTGTTTGAAATGTATATAGCAGTGTGTTGTTTTGTATTCATGATTTTAAGTAAATGTATGTAGCATTTTTGTTCTTCTATGCTTTGTGTGTGGGTGTTGTTTGTGCTGTGTGTAGGTGTTGTTTGTGCTGTGTGCAGGTGCTGTAATGTGTGCAGGTTCTGTGCAAGTTCTGTGTAGGTTTTGGTTTTGCATAGGATCTTTGGCCTTTATTAGCGCTAGTTAAGCACTGATAAATGGATAATATATCAGCGTTATTTTGAGCGCTAATAAAGGTAGTTTTTATCAGTGCTCAAAATAGCACTGATAAAGGTAGTGTTTATCAGCGCTATTTTTAGCACTGATATATTATACATTTATCAACACTGAAAATAGCATTGATAAAGACTACCTTTATCAGCACTTTCTTAGTGCTGATAAAGGATCACTTTTATCATCGCTTTTTTAGCGCTGATAAAGGTCCCCCTTTATTAGTTCTATTTTTAGCACTGATAAAGGGGACCCCCCTTTATCTTCACCGATATTAACAGCACTTTTTTAGCGCTGTTAAAGGCGGTTTTTAGTGCTATTATAAGCCCTATTTGTAGTAGTGTTTGGTATCATGAACTACTATGTTGGATTTCTTTGTTTTGACTCTCCAAGCATCTATTTATTCAATATCATCTTCTAATTTAGCCTGAAGGTAAATGCTTCCTTCTACTTCTCCCTCATCATTGTTTCTTTCATCCTTTTTTTGAGAATTTTCCACAACTTCCACTAGTGGAAATATGGGCTTTAACGTCGTCGTAATAACGTCGGTTTTTTAAAAACCGACGCGAATAGTATATGCGGGGAATTTTTGGCGTCGGTTTTACACAAAACCGACGCCAAAAATAATTATGTTTTTATTTTTCGCGTCGGTTTTTCTCAGAACCGACGCGGAAAATCCTGTTATAATCGGTTTTCCGCGTCGGTTTTTAGAAAAACCGACGCGGAAAATCCGGTCGAAGAGGTTTTCCGCGTCGGTTTTTCTAAAAACCGACGCGGAAAATCCTGTTTTAATAGGTTTTCCGCGTCGGTTTTTAGAAAAACCGACGCGGAAAATCCGGTCGAATAGGTTTTCCGCGTCGGTTTTTAGAAAAACCGACGCGGAAAACCTCTTCGACTATATTTTCCGCGTCGGTTTTCATGAAAACCGACGCCGAAACTCATAAAAAAAATATATTTCGCGTCGGTTTTAATGAAAACCGACGCGAAAAGTCTTTTAAAAATATTCACGGTCAAAAACCCTCATTTCGTTCGTCCGTCGAAATCGAGTTCCGCTGTGGCGCTTCGGACTCCCGACGACCTTCGAACTTGATTTGCGATCTTGAACGGCCATTGTTGAAGGTTTTTTGTCGTCTGCACGATTTTGGGTATGTGTTCTTCCTATTTATCTCTTGTTTCATATCCCATTGTTTATTTCTTTATCAATAACCCTATTTTGCGTGATTTGGATTATTGGTTAGATTTTAGTTGTAATTTATCATTATTTTTTGTTTGTATTATCATTGTTGGTGTAGATTTGATATTGTTTGTTTTTGGAAGTAATTATACCGGTCGCAGTTTGGATTTAACATCTCAATTCGGGTTGAATAATTATGTAAGATTTTATATTATGTTGGATTTTAAATAATTATGTAAGATTTTATTTTATTTTATTTCAAACTAGATTAAAAGGGGCTTTAATTAAAAGTTAGAAATTTTGTAAGGTGAGTAGTGGCCTAATTAGTATTTGTATACTCATGTTTATCTACATTTCAGTTTTAGGATCTTATCCAGTTCTTTTTCCCTCTTAGGATGCATTCTGTTTCAGTTTGGGTTAGTGATTAGTGGGGACTTGAGCTCAGTTATTGTTTTACTTATCAAATTATCCCAAGTGTGCCTATTATAGGTTTTTTACGGATTTATTTAAATAGAATATGTGTAAATTTTTTCCATTTAAATGATGTTTTTACTACTTAAAATTATGGTTAAAAGTGTATTGAATTACTTTTGTGAGGACTAGGTGATTTAGGAGATGAAGTGTATTGAGGGAATTTGTGGGTGAGTAGAGGGAGTTGGCTAGGTGAGGGGGTTTAGAAGGTGAAATAAGGGATTAGTTTATATCTATTTATAGTTATTCTTTATATTATTTCTACTGATTCAAATTTTGTGTTGATGTATAACCTATGGATAGGTCATTTCAGATTTCTGATAGAAATATGATGTTAATTACACTATGATTAATGGGTGAAATCATACCTAGTGATTGTTTTAGATGCCTATAATGCTTATTGTTAGTCTATGAGGATTAGGTACTCCCCTCAAGTATGTCATGGTCTAGTTTAGGTGTTTAATGGATAGATATCTCGGGTTGGTTCATGAAAATGGTATCAAAACCAAGATTTTTCAGAGGGTTTGGGTTTCCAAGTTCCCTTTGTTATTTGGCATTATAATGTTATTATGGATATAGGTTATAAAAAATCTAGTGCTACACATTGGGAAAAGTGTCATAATATCTTTTCCATTTGAATCCTTGAGTGTTTATGTAATTCTAGGATTTATTGTTGGATTTTGATATTGATTTTGATTGGTTTTATGTGTTTGATATAAAAATGATGATTGAATTACCAATGATGTGTAATCTATTTGGGGGTTCACTTAATATTGGGGTGATGGTGGATGAAGATTTGTAGCTATAGGTCTATCCCCCATAGTTAGGCCAACCATATGGAGCCCTTTTGAATAGTTTTAATGACTCTTCAAATCCCACAAGTAGTTTTGTTAATCGAGTTCCACATGTGTGTTTTAATACACATTTTTTTAAATAAGGATAGTTATTGCACTATTTTTCACATTAATTTTTCCATGATTCATTCATGTTACATCAAATGAATAAAAAAATAAATATAGTGTGATCAATAGTAGTCATAGTGAGAAATCATATTATCTTGTATGTCATTCATATAATATTTATATCATGAAACTTTATTTTCAAAAAATGAAACCTTTGATTTAACCATTTTGTCCTTGTATTTCAATATAACACACATGTATATAATATTAAAATTAACTGTTTACTATATTTGTAAATGTGTTTCATATCTGATGTCTTTTATCTGATTATCAATAGTTTTTATGGAATATGTTTTTGTTTACAATTTATCTGATAGATATTTAAATGTTTTTATGTTTTAATATATTCATCAATTATATTGTGATATCAGGTATTAATATGGATCATAATTGGATTTATCTACGAAGAACTACTAGTGAATATGAAAGAGGAGTTGACAATTTTTTGGAATTTGCTAAACGGCATAATCAAAATATTGATTTGATTTTCTGTCCATGTGTGAAGTGTGTAAATATGAGAAAGTTAAACTTCAGAGAAATCAAAGATCATCTCATTTGTTATGGTTTTAGCCTTAATTATACACGTTGGATCTTGCATGGTGAAAGAACTGAAAATTCAACATCCAATGTTGATGACGATATTCATAATGAGGCAGAGGATCGTATTGAAGAATTAATTCATGATTTAGGTGTTGAAACCATCGAAAAAACACCAACTGTTGAACGATTGTATGGAGATTCTGAGAAACCATTATTCCCAGGTTGCAGTAAATATACAGTGTTATCAGCAGTTTTGAGATTAGTTAACTTAAAAGCAAAAAATGGGTGGAGTGATAAAAGTTTCTCCAGTTTACTTGAGCTTTTAAAAGAGCTTCTTCCAGAAGGCAATGGGCTTCCAGATTCCAATTATGAGGCGAAGAAAATATTATGCCCAATGGGATTGGGGTATAAAAAGATACATGCTTGCCCCAATGATTGTGTACTGTATAGGAAAGAAAATGAACATTTATCAAGTTGTCCTACATGTGGAACATCGCGCTATAAGATGGATGAGAAAGTCAACTCAGATTCATTTTCAGGTGATGTCATGTAACTTTATGAAAAATCAATTTTTTTACTTTCCAATGATATCATCCAATATTTTTTTCAAACAATTCTGATAATTCAATTCTGGTTTATTTTTAGGTACCAAAATCAAAACTCCATCTAAAGAATTTTGGTACCTTCCAATTATTCCTCGTTTGAAGCGTCTATTTGCAAATTCAAATGATGCAAAAAGGTTAAGATGGCATTCAGATGAGCGCATTTCTGATGGTAACTTACGTCACCCTGCCGATTCACCACAGTGGAAGAGTTTTGATAAAAAATTTCATGATTTTGGAAGTGAAGTTAGAAATCTCAGAATGGGATTGTGTACTGATGGAATGAATCCATATCGGAGCCTCAGTAGCCAACATAGTTCATGGCCTGTTTTGCTGGTACTTTACAACTTGTCCCCACATCTATGTATGAAGAAAAAATATGTTATGATGAGCTTGATGATTTCTGGACCAAAACAACCAGGAAATGATATTGATGTGTATCTTACACCATTGATTGAGGATTTAAAACTGCTATGGGAGAAAGGTGTTACAGTTTTCGATGCATACAAGAAAGAGTATTTTCTTTTGCGTGCTATGATAATGTTCACTATAAACGACTTTCCTGCGTATGGAAACTTATCTGGATATAGTGTTAAGGGACATAAAGCATGTCCAATTTGTGAAGAACAAACTTCATATTATCAATTGCAGAATGGAAGAAAGACAGTGTACATGGGACATCGAAGATTTTTGCGAATTGATCATACTTATCGTAGATTGAGAAAAGCATTTAACGGTTTACAAGAATTCAACCTCCCCCCTCAACCATTGTCAGCTGAAGAATATTATGACAGAGTGAAAGATATTGATTCAACATTTGGAAAGAGAAAAAGTTCTGGTTTACAAAAACATATCTGGAAGAAGCAGTCTATTTTTTTCAAACTACCTTATTGGAGATTTTTAGAGATAAAACATAACATTGATGTTATGCATGTTGAGAAAAACATATGTGATAGTTTGATTGGAACTTTGTTAGACATAAAAGGAAAGACAAAAGATGGATTACATGCTAGATTGGACTTGATGTTAATGCGAATACGTTTGGAGTTAGCTCCCGCTGTGAAAGGAAAAAGAACATATTTACCTCCGGCTTGTCACACATTAAGCAAGATTGAAAAGATGAATTTTTGTCAGTGTCTTCATGGTATTAAAGTACCCAGCGGTTTTTCTTCAAATGTGAATAATTTTGTGTCATTGAAGGATTGTAAATTAATAGGTATGAAATCACATGATTGCCATGTGTTAATGCAACAAATTCTACCAGTAGCAGTGCGTGGTATATTACCGAAAGCTGTCAGGAAGACAATCATCAGGTTATGTAATTTCTTTAAATCCATTTGTAGCAAAGTCGTTGATCCAAATTTGTTAGATTTGTTGGAGAATGAAGCAACTCTTATTCTTTGTCAACTAGAAATGTATTTCCCACCCACATTTTTTGATATAATGGTTCATCTATTGGTTCATTTGGTGCGTGAGATAAGAATGTGTGGGCCTGTTTATTTAAGATGGATGTATCCTTTTGAAAGATATATGAAAATTTTGAAAGGATATGTTAAAAATCCTTATCGACCAGAGGCCTCTATTGTTCAAAAATATGTATCAGAAGAGGTGATTGAGTTCTGTACTGATTATTTGAATGAAGTGGAGCATATTGGTCTCCCTCTATCTCGACATATGACAGTTGACAGAGAAGGTAGAGGGGTTCGAGGCTTAAAGGTAAAGTTCATTCCACGTGATGAAGTGATGCAAGCACATTTATACATTTTGAACAACACAGATGAGGTTCAACCATATATATCCTCACATATTGCTGAATTAAAGTTACGATATCAGAAAAGAAATGAAAAGTGGTTGATGATTGAGCATAAGAAGACATTTGTTTCATGGTTTAAAGAGAAAGTCACCTCAGATATATCTGTATCAGAAACATTGAAGTGGTTATCAGGGGGACCATCTTTTAATGTGATCACTTGGTCTGGTTTTGATATCAATGGCTACACATTTTACACAAAAAACCTGGATGACAAGAGTACCGTTCAGAATAGTGGTGTGATGGTATTCGCTGAAGCAGTGCATTTTTCGAGTGCCAAAGATAAAAACCCAATTTCTGCATCAACATCATATTTTGGAGTTATTGAAGACATATGGGAAATTGATTATATTAAATTTCGAGTCACTATTTTTAAGTGCAATTGGGTTGATAGTAATAGTGGCGTGAAACATGATGAATATGGGTTTAAACTGGTTGATTTGAAAAGATTTAATCACAATGAGGAACCATTTATCTTGGCGACACATGCAAAACAAGTATTTTATGTCATTGATCCGTCGAATGATCAGTGGTCAGTTGTTTTGCAAGGGAAAAGATATCATTTGGGTGATGATGATGATTCTGATGATGCTAGTGATTTACATGAGCGTTATTCATCTATTATGCAATTTTCAGATGATTACAATGAATATAAGACAGACATAGTGCATGCAGTACGTACCGATCATGATGAAGGGACGTGGGAAAACACTAAATTAGTCTCCTAATTTTTCTGGTAAATATTTAAATTTTGTGTCTATTTTTAAAACTTACAAATGCATGCCTCTATTTTTACATATTTATTTTTCATTTCCTTGTTTCTAATTATTCAGTTTTCTAATGATATGCAGGTACCCAAAATTTCATTACACTTTCTAGTAGCAATGTCAAATACAGATAGAGATGAGCAGTTACCGAGGTATATCTATTTTGACATATTATTAAATATTCAGTAATATACATATTTAATGAAATAAAACTGTTAATTTATTAAAAAAAATTGCAGGACTACTGATGCGTCCTCGGCGGAGGAGACTTCTCCAGTTACTACTGAAAAATCAAGTTCTCTAGTTGGTAAACGTGGTATTACACGTTTACCAAAACTATCACTCGCTCGTGATGATAACAAATTACACATCCGTTTTGATGATAATAATAATGCAGTTGGCCCAAATGCAGTTCAGTTTGTCAGTTATATAGCGATGCAGAGCCGTTGCAGGATTAGTATTTTATATCCTGATTGGAAGTCAGTGGACAGGACGGCGAAGCAACAGCTTTGGGAGGCCGTGACGGTAAAATATCTTTATTTATTTATTTTATCTCATTTTTTTAATATTATATAGTTTAAATGACATATTTTATTTTTTCAATTACAGATGACATTCAATTTTGAGGAAACCAAAGAAATTAGGAAAAGACATCTCTCTTTAGCGGCGGTTCGATGGAGAGATTTTAAAAACAAACTGACGAAAGATTATGTTTTTGGAAAGAGAAGGTTTGAAAGCCCATGTCTTAAGTATCCATATATAGGTGAAGAAACATGGAAGCGATTTGTTGACAGTCGTCAGGAAGAGAAATTTCAGGTATTGTAATTGTTTTATATTTTAAAATTTATGCTATATTTTCCTTATTACTTATGTGTTTATTTTTATGTAACAGGCCTCCAGAAGATCTCATCAGGAGATCCAGTTGAAAAACGTATACCCTCATACTTTATCACGTGGAGGATACTCGTATTTGGAGCAGAAAATTATTGAAGAAAAATTTGAAGCATTAAGAGCTCGATCAAGTAGTGGTTCAGAAGAGGTCCAGTATGGTCCTCCATCTCCTCCCACTCGCCATGAGAAATGGAAACGAGCAAGAAGAAAAAAAAATGAACAATATCTTACAGACGAAGCTCATCAAGTGGCTGATAGAATTGTAAGTAAATATTAATTCTTTGTTAACAATTTTCCTTTTTTATAATTTATAAACACTAATATAAATTTTTTATTTTTCATTTCAGGATGAACTTCAGGAGAAAGAGACACAGGGCTCTTTTATCCCTGAGGGTAGGATGGATATCCTAGCCACTGCTTTGGGAAAGACTGAACACCCCGGCCGTGTTAGAGGATATCAGGCGGGTGTTAGTATTCGGAAGGTTTTTGGTAAGAGTAAGCAACCAAGAGACCCGGAAATTGAATCCTTAAAAGAAGAGCTGCAGGATATGAAACGGTCTATGGGTGATCAAATTCAAGCAGCAGTACAGAAGGCTTTATTAGAACACTTGGCAAGACAGTCACAGTCTGCTCATCCTTCCGAGGTATATTATTTACTGTTAACAATTTTTCTTTTCTATAAATTATAAACACTGATATAACTTTTTCATTTTTCAACATTCTCAGCCTACTCACTCAGACTATAATGCCTCATATGCTTACCCAACACCGTCTGGGCAGCCTTCCGAGGTATATTATTTAATGTCATCAATTTGTCTATTTTATAAATTATAAACACTGATATAACTTTTTCATTTTTCAACATTCTCAGCCAACTCACCCGGACTACCCTGCCTCATCTGCTTACCCTGCCCCGTCTGCGCAACCATTTGAGGTATATTATTTAATTTAATTTTTAATCAATTTTTCTATGTTAAAAATTTTAAACACTAATATACCCTTTTCATTTTTCTGACTTCTCAGCCTGCTCACCCTGACTACCCTGCCCCACCTGCTAACTTTGAGCCTCCACCTCCTCCATCGGATCAAACCTTATATTGTGAGTTGTTTGCGGGAGATCCTCATGTACATATTGTTGCGTTAGGACAAGTGTATTTTTTGGGGGACTCGGTACATCATCAGCCTATGCAGATGGGTCAGGTTAGAGTATCAGTACTTTTTATTATAGATCCTACTGCTCTACTACCATTTCCTACTGCGGAGATCACCAGTGTTGGGGAATGCATGGGCCATTTTTTACTTTGGCCAACTGCACTTCTTCGTTATATTTCACATGAGGTATGAGTTTTTTTAACTAGTAATTAGAAATGATTCCAAATTACTTATAATGTTTTCTGACATTTAACTTATATAGGAATATCTGAAAGCAAAAGAAACTGTACAAATGCAGCAAAATGTTCAAAAACAGTCGGCTGTAGATACTTCTGATATTTCTTCTGGGTTGAAAAGATTATCTCAGTGCTCTTCTTCCTTGAATTTTATCTATGAGTTTCGGATGACGCCCGATATATGTGGAAGAAATTATAAATTGAGAATATTGAAAGAAGATATCATGAATTTAGTTAATTTTGAAGAGATCGGGCTGAATGTGGTGCAGTTGTTTTCCATGTAAGTAAATTGACGTCTGAATTGCTATTTCTTTACTAAAATATTGTTATGTCATTGACTAACTATGTTTTCTTTTTAAATTAGGTATCTATACAGGATTCTTTTACAAAATGAAACTACAAGCATTTATAGCTTTATAGATCCAGAGTACATTTCCTCGGAAGTCAAACATGTGAAAAATGATGAAAAAGTTAAATATATATCCGAGAGATTATCACAAATAGAGATTCAGTGCTGGTTTTTGCCATTTGTTGATAAGTAAGAATATCAACATAATTTTGAACTCATGATCATTATAATGTCATTAATTATGAACTTTTTGTATTATAGGGGGCATTGGATGTTAGGTGTATTTTGCCCAAATGAATGCACCTTATATTGGTTTTGCTCTTTATTAGGAAAAGTGCGTAAAACGTTTTCCAACTTATTAAACAGGTAAGTTGTTTTTTTATTTTTAGAAGTTTGTTATGTTTAATTTTAATTGTTTACACAAGTTTTATTAGTTCTTATATAAAACAATGCAGTTCATGGAAACATTTTACAAATGAAAAGAAACCAACGAAAATCAAATATGTGGAAGTACAGGTAATTAGTTTTTATATTTTTGTTATATATTGGGTTTCATTATTAGTTAAATGTTTTATAACTGCAGTGTCATCGTCAAAATGGAAGCGTTGAATGTGGTTATTATATTCTACGATTTATGTACGAGATAATCACAACTGGGGAAACTACTGATTTTCATAAGGTTAGTTGTATTAACTTTTTTATATATTTTCATCCACTTTCTTCTATTTATTAATTTCATATCATTCAATATTATTGTAGGTATTCAATGATTCACAGTCATATTCTCAATCTGATATGATTCATATTCAATCTACTTTTGCGGACTATTTGTTAAGTCTGATTAAGATTTGAGGTATGTATACTAATATTTATAAATAATATTATATATGGGTTTAAAAAACTAACTCTTATGATATATTAGGTGTTTGAACCTACTAATAATCAAATGAATGCTTCAACAATAACAAACAATGAGCATGTCATATATTTCAGGTACGTGTATTTTAATTCTGATTTACTGAGTTTTCTCAAGTGCCTCTGCAAAAACTGTTTTATTGAATCTACTAATAATCAAATGAATCCTTCAACAATAACCAACAATAAGCATGTCGTATATTTCAGGTACGTGTATTTTAATTCAGAATTAGTTATTATATTTCTTTTCATTGTTATTTCTTAAAATCATTTGTCTGTACAGTGACAAATCTGTAGGGTGGTACTTGGATCATGAACATAGAGATTCGTATAGCGAAATAACATTCACAAACACTAAAAATTGTCTCCCTTGAATGCACAGCAATATCTTCTAGGCCTTTTTATTTTTTATGCAAATAAATATCGAAAAATGATTGCCGAGAAGCATATCACATAATACCTGAAACAGCGCTTAGTGGGTTTGCACAAAGATAAAATAGAAGGCGTCAATTTTTAAGGTATGTTTCTTTATGTATCTTCAATCTGCATTTGATTTCAATTTTCTAACCTATTTTTTGCACTCAAATTTATTTCTCTGTTATTCCATAACTTAAACAAATAACAATAGTGAATGGGTAATGCACGTCTATACAGAGCAAATATAAAAACCTGAGGTTGGGGGTGGTGGGGATTCTATGGTGAAAAGACACCCCCAACATCTTCAGTGGGGGAGGTGAGGAAGAGGTTGCATCGGCTGAGTGTTCCTGGAATTTTGATCAGGAGTCGTAACATTTCATTTTGGTAATTTACTTTGTGAAAAAATGAATGATTCAAATAAATTACACATTTTCATTTAATGTTTATTCATTGCACTAATAACTTGGATTGATTTTTTCACTCACATATCCTTAGTTTCATTACTGTTTTGACAGGATTGGTGCTATCTATGGGAGGAAACTTACAATGATTGATACTGAGTATGGTTAGATTAAGAAAATGCACCATGTAGGTACGTGTATTTTAATTCTGCTTTACTTTGAGTTTTCTGAAGTACTTCTGTTAAAGCTGTTTAATTGTTTTTGTATACTTCGTTATTTTTTTTCAGGGTTCCGATTTGTTTGGAGGAGAAAATATATGTATTTTATTTAAAAAAAAAAAAAAATTACGGCGTCGGTTATTTTAAAAACCGACGCCGAATATTTTTAAAAAATTATTTACGGCGTCGGTTTTTTTAAAAACCGACGTCGAAAGGGTTTTCCGCGTCGGTTTTTAGAAAAACCGACGCGGAAAACCTCTTCGACTATATTTTCCGCGTCGGTTTTTTAATGAACCGACGCGGAAAATAATGTCTAAATGTAGCTTCGGCGTCGGTTTTATAAAAAACCGACGCCGAAGCTCATAAGCGAATTAATTTTCGCATCGGTTTCTATGAACCGACGCGAAAACTCTATTTTTAACGTCGCCTATAAAGACGTCGGTTTATAACCGACGTTAAAAATTAAAAAAAACCGACGCGAAAAAGTGTTTTTGCACTAGTGTTCCACCATAGACTCTACTTTATGATCCTTGTAGTCCTCCTACAATTCTACATTAGATTCTTCTAAACTTTCATCTTATTTTGAAAGTAGGTTCTTCTTTTTGAAGAAATTTCTCTTTGCACTTCTCCTACCTTTCACATTGACTTAATACTTATTTCGAGGAATTTCATTATTATATTCATCTTCATCTTCAATATTCTTAGAACACTTGGCTGAAAATGTCCAATATTTCCACATTAGAAGCATTCAAGTAGAAGTTTACCTTTGAACTTTCCTATTCCTCTTTGTAGATTTGAAGAGAGAAATGACATGATATCATCCAAATTATTTTCCTCTTGACTATCTTCAATAGAGAGATTCTTCATGGCCTTGAATGCCACTTCTTTAGACTTACCCTTTTCCATAGCATTGTTATCATCATTCCTCATTTCATATGCAATATGAGTACTATGAAAGTTATCAAATTTCAAATCCTTTGGATCTTTATCTTCCAATACATAAACCTTCGGATTAAACTAAGGCGGAATTTTTCTCAAGATATGCTTGACAATATTTATGTCTTCAATAATTTCTCTAAGACCACACATGTATTCCATGACAACATTAACCTGATAAAAGAATGTATCAACAAACTCATTAGGGTGTATTATGATATCCTCATATTTGTTCCATAGAACCTGCAGCTTTGCTTCTCTGACTTTTGAGTCATCCTCATAAATGTTCAATATATTTTTCCATATAGCATGTGATGTTTTACATGAAATCACCTTCATATAGATTACATTGGATAGGGATAACCCTAAAGCATTAATCCCTTTAGAATCAGTACCTAATTACCTTCTATCAACTTTTGATAAAGCACCACTGCCGATATTGGATGATATTCCATGCATAGCTACTGTAAAGACATCCATTCCTAATGATCGGAAGTAGTGTTGCATCCAATTCTTCCATAATTGAAAATTTTTTCCATTGAATATTGAAATCCCTTTGTGATTTACAACCTCCATTTCTTCTACTGAGATAGAACCATTGACTTTCAACCTTTTCCTCTAATACCAATTGTTATCCCAATTTGGTTAAATACCCTAATAGGGGGTGAATCAGGGTATGCCAGATTAAAACAACTGCCCCTCCATGTCTTGTTTTTTTATTAAACAAAACTCTCTTCTCTCTTCTTCTCATGGAAATATATGAACATAAATGAAATCATGCATGAGACATTGCGATTTTTACTTGGTTCACCCTCACTAGGCTACGTCCAAAGAGCATAAAATGACGTTGTGCTGATGTACCAAATCCATTAAGGATCTCTTCAAAATTATAAGGTTTGGGAAAGATCACTTTTATTCTCAAGATCATTGCCTTTACAAGATTTAGGTTCTTCTCACTACATTCCCAAGGGTCACTCCCTATATCTCTTTCTCTATATCACTACTGGTGGAAAGGATCATCATCTTCCACTTCTTTCACTCACTTCTCTTGGAAGGGATCTAATTATAGTTTATAGACTTGTAGGTCCCTTCATTTTCATGAATTCATGCATCCTCAATTGTAGGTAGATGCTCTATTGAAGTTCCTTTTTCACCCGTAGATGAAATCCACTTTTCTGTGTACTGTTAGAAAGTGGAAATTGATTTTGTGAACTGTTTAAGTCCTTTTGAAAACAACATTTCCTATGAAAAATGTGTTACACCGCATATTGCATATGCCTCATGGATCACCTCTTCCTCATACCGCCTCTGTGAACTGCCTCTATGTAGCAACTCTAGGTAATTCCTTCACATATTGCCTTCACTCTTACGGACCACTTCTCCCCATGGACCGCTTCTTCTTCCATAAATAATTTCCCTTTTACGAACACTTTTCTTTCACAAGCTTCAGAGCCTCACAAAACCCCTTCACTAACCATTCATGTGAACTCCTTCTTTCATGTAATCCTCCTCATGAACCTCTTCTCCTTCATGGATTCCCCACGAACTCTTTTCTAACTTAGCTGAATTTCTTCCCAGAGTGAAGATGTTTTCTAATGAAAATCGCTCTCACCTTAATGATGGTATTAGTGCTCCTTATATAGGTAAATAGATCCAAAAAATCCATTAATAAAAGATTTACCCAAATCTTTGATGTAGTACTGAATTCACCATGTATTGTGCTCTCGCGAACCGTTCTTCCCTACGCGGTCCATGTACCGCCACTCTTCCTTCACAGCACCTCAAATCACTGCCTCATTTCTGCCAACGATAATTCATCCCATGAACCGCAAGCCTTCCCGTAAACCTCTTTTCTCTTGAAAATTTCATGCCTTCCTATGAATAATTTCCATATGTGGTTTGCGTACCACGCTTCGTGGTCTGTATAGAGCTGCTATACAGAATCCTTCGCCAAAATTACTTTTTCGTTCTGCACACCACCTTTTTTATTCCACGAACTATGGTTAGCGGTTTTTGTATTTTCTACTCCTATGAAAAAATCTACCTTTTACAAAAATAAACTCCCGATTTTGAGGCCCAAAAATTTGGAAAACAGTGGGAAACTGCACCACCTTAAAAACCCGATTTGGCAAAACACCAACCATACTTATTCAAGATCATCTATCTTTTTCAACAAATAGAATCACACCCAAAAACACTAAGAGGATGCCTTAAGGGATTTTTTTCCAATAGTTTCCCATAATACTGGTACTCTCATATCATGACTAGAATCCATCCTCACGTGTCTCATGTGATCATAACTAGATGCCAAGAACATGATGGTGTCATCTATTCTCAAGGGTGGATACTCTTATCTGATAGTAACCTAATTTAGGATAAATCAACACACACCTATTATTGAGCTCTCATCTACCTCATTAAGGATAAAACTCCATCACACAACCTGGAGTCACTACCATACTCATATGCAGTAATCATCTGAACATGAATGGCCTATTATCGGCCTATACTGAGGAAAACATCATAGGTTTTCACTACTGCTATGAAAATATTTCATGTGAGGCTCTCTCTCCTCATAGAGTAAGGTCACCCCATCAGAAGAAATGTGTGATCACTGATCCTCAATGTAGGAGTATCCAATACAAGGGTGGAGAAAAAAGGTCCTCCACTAGTATCACTAGGTCTTGAACAAGGTCTATGTACAAGGGAAATGTGGCTTTCTATTCCATACTAAAAACTATAGTTGGAGTAGTGGAGACATTGGTTATACCCCAAACCACACTCGATCCTCCTATCCATAATCCCCTTCTACCAAAAGCCCATCATTTCCCTTGCCCGCCTTCTCTCCTCAACCAGGGCCTACTCTAACACCTCATCACACCAACCTTCCCTGATAATGCAGGTTAAAGGGATTCATCTAACACACCTTGACATTGTCTGCTTTAGGCTGCACTAATCCACCCACATAGTTTTAAATAGTTTCCTAAGAATGTGTATCAATGGGGGGAAGTGTCCATTTTCCTTGCATGTCTGAAGCCATGCTAAAAATCTACATGATAGGACTCTATTGACACCCATCATCATCCTGGAGATGTCTCACTATGAGGACCACCATTGAAAGGGGTCACATACAAGTGGGATATCCAAACCATAATATTGGGTCTGACCTCAACCACCTGATAAGGGAGTCTGGATCAACACGAAACTTGGGAGATCACTATCTTTATAACCTGCAATGTGCACTCAACATGGGCGCATCATCTGTTGGTACCACTAGAACTAACTTCTTCTCTATAAAGAGCATTGGTTTTGAGTGCGACCATATAATTGTTTGGGATCCACACAAGTCTGAAAACTCATATCACTAACTCAAGACAATCCTATGCTACCTGGGGATCTGGCTCATCATGAAACCTCAGCAGCCTCTGGAATTGGAACTCTTGAAGTGCACTAAGCCTGCATACATCCTCAGCCTTCTCTACTGGTATGATCTTATTCTCGATGGGTGGGGGTGATGTTACATGTACACATAGAGGAAGGATATCATTAGATGTACCCTAAATTGATGCATCATCACTCATTAGATCGTCATCGTGACTCTAAATCGATAACTTGGATAGCTGTCTTCGCGGAGGCGTATTGAAAGTTTAATCAATATGAAACACAGTTAGATGAGCATATATATATGGGGATATTACTCAAGAATGAAATACAAAAGACTAAATCCTATATGACTCCCAATCCATGTAACCAATGTCTCAGTGTACCGAGTTGACAAGAAGGTAGTCAGAGTCTTGATATATGGATACATCATTCATTGCACCAACACCATGTTCCCTAGCCTGAAAGCCACACTCAAGACAGTTTGACACTATTACCCTAAGTCCCAACCAAATTCTCATAAGGGGACAGATCCTAATACCTTCCCAAGGAATGAACTCCTCTGATACCAATCTATCGTGACCCAACCCAAAAGGGCTTAATTCTCAACTACCCCAAGCCTGCCTCTATTGGGAATGGGCTGGCAACAATCGCTAAAAGGCATAACTAATATGAGAGGCATTTTCCTAGTGCACATGTATGTACACACCCAACCATCTACATGAAGAATTGCATAGGAATAATAATAAAAGATGAAACATCTAGAGAATAAACCATGTATGTAAAACATTTAGGGAGTACAAGAGTACGACAGTGTAATCTGAAAAAAAAAATGGGGAAAATACACACCCACTCAGAAATATGTCCCAACCCAACCAAAACTGGAAAAGTAAATGTTGAGGGAGCCCAACTTTGAATCTCTAAACTCTGACCACCATACATGGTCAAATGCACTAGGGTATCCCTATGCTCATCTATAATCAACACTGACATGTCTTTCATTTGTATAAGACACGACACATGCGGAAAAATCCCATGTAGGGGTGAGTATATACATACCCAGTAGGATGACCCAAAAAATAAAGGGGAGCATTGAGAGACACAATAAGAATAGAAAAATCAACCCATATCAAGAGATTAATAAAAAACCAACAACATGGATACAGATGTGTGTGTGTGTGTATGTGTCCTCAGTAATAGAATCCCAAACGAGAGAGAAAGGGGATCTTCATCTCAAAACTCAACCTAAGAAAAGGGTATGTCATCAGTTCCAAGGGTATATCAATGATACTCAATATCTTTCGTGTATGTCCGTAGGAGTAACCATATGAAGGACCCACACCTCACCATTATGTTGCAATTTGAGGGGTAACAATCTCTAAATATATGACCCACACCCTAGTGTATCAAGGGGGTTCCCCTCAGTATAAGGAGGACTCGTGACCTATCTGATAGGGGTACTACTTAGTAGGTATATGACCCACATCCTAGTCTATCAGGGGGTACCACTCATTAAATAGAGTACATGTTCCCTATTGTGATAAGGGGTACCACTCAGCATAAGGAGGACCCACTCCCTTTTTTATAAGGGGTACCACTCAGTAGTTAGACGAATCAATCCCTAGTTCAGTAGGGGTATTACTCAGTAGATAGAGGACCCACGCCATAGTGTGATAAGGAGGTACCACTCATTAGGTAGAGGAGTCGTGCCCTAGTTCCATAGGGGAGAACTCTATGGTTGAGGATCCATTTCCTACCTATAATGAGGGTGTCACTCTGATATTTGATAGAGGACCCATGCCCTATCCTGGTAGGAGGGTGCCACTTTAATGGTCAAGGACCCATACCCTGCCCAGTAGGAGGGTGCCACTCTGATAGTCGATAGATGACCCACGCCCTGTTCTGATAGGAGGGTTCCAATCTAATGGTTGGGGACCCATTATCTTCCCAACATGAGGGTTCCACTTTGATAGTCAATAGAGGACCCATGCCTGATCCTAGTAGGAGGGTGCCACTCTAATGGTCAAGGACCCATGCCCTGCCTAGTAGAAGTGTTCCACTCTTATAGTCATTAGAGGACCCATGGTCCTGATAGGAGGGTGAAACTCTAATCACTCTGATGATCCTTCCTAATCACTTCCATTTTCAGACATTGCTTTAAGAAACATCATGGTTGGAACATCTCACGTCATATCTCAAATGCCACCACGAAGGCCACCAGTATGTTCTAAATAGAAAAACACTCAGTATAGTCTACTAATGGGATAAAATATGAGTCTAAATGAAGGATATATGAGAGGTAGAAGTTTCCTAGAAAATGAGGGTACATGGTATGTAAAGGGACCCATACGATGTGTGGTCCTTCCCTTCTTCCAAGTTGTGTCCTTACTAGTACACAGATATGTTCCCATGTATCTTTGTATGGCATTAAAAGGGACTACACAATGTGACTCATCCACCTGGGGTCCTACCCATGCTGTTGTCTATGTCTATGTAATATTTATCATGTTTGTGTACTCATATAAATGGCGTGTCCTCCTACACGGGGTCCTTCACGTGCCCTCCTACATGGGGTCCTTCTCGTGTCCTCCAAGTTGTTTCTGTGTACCCAGGTTGTGTGCCAGTATATGACATGTACCTATACATGACCATGTTCATGTACTCCTTAAGTACATGCCAGGTCACCAACACTGAGTCACGCGGCATGTGGGGGTCCCACACAATGTGTGATATTTATCTAGCCCGAAACCCTAGCCACCATAGCTAGGGGGATACATGGTGTGTGTTCATCCCAGTACACATCGTGTAGTCATGATCTTCACAGAAAGTTAGATCTACTCTGTGAATTCCATATCTGCCTCCACCACTTAGAATCACACATTTGGGACA
Organism: Viscum album; assembly: GCA_963277665.1. Taxonomy (NCBI): domain Eukaryota; kingdom Viridiplantae; phylum Streptophyta; class Magnoliopsida; order Santalales; family Viscaceae; genus Viscum; species Viscum album. The sequence goes on from OY728132.1 coordinate 1,593,567,028, forward strand.
CTTGAAATCAAAGGAATAGGCTATTTTTCATTTATTTTATCCCTATGAGGGCTTGAAATTAGTATCTCCTGGTCCACGGTGCTTCGTTGCATGCCTCAAACATCTCCCATTATCAATGTTCATTACTAGATTTTAGATTCACTGAAATAATCACCCAAATCCCAAAACACATCATGATCTATCCCTAAATCATTGATTAGTTCTTCGTATGAAAATATTCCACAAATTTGGGGGTCCGATCATGCTCGGTACCACCTAGAAATAGTCAAATCATGACCCCATGGTTCAAAGATAAATAACTTGAAGAACAGTGGGGGGAAATTACAAGAAACAAGGGTGAAACAATCATTGGACAAGAATTCTTGGAAAATGAATAAAAATTAGGGATATAATGGGTGAGAAACATGGAACATTAGGGATTAATTGAATAAATAAATTAAATCTGATTCATGGGTGCATTCAAAGGCTCCAATTTGATGCTGATAAAAGAAATAATAATGATCATGCTCAATCAGTTAATCATAAGGGTGGAAATCTATATATGAAGAGTCCTAACTCGATTCAGATTGATGGTTGATGAAGAATGTGCTCACCAATGAAGGAATGAGATCTGTTGCATTTGTTGTGCCTTGATTATCCTTGATCTGGAGGCTCGTTGTCATCTAATCTGGATTCATAAACAAATGAGAGTGGTGTAACCTCTTCTCAATGATCCCAAGGTTATGTATATAACCCTGGAAATATTCTATAACAGCGTATTTATAGTGGATTATGTTTTGGTCATTTAATTTGAAATAAATAAATTTAATTATTTATTTTAATTAAACGTACCTGCCAACAGCTTCTTTATCTGAACAGCCCACGCCAACCAAATTTAGATCACACCTAGGGTAAACCTTGCATTTTGGATTCAATCATGATCTCAGATTTTCAATTCAAGAATCCATTTAATATTTATACCATTTTTCTTGAAAAATTGTACACATGCAATATAAAATATTTTTAATATTTTTATAAAATTAATTTCGGCCACATTGTGCCTTAGAATCGTGTGTCATCTCAGCACATGGCTCCGAATATATTTATAGATATATTTAAATGTATTAAAAGGAAAAAAAATGTATCTACATAAATTAATTATCATAATACTATAAATTAAATGATATAGTAACCCTTGTCCCAAGACTCTAAATCACATGACACAATAGGCCTTGTCACAGGATTATAAAACTCCTAATACAAGTTTCCTCATTTTAATACTATAAATTTTATGTCAAAAGATCCTCATCATAATTCATAAAGCTATATGGCCTATGGTTCATCTCACAAGATCATTAAACTACTTGGAGTGATCTACTTCATATGACCTGATATCCTAATATAAGAGTGTGATTTGTATAGGAATTCCTAGTGTCACTTCCATTAGAGACCCTACGCTATGATAAAAAAATTCTCCTATTGTTTCATATTTCTCCTGGGTGATGATTATATTACCAATTTGTGTCAACTTTTCTTATTATCTATCATTAGTGTGCCCCACTCCTATCATTATAATTTATCCTACATATAAGTTAAATATGTGAAGAGGCCTCTTTCTAAGAACTACATGTGGCTTGATTCCTAGTATTACAAGTTACATAGTGATTCTTGGATCCTCTATATTGGGACCAACCATTAATTTCAATTTCCCATTCCCTCCTGGAATTTAAACTTTCACCAATTTACATCAATTTTACTCCAATATTCTGACACTGAGATGGGGTCGATTTAATTTCTATTATATATGATCTAGATCTGTACAGTGACCTATTTATAAGAAATATACGTGGTTTGATTTTTGTTCTTGTAGGTTACATAATGACACATAGATTTCTCATTATGGACCCATTTATAAGTTTCATTTTCATAATTCCCTCTCCTAGTGTATAGTCTTCTCATTCACATCAGGTCTTTCTACATTTGATTATGTGTTAGGACAACATACCTTCATTCTGATAACTACATGTGGATTTATTCCTATTATTAATGGATATATAGTGATTCCTAGATCCTATTAATCCCATTCATGAATATCAATTTCTAATCCCCTCTTAGAATAAGAGGCCTTTATCACATCAGGTCTTCCCCAACAAACTTGTGATTAGATAAGATTCAGATCATTGGTCAAAGTTGTTCGACCTTAAACCATCAACACGTCATTGGTCAATGTTTCTCAACCTTAAACCATCAACACTTTCTTATTCAAAGTTGTACAACCTTAAATTTCAGCTTCACCCTCCCTAGTTTTCATGAACCAGCATTTGACTCCACATTCACATCTGGTTGATACTTGTGGATTTGGTAGAGTAAAATTCCATGTTTTAGTCCAAACTCTACATCCTTAAACTATGATACACACCATTGTACAAGATCAGTGATACCTTAAACTAGGATCCATAACCTTTTTGGTCTAATATCTATGACCTAAAACTTTCAATACCCTTTTGGTCAAAGTTTTATGACCATAAACTTCTAGTGCTCTTTTGGTCAAAGTTGTATGACATTAAATTTCCAATCTCTTTTAATAAAAATAAAAAAACCGTAAAATATAAAGAGAGACATTAAACTTTTTAGGTTGAAAACCCACAAACGGTGTTCTAAAAAAATGTCATGTAATTTATTTCTAAGCTTGATACCTCATGTATTTAGGAAAAAAGATAGTGAATAAAAGGAAAGAGACACAAAACTCATGGGGATTAACTTTTAGACCCATTAAAATTAGATATATACTAGCTAGGTCTACATATCTAGGTAAAAATTAGATCAAATTCTCATCATCTCCATTCCTTATCATAATTCATGGTCCATCCCGTATGACCCCTAAACTTCTTGGAGTAATCCATTTCACATGACTTATTTTTTCTATGTAATAGACTAATTTGTGTAAGGATTCCTAGTTTTTGGCCTTCATATCCATATTGGGTTTCCTTCAGTGACTCTACACTAGGATAAAATTTCCCCCTTACCTAGAACTATATGTGGATTGATTATCAGTTATCATAAGATATATAGTGACACCTAGATATCATATTATAGGCCTAACTATAAATTTCAATTCTACCCACTCCATATTTTTTCTTTGGTTCTCACCTATTCACATTGGGTTTACTTCAATATCCCTACACTAGGATAAAACCAATCCACTTTGTTTTTCACATGATCCAGATTTATATAAATACTTTTGTGGATATCCAATTATCCATTAGAGAATAATCTATGTTTCAAGAGTATAAATTTTATTAATGTGGTCAAATATATATGAACTTAATACTTGCCCATATTTTTTTGTCAAAACTCTATGACATTAAACTGAGAGGTATCATATGGTCCAAGCAATATGGTCTTAAACTATATGAAATTTTCCTTTGTGGTTCTCTATACCTATATTGGTTTTATTGTTCACATGGTTAAATATTTCCTTATAATATCTATATATACAACCTTATTATTGATCAAATAGGTATAAAATTAAGCCTTAACCATATTTTAGTTATATAAATATTACCTTAAACTATGAGAAACCTTTTGGTTTAAGTTTTATGACCTTAAACTCCAGAGACCCAACATTGGTCTAAATTAAAAGGCATTAAATTAAAAATAAAAATACATAATACATGTTAGGTTGAAAACTAACAATGGGAAATCCAATAAAAAATAAATTATTTTCCTACTAAGGAAAATTCATTGAAATTATTAGGAAAATTTTACTTAATATGAAAAGAAAGATGGAAAAATATTGTAAAGATTTACATTTCTCCCTATAAAAAGTCAAGTTATACTCATTGGACATAATAGTATGGAATAAATTTAGAGTAAGTCCTCCCTATACAATTTACATGAAACTAAACTTTTCCAAAGGTCCCTATTAAAAATAAATCATAATTTTTAATAACATTCATATTGGTGTAACTTACAAAAATTCATTGGACATCCCATTTAGGTTGAAATTTACAAAACTCTAACTTAACATTTATCCTAAATTTTTACCATAATAATATTATAAATTCATGGTGGTGTAACTTTGGGGTTCTTAAAACCTTCTTAAATATTTCCTTTTTTCCTAAAAATCCACTCCATGCCTTTGATATATGTATTATCATCAAACAAAGACTTGATTTAAGACTCTCACCTTGGTTCAGCTTATAATGAAAATTGGTAATGAGTTTATTAATAGATTTGAACATACCACATCTGTATGGTGAATGAAAAATTTTCCTTTGATCTATTAGGTAACCATTAATTTATTTTTACGGTCCCTAATAAAGGACCCTTTAATTTCATGCACTACTAAATGATGGTGTAGTGGTGGTTTCTCTATTACTGATGGTTAACCTATTCCCACCTATCATCATATCTTATTCATGACTCATATATTCTTTAGTTATGATGTATGTTTTTCATATTCCCCAATGTTTATTTGGATTCAAATACCATCAATGTTACACCATCGTGCATCATTCACTTTTCCAAAGTGAACTCATGACACCAAACTCATGTGGATTCTCTTAGGGTGCACATTATCATGAAAATAAACACCTTGAGTTGATATCCTCTTAATACAAGATCCTACTCTTGGTAATAAACACCTAGAGTTAAGAACCTCCTTTAGTGTCAAATTCCTTGATTAGATATCCTCCTCTTGGTTGAAAATGACTTGAGTCAAAATCCTCCTCTTATTATCAAATTACATGAGATGAGACTCTATTCTTGGTATCAATTACCTTGAGTTGAGACTCTCCTTTTGGTATAAAATACCTTGATTTGAGACTCTCCTATTAGTTCCAAACACATTTAGTTGTGATCCGCCTCTTAAAATCATATTCCTTGAGTTGATATCCTCCTATTGGTATCAAATTCTCTAAGTTGGGATCCTCCTATTAGCATCAAATTCTTGGATTCAAAATTATCCTATTCTAATCAAACATCATGATTCGAGATAATATTTTTGGTATAAAATTATTTTATTCAAGTTTATACTTTTGGAATCAAACACCATGATTTGAGGTACTCCTCTTTTCATAAAATTCCTTGAGTCAAGATTCTAATCTTGGTATTTAATTCCTTGAGTTAAGATTCTCTTCTTGGTAATAAAATCCTTAAGTTGATACACACCTCTTAGAAACACACCACCTATATATTCCATTGAAATAACCTACCTGACGCAAGGAACGTGTCAAAGCACTCAATATTTCCTTATAATATGATTATTATTTTTCTAAACAAATCTAATCCTGAGGGGGGGATATTTATAGGCACCTAAAAATTTTATGTGCATTTTGTCATGAAGATCATCATATGATCCTTACATAAATGATATGAAGCTAAATAATTAAACCTCTCTATGAAGAAAACACATATGGATTCTCCTTGTGCTATAAGATTTCTCACTCGTTGAAGGGTAAATATCCCTTAGAAAACATTTTCCAATTTGATGATGTGGTGGTGAGAACCTTTTATTATAAGTAGGCTATGGATTCCATATATTATTTAAGAAAAAAAATTCCAAATCCTAAAACCTATTTTAGAGACCTTATGGAACTTTTTTCCCATGAAAATCACCTTCTAAAATTAACCTAGTAGCTAGGGGAATAACTTGTTTCACAAGTTTCAATTTGACATCTTGTGGAGCTAAAATGGACACCCAGATCAAAAGTTAAGACTGTTTAAATCTAGAAACATTTTTCCAAATAATTATAGTAGAAAAGTAAACACACTAACATATTTGAGGAACCACTAATGTTCCCAAGAACTAGTGTATCTAAGGCACCGCTAATGTCTATATGCACCATAGTACTTTGGGGAACCACTAAATTCACTCTCATAAATAATTATAGCACACATGGCCAAACAGAGGAACTATCAATAATAAGTAGTGCTAAATTTGTGGCTTACCTGAAATAAGGATCCTCTAACTACCACTACTTCCAACATATACTTGGTTTCAATAAATTGTTTCCTAGAACCTTTTGCATTGTGTGTGAGTGGTTACTTTTCCTTATATATTTTCACTTTGGTGTGCCAACCACCATATTTTCAATAAATACCCTTAAAATAACAATAGTTGTAGATAATTCACTTCAATAAATCTAGAAAAAGAAGTAAGTTCTCCCTTGGTTCTAAGATTGAATCCTTAGCATTCCATACCATTTAATGCACCACTTTGGGGGCCCTGCAACATAGTATAGATCCACCATTCTCTTAGGTATGTGCTTGATCAAGGAAGTATCTATTGGTGCCTGATGCATATCGCCTAGTTCCTAAGGCTAGACTCATCATGATATTAGTGTGCTAAGTCCATTTTATCTCTAATTGATCTAAATTCACTTGAGGAAACCAGGAGATCCCTCACCCTATACATAGATGTGTAAGCCCGCAAGAATTGTTATACCTGAGCATTCTTCTAGTGCACCCCACCACAAATCCAAAGCGTGATATATCTCACTTAGGAATAAAGAATACATTGTTCATAAGGACTATGTGCACTTAAATTGAGCATCAAGGGCTTCCTTTGAGTTTAAAACTGAACTTTCACATGGAGAAATAGAACTTCCATACCCACATGCATACCCTTTTATCAAAAGGATGCAACCACATCACCCTCATTTACCATCTATGGATTGAGGAGTATTTTAATTCAATAATGAAAAAATTAAAAACTTTTTATTAAACCCATTAGTAGATCCATAATTCAAAGTCCGTACATGAAATCATTTCCCCGGATCACCTATCTATGTTGAATATGACATCTTTTCCCTAGTGGATCAAAAACATTACTGGAATTATTTCTCACTATCTAAAACCCTGGAATTCCAATTCTTTCTATGAATTCTACATGGAAACCCAGTATAGATGATCAATTCATTCACCCTATTAATCATGTATTCCTTTGATAACAAGGATCGTGTATTTTTTAGCATATGACTGACTAAAAACTAACATTTTTATTGTCATTATGAGACTAATGTGAATACTTATGGCCCAAGAATCTCATCCTGACCACACTATGTTATTATCTAAATCCCCCATTCATTTGTTCAGGTTCCATATGTCCACTTAATGAGACAAAGATCCACATGGGTTTTCAATCTGATGGAATTGCTAATATTTTCTTTTTATGACTCCGCACACTCATGTGACTAGTTATCCTTCACTCTAGTCTTCTTAAAAATAGATAATATATTAATCTAAATGGGTTATTTATTCAGTGTAAAACTAAAACTATTTTTTATTGGTTTGCATCACCCATGCATTCATCCCACCTTCTCCCTTGTCTGGTTAGCATCTGATAGGGAATGAATGTAAATGATCCTACAACATGGTGTAAGATATAATCCAAAATTTTCATTCATGCATTGGTCCCATGCCAAATCATTTCTAGGAATCTTTATCTAGATATACCACTCTACATGACTTTAAATTTCTCAGAGATAGTCTTAGTCATACATCCTTAAACTGAATGATATAATAGTCATGGTTTCATGATGTTAAAAGGAACCAAAATGTTCTTTTTCACATGACCTTAAAAGGCATAACATGCCTCATTAAATGGAATAAAACTACATGGGTTTTTATTCCTTTCATTTGGATATGTAAGAATCCCATATCATGGGTTCAATCCTAACTCTAATGAAACATATATCCTCTACTGGTGAAAGGATGGATAACTCAACCCATATATTGGTGACGGGACAGAGACATATATCTATTTCTAGAGATATGCTAGTGAAATCATCATTTACTAGTTATAAGATAATGGAACCTATTTTTTATCGGTGATAGGTTGATGGCATCCACCTCTTGCTGGTGAAGGGTCAATGACATCCATTTACCACTAGTGAGAGGCCATAGACATCCATCTCTCACTATTGATATGATGATGACATCCTTTATTCACTGGTGACAGGATGATTACATCATAATTTTCTATTTAGAGGTCAATGACATCGTTATTCATGGGTAATAGGCTAGAGACATCATCATCCACTTGTGACGAGCCAATGAGATCCATTATCTACCGGTGATAGGCTGGTTACATCTATTTCCCACTGGTTATAGGTCAATAACATCTATCTCTTGTTGGAAACAGGCCATCTACATCTATCATTAACTGGTGATAGATCAACAACATAATTATTCATTGGTGATGGGCTGGAAATATCAATATCAAATGGTGATAGGATAGAAAAATTCACCATACACTGGTGACATACCAAAAACATACATCTCCCTCTAGTGAGAGGTCATCAACATCCATCTACAACTATTGTAAGAATGATTATATCATCATCTGCTGGTGATAGGTTGATGACATCATCACCCATTATTGATAGGATGATTACATAATCATTCTCTTCTGATAGGTCGATGACATCCATCATCTACTAGTGACAGGATGGTGATATCCATTTCTTTTTTGTGACAAGTTAGAGAAATCCATATCCCACTAATGACAGGTTGGTGAAATCCATCATTAATTGGTGACAGGTCGATTAAATGATTATACACTACTGATAAGCCAACAATATCATCATTCACTGGTGACAGTCCAATGATATCCATCATCCACTGGTGACAATTATCATTAGTAATAAGTTGGATATATACATTTCCTAATGGTGATAGGTAGGTGATATCCTTCATTCATTGGGGACAGACTAACAAAATCTATTTTCTATGAGTGATAGGTCGACGATATCTATAATCCACTGGTGATAGGCTGACGACCTTAAATTTCCCAATGGTAATGAGAAAACCATATAATAAACTGATGATGAGCCAAACCACTCAAATGATTTGTGTCTATGATGAGTGCACATATGAACCATCTCTTTGGATGGAATTAAACTCAAGAGTACCCCTCTAATAGTTATTTAAACTGTGGAGTCATCACACACACACATGTCCTCATACCATGAGCATGGAATAAATTACTTTTATTGCAACATTTTTTTAATGTATCGATCGATCAATCTCCTTTTAATGGGTATTCTCCCTACTCAAATGGTAGTCAATGTAAAAAAATAGGTATTTTTATCAAGAATGATTTCATGAATATATGCTTCAATCTATAAGAGAGTTCTGGTCTAGAAAATAAAAACCCTTGTGATATGATTCAACCTCTCATACTCTCAGTTTTGATGAATAATATTTAAAGTTTCATTAACAATCCTTTAACATCCATTGGCCTTTGGAAAGTAGGTCTACAATGAAAGTGGAAGTGAAAACATCAGAAACAGTGATGAAAATTATATAATAGGCTTGAAGATATATAGAGATATATCTAAATGAAGGCTTATACTTGGTCAAAATACATACATTAGTAAGGTTCTAAAGAGGTTTAATATGAAAATTTATAAAAAGGTTTCTTTACCTATGTTTCATGAAAACATTCTTTGAAAAAAATTACTTAAATATTTGAAGAGAAATAATGCATGAATAAGGTTCCATATAATTTTTTATTGGATTAATCATGTATGTTATGTTTTGTACTCATACTGATGAATATTATGCATTAATTATATTGATTAGATGCCAATAAAATCCTAAATGTTGTCACTGGGTAGCTATGAACAATATTCTCATGTCCTTAAGAAGAACTAGGGATATATTATTAGCCTTCGATGAAAAGGAAGAGATCATTTTAAGGGGTTACACAGATGTTAGATTTCAAATTGACAAAGATGACTTTAGATCACATCTAAGATTATTGTTTTTCCTGAATGGTGAAGTGGTAATATGGAAAAGTTATAAGAAATTAACAGTTTCTAATTTTATAATAGTAGCTCAATATATCACAGCATCTGATGCGTCTAAAGAAAATTTTTGGAAAAATAATTTTATTTTCTAACTAGGGGTGGTCCTAATAATCGTACATCCAATTGAACTCTACTGAAATAATAATGGAGTGATATCACAAGCAAGGGAGCTAAGGTCTCACAAGAGATCCAAATATATTATTTGTTGATTTTAGCTCATTAAAGAGATTATATACATAGGAAATATCAACATGTGTTGAGTTCCTATAGAGGATAATATTGAAAATCCCCTAACAATACCCCTTATGTAACAAAATAATAAAATTCAAACTAGATCTCTATGTATTAGATACATGGGTGGCTTGCATTAGTGAAAGTAATAGACTGTTAGTGTTTGTGACCTAAAGTTAGTCAAGTGTTATTAGATTAGGGAAATATTGTATCATGTAATGTACATTGTTGAATATACTTAATCATTCGTTTATGTCTATTGTATAGAATATGGTGGGTGATATGATAATAATGTAAGATTTATGCACTAGAGATAAAACCATGGTGTGGTAGTGTTAACCATGTCATGTTTTTCACTATATTACCACATCATGGTTTTATGGATGAAAGTTCATGTGTTATATGATAATTCTTGAAAATTGCTTATTTCTCCTACTAAAATCTAGCATGTTCGGTTGGATCATCATGTGATGATGATTTAAGTAGTTTTGATGGTGTAATATGGAATGTTTAAAGAGTGAATTTTTTTGTTTTTATTAGTAGAATGTTATAAAATGGTTTGTAATGGGTCTCATAATTCAAACATTTTCTATTTGGAATGATGAGATAATGAATGTTTATGAAACATTAAATCTTCAAGGAGTATCCTTTTATATTATAAAATGAGTTCAATGCCATGATATGGGTACAATATTCATGATATAGAAACTTGACATGACCTGACCCACCAGAATCCCACCCGGGTCTGCAGTAAGCTGAATGTGTTATCCCATGCCTACCTTTGATAGACCAAGGGTTGGCGATTGGCACCAAGAAGGTATATCACATATATGGGAGGCCTTGGCCTACATAACCTAAATACAACTATATGTCTTTGGTATAAGATATAATAATGCAAGCTAGATAAATAACCAACTGAAGTATAATATGCATGAGACACACTGAATGTTCCAATGGTACAATAAAGCAATGTATAATAAAAAAATGAAAAATACAAGACCCAACATCCCATGGTGAAGGCCAAACTTGAAAATCTAGAATATATACTCAGACATACCGACACAACTTGAGTTCCACCAGTAACAATCACCTTTGATCTCTGTTACACACTAGCACCACCAGAATGACGCTCCCTAAAGCCACCATCGAACTATGCATCGTTTGCAAAGACACAACATGTGTGGGCATGAGGCTCGTGCAAGGGTGAGTGTAAATATACCTATTAAGATGCGTTGAAAACACAAATGAGAAATAACACAATATGTCATCTCAACATAGTATAATCTCATATATGGTTTATGGGTTACGACAACCAAGGATAGAAGGAAACTCCATCTTTACAACTCAGCTCTATAGAAATCATACATTGATGGGAATATAGATTTTCTGAACATTACTTGGTCACGAGAACTTGAACTACGCAACTTCCAATACTTCAATTTCATATGTTTTTAAAAGTGGCGAGGGACCCGCACTTTCACTGAAGGGTGTGTATGTCAGTCGATGGGATATTGACCCCTATGGAGGACTTGTGCCACATAATGTGTAATGTGAATCAGAGGGGGTACCAACTCTATAAGTGGAAGAACCATGCCTCGTCTCTAAGGGGAGGAGGGGTTACATGCTGTATATGAAGGACTCATGACTTGGAATATGTGTGTAGTTAGGGGGTCACTGCCCTCGTGTCTGCTCCAACTGCCTCACCCTCTCTCTGTCGTTTACACTACGAATCCAAAGAACCTCCCCAACCCATACACATTGAAAAATCCCTCAAGTGATGAAGGGATATGCTTTGTTACATTTTACATAGAAAAATACTTAGAATGGACTGCTTATATGCCCAAATCTAACTCCCGGGAGAGAATTTATGGAGAACACTCAAGGAAGTATAGTACACGACATGCACTTTGAAGTACCCTGCATATAGGACTTTACTTGCAGTTGGGCGTGTACCACCACCACATGGTATATATGGGGTTGACCTTCATGACATATCCAAAAGGGTACATAGCAGATGGGACCATACAGGCTAGTCAGCGTGTATATTAGGTACATGATGAGGCATCTTGGGAGTTGTTCATGGTGTGTCCCTTGTGCCACATGACGCGTGGGAAATTTATGCAATTTATAAAAAATTCTCTAGCTTCAAGATTAATCAATTAAATCCTTGTTGTAAATGATTTACCATGAAATAAAGTCCCAGATATATATTTCATGTTATTCCCATATTAAATAAAATTACTCATATGGAATTAAGAATATATGCTCTCCAATAATTTATGTTGCGCATAATAAAATATTCATTTTCAAATATTTGAATTTTCATTAAACTAGAAAGTTTATCATGCTATGCCATGCGAGAAATTTATTCATGGAAAAAAGAATTAGAACATGCAAAGAAAAAAGTGAACCTGAAGGATATAATATCCTAACTCAATGTCGATTATGTCAAAAGCCCTAATAACCATGCCTCGATCCTCAATTGCTTGCCATCACCGCAAAGAAAGCCTGCAGGTAAGCCTGTTTTATTCACTGCAAAGAAAGCCTGTTGGTAAGCCTGAATTGTTCAGTGTTTTAAAAAATGACCCGCCAATTTTTGGTCCTGGGGTTCAAAGCCCAAATACCAAAATTAAATCTTTCTTAGAAAAAGACCTATATTTCATACACAACTAAGGTGTCAAAATTTCTATTTAGAACTCTTTTTCAGGAGTTATTAACTGTCCACATGTGCATGACTAAAAATAATATGTTAAATATATTATTCAAAGTTCTGCGATGCAAAAAAAAAATGAGCCCGATTCACAACCATCAATACAAAGATGTTTGAAAACTCTAAAGGAGGCATAGTACACGACATGTACTTTGAAGTGCATTGAATATTGGCCTTGACTTGAAGTTAGGTATGCATCACCACTACATGGTCTATATGAAGTTAACCTTCATGACATATCCAAAAGGGTATATGGCATATGAGTCCATGAAGGCTAGTCAGTGTGTACATTGGGTACATGTTGAGGCATCTTGCGAGGTGTACACAATGTGTCCCCTATACCACATGACGTGTGGGACCAAGGTGTTGACTCGACATGTACTGAAGTACATGTTGAGGTATGTTGTCCTGAGATACATGATGTGTTACTCATGGTCACACTTTTTGTGATTTTTATAATAACATGTAACTCTGCAGCGTAAAATCCATAATACATAGGGCGTAACACATAGATACATGTTGTGTGGAGTTTATGATGATGTGCAATAGTGAGTATAACATACACAATGTATGAAGCAGAGTACTACGTGTACTGTTGTCGAAAAAATCCTAGAGTTCCAAAACCTTTGCTCGATCGAATTTCTCATTGTGACCATCATTATTGCCTCCACCTCTGACCACACATTCAATACTGGTTTATCCTGATTCGTTTGGTGTCACTGTTGTCCCTTGTCGGAGAGATTTTCTACCGTTCCTTGTCCCATTCATTGCCATCACCCACTACACAGAAACCGCCACCCAAAACCTTATAGAAATCTCATCATCGTGCACCTGACATCAAAAGTGGACACAAGGCATTAGCCCTTCCTTATCATTGTGTCTTTCCTCTCATAATTGAACCATGGAACAAAGAAACGAGAGGATAAAATTAAAGAATGATGGTTGATGGGAAGCCCGACCACCCAATTCGTGTTCATTGAAGAATGTGAGGTATGATAATAGGGTTCGACTCAGTGTTTGTTGAAGAGTATCTCAAGGGCATATTTATGCAGAGTACATTTAAAAAAACAATTATAAAAAATTCTATGAAGAAAAATATTGTGCAATTTATAAGAAATCCACTAGCTTCAAAATTAATCAATTAAATCCTTGTTGTAAATGATTTACCATGAAACAAAGCCCCAAATAGATATTTCATGTTATTCCCATGTTAAATAAAATATTTATGTTGGGCATAATAAAATATTTATTTTCAGTTACTTGAATTTCCATTAAATCATTTGTGTGAAACCGACGTGAACATTGTCCCCTACATCGACCCCTGCTGGCCACCTCATCACTGTACCATGCCCGCATCTATGCCGCATGTGAAACATCACATCACTGCATGAATCCGCGTTGTCCCACCTCTATTTCTCCCAGAAATCACTCCACTATGCCGCCACGTCACCGCACATTCTATCAAATTATTTAAAAAAATCCAAAAAATATAAATACTGGGAAGGCCCGTATTAGATCGCCCGTTTTTAATACAGGCCAGAAAAATGATGCCGGACCCGCACCTACCCGCAAATCCTGCGGGCCCGGATCCATGTCTCGTTATGATTAACCTTTATAAAATGTAAGTCAATCACATTGAAATTTATTGACACAAATCCCTCTAACATGCCACATCATCACCACCAGGTCATGAAAATTCAACTAATAAAAAATTGTTGTAAAACTGGTTGATTGAAGGCGGAGCGAAACAAGACGTAGAACAACGTCGATTGTTCGGGATGAGCATGACAAAGAAAAACGTCACAATCACACATTAATAAAAAACAAGCGCTAAAAAAAACATTTATCAGTGCAAAAAAACGCTGATAAATACCATTTTTATCAATGTTAAAAAAGTAATGATAAAAGTCAAAAAAAATTAAAAAAATTAAAAAATCTGTAAATCATAAGCTCCCTTTTAACACTGCCAAGAAGCCCCGCACGCGTGCGCTACCGCCACCTCTTTAACATCGCTAGGCACACACCCCTCCACCCTTTAACAACGCTAGCCCCCCCCCTCCCCCCCGCATCTGTTTCGAACCCGAGACTGTTAACAGAGAATCCCAACCTCCATATAAAAATCGCTTGCGAAACAATTTGTGAGAAACCCGATGAAATATGGAAGTGATATATAACAAAATAAATAAATCAACGTGTAAGATTTTTCAACGTGGAAAACCCAAAAAAGAAAAACCACGGGACCTAATCCATAAAGAGGGATCCACTAAGAATCATGAGTACACGGTAGAGACTCTCAAAGATGAGTGAGATCTCAAATACAATACTCACATAAAATAGTGAATCAAAGGTCGGAAAGCAGATGCAGTCTGAATGCAGCCTGAAGCGAAGAACAGAGCTTGAAAAAGAAACTCAAATAGATGTAACCATGAAAGCAAGATATTGATGCTCGAACAAAAGAGGCAGATGAAAAAGCACAAGGATCGGATCAAAAACCACCACAGATGAAAGACAATCAAATCGGAGTAGTTCATAAGGTTGCAGATCATAAAACCGCTGCTTGAAACCGTAATTGTAGTGTGCCGAAGTTTGTGAGGAGAGCCGCACACACACATAGTATCCCATCACATCATAAATCCATCGTCAATGCCTCATTCACCATTGATGAAGACCCACAAGGACTACCACAAATGTAGCGACCCCTTTCCTCTTGATCTCGGTGGACTACGTCTTGGGCAGCTCTCCTCCTGTTCGCCACCAACTACTTCCCCTTTTTATAGGCTCTCATGTGTCACATATCTTGTCTAAAATGGAAATTTAAAAATATATCTGAAAAAAAAAAGATATAATGAGATATCTTGTATCTCATGCTGGCAGATACACATGCTGTCTTATCTGTGGATATGATAAAAGATATATCATATTCAAAAAACATATCTTATCTCAAATATGGAAACACCCACATGTGGGCTAAACTCCAACAATCCCTCCCTTCAACCCATTAATGGAGATACCACCCAGCATAATTAGTTTGACCAAAAACCTGCTGGTATTGCTTTGAATATGCACTGTCCTGTCAAACAAGACCGAAAACCAGCAATATCTAGCTACCCCATAATTGTGATCGCCGCATAGTTTGGAGCATCTGTAAGAAAAATTACCCCCACTCAAAACCCCGAGCAACTAGCGCATCACCTCGATCTTCAATTTTTAATTCTTTTTTCACCAGTCACACATATGAAGAAATGAATTAGGTGTAAGATCTGAAATACATCTCTCATCCTGCTTTGTCTCCAAACCGTATTCCGCCTCACTCGCCATTGATCCCCTTGAATACATCCAAAATTCTCATCGAAAATTGCAAGCCCGAACCATCACCTTTGATACCACTTGTTGGGGGAGAATCCCAACCTCGGGATAAAAATCGTTTGCGAAACAATTTGTGAGAACCCGATAAAATATGGAAGCATATATAACAGAATAAATAAATCACCACGCAAGATTTTTTAACATGGAAAACCCAAAAGGGCAAAACCATGAGACTTGGTCCAGAAAGAGGGATCCACTAAGAATCAAGAGTACACAGTAGAGGCTCTCAAAGATGAGTGGGATCTCAAAAATAATACTCAGATAAAATAGTGAATCAAAGGTCGGAAAGCAGATGCAGTCTAAATGCAGTCTGAAGCAAAGAATGCAGCCTGAAAAAGAAACTCAAATAGATATGACTGTGAAAGCAGAAGATTGATGCCCGAACAAAAGGTACAGATGAAAAGGCACCAAGATCAGATCGAAAACCACCACAAATGAAATCCAATCAGATCAGAGTAGTTCTGAAGGTTACAGATCTTAAAACCACTGCTTGAAACTATAACTGCACCGTGCTGAAGTTTGTGAGGAGAGCTGCACACACACACACACGATATCCATTCACATCATAAATCCACTGTCGATGCCTCATTCGTCATTGATGACGACCCACATGGACTACCGCAAATGCGGCAACCCCTTTCCTCTTGATCTCGGTGGACTACATCTTGGGCAGCTTTCCTCCTGTTCGCCACCGACTACTTCCCTTTTTATAGGCTCCCATATATCACATATCTTGTTTGAAATGGAAATCTGAAAATATATCTAAAAAACAGATATCATGTGATCTCATGTATCTCATGCTAACAGATACACATGCGGTCTTATCTATGTGATATGATAAAAGATATATCATATTCAAAAAACATATCTTATCTCAAATGTGAAAACACCCACACGCGGGTTGAACTCCAACAGAGACCCCTCCCTTATGCGCCTTCACCTTTACCACTCACCCATCTTGTTTTGTTCTTTATTTAATGATATATATATATATATATATATATATATATATATATATATATTCAGTTATATTAATATATATTTATACCTATTTATTTATATGTATATATATAGTTATATTTTTTATTCATACATTTATTCACATATTAATATATATTTATAAGATTAGTTTTAAATACATTTATAAAATATGTTTTTATGTGTGTGTATAAATAAATAAATAAATACATATATTCAACATACATACACATGTATATATATTATATATATGTGTATCTGTAAGTATGATTATACATTTTTATATATATCTATACATATTTACATATATAATATATTCATATGTTAGAATATATAGATAATATATATCAGTTTGTTAATACAGACACACACACATTATATAGTATATAAATATTCATATATGTGTATTTTAAATAAACTGGATATTATTTTTTATTTGGACAAAGCTTATATACTGAGAAATATATTTTATATGTAAATATATTTAATTATTTATTTATAAAATTAATTTTTTATGTGTGAATATATAAAAAATATGTATATATTATTATATATTTGATTATAAATAACATTACATTGTAAAAAACGATAAAATTTCAAAGTCATAATATCAATATGAATGTAATCCCTGAAAATAAATTTAGTTCCCACTAAAAAGGACAAAAATACCCCTTTAAACGAGGCTGAAATTCCATCGAATGTTAAAAAAATTGAATATCCCAACTAAAAACCCAGTTTTAGAAGTAATCTAGGTCTTTTTTGGCCTTGAAAAACGTGAAAATGGATTTCTTTATTTTAATAGTGCGTAGAGCTCTCCACAGGCTTCGATTTGATATGTGGTAGAGCTCAAACGAACACCCGGATCAAAAGTTATGGACGTTTGAAGTTTGAGTTACGTTTTCAAGTTTTTTAGATCTTTTATTATTATTTTTTATTTTTTTTGTGTCTTCAAATTGTTGTCAAATGATTATTACTCAATAATAATTAGCAAATTATTAATTAATAATGTTTTTTTAAATATTTTATAAGTCATTTTCACTAAATATCTTATATATTAAGTGTAAATGTCTATTTAGACTTATCTAAAACACATTTAAAAAATATATGTTATATTTATATCAATATCAATATATTTATATATTTATATATTAATATATTATTTTTAACGTTTTTTTTGAAATATACCTTTTATCAGGGTTAGTAAAAAAATGCTGATAAAGACCCCCCGTTATCAACGCTACTAAAAAAACGCTGATAATTGAGTACTTTTAACACAACTTTTTTAGCACTGTTAAAAGTATCCCCTTTATCAGAACTTTTTTTAGCATTGTTAAAGGGCGACATTGGGAATGTAGGTTCTGGGTGCAGCGGAAGCGGAAGATGGGTGTGTACCCTTGTAAGAACCCGGGTTTTTGGAACGGGTCAAAATCCCGACCTTGTTTGAATTTTTGACTTGTTTCTGAGAAAATTGAGAAAATCTGGGAAGTTCTGGAAATTTTCAGATTACACACTGTGTACTTCATAGTACATGCCGTGCATGGGTTAGGCGTGTACCGACCGCGTGCTCACCAAGTACATGCCGTGTGATGACCGTGTAAGAATTTTCTACTACATGGAGTGTAGTGTTGCTTGACACGCCGTGTATTTTTCCTTCTGCGTACCAGCTGAGTCCTAACCGTGTGTCGACCCGTGTGGCGCATCCAAGCCATGTGGCTACCTCTGCTTAAATCAGAGTACGGACAAGGCTACTACACGACGTGTAGTCTTTTATACACACTGTGTATTTTTATTTTTATTCGCTTAAATGAAAGAGCGTCGCGTCTTATTTCAGAAAACACCTTCTTCTTCCCCAACTTCAGAACGGGTCCGTTCTGAAATTCCGAAGAACGTTTCCTACCCTAGAATCATCATCCGACGTTTGTTCTTCAATCCGTTGGTGGATGCAGGATCGTATCGAGAAGGCTAAACCCGCACACCATTTTTTGTTCCAGTTTCTTTGCCTCACACACCACAAATTCCATCCGAGCAGAGTTGTTGGGATTTGACGGAAACACAAATCTACGAAGATCAGCTTCGAATTGGAACTCAATATTAGACGTGCCTACGCCTACGAGTCTCAGGTAGGTGGTGCATACCTTCTTTCGTGTTTTTGTGGACTTTTGGGTGACGCGACCTTTGGTGCGTATTTGGGTATTTTGAGCGAAACCCTATTTTATCTGTTATTGCATATTAAATTGCTTATTAGACCCGTGGGATGCCTTTGGGTATGCCCTTTTTACCTGTTTGCTTGAGCGGGGGCGGACGAGGGGTCGTTGCTCAATTGGGGCATTTTGGTCGGGTATGCCAAAATGCATTAAAATGAATTGTTTTGATTTAACTACTGAGTTCAATTTATTAAGTGACGATATGAATGGTTAGAGGCTTCCAAGATCTTGGTGCTGGTATGTGACAACACATAGCTAGTGCAATTCAACTGTTTAGTTTGTTTTGCCTGTTTAAAGTATTTCTTTTGATTATACATATATGTGATGTGTGATATTGCATATGCGGGAACCTTTGGGTTATGCTGGGCATGACCTAGGTATTGTTGAGTGATGCTGATCACAGGTTGAGTTTGGCTCAGGTTACATTGGGTGCTTCTGACCACGAGATTGGGCGTCATGGACATCGGCTTGAGGCAGTGTGACTGTCAGGTTGGGCATGACCCGGGTTACTTGGATGACGATGCCATCGGACTTGAGCGACATGGTCGCAGGGGCACGAGGTGTCAGAGATGTTATGGCTTGAGAACTTATTTTGGTGATTACCGCTCACCCAAAACTTTGAGTAGTGTGCACACAAAGAGGCTCCGAGATGAGGTGGTTTTGACCAGCCATGTGGGTAGAGGCCCCTGTTAGTTGTGGTTTAGGTACTATTGGTTTGGGGGTTGTTTCCGTAGGAATCCATGAGGAAGGCGAGGAGCCATCAAGAGATAGCGATGAGGCTATCAGGTTGGGGGCTGAGGCTCACCGTGTTTGATGCCGTGGGCCGAGACACTTAATTTGAAGGCAGACATCGCTGTCCCTCTGGGTACTTTATTTGAGGGAAGACATTACTGTCTCTACGGTTACTTATTTGAGGATAGACATCGTTGTTCCTCCAAGTTACTTTTGTTTGAGCGTGCCTTCGGGACGTCGGTACTTGAGACACGAGGTGTCAGGAGGCACATGGTGCTTGATTACTTGACTGAGATTCCGACGTTGGCTAAAGCATATGACACTTCACTGTGCCTGCTAAGCACCAATGGGGTTTATGTTTATTTGTGCATCATACGGTTTACTGATTTCCTTATAAATGCATGCCTGCTTAAACACTTATATTAGGTACACACCATTGGGTGGTATCCTACTGAGATTCATCTCACACCCTACACGGGCTCTTCAGGACGCGTGTAGACTTTATGGATTTACATGCAGGAAAGAGATCAGCTTCAGGAGCTGGACTGTATTAGCTCTCGCATGGGGATGGTATGGACCTTGAGGTCTTGCCTAGATGGAGTTTACTCTGTTTTGCTTTCATTCCTGTATCAGCATGCTTATCTTGTCTATTGTAGCTACTATTGGTTAGCCATTGTCACCCTTTTATATATTGACTTGCTATGGATGCATGAATTGTCTGTTCTAGTAGTTGTACATGTGGTTTAGCATGCTGTTGTGTTTACTTTCCGCTGCTGATGTTTCTATTTTTCTCCTTCTATTTATCTGCTATTGATTGTGCTTCCGCTTTGTGGGTCTGGTTCAAGTCTGCTGAGTCATTTATTTCCGCTGCATGTTATATATTTTTGCTCGGACCAGTACCATCACTACTAGAAAAACAGCTATTTGCGACGGGCTATTTGTGACGGGATCCCGTCGCAAATAGCTCGTTGCTGAAAACGCCGTCGCAACTACACTTATTTGCGACGGGCCCGTCGCTAAAGCCTTTTTTTGCGACGGGCATTCTCCCCGTCGCAAATAGTATTCCGTATTTTTGTAAAAAACTTTTAAAACAGTTTTTGCGACGGGACCCGTCGCAAATAGCTTTTGCGACGGTTTCGTCGCAAAAACTCTATTTTAAAAAAATAAAAAAAATTAATAATACTAGTATTTGCGACGGGAGTCGGGACCCGTCGCAAATACTTTTTAAAAAAATAAAAATAAAAAACTATTAATAATACTAGTATTTGCGACGGGCATAGTATCCCGTCGCAAATACTATAAAAAAAATAAAAAAAAATAAATTATTAATAAATTATTTTAATTAATATAATAATAGAATTATAATTTACAAATGAAAATAATAAATTATTTTAATTACTATAATAATAGTAGAATTATAATTCAAAAATAAAAATAATAGAATATTAATAAATAATTTAATTAATATAATAATATTACAATTATAATTCATAAATAAAAAAAATATTAATAAGTTATTTTAATTAATATAAAAATAATAGAATTATTTTACATTCAAATATTAAAATAATTCAAGTATTACAAAAAAAATAATTAAATTATAATATTATAAAATTTTAATATATATATAAAATTTTAATATATATATAAAATTTTAATATATATATAAAATTTTAATATATATATAAAATTTAATATTATAAAATATAAATAATATTATTATTCATATTAATATTGTTATTTAAAAATATAATATTATTAATATTTTATAATGAGACAGAAACTACGAATAGAAAAAAAAATATTTTGATTTCACAAATTTTATAACAGAAATACACACTCTAATCTGAAGGAGGGGGGGGGGGGGAGGGGGGGGGGGGAGGTGGGGGATCTGCAGATGGTGGTGGAGGAAACTCCATCCCTAAAGCATGAGTGAGTCGGCGCATGTACTCCATCTGCTCCTGATGCTGCTGCTGCCACCGACTCGCCTGCTCCTCGTACAGCTGCTGCTGGCGTCGACGCTCCTCCTCATGCTGCTGACGCATCTGCTCCTGCTCCTGTCGGAGACTCTCTATCTGTGCAGTCTAGCAGGATCACTATACATCCTCCGATATACGTCGTACTCTGTAATATCGGGGTGCTCGACAGCCTATAAGAATAAAAAAAACTGTTAATATTTATAGTTATATAAAATATTTATAAATAATGTACGTACCAGATGCTGTCTATGAGTACTGAAAGAACGACTCCCAGCTCGATGAGTCACCTCCTGTCTCCCCCGATTCTGCCTCCCCACCGATGATCTCCTCTGAAAGGCACCACTCAACCAGTGCGCACATAATCCATCCCATACATGGGATGAAATATACTCTGGTCGGTGTGCTCTACATGACTTCTCAAAACCTGACACTCTTGCTTTCTTCATCGCAGCTTTTCTTAAATTGTGCAAAAACTGACGAAGACGATCACGCATGGCCACCTCCCATGCCTCGTGGATGGCGTCACGCATGGTATCCTCGATCGGATACCATAAACCCTACAAATAAATCAAAATATCAAGTTAGAAATGAAATAATTTTCAAAATAAAAATTATTTATTTACGTACGTACCAACCAATGGCCGAACATGGCCTGCTGCACATCAATGGGAATCTGCTCCCATGTGGTCCACGGCTGAGAGAAATAGTTGCGCAAAATAGCGCTGCCCTGTCCGACTGCTATATGCGGAAAACTGAAAAAATAATAAACATTTATTATGTGAATAGATTAATGAAATCTTAGTCAAATCCACAGGTTATCACACAGGTTATCACACCTCCGTGTGCGTGGATCAAACCCAAGACGTGGACGTCGCTCGGGGACGGGGTCAGGAATCATCAATCGTGCAAGACCGCGCCCCCTCCGCGTACTCCCTGGAGCGCCTGCAGGCTGAGGGTCATCTGTCAGCAACTCATCCGCATCAAAAGTCAGGTCAGCATCCGCCAACGCACGAAATGTGGCGTCGTCCATCTGAAACAGAAAATGTTAATGTTAGCAAATAATTGATAATTACTATTATATATACATATATACATATTATGATTGTATATAAATACCATGAAATGCTATCAGTGTTCATCTTCATCATCATATTCATATATGTCAATGTCATCTTCATATTCCTCCTCAACATCATCGATATCCATTCGAGTTACAGTTGCTTCATCTCTTACCGTTTCAAATTCATATGTGACATCATTAACATCATCGTCATCACCGACTCTTAAATGTGGGGTGTCGTCATCGATACTCATGTCTCTTTGTAAAAAAGATTGATTTTGAGTACTCTCTTGAAAAACTTTAATTCTTTGCACATCAGTGAAAGCACATTCACTTTGACTAAACTGATTGTCTCGAATTTTGATTTTTATTACACTCCACCTATCAGTCAAGTCTCTTGATGTTGCACAGTACTTTGCATAATAAACTTGATATGCCTGTTGAGCCAATAAGAATGGTTCATTTACTGCGAGAACACTTTTACATTTAATATCGATGATTCCATGAGTCGGATGAACACGCACGCCTCTCTCTGTATCCAACCACCGACATTTGAACATGGTTATGTAATGTTGTCCAAGATAACAGAGTTCAATGATTTCATCAAGTATGCCATAAAAGTCAACTTCATTTTCTCGATGATGAGATCCTCTCAAGCTAACTCCACTGTTCATTGTTTTTTTCGATTCCCCATATGCATGTGTGTGGAATCGAAATCCATTCACCACATATGCATTATAAGTTTTAACAAGTTTGGAAGGTGGGTTACTCAATACACACAGCCGTTTGTCAATTTTATCAGCATGTCGAGACACCTGAAGATTTGTGAAATAATTATCAATATAGTAAATTATACATTGAATGAGTTGCTAAAAGATAAAGAATTTATGTTACCAGTTTTTGAAACCACTGAGAGAAATTTTTCAGTCGACGTTCTTCGAGAGCAGCTGCTGTAATTTGTGGAATTTGTTTCTTGATATGATTATCATACAACCTATAAAAACCAAAGTTATTTACTGTAACATAAATGATAGAATAAGTGATATAAACACTTACAGTACAACTGATGTCATCTCTTCACAGTTGAGCAGAACATACGTATGAGCTCTATGATGTTCATCATCTGAAAGCCAGCGTTCAGAAACTCCACCAAAACCAAGCTCTGACTGGTTGAAAATAGATAATTGATTGTCGATTTCATCAATATTCCTCTCATTCCGTCCCATTCGGTTGTGTTTTGAAGGATACTCAGATTCAAAATAATGGGAGTAGAAAAAAGATATTTCCTCTTGCAAATAAGCTTCTGCAATAGATCCTTCAACAGATGCTTTGTTACGTACTTTTCTTTTCAATTTTTGCATGCATCTTTCAAATGGGTACATCCATCGAAACTGTACCGGACCTCCACATTTGGCTTCATATGGCAAATGTAACATCAAATGTTCCATTGAGTCGAAGAAAGACGGCGGAAATATTTTTTCCAGTTTACATATAATTACAACAACATCTTTTTCAAGTTTGCCTAGAGCATCATAATCTGCCGTAGCCGCACAAATTTCCCGAAAAAAATGAGACATGTCTGTTATGGAATCCCAAATCAAAGAATTCAACAGACCTCTTAATCCAATGGGTAGAAGTCTCTCCATTATAACATGACAATCATGACTTTTTAATCCAGTAATATGACCATTCTTTACACATCTACCCAAATTGGAAGCACATCCATCTGGAAGTCTCAAATCTGCAATCCACTGACAAAATAATAAACGGTTTTCTTTAGACAGTGTATAAGCTGCTTTTGGTTTCAGTAACCTTTCTGTTCTGACATTCTCAAATAGTTCCAATTCTGGACGCCTGCAAATTTGGGCAAGATCTAAACGTGCATTTACATTGTCTTTTCTCTTTCCTGGCGTATCCAAAACTGTATGAAACAAATTATCAAAACAGTTCTTCTCAATATGCATGACATCTAACATGTGTCGGACCAACAAATCAGACCAATATGGCAAATCCCAAAATATGCTACGTTTAATCCAATTGTGTTCTTTCCTAAAACCAGAAATTTTCTGTTGGTTTATCGTGGGACCAAAAGTGATGGGAGGTAATGAAAATACAACCGATTTTAACTCCGAACCTGATAGCATTTTTGGAGGTCCATCCCTTTCAGCTGTTCCTTTTCTGAAATGAGATCTGTTTCTGCGAAAAGGATGATCAGCTGGAAGAAATCTGCGATGACAGTCAAAATAACAAGGTTTCTTTCCATGAATGAGCATAAATGCTTTGTTCTCTCCCATACAGTAAGGACATGATTTCTGACCATGTGTACTCCAGCCAGATAACATCCCATAAGCCGGGAAGTCACTTATTGTCCACATCAATGCTGCTCTCAGTATGAAATTCTGTTTCGTTGCAACATCATATGTACTGACACCAGTACTCCACAATAAATTTAATTCATCAATCAATGGCTTCAAATAAACATCAATATTTTTCTTCGGATGTCCTGGAATTAGTAAAGTCAAAAAGATATATGGCTCCTTCATCAACATCCATGGAGGTAAATTATACGGAGTTAAAAAAACAGGCCAACATGAATATTGACTACCATAAGATCCAAACGGACAGAAACCATCAGTGGAAAGACCCAGTCGAACATTTCTAGCTTCTAAAGCAAATGATGGATGCACTCTATCAAAATGTTTCCATGAATCACCATCGGCTGGATGATTCAAGCTTTTATCGGTTGAACTATTCTCTTTATGCCATGACATCATTGTCGCTGTATTCTTAGACATGAATAAACGTTGAAGTCTGGATGTAAGCGGAAAATATCTCAACTGTTTTACAGGAATCAAACCAGACTTCCCGTGTTGTCCTTCTTTATATCTCAGTTGCCCACATGTGGGACAACTATCCAACGACTCATTTCCCCCTGAATATAAAATGCAGTCATTTGAACATGCATGAATCTTCTGACAAGTAAGTCCCAAATTTCGAACCAACCTCTTACTTTCATAGTAATTTGCAGGTAAAACATTTCCTTCGGGTAACAGTGTTTTCAGCAAAGAAAATATCTGGTCAAAACAGGTGTTTGACATTCCGTTATCTGATTTGATAGCCATAAATTTTGCAACTGCTTCTAATTTGCTCATCTTGTAGCCAGGATATAATGCATCCTCAGCAGACTTCAACAACTCATAAAATTCAGACGGTCCCAACTCAGGATTTGAAGCTATATCAGCCGGAGTTTCTGTATGTTGAACAGATGAACCTGCAACATCATGTACTAAATCTTGAAACTGGGATGGATCCGGAATCAAGTTGGTATCACCTGCTCTGGAACTGCGTTCACCGTGTTGATACCAAAAAACATAATCTGCTTGAAAACCAAAACGCAAGAGATGTTCCCCCACTTTGTCAAACGTGTCAAACGTTCTCAATGCACATTTTCTACAAGGGCATTTTATCTTTCCTTCTGAAACAAATTCTGGATTTGATGCCGCAAATGATAAAAAACTCTCCACACCCTCTATATATACTGGATTTAAACCAGAACCATTTGGATTTCTACGTTGATTTATCCATATACGGTCATCTAATAATGACTGTTGACGACCTCGTTGTTCCATATTTTTCTATAAAATATAAAAGCATTACTGGTTTTGAATAATTTGTTAGAAAAAACACAAGCAAGGATTGAATATATTGAGAATAAAGCAAAACCTGTTACAAATATTGATAATTTTAATATTATATTGATTTTTTATTTTTTTAATAATACTAATATAATTTTTTTCATAAATATTAATTATATAATAATAACATCATTACATTATTAGTATATTTTATTATTAATATTAAAATAATATAATTTTCTATATTATATACAATTCTCCTTTCATCTTTGTGTTTCACATTCTGTCTCCACATGTAATATTGGCATTCACTTTCACCTCTCCATTGGCGAGTAGGTTGATAATTTTGAAAAAGAATGCCAATATTACATGTGGAGACAGAAAAAACACAGAAGAAAAGAGAATTGTATATAATATAGAAAATTATATTATTTTAATATTAATAATAAAATATACAAATAATGTAATAAGGTAATTATTCCAAATTATTGGTAAGTATTTCAAATTATTGGTAATTATTCCAAATTATTGGTAATTATTCCAAATTATTGGTAATTATTCCAAATTATTGGTAGTTATTCTTAATTTTTGGTAATTATTCCTAATTATTGGTAAATATTGGTAATTATTGGTAAATATTGGTAAATATTGGTAATTATTGGAAAATATTGGAAAATATTGGTCATTATTGGTAAATATTGGTCATTATTGGTAATTATTGGTGATTATTGGTGATTATTGGTGATTATTGGTAATTATTGGTGATTATTGATAATTATTGGTGATTATTGGTAATTATTGGTGATTATTGGTAATTATTGGTGATTATTGGTAATTAATACTAATTATTGGTAATTAATACTAATTATTGGTAATTAATACTAATTATTGGTAATTAATACTAATTATTGGTAATTAATAATCATTATTACTAATTATTGGTAATTATTACTAATTATTCCTAATTAATACTAATTATTCCTAATTATTCCTAATTATTACTAATTATTGTTAATTATTACTAATTATTGTTAATTATTACTAATTATTACTAATTATTTCTAATTATTACTAATTATTTCTAATTATTACTAATTATTGCTAATTATTAGTAATTATTGCTAATTATTACTAATTATTGCTAATTATTATTAATTATTGATAATTATTAGTAATTATTGATAATTATTAGTAATTATTGATAATTATTGGTAATTATTACTAATTATTGTTAATTATTGGAAATTATTGTTAATTATTACTAAATATTGGTAATTATTACTAAATATTGGTAATTAATACTAATTATTGGTAATTAATACTAATTATTGATAATTAATACTAATTATTGGTAATTAATACTAATTATTGGTAATTAATACTAATTATTGGTAATTAATACTAATTATTGGTAATTAATAATCATTATTACTAATTATTGGTAATTATTACTAATTATTCCTAATTAATACTAATTATTCCTAATTATTCCTAATTATTACTAATTATTGTTAATTATTACTAATTATTGTTAATTATTACTAATTATTACTAATTATTTCTAATTATTACTAATTATTTCTAATTATTACTAATTATTGCTAATTATTAGTAATTATTGCTAATTATTACTAATTATTGCTAATTATTATTAATTATTGATAATTATTAGTAATTATTGATAATTATTAGTAATTATTTATAATTATTGGTAATTATTACTAATTATTGTTAATTATTGGCAATTATTGTTAATTATTACTAAATATTGGTAATTATTACTAAATATTGATAATTAATACTAATTATTGGTAATTAATACTAATTATTGGTAATTAATACTAATTATTGGTAATTAATACTAATTATTGGTAATTAATACTAATTATTGGTAATTAATACTAATTATTGGTAATTAATACTAATTATTGGTAATTAATAATCATTATTACTAATTATTGGTAATTATTACTAATTATTCCTAATTAATACTAATTATTCCTAATTATTCCTAATTATTACTAATTATTGTTAATTATTACTAATTATTGTTAATTATTACTAATTATTACTAATTATTTCTAATTATTACTAATTATTTCTAATTATTACTAATTATTGCTAATTATTAGTAATTATTACTAATTATTACTAATTATTGCTAATTATTATTAATTATTGATAATTATTAGTAATTATTGATAATTATTAGTAATTATTGATAATTATTGGTAATTATTACTAATTATTGGTAATTATTGGCAATTATTGTTAATTATTGGCAATTATTGTTAATTATTACTAAATATTGGTAATTATTGGTAATTATTAATAATTAATACTAATTATTGGTAATTAATACTAATTATTGGTAATTAATACTAATTATTGGTAATTAATACTAATTATTGGTAATTAATACTAATTATTGGTAATTAATACTAATTATTGATAATTAATACTAATTATTGGTAATTAATACTAATCATTGGTAATTAATAATAATTATTACTAATTATTGGTAATTATTACTAATTATTCCTAATTAATACTAATTATTCCTAATTATTACTAATTATTACTAATTATTGTTAATTATTCCTAATTATTACTAATTATTGGTAATTAATACTAATTATTGGTAATTAATACTAATTATAGGTAATTATTACTAATTATTGTTAATTATTGGTAATTATTACTAATTATTGTTAATTATTCTTAATTATTACTAATTATTGGTAATTAATACTAATTATTGGTAATTAATACTAATTATAGGTAATTAATACTAATTATTGGTAATTATTACTAATTATTACTAATTATTCTTAATTATTGATAATTATTGATAATTGTTCCTAATTATTAGTAATTAAATGAATAATTATCAATAATTAGAAATAATTACCAATAATTACAAATAATAACATTATTAATATATTTTATTATTAATATTAAAATAATATAATTTTCTAATTTATATACAATTCTTCTTTCATCTGTGCGTTTTCTATCTCCACATACAAATAATACATGTGAAGACAGCAAACACACAGATGAAAAAAGAATTGTATATATATAAAAAATTATATTATTTTAATATTAATAATAAAATAAACTAATAATGTAATAATGTTCTTATTCCTAATTATTGGTATTTATTTCTAATTATTAATATTTATTCTTAATTATTAAAAATTATTACTAATTATTCCTAATTACCATTAACTATAAACAATACTAATAATTTAAATTTATTAAGTAATAAAACAATGTAAACATAATTAAATTACAACTAATTAATACTAATTGAAACTAATAAAAAATTAAAAATAAATAAAAAATTAAAATGAACATAAATACCTTGAAAATTGATCTGTTCTGATCGTTCTTCAAAACTTTAATATCAGCTCCGGAGAAAAAAATTAAACTGGAGAAAAACTCAACTCTAGAAATATAATTTTGAGAGAAGGAGAAGATAAGGAATAAGAATGAAATGAAAAAAACGGATGGGGGTATTTATAGGTTAGATTAGTTGCGACGGGCCCATTTGCGACGGGATTCCCGTCGCAAATAGTATTATTTGCGACGGTACCCGTCGCAAATACCTTAGCCAACATTTATTACGGTCAACCGGTAAATAGTTATTTGCGACGGGTCCCGTCGCAAATAACCCCTGCCGACATAGTATTTGCGACGGGGGAATATTCCCGTCGCAAATACCTTTTACCGCCGCCGGTTATTTGCGACGGGAATATTCCCCCGTCGCAAATAAGTTTCCCACGATTTGGTGCGTATCGCGGGAAAACTATTTGCGACGGGGAAAGCAATCCCGTCGCAAAAGCCTAATTATTTGTGACGGGTAAATACCCCCGTCGCAAATAATTTTTTAACGGGACTATTTGCGACGGGATTTATTCCCGTCGCAAATAACCCGTCGTAAATACCCAATTTTCCCGTAGTGCATTATTATCCTCCAAGAGGGTATAACCTCCCCACTATACCTATCAGACCCTCACTGCTAGTCAGAAGCCTTTGACGTTCAGGGAGGTGTTCCTAAGGTAGTAACACCCAACCCATTTAACACTGTTTGGGTGGTTCTTCGGGTCCGGGACGTTACAAAGTGGTATTAGAGGGATTGTTCTTGATAAGGATTTAGTAGAAACTTTTGACTAACTACTAATGAGATCGAGATTTCCTTTTTATTTCTGGTGGTTTTACTATTTGGGATATGGTAGACTGAAGATAGGTTGTTATTGGAACTGGCTTTCTAGCTTGTGCTTGGGTGCATGCAGCCCCAGGTACGAGAGATGGACCAAGTTGCCATGGGTGGGAATTTTTGTTTTGATTTTGCTAAGATTACGATTTATATGATTTCCACTTTGGTGGCTCACTTGGTTTATGATGTTATTGATTGTGATATGTAACCCTGGACCCGGTGCGGTAAGTGAGAAATTGGACCTTGGCCCAGTATGGAAAGACATGATTGTTTGGCTCTTAGTAGGCACATTTTTAGGGTATTTCAATTCCATAACTGCACGTATTCTTTGTGAAGTGATAATACCATGTGAATAATATCAATTGCCATGTTATAGAATGCTTTTTAAATGTAATAGATGAAATTCATGATAAAATTTCTAGTTATTGCAATGTATTATGCCATGCTATATATATTGTGAATTGTTTGTAGTAGGAGATTTGGGACTAGATCTTGTATGAGTAGGTAGGTACTATGGTTGAGGTGATTTTGGTCACTAGGATTGGGCGACTGGGTCGTCGGTTTGAGGTAATGTTGGTTGTCAGGACGGGCATGGCCCGAGGTACTTTTGATACTTGGCTCTGTTGAGGGCGGGTAAGGAGGCCATGAGGCTGGGATGCCATGGGCATGGTTTCTGTAGGGGAGAGTAAGAGTAGTAGTTATGCATTTCCTTTTACTACTTTTCTTACTTGCGTTATATATATATTGTTATATATGTGGGTTGTCTAACCATTTATGGTATTCAACGGGTTCCTTTCGACGACTCAGATGGAGCGTCAGGCGGGGAATTGTACAATGCCACAAGATCAGGATCAGGTTCAGGATTTGGTGCAGGCAGAGCATGAGTCGCAGGTACATGCTCAGGGACAGGATCAGGTTCAGGACCTAGTGCAGGTAGGGCAGTAGCCGGGATTGGCAGCGTTCGG
Source organism: Viscum album (assembly GCA_963277665.1). NCBI lineage: Eukaryota > Viridiplantae > Streptophyta > Magnoliopsida > Santalales > Viscaceae > Viscum > Viscum album. Next base: position 1,593,598,904 of record OY728132.1, read on the forward strand.
GTTGTGGCTCGACAAGCAGCTTCGAACTAGTCTGGTACGTGTCTTGCAGAGGATCGACAAAGGCGCGCATGGTACATAGCCCTCTATGGCATATCTAATGAGGGAGTTCCAATCGCAGCACCTGCTACTTTTTTAGGGTGAGGGTGGTCCATAGGCGGCTGAGAACTGGATAGAAAGCATGCATATGATCTTTGAGCAGCTCGAGATGCCTCCAGGGCAGAGGGTCAAGCTGACGACGTACATGATGAGAGGACCAGCGAAACGTTGGTGGGATGTACAAGTTCAGACTCGCATACATGAAGAACTGACATTGAAGGACTTCAAGGACAAATTCTTTGAGCACTTTTACCCAGAGACACTAAGGGTAGAGAGAGCTTGGGAGTTCTTGAGCCTTTAGTAAAGAGATATGTCTGTCATGGACTATGAAACAACTTTCACCGAGCTGTCTTGCTTTGCCCCTAGTATGGTAAGTGATGAATCAGCAAAGGTGAGGTGCTTCAAGGATGACTTACAACACGCCATTCAGATCTAGGTAAATATATTTAGGCTGGGTTCGTTCTCAGATGTGGTGAATCAGGCGCTTATAGCGGAGGGAAACCAGAGGGATATGCCATAGGTTGGACAGACGATAGCTTTAGGTGATGGTTCGAATAACAGGAAGTGAGGAAGGGATGAGTTCTAGCAGGGCAGTCAGGCCAAGGACTCAGCTAGACCACCTCGTAGAAATTCTTCAGTGGTTTTCTTTTAGTGTGGACATACAGGGCATGTTCAGACTCAGTGCGATAGGCCTCCAAAGGAGTGTCGGACATGTGGATAGGTTGGGAATCTGGAGAGGTTCTGCAGGCAGCCTTCTCAGACAGCCGACAGACCAGGACAAACGGTGGCATCTGGAGTTGGTTCAGGTTTGGTACCAGGTGACGGTAACCGAGGTTCATCTACACGTGGAGGACGTGACAAAGACAACGGGACCTAGCTGATGGGTCAGTGGCCAGTGACTGGAGCAGCACTGTAGGGAGGTTAGGCATCAGGCATTCGTACTTCAGGTCAGGTGAACGCCGTGGAGATACCAGGGGATGAGCAAGATGGTGAGCTGATAAAAGTTAGAGGTACACCGAGGGTGTGGCCATGATCTGTTTTGTTTTTACTTGTTTTAGCATGGCCTGTTGGGGCATGTCTGCTTTGAGTGCACGAGGTGCACAAGATTTATATGGACTGACCAGATGCTGGCCAGTGGGATTGACACCATATCAAGTACGTGATATATTTATATATATGTATGAGATGCATAGCATCATGGGCATCAAGGATGTGGGTTTCTTGAGGTTCCATGGGCATCAAGGCATCGAGAATGAAGCTTACTTGAGGTGCTGTGAGCATCAGGGCATCGAGGATGCGAGATACTTGAGGCACTAGGAACCAAGTTCGTTTTGAGCATCCATGGGATGCCAGACCTCATGGGGGCAGGCATCGATGTAGTGCATGATACGTTTTGGGTGTTAAAAATGACACGAGAGCACCAATGAGGAACAAGGGTGACGATGTGTCATGAGAGGACCATGAGTCCAGAAACAGGTTAGTGAACCTTTGCTTTTTTGAGTTTTGTAGGGTTGAGACTGAGTTAGGAAATTCCTAAGGTGGGGAGCCCCTTGAGGAATATAGCCAGAACCTTTGAGACCGGGGTAGTTCAGGTTACTTTGATCGGGGTGGTATGTTCGGTGCCATCTCTGGGTTTTATTTGATATCTTGGGGATAAACTATGTTAAGGTGGAGAGATTGTAAGAACCCAAGTTTTTGAAACTATGGCATCCCGCCTTTTTATTATATAACTTTTCATTACATTTTACAAACAGAGGATTTTAAAGTTTAGTGTCTTGAAAATCAGGAACATAATACATGAAAACAACATAAAAAATTCTTCTAAACCACTTTTAAGGCTTCATCATAGGTTCATCCTATGTACAATTACTGCATCTCATATCTTGGAGACATACATCAAAGGAAAGGGTGAGCAGAAGGCCCAGTAAGGGTAAAAAAGGGAATCAATTTACTTGTGTTGACAATAAGAACTTGAATAACAACATAAAGACATGAGTAATGGAAGTATAGAAATATCATAATGAAAAGAACTTGGAACATAACTTGAATATGTGGCTACAACATTTCATTTAGACATTCATGAACATATCACCAAGGTCCATCCCCAAGGTGTCATAAAAATTACCAAGGTTATTCACCAAGGTATCATGAAACTTGTCATCTCTAGAGATTAATTATTTACCCAATGCATTAAAGTGCTATCAGGCTGAACCCTTAATATGTCTTTACTTTCATGTGATCCACATAGATCATAATCAAACATTTCATAAATAACCCATGGAGAATAAAAGAAATGGGTTTCATTTCAAGATCACGACGTTTTAAAAGTTCTTAAAAAAAATAAGATCATTATGTCATTTATAACCCATGGAAAGGGAGTAAGGGTTATATGTATGTCAATTCCAGAATCAAATACATCATCTTTATATATTTATGAACACACAAAGAAATGAAATAGGTCTGGGTATTCACATAAATAAAACAAGAGAATTTCTGGAGAGAAAGAGATAGAAATTTTGAGGCGAAATCTCTACAGCATAACGACTATATAACATGGTTTTAAAAAACATTAAAAAGAGAGGGTACAAGAGTAACCCAATCATAAATAACTTATAATATAGTATAAATACAGAATAACATGGAGATAAGAACATGGTATGTAAATTTGAATGACAAACCACATGAAAAGGAAACATGAAAGAAAAGAGAAGACGCGATTCCTTTTACGAAAAATTCGGCAGCCTAACGGCGTCATATAAAAATTCAGAAAAAAAATTGATGAGAGAGGAAAGGGTCTCTCAACAATTAGACATGAAATGGATAGTAATTAGAACATATATGAACATACCCTCAACAAAAAGTGATGGAAACTAGAAGACACAACATAAAGGAAGTCATGACTTAAAGAGGAGGGTGAAAGATTCCCTTACCTTGAAGAGTAACTTCGAAAGGTTGAAGGACGGGACCTTGGAAGGACTTATTGGGAGGTAAAGAGACCAGAACTTTGTTGGGAAAGATTTGGAAATGAAATTAATGAGGGAAAGGATTGATATTTATAGGAGAAGTGAGGGAACAAAGCATTAATTTCCAAGTGACACCTCATCGGTGGTATTGGAAAAACCATGGGCTTGCCCATGGTATTTACCCATGGTATTGGCTACTTGGGACACCTCATACCTTATCTTACTATTCAAAAGTCGATCAGAATGGTTACATAATTATTACATCCTTAATGATGTCATTAAACACCTGAAACTAAAAACTGTATTTTCACTATTCACCAAAAATTCATTTTTTCCCCCAGAAAAATCCCCAAAAATCACCTTAACCTAATATCGATGCTTTGAATTCAAAAATGAACTCCATTTTATGAAAATAATTTTCTAGATATTTTTAATTTAATTTTTAAATAAAAACATTATTCACTAAAAATTCAACTTTCTTAGAAAAATCCCAAAATTTTACCTTAACCAAATATCGATGCTCTGATTTCAAAAATAAACTCCATTTTGTGAAAATAATTTTCTAAATATTTTTAATTTAATATTTAAATAAAAATACTATTCACCCAAAAAAACTAGTACTTAACCAATAATTTCTGAAACAGTTACTTGCCTATTTTATTGAATCACATTACTTAATCAAGGTGCCTAAATTATATTAATACTTTCTTAAGTGAGGCTACCAAATCCATTTGGTCACATTACTAATCATAAGCATAAAATCACTATTCATAATTTACTATTCACCAAAAATTAAGTTGATCTTATTAGACTCTAAATTTCATACTGAACACAACTGTAGAAGACCATTTTTTTGAAAATCATTACACATTTTTAATTATTTAAGGTTTACATAAATATTTTAAAATATCCTTTTTCCAAAATTCATCAATAATATACATCCTATATTTATCTGGACATTTTAGATTATCAACTTCACCATAAGAAGAAATAACATTTTTGTTTATATCAAAGGGTTACACAAAGTAGCTAAGGTCTCGTTACATATCCCCTTATAACACCAGTATAGGACCTAAGTGTAAGGTGTGCTAAGGTGATAAAATCCTGGGGCTGCTCGACCAAAATTGCCCGATTGGTGATTTCTATCAGCTTTAACTTCTCCCAAAGGTGATTCCATTCCAGCTTCACACGATGAAGTTCGGCTTGGGTTTGGTCCAGAGCAAAGCCCAGTGGTGCTACCTCCTTCCCAAGTTCTGTCAGATGGGCTTCGATCAGCCCGAGACTACTAGATGAGGCCATCAAATCTTCTTTCTGTATTAATTAACCAAAATCACTTGTATTTATAGATAATAATTACAAAATTTAGTTTCCAACGGTCATATTGACCAACGTTCATGTAATAGTCGAAACCCAACGGTCTCATTTTAATTATACTCATTTCATCAAATGAAATAGTTTTGTTGAGTATAAGAAAACACACAAAATTAGGAAACAAAAATTTATTCGAAATTTCGGGTTGTTACATTCTTCCCCCCTTAAGAAATTTCGTCCCCAAAATTTTTAACTTATACCCTTAGAAGAGAAAATATGTGGGTACTTCTACCTCATAGACTCCTCTGGTTCCCATGTGGCTTCTTCATATTTGTGGTTCCTCCACAACACCTTAACAAGGTGGGTAGTCTTGTTACGTAGAACCTTATCTCTATGATCCAATATCTCCACCGGCTACTCCTCATAAGAGAGGTCATGTTCTAGTTGTACCACCTCTGGGTTTAGTACATGTGAAGGGTCAGGTATGTACTTCCTTAAGAGGGATACATGGAAGACATCATGAACTTGTGCTAGATTTGGAGAAAGTGCAAGCTGATAGGCCACTGCTCCCATGCGATCAAGGATTACATAAGGGCCAATGTACCTAGGGATGAGCTTCCCTTTCTTTCCAAACCTCACGACTCTATTCCAAGGTGAAATTCGAAGAAATACCTTGTCACCAACATCAAACTCCAAGTCCCATCGACGATTGTAGGCATAGCTCTTTTGTCGACTTTGAGCAGCCTTAATGTGTTGTTGGATGGCATGGACTTTTTCTGTCATCTCTTGCACAAGATCAAGCCCAAAAATCTTTCTCTCACTAGCTTCATCCCAAAAAGTAGGAGTTATACATCGCTTCCCATAGAGAGCTCTATAGGGTGCCATTTGAATGCTCGAGTGGAAGCTGTTGTTGTAAGAGAACTCAACTAAAAGGACATGTTGATCCCATCCACCCATAAATTCCATTGAGCATGTTCTCAGCATGTCCTCGAGTGTTTGAATAGTCCGTTCAGATTGACCATCAGTTTGGGGGTGATAGGCCGTACTGAAATTCAATTCAGTGATCAGATAATATTGAAGACTTCTCCAGAATTTTGATGTAAACCTTGGATCACGATCAGATACGATATAAAGTGGAACTCCACGCAGCCTTACCACTTCCTTCATGTAAATCCTGGCAAGTTGATCAAGAGGGAAATCTTCCTGAATGGAGATAAAATGAGTTGTCTTGGTGAGACGGTCCACAATAACCCATATCACATTGTTTCCTTTGGAAGTTATCGAAAGACCACTGACGAAGTACATTGTGATATTATCCCACTTCTATGCTGGTATGGGTAGTGGTTGTAATACCCCTTTAGGAAGTTGTCGCTCTGCCTTCATTTTCTGACTTACTAGGCACCTTTAAGTGTAGTCATCAATCTCCATTTTCATATTATCCCACCAATAATGATCACGAAGGTCCCTATACATTTTTTTGCTTCCAGGATGTATAGAGAAAGTAGAGCTATGATCTTCATCCATCATCTCCTTCTTTATTTCTGTAATAGATGGAACACATAATCTTGTATTGAAATTTTAGTATACCTTCTTGATCAATACTGAACTCAAGAAACTTCCCATCCTTCACAGCTTCAAACTTCTTCTGTAACAAAGGATCTTCTTTCTGAGCTTTCTTGATCTTCTCCAGTAATTATGGTTGAGAAATCATTTGGTTTAGGTTTGATGATGTACCTTCCCTTATAATTCCTATGTACAGCTTTACTAGGTCATTGATCAAAGGATCTCTTTGAATCCTCATCATGGAAAGAACAACTGGGTATTTCTTACTTAATGTATCAGCAACTTTTTTTGCTCTTCTGGGATGATAATGAATTAAAAAATCATAGTCTTTAAGAAGTTCCAACCATCTTCTTTGTCTCATGTTCAATTCATTTTGTGTGAAAATATATTTCAAACTTTGATGGTCTGTGTATATATCAAATTTCTCCCCATAAAGATAGTTCCTCCATATCTTCAGAGAAAAAACGACCGCAGCCAGCTCCAAATCATGCGTAGGATAATTCTTATCATGAGTCTTCAACTGTCGAGATGTATAAGCAATGACCTTGTCATTTTTCATGAGGACGCACCCAAGCCCTTTCAGAGATGCATCGCTAAAAAAAAATGAATCCTTCTCCACTTGAGGGCAGAGTTAACATGGGTGCAGTAACCAATCTCTTATTCAACTCTTGGAAACTTTCCACACACTCCTTTGTCCAGATGAACTTGACCTTTTTTGAGTTAACTTGGTTAATGGATTATAAATCCATGAAAAGTTCTTCACAAACATCCTATAATATCCTGCTAATCCAAGAAAACTACGAATCTCAGTTATTGTTGTAGGTTGAGGCCACTCCTCTACAAATTTTGTCTTTGTAGGGTCAACTGTGATTCCTTCATTGGAAACAATGTGTCCCAAGAAAGAAAATTATTGTAACCAAAATTCACATTTTCTGAACTTCCAGAAAAGCCTCTCCTTCCACAGAGTTTTCAAAATAACCCTTAGACAATCTTTATTCTCCTCATGACTTTTGGAATATATCATAATATCATCAATAAAAACTACCAAAAAGTTATCAAGGTAGTCCTTAAAGACTCTATTCATCAAATCCATAAAAATAGAAGGTGCATTAGTCAGTCCAAAGGGAATAACAAAAAAACTCATAATTCCCATATCTTGATCAGAAGACAGTTTTTAGAATATCTTCTTTCTTCATCCTCAATTGATGATAACCAGATCGAAGATCAATCTTAGAGAAGAATTGAGCCCCATGAAGTTGGTCAAATAAGTCATCAATTCTTGGAAGAGGGTATTTGTTCTTCATTATGATCCCATTTAGTTCTCTATAATCAATGCATAATCGCATTGATCCATCCTTCTTATTCACAAAGATAATAGGTGCTCCCCAAGGAGACACACTCGGTCAGATAAAACCCTTCTCCAAAAGATCTTGGAGTTATTTCTTTAATTCCTACATCTCCACATTTTCCATCCTATAGGGGGTCTTTTATATTGGATGAGATCTAGGTACGAGCTCAATAGAGAACTCTACCTCTCTTTCAGGGGGAGGTTTAGACAACTCCTTAGGAAATACATCAACGTATTCCTGGATGATGGGGACATTTTCTATCATCAAACTCTCATCTCCTTCTTCTTCTTCACCGATCAACTCTATAAAGAAGGATATAGGGGGTTATTTTAGAAAAATATGAGGTTGAGATATCTCTCCTTGGAAGATAATTGTCGGTTTTCCATTAAAGACCACTAATATTTCCTTGTTTTTGCAATTGTTCTTAGCATTATACTTTGAGAGACAGTCCATCCCTAGTATAATGTCAAATTCCAAAATGGGAATGACTACTAGATTTGCGATAAGATTGTTCTCACAAAAGTAAATACTAGAGTTTCTAAACACTGATGATGCTTGGATAGTCCCACCAGGAGTCTTGACTGATAACTTTACTTTTAGAAAATCAGGGGATGATTCTAAATTCTTTGCAAACTTGGAGGAAATAAAGGAATGCGTAGAACCAGAATCAAACAAAGTACTTACCAGCTTTGAGATGACAATAAGAGTACCTGTTAACACATCATTCAGAGCTTCAACTTCAACTGCTGTGATAGAAAAAGCACGAACTTGATTCCTTGGCCTTTTCTGAGGCTGATGGTGGTTCCCCTCCACTACCCTCGGATTTGGACAGTGACTGGAAAAGTTCCCACGTTGTCCACACTTGAAGCACTAGACATCAGGTAGGGCCTGCACCATATTTCCCTTGTCATTTGTGTTTGGAAGCTGAGGTTTCACCTCACCATGAAAATTCCTTGCAATGTGGACATCTCTACCACACTTGTAGAACTTCCCACTCCTGAGCAGGCAGTTCCCCGAATGCTTCTTCCCACATTTATTACACGTGGGAAGTTGTACTTTCTTTCCTCCTCTTCCTTGATCGAAGCTCCTCCCTAATATTGTCTCCAATGATCTCTTATTGTCGTTTGATTTATGATACCACTACATCTCACCAAACTCTAGCTCAAATTTCATCGCACTCCGCATGATCTCCTCGTAGCTATCATAGTCTTGGTTGGCTAGATTATTCCGCAGATGAGGTCTCAGTCCACCAAAGAATCTATCAACCTTACCATTTGGATCCATGAAAAAGATAGAGGTATATCATGAAAGCCTTGTGAAGTTCATCTCGTAGCTTCCCACAGATTCATTCTCCTTCTACTTCAGCTCGAGAAACTCCTTATCCATTCTTGTTCTCATGGAACGATGGAAATACTTACTGAAAAAGATCCCTCTAAACTCTTCCCACTCCATAGCTTCAACTTCCACTCTTTGCCTCATGTTTTTGATCAGTTCCCACCACTGATCAGTTTCTCCCTCTAAGCGATAGACATCCAGGGTGACCTTCTCTTTCTCTGAACAACGTAGCACAAAAAAGATCTTCTCTATAGAGCTGATCCATTGTTCAACAATCAATGGGTCGGTTGATCCACTGAAGGTTGGTGGTCGTTGGCGCATAAAGGACTCAACAGAATGTTGTTCCCTTCGTGGTGATATTATCCTCTTAGTTTGATTCAAGTTATTACTCATAACTTGAGTCAGTTGGTTCATCATTCGCATGAATGTTTCCATTCTAGATTCCATTAGAGGGCCACCAGCGCATGATCCATTGCGGTCACCATTTGCACGGTTCCTCCTACCGCCCACCATTTTCTAAAAGAATAAATCCTTTGTGAGAAACTTATTTTGTTTATGAATATATTAACTATAAAGGATTTTATGTCTTAAAACATCATGCTTAAACAATTATATTTCTTGATAATTCCTTCATAATGATTCATAAAATCTTGCGATTAACCAAACATATCCCCCGGGAGTGTCGTAACCAAGAGTGAAACAAGGCCCATTGTCGTGCACCAGTCCCCGTTCGAGTCTAGCTCAAAGCAGTGTTTTTGGGTTTTACCCCTATGTACATCTGTTCCAGAGCCGCCTCTACCTGCTCGTATCCAGACAGAGATGTATTTGTTTGATAAGCCACTAACTCTATACTCACCAAAATACCATGAAGTTTTCCTATATTTAAACTTTTCTATAGGGTTCTTCCTAAAGTTTTCATAGCCTAATTTCCATAAAAAACTAAACTATCCTTTAATACCAACTATGGCATCCTACCTTTTTATTACATAAATTTTTATTACATTTTAAAAATAGAGGATCTTTAAATTCTAGTGTCTTGGAAATCAGGAACATAATACATGAAAACAACATAAAACATTCTTATAAACCACTACTACAAATACGGGCATTAACAGCGCTAAAAACAGGCTTTAACAGCGCTAAAAAAGCACTGTAAAGCTCAACGCTGATAAAGGGGTACTTTATCAGCGCTAAAAAAGCGCTGATAAATGAAACCTTTATCAGTGCTAAACACGCACTGATAAAGGTAGACTTTATCAGTGCTAAAGGAGCACTGATAAAACAACCCTTTATCAGCACTAAAAGAGCGCTGATAAATGAGTGTTTTATCAGTACTCCTTTAGTGCTCATAAACTTATCCTTTATCAGCACTTTTTTAGCGCTGATAAAATCACGATTTATCAGCGCTTTTTTAGCACTGATAAATGCCCTCTCTACTGCTATGAAAAAATCTGCAGCAGCACACCCGAACACCTACAAAAAAAAATCAGCATCTCAATAAGCTATTTAAAGCAAGTATAACCATAAAAAATTAACTCATAAATCATAATATAATTAGACAAAGTATACCCATACAACAAGTATATCCATACACCATTAACACATAATTCATAAGTTAATTAAGTACATAAAGAATTCAATTCAGAATTCAGGGGGTTGGGGGGCTGTTCAAGGGTTTGGGGTGGATGTCCAAGGGGGGTAGGGGGTATCCGGGGGGATTTCCATGGGGGTGGTCTGGTGTACAAGGTGTCTGGGGGGCTTTAAAGAGGGTGGGGGGGGGGGTGTCCAGGGGGGATTTCCGTAGGTCAGTTGTTGTTTTCACTTAAAATCATGTCCATTTTAAACAAAAGAGAGACCCTTTGAGTGGTACCGGCCACACCGTGCCTTGGATTGAGGCGCGGATAGATCATACACGTCACCAAGGACCCTTGGATCGTTCTTATAAAAGATAAAGGCAATCCGAATGCGTTTGGTCAGATTTTCCTAGGTCAGTTGTTGTTTTCACTTAAAATCGTGTCCATTTTAAACAAAAGAGAGACCCTTTGAGTGATAGTGGTCACATAGTGCCTCAGATTGAGGAGAGGTTGACTCATACACATAAAAAAGGACAAGTGGATCGTTCTCCTAAAGGATCAACACAATCCAAATGCGTTTGGTTGGATTTTCGTAGGTCAGTTGTTGTTTTCACTTAAAATCGTGTCCATTTTAAACAAAAGAGAGACCCTTTGAGTGGTACCGGCCACACCGTGCCTCAGATTAAGGTGGGGATGGATCATACACATCACCAACGACCCTTGGATCATTATTATAAAATATAAAGGCAATCTGAATGCGTTTGGTCATATTTTCGTAGGCCAGTTGTTGTTTTCACTTAAAATCGTGTCCATTTTAAACAAAAGAGAGACCCTTTGAGTGGTACCGGCCATACCATGCCTCGAATTGAAGTGGGGATGGATTTTACACATCACCAAGGACCCTTGGATCGTTATTATAAAATATCAAGGAAATTAGAATGCGTTTGGTCGGATTTTCGTAGGTCAGTTGTTGTTTTCACTTAAAATTGTGTCCATTTTAAACAAAAGAGAGACCCTTTGAGTGATAACGGTTACACTGTGCCTCGGATTGAGGTAGGGTTGAATCATAAAATTCACAAAGTAACCTTGGATCTTTATCCTAAAGGATCAATACAATCCAAATACGTTTGGTTGGATTTTCGTAGGTCAGTTCTTGTTTTCACTTAAAATCGTGTCCATTTTAAACAAAAGAGAGACCCTTTGAGTGGTACCGGCGAAACAGTGCCTCGGATTGAGGTGAGAATGGCTCATACACGTCACCAAGGACCCTTGGATCGTTCTTATAAAATATCAAGGCAATATGAATGCTTTTGGTTGAATTTTCGTAGGTCAGTTGTTGTTTTCACTTAAAATTGTGTCCATTTTAAACAAAAGAGAGACCCTTTGAGTGATAGCGGTCACACCGTGCCTCGGATTGAGGTGGGGTTGACTCTTACATGTCAAAAATAACCCTTGGATCGTTCTCCTAAATTATCAACACAATCCGAAAGCATTTGGTCACATTTCCGTAGGTCAGTTGTTGTTTTCACTTAAAATCGTGTCCATTTTAAACAAAAGAGAGACCCTTTGAGTGTTACCGACCACACCGTGCCTCATATTGAGGCGGGGATGGATTTTACACATCACCAAGGACCCTTTTATCATTCAAATAAAATATCAAGGTAATCCGAATGCGTTTGGTTGGATTTTCGAAGGTCAGTTGTTGTTTTCACTTAAAATCGTTTCCATTTTAAACAAAAGAGAGACCCTTTGAGTGATAGAGGTCACACCATGCCTCTAATTGAGGTGGGGTTGACTCGTACACATTAAAAAGGACCCGTGGATTGTTCTCCTAAAGGATCAACATAATCCAAATGCGTTTGGTTGGATTTTCGTAGGTCATTTGTTGTTTTCACTTAAAATCGTGTCCATTTTAAACAAAAGAGAGACCCTTTGAGTGGTACCGGCCACACCGTGCCTCGGATTGAGGATCGGATGGATCTTACATGTCACCAAGGACCCTTGTATCATTCTACTAAAGGATCAACACAATACAAATGCGTTTGGTCAGATTTTCATTGGTCAGTTGTTGTTTTCACTTAAAATCGTGTCCATTTTAAAAAAAAGAGAGACCCTTTGAGTGATAGCGATCACACTATGTCTTGGATTGAGGCAAGGTTGACTTGTACACATTAAAAAGGACCCATGGATCGTTCTTCTAAAGTATCAACACAATCATAATGCATTTGGTCAGATTTTCGTAGGTCTGTTGTTGTTTTCACTTAAAATCATGTCCATTTTAAACAAAAGAGAGACCCTTTGAGTGGTACCGGCCACACCGTGCCTTGTATTGAGATGGGGATGGCTCGTACACATCACCAAAGACCCTTGAATCGTTATTATAAAAGATCAAGGCAATCTGAATGCGTTTGGTTGGATTTTCGTAGGCCAGTTGTTTTTTTCACTTAAAATCGTATCCATTTTAAACAAAAGAGAGACCCTTTGAGTGGTACCGTCCACACCGTGCCTCATATTGAGGCGGAGTTGACTCTTACATGTCACCAAGGAACCTTGGATCGTTCTTATAAAAGATCAAGGCAATCTGAATGCGTTTGGTCAGATTTTTATAGGTCAGTTGTTGTTTTCAATTAAAATTGTGTCCATTTTAAACAAGAGAGAGCCTTTGAGTGATAGCAGTCACACCGTGCCTCGGATTAAGGCAGGTTTGACTCTTACACATCAAAAAGGACCCGTGGATAATTATCCTAAAGGATCAACACAATCCGAATGCTTTTGGTCAGATTTCCGTAGGTCAGTTGTTGTTTTCACTTAAAATCGTGTCCATTTTAAAGAAAAGAGAGACCATTTGAGTGATAGTGGTCACACTGTGCCTTGTATTGAGGCAGGGATGGCTTTTACACATAAAAAATGACCCTTTTATTGTTCTTATAAAATATCAAGGAAATCCGAATGCGTTTGGTCAGATTTTCGCAGGTCAGTTGTTGTTTTCACTTAAAATCGTGTCCATTTTAAACAAAAGAGAGACCCTTTGAGTGATAGCGGTCACACCGTGCCTCGGATTGAGGCATAGTTGACTTTTAAACGTCAAAAAGGGCCCATGGATTGTTCTACTAAAGGATCCACACAATATGAATGTATTTGGTCAGATTTCCATAGGTCATTTGTTGTTTTCACTAAAAATCGTGTCCATTTTAAACAAAACAAAGACCCTTTGAGTGATAGCGGTCACACCGTGCCTTATATTGAGGCGGGGTTGACTCTTACACATCAAAAAGGACCTGTGTATAGTTATCCTAAAGTATAAACACAATCCTAATGCATTTGGTTGGATTTTCATAGGTCAGTTGTTGTTTTCACTTAAAATCGTGTCCATTTTAAACAAAAGAAAGACCCTCAAGTGATTGCGGCCACACCATGCCTCATATTGAGGCGGGGTTGACTCGTACACGTCACAAAGGACTCGTGGATCGTTCTCCTAAAGTATCAAGGAAATATGACTGCGTTTGGTCATATTTTTGTAGGTCAGTTGTTGTTTTCACTTAAAATCGTGTCCATTTTAAACAAAATAGAGACCCTTTGAGTAGTATCGATCACACCATGACTCAGATTGATGCGGGGTTGACTCATACACATCAAAAAGGACCCTTGGATCTTTCTACTAAAGGATAAAAGAAATCCTAATGCATTTGGTTGGATTTTCATAGGCCAGTTGTTGTTTTCACTTAAAATCGTGTCCATTTTAAACAAAAGAGAGACCCTTTCAGTGGTACCGGACACACCATGACTTGTATTGAGGCGGGGATGGCTCTTACACATCATCAAGGACCCTTGGATCGTTCTTATAAAATATCAAGGCAATCCGAATGCGTTTGGTCAGATTTTCGTAGGTCAGTTGTTGTTTTCAATTAAAATTGTGTCCATTTTAAACAAGAGAGACCCTTTGAGTGATAGCGGTCACAACGTACCTCGGATTGAGGCGGGGTTGACTCTTACATGTCACAAAGTACCCGTGGATAGTTCTTATAAAGGATCAACACAATCTGAACGCGTTTGGTTGAATTTCCGCAGGTCAGTTGTTGTTTTCACTTAAAATCGTGTCCATTTTAAACAAAAGAGAGACCCTTTGAGTGGTACCAGCCACACCATGCCTCGGATTGAGGAGGTGTTGACTTTTACATGTCTCTAAAGACACTTGTATTGTTCTTATAAAGGATCAAGGCAATCCGAATGCGTTTGGTCAGATTTTCATAGGTCAGTTGTTGTTTTCACTTAAAATCGTGTCCATTTTAAACAAAATAGAGACCCTTTGAGTGGTATCGGCCACACCGTGCCTCATATTGAGGTAGGTTTGACTCTTACATGTCACCAAGGACCCTTGGATCATTATCCTAAAGGATCAACACAATCCAAATGCGTTTGGTCGGATTTTCCTAGGTCAGTTGTTGTTTTCACTTAAAATCGTGTCCATTTTAAACAAAAGAGAGACCCTTTGAGTGATAGCGGTCACACCATGCCTCTAATTGAGATGAGGTTGAATAGTACACATCAAAAATAACCCGTGGATCTTTCTCCTAAAGGATCAACACAATATGAATGCGTTTGGTCATATTTCCATAGGTCAGTTGTTGTTTTCACTTAAAATCCTGTACATTTTAAACAAAAGAGAGACCCTTTGAGTGGTACCGGCCACACTGTGCCTCGGATTGAGGTGGGGATGGCTCGTACATATCACCAAGGACCCTTGGATCATTATTTTAAAATATCAAGGTAATCCGAATGCGTTTGGTTAGATTTTCGTAGGTCAGTTGTTGTTTTCACTTAAAATCGTGTCCATTTTAAACAAAATAGAGACCCTTTGAGTGGTACCGGTCACACCGTACCTCATATTGAGGCGGGGATGGCTCATACACATCACTAAGGACCCTTGTATCATTCTTATAAAATATTAAGGCAATCCGAATGCGTGTGGTTGGATTTTCATAGGTCAGTTGTTGTTTTCACTTAAAATCGTGTCCATTTTAAACAAAAGAAAAACCCTTTGAGTGATAGCGGTCACACCATGCCTCGTATTGAGGCGGGGTTGACTCTTACACATCACAAAGGATCCGCGGATCGTTCTCCTAAAGGATCAACACAATCCTAATGCGTTTGGTCAGATTTCCGTAGGTCAGTTGTTGTTTTCACTTAAAATCGTGTCCATTTTAAACAAAAGAGAGACCCTTTAAGTGATAGCGGTCACACCATGCCTCGGATTGAGGTGGGGATGGATCGTACACATCACCAAGGACCCTTGTATCATTCTTATAAAAGATAAAGGCAATCTAAATGCGTTTGGTCAGATTTTCGTAGGTCAGTTGTTGTTTTCACTTAAATTCGTGTCTATTTTAAACAAAAGAGAGGCCCTTTGAGCGGTTCAACATTCTTGCATGTTGCTGGTGCATATCATCTGTTAAAATGGGAAAATGACTCATTGGATAAAGGATTTTTTATTTAATAACAATTACAATTTTCCTACGAACATTTACATACAACAATGTTTCATCTTGTGATCCCCTTAACCCCTCTCAAAAATGACCACCAATTG
Source organism: Viscum album (assembly GCA_963277665.1). Classification (NCBI taxonomy): domain Eukaryota; kingdom Viridiplantae; phylum Streptophyta; class Magnoliopsida; order Santalales; family Viscaceae; genus Viscum; species Viscum album. Next base: position 1,593,614,679 of record OY728132.1, read on the forward strand.
TACATGTCCCCAAGTTAGATCTTCATTGTATTTGTGTAAAATCTGCCATCAAGTATGTGGCCCACTCATTTCTAAACAAATCTATATTGTCTTGTGAGTATGAGGCTTTTCGGAAGACAGAGTAGTACCGCAAAATATAAAAATAAAGAATTAATAAATAACTTAAATGAACTAGTAGTTGTTTTTAAAAACACCTCTTTAGGGATGCTAGTTTGCTAATGAAAAATGATCTCTTTCATAAATTTACAAATATAATAACTGCAATCATTATCATTTGTTTGTTTTGGATACTGCAAAAAAATGATCATTAAGAGAATAAGTAACTTGTGTTGAGATGTGTTTGGATAGTGAAATTTTATTATATATACCCTGATATTTGTTCAGACGTAGTACTTTCTCGCCTCCCTATGCTTAGCCCCTATCCTCATTCCTTTTTCAGACGATAATGATACACCGCCCTATCATAACATAATCCTCAATAAAAGATAATATAAATTATATTACTTGATTTTTAGACCTAAAACGTAAGATGTAGTGTCTTACAGATTCACAAACTCCATTATGTGTGGTCGGTTTGATGGATATCCTTGCTTTGAATCCATAAAATAAATCTTCAGAGTATCCAAGTTCACCGCAATTAGCAACCAATGTTTCCTAAAAACACAAAAAGGAATAAGTAATAAAAGAAGTGAAAATATAATTGATATTCTTTAATTGTAGAGTATTACCCCTGCATGGTTGGTATTAGGAAAAGTATGTCATATGTAATCTTGCTTTCAAATTTTTTCAACAAGCCGTTCACTATTGCATCCCTTTTTTATGGCTCTATTTTTGTTAGGTGCGTTGATGTGATATGAGGACTTACGAGTCCAAATCTTGGCTCATGGGAAAATTCCTTCAATTGTTTTTCATAAATGCGTCTGTCGACAATATAAAATTCATTTAGTCATAATTTTCACAGTAGATCAGCTTTTAGAAAATAAATTCATGGAAACATACCTCATATATACATTTACAACTATGACGCCTAGCCAACCGTTTTCAAGGATTTCATTTACATTTTCAGCAGCAACGAAATCTTGACTTTCTTCTCCGTATATATTCTCTTCGAAAACCACTATATGACCATTACCATCTTTTAGCTTCATATCCACATGAGTCTTCAATGCTAGTAAATGTGGATAGAGAACAGGTGGTGTTATTGTGATTTCAGTAGCTCCTTGGGATCGGTTGGTCGATCCTTTAGATGGTTTTGAGCCGACATTTGTCACCCCCTTCCCTTTCTCCATCCATAACAACAATCATTGGTTCAGACCCTTTTGTCATTAATTATTAAGGGTTTAGCTTGAAAAAAAGGAAATAAATACCTCATTGTCCACATGTACTCTTACAATTTGTGACGGCCATGCAATGAATGTCCCAATAGCCTTTTGGACCATATGAATATCATCGTCATCAAGTGAAATAGGTAGCTCTGCATTTGCCTCATGAGCTACAGTAATCGTCACTTTCAGATGATCTTTTGGAAGTGGTCTATTATGCAGTGTGGCATCTGGGATATTGAACAATATAGCCCTCACTACAAGGTGATAAGTGGGTGTTGATAGATATAAATCACAATCATTATCACCCTGTATAAGATCAGTACAGAAAATTATCAGTGTTTGTCTGATTCACATTTCATGGGAACAATTATTAGAATATTGATTACCATGGCTAAGATAGTTCTTTGAGGCGAATGTCTCACCTCAAAGTTGGCGGGGGGTGGGGCGGGATGTTCATGCGCTGGTTGTTCCTAATTTGTGTCTTCCCTTTGCTTCCCACCCATAAAATTTGCTAGCAACTCTCCCTGCCATTGTAATCTTTATTCAAGGGTTGATATTTTTTCACTCATTTCTTCCAATTTTTCATCTGTATCATCCATTTTTTATTCTTCTCAAAATATACTCGGGGTGTCACCCCAAACCCTACACCTCTGACACGACCGTATTTTTCTGGCTCCTTCAAAGCTGTCGATAATAGGTCTGTATCCGCTATAGGAGTAGCTGATTCCTGTGACTGTTGGATATAGGAAAATAACTAATTATTTTTATGTAATAGAAATTTTAAACAAATCTTTTTATCGTCGTGTCATACTTACACATATTTCCTACACTTTCTGTGTGTTCTCATCTACTAACTTCTCTTCTTTGTTCACACATGCCTCCTTCCATAGCACATGACGTGGGATGGAAGTGCATTTGGTTTTAGAGTCATCAATCTACATATAAACATAGAAAGATAATTATGATGTTGTTTATTGGAACCTAACAATATTACTATAAATTTAAAATACATACCATTTTCTTTTCTAATGAAGCATACCCCATCCTTGCTTTACGATAGGGGTATGTTGGTTTTGATGCACGTTCCTTATTTTCAGTACATAGTTTCTATTTCATAAATGAAATATTGATAATCAAAGTGATGAATACATGTATCCTCAAACAACATATTATCACCCACAATATACCTGAAAATTCTCATCCCCGTGACGAACAATAAATGAATCCCATGCTTCTTGGGATATCAGGTGAGCGTAGACAATGGGTGGGTGTGGGTTTATTTTACCTTTAAAATCTTTCAGGTGGCATCTTGTTAAAATAGTGCGAAAACCTCGATGAATCTTTCCTGAAAGAATTAGTACATAATCCTTGTGTGAATCATCTACTATAAATGTACTCTGCAAGAGATTGAGAAGATTAAGATATTGTTTCATTATTTTATTTGCAAGTAAATTAAAGAAATAAATTCATAATGTTACCGTAATTTCTTCCCAGATCACAGCCTTCAGCCCGGACACAACATGGTGACATGAATCTATGTCAATCGACATGCTTTGACGAGTGAAAACTCCAATGTAGCTGCTAAACATAGCCTTGTTGGGATTCACATGTTGGCCTCGTGCATTCCATCCGACTTCAAATTTGATGCCTTTGCTTTTCGCCTTAAGAATTTTGGCTAACACCGTCAAACTACGACGCACCTGTGTTTTTTGAGACGTCGGTCCTTCATTCCTGACCATTTCATCGATATCAACATCATTTATATGTTCATCTGGAATGATATCAACGACATGTGCTGATGGTTATTGAACCTCAACACTAGGAGCAGCAGGAGCCACAACAGGAGTGGTAGGAGCCGTAGGAGCAGCAGGACCCGCAGCATGAAAAACAAGAGCAACAAGAGCTACAGGAGCCGCAACAGGAGCAGCAGGAGCAACATGAGCTGTAGTAGGAGCAACAGCAGCAGCAGCATGAGCTGTAGGAGTAGCAGCAGCCGCAGTAGCAGTAGCTTGAGAGACTTGTTCAGCCTCAAGGTTAGGAGCACTAGAATGTGTAGAAGTCATTATCTACAAAAGTGGTTGAACAATTTATTTCAGATTACATAAATTCAGTAATGATAAGATAATAACATGAGATAACAAGATCTATATTACAAATAAAATATAACTTGCTTACTGAACTCTCTTTCTTTTTTTCAAAGGTTGAAGGGATTTGACACCTCTATCGACTATCCAAATCCCTTCATTGTGGTCTCCTCTAACATAAAAAACATCATCTGCATTGGGACTACTCTGAAATGATTGATACGTACCACTAAAAGGATCATCCTCAACTGAATTTTCATCAGAACCTTCAGTAGTTTTGGACAATAACAGAACAATCGACCACTTTCAGTTTGCGGGATCTGGAACATAAAAAAATTGTACCACTTGTGATGCCATTATAATCTGTTCATCTTTATACCCTTCTTTATTAAAATCAACTTTCACAAATCTCCATTAATCTATTTTAACACCACTTTTGTTATCAATCCATTTTCATTGAAAAATTGGCAATTGGAATGTCATATAATCCAACTCCCATATTAGTTTGATAATGCCAAAGTATGACATATTTGCATAAATTGGATTTCTGTCCTTACTACCAGAAACATGCATCGCTTCAACCACTAGTGTAATTCCACTGTTTTTCATGGTACTATCTTCATCATGTTCATCTGTATAGAATTTATAACTATTAATTACATAACCACTATAAGATAATACATACACACTTGGTCCAGCAGCTAGCCATAGAAGTCGTTCTAAAATTGAATTCATATTTTCATCCAACTCCTTAAAAATATGGTCCTGAAACCATCCTATAAACTGGTGATTATGTGTATCTGATAACCATTTTTCATCCCTTGATGGATTCAACTACCTAATAATTTCTTTGTGAGTTTCAATATATAGAGCAACCTCCCAACTGTTATGCAAAACATAAAGATGAGCCTGCTCCCAATCTGCAATACTGATTGTCACAACTTCTCTTCCAGAAATTCCCTCACCCTCAATGCATCCAGTGTGATGAGATTTCAGGAGACTAATACTTTCCACATCAGATAGGTATTCAGTACAAAATTCAATGGCTTCCTCAACAATATATCGCTCCACTATACAACCCTCTGGCCGACTTCGATTTTTGACATACCCTTTCAAAATCTTCATATACCGTTCAACATGATACATCCATCTATAGTGAATAGGACCACAAAGTCAAATCTCTCTCACCAAGTGAATCATCAAATGAACCATCATATCAAAGAATGTTGGCGGGAAGAACATTTCTAATTCACATAATACGATGACAATTTCTTTTTCCATAGCTGGAAATTTCCCCAGGTCTAAAACTTTTCTATATATAGCTTTGAAAAAGAAACAAAGTTTGGTTAATGTATGACAAAAATTCTTGGGAAAAATGCAACGTAAAGATATAGGAATTAGATCTTGCATAAAAACATGACAATCATGTGATTTCAAACCTTTTAACTTCAAATCATTCATTGACACAATGTTCTTGATATTTGATGAGTACCCCTCTGGAACCTTTACATCATTAAAGAAGTTTCAAAACTGATATCTCTCCACCCTAGAAAGAGTATAAGCAGTTGGAGGAAGAAACATTCGATTTTCACCCTTCATGAGAGCCAACTCTTCTCGTATTCCCATGTCAACCATGTCCAACCTTGCCATAATTCCATCTTTTGTTTTTCCAGGGGAATTTAGCAATGTTCCGATAACACTGTCACATACATTTTTTTCCACATGCACCACATAAAGAAAATGTCTGACGTACAAACAATTCCAGTATGGTAATTCAAAAAAAAAATGATCTCTTTTTCCAACCAATTTTTGTAAGGTTTTTCGAAAATGGTTTACCAAAAACAGTGTTCAGATCTTTTACTTTATCAAACAGCTGATCACCTGTTAGTGGAGACAGTGTTGCATGTTTTTCTGAACTTCCATTAAATGATGTCGTCCAAGATCGGTACTTATACCGATGAGGTAGAAATCTACGATGTCCTAGAAACACAGATTTCGATGAATGTTTCAACCTAATTGATTCTGTATCTTCTTCGCACACGGGACACCCTTGAGTTCCTTTAATGCTATAGCCTGAAAAATTTCCATAAGCAGGGAAATCATTTATTGTCCCATACAACATCGCTCTCAACATGAAGTATTCACTTTTATAATCATCATACAACATTACACCTGAGTCCCACAATAACTTCAAATCCTCGATCAAAGGAACTAGATAAACATCAATATCGTTATCTGGTAGTTTTGGTCCTAATATAAGCATAGATAACATGATGAATTTTTGCTTCATGCATAACCAGGGTGGAAAGTTATAATTTACCAACATAACATGCCATGTACTATGAGTGCTGGTTTGAAAACCAAAAGGATTCACTCCATCTGTAGATAACACAAGATGAAGGGTTCTTGGATCTTTTCCAAATTCAGGATACTCATGATCAATTTTCTTCCATTGAGGAGAGTCGGCCAGATAACATAATAACCCATCTTTATTTCTTTTATCTGCATGCCACGGCAATTGTCTTGCATTTTCTTCACTTCCATATAGACGCCTAAACCTTGGAATGATTGGAAAGTACTATAAAACTTTCGTAGGATTGGATTTATCTTTCTTGTATCGAGAACCACCACACTTTGGGCATTCTATAAGTGATTTGTTCTCCTTGCGAAATAATATACAGTCTTTCAGGCAGGCATGTATTCTTTCATAAATCATTCCTATCGAGCGTAGCATTCGTCTAGCTTTATATGTCCATCTTGGGATCTCATTATCTTCCAGGAGCATGTCATTCAAGAGAGAAAGTAGTTCCGTAAAACTGACATCACTCCATCCGTTTCCTGCTTTCAGTTTATACAACTTCAGTACAACTGAAAATGTTGTATACTTAGTGCAAGCAGCATACAATGGCGTCTTTGTACAAATCTTTAACTTCTCAAACAATTTTAGGCAATCAAAAAGTTCGTCTTGAATTGTCTTTGTCATTTACTCAATACGATATTCATCATCATTGACATATGTAATCACATCCTCCATATAGTCTTCTTCATTATCCATATTTGTATTCATATCTGACGATCCATAAAACGTAGTTTTATCCCATCCAGTAGCTACATTCTCTTTTTCTCCGTGTTTATTCCAACATTTATAACTCCGATCTATTCCATGAAATATCAAATGCTCTTCCAACTCCTCTAGAGTAAGTAGTATAGAATAACAACAACGTAAACACGGACAAAGGATTTGAGAAGGATCCTTTGCGTGATCCTCTACAAACTTGATGAACTCTTTCACTCCGTTCTCGTACTCTATTGTTAAACGATTAGCATCCATCCAATCTTTATTCATCTTCATCCTATTTGAATCTCAAATATTAGTATTTATGGTTAAAGTACACAAAACAAGACTTCCAAATAAAATAGAAGAGAACCCCTTCCTTATAAAAATAGTGATTAATAGAGCCTAACCATTAGTATTTATTCATCTTCATTAAATATAATTACTTTAGATTCATTATAGTTTCCTCAAATCACCCCAGACCAAACACAAGAATAATCAAGAATGATACATCTACCACTCCTAGGTCTCTGCCCTACATTCAATATCATCATGCCTAAGTACCCATATATCCACACATACACATGTCACAAACACATAAAAAACCATATCCATATCAGAACCAAAGTACCAATATGGATTTCAATCAGGTTACTCAACTCAAGTGGTGGTGTGTAATAAATAATAAGAAAATATAATAAGTATACAGTCAAACATAAATCTTAGTAACATGTACCAATATGGTATCTTAGTATTTACATATTTCCAACATCACATAATTTAATAATAAAAAAGACGGAAGATATATAAAAACTGACTTACATGAACAATTTATATAAAACTCTTATATAAATTAGTTGGCATGAACAAAATAGTTCTATAATCAATGTCATGTAATAATAAAAAAAATTATATCATAGTAACATGTATCAAACCCTATGGTATGTTAGTTTCTAGTAATATGATCCTCACACAACTCAATCAGTGATCTTGGCTCAATGTGTGAACACATCCCACGACTCAGGTCATCGGGACTCAAATTCCCATTGGGGAAAAATTCATGTCATAGTATGTTTAAGTTAGTATTTTAATTATAAATCTAGTGCTAGGAGATTATATCCTAACATTCTTATCCAAATTACCACTAAATACCCTGGATTCATATACTTCAAATCAAATAATCAACCAAACATGGGAAAATCAATCATTACAAATAATTTTATTTATTACATTAAAATACCCAATTTTAGTTTTCAACATGAATTTTCATTTCAAAACCAAATCACAGGTTTTCATAAAATCTATTCCCTTTTAAAATCATATTATATTCTAATATATTTTTTTAAAATCAAGGATAATTATTTTATAAAATATTCCCACTAAAATATATAGTTTCTCAAATCATTCCATGACACAAAAAACAACTAAGAGGGGGATTTATTTCAAAAATACATGCCTCTAAAATCACAAATAAAATCCACTTTAATTCAAATCATATTAAATTATTTTTATAATTCATATTGAATAAATCAAGAAAAAAAGTTTCAATTGTGTGGAAGAAACATTGTGGAACCACCTGCCTTTAATTAGTGATCAACCCAACATAACACCCATAACGGGATCTGTCAATGAATAATGAAGGTGTAAGAGATAAAGTAGTCTAACCTATAATCAAGATTCATAAAAAAGAATATTAGATTCACTAAAAAGATGATGATCTATCACTCTATAAGGAGGATATAAGAGTAGATATAGGATTTCCAATCGATGAGAGATCCCCTTATCAAATAGAAACCAAACACATCCACTGGAGCTTCTATCTGAGAAGAAGGGAGTTTAGAGGAGTTAAAATGACTCTTGTAAGCCTTAAAGAATCAAGATTTCAAATAAGAGTTGTGTAGGAGAAAAAAAATATAAAATGGGGCTCATTTAATTTAAGACTATAAAAAAAAGATACCACGTTGCAACCTCCCATGGACACGGTACAGAAAGGATTTAGACAACCATACTATGGTGTAGACTTCTTGTCATGAACTAGGCCAGGTTTCCATCCCACTTGACACCTGACCCAACTTGTGGGAAGGTCCAAAGGGAATTACCAATCCCCATGGGTTGTAACTAGTTCCTAGGAATTGAGTAACACCTTTGGGAATGGTTTTTTCATGTAAAAAACCATAAATATTACATAATAATCAAACACCATATCATAACCAAATCTCACAATATAATAGACCAATAGATAACACTGCAATATGGGATAAGCATTTAACAATTTCAACCAAAACCAAAATAACCAAAAAAAGGTAAGGGAACCAACAATACAACCAAGCCTCCATGAAACATGAGGGTAAACATCCCCATTCCACAACCAATAATAGTCACCAAAAGGGAAACTACTAGCACATATATCCACTATCATCACCAAGGGAACCTTGCCTTTAACTGGGTAAAACAAAATAAGGTCTACATAAACCTGAGGGTGTATATAAGGTGTGAGCCAACATACCTAGCAGGACACAACAAAAATAGATTCCATGTAATGACATTATGATAAACATTAACATGTTATTTTTTAAGAAAAAGGAAGATACAATTTAAATAAAACATTCTTTGAAATAAAAGAGAAAGTAAACATGGCAAGATAATGGTAAGAATAGTATGATCACTATAGAAAGTCTCTAAGGTATTAGGGTTACTAGGGTCCTAGGATCCTCGTACTCTTGGTGATCACATCTCTTAGACATGAAGGTCCTATTTGAGCCTCCAATCCCTAGCACATGAATGTTTAGTTAGTGTTGTTATGTATATCCTTATTAAGGAGACCAATCATTGGCCCGACTAATTCACCTAATATACTAAACCTAGTCTACCCACCTAGATAACTAGGATTCCATTGTGCTCAATTCCACCCCTATATAAAATTATATCTATTTTATACAATCACACTTCCAATAATAGAAACACACATGAAAAACAACCATTTACAATAGTCAAATCATTATCAAACCCTTATGCACAACAAAAAAATTGGAAAACATGTTTCCCACAACCCAGAAAATTTATAAAACCATTTTAGAACCAAATAAATCATATTAAACACCTAAAACAATGTCAAATAATGGAACAACCTACCTATTTCTTGATATATTCACAAAACCAGAATGAAACCACCAACTGAACTAAGGAAATGCCCTAAGGATGTAATTAAACACCATAACCATAAAGATTTAACCCAAATAAATGAGATTAAAGCCAACCTAGGTCAAAACCCTTTCTATAGAAAAATAACCCAAGAGAGAAAAAAGTAGTGACCAAGAAAGGAGAATAAAAGAGAATATGAGATTCTTACTTAGAGATTCCTTGTAGATAAAAGGCCAAATCACCCTAAAAATGGAGCCCAAGGGAAGAGAGAAAGGGAGGGAGTTTCACCTTGGGATAGAGGGTCAAATGGGAAGATTCACCGAATAGAGGACCACTATGAAAAAATTAAAATGAATAGATAACCAATATTCCCAAGAACCCTTAATGTATATCCTCCAAGAACATCATACATCTCCAAATGACACGTCTACATCACTAAGAGGAGAGAAAATCCAAATAATGTCCAGAGACCTAGCATAGGTCACCCAACCATTTAAAATTTCACTAAAATGGTGGGACATAAGATGGAAATATACTAAGAACACATCCCTTCACCCAAATAATAGACTACAACCACTAACCTTGAAGAACCACTAAGAACATAATTAGAAACCTAAGGAAAGGTACACCCAAAACATACCAATGAATCCAAATGAAATAACACAATCAATATCCATCAACTATTAAACCAAAAACAAGAACAATATTAAAAAAATATTTGGAAAACATGCCTTAAAGGGAGGTATGACAAACCGAAGAGGGCGTTGCGGGCGGCGGAGGTCCGACAATGAGAAGCGAGGGCAGCGGAGGTCCGACAACGAGAACCGAGGGCGGCGGAGGTCTGAAAATGAGAAGAGAGGGCAACGAAGGTCCGAAAACAAGAAGAAAGGGCGGAGGAGGTCTGGAAATGCAAACTCAGTGGGCGGAAGAGGGGAGTCGCAGGGTTCTAGTACGACGAAAGCTTTAGGTCGCGATAAAACAAGGGCACTGTGCGACCGAATTTATAAAAAAATGTACTAAGGTTTTATCAGCGCTAACATTTTAGCGCTGATAAAGGTATCCTTTATCAGAAATTTTTTAGCACTGATAAAGGTATCCTTTATCAGCACTTTTTTAGTACTGATAATGGTACTCTTTATCAGCACTTTTCTAGCGCTGATAAAGGGTCGTTTTATCAGCGCTTTTTCTTAGCGCTGATATAAGGGGGCGCTTCCCTTGCCCATTTTTGTAGTAGTGAACCAATTTTAAGGCTTCATAATAGGTTCATACTATGTAAAATTACTGCATCTCATATCCTGGAGACATACATCAAAGGAAAGGGTGAGTAGAAGGCCCAATAAGGGTAAACAAGGGAATCAGTTTACCTGAGTTGACAATAAGAACTTGAATAACAACATAAAGACATGATAAATGGAATTATATGCATATAATAATGAAAATAACTTGGAAAATAACTTGAATATGTGGCTACAACATTTCATTTATAAATTCATGAACATATCACCAAGGTTCATCCCCAAGGTGTTATAAAAATTACCAAGATTATTCACCAAGGTATCGTGAAATTTGTCATCTCCAGAGATTAATTATTTACCCAATGCATTGGAGCGCCATCAGGGCGCACTCTTAATATTTATTTACTTTCATGTGATCCACATAGATCATAATCAATCATTTCATAAATAACCCATAGAGAATAAAAGAAATGGGTTTCATTTCATGATCATGACGTTTTAAAAGTTCTTAAAAAAATAAGATCATTATGTCATTTATAACCCATGGAAAGGGAGTGAGGGTTATATGTATGTCAATTCCAGAATCAAATACATCATCTTTATATATTTATGAACATTAAAAGAAACAAAATATCTCTGGGTATTCACATAAATAAAACAAGAGAATTTCTGGAGAGAAAGAGATAGAAATTTTGAGGCGAAATCTCTGTAGCATAACAGCTATATAACATGGTTTTAGAAAACATTAAAAAGAGAGGTTACAGGAGTAACCCAATCATAAATAACTTATAATACAGTATAAATACATAATAACTTGGAGATAAGAACATGTTATGAAAATTTGAATGACATACCACATGAAAAGGAAACATGAAAGAAAAGAGAAGACGCGATTCCTTTTTTAAAAAATTCAACAGCCTAATGACGTCACATAAAAATCGAAAAAAAAATTTGATGAGAGCAGAAAGGGTTTCTCAAAAATTAGACATGAAATGGACATTAATTAGAACATATATGAACATACCCTCAATAAAAATATATGGAAACTAGAAGACACAACATAAAGGAAGTCATGGCTTAAAGAGGAGGGTGAAAGATTCCCTTACCTTGAAGAGTAACTTCGAAAGCTTGAAGGTCGGGACCTTGGGAGGCTTGAGGGAACCTTGGGAGGACTCCTTGGGAGGTAAAGAGACCAGAACTTTGTTGGTGAGGATTTTGAAATGAAATTAACGAGGGAAAGGCTTGGTATTTATAGGAGAAGTGAGGGAACAAAGCATTAATTGCGAAGGGACACCTCATCGGTGGTATTGGCAAAACCATGGGCTTACCCATTGTATTTTCCCATGGTATTGGCCACTTGGGACACCTCATACCTTATATTACTATTAAAAAGTCGAACAAAATGGTTAAATAATTATTACATCCTTAATGATGTCATTAAACACCTGAAACTAAAAACTGTATTATCACTATTCACCGAAAATTCATTTTTTTCAGAAAAATCCCCCAAAATCACCTTAACCTAATATCTATGCTCTGAATTCAAAAATTAACTCCATTTTATAAAAATAATTTTCTAAATATTTTTAATTTAATTTTTAAATAAAAACACTATTCACTGAAAAATTTAACTTTTTTAGAAAAATCCCAAAAATTCACCTTAACCAAATATCGATGCTCTGATTTCAAAAATGAACTCCATTTTACGAAAATAATTTTCTAAATATTTTTAATTTAATATTTAAATAAAAACACTATTCACCTGAAAAACTAATACTTAACCAATAATTTCTGAAACAGTTACTTACCTATTTTATTGAATCACATTACTTAATCAATGTGCCTAAATTATATTAATACTTTTTTAAGTGAGGTTACTAAATCCATCTGGTCACATTACTAATCATAAGCGTAAAATCACTATTCATAATTTACTATTCACCAAAAATTAATTTGATCATAGTAGACTCTAAATTTCATACTAAACACAACTATAGAAGACCATTTTTTGAAAATCATTACACATTTTTAATTATTTAAGGTTTACATAAATATTTTAAAATATCCTTTTTCCAAAATTCATCAATAATATACATCCTATATTTATCCGGACATTTTAGATTATCAACTTCACCATAAGAAGAAATAACAATTTTATTTATATCAAAGGGTTACACAAAACAGCTAAGGCCTCGTTACATAGCCCCTTATAACACCAGCATAGGACCTAAGTGTAAGGTGTGCTAAGGTGATAGAATCCCGGGGCAGCTCGACCAACATTGCTCGAGTGGTGATTTCTATCAGCTTGAACTTCTCCCGAAGGCGATTCTGTTCCAGCTTTACACGATGAAGTTCGGCTTGGGTTTGGTCCAGAGCAAAGCCCAGTGGTGCTACCTCCTTCCCAAGTTATGTTAGATGGGCTTCGATCGACCCGAGACTACTGGATGAGGCCATAAAATCTTCTTTCTGTATTAATTAACCAAGATCACTTGTATTTATAAATAATAATCACAAAATTTAGTTTCCAACGGTCATATTGACCAACGGTCATATAACAGTTGAAACCCAACAGTCTCATTTTAATTATACTCATTTCATAAAATGAAATATTTTTGTTGAGTATAAAAAAACACACAAAATTAGGAAACAAAAATTTATTCAAAATTTCAGGTCGTTACAGAAACGGTTCAAAATCCCAACCCTGCTTGAATTTTTGACTTGTTTATGAGTAAATTGGGAAAATCTGGGGAGTTCTAAAAACTTCCAGATTATACGCTATGTACTCCAAAGTACATGTCGTGTATGGGTTAGGCATGTACCAGCCGTGTTCTCACCAAGTACATGTCATGTAATGACCGTGTAAGAATTTCCTATTACACTACGTGTTCTGTTTCTCGACACGTCGTGTATTTTTCCTTCCATGTATCGGCTGAGTCCTAGCTGTGTGTCGACCCATGTGGTGCGTCCAAGCCATGTGGCTAAATCCGCTTAAGTTGGAGTACAAACAAGGCTACTATATGGCGTGTAGTCCTTTATACACGTCGTGTATTTTTATTTTTATTCTCTTAAATAAAAGAGCATCATGTCTTATTTTGGAAAACACCTTCTTCTTCCCCAACTTCAGAACATGTCTGTTCCAAAATTTCGAAGAACGTTTCCTATGCTAGAATCATCATCCGATGTCCGTTATTCAATCCGTCAGTGGCTGTAGGATCGCATCGGGATGGATAAACCTGTGCACCCTTTTTTTTTTCTAGTTTCTTTTCCTCTCACATTGTAAATTCCATCCAAGTAGAGTTGCCAGGATTTGACAGAAACATAGATCTATGAAGATCAGATTCGAATTGGAACTCGATATCAGATGTGGCTACATCTACGAGTCTCAGGTAGGTGGTTCATACATTCTTTCATGTTTTCGCAAACTTTTGGGTGACGCGGCCTTTGGTGCATATTTGGGTATTTTGAGCGAGACCATGTTTTATCTGTGATTGCATATTAAATTTCTTATTATACCCATGGGATGCCTTCGGGTATTCCCTTTTTACCTGTTTGCTTGATCAGGGACGGGCGAGGGGCCATTGTTCAATTGAGGCATTTTGGCCGGGTATGCCAAAATGCATTAAAATAAATTATTTTGATTTAACTGCTGAGTTCAATTTGTTAAGTGATGATATTAATGGCTAGAGGCTTCCAAGATCTTGGTGCTGGTATGTGACAGCACATAGCTAGTGCAATTCAACTGTTTAGTTTGTTTTTCTTGTTTAAATTATTTCTTTTGATTATACATATATGTGATGTGTGGTATTGAATATGCAAGAACCTTCAGATTGTGTTGGGAATGGCTTGGGTATTGTTGAGTGATACAGATCACAGGTTGGGCTTGGCTTGGGTTACATTGGGTGGTTCTAACCATGAGATTGGGCGTCATGGATGTCGTCTTGAGGCAGTGTGACTGTCAGGTTGGGCATGACCCAAGTTACTTGGATGGAGAGGCCATCAAACTTGAGTGAAATGGTCATAGGGGCACGAGGTGTCAGAGATGTTGTGGCTTGGGAACTTATTTTTCTTATTAACGCTCACCTAGAACTTTGAGTAGTGTACACACAGAGAGACTCTATGATGAGGTGGTTTTGACCACTTGCGTGGTTAGAGGCCCCCGTTAGTTGTGGTTTAGGTACTATTGGTTTGGGGGTTCTTACCATATGAATCCACGAGGAAGGCAAGGAGCCTTTTAGATATAGTGATGAGGCTATTAGGTTGGGAGCTAAGGCTTTCCATGTTTGAGGTTGTGGGTCGGGACACTTAATTTGAGGGCAGACATCACTGTCCCTCTGAGTACTTTATTTGAGGGTAGACATCGCTATCCCCCCCAGTTACTTATTTGAGGGTAAACATCATTGTTCGTATGAGTTAATTTTGTTTGGGCGTGCCTTTGGGAGGTTGGTACTTAAGACACAAGGTGTCAGGAGGCACATGGTGCTGGGTTACTTGACTGAGATTCCAACATTGGACGAAGCAAGTGACACTTCACGGTGGCTGCTGAGCACCAATAGACTTTATGTTTATTTGTGCATCGTACTATTTACTAATTTCATTATAAATGAATGACTACTTAAACACTTATATTAGGTACGCATCATTGGGTGGTATCCTACTAAGATTCGTCTCACACCCTATATGGGCCCTTCAGGATGCATGTAGACTTTATGGATTTAGGTGCAGGAAAGTGATCAGCTTCAGGAGATAGACTGTATTAGCTGTCGCATGGGGATGGTATGAACCTTGAGGTATTGACTAACTAGAGTTTATTTTGTTTTTCTTTCTTTCCTATATTAGCATGCTTACCTTGTCTATTATAGCTATTGTTGGTTAGCCATTGAAGTCCTTTTATATATTGACTTTCTATAGATGCATTACTTGTCTATTCTAGTAGCTGTATAAGTATTTTAACATGCTATTGTGTTTACTTTCTGCTGCTATTGTTTCTGTTTTGATTTTTCTAATTATCTGCTATTTATTGTGCTTCTGCTCTGTGGGTCTGGTTCGAGTCTGCTGAGTTTTTTATTTCCACTGCATGTTATATATTTTTTCTCAAACCAGTACCATTATTATCCTCTGAGAGGGTATAACCTCACCACTATACCTATCAGACCCTCGCTGATAGTCGGTAGCCTTTGGAATTTATGGAGGTGCACCTAAGGTAGTAACACCCGACCTGTTTAGCACTGCTTGGGTGTCTTTTTAGGTCCGGGACATTACAACCCTACTTTGAAAATTATCATAATCGATGATTAATTCAGGATCAATATGACGATGAATGCCAATATCTATGGAATTAAATCAAATATAAAATACAAAGAAGAGAACCTAGAACTGTGAAGAGAGAATCTACATATTTTGTTTATACTTAATTAAATTAAATTATAGAATTACCTCCAAGGTGATTATTTCTTCGTTGATGCATCCGACCATGGGTCCGAGGTGTGAATTTGTTGCGATGTAGAATCCAAGGATAAGAATCTTCTAGAAGTGATCCACACATGCTTCACGTATCTTCAGATATCACTGAAGAAGTCTTCAGGTGATAGCACGGAATATCCTTGTGCTTGTGATGTCTTCCTTCAATCACCTTGATAATCACTTCCAAATTGTTCTCCTTGATCTGGTGGAGGAGGATCTCTCTCATTATTGAGAGCGTTTTTGGAGAGGGAAGAGTTCTCTAGGCTCGAGATCTTTTCTCCAAGGATTTTGTATACACAATGATTGGTTGGCCGGTCAAATGACCCCTTGACTTATATAGATAATAATAATATAATGGCAAATTTAATTCACCAGGTAATAATAAATAATTAGCACATGTGCCATTACTTAATTTATCATTCCATGTAAAACCCCATGTCAAATAATAATAGAAATGCTATTATTTCCATGACATGTGATTAACTTGCATGTTATATTTAAATATTATTTAATATTATTTCTCATTGGACCCATAAGTTAGACCGCTAATCCTCCTCAACATTTAACAATCCTTGAATAATTACTATTTATTTATTAAATAAATATAATTTCATTATTCACTGATAAATAAATATTCCATCCGCAATATATTCTATCGAATAAATAGCGATGAAATAACTGCGATCAGACATACTTGAATAATTATTAAACCACACCCGATAATAATATTTATTCAACTTGTTAAATAAATAAATTATTTAACTGAGATACTGACTACACTTAGTGTGTGACCCTCTAGGCCTTTTTCTCATTAGCATTAGGTGGGCTTGCCTAAAGTCAAAAATTACTATCTAGAAACAGGTCAAGGAACCCAAGAGAAAGAAGTTGATGTCACAACAACATGTCACCTCATAAAAAGTCTTACTATGTAATATAATACCTTTGTCTCGATATCTCTAATCAAGTGGGTTGCATGCAAGTGCCATCAACCCATGTGCTCGATTTCTCATTCTTTGACTTCCTGGAATTGAACTT
Organism: Viscum album; assembly: GCA_963277665.1. NCBI lineage: Eukaryota > Viridiplantae > Streptophyta > Magnoliopsida > Santalales > Viscaceae > Viscum > Viscum album. The sequence continues at coordinate 1,593,632,014 of OY728132.1, forward strand.
GCCTAGAGAACACCATGGACATGGATTTAGTTAGCCTATATCATTTCCATCAAAGGTCTTGATATATCTACTTCTATAGAAGTTACAATTCATTACTCACAGTATTCATTAAAGAAATATTAATTGTGACGCACCTAACATATCCAACCTCACTGCGAATATCTGTTGTCACAGTTTTCGTCAATACATCTAAGTACGCGAGTATTAATAACCATTGATAATAATAATCTTAAAGTCTAAGGACCAATACACACATCCGAAGATAGGAACATCCAATGATACTTATGAATGTGGATTTTCTACCAGTGGGTCTTGTTCTCATAAAATCCTCTTGGATATTACCAAGGGTGCACACCATGAGAAGATGCCTCAAAGTTTCATGAGTCCCCACCCCTAATAGACTGTATCATTTGTGTCCCTTCAAATGATATAATCTGACCATAGAATATTTATTTAAGAATAGTGTCATGGAACTTCCAGGTTCTCATCATAGTAGGGATCTTCTATGACCTTTTTATGAGACATCTATTCTTAGGGAATTATCATATACTATGTCACACAGAAGAACAATCATGATGTCATAAAGAGTTTATTAATATTAATCTAATGGATACAAGTTTATCATAAAGTTCAAAGAAGTTGTTTTCTAGGGAACAAACTTCAACAGACTCCTACTTTCACTAGAGTCAACTACTAACAACCTTCAATCGGCTAGCTTTCACATGATATTCATGATTTTTCTGAGATATTCCTTTAGTCAAGGTGTCCACCACATTCTCTTCCATGAACACTATTCTCACTACAACTTCACCCCTTTTATAGAAATACCTCAAGAGGTGATACTTTCAGAGTATATTCTTTGTCCGTTGATGTGACCTTGGCTCTTTTACAAGAGCCACCACTGCAGTTTTGTCACAATACAATGTAATGAGATCTTTACTTCTAGGAACCACATAAATCTCTTGGACAAAGTTTCGAATCCATATAGCTTTCTTGGCTGCATCAAAAGATGCTATATATTTGGAATCCGCTATAGAATCAACAAAAATTGGCTTCTTTAAACTCTTTGAGCTCACAACTCCTTCGCTGAGACAAAAAACATATCCTGATTGAGACTCATGATCATTCTGATCTGTCTGAAAACCAGCATCATCATACCCTCTGATGAAAAACTCCTCATCTTCTCCATAAACCAAGAACATATCCTTAGTTTTTCTCAAATACTTAAGGATAGTCTTGATAGTAGTCCAATTCTGTTCTCTTGGATCTTCTTGATATCTGCCTACCATGCTCAGTACAGAGGTAACATCAAGTCTAGTACATAACATGACATACATGATAGATCCTATTGCTGAAGCATATGGAATATTACTCATCCTATATTTCTCACGTTGTGTTTGGATATACATTTTCTTGTAAAGATGTATACCATGTGACACTGGAACCAATCACCTCTTGGATTGTTCCATACTAAATATCTTTAGTATCTGGTTAATGTATGTACTTTGACATAGTCCAATAAACCTCTTGGATCTATCACGAATGATACTAATCCCTATAATGCTCGCTTCTTCACCTAAGTCCTTCATGGAGAAGCACTTTTTGAACTAGTCCTTGACTAACTGCAATACTGATATGTCGTTTCCAAAAAGAAATATGTCATCAACATACACTACTAGGATAATGACCACCTTCCCATTAAACTTCTTGTAAACACATGTCTCACATTAATTCTTAATAAAACCAAGTTCTCTTATGGCTTCATCGAATCAAATGTTCTATGATCCAGATGCTTGATTTAATCCATAAATGGATATCTCTAACTTGAATACCATTTTAGCATCACTTAGTGTCACAAACCCTTCTGGTTGTGTCATATAGACATCTTCCTGAAGGTTCCTGTTAAGGAATGCAGTTTTGACATCTATATGCCAAATCTCATAGTCATGGAAAGCTGCTATGGAAAGTATGATTATTATGGATTTAATAATGAAAAATGGTGAAAATGTTTCATTATAGTCAATTCCTTTATGTTTTTTAAAACCTTTATCCACTAGCCTTGCTTTATAGGTACTGACTTGACCATCCATGTCTAGTTTTTTTGAATACCCATTTATAACCAACATGATTTACATCAAATGGCGCATCGACTATAACCCAGACTTGATTTTGATACATGGAATCTATCTCAGAATTCATAACTTCTAGCCATCTTGAAACTTATGAGATCTCTATTGATTCCTTATAGGAAATAGGTTCATCATTTTCCAATAACAACGAGTCACATTCCTCGGTGATAAGGAAACCATATCTCTCTGGTTCCCTTACCCCTCTTGTTATCCTATGCAGAACTTTTGTTTCAGGAACTACCACTTCCATGGGGACCTATGGAACTTGTTCATGTAACAACTCCTGTGTATCTTGAGCATCAACTTCATCGAAGTCAATCTTGCTCTAACTATCCTTTTTGAGGATGTGTTCCCTCTCAAGAAAGATAAACTATCTGGAAAAAGTCACTTTCTTGTCTGATGGGTTGTATAGGTAGTATCCCTTTATTTCCTTAGGATACCCTATAAAGATACACTTCATGCCTCGGGGTGCTAGTTTTTTTCTTGAGAAAGCCTTAACAAACGCCTCACATCCCCATACACGTGTATGAGACAAAGTAGGTTTATTTCCACTCCATAGATCGATGGGAATCCCATTTTACAACTTAGTTAATACTTGGTTTAATATGTATGATGTATTTTTCAATGCATATCCCCAAAAGGATAATGGAAGATCTGCATAACTCATCATCGACAGTACCATGTCCAACAATGTACTCTTCCTCCTTTCACTAACACCATTCCACTGTGGCGTATAAGGTGGAGCAAGTTGAGATAGAATCCCATACTCTTGTAAAAGGTTGATGAACTCTTGGTTAAGATATTCTCCTCCTTGATCCAATCAAAGCTTACTTATCTTCTTACCAAGATGATTCTCTACTTAATTCTTGAACTCCTTGAATTTCTCAAAGGTCTCGGACTTATACCTCATTAAGTAGACATATCCATATCTACTCAAGTCATCAATAAATGTAATGAAGTAAGAATATCCACCTATAGCTTCCACTAGAAATGGTCTACACACATCAGTGTGTACCAATCCTAGAAGCTCTATGAACCTTTCACCCTATCAACCAAATGGTGTTCTGGTCATTTTCCCTTATAAACAAGCATGACATCAATCAAGTGGTTTTATCTCAGAAGATTCCAAATAACCATCTTGATAGATCTTTTTTAGGCGCTTTTCATTTACATGACCAAGGTGGTGATGCCACAACTGGGTGTTGTATGATTCATGTAAAATTGGTTGGTTATCAATTTCCAACACTTGGTTCTCATAATTTAATACATACAAACTGTTATTTAAATTTTTCATACCATAACATATGTTGTACATATAAAAGTAACAACATTTATTTCCAAATGTGAAAATAAATCCATCTATATCTAAACTAGATAAAAAAATTATGTTCTTGGTAACACTAGGTACATAATGATAGCCACGTAAAACCAAAATCATTCACGTCGACAATGTGAGGTGGTAGTCACCAATAACAAGAGCAACTAACCTCGCACCATTGGAAGCTCCCATATCCACCTCTCCTTTGATTTTTTTTCAAAATATACATGTTTCCTACATTTGGATACATATGTGAGCCCCACAAGCTGTATCTAATACCCAATGTGTAGAAAGGGAAAGATTGCACTCGATAATGAATGCACCTTTGGCTTCCCATTTCCTCTGGGTGAAATTCCTCTTCTAGTAGCCTGACTTGCCACATGCAAATCATACTACCTCCTTTCCATTACCCTACCTATGAATCTTCTTCTTCTTGGAAAGATAATGATCAGAGGATTTATATTTTTTATAAATCTTAGGCCCCTTTTCCTTGTACTTGATCTTTCTATTCAACATAAGGACTATGGATTTTTCACACCCCATGTCCTTATCAACTTGGCGAATCTGGGTAAGAAGCTCCGATAGACTCTTCTAATTATTAGTCATATTATAATTCAAAATAAAACTAGAGAAGGTCCTAGGAAGTGATGATAATATGAGATCTATATGCAACTCATCTGGGAATTTAATCCCTAATATGTTCAAATACTCAATATATCCTATAATATTAACTACATGTGGTCTAGCTGGCACAGACTCTCCAATATTAGTAGCGAACAAAGTGTTGGAGATCTCATACCTCTCCTGTCTCACCCTCTCTTGATAGATACCCTGAAGGTGGGACATCAATCTATAAGCATCCATTTCCTCATGTTGCTTCAAGATCTCATTGGTCATGGATGATAGCATGAGGCACTGAACATCTATAGCATCATTCAGATGTTTCTCATACACAGAGTGTTCCTCATCACTCACCTCATTTCCAAGAACAACTAGTAAAGTATCTTCCAGCACATAAAGTTTCCACTCATGATGAAGGATAACCCGAAGGCTTCTTTACCACTCTTGGAAATTAGTGTCAGTGAGAAGGTTTTACTTCTCAAGTATAGATCACGATGATATGTTTGATGTCATTTTGATTACTATTTCTAAAAATTAATATGAGCAAAGTTTTAGTACATTATCTTTATAAATATAGACAAATAAATAAATTAATATCTATTAGTCTCCCACTATTTTGTCGAAATCCAATATCCCTCACCATTGGCTTCAGAATATCCTATTACTTGGACATTCTAGTGGCAAGGATCCATATTTCCCTTCGCATTACCCCAAATAGGGTTGGTCAAGAAACTTTAATGGTTTGAGGTAGGAATTCCAAATTCCAACTATATTAACTCACATCTCCTTGATCTATTGAGTGGACCTCCCAATCTTGAAATCTTTAATTTTGGATTTCCTCAACCTCAGTTACACCAAGTCTTGCTAGGGCAGTAAACCCTTGGTGTAAACTAAGTTAAGTCAACCCAAAACTTCAAATTATAATTCCCTAATAATTGAAATCACCCCAACTAGGGTTGTTCAAGAACTTTGAGCTATGGTTTGATTCTAACCGAAGTAACGGAAGGCTATACCGACTTAATATTTAATTGAGGGATTTTACGCTTTATGTGTAAATTTCCACTTATTATCTTTTCACATGCTTGTTAATGTTTAAGTGGGATATAATTAAGTGATTAACCATGTATAGATAATATTTACGCATAATAATTTTTTATTTTAGTTCTATCTTGTATGCTTGTTAGTTCATTAATTACGTGATCACGTCAAACATCCATAATGAATAACCATACAACTGACAGACATAAAATAAATGGTATTATCATGATCTTTACTATTTTTTAGTTTATCTAGTGATTGATAAACTAACCCTAACATAGGGGAGAAACACTTTGAACTATTAAGGTTTGTGTTTACAACTTTCCACCTGTCCACCTTTGTATCTCCTTGGATTGGTTTTTCCTTGGACCCTAAAATGAACTCCCTCCACTATCTTAGGAGTTCCATCCATAACATATGCTTTTAACCTACACATAGGTGAGGGGTAAAAGGGGGTTTATATAAAAGAAACCATGGGCCTGAAGGCCCTATATATTAATGAGGAGAAGACATGCATACCAACAATTTTAATTTTAATAAATAAATTAAAAGGGAACCAATAACATACAAAGGTCTGATCTAGATCACGATCGTCCACAAACATGAAACAAATTACGCATTTAATAAAACTATCATTCAATTATTTAATTGTTCTTATTAAGATAAATTACGATCGAATCGATTAATCATTATTTTTAATTAATCAATCCTTTTTATCTTAATCCTTTTCTGAATTTCCTTGAGATTCTCATCCATAAACTTTTACATAGCTTGTAACTTGGAAGAAACCTGGTGAATATCCAAAACTACCGAGCATGTATTTATACTTGTATACACTTTATTCTTTGTGACATGTATCATAGAAACATAATTATAATTGTAATAAAACTCATACATGATGTGAAAATATTTAAACATTACATAGATGTTAATTATATATATATATATATATATATATATATCAAACACCTATCACATGTTGTGTCCCATCTTTATGCCATGTCTCAAGGGTTACATATAATAATGATAATTTTTTTAAATTTGTGTAATATGGAAACAATACACAACATATAAATCTGAATACACAACATATACCTTCCTCACCATCCATCTAAAGTACATGCCTAGGGAAACAGTGTGTGAGGTGTACTTAGGAAATCTTCAGAGTACACAATGTGTTCAGTGGGTCACACACCGTGTAGACTCTGCATTACATGGTCACCAGCCAAGAAAGCTGTGTATGGGACACATGAATTGACTCTGACCTGAAGGGACTACACACTGTGTCTAATGGGGCACACAACGTGTAGTCCGGTTGACCGTGCACCAGTTTGTCCTAGTCAACACTTGGTGTGAGAATTAACTACATCGCATGTCATTAATGCACATGTCTTGAGTAATTTATGAATTACTCATGATGCATTGAACAAAAATACATGGCATGTAGATCTGATTACACGTCGTGTATTTTTGTGTCATCTTGATAGAACTTTCGATGCCTCCTGATGAGATCCTTGATTTAATTTTAATCATAAAATCATTTGTTTCTGTTAGATTTACAAGAAATGACAAGGGAGGAACAGATCTCGAAATTCAGATTGTAAGAACAATTAAGAATGAATTGAAAAACTAGATTATAAGTGTAAATCATCAATGAATTATTTAAATAATTATAAATGAAAATATGAATCCTATGGTATCACTTATAGGTTCCGAGAAAAACAGAAGTGTAGTATGGGCATGTACCCAACATTAAAAATTGCAATAATCGATGATTAATCTGGGATCAATATGAAGATGAATGCCAGTATCCATGTAATTGAATCAAAGATAAAATACAAATAAGATAACCCAAAACCAAGAAGAGAGGATCAACATATTTTGTTTATAATTAATTTAATTAAAATATAGAATTACCTCCAAGGTGATTCTTTCTTCGCTAATGCATCCGACCATGGACCTGTGGTACAACTTTGTTGCGATGTAGAATATAAGGAACTGAATCCTCTATAGGTGATCCACATGTGCTCCACATATCTCTAGATGTCGTTGAAGGAGTCTATGGGTGTTAGTGTGGAAGATCCTTGCACTTGTGATGTCCACCTTCGATCGCCTTGATAATCACTTTCAAAGAATTCTTCTTGATCCGGTGGAGGAGAATCTCTCTCGTTCTTGAGAGTGTTTTTGGAGAGGGAAGAGTTCTCTAGGCTCAAGAGCTTTTCTCCAAGGATGTTGTGCACACAATGATTGGTTAGCCGGTCGAATGACCCCTTGGATTATATTGAGAATAATAACATAATGGGGAATTTAATTCACTAGGTAATAATAAATAATTAGCATAGGTTCCGTTACTTAATTTATTATTCCTTGTGAAACCCCATGTCAAATAATAATGGCAATGATATTATTTCCATGACATGTTCTTAACTTGAACATTATATTTAAATAATATTTAACCAAATAATATTTAATATTATTTCTCACCAGTACCATAACTTGGTCTACCAATCCTCCTCAATATTTACGAGGCCTTGAATAATTACTATTTATTTATTAAATAAATTTAACTGCATTATTCACTGATAAATAAATATTCCGTTCACAATATATTCTGTCAAATAACTAGTGAAGAAACCAATGAAATCAGGCATACATGAATAATTATTAAACCAAACTCGATAATAATATTTATTCAACTTGTTAAATAAATAAATTATTTAACTGAGATACTGGCTACACTTAGTTTGTGACCCTCTAGGCCTCTTTCTCAACGGAATTAGGCGGGCTTGCCCAAAGTCCAAGATTACTGTATAGAAATGGGTCAAGGAACCCAATATAAATAATTTGATGTCATAATGACATGTCACCTCATACAAATTCTTACTGTGTAATATAATACCTTTTTCCCGATATCTCTAATCAAGCGGGTTGCATGCAAGTGCCATCAACCCATGTGCTCAATTTCTCATTCATTGACTTCCTAGAATTAAACGTGCCTAGAGAACACCATGGCCATGGATTTAGTCAGGCTATATAATTTCCATAAAAGGTCTTGAGATATATTCTTCTTTAGAAGTGGAAAATCCTTTCTCACATTATTCATTAATGCAATATTACTCGTGACCCATCCAACATATCCTACCTCACTACAAATATATGTTGTCACGATTTTCGTCAATACATCTAAGTGTAGGATTCATAATACCCATTAATAATAATATTAAAGTCTAAGGACCAATACACACGTCCAAAGATAGGAACATACAATGACACTTATGAATGAGAATTTCCTACTGGCGGGTCTTGTCCTCATAATATACTCCTGGATATTACTATGGGAACACATGATGAGTCTATGCCTCAAATTTTCATGAGTCCCCACCCCTAATAACCTATATCAATTTTGTCCCTTAAATTGATATCATCCGGACATAGAACATATATTTAAGAATAGTGTCATGGCTCTTCTGGGTTCTCATCATAGTAGGAATCTACTACGACCTTTTAATGCGACATATATTCTTAGGACATTATCACATACTATGTCATGCATAAGAACAATCATGATGTGATAAAAAGTTTATTAATATTCATATAATGAATACAGGTTTATCACAAAGTTCAAAGAATTTGGTTTCTAGGGCACCTACTCCAATAGACCCCCACTTGTACTAGATCCAATTACTAACAACCTTCATTCCATTAGCTTTCACATGATATTTATGATTTTGCTGAGATAGAACTTTAGTAAAGGGGTACACCACGTTCTCTTACATGGACACTCTTTTCACTGCAAGTTCACTGTAACACCCCAATCTTCCACGGTATGTTTCCCTTTGAATAATGTAATAGCTTACATTGTACACAACTTTGAGATTCTAATACATCGTGACCAATCAACTAGCCGTTATGAATAATAATACCCACTTTTTGAAATTTTATAAATTTTATCTTTAAAAATGGACTTCATTTTTGGATTCGGAATATCAAAATTAGCTTAGGGTGAATTTTTGGTATTTTTTTGAAAACTTTCAATTTTTGATGAATAGTGAAAAACACTGAGTTATAGTTTAAAACCGAATTTTTATTTAAACAATTATTTATTTTATTTAAATTTATTTTAGGTAAAAATAGATACATAATACCTATATAATTTAAATTTAATTCATTGGAGTCGGTTTATAATAATTTTAGATATATAAAAATTTAATTGAACTTTTTAACCGTCTTTTACCCACCTCCTAGGAGAATTTGCAAATTCACATAAAACATAATTTTACCGCTTCTGTGAGTAGAATTTCAAAAATCTGAGAGACACGATTGATATCAGTAAGTAAAATGTGGTTCAATAAGATAAAAATATTTTTTGGTGAATAGTAACTTTTGACTTTTATTTACCATGGTTAAAAGTAAATAGGGTAATTAAGGGTAAAAATGATATTATTATTACCCTAACACATTCATAATTCTATTGGATAAGTGTAATTAGACAAAAAAAATCTTAGGAATAAAATATGATCCTTTAGGTCCACTTGGATTAGATTAGGACACTTATTATTATTTTATATAAAAAAGAGTTAAAAGAGTTAAAATCAAAGTATAATAACTAAAACATTTTTAATATAGGGTTATACATAAGATAAATTAGACTATAAATATTAATTATAAATATAAAAATATTTCCTACATAATGGTATTTTATTTATATTTTTTTGACATTAAATAATTTAATTTATTTATGACACAATGATGATGCAGTAATTACCTAATTAATGAAATATTAAAATAATTGATATTATAAATATCTTAATAAATGTAATTTGAGACTTTTTATAAATTCCACTAATTTTATAGGTTAATATGACATATTAAGGCTGGTTAGATGAATTTTTTTCGAAGTAATAATGCTGTTATGAATTTAGAAAAAACAAAATACCAAATAGTGTCAAAATTGAAATAAAAGAGTTTTTAAAACAAATATTATATTATTAATTGATATTGTATTCCTAAAAATCTAAGGTTTGGAAAAAAGACTTATATAATGATAGGTGTATCATTAATTAACTACTTGGGGTTCTCTTAGAAGTATATAGTATGTTTATTAACCATATAATATAAAAATACAAAGAGACATGGTAAATGTCAAACTATTTAACTAAGAGTTAAATCTAAACAATAAGGTTAATATGGTGACCCAAACCTATCTAAAACCTATTGTTTGAGTGGTTTTAGACCCATACCCACCTTATCCTTTAAATAATCTACTTTTGAGCCATTAGAAACCGAAAATTATTTTATTATAAAATAATATTTCTAGCTTTTCCTAAGGTGCCCCTCACCCCGCTTATAAAAGGGCACTTCCCCCTTCTCTCTAATTCACACCTTAAAAGGCATTTTTCTCGGACAAACTCTACCCAAATACCCTCTAAACTATCCTAAATTTATCCTAGAGGCATTATTTTAGTCATAAAGCTAACCTAAGGATCCCTTTTGATCAAATCAAAAGGAAGAACCTGAAGAAGAGGTCAATATTTCATCACCTCTTTCAAGTTTCTTTCTTCTTCCACTTCATCTTTCTTTTTTATTTCCATTATAAAATAATAAATCCAGTATATTATATATACTTTGATGTTATTATAAATATGGTACATCCATATTCATTATTCTATCCATCCTTTGAATGACATGTCACCATACGTGCGTACGTACGACTTACCGTCACCACGTCGTGATGTAATTGTTATTCAATACATTATTATTTGGATGAGTATAATAATGATTTGTAATTGATTTAAATAATAAATATAACATGATAATTATTATGTATATATTATATAACATCCAATTATATATTATTTTAATATCAAAAGAATGATATTTTCGCTCGTGCGTACGTACGGATTACCGTCTCCACGAACGCGATGAGATTCATTCCCCATCGTATCCATTCAAGAATAATTTTCATTTGATGATTAAATATAATAATTATAGACTTTATATAATTCTGGATATTAATAAGATACATCCCATCCATAACAAATATGACTCACATAACCAAGAATATAAAGGAAAACGAATCCATTAACACCCGAAACGACAATAATACTAAGATATTATTAACAAAGCAATGTTAAAAGATAATATATGATATAATATTAATGTATATGATTATTTTATAGTTTAATAACAATTATTTAACCATTATAAAGGAGGTAAATATACCCTCTATCAAGGAAAAGTACAAAGTAAGGGGTTTCTTATCTCACTTTTAATTCTGTGAGATTTCCATTGTTCGCCACTTATTTATTGCATGTGGTGTATTGTGTACTTAAAATTGATATATATTATCATGATTATATTTATATTCATGTAATTATGAGATTAATTTGGTTTTTATTAAATTTTGGTCATACGACTTGATTGATTACATTGTAGTAAATATTTTTCATCTCACTTCTTATTTCCGTGAGATTTATACTATATTGCCACTATTTCTTTTTTGTGTGGTGTATGTAATGTCCCATGATTGAATTCATGGTGTAATATAATTTAATTTATGGGTATTTACATCTTCATTTTATGATCCTTATTTCATGGGATGTATGTTTTATAAGTTACCAAATCGGTAAGGGAATTTTAAATTTCAATTTCCACTCATTCGGCATTACACATACTTCATTGATTATTTTACTCCATGATTATGTGTAGAATCACTATTTATTATTTGTGTAGTAATTTCCACTCCCCTTTCTGTGGATATAATTTTGAGACACATAATCACTCCATTGATAAATTCTCAAGTCATCGATATGAACTTGATAAGAGTAATTTTAACTCAATCTCCATTCATTGAGTTAATCATCCAATTCATTGGTGTTGTTTTTACAAGAATACGTGTGAATGTCCTCTGATTGATTTACACTGAATATCCAATCATATTTAGTGTATTTATATTTTCCACACATAATTATGTCATTGATTTATCCTTAACCTAAGGATACAGTCTTTATAAGGGATTTAATCTCAACTTACATTCCATTGAGTCTTCTTTGTTGTTATGCGCCAAATCACTTTAATTGGTGTATATAATGTACTTTGACATAGTATATCATGAAATCCTTTATTCTCATGATATTATAAAGTTTTTATTACCTCAATTATTTGTATTCAAGTGTCTCTCATTTGGTTAGAAACTCTAACTAAAATATCATTTTTAAATGTTTTAAAGATTTATTCTTCTAAATATTTCTCATTAATGTCCATGTTTTAAAAATGGTTTTAAGGATTTATTTATATATATGTTAATGTTTTAAAATTAAAATTACCTTTAAAAGTTTCAAAGTGGTATGGGACACTTTGATTCAAAAATCTATTTTAAACTAATTCTTGATAAATAGTGAGACTTTTAAATGTTTTCCAGAAAAAGGGGGATATTTCACTCAAATAGTCTTGATGATTATTTTCATCTGTGTCAATATCCTTTATTATTCTCAATTGAGGTTGATTTAGTATAAAAAAATCTTCCATATTGTATTGAATGAGTTATTTTTGACCGTGGATGTGTTATTTTTATACCATTCATTGTTTATGGATAAAGTAGTGACATTTTGTATGCTAGTTTTAATACGAATGTTTATATTATGTTTAAACCTTTTCATATGAGGAATGCATTGGAATTAGTATGTGACGGGTGGAGCCCTCTATAACTCCTTGATGCATCGGTAGGTCTCATGAGACAAACTAGTGTCAGGGAACAAGGCCTTGAAAAAATCTTATTTGTAGTCTTGGCACAAGGCCTTGACTATGTGGTTATAAAAGTATGACATTATGCATTCCATCATTATAAAAGTGGCTATTGATATTGCATGGGATTATTCGACTAGTATAATATCCATGCGAGTAAATAAATGGAATTATTTTGATTTATATTTTCCATATTATGATGAAGTTTATGTTGAAAAGGATTTTGTTTTAGTTATATACATTACCATAAATATTTATGATTATTTATGAATGTTTATGCTATATTGTTATCCTTACTGAGCATCTGAGTTCACCCCTTTCTATGTTTTATTTTTCCTAGGATGCGAAAAAGTATATTACGACTGACCTGTAGGGATAGACTATGGGATCTCAGTGTTGTCTATGGAAACAATTTTATTTTAGTTTTCCATTTTATGATGTAATGTAAACCTTATGAATGTATCTAGTACTTCCAAGGCTACTAAACTAATCAGTCTTTAGAGACTTGATCTTTTGTGATCATGCCAATGATATGTAATAATGCACTGACTCTGGGCTTCTAGGGTTGGGGCGTTACATTCACCCCTTTGATAGAAATACCTTAATAGGTGATACTTTCAGAGTATGTGCTTTTTCTTTTGATGTGACCTTGGATATTTTGAAAGAGCCACCGCTCACCACATCAATCTCCTGGACAAATTTCTGAATCCTGACGGCTTCCTTGGCTATATCAATATCCACTATATATTCGGACTTCACTATAGAATTAGTAACAACTGGCTTCTTTGAACTCTTCCATCTCACAACTCCTCTATTGAGATAGAAAACATATCCTGATTGCGACTTCAGATCATTCTGATTTCTTTGAAAACCATCATCATCATACCCTCTGATGACAAGCTCATCATCTCCTCCATACACCAGGAACACATCCTTAGTTCTTTTCAGATACTTAAGGTTATTATTGAAAATAGTCCAATATTGTTATCCTATATTTTCTTGATATCTGCCTACCATGCTCAGTGCACAGGCAACATCAAGTTTGGTACATAACGTGGCATACATGATAGATCCTATCGCTGAAGCGTATGGAATCTTACTCATCCTATCTTTCTCATGTTATGTCTAAGGAAACATTTTCTTGGAAATATTTATACCATGTTACACTAGAACCAATCCCCTCTTGGATTGTTCCATACTAAATCTCTTTAGTATCTGGTCAATGTATGTACTTTGACTTAGTCCAAGAAACCACTTGGATATATCATGAATGATATTGATCCCTAGAATGTAGGCTGCTTCGCCTAAGTCCTTGATGGAGAAGCACTTGTTCAATCTGTCCTTGAATGATTGCAAGATTGATGTGTCCTTTCCAATAAGAAATATGTCATTAATATACACTACTAGGATAATGATCAAATTCCCATTAAACTGCTTGTAAACACATGGCTCACATTCATTATTAATGAAACAAAATTCTCTTATAGATTCATTGAATTAAATTTTCCATGATATGTATCCTTTATTTAATCCATAAATGGATCTCTAAAACTTTCATACCATTTTAGCATCACCTGGTGTCAAAAATCCTTCTGGTTGTGTTATATAGACATCTTCCTAAAGGTTTCTATTAAGGAATGTAGTTTTGACATCCATCTTCTAAATCTCATAGTCATGGAAAGTTTCTATGAAAAGTATGATTCTTATGGATTTAAACATGGAAAATGCTGAAAAGTTTTCATCATAGTCAATTACTTGATGTTGTTTAAAACCTTTATCCCATATCTATTCTTTATAGGTACTAACTTGAAATTCCATGTCCAATTTCTTTTTGAATACCCATTTACACCCAATAAGATTTACATCAACTGGAACATCGACCAGAACCCAGAATTGGTTCTGATACATGGAATTCATCTCAAAATTCATATATTCTAGAAATATTGTAGCTTTTTATCTCTATAATGCTTCCTTGTAGGATAGAGGTTCATCATTTTACAATAATAATGAGTCACCATCATCGGTGACAAGGAAATCATATCTCTCTGGTTCCCTTACATATCTTGTGCTCCTAAGCAGTACCTTTGTTTTAGGAACTACCTCTTCCACAGGGACCTGTGGAACTTGTTCATGTACCAACTCTTGTGTATCTTGAGCATCAAATTCATAGAAGTATATCTTTCTCCCACTATCCTTTTTGAGGATGTGTTCCCTCTCAATAAAGAGAGCATGTATGGCATTAATCACTTTCTTGTCTGTGGGGTTGTATAGGTAGTTTCCCTTTGTTTCATTAGGATACCCTATAAAGATACACTTTGTGACCAGAGGTGCTAGTTTGTTTCCTAAGAAAGAATTAACAAATTCCTAACATCCCCATACATGTGTATGCAACAAAGTGGGTTTCTTTCCACTCTATAACTTAAAAGGAATCCCATTTTACTCCTTAGTTGGTACTTGGTTTAATGTGTATGATGCAATTTGTAATTCATATCCCCAACAAGATAATGTAAGATCTGCATGACTCATCATCGACCATACCATGTCCAACAAGGTATGGTTATTACTTTCACTAAATCTATTCCACTATGGTATATAAGGTGGAGTGAGTTGAGATAGAATCCTAGAATCCCGTAAAAGGTCGATGAACTCTTGGTTAAGATATTCTCCACCTCGATCCAATCGAAACTTCTTTATCTTATTACCAAGACGGTTATCTACTTCATTCTTGAACACCTTTAATTTCTCAAAGGACTCCTATGTATACCTCATTAAGTATAATTAACCATATCTAATCAATTCATTAGTAAAAGTAATGAAGTAAGAATATCCACCTCTAGATTCTACTAGAAATGGTCCACACACATCAGTGTGTACCAATCCTAGAAGATCTGTGGCTCTTTCACCCTATCCACCAAATGGTGGTTTGGTCATTTTTCCTTATAAACAAGCATGACATCTATCAAGTGGTTTTAGGTTATAAGAGTCTAAATAACCATTTTGACAGAGATTTGTTAGGCACTTATCGTTTACCTGACCAAGGTGCTGATGCCACAACTGGGTGTTGTATGAGTCATGTGAACTTGGTTCGTTATCAATTTCCAACACTTGGTTTCATAATTTAATACATACATACCATTATTTAAATGCGCCATACTATAACATATATTGTCCTTATAAAATTAACAACAATTATTTCAAAACTTGAAAATAAATCCATATGTATCTAAACTTGATACATAAATTATGTTCTTGGTAACATTAGGTACATAATAACAGCCATGTCAAACCAAAACCATTCACATCGAAAATGTGAGGTGGTAGTCACCAATGGAAAGATCATCTAGCCTTGCACCATTGGCAGCTCACAGATCCACCTCTCCTCTGGTAATTTTACAAAATATACTTTGTCCCTGCATTTGAATACATATTTGAGCCTCACAAGCTGTATCTAATACCCAATGTGTATAAATGGAAATATTTCAATCGATAATGAATGCACCCTTGGCTTCCCCTTTTCTCTAGGTGTAGTTCCTCTTCCAGTATCTTAACTTTCCACATGAAAAGCATACTGCCTCCTTTTTCTTGCCCCGTGTCTAGATGTTCTTATTCTTGATCAGACGATGCTCAGAGGCTTTAGATTTTTTATAAATCTTAGGCCCCTTTTCCCAGTCCTTCCTCTTCTTATTCACTATAAGGACTATGGGTTTTTTCACACCCCATGTCTATATCAACTTGGAAAATTAGGGTAAGAAGCTCTAATAAACTCTTATTATTATTTCATAGATTATAATTCACAACAAAACTAGAGAAGTTATTGGGAAATGATGATAGTATGATATCTGTACGCATATCATCTGCGAATTTAATACCTGAGATGTCCAGACACTCAATGTAGCCAATAATCTTGACTACATATAATCCAGCTGGTGCAGACTCTCCAAGATCAGTAGTGAACAAAGCGTTGGAGATCTCACACCTCTCCTCTCTCGCCTTCTCTTGATAGAGATCCTGAAGGTGAGACATCATGCTATAAGAATTCATTTCCTCATGTTGATTCAAGAGCTCATTGTTCATGGATGATAACATGAGGCACTAAACATCCATAGTTTCATTCAGATGTTTCTCGTACAAAGAGAGTTCCTCATCACTAGACTTATTTCTAGGCACAACTGGTAAAGGCTCTTCCATCACATAAAGTTTCCTCCCATGGTGAAGGATAACCTGAAGTCACCTTTTCCACTCTTGGAAATTAGTGTCAGTGAGAAGGGTTTCCTTCTCGAGTATGGATCATAATGATATGTTTGATATCATTTTGATTTTATTTTCTATAAATTAAGATGAACATAGTTTTAGTACTTTATATTGATAAATATAAACAAATAAATAAATTAATATCTATTAATCTCCCCCTATTTTGTCAAAACCCAATAGCCCTCACCATTGGATTCAGAATATCCTGTTGCTTAGATATTCTAGCAACAAGGATCCATACTTCCCTTAGCATTACCCCAACCAGGTTTGGTCAATAAACTTTAATGGTTTGAGGTAGGTATTCCAAATTCCAACTGCATTAACTCATAGATCCTTGATCTATTGAGTGGACTCCCCAATCCCAAAATCCTTAATTTTGGATTTCCCCAAACTTTTCCTCTCAGTTACACCAAGACCTTCTAGGGAAGTCAACCCTTGATGTAAACTAAGTTAAGTCAATGTAAAACTTTAAATTATAATTCCTTGATAATTTATAGCACCCCAACTAGGGTTGGTCAAACACTTTGAACTATGGTTTGATTCTAACCGAAGTAATGTAAGGTTATACCGACTTAATAATTAATTGATGGATTCTATCCTTTATGCATAAATCCCCACTTATTATCTTTTCACATGTTTTTTAATGTTTAAGTGGGATATACTTAAGTGATTAACAATGTATAGATAATATTTACACATAATCCATTTTTATTTTAGTTCCATCTTGTATGTTTTTAGTTTATTAATTATGTGATCGTGTCAAACATATATAATGAATAAGCATGCAACTGACAGAAATAAAATAAAGGGTATTATCACGAGATTTAATATTGGTTAGTTTATCTAGCGGTTGATAAACTAACCCTGACTTAGAAGAGAAAATCCTTGAACCGTTTAAGGTTCGTGTTCACAACTTTCCACCTGTCCACCTTTATATCTCCTTGGATTGGGTTTTCCTTGGATTCTAACTTGAACTGCCTCCACTAGCTTGGAAGATCCATCAATTACATATGATTTTAACTCACATGCAGGTGAGGGGTAAAAGGGGGTTTACATAAAAGAAACCATGGGCATGCAAACCCTACATATTAATGAGAAGAAGGCATGCATGCCAATAATTTTAATTTTAATAAATAAATTAAAAGGGAACCAATCACATACAAAGGTCTGGTCTAGCTCATGATCATCCAAAAACATGCAACAAATTACACATTTAATAAAACTAGCATTCTATTCTTTAATCATTCTTATTAAGATAAATTATACTCGAATCGATTAATAATTATCTTTAATTAATCAATCCTTCTTATCTTAATTCTTTTCTGAATTTCCTTGAGATTCTCATCCATAAACTTGTACACAAGTTGTACCTTAGAATCAACCCAGTGAATATCCATCAAAAACTACCCAGCATGTATTTATAATTGTATACACTTTATTCTTTGTGACATGTTGCATGCATGCAGAATTATAATTATAATAAAACTAATACATGATGTGTAGATCTTCGAACATTAAATAGATGTTAATTAAACATTTATATATATATATATATCAAACACTTACCACATGTTATGTCCCAACTTTACTCCCACATGAAGGTACATGTCTCAAGGGTTACATTTTATAATAATAATTTTTTTAAATATGCATAATCTGGAAATAGTACATGATGTATAGATCCAACTACATGGTGTGTACCCTCCTCACCATCCATCTGAAGTACACACCTAGAGAAACAACATGTGAGGTGTACTTTGGAAATCATTAGAGTACATGGTGTGTCCAGTGGGCCACACACCATGTAGACTCCTCATTACATGGTCACCAGCCAGGCAAGCCATGTATGAGATATACAAATTGACCCTTACCCAAAGGGACTACACGCCGTGTCCAGTGGGCCACATAGCATGTAGTCTGGATGAACATGCGCTTGTCTATCCCGGTCAACATGCAGCATAATAATTAACTACACCACATGTCATTAATAAACATGGCTTGAGTAATTTCCAAGTTACTCATGATGCATTGAACACAAATACACAACGTGTAGATCCAACTACACGGTGTTCATTTTTGTATTATCTGGATAGAACCATCGACGCCTCCTGATGAGATCCTAGATTTAATTTTAATCATAAAATTATTTGTTTCCTTTAGATCTACGAGAAATGATAAGGGAGGAACATATCTCAAAATATAAATTATAAGAATGATTAAGCATGAATTGACAAACTAGATTATTAAAGCGTAAATCATTAATGAATTATTTTAATAATTATAAACAAAAATATGACCCCTTTGATACCACTTATAGGTTTTGGGCGCATTGGAAGCACAGGATGGGCATGTACCCAACTTTGAAAATTTCTATAATTGATGATTAATCCAAGATCAATATGACGATGAATTCCAATATCTATGAAATAGAATCAAAGATAAAATACAAAGAAGAAAACCCAGAACTGAGAAGAGAGGATCAATATATTTTGTTTATAATTAATTTAATTAAATTATAGAATTACCTCCAAGGTGATTATTTCTTTGTTGATATGTATGACCATAGGTTTGAGGTGTGGCTTCGTTGTGATGTATAATCCAAGTATTGGAATCCTTTAGCAGTGATCCACATGTGCTCCATGTATCTCTGGATGTCACTGAAGGAGTCTCCAGGTGCTAGTGTGGAAGATCATTGCGCTTGTGATGTTCGCCTTTGATCACCTTGAGAATTGCTTCCAAAGCATTCTCCTTGATCTAGTAGAGGAGGATCTCTCTCATTCTTGAGAGCATTCTTGGAGAGGGAAGAGTTCTGTAGGATTGAGAGCTTTTCTCTAAGGATGTTGTGCACACAACAATTGGTTAATAAACTGAATGACCCCTTGGCTTATATAAATAATAATAACATAATGGGGAATTTAATCATGTGGTAATAATAAATAATTATCATAGGTTCTGTAACTTAATTTATTATTCCATGTGAAACCCCATGTCAAATAATAATAATAATGCTATTATTTCCATGACATGTTCTTAACTTGCACGTTATATTTAAATATTATTTAACCAAATAATATTTAATATTATTTCTCACCAGACCCATAAATTGGTCCTCCAATACTTCTCAATATTTACCAGGACCTGAATAATGACAATTTATTTAGTAAATAAATATAACTGCATTATTCACCGATAAATAAATATTCTGTCCGCAAAATATTCTCTCGAATAACTAGCGAGGACATAAATGCGATCAGACATACTTGAATAATTATTAAACCACACCTAAGAATAATGTTTATTTCACTTGTTAAATAAATAAATTATTTAACTGAGATACTGGCTACACTTAGTGTGTGACCCTCTAAGTCTCTTTCTCATTGGAATTAGGCGAGAATTCCTAAAGTCCAAGATTACCGTCTAGTAACGGGTCAAGACACCTAATAGAAATAAGTTGATGTCATAACAAAATTTAACCTCATATGAATGATTACCTTGTAATATAATCCATTTTTCATGATATCTCCAATCAAATGGGTTGCATGCAAATACCATCAACCCATGTGCTCGATTTCTTATTCTTTGACTTCCTAGAATTAAACATTCCCAGAGAACACAATGTCCATGGATTTAGTTAGGCTATATAATTTCCATCAAAGGGTTTGAGGTATCTACTTCCTTAGAAGTGAAAAATCATTTATCACATTATTCATTAATGAAATATTACTCATGACGCACCCAACATATCCTACCTCACCATGAACATCTATCACCACCGTTTTCATCAATACATCTAAGTGCACGAGTCATAATAACCATTAATAATAATCTTAAATTCTAAGGATCAATACACATGTCTGTAGTAGGAACATCCAATGAAACTTATGAATGTGGATTTTCTACTGGCAGGTATTGTTCTCATAATATCCTCCTGAATATTACCAAGGGTTCACACTATGAGAAGGTGCCTCAAAGTTTCAGAAGTACCCACCCCTAATATCTTGTATCACTGATGTCTCTTGAAATGATATCATCCAGCCATAGAACATAAATTCAAGAATAGTGTCATGGAACTTCCAGGTTCTCATCATAGTAGGGATCTGCTATGACCTTTTAGTGCGACAACTATTCTTAGGACATTATCACATACTATGTCACACAAAATAAAAATCATGATGTGATAAAGAGTTTATTAATATTCATACAATAAATACATGTTTATCATAAAGTAAAAAGAATTTGGTTTCTAGGGAAACAAATCCAACAGGGAAAACCCGTTTTTGTGGTAGTGAAAATAGAACCAAAGAAAGAACACAAGTATATAGTCAGTCAAAATCTCACTCAAATTCCACTAAAATATCACCATATTTACAGATTACAAAATTATTGATCTAAAAAAAAATAATTCATATTAATCAAATCCAATTGTGGGAATACAAATGGTTTTGGACATATAAAGGGTCTTATTGGGTAATGAATAGGCCTCATTATTAATGGTTTATGACATTCACACAATTAATTTGAATTTATAACACTCCCCCTTGGATTTAATAGTCCCATGTAACCTAATATAAATATTCACTTAAAAAACCCTATAAAAAAAACTAGTGAAGTCAAATTAATATGATTCCATGCTATGATGCCACATTAAAAACTTTATTAGATTACCCAGTGGAGAAAACTGATTAAGGAAAAAAGAGTAAAACATTCCCAACCACCCCTCATAAAATCACGATATACTTATCAGTCTTTTTAATCCAATTTTATAAATAAATTTATCAAATATTGAAGTTATAAATGAATTTGTGAACAAATCTGTGAGATTTTCACAAGACCTTATTTACTAGACATCAATCTCACTATTCTTTTGAAGGTCACGAGTGAAAAATAATCTTGGTGAAATGTGATTTGTTTTTTCACCTTTAATATACCAACATTTTAACCGGGATTTGAAAAATTTTCTTCATATAATATGGTGGGAATATTATTATTCATATCTAATACACAATTACTTCTAATATGATTAATCAATAATCTCATCCAAACACATTCTTGACTTATTTCATGGCTAACAATAAACTTAGAATGGTTGGAAGAAGTCACATTTGTTTTGTTAAATACCAAGAAATAGCAGTTCCACCCTATGTAAACACATATCTAGTTTGAGATATTGATTTTTATGGATCAGAAAAGTATCCAACATCTGCATAATCAACCAACTTTGGTTCTGGAGATTTGGAATAATGTAACCCCTGATCTTTTGACCCTTGAAGGTATCATAATACATATTTGATACCATTCCAATGATGAAATGTAGGAGAAGAACTCCACCTTGACAATAAATTTATAGAAAAAGATATATCAGGTCTTGCATTATTTGAAAGGTACATCAGTGATCCTATAACACTCAAATTTGGTACTTTAGGACCAATTATTTCTTCATTATCCTCTCATGGTTTAAAATAATCATTATCTTGTTCAAGAGATTGTACAACCATTGGTGTACTTAATGGATGCGATTCATTCATATTAAATCTGTGTATGACTTTATCATTATATCATGATTGATGAACAAAAATTACATCCTTAAGATTCTCAATTTGCAAACCAAGGTATAACTTTGTATTTTCAAAGTCTTTCATTTCAATTTATTTCTTTAAATATTCAACTAACTTGGAAAGTTTATCATTAGTCCCAATTATATTTAAATCATAAATGTTTACTAAAATGATCACAAATTCAGATAGAATATTCTTAACGAATAGAAATGGACAAATTGGATCATTTTTATAACCTTCCTTCATTAAATATTTACTTAGACGGTTATACCACATATTCCCTGACTAATTTAATATGTATAATGATTTATTCATCTTAACTGAATAAATATCTTGAGATCTAGGTTATTTTTACAATAATTTGAATCCTTTTGGGATTTTCATGTAAACATCATTATCAATATCACCATAAATATATACATTCACAACATCAATCAGGTGTAATTCAAGCTGCTCATGTACAAAAAACATCATGAAATACCAAAAGATTATTGCATCCATTAAAAGAGATTATGTTTCATCATAATCAATCCCAAGTATTTGTGAGAATCCTTGAGAAACTAGTCATGCTTTATATCTCAAAACTTTATTATTTTCATTTTTTTTCTCACAAATACCCATTTGTATCCAATAGGTTTAATCCCTTCAGGGGTTTCCATGATCGACCAAAAAACCTCATGTTTAGAAAGTGAGTCTAGCTCAGATTGGATTACAACCTTCCATTGACCCCAATCTGTCCTTTCACGACATTCATTAAAAATTTTAGGTTCTTGATCCTCATCCATAATTTCAAGGGAGACATTTTATGAAAATGTGTTATCAACAATGGTCTCCACTTGGTTCCAACATCTTTAAAATTGGTGAAATTTATTGCCCGAATGGACCGAAGGCCTTCTTTTTTATTTTATTATGGATAATCCCTCTTTTAATGGTTGAAGGGTAATCCGTATATGACCCGTAGGCATAAGGCATAAGGCCCAACTGACCCGTAATACATGACCCAAAGGCCCATAGGCATACCATGCCCAATACATGACCCGTAGGCCCAGCCCACTTGAACTGCCCCTCCCCAGCTTCTGCGACATTGGTCACCTAGCATCCCACCTGGTACATTTACATTATCTTCATATTCATTCATATCTTCATCAAACATAGGTTGTTTCACCTTTATTTTATGAGGTTTTTTTTTATCTTTTTAACCAAGTGGTCTCCCAAATTTTAGGTGTGGATTGGAAGCATTATTGGTAATGGCATTAGATTTTACTCCCGGGACATCTATCCTTATCAGTGCATTCACAACAGGTATATACGATTTTGTAACCCATTTTGAATCATTGAATGCACCAGAAAATTGAGTTGATAAATTTTGAAAATTATTGATCTTTTGAACTTCAAGTTCACTCATATTTGAATGAGGATTAATATGTAATAATTAAGTCTCCTTCCATGATATTTCTTTTTAATTCAATTGATTTTCCCCACCAAGTGTTGGAAATAAATTTTCATCAAAATGATAATCAGAAAATATTGTTGTGAATACACATCCTATCATAATCTCAAGATATTTAATGATCAAGGTAGATTCAAAACCAACATGTACCCCCAATCTCCTTTGGGGTCCCATCTTTGTTTATTTTGGGGGTGCTTTAG
Organism: Viscum album; assembly: GCA_963277665.1. Taxonomy (NCBI): domain Eukaryota; kingdom Viridiplantae; phylum Streptophyta; class Magnoliopsida; order Santalales; family Viscaceae; genus Viscum; species Viscum album. Next base: position 1,593,656,319 of record OY728132.1, read on the forward strand.
AAACATATACAACACAACCAAATATCCTTAAGTGTGGAATATTTGGTTCATAGACATAAGCTAATCACAATGGGGAATAACCATGATAGCTTGATGGTCTTATTTGAAGCAATGTTTCTACATAAAAAATTGAATTTCCTCATACCGAAATGGGAAATTTAGTTTTCATTAGCAATGGTCTAGAATTACGTTGTAATCGCTTTATAAATGATTCAGCTAGACCATTTTGGGTATGAACATGAGCTACATGATGTTCAACACTTATTCCTAATGACATGTAATAATTATTAAAAGCATGTGATGAATATTCACCAGAATTATCAATACTAATATGCTTGATTGAATAATCAGGGTATTTATCCCTTAACCTTATTATTTGGGCAAGTAATTTTTCAAACATTTTGTTGTGAGTGGACAATAAACACACATGAGACCATCTAATTGACGCATCAATCATGATCATAAAATATATGAATAATCTACATGGTGGATGAATTTTTCCACATATATCACCATGAATTTGGTCTAGGAGCATCAGGGGTTTGGCCCTGATCTATGATGATGATGATCTTATGATTAATTTTACTTGAGAATAACCACCACATGAGAAATTATGGGGTGTAAGAACCCTTTTATCAACCAATGGATGACCATGTGTACATTTAATTATTTTCTTCACCATTATTGATCCAAGATAACCCAAAGAGTCATGACACACAGTAAATGTATCATGGTCAGTAAACTTCTGGTTTACTATGTTTGATTCGATTGTACAAATATTAACAAAGTAAAATCCAAATAAAAGTCTCAAAAGATTATCTTGAATCAATTTGTGCTCATTATTAATGCTTGTTATATAGAGGTACTCAACACCTCCTTTATCCATAGTCTCAATGTGATATCTATTATTACAAATATCTTTAAAATTTATAAAATTTCATCAAGACATGGGAGAAAAAAGCATTATTTATAAAAATTTATGTACCACAAGGTAGGAATATTCTTTATCTTCTAGATCAATTATTTGTTCACTACCGGTTAATGTACATACACGATCACTCTCCATTTTAATGGTGATAAAATATCTCTCATGGTTAAGAATTATGTGTATCATTTCATTTTTGATGAGATAAATATCTTCCTCATGGAAATTATTCCCAACAGATCGATTTATATTATCCATTTCTATAAAATAAAATAAAATATACATATAAGGAAGAAAATAAAATGAACAAAATGAAACATTCTATATTTAAAAATATTATAAAAACCAAAAACTAAAGTTCATTTCCATCATGAGAATTCATGACTGATTTATATTATCCACTCTTTCAGGGTGTACAAAATAATTGGAAATATCTAAGTCCGTAATATCATCATCACATTTCAAAGCCTGTTCAGCAAAATTATCTTCAGAATTATTTTCTTTTCCTTTGATATATTGTTGATAAAGATAAAAAAAATTATTTGGTGTATGATAGGTACACGACCAATGAACCTTCATGCCACATCGAAAACAATTACTTTCATAGTTATTTTCTTTCTTCATTTGTGGTTTTTCATTATTTAACTACTTCTGGTGGTTCCCTTTCCTCTTCTCATTTAGTGTATGACCACTTCGAGCAAATGAATTTCCTCAGCATCAATTACATCGATTATTCCCATGACCTTGATTAAAATTAGTCGCATTCTCTTCAGCGAAAGGATCCACATTAGCAGTCCGAGATTCATGATTTCTCATTAGGAATTCATTATTTTGTTCATCAATAAGAAGACAAGAAAGTAATTTAGAATATTTTTTAAAACCTTTCTCATGATATTTTTGTTATAGAATGACATTTAAGGCATGAAAAGTAGAATTTTTGTATAATATATTGGTACCAATGATGGAATATTTGTATAGTTTTAGTTGTGATGTTATTTTAAACATAGCAGAGTTATATTCACTTATTGATTTATAATCTTGGAATCGTAAATGACTCCATTCAAAACTTTCTCTTGGTTGTATTAAAAGTCTAAGGTGATCATACCACTCCTTGGGATTCCGCCAAAGCATAAAAGGATCCTTAACCATGATACACTCATTCTTCAAATACTCATAGAGGTGATGGAGGGGGAATATTAGGTCTCATGCATAGTCTTGATCAGAATCATGTTTTCCAACTTTAATTGCTTCTCCAAGGTTGTTTGCATTGAGTTTCATCTCCACATTCAGAATCCACGATAAGAAATTATTCTTAGAAATTTCAAGAGAGATAAATCCATGATTCACAATATTCTCCATGGAAAATTTATCTTACCATTTTGACCATCCTTTTTTACTTCATAGAACAATCATGCTGATAATGTGTTGTGAAAATGGTTGATTGAAGGTGAAGAAAAACAAATCATAGAATGATGTCGATTGTTTGGGATGACGATTGAGAAGAAAAATGTCACAATCAAAATAGAAAAAAATAACACAAGTATATAGCCATTAAAAATCTTTCACAAATTCCATTAACATGTCACCATATTTATAGATTACAAAAGGCTTGATCCAATGAAAAAATTAAATCCTATGAATCAGATCCAATGGTGGGAATACAAATGGTTTTGGCTATATGAAGGGTTATGTTGGGTAATGAATAGACCTTGTTAATAATGATTTATGACATCCACACAATTAGGTGAATTTATAACAAAAATAACAATTATTTTTATAAAATTAGTGCTAAATTGTTTGGGGTTTTAAATAACGACCTACCAAATTTTGGTTCTCATATTCAAATCCAAAATACCAAAATTATCTCTCTTAGAAAAATACCCATATTTTAGGCACAACTAAGGTGTTAAAATTTCTAATCAGAACACTTTTTAGAAGTTATAACTATTCACATGTGCATGACTAAAAATAATATATAAAATATATTATTTGAAGTATTTCAATGAAAAAAAATGATCCTGCTTCACAACTATCAATAAAAATATTTTTGAAATATTCAAAGTAATTTATTACAAAAAATACATGTAGTGACATCCTCTCAACCTTTAAGAATTTTTATTCGAAAAAGAACACCTCATACAAAGAGGTGAGGGTAGTGGGCTCACATCTAACTCTTATGCTCCCATGATCCCTCCTAAATATTCTTATGGTGTCATAGGACACACACCAAAGGAATCACTCATCCATGATTGATCATCTCCTACCGAACCTCAATATACACCAGGTAACCCATGAAGGTAGTTTTATCCTCAACATATTGTTCTCCCTAGTTGATTATGTGTGAAGGATCATGCACATACCGACTCAGATGGGACACATGGAAAATGTTATGAACCCGGTTTATCTGTAGGATTAATGTTAAGAGATAAGAAACATCACCCACTCTACTTGGTATCTAGAATAGCCCAATGAACCTTGGGGATAGTTTACTACGCTAACCAAACACCTATAGCCATGACATGGAGAAACCATCAATAACAAATGATTACCATCTTTGAACTACAAATGTCTCTATCTTCTATCCATATAAGACTTTAACAACTCTAAGACATCCCCATACACTCTTGGATCACCTGTACCTTCTCTATCATCAAATGCACTAGCTTGGGCCCCACAAGTGATGAATTACCAATCAAAGTCCAATAAAGGCGTTATATGTATGGTCTCCCATAAATATCCTTCAAGGTTCCATGCCTGTAATAGAGTGGTAGCTGGTATTGTACACAAACTCATAAAAGGGTAGGTGAACAAAATAACTCCTAGTAAAATATTACATACAATCCCATAAAATATCCTCAAGAACCTGAATAGTACTCTTAGTCTAACCATATGTCAGATATAATCATCGAGGGTATCCCATAAAACTATATTGTAATGACCATAACTATATTACCCAAACAACACTAATCTGAGTCACCCTCACCTAATGTGAACCTCTCGATTGCTTAAATCTAGCATGAACTCAGGGGATTGAACAATGTGTCTATGGGAGATGGTTTCCCCCTTATAAATCTAATAAAAACAAAGGAAATTTTACACCAAAATTTCCACATGATCCTTTGGGTAGAACTATATCTTAACCCAAAATACATTGGGATCTATCTCAAGTACATTATTATAAAATAACACTGATAATATAATAGGAAACATCTACATGAATATGTATACACACACTTTTTAGATCCAAAACATCCATAATTTCCTCAAAATTCTAAATAATAGAAAAAAATGTAATATTCATATTACAACCAAGCTAAATGTGGCCTTGGAATCAAAAGAGGTTGAATCCCATGTGAAATCTCAAATGAAATCCATCTAGGATATTCTCAGTGTATATAATCTATATTCCCTCCAAAAAATCTAAAATGTGACACCCATGCTCAAGACTCCATGTGATACAAGACCTCATACTCCGATTCTTTCCCTTTACCTAGAGAATATACAATAAGATATACTCACATCCCATAGGGGAATGTGTATGGGAATGTGAATAGAATGAGTATAATAATTCAGTTAGCGATCACCACCCCACCTATAAATTCCATTCATAAACATAAGTAAATTTTGACAATAATATATGGATATAGGGAAAACAAAATAAATAAATCAACATTCTTGACATACTAATAGGAATAAATTTTTTAATCAAAATATTTAAGTCCTTGAACTAGTAGGGTCCTTACCTTCATTTACTAGTTTTGGGAATAACATGGTATTGATGTGAGGATAGAAGTAGGGAAATCTTGTAACCCGCCACATTTAGGTGGATATGCATACAAATTCAGGGAAAAATCCTATCTAACGGGATAGGGGAATGGGTATACCAAGTCAGGGTTCAAGCTCGTCCATAGAATAGTTGAAGAGGTATAAAAAGTTAGGGTATTGTGAGCTCATCCCAACATCAATCTCCAAATCATGTTGTACCTTATTGAAAAATATACAAAGCATCAAAATAACCCTTCCAATACACTTACAAGTCATCAACTAGCATGAGTAAATCATATAAAAACTCAAGGATGAAAAACATGGAACCATAATTTTATGCATTCTATGGAAAACATATATGGCATGCTGGTTATCCTATTTTGATGTTTATAGACCGAATTCAAGAAATTTAATTTATGCATAATTACTATAGTATAAATATAGATAATTAAAAATAAAAAAATTAGTCAATGAATTATTGTAATAAGTATAGATTAAATAAAAACTCAAATGACATTTATACATTGGGAAAAGTAATTTGGGAATTTATTTATAATCAAAAGGTTCATTGCCAATTAATTTCACTCGAACCTTTCTTGATACCAATATACCCCTTAGGGAAAATGTGAGGAAAGAGGTGTACACATACCATAAATAAAATTTAATAGCTTCCTTGAGGTCACAATATATGGAGCATGCCACCAAAACCTACTTGAACACCCTACAATAAGAGGAAAGATGGTTTTTAGTCACCAATTTATAGGGAGTAAAAATATTGTAAGTGAAACTAGGGATTTACCTTATATTTTACTAGGAAGATCTCTAGTGGTAGATATCCCAAAATAAATCCAAGAGATTCATAATTTAGGGGAGATGAGATATACCCACTATTATGAAAAGAAAATAAGAATTACTATTAAGGAAGATAAGGACCTACCATGTCGATACTAAGACTTTTTTTCTAATTAAAACCACTTGGATTAAGGTTTTATGATGGATCCATGACATAGGGAGGATAAGGTGTTTGGGATCTCAATGGGTGGAAGAAATATTGAAATGGAGATTGAAACCTGGTCCCCTACATAATTTAGGTTTAATTTAAGGATTAAAATGACCAAAATGTCCATTATTAAGGGAATTTATCCCCAAAACCTACCAGGTACCCATTAGAATTCACCGAGTACTTGGTGGTTCAAAACAGAACCACCCAACCCAACTGCACCCCATCAGGGACTGGGTCTAGGACAACTAGGTACCCAGTGGTTGTAACACCCTGACCCCTCTAGACCAGAGCCAGTGCATTACTTATTAAATTGGCATGCTTATAATAAGTGAAATCCTGAAGGAATGACCAGTTTAGTAGCCTTTAAGAAACTATATACATATATGTAACTCAAATTACATTTGAAAAGGTAACAAAATAAAATACATAACACAAACTAAAAAAACTGCATCAAAAAAAACTCAATAAATGGTCTCCTCTTCAAAAGCTATTGAAGTTAAACAAATGAAAGGGGTGAACTAAAATTCTCAGTAAGAGTTATAAGTAGAGGAAGCATGAATCAATAATAAATGAATCACAAAAAAATATGGCATGGTGAATAAATAAAAAACCCATGTCATTAAAAAACTGAGAAAGATCCTGCATCCATAGATTTTGTCATAGTGAAAACCTCATGAATAGTAATAAATAAAAATGAATAAATAGAATGCTTATTAATTGGATGTCATGTATCTAGAACATGATACCATAATACCATTAAAGCGGTTTAGTTATGTGGGTAGAAACCTATCTGATTTTTGGAAACAAACTCGAAGGGTTTGTCGCCAACTGATTTGTCTCATGAGACCTTTCGATACATCGAGGGGCTATAGCGGACCCCACCCATCACTAAAAGTCCAAATTATTATTTATACATACATTTAATATGAGTAAAACATGTCTTATAAATATCCATATAGAGTAGAGAATAAGGATTCATTAATATCTCTATAGTTAAAACAACTTTCCAAATTAACACCGTATGTGAAATGGTATATGCCTTAAGGTAATAATCATATCCATTATAAAATAAAATGGATATTTACCAGAATTATAATCTAAAATGAAAAAATGATCTCAAATGGGTAGTAGATACACCACATAAGAATTATTAGGTGCACAATACCAAGTAGGTCTCAATGAAATGGAAATTGAGACAAAGTCACTTACCACATTATAATCAATTGAATCGTATGACTAAAAATCATTAATCCCCAAATGAATAACAAAATACCATGAATATAAAGAGAATAATTATATTTTATATCAAATTTTATTACACATATACCACATATAAGAAATAATAGGTGAACAATGGAAATTCTGCTGAATTGAAAGTGAGATGAGAAACCCCTTACAAACATTTCAGCATGGTAATGAGTGCTATTGTGAGGGATTAATGAGAGGTAAAGGGGTATACAATAATTTATATATCATAAGGGAAGTATGGGGGAGGTAAGAAAACATACCACATCATTAGGAATTAAAAATAAAAGGACACAACATAGGGGGAATTCTTGAATAAAAGTGAGAGAGATGATCCCTTACCTTATGCCCGAAGGTGTTCTCGATTGATCTTAATGACCTGAATAATCAAATTTAACTTCATTAATTAATAATTACAGAACCCCATAAAATTTTTATTGATTTATTATAACCTTATTAGGTTCATTAATTCAATTTTTATGGGTTTAATAGATTCAATTTTATTGTTTTGGAAGCATTTTCTTCCTTAGTTTTCAGGACCGGTTTATTTGTATTCATGAATGGAAGTTTTTTTGAAATGTGGTTAAGCATCCAGAATTTTAAATATATATTATTATTAAAATTATAAATGATCTTATAATGATTTTTCGTTATATACCTTGAGGATGAATCATTAGTTAAAAGTTATTGATAAATTCTTAGTTTAACTTGGCGGTTTTGTGCATAAAGAACTTGTTTTGTATTATTATTTTATATTATGAGTGTGTAAGGATTACATAACCTTGAATAAGGTAAAATAAATATATTATGATCTAGTTCAACCATTAAAAAGTTTTCATGACCAGTCTTGAAGATAGTAATAAAAATTGAGAACCCATCGTCCTTGAATGTGATAAATTAACACATCTTGGACGATGTTTTCATTTTTAATATAAGAGGAGGCGAAAAAGAGAGATGATGATGAAATATTCCATTAGAATAATAAAATTGTAGTTAATTTAAGGTACTATAATTATCATATCATTTGTATGTGGGTAGGTGATGAGAGAGAAATAAAATATTAGAACTTGTTAAAGAATTTGAAAGAAAAGGGAGAGAGGTTCACCTCTTGAGTACTCCTCCTTGAGAATATCCTTAAGGCATTTGTTTTTAGCCTTTTGGTGAGAAAATCAGGTCTTGGACATGGGTAGAGGGATTGGGAAGAGTATTTGTCAGAATTTAGGCAAGGATTGAAGCTTGATAAGTGTTAGAGGAAGAGGGGGTGAGGGGTGGTTTATATAGTGGAGGAGAGGAGGGATTTTACATTATTCTATCATTATTTTAATATTTTTTCTCAAGAATATGAATAATATTGATTCATGTGATCCCAAATAGTAATAATTACATGTGATTTAGAACCAAGTGGGCTTACATCAGCTTTTCATCACCTATGATGTAGTAAAATAAGTATTTAGCATTTATCATATTTTATTATTCATAAAAAATTCAAGAATTTTAGAAAAATACCAAAAATTCACCCTAACCATTTTTCAACATGTAGAATCCAAAAATAAACTCCATTTTTTAAAAATAATTTTATAAATATGATACATTTAATTTTTAACTAAAAAAATTATTTAATCGAAAGATACCAACACTTAAAATATCCATCTTCATTTTTAAGGTGCCTAAATTTTATTTATACATTCATGAGTAAGGTTACCATTCATAAGGGTTGTATTACTATTCATAAGGGTAGTTTAATATTAATAAGGGTATGTTACTATTCATAAGGGTAAGTTACTATTCACCAAAAAATAACTTGATTCTATCATACTCCAAATATCACCCTGATCGCAACCGTGTATGCCCATTTTTCAAAACTCAAAACACAGAAGTGGTAATTTTATGTTTAATGGATAGGTTATGACTATCTCCTAAATAACCAAGTGTTGTTTTAAAGAAACTTAGTGCTTTATAAAATATAGGCTATGGATAGAATTTATTTAAGAGAAACACACCATAAAATGTTTGGGGTGTTAAATTATTCCCACCTTTGGAAATTTCATCCTAAAAAATTTTCATGTATATTGATCCCTAAAAAGATGTGGGCGGTTCTTCTTCATAACATCCTCAGGTTCCCATGATGCTTCCTCTATTTTATTGTTTCTCCAAACAACCTTTACTAGATGAGTTTTCTGATTTCTCAATACCCGCTCCCTTGTGTTAAGAATCTTGATGGGCTCTTCATAGTATGCCAAATCAGGTTTCAACTCTATTTATTCATAGGTGTGTACATGCGTTGTGTCCGACATGTATTTCTTTAACAGTGACATGTGGAATACGTTATGAACTTTGGAGAGACTTGGTGTCATTGCTAAATGGTAAGATACAACTCTGATCCTTTCTAGAATTTCAAACGGTTCAATGTACCTAGGTCTTAGTTTCCCTTTCTTACTGAACTGTAAGACACCCTTATATGAAGATAATTTTAGAAAGGCATGATCTCTTACTTGAAATTCCAAATCCTTTATTCAGTTGTCATTATAACTCTTTTTCCTACTTTGGGATGCTTTAATATGGGCCTATATTTTATTTACCATAAAATGCTTCATATGGCGCCATTTGAATACTAGAATGGAAACTATTATTATATGAAAATTCTACCAAAGGTAAGTATTTATACCATATACCCAGAAAGTCAATAGATCATGATCTCAACATGTATTTTGGTGTTTGAATAGTTCTTTTAGACTATCCTTTGGTTTGGGGGTGATAAGCAGCACTCATATGAAGCTTAGTATCCAAAGCCTTCTGGAGACTTTTATAGAATTTTGATGTAAACTGGGGATCTCAATCAGATACAATCAATATAGGTGCACCATGAAGTCTTAAAACTTCATTAATATAAAGTATTACAAGGCGCTCAAGTGGTAAATCCTCTCTTATAGCAAAAAAATGTGCTGATTTTGTGAGAATATCAACAATTACCCATATTGCATCATTACTTCTAGGTGTCCTCAGTAGTCCTATGAAAAAATCTGTAACGCCCCGACCCCAGTTACCCAGAGTCGGTGCATTATTACATAACATTGGTATGATCACAAGAAAGATCAAATCTCAAAAGACCGATTGGTTTAGTAGTCTTGGAAACACTAGATATATTCATAAGTCTTACATTACATCATAAAATGAAAAACTACTACAAAAACATATTGTCTCCATAATCCACACTCATATCCCCACATAATATCCCTGCAGGTCATTCATAATTTACTTCTTCACTTCCTGGAAAAAATAAAACATAGAAAAGGGGTGATCTCAAATGCCCAGTAAGGATAACAATATAGCGGAAACTTTCATAAATAAGAATAAACATTTAAGGAAATGTATAACTAAAACAAAAGCCTTTTAAACTTGAACATTTAACATAGTATGGCATAAATAAAATGAAATAATGCCATTTACTTATTCACATGGTTATTCTACTAATCGAATAATCACATGCAAAATCAATAACCACTTTCATAATGATGGAATGCATAATTCCAGACTATCATAACCACATAGCCAAGGCCTCGTGCCAAGACTACAAATAAGATTTTGTCAAGGCCTTGTGCCAAGACACTAGTTTGTCTCATGAGACCTACCGATGCATTGAGGAGCTATAGCGGGCTCCACCCGTCACATATTAAGTCCAATGCATTCCCATATGAAAAGGTTTAAACATAACATAAACATTCGTATTAAAACTAGCATACGAAATGTCAATACTTTCACCATAAACTATGAATGGTATAAAAATAGCACATCCACAGTCGAACATATCACAAAACCTTCAATACAATATAGAAGTTTTGTATCATAATAAATCAACTTCAAATAATCTTAAAATCCATCAAAGGATGTTGACATAGATAAAATCAAAATTCTTTTTAAAGAAATATCTCCTTTTATTTTGAAATCATTTAAGATCCATATAAAATAAAAAATTTTCTTTGAAAATATTCTTATAAGCTTGTAAGGGAAGCTTTGAAGATTTTATAACGGCGGAAAATAGCCGCACCCACCGTATAAGTTAAAAAAAACATTCTTACTTTAATTCTGTCGAAAAGGTTAAAAAGGACCTTGTTTTGAAAACGACGGAAAGATTCCTTCATAAACCTTTTATAAAAATTCAAACAAGGGTATAAATGACTTTAACCCATATTCTTGTAAATAATAAATATGTTTTGAAATACATTTCGAAGAAACATGGATGTGGATGATAAAGAAATCCCAGTAGATTATTACGTATAAACAACCTCGGATAATGAAGAGATTGTGAAATAACCCTTACCTTGTACTTTTCCTTGGTTGGGGTAGGTTAACCTCCTGTATAATGGTGAAATAATTGTTATTAAATTATACAATAATCATATACATTAATATTATATCATATATGATCTTTTAATATTGATTTGATAATAATATCTTAGTATTATCGTTGTTTCGGGTGTTAACTTACTTGTTTTCTTTTATATGTTTTGTTACGTAAGACATGTTTGTAAAGGAGAGGTTTTATATTATTCATATCCATAATGATATCAAGTCCTTAAACATCATTTTTTAAATCATCAAATGATAATTATACTTGAATGGATACGATGAAGAATGAATCTCATCGCGTTCGTGGAGACGGTAGTCCGTACGTACGCACGAGCGACAATATCATTCTTTTGATATTAAAATAATATATAAATGGATGGTATATCATATATAAAGAATAATTAACATGTTATATTTATTATTTACATGAGTTACACATCATTATTATACCCATCCAAATAATATTATATTGAATAACAATTACACCACGACGTGGAGACGGTAAGCCGTACGTACGCACGTATGGTGACATGTTATTCAAAGGGTGGATAGAATACTGAATATGGTTGTAAAATATTTATAATAACATCACAGTATATATATGATACTGGATTTATTATTTTAGAATGGTAACAACAAAGGAAGAAGAAGTGGAAGAAGAAATGAACTTAGAAAAGGGTAGTGAAATCATTACCTCTTCTTCGGGTTCTTCCTTTTGATTTGATCAAAAGGGCTCCTTAGGTTGGCTTTCTGATCAAAATAAGGCCCCTAGGTTGTAGTGAGGGAAGTTGGGAGAGTATTTGGGTAGAGTTTGGCCGAACCAAAAGGCTTTGAAGGTGTGAAGAAATGAGAAGGAGGAGTGCCCTTTTATAAGAGGGGCGAGGGGCACCTTTGGAAAAGCTAGAAATATTAATTTATAATAAATTCATATTCGGTTTCTAATGGATCCAAAGTTTATTATTCAAAGGTTAAGGTGGGGATGGGTCCAAAACAACTCAACCAATATAATTTATACAGGTTTGGGTACTTATATTAACCTTATCTTTAAGTATTAACTCTAAGTTAATTAGTTTCACTTTTACAATGTCTCTTTGTATTTTTATATAATATGGTTAATAAACTTACTACATACATCCAAGAGACCCCCAAGTGGTACATTAATGATGAAACTATCATTATATAAGTCTCTTGGCCGAACCTTAGATTTTTAGGAATTTAATATCAATTAATAATATAATATTTGTATTAAGAACTCTTTTATGTCAATTTTGACACTATTCAATAGTTGATTTTTGTGAAACTCATAACAGATTGATTACTTCGAAAAAAGTCAATTAAATAAATCCTAATATATCATATTATCCTAGAAAATTAGTTTAATTCATTAAAAGTTTCATATTATATTTATTTGGGTATTTATAATATCAATTATTTTAATTTTTCACTATTATAGTAATTACTGCATCATCACTGTGTCATAAATAAAATAAATTATTTAATGTCTAAAAATTATAAATAAAATATCATTGTGTAGGAAATCTTTTTATCTTTCTAATTAATATTTATAATCTAAAATCCAACATATATAACCCTATGTAACAATTGTTTTTCTAAAAGATATATGCTTGTGTCATTTTTGTATTCATTTTAACTTAATTAAAATAAAGTGTCATTATCACTTACAAGTGGATCCATGGGGTCCCAAAATTGACCCAAAGATTCCCATGGTCGACCATGTATCAACCAATAGGGTTAAGACACGTTTTAGGGTAATTTAGTATTATTATAATATTATTTTTTAACCCTTATTTACCGGATTTACCCTTAACCATGGTAAATAAAATATTTACCGCAGTAATTATTCAAAATGTCTAAAAATAAAAGTTACCTATTTACACAATTTGAACATCCTGATTCCAAATATGGAATCCATTTTCCTAAATTCAAAACACAGAAGTGGCAGAAATTAATTTAAAATTAATTCCCGCTGTCAAAACAAAAAGCGTGTTTTTAAGAGATAATAACTATCAAAAGATTGACACTTGTTTATGTTCGGTTTAATTGTAAAATTATGTCCAATGACCAACATTATATTAAATGGTAAAAATATATTCTAAATATACTTTAAAACTACTAAAATTCATAATTTATCACTATTAATTATTTTGATTAAAAAAGTTGTTTTTAATTAAAATTTAGTAATTTTCACTATTTATCAAAATATGAAAGTTATCCGAAAGGTACCAAAATTTCACCTTAGGCTAAATTAGATATTCCGAATCCAAAAATGAAGTCCATTTTAAAATATAAAATATATATAATTTCAAAAATTAGGTATTACTATTCATAACGGCTAGTTTAATTGGTTATGGTGTGTTAGAACTCGGAGTTGCGTACAACACACGCTATCACATTATTCAATGAGAAGCGTACCGTAGAAGCTTGGGGTGTTACAAAATCCATCACAATTTCATCTCACTTCCACATAAAAATAGGTATAAGTTTCATCACCCCTCTAGGATGTTGTCTCTCTGCCTTCACTTGTTGACAAACTAGATACCTTGACATGTAGTTAGCAATTTCTCGCTTTATATTATCCCACCAAAAATGTTTCTTCAGATCTCTATACATCTTTGTGCTACCAGGGTGTATATATAAATTTGATCTATGAGAATCATCTAATAGTTCCCTTTTTGTCTTAGGTACTGATGGAACACATAACCTCTTCCCAAATTTCAGAACTCCTTCCTCATACATGAAGTTTTCCAATCTCCCATCCTTAATAGCATTAATTTTCTTGTGCAGATTTTCATCATCAAATTAAGATATTTTTATCTTCTTTAGTAAATATGATTTATAAATCATTTTAAAGAGGAAATATATTTCCCCTTCCTTTACAATTCACATACCCATCTTTAGTAGATCCATGAATATAAGATATATCTCAATCCTCATTTGGGTTAGAAGTCCACGATCTTTCCTTCTTAATGCATCTACCACCTTATTTTCCTTTCTTGGGTGATAGTGTATTGAACAATCATAATATTTGAATAACTTGAGCCATCTATCCTTTTCTTCATGTTGAGTTCTTTATATATAAAAATGTATTTCAAACTCTTGTGATACGTATATATCTCACATCTTTCAACATAGAGATAATGTATCCATATTTTCAGAGAAAAGATTATGGCTGCAAACTCAAGATAATGAGTTGGGTAATTTTTCTCATGAGTCTTCAATTTCCTTGATGCATAAGCTATAATTTTATCATTTTGCATAAGGACACAACCCAATCTATTCTTTGATGCATCAGTGTATATAAAAAATCCATCATTTCTAGATGGAAGAGTCAAAATTGGATCATTGAACAATCTTCTTTTAATTTAGTGAAATCATATTGTAAATTCTTTCATCCAGACAAACTTAACCACTTTACATGTGATCTTGGTTAGTGGGTTATCCACTCAGGTGAAATTTTGAATGAAACGCCGATAGTAACCTGCTAAGCCAATAAAACTATGTACCTCAGTTATGTTTGTTGGTGTGGACCATTATTGGATTGACCTTGTTTTTGCAGGATCATCTAGAAATCCATTATTAGAGACAATATAGCCTAGAAAATAAACTGATTGAAGCCAAAATTCACACTTTCTAAACTTCCCATATAATTCATGTTTTCAAAGCATTTTTAGAATAATTCAAAAGTAATTCTCATGGTCTTTATATCTTTTGGAGTATACTAGGATATCATAGATAAATACCACAATAAAGTTATCAAGATATTCCTTGAAAAATCTATTCATTAAATCCATGAAAATAGAGGGGGTATTAGTTAGTACAAAAGGAATCACTGTAAACTTGTAATGCCCATACCTGGTTTGAAATGCTATCTTTGTAATATCTTCCTTACCCACACACAGCTGATGATATCTAGATCGAAGGTCAATCTTCAAAAAATATTGTTCTCCATGAAGTTGATCAAATAAATCATCAACTTGAGGTAGAGTATACTTATTATTTATTGTAATATAATTGATTTTTCTGTAATCAATGTATATCCTCATGGATCCATCTTTCTTATTGACAAAGAGGAAAAGGGCTCCCCATAGAGAAACAATAGTTCGAATAAATCCTTTGTTACTCAATTAATTTAGTTGTTTCTTTAGCTCCACTAATTCAAGAATGTACATTCTATAGGGAGTCTTTGATATAGGTCTTTCACCAGTAGTTAATTCAATATAGAACTCAACATCATGATCTTGAGGATGTCCAGGTAAATCCTATGGAAATACATCAATTTATTTTTTCAATATATGTACATATTCAATTTGGAGATTTATTTTATCATCCATATATATTGAGTTCTCTTCCTCTCCAAGAATTACATTCAGTAGATCTACTGAGGGTAGATCTAGATAAGAATCATATGGTGAGGTTTTTGCTCTAAAAATAAGGTATTATACACCATTTTCAAAGATTGAAACTTCCTTCTTATTGTAATAAATCTGTGCATTATAATTTTATAGCCAATTCATACTAAGAATTATATCAAATTCATTCATTGGTATGATGATAAGGTTAGGTACAAAAGAACATTTATGTGTTATGAGGGGGACTGATTGACATGCCTTTGTTTCAATGATACATCCCCTAGTAGTTTTGAATTACAAATCCTTTATTAAATAAAATTGGACATGTCTAATTTTCTTGGTAAACTGGGAAGATATAAATGAATGTGAAGATCTACAATCAAATAAAGCATTGGCTAAGTTTTAGGAAACAATTAAAGTAAATTCCACCATATCATTAAGAACTTCAACCTCCGTGGTTGTAATCGCATAAGCTTTCCCTTGCTCTCATGGCCATTTCTGAGGCAATTTTCCTTGGCGCTTAGGACATTCATTTTCATAGTGTCTCATCTCTATAAAATTGTAGCATTGAACATCATTGACTTGTTCCTTCCCCTTGCATTCATTAGATTGATGACCCTTTTCTCCACACTTATAGAAAACTCCCATGCCTTTCAAACATTTCCCTGGATGATTCTTTCCACAATTCTTACATAATGGGAATTGCTTCATTCCCTTGTTCTTTGGCACTTCACCTTTTCCATGGTTATTAGAGCACCTCTTCTTATCTTGGTATCTCTTGAACAAATTTGATCTAGCAAACTCCCTCGCTATTTTGATGGCACTTAATACAATTTCATCATATGATGAAAATTCTTGAGAAGACAGTTCCCTTCGAAGACTTGGCTTAAGACCTTCAAAGAAATGACCAATCTTTTCTTCTAAGTCACATACGTAATCTATATCATACTTAGATAATCTTGTGAAGGTAGCCTCACACTCTGCAACACTGTCTTCTTCCCTTTTCTTCAATTCAAGTAATTTCCTATTCATTTCGGTTCATTGCTCATGAGGGAAATATTTGTCAAAGAATATTCCCTTAAAAATCCCCTAGTCCATATATTCTATCTGTTCTTCCTCCATGGTATTCTAGATCAAGGACCACCATTGATCAGTGTCACCCTTGAGACAATACACTTCCAGTGCTACCTTTTCATTTTCATTGAATCTTAATGCCATGAATATCCTTTCAAGGGACTTTATCCACTAATCATATTCAAATGTAATTCCAGCTAAAAGATAGGGTCTTTTGCTGTATGAAATGATCCAACATAGGTGTAGTGTAATGGACCGGACCCCTTCGGTCCATTTCTTTGTTGAAATCGATCTGGTCAACACAACGCACGTTATAATGATACTTTTTTTTAATAATAATTGGTGACGATTTAATAAATTTTAATTGGGGTTTTGTTATAAGTGTTATACTAAATAATAATAATAATAATGTTGGCTTAATTTTTTGAATGACCCGTTAATAAAGATTTAATGAAATTTAAATTTTGAATTAAATTCAATAAATGAGAGATGTTATGATAATTGTGTAAAAATAATTAAATAAATGTTTAAAATGAATTTTGGGCGTGCCACATGGAGAATGAGGAGGAGCCTTTTGTTGTGGGTGTGATGAATATTTTTTTTGGTAGGAATGATATTGGAGAGAGAATATTAACAATATATTAATAATGATATGAAATAAAAGGAGAGGCACACCAATAAAATAAAGATTGGAGAGAGAATTAGATTGGAGAGAGAAAAGGTTTAAATGAAATAAAGATTTAATATTTAAACCAATAAAATAAATAATTTAAAGAGGATTCAATCATGGGGCGTGTTGAACATGGAGAAAAGAAAGTGGGAGGCGCCACTTGTGGATTGAGTTAAAGATTTGAAATAAATTGGAGAGAGAGTGTGAGAATTAAAAGAGAAGTAATAAAAGAAAATAAAAAGAAATCAATTAAGGAGAAAAGGAGAAAGGCGCACCAAATTGGAGAGAGAGGGTTGGGTGGATTTAGGTTTTTGAAATAAATCAATTAAAAATAATAATATAATAATCATGTTAATGTTTTTGTAGGTAAAACACTTTTCCGACAATAACTTCTTCGTGCGACCTCGGTTTCACGAACCGTCAGTGGCAGTGCGACCCTGACTACGAGACGAAAATTTTGAGTCCAATGTTGGATGTCTTTTTCGGGTTTCCGGATTGGGTACCCGAAACGCTCATGAATTAATAGATTTAATATTGTTATTATTATGGGATCTTGTATCCAACGTATCTCCCTCATACGGTATCGGATTGACGATCCGTCAGCGACAGCGTAACCCTGAAGTTATGACGGTCATTTTAAGACCATTAATGAGCTACTTTTATGACTCATGCCTTGGGTCAACGAAACACCACATATTGATAGAATTATCATTATTATTAAAACGCGTGGAAACCGCGTGACGTGTTAACCAATCAAAACATGTAACGTATGTACGGTCACATCGTGTATTCATTAATGCACGCTGAATAAAGATTTACCTATATGTTTCCTATATAAGAACGAGGTCATGTTTTATCTTCCATATCGATCACTTCTTTATCGCACGACGACGCTCTTGGACAATCGAGAAGTATTCCTCCTCTAACTTCTTTGTCCGAGCTCCGAATTACGATCCGTCAGCGGCCACAGGATCGTAGCGACGAGACGAAGATTCTAAGCCCAGACTTGTCACCTTACCTTCCGGCCTTCCTTCTCCAGCTTCCATCCTAGGAGGCGTTTTTCAGGTTTGGCGAAGGCGGAGGACACCGAAGGACGTCGTCAGAAGCGACGTGATCGGGACCTTTTGAAGTAGGGGTTTACCTTCGTCTCTCTTTTTGGTGCAACATGCGGGGTGGGATATTTTTCTTTTGTTCCATGGGATGCAGTTGAACTTTAAATAAAGATAATAACCGGATAAAGAAGGGTTTGGGGTTTTGTGCTGTTTCTATTGCCTTCCAGTTTCTTTATCTTCTGATTGTGATTTTGGATTGAAAGGCCTTTGCCTACTGAAAATCAAGGCCGTTGGTGGCCTTTGCGTGCGCAATTGATATCTGAATTGTTTGTGGTTGGTTTTGTTAAAACATGGAAAATAGATAAGCATGTAAAGACTGGCTGATTAAATGAGAATGAAAACCTTGTGTGATCACCCCGGTTGAACAAAGTTGGAATAATGAACATGTTGGTGGTTTGGTTGTTTTGTGGAAAATGCCATTATTTATGAAAAGTGTTTTGATTATGAAATGTGTTTTGAAGTAAAAGGTGTTTTCAAATGTGGAAATGTTTTGTGTGTGGAAAGGGTTTTATGTGTGGAACTTTGAAATAAATGAATGATGGAATGTTGTATGGTTGTGATAATCTTTTGTAAATGAAATGGCATGTGGTTGCTTGCGTTTTACCTAACCTTGGTTGTGGATGGCAGGGATATGTTTGTGAAAGGTTTTGTCTGGATGATAGTTGCCCAGTAGTAATAATTTGTTAAACCATTGCATGAAACATGAAAACCTAAATGGGGTTGGGGGATGATTGTTTGGTTGTTGATGCATGCTTCGTGGTAGCAGTGCCGAGGCACATGCTCAGTTTCTCTTTTTAAGAAGCCATAGGTTGGGATGTGTGTTTGGTATATGTATATATATAATTGTATCTTTGTGTTTTGTCGCACCACACCCATGACAAGCACCTAGTACCGAACACTCCCATTTTATGGGAGAGGGTGTTCCCCCTTAGTTACTAGCTCCTTCCTGCTCCTTCTTCCATAGGCTATGATGGCTTGAGGTGACCTTACACCCAAGACTCTTCGGGTAGGTCTCGGAGGCTGTGATTGCTTGAGGCGACCTTTAGCCCAAGACTCTTCGGGCAGGCTTACCGTTCCCAAGAACCTTCGGGATGAGGCCCAGGTGTCTGCGGGCGGGTTAGTGGTTGTGGCCCAGGTGTGTGCGGGCGAGATGCGTGGTTGTGAGGCCCAGGTTTGTGCGGGCGGGATGCGTGGTTTGGCCCAGGTGTGTGCGGGCGGGAAGAGTGTGGTAGCGTCAGGACGTTTGCCATTAGGAAGAGCAGCATCTAATTAAGTGGGAAATGGTGCGGGGTACCCAATACTTTTGTTCTATATATATACTAAACTTGTTTGTGTTACTTGGTGAGTGTGACCGGTGAGGCTGGGTGGATAGTTTTTCCTTGTTAGTTTCTGGTTCTTCTGTTTTCTCACGGGACCTTAGGGTGTCTCCCCACTTGTGCACAAGGGATTTAGGTTTCCCTACTGAGTATACTTGTATGCTCACCCTACGTTTACTTTCAGGTTTCCAGGAGGACTACCAGGGCCGTGCGGGACCCTACTAGTCGGGCAGTTGGAGTTGTTGCAGTTGTTGTTCTCCTGTTTTCTTTGGAATTGTACTTTTGAGCTTCCTTGTACTTGTACCTTGTTATAAAAAATTTTTTAAACATGCATGTGGGCTTGCTTTGGGTTTATTTATATACACTTTTTCTTTTCCCTTTTTGGTGGTTGACTTGTCCTATTTCCCGATCCAAAATAATAAAAAGGGTAATGCCTCCCATATTTATGAAAACTCATACCCTTGGTGCTAGTCGCCAACCCGGGGCCTACTGGAGGCGGGACTCGGGGGGTCATTATCTTCCTTTCACCATTTCCAGATCAGGAGGGGCATCTTTGGTGGGAGGGGGTCGTGAAAGAATGGTATCAGAGCTGATGGTTGAGAGATAGGATGGAGTCTGGAGTTAGGCACAGTGAGGATTGCATGGGATGGTAGGGCAACAGTGTTCGTTAATCTTGGTGCGTGACATAGGCCAGGGAAGACCGGCTAGGACACGGGATTTTAGGGCCCCCCCGTGATCCGATGCAAGGACTCTGAGCCTACCGAATGACCAAGTGAGACTATATTGATTTCAGGGTAGAGACCCTAGGGAAGGTACATGCATCATAATGTTTGTGTTTAACTTGATTTGGGTGTTCTGGGAAAGAAATTGAAATAAAATGATAAATTAAAACTTTGAGTTTTTCATTACTACTTGGGCTTAGGCGTTCCCTATTTACCGAACAACTATGGCACCTGGACGTCAACAGAACGACAGAGGAGTGGGACACAGACAGTTTCATGCAATAGAAGTGGCAACCCTAGCAAGGCCAGAGATCAAGAGATATGTTTCTGGTTTTACTTAAATGCTCTCATTTATGTTTTGTTTAAATTCAAGATCATCACACTCTTTTGTTGGAACTCTTTTGCTCATTCTCTGGGCCTGGACCTTGTTTTTGTGAGTTTTTAATGCTATGTTGTTTCCTGCTTTTCTTTAAATGTACGTGAAGATCCCTATCATGTGGGGAGGGGAAGACCTAATCCCTAATCGAGACGCATTAATGTGGATGCGATTTAACCCGTGCAGGCGAGTCAGTGCCGCCTAAAGCGGATAATATCTCGACATGGGAGAAGGAATTCCTCAAGCCATGTGTCCGGGCAGTGTGTGGGTTGTACGTTGTTGGGTACAGTGTAAGTTGAAAAAAAAACCTAATATATGGAAGTGGGAAGGCCCAGTCCTTAATCGAGACGCATTAATGCAGATGCGATTAAACCCGTGCAGGCGAGTCAGTGCCGCCTAAAGCAGATAATATCTCGACATAGGAGAGGGAATTCCTAACTCACGTAATTAGGGTTGTCGGTTGTTTCTTGTTATGACAAGAGCCCTAAGAGGTATCTTGCGGAGTGGTTGTTTGGATCCATTCTTTTTCTTGGTTGGTTTTTAATTCTCAAGGACGAGAATGTTTTAAGAGGTATCTGATGTAATGGACCGGACCCCTCCGGTCCATTCCTTTGTTGAAATCGATCTGGTCAACACAACGCACATTATAACGATACTTTTTTTTAATAATAATTGGTGACAATTTAATAAATTTTAATTGGGGTTTTGTTATAAGTGTTATACTAAATAATAATAATAATAATGTTGGCTTAATTTTTTGAATGATCCGTTAATAAAGATTTAATGAAATTTAAATTTTGAATTAAATTCAATAAATGAGAGATGTTATGATAATTGTGTAAAAATAATTAAATAAATGTTTAAAATGAATTTTGGGCGTGCCACATGGAGAATGAGGAGGAGCCTTTTGTTGTGGGCGTGATGAATATTTTTTTTTGGTAGGAATGAGATTAGAGAGAGAATATTAACAATATATTAATAATGATATGAAATAAAAGGAGAGGCGCACCAATAAAATAAAGATTGGAGAGAGAATTAGATTGGAGAGAGAAAAGGTTTAAATGAAATAAAGATTTAATATTTAAACCAATAAAATAAATAATTTAAAGAGGAGTCAATCATGGGACGTGTTGAACATGAAGAAAAGAAAGTGGGAGGCACCACTTGTGGAGTGAGTTAAAGATTTGAAATAAATTGGAGAGAGAGTGTGGGAATTAAAAGAGAAGTAATAAAAGAAAAGAAAAAGAAATCAATTAAGGAGAAAAGGAGAAAGGCGCACCAAATTGGAGAGAGAGGGTTGGGTGGATTTAGGTTTTTGAAATAAATCAATTAAAAATAATAATATAATAATCATGTTAATGTTTTTGTAGGTAAAACACTTTTCCGACAATAACTTCTTCGTGCGACCTCGGTTTCACGAACCGTTAGTGGCAGTGCGACCCTGAATACGAGACGAAAATTTTGAGTCCAATGTAGGATGTCTTTTTCGGGTTTCTGGATTGGGTACCTGAAACGCTCATGAATTAATATATTTAATATTGTTATTATTACGAGATCTTGTATCCAACGTATCTCCCTCATACGGTATCGGATTGACGATCCGTCAGCGACAGCGTAACCCTGAAGTCATGACAGTCATTTTAAGACCATTAATGAGCTACTTTTATGACTCATGCCTCGGGTCAACGAAACACCACATATTGATAGAATTATCATTATTATTAAAACGCGTGGAAACCGCGTGACGTGTTAACCAATCAAAACATGTAACGTATGTACGGTCACATCGTGTATTCATTAATGCACGATGAATACGGATTTACCTTTTCGTTGCCTATATAAGAACGATGTCATGTTTTATCTTCCATATCGATCGCTTCTTTGTCGCACGGCGACGCTCTTGGACAATCGAGAAGTATTCCTCCTCTAACTTCTTTGTCCGAGCTCCGAATGACGATCCGTCAGCGGCCACAGGATCGTAGCGACGAGACGAAGCTTCTAAGCCCGGACTTGTCACCTTTCCTTCCGGCCTTCCTTCTCCAGCTTCCATCCTAGGAGGCGTTTTTCGGTTTTGGCGAAGTCGGAGGACACCGAAGGACGTCGTCAGAAGCGACGTGATCGGGACCTTTTGAAGTAGGGGTTTACCTTCGTCTCTCTTTTTGGTGCAACATGCGGGGTGGGATATTTTTCTTTTGTTCCGTGGGATGCAGTTGAACTTTAAATAAAGATAATAACCGTATAAAGAAGGGTTTGGGGTTTTGTGCTGTTTCTATTGCCTTCCAGTTTCTTTATCTTCTGATTGTGATTTTGGATTGAAAGGCCTTTGCCTACTGAAAATCAAGGCCGTTGGTGGCCTTTGCGTGCGCAATTGATATCTGAATTGTTTGTGGTTGGTTTTGTTAAAACATGGAAAATGGATAAGCACGTAAAGACTGGATGATTAAATGAGAATGAAAACCTTGTGTGATCACCCCGGTTGAACAAAGTTGGAATAATGAACATGTTGGTGGTTTGGTTGTTTTGTGGAAAATGCCTTTATTTATGAAAAGTGTTTTGATTATGAAATGTGTTTTGAATTAAAAGGTGTTTTCAAATGTGGAAATGTTTTGTGTGTGGATAGGGTTTTATGTGTGGAACTTTGAAATAAATGAATGATGGAATGTTGTATGGTTGTGATAATCTTTTGTAAATGAAATGGCATGTGGTTGCTTGCATTTTACCTAACCTTGGTTGTGGATGGCAGGGATATGTTTGTGAAAGATTTTGTCTGGATGATAGTTTCCCAGTAGTAATAATTTGTTAAACCATTGCATGAAACATGAAAACCTAAATGGGGTTGGGGGATGATTGTTTGGTTGTTGATGCATACTTCGTGGTAGCAGTGCCGAGGCACATGCTCAGTTTCTCTTTTTAAGAAGCCATAGGTTGGGCTGTGTGTTTGGTATATGTATATATATAATTGTATCTTTGTGTTTTGTCGCACCACACCCATGTCAAGAACCTAGTGCCGAACACTCCCATTTTATGGGAGAGGGTGTTCCCCCTTAGTTACTAGATCCTTCCTGCTCCTTCTTCCATAGGCTATGATGGCTTGAGGTGACCTTACACCCAAGACTCTTCGGGTAGGTCTCGGAGGCTGTGATGGCTTGAGGCGACCTTTTGCCCAAGACTCTTCGGGCAGGCTTACCGTTCCCAAGAACCTTCGGGATGAGGCCCAGGTGTCTGCGGGCGGGTTAGTGGTTGTGGCCCAGGTGTGTGCGGG
Source organism: Viscum album (assembly GCA_963277665.1). Taxonomy (NCBI): domain Eukaryota; kingdom Viridiplantae; phylum Streptophyta; class Magnoliopsida; order Santalales; family Viscaceae; genus Viscum; species Viscum album. The sequence goes on from OY728132.1 coordinate 1,593,680,506, forward strand.
CGAGATGCGTGGTTGTGATGCCCAGGTGTGTGCGGGCAGGATATTTGGTTTGGCCCAGGTGTGTGCGGGCGGGAAGAGTGTGGTAGCGTCAGGACATTTTCCGTTAGGAATAGAAGCATCTAATTAAGTGGGAAATGGTGCGGGGTACCCAATACTTTTGTTCTATATATATACTAAACTTGTTTGTGTTACTTGGTGAGTGTGACCAGTGAGGCTGGGTGGATAGTTTTTCCTTGTTAGTTTCTGGTTCTTCTGTTTTCTCACGGGACCTTAGGGTGTCTCCCCACTTGTGCACGAGGGCTTTAGGTTTCCCTACTGAGTATACTTGTATGCTCACCCTACATTTACTTTCAGGTTTCCAGGAGGACTACCAGGGCCGTGTAGGACCCTACTAGTCAGGCAGTTGGAGTTGTTGCAGTTGTTGTTCACTTGTTTTCTTTGGCATTGTACTTTTGAGCTTCCTTGTACTTGTACCTTGTTATAAAAAATTGTTTAAACATGCATGTGGGATTGGTTTGGGTTTATTTATATACACTTGTTCTTTTCCCTTTTTGGTGGTTGACTTGTCCTATTTCCCGATCCAAAATAATAAAAAGGGTAATGCCTCCCATATTTATGAAAACTCATACCCTTGGTGCTAGTCGCCAACCCGGGGCCTACTGGAGGCGGGACTCGGGGGTCATTATCTTCCTTTCACCATTGCCAGATCAGGAGGGGCATCTTTGGTGGGAGGGGGTCGTGACAGAATGGTATCAGAGCTGATGGTTGAGAGATAGGATGGAGTCTAGAGTTAGGCACAGTGAGGATTGCATGGGATTGTAGGGCAACAATGTTCGTTAATCTTGGTGCGTGACATAGGCCAGGGAAGACCAGCTAGGACACTGGATTTTAGGGCCCCCCGTGATCCGATGCAAGGACTCTGAGCCTACCGAACGACCAAGTGAGACTATATTGATTGCAGGGTAGAGACCCTAGGGAAGGTACATGCATCATAATGTTTGTGTTTTACTTGATTTGGGTGTTCTGGGAAAGAAATTGAAATAAAATGATAAATTAAAACTTTGAGTTTTTCATTACTACTTGGGCTTAGGCGTTCCCTGTTTACCGAACAACTATGGCACCTGGACGTCAACAGAACGACAGAGGAGTGGGACACAGACAGTTTCATGTAATAGAAGTGGCAACCCTAGTAAGGCCAGAGATCAAGAGAGATGTTTCCGGTTTTAATTAAATGTTCTCATTTATGTTTTGTTTAAATTCAAGATCATCAAACTCCTTTGTTGGAACTCTTTTTCTCATTCTCTGGGCCTGGACCTTGTTTTTTTGAGTTTTTAATGCTATGTTGTTTCCCGCTTTTCTTTAAATGTACGTGAAGAGCCCTATCATGTGGGGAGGGGAAGACCTAATCCCTAATCGAGACGCATTAATGTGGATGCGATTTAACCCGTGCAGGCGAGTCAGTGCCGCCTAAAGCGGATAATATCTCGACATGAGAGAAGGAATTACTCAATCCATGTGTCCGGGCAGTGTGTGGGTTGTACGTTGTTGGGTGTAGTGTAAGTTGGAAAAAAAAACCTAATATATGGAAGTGGGAAGGCCCAGTCCTTAATCGAGACGCATTAATGCAGATGCGATTAAACCCGTGCAGGTGAGTCAGTGCCGCCTAAAGCGGATAATATCTCGACATAGGAGAGGGAATTCCTAACTCACGTAATTAGGGTTGTCGGTTGTTTCTTGTTATGACAAGATCCCTAAGAGGTATCTTGTGGAGTGGTTGTTTGGATCCATTCTTTTTCTTGGTTGGTTTTTAATTCTCGAGGACGAGAATTTTTTAAGAGGTATCTGATGTAATGGACCGGACCCCTCCGGTCCATTCCTTTGTTGAAATCGATCTGGTCAACACAACGCACGTTATAATGATACTTTTTTTTAATAATAATTGGTGACGATTTAATAAATTTTAATTGGGGTTTTGTTATAAGTGTTATACTAAATAATAATAATAATAATAATAATAATGTTGGCTTAATTTTTTGAATGATCCGTTAATAAAGATTTAATGAAATTTAAATTTTGAATTAAATTCAATAAATGAGAGATGTTATGATAATTGTGTAAAAATAATTAATTAACTGTTTAAAATGAATTTTGGGCGTGCCACATGGAGAATGAGGAGGAGCCTTTTGTTGTGGGCGTGATGAATATTTTTTTTTTGGTAGGAATGAGATTGGAGAGAGAATATTAACAATATATTAATAATGATATGAAATAAAAGGAGAGGCGCACCAATAAAATAAAGATTGGAGAGAGAATTAGATTGGAGAGAGAAAAGGTTTAAATGAAATAAAGATTTAATATTTAAACCAATAAAATAAATAATTTAAAGAGGCGTCAATCATGGGACGTGTTGAACATGAAGAAAAGAAAGTGGGAGGCGCCACTTGTGGAGTGAGTTAAAGATTTGAAATAAATTGGAGAGAGAGTGTGAGAATTAAAAGAGAAGTAATAAAAGAAAAGAAAAAGAAATCAATTAAGGATAAAAGGAGAAAGGTGCACCAAATTGGAGAGAGAGGGTTGGGTGGATTTAGGTTTTTGAAATAAATCAATTAAAAATAATAATATAATAATCATGTTAATGTTTTTGTAGGTAAAACACTTTTTCGACAATAACTTCTTCGTGCGACCTCGGTTTCACGAACCGTCAGTGGCAGTGAGACCCTGACTACGAGACGAAAATTTTGAGTCCAATGTTGGATGTCTTTTTCAGGTTTCCGGATTGGGTACCCGAAATGCTCATGAATTAATAGATTTAATATTGTTATTATTACGGGATCTTGTATCCAACGTATCTCCCTCATACGGTATCGGATTGAAGATCCATCAGCGACAGCGTAACCCTGAAGTTATGAAGGTCATTTTAAGACCATTAATGAGCTACTTTTATGACTCATGCTTCGGGTCAACGAAACACCACATATTGATAGAATTATCATTATTATTAAAACGCGTGGAAACCGCGTGACGTGTTAACCAATCAAAACATGTAACGTATGTACGGTCACATCGTGTATTCATTAATGCACGCTGAATACGGATTTACCTATTCGTTGCCTATATAAGAATGAGGTCATGTTTTATCTTCCATATCGATCGCTTCTTTGTCGCACGACGACGCTCTTGGACAATCGAGAAGTATTCCTCCTCTAACTTCTTTGTCCGAGCTCCGAATTACGATCCGTCAGCGGCCACAGGATCGTAGCGACGAGACGAAGCTTCTAAGCCCGGACTTGTCACCTTTCCTTCCGACCTTCCTTATCCATCTTCCATCCTAGGAGGCGTTTTTCGGGTTTGGCGAAGGCGGAGGACACCGAAGGACGTCGTCGGAAGCGATGTGATCGGGACCTTTTGAAGTAGGGGTTTACCTTCATCTCTCTTTTTGGTGCAACATGCAGGGTGGGATATTTTTCTTTTGTTCCATGGGATGAAGTTGAACTTTAAATAAAGATAATAACCGGATAAAGAAGGGTTTGGGGTTTTGTGCTGTTTCTATTGCCTTCCAGTTTCTTTATCTTCTGATTGTGATTTTGGATTGAAAGGCCTTTGCCTACTGAAAATCAAGGTCGTTGGTGGCCTTTGCGTGCGCAATTGATATCTGAATTGTTTGTGGTTGGTTTTGTTAAAACATGGAAAATGGATAAGCACGTAAAGAATGGCTGATTAAATGAGAATGAAAACCTTGTGTGATCACCCCGGTTGAACAAAGTTGGAATAATGAACATGTTGGTGGTTTGGTTGTTTTGTGGAAAATGCCTTTATTTATGAAAAGTGTTTTGATTATGAAATGTGTTTTTAAGTAAAAGGTGTTTTCAAATGCGGAAATGTTTTGTGTGTGGAAAGGGTTTTATGTGTGGAACTTTGAAATAAATGAATGATGGAATGTTGTATGGTTGTGATAATCTTTTGTAAATGAAGTGGCATGTGGTTGCTTGCGTTTTACCTAACCTTGGTTGTGGATGGCAGGGATATGTTTGTGAAAGGTTTTGTCTGGATGATAGTTTCCCAGTAGTAATAATTTTTTAAACCATTGCATGAAACATGAAAACCTAAATGGGGTTGGGGGATGATTGTTTGGTTGTTGATGCATGCTTCGTGGTAGCAGTGCCGAGGCACATGCTTAGTTTCTCGTTTTAAGAAGCCATAGGTTGGGCTGTGTGTTTGGTATATGTATATATATAATTGTATCTTTGTGTTTTGTCGCACCACACCCATGTCATGCACCTAGTGCCGAACACTCCCATTTTATGGGAGAGGGTGTTCCCCCTTAGTTACTAGCTCCTTCCTGCTCCTTCTTCCATAGGCTATGATGGCTTGAGGTGACCTTACACCCAAGACTCTTCGGGTAGGTCTCGAAGGCTGTGATGGCTTGAGGGGACCTTTAGCCCAAGACTCTTCGGGCAAGCTTACCGTTCCCAAGAACCTTCGGGATGAGGCCCAGGTGTCTGCGGGCGGGTTAGTGGTTGTGGCCCAGGTGTGTGCGGGCGAGATGCGTGGTTGTGAGGCCCAGGTGTGTGCGGGCGGGATGCGTGGTTTGGCCCAGGTGTGTGTGGGCGGGAAGAGTGTGGTAGCATCAGGACGTTTGCCGTTAGGAAGAGCAGCATCTAATTAAGTGGGAAATGGTGCGGGGTACCCAATACTTTTGTTCTATATATATACTAAACTTGTTTGTGTTACTTGGTGAGTGTGACCAGTGAGGCTGGGTGGATAGTTTTTCCTTGTTAGTTTTTGGTTCTTCTGTTTTCTCACGGGACCTTAGGGTGTCTCCCCACTTGTGCACGAGGGCTTTAGGTTTCCCTACTGAGTATACTTGTATACTCACCCTACGTTTACTTTCAGGTTTCCAGGAGGACTACCAGGGCCGTGCGGGACCCTACTAGTCGGGCAGTTGGAGTTGTTGCAGTTGTTGTTCTCTTGTTTTCTTTGGCATTGTACTTTTGAGCTTCCTTGTACTTGTACCTTGTTATAAAAAATTGTTTAAACATGCATGTGGGCTTGGTTTGGGTTTATTTATATACACTTGTTCTTTTCCCTTTTTGGTGGTTGACTTGTCCTATTTCCCGATCCAAAATAATAAAAAGGGTAATGCCTCCCATATTTATGAAAACTCATACCCTTGGTGCTAGTCGCCAACCCGGGGCCTACTGGAGGCGGGACTCGGGGGTCATTATCATCCTTTCACCATTGCCAGATCAGGAGGGGCATCTTTGGTGGGAGGGGGTCGTGACATGTAGCATGGTTATTCGTCACAACCTGAGTAAGTTGTCCAAATATGGTCATGATCTGATTTGCTCCAATATTGACTGTATTGACTTACTCAGTGGGTCAATCCCTACATTGTCCAAGATTATTGATTCCCATTATTCCATTAGGTGACATTTCTAAATAATGGCATACACTATATTTGGTTATGAATCATAATTTATAATCTTGACTAGAAAAGTACTTAGCATAAATTGAAATCCTATGCATAGATAATCTCAACGACATGGTTTATCTGAGGAAAAATTTACATTAAAATCCTTTATAATGGCTTGTAAAGAAAATAGTGAATTATCCCAAGAATATCCCCAAGGAGTGTAAAACCAAGAGTGTAGGAAGGCCTGTTGTCATGTACCAGGATACCCTAGGTCAAGCACAAAACTCATTGTTGGAGTTTTTACTCCTAGGTACATCTGTGCCAGATCCACCTCTACCTATTTGTATCCAGAAAGGGATGTATTTTCCAGAAATATACACATAATCTATTCCTTAACAAAATTATAGGACGTTCTTGTATGTTTATCCTCAAATACTACCTTAGTGATTTGTTCCCTAATCTACATGTTCTAATCTAGTTTCCAAGTTTACTACTAAACTTCCATTAATACCAACTATAACATCTTGACCCCTTTAGATCAGAGCCGGTGCATTACTTATTACATTGTAATAGTTAAAAGGAATGAAATCCCTACAGAACAATTAGTTTAGTAGTATTTAAGAAACTAGAAACATAGATGTAACTCAAATTACATTGCTAAAGGTAACAAAATACAATACATAACAAAAACTAAAAAAACTGCATCCACATAAACTCAATAAATGGTCTCCTATTAAAAAACTATTTAAGGTAAACAAATGAAAGGGGTGAGATCAAATGATCAGTAAGGGTTACAAGTAGAAGAATCACGAATCAATAATAACTAAATCATAAACAAATATGGCATGGTGAATAAATGAAAAACACATGCCATTAATAATATGAGAAAGAGCCTGCATCCATAGATTTTGTCATAGTGAAAACCTCATGGATAATAATAACTTAAAATGAATAAAGAGAATTCTGATTAATTGGATGTCATGTATCTGGTACATGATACCATAATACCATTAAAATGGTTTAGTTCTGTGGGTAAAAACTGGTCTGATTTTTGGAAGCAAACTCGAAGGGTTTGTTGCCAACTGATTTGTCTCATGAGACCTGTCGATGCATTGAGGGGATATAGAGTGCCCTTCCAATCACTAAAAGTACAAAGAATTATTTATAAATAGATTTAATATGAGTACAATATGTCTTCTTAATATCCATATAGATTAGAGAATACAGATTCATCAATATTTCCATAGATAAAACAACTTTCCAAATTAACAATTTATGTGAAATGGTATACGCCTTAAAGAAATAATCATATCCATGCTACAAGAAAATGGATATTTACCAGAATTATAATTTTAAATGAAAAATTATCTCAAATGGGAATTAGACACACCACATAATAACGATTAGGTGCACAATACCAAATAGGTCTCAATGAAATGGAAATTGAGACAAAGTCACTTACCACATTGTAATCAATTGAATCGTATGACCAAGAATCATTAATCCCAAAATAAATCAAATAATACTATGAATATAAAAATAATAATGATATTTTATATCAAATGGAATTACACATATACCACATATAATAAATAATAGGCAAACACTATAAATCCCACAGAATTGAAAGTGAGATGAGAAACCCCTTACAAACTTTTCATCATGGTAATGAGTGTTCTTATGAGGGATTAATGAGAGTTAAATGGGTATACCATCATTTATATATCATAAAGGAAGTATTAGGGAGGTGATAAAACATACCCCATCATTAGGAATTAAAAATAAAAATACTCAACATAGGGGAAATTCTTGAATAAAAGTGAGAGAGAGGATCCCTTACCATATGCTCGAAGGTGTTCTCGATTGATCTTAATGACCTGAATAATAAAATTTAGATTCATTAATTAATAATTAAATTACCTCATCAATATTTAATTTATTTATTATAACCTTATTAGGTTCATTCATTCCATTTTTTATGGGTTTAATAGATTCAATTTTATTGTTTTGGAAGCATTTTCTTCTTTGGTTTTCATGACCGGTTTATTTGTATTCATGAACGGAAGTTCATTGGAAATGTGGTTAAACATAAATAATTGTAAATATATATTATTAGTGAAATTATAAATTATATTATAATTATTTTGGGTTATATACCTTGAGTATGACTCATTAGTTAAAAGTTATTGATAAACGCTTGGTTTAACTTGGTGGTTTTGTGCATAAAGAACCTGTTTTGTATTATTATTTTATATTATGAGTGTGTAAGGATTACATAACCTTGAATAAGGTAAAATAAATATATTATTATCTGTTTAAAACATTAAAAATGTTTCATGACCAGTCTTGAATATAGTAATAAAAATTGAGAACCCGTCGTCCTTGAATGTGATAAATTAACACATCTCAGATGGTGTTTTCATTTTTAGTATAAGAGGAGAGGGAAAAGAGAGATGATGATGAAATTTTCCATTACCATAATAAAATTAAATTTCATTTAAGTTACTAGAATTATCATAGCATTTGGATGTGGTGAGGTGAGTAGAGAGAAACAAAAGAATGGAACTTGTAAAATAATTTGAAAGAAAAGGGAAGAGAGGTTCACCTCTTGAGTACTCCTCCTTGAGAATATCCTTAAGGCCTTTTTTGGGATTTTGGTGAGAATAGTAGGTCTTGGACGTATGGAGAGGGCTTGGTAAGAGTATTTTGCAGAATTTAGGCAAGTCTTGAAGCTTTATAAGTGTGAGAGGAAGAGGGGGTGGGTGGTGGTTTATATAGTGGAGGGGAGGATGGATTTTACATTATTCTATCATTATTTTAATATTTTTGCTCAAGAATGTGAATAGTCTTGATTCATGTGATCCCAAATAGTAATAATGGCATGTAAGTTCGAACCAAGGGGTCTTACATAATCTTTGAATCACCTATGATGCGGTAAAACAAGTATTTAACATTTATCGCAATTTATCGTATTTTTCTATTCATAAAAAATTCTAGAATTTCAGAAAAATCCCAAAAATTCACCCAAAACATTTTTTAACATGTATAATCCAAAAATGAACTCCATTTTTCAATTTTTTTTATAAATATGATAAATTTATTTTTTAATTGAAAACATTTTTTAATCGAAAAATACCAACACTTAAAATATTTATCTTCATTTTTAAGGTGCCTAAATTTTATTTATACATTCACGAGTAAGGTTACCATTAATAAAGGTCATATTACTATTCATAAGGGTAGGTTCACATTCATTTGTTTATGTTATTATTCATAAGGGTAAGTTACTATTCACCAAAAAAATAACTTGATTATATCAGACTTCAAATATCACCCTGATCGCAACCGTGTATGTTCATTTTTCAAAATTCAAAACATAGAAGTGGAAATTTTTTGTTTAATGGATAGGTTTTTACTATATCCTAAATAACCAAGTTTTTCTTAAAATAAAATTAGTGCTTTATCAAATATAGGCTATGAATAGAATTTATTTAAGAGAAATATGCCATAAAATGTTTGGGGTGTTATAATGGCTCATAGACTAAAGGGGGCCTTCCCACACCCCCTTTCTCCAAACTTCTTTATCTTTCACCTAACTCCCATTAAAATTAAAATGAAACTAAAGAGGAATTGAGATACTGAAATTAAAGGGAATACCTATAAATATAGGATAAGGTATTTACAATCTCCCCACCATCAGGATTATTGTTCCCAAGAATCTTTATTTGACATCTTAAGGAAAAAACTATGACTATTGATTTTTCACCTCAAATTCCCTCTCCCATGTTTCATCTTGGAGCTTTCCATACCATTATATAACTCGAAAAAGAGGGATTAATTTTTTCTATAATACTTTATGAATCCAACTATTAATAGTGGTAGGTTGTTTCAGATTAAATACATCAAACTCTAACACTACACCATAATATTGTATGATATGTGATAGGATGAGTATATATTTATTTAATTGTGAGACATGAAAGGTGTTACATATAAAGTTTAATTTTGGTGTAAAATAAAATTTATATGAAAATTTCCCAAATATAACTAGGATATTAAAGAAACCCACATATCTCATGGTTATCTTCCCTTTTTTCCCATCCATAAGTGACCCAATTTTAGTGAAACCTATAGGAATACATGAACACTGAACTTAAATTACAGATGTTTCCTTCAATGGTTTACATAGGAATTTTTTCGATTATAAGTAGTTTCGAGACATTTTTAAATCTAATTCACTTAATTTATTATTTCCTAAAAAATACTATACCTAATTATAAATTATTCTCATATTTCAATCAAATAGAGAGGAGAGAAACGCTGCCTTTATATAACACCTCATTTGCGGCTATCTGGATAGATGATCGATAACTATTTTTATAAGTGAATTCCAAGAGAGAAATGTGGTCATATCATGAGATGATACTAGTTAGAACTCTATGAATCTTCACTATCTCTATGATATATATTGTACAAATCTCATCAATAGAATACGACTCTTTTATAAGTAAAAAGTGATAGCTTTAGTTAGATGGCCGTCTTTCAACCAAAAAACATCTTTCCCTCTAATTGATTTGAGTAAAATAGTCATGAAATCCATAATGATTTTTCTCAATTTCATACAGGTGGGGGGGGGGGGGTGGATGAAGAGTACTTGTAGACTTTTGATGCTCTAACATTACCTACTGATAGGTAAAGCATTCAAAATTGAAGATCAAAATGTTCTTCTTCATACCAGGAAACTTAAAGAAATGGTTGTCCATCATCGCTTCCTACTTCATACTCATAGGAACCCTAAGTATTCCATGGATGTATAAAAATGAATGAGAATACTAGAACCAACAATTAATGATCTCCCCACCACTGAGTCTCTCTCAAATCATGATACAATCTAAATTCAAAGTCCAAGAGTCTCTAAAATGATTTAGGATAGGTGATGATAAATTAATGTGGTGGATGTGGATCTCTATTTTATCATCCACTACATATATATAGAGTTAAATTATAAGAGAAATTAGTTTCTATTATAAACAAAACCTTTAATATTGAATTTTTTATCAATTAGAAGACAAATTAGTCTTGGGTGTACTTAAAGTGCTTGCAGGTGTTTTGGAAATATACTATGGAAATGACTAAGTATAAAACCATAAGAGCCATCTATGTATGGATTTTGGAAAGTGGAAAAGGTTGAAATTGTCCCCTGTGAGCATACAAATTGTTTTTTTGAAAGGACAGAAATCATAATAGTCATCCTCAACCTCGTAAGGATCATTCAGGTTAAAGGTCGATGAAAATGGCATAATTACCAAGAAAACCCTGAGAGGGGAGGGGTGAATCAAGATGTCAACATTTTATTTAAAAAAGACGAATATTTTCCAGAAATTGGAAGGAACTTTTTTAACCCATCCAATAAGACCGTGCAATTACCAAACACCCATATACAGAAATGGAAACACAACACATCAGTTTTACTTAGTTCACCACTAAGGGATAGTCTAAGGAGGATACACCAACAACGTGTCGGTCATACCTAAGTCTACTAAGATTAACTATATATTTTGGATTAAAATTAATAAAAAATGATCTCTATATTCTAGAAACACTTCCTTTGTAATAATTTTATGGATTACACATTCTCTCCCTCAAATTACTTATGTCGACCCCCCTTGATCACTACTTTGGGTGGAGTCTTTGTCAGTTTATCAATTTGAAGGTTGTATCCATATTAGAGCATGTGGAAGTGATTATTTTCATCTTTTTGGTAAGATTATGATGCTTTAATACATTCCATAACATGTTCCCATGTTCAATTATGCTCACATAAGTATTTTTCTTAAAACAACCCTTTTCACGAAACCCCCTTTTTGTTTCAATGAACTATTAGTTTTCACAAAACTACCCACTTTAATAAAATCCCCAACATTTGTAAAACTCCAAAATTTTTCAAAACTCATTCACTTAAATTATTTAGAATAAATTTTTTATCAAAAATTATTTTCATGAAGCTTTTTTCAACATAAAGTTCTTTATTTGTGTAAGAATTGTGTTCGTGTAAAACCTTCATGAAATTAGAGCGATTAGCCCTCTCCAAAACTTTTTTTATTGTAATATGATGAGAGGATACCTATTTATAGGTGAGGGTTACCATTTTTGAAAATATTCATCATTCAAAAAACTCCATCATGCCTGAAAAACATGTCACCTTAATTCACCAACGTCAACTTGCTTTTCACAAAACTCCCCATCTTCATGAAACTTCAGAGAAATTTTCCATTTGTGAAACTTCTCATAATGAACTAACTTACTACCTTTTTTCATTCATGAAACTTCTCATAACCATGTAACTTACCACATTTTTCTTTTGTGTCTTATAAATCTTTCATGAAACATTATTTTGAGAATCTCTAAAAATTCATGAAACCAAACTTTCAAAAATTCCATGCCTTTTCCATATTTTCATGATGTAGTCCTAAAAATCCATATTTCATGAAACTTTTCCCTTCCTCCAAATTATGGATCTCAACAATTTGGAAAACTCTAGGAAATGACATAAAATTGAAAGCTGAATCCACCTACACTATAAGATCACTTATCTTGAAATCTCCATGATCAACCCAATGTGGATTGAGAACAAACACAAAATAAAATCCATTTCTATCTATGAATACCCTTGTTTCTAATAAATGGAAAAATTCATGAGGCTGTAAGGGTAGTCTAATTTCATACGAGTCATCTATAAAACCATAAGTGTCCTTTTAGAAATCATATGGGTCATTCCCTTTATAAAATTCAACAAAGTACCCATTTCATAAGGTCCATTTTAGAAATTTTTAGGGGAATTTTAGAAACTATAAGGGTCATTTAATAAATCACAAGGTTCATTCCCTTTGGGAAATATGGAAAAGTACCCATTTCATGGGGGTTATTTAATAAATATTAAAGGACATTTTATACATTTAGTTGAATCACTTTGGTGGAAAAATGATGTTTGTAAGAGTCATTTCATGGCTAAGGATAAGAATATAAGGGTCATTCTATTATTGTGTGAGGTGAAGATCTAACTCTAAAGGTATTTTTTCCATATGCATGCAAGGAGGATTTCAGTAATCCATGAAGATTATAATGAAAATTACCAATCACAATATATGATTGATAATTTAATCAAATATGATTTTAGAACCACGTAGTTTTTCTTGAGAATAAAGACCATGATTTTTAGAAGGAGATCAATAAGATAGTAAAGAATTAAAACTATTGGATTTTCTAGTGCTAAATTCATATAGTTTCCATTTAAAAAATTATATGAAATATTTATTACAATATTATTGGATAGGCTGGGCTAGAAATTTAAGAGTATTTACATATTGAAAATATGGAGATATATCTCAAGCATGAAAAAGGTAATAGAGAAGTGGTGGCACTATGTTGGAATTATCTTAGAAAAAGGAAGAACTATAGTGCTTCTAGGAAAAAATAAATTCATGAAAATATAGGATAAAGGAATAAATGGATCAAGGTGAAGAAACCCTTGATATATTAGTGTTATTATTCTATTCATAAAAATATTTTAAGAAACTGAAATAATATATTCCATTGTAACCCCTTAACTCAAAGCATCACATGAGAGGCCAAGAAGGGAAAGTGATCTTGGGATCGATAGTAAATTGTTACCAAACTATTATAACATATATAGTGGATAGTATTACCTCCTGTTAAATCGATAAAAAATCAATTTCTGCTCCCTGGATTAGCCGTTAGTAGTGAACCAATTAAAACCTCATGTCTCCTTGTTTATTTTCATATACTTGAATATCATTTTTATGTATAAAGGGTAGTAGGTTTATGATTCTATTTATAACCCAAGAGAAATATCCTAGAAGTAAAAAAATAAATTCAATCCCAAATTCAAATCCCCCTCTTAGGTTACATTGGTTTTTTTTGTAACAAGTGTTATTAGATCTAAGATTGCAAGTAATGAATTATTTCTTGATAACTGAAGATTATAGAGAACATAATGAATGATAAGGGATAACATATATTTAATCAAGTAAATTTAAAAAAATATGGAAGAACATGATAAGATATCACCTATGGTATCTTTGACTTGAAGTATTTTTTGATTATGTACATGGCATAAACTTAAGTAATGTATCTGGGTTATCCATGACCAAATCACAATGAAAATTGCTCAATGCTAATGCTAAATCCAAGAATGCTTTGCCTGAATCAATTTAAAACCATATATACATTAAGGTGACGAGTTAATGTAACACACCATGGTTTTAAATTATGTCTCTTTTTAAATTTAATATCTTTGATAGCTTATGTTTCACACAACACCAAGTTTAAATGAACAATGATATATAATTAAATATCATTATTTTAACATAACCATTATAACCTAGCCATTACACCAACATGAATGAATAGTATTAATAAAATTATGAAATTTATAAATTATATAATTAATAAAATGATTTTACATCCATCCAATTTTTTTTATAGAAATTAGATAAGAATTAATCCAATTTTATGTATTAAAAGGTTATATTTTTCTAAACAAAATTTTACTGCCTTTTAATGGAGAACCCATTTTAAATAAAATATTTGAAAATTTTATATTTTCAATTTGAAAAAATAAAATAATTATTTTAAAATGTAATATCAAAATTTATTTTGGTTCAATTTTTGGTATTTTTCTGATAAGTTTCATGTTTTGATAAATAGTGAAAAATACTAAATTTTAATTGAAACTGACTTTTTTTCATCAAAATAATTTATAGTGTAAAATTATAATTTTGATTATTTTTAAAGTATAATTAGATAATTTTTTTATCATTTAATATAATTTAGGTCATTTTAATTATTTTCACACTAAAATTGGATATAAACGCATGTCATTCTTTTGATTTTTTTTTACTTAAAAAAAACCATTTTTTTGTTCCATCAACAAGATTAATTTTAATTTAATTACTTAAAATTTTATGTTTTTGAATTTTGAAAAATGGATTCCATATTTATAATTAGTGGGTGCAAATTATGTAAATATACATATTTTATTTTTGACATTATGAATAGTAACTTTAGTAATTTTTTATTAGTGCGCTTAAGGGTAAATCAGGTAATTAATGGTAAAAATAATATTATAAAATTACCATAAAACCTATCTAAATACTATTGTATGAATAAATTAGACCATTATAATATAAGGTTCTAAATGGAATCATTTAAGGGATACTTTTCCATGAATATGACATGGATATTATTAAAATCATTGAATGTTAAAAAATGTCACAGTCTCATTTCTTATAAGTAGATTAATTTTAATATAGAGATCAACATAAGATAAATTAAATAATAAATATTATTTGGAAAGATAAAATAATTGTCTATATCATTGTAATTTATTTATAGTTTTTATAGATTAAATAATTACCATTACTGGTGAAATATAAATTATTTTATTAATTAAAATATCAAATAAATGATATTAAAAATATTAGAAGAAATATAATTTGAATTAATTAAGGTGATACACGAATTTTATAGGTTACCATGACATGATATAAGTATATAAAATGGATTATTTCTAATTCATATTTAATTTTTATTTTTTTAAAGTCAAAGAAATAAATAGTGTAAAAATTGAAACTATTGATATTTTATAAAAGTAAAATTTTATTAAATTATATAAAAATCACAAAAATATTAAAAAACTACAAAGTGATAATTGTAAGGTTGAAAATGTCATAAATTTTCCATTTATGGTAAATTTACACTACATAAGTAGATATTTATAACCTTTTAATATTTAGAATATTATTACTACAATTAAAATTAAATATATTAATTAAGTATAAATAAAAATGATAAGTCTTAAAATATAATAAAAACATGTATAAATTTTATTGTCTGAGAGGATTTTTAACCATCCTCATCTTATCTTAAAAATAAATCATTTTTGAGCTATTTGTAATTGAAAATAAATTTATAATAAATTAATAGTTTTGGAGTTTCCTAAAGTGCCCCTCCACTCTCTTATAAAAGGGAACCCATCCTTCTATTTTATTCACTCATCGAAAGCCATTTGGATCGAAAAATAGTGAAAATTTATTCTCTCAACTCCCCGCACTTCATCCTAGAGGCCATAATTTGGGCATAAATCTAACCTAAGGAGTCTTTTGTGCAAATCAATAGGAGACACTCGAAGAAGAGGTAATTGTTTTACCAACTCTTTCAATGTTCTTTTATTCTTATCATTTCTTTTCCAAAGTTGTTTCCATACTAAAGTAATAAATCCAGAATCTAATATATGCTGATACATTATTATAATTGTGATATAATGATATTCCTCTTTTTATCTATCCTATGAATAACAATATCACCATGCGTGCATACGTACAAATTACTGTCACCATGCTGTGGTGCATTTTTTTCATCACAACTTTATTTGGATGGGTATAGTGGATATAAAAAATGAATATTACATGAAAATGTTTATGTATAATTAATATACCATCCAATTACATACTATTTAACTGTTAAGGGAATGATACCGTCACTCGTGCGTACGTACGACCAACCGTCTCCACAACGTGATGACATTCATTATCCACATTAACCATTCAGTAAGTATTATAAAAATGTATAATATGAGTAAATATAGTATTTATGAACTTAATATTATTCTTTATTTTAATAAAATTTATCTTATGCATTAGAAACATGAATTACACAACAAAACATGCATAGGAAAAAGATGAAGTTAACACCCGAAACAATGGTAATACTAAAATATTATTAACAAAACAATATAATATGATCATATATGATATAATAAATATGGATATGGTACTGATATAATTTAATGAAATGATTTAAATATTATAAAGGAGGTTAATTCACCCTCGACTAAAGAAAAGTATAAGGTAAGGCTTAATTTCGCAATCTCTTTATTATTGGAGATTACTTTTACGTAAGAATTTACTGGGACATATTTATCATCCATGTCCATGTTTTTTAAGAATTTATTTGAAAACATTATTATTATTCTTTTACAGATGTTTAAATAAATTTTTACCCATGTTTGAATTTATAAAAAGTAATCTTTTTTTTTTCGTTTTTCATACGAGGTATATTGTTTGACTTTTTCGACAAAGTATGAGAAGAATTTTTTTTAACTTATACAGTGTAAGCGGATTTTTATACAGTTGTGACACCTTTTTATTTTTGAAGCCTCCTTTATAATATTAAAAGATTATTTTCAATAAAAATATATTCTTTTAAATTGTATGGAATTTTAAATAACTATTTTCAATAAAGGGGTATTTCTCTAAATAAGTTTCTAACAATTTTATTAAAACATTTTCATCTATGTCAACATCCTTTATTGGATGTTATGTTTAATTAATGTTTATTTCATATGATACAATCTATCATATTATATTGAAGGGTTTATTAATAGTTTGAATATGGATGTTTTACTTTTATACCATTCATCATTTATGGATAATGTATTAATATTTCATATACTTGTTTTAATATGAATGTTTATGTAGGTTATGTTTTACCCCTTTTCTATGAGGAATACATTGGACTTAGTAAGTGATAGGAGGGACCCACTATATCCCCTCGATGCATCGATAGGTCTCCCATTTATGTATGGTCTTAGCATGAGCCCTTGACGGTATGGTTATGATGTTCAGTATTATGAATTCCCTCATTATGAGATTATTTATTGATATTAAATGTCATTATTAAACTAGTAGAATATCCATGTGAATATCTATATGGAAATATTTTATTTATTATTACCCTATTATGATGAATATTATGCTTAAAAGGCTTGTGATTCAATTTTGTACCTTGCCTTAAAAGTTTATGCTAATTTATGAAAGATTATGCTATATTTTTTACCCTTATGGAGAATATTAGATCACCCCTTTATTCTGCTTTACTTTCCCAAGATGCCAAAATGTGTATTATGACTGATATATAGGGTTAGGCTAGGAGAATAATGGCATTCTAAAAAGATTTTCTATGTTGTTTTTTATGTTTTGAATTTTAATGTAAAGTTCATATATGTAATATATTTTATAAGACTACTAAATTGATCAATCCCTAAAGATTTGATTCCTTGTAATCATGAAAATCTATTAAAATAATGAATAACTCTGGGCTTCTGGGGTCGGGTCCTTACAGTTTGTATCAAAGAAAGTTTAGAAACAACCTTGAAAACTAGATTTAGAAAATGCAGATTTGGGAACATAACCAGAAGCTAGACTTTGAGGATAAGTATACATAGAAAATAAATCCTTAAAGAATACATCCCTATCTGGATACTACAAGTGGATGTGGTCCTAGAATAGATATACCTAGGAGTAATAACTCTGACAAGGTGTTCCGAGATTGACTTGAGGTAACCTGATACACGACAATAGGCCATACTGCACACCTGATTTGACACTCCTAGGTGATATGCTTAGGATAATTCACATTTTCTTTAAAAACCATTATGAATGATTTATGAGTAAATATTTCCCTAAATAAACCATGTTTATGATTATGATATTAAATATACATAATTTTTTTAATTTATGTTAATCATTTTTCTAGTTTTTGAATTATACATTATGATATAATCTAATATAGTATATTCCATTATTTATAAATGGTTCATAGTGGAAGGAATAGAAACTATATCATCGCACATAATCCATGTAGGTATTTCCATCCTATATAAGATAATTATTTTGGTGCTAGAGCTATAATTGGTCCTGAGCAACTTATAACTATAATTGAACAATTGACTCAGGTTATGGACAATAATATTACCCATATGGAGCATCCTAATTGACAACGTGGAGGAATAATGTTAGACCACTTGATGAGACAACAAACTCCAACATTCAATGGAACTAAAAATCCATTTATAACTAAAAAATAGATAAGTTATTTAGTGAAGATATTTCTTACTTTTTGAGGTAATGAAGGGGAAACAGTTTTCATTGCAGTTTATCATCTCTCAGGTGATGCGAATCAATGATGGTCATTAATTTAAAACAAAAAGGAGGATTAAGAAGTAACAAATATGGAATTGAGGTAATTTAAAGAAATTTTCTTAGAAAAATACTTTCCTCACAAATAAAGATCTGATATGGAGAGGCAGTTTCTAAGTCTGAGGCAAAAGGATGATGAGAATATTGAGAAGTATGAGGCCAACTTTACAATGTTATAAATACATTCTATAGACTACATATGTAACCAAAGTATTATTATTGATCATTTATTTGATGGGTTAAATCCATTTCCCCAAAAGGCTTTAGTCTCCCAAACATTCTCATCATATGAAGATATAGTCTCATGTGTTATCAAGAAATTGAAAGAATTTTCTATGTATTATGAATTTAAGGGAAAGTAAGAGAAGAATAGAATAGTGAAGTAAGATACAGATAAAGGGAAAAAGGTAATGAAGGATTTTTCCATATGTGATAACTATGGGAAGAAACACCCCAATAATTTCCTAAAAGGAATGAGAGTTTGTTACAGGTTTAGAGAGAATGGTCATCAGACTCATGATTGTAAGGGGAATAAAGAAGCTGTAAATGTGCAATGCTAAAATTTTAATGAGGTGAGAAATTATGCAAATGATTATCCAAAGCATCAAGGAAATATATATTAGAATAAGAAAATTGATCAAGGTCAATTTTATGTTGTTATTACAGTCGAAGTGGAAAAATTAATGTATTTGTGTTTTTGGATTCAAGAATTATGTTATAAGAATAATGTGATATATAAGGACTCTACTGCAGTACTTATTCTTTAAGGATTTGGAGGTAAGAATGTTTTTATTTTGGTTTTTAAGGTGATTAAATATTTGGTA
Source organism: Viscum album (assembly GCA_963277665.1). NCBI lineage: Eukaryota > Viridiplantae > Streptophyta > Magnoliopsida > Santalales > Viscaceae > Viscum > Viscum album. Next base: position 1,593,699,801 of record OY728132.1, read on the forward strand.
TGTGTCAATAAGATATGCATTACTATGTTAGGGGAATCTTATGTTACGATTGATTTTGGAAATTTAGAGACCTTTTGGACTATTAATTTGGACAGAAGTATTTTGGATAAGTCTTAAGGTTGGAATAGAGTAAGCTGAACATTGAATATTATTGTTTGAGGTTAAAGTATGATTTATTGGATATTTTAGGCTAACCACTTTGGTTTAAATAATAATTTAGAGGATGAAGGAAATAATTGTGGGCCTTATGATTTATCAAAAGTGCTTCAGGAATGAGAAATTCATTTTGAATTTTCATTTCTAGGTGTAAGGTATGAAGTGAAAATATATCTACGCACAACCAAAGGATGAGATTATGCTTACGAAACAGAAAGAAATCAATTAAGTTATTATATAAATAGTAAAATATTTTACAACTCTAGGGAAAGGATCTTGAAACCAAAAATGTTATCCTATTACTTTTTTTGATGAATCAAATGGTCCCTTAGATCATCACAGATTTATAGATTTGTGATTGTTAACTTTCTCCTAACCATGTTCTCTATCACTCTCCATCAGAACATAGTGGTTAGATTTTTCTTTCTTGTCCATTTTTTCCTACATATAACCCTTGTATGTGATATATCTGGTAACCTTCATAATTCCCTTTATTTATTTTAAAATGAAAGTTTTATCGACCCTTGTTTTGATGTGAGATTTCAATAACGAAATTTTGAATAGTCAAACCTTAGTTACCAAACCCGAATTCAAAAATTACAAGGATGAAATTTATTGAAGGAGGGTAGAATTTAACACCTCTAGATTTTACATTATGTCTCTTTTTAAATTTAATCTCTTCAATAGGTTACATTTCACACAACACCAAGTTTAAATGAACAATGATATAGAATTAAATATTGTTATTTTAACACGACCAATATAACAAAGCTTTTACATCAGAATAAATAAATAGTATTAATAAAATTATTAAATTTATATATTATATAATTAATCAAATGGTTTTAAATCAATCCAAATTATTTTATAGTAATAATATAATAATTAATCAAATTTTATGCATTAAAAGGCTATATTTTTCTAAAAAACAATTTTACCACCTTTTAATGGAGAACCCATTTTAAATCAAATATTTGAAACTTTTATATTCTCAATTTGAAAAAATAAAATACTTATTTTAAATCATAAAATCAAAATTTATTTTTGTTCTATTTTTGGTGTTTTTCTAATAAGTTTCATGTTTTAAATTGTAATATCAAAGATTTATTTTGGTTCAATTTTTGGTGTTTTTCTAATAAGTTTCATTAAAATAGTTTATAGTGTTAAATTATACTTTTTATTGATTTTAAAGTATATTTAGATTATATTTTTATTATTTAATCTAATGTTGGTCATTGTAATTATTTTCACAATAAAATTGGATATAAACACATGTCAATCTTTTGATGGTTTTTACTTTTAAAAAACTTGTTTTTTGTTCCATCAACAGGATTCATTTTAATTTAATTACTAAAAATTCTATGTTTTTAATTATTAAAAATAGATTCCATATTTTTAATCATTGGGTCCAAATTATTTAAATAGGTATCTTTTATTTTTTGAAATTATGAATAGTAACTATAATGATTTTTTATTTCGACGGTTAAGGGTAAATCAGGTAATTAAAGGTAAAATTAATATTATAAAATTACCCTAACACCTATAAAAATACTATTGAATGATTAAATTATACCCTTATTATATATGGTTCTAAATAGAATCATTCAGTGGACACTTTTCTATGAATATGACATTGATATTTTTAAAATCAATAAATGTGAAAAAATGTTATACTTTCATTTCTTATAAGTATAATAATTTTAATATAGAGATCACCATGAGATAACTCCAATAATAAATACTATATGAAAAGATAAAATAATTATCTAAATCACAGTAATTTATTTATAATTTTTAGGGATTAATTAATTACCATTACTGAAGCAAAAATTATTGTATTAATAGATATATCAAAACAAATGATATTAAAAATATTAAAAGTAATATAATTTGAATTAATTAAGGTACTAAACAAAATTTATTGGTGAATATTAAATGTTAAGAGTATATTCAATTAATTGGTTCTAATTTATCTTTATTTTTTGATTTTATTTAAAGTTAAATAAATGAATAGTTTTAAAATCGACACTATTGATATTTTATAAAAATAACATTTTATTAAATTATTTAAAAATTATAAAAATATTTAAAAAAAACAATGAGATAATTATAAGGCCTAAAATTTCATAAAGTTTCCATTTATGGTAAATTGACACCACATAAGTAGATATTTATAACCTTTTAATATTTAGAATATTATTACTACAATTAAAATTAAATAGATTAATTAAGGATAAATACAAATAATAAGGTTTAAAATAAAATAAGACATGTTTAAATTTTATTGGTTGAGATTATTTTTACCCATACTCATATTATCTTTTAAATAACTCACTTTTGAGCTATTTTTAATTGAAAATAAATTTATAATAAATTAATAGTTTTGGAGTTTCCTAAAGTTCCCCTCCCCTATCTTATAAAAGGGAATACATCCTTCTATTTTACTCACACCTCTAAATCCATTTGGCCTACCCATTTATAATCAAAAATTTTCTCACTTCATCCTAGAGGCCATAATTTGGGCATAAATCCAACCTAAGGTGTGTGTTTGTGAAAATCAAAAGGAGACACTCAAAGAAGAGGTAATTGTTTTACCAACACTTTCAAAGTTATTTTCTTATTACACTTTATAAAAGTTGTTTCCATAATAAGTTAATTACTTCAGAATATAATATATAATGATACTTTATATTTATTTTGGTAAAAACATATTCCTCCTTTTATTCATCCTTTTAATAACAATATCACCAGGCGTGCGTACGTGCGACTAACCATCTCCATGTCGTGGTGTAATTTGTTTTTCATAACTACTTTATTTGGATGGGTATAATGATTATTATAATGAATATAAAAAATTAATATGAAATGATAATTTTTCTGTATAATTAATATACCATCCAATTCTATACCATTTAACCATTAAGGGAATGACACCGTCGCTCGTGCGTACGTACGACCTACCGTCTCCATGATGCGATGAGATTCATTATCCACGTTAACTATTGAATAAAGATTATAAAAATGTAAAATATGAGTAAATATAATATTTATGAACTTAATATCATTCTATATTTGAATAAAATATATCCTATTAATTAGAAATGCGAATTACATAACAAAAAATGCATAGGAAAATGAAGAAGTTAACACCTGAAACAATAGTAATACTGAAATATTATTAAGAATATAAGGGGATAATATATGATATCCTAAATATGGATATGGTCATGGTATAATTTAAAACATGATTTAAACTTTATTTAGGAGGTTAACACACCCTCAACTAAAATAAAGTACAAGGTAAGGGTTAATTTTTCAATCTCTTTATTATCCTGGATTGCTTTTATGTAAGAATTTAATGGGAAATATGTATCATCCATGTCCATGTTTCTTAAGAATGTATTTTAAAACATTATTAATATTCTTTAAAATTGTTTAAATACATTTTTACCCATGTTATATTTTATAAAATGAATCCTTTTTTTAATTTTCCTTACGAGGTACATTGTTTGACTTTTTTGACAAAGTGCGAGAAGAATGTTTTTTTAACCTATACAGTGTGAGCAGATTTTTCCTCCGTCATGATTAATTAATGTTTTTAAATCTTCCTTTACAATATTACAATATTATTTTCAATGAAAATATTTTATTTTAAATTGTATGGAATTTTAAATATCTATTTTCAATAAAAGGGGCATTTCTCTAAAGATGTTTCTAATGATTTTATTAAAATATTTTCATCTATGTCAAAATCCTTTATTGGATATTATGTTTAATTGATATTGATTTCTTATTATACAATATATCATATTTTATTTAAGGTTTTATGAATAGTTTGATTGTGGATGTGCTACTTTTATACCATTCATGGTTTATGGTTAATGTATTAAGATTTTGTATGCTTGTTTTAATACGAATATTTATGTTGGAAATGTTTTACCCCTTTCATAAGAGGAATGAATTGGACTTTTTAAGGGATGAGGGGGGCCCACTATATCCTCTCGATGCATTGGTTAGTCTCATGAGACAAGATAGTTTGGGGTTTTACCAATTTATGTATGGTCTTGGAATAAGGCCTTGATGGTATCGTTATGATGTCTAAAATTATGTATTCCCTCATTATGAGATTAGTTATTGATATTACATGTGATTATTCAACTATAATAATATCCATTTGAATGTATAAATGGAATTATTAGGTTTATTCTTACCATATTATAGTAAAGATTATGTTTAAGAGGCATGTGTTTCAGTTTTATACCTTGCCTTAAAAGTTTATGCTTATTTATGAAAGCTTCTGCTATATTTTTTACCCTTAATGAGAATCTGAGCTCACCACTTTATTATTTTTTACTTTCCTAGGATGCCAAGATGTGTATTATGACTGATATTCTGGGTTAATCTAGAAGAATAATGGTGCTCTCAAAGGATTTTTTATATTGTTTTTCATGTTTTGAATTATAATGTAAAGTTCATATATGTAATATATTTTCCAAGACTGGTAAACTGATTAGTACTTTGAGATTTTATTACTTGTAATCATGCCAATGTATCAAAATAATACACCAGCTTTGGGATTTTGGGGTCAGGGTATAACAATTAAACTATTTCTAAAGCTATATGAGAGATGTTTTATAAAATTTATGATGGGTAAAGAAGGCGAAGGAGTCAAATATTTAATTTTTTCATAATAAGTTTGATGATCTATTAATGTATCTTGATGAAAGTGTAGATACATTTTTTATGACATCACTGAATTTTTTAGAACCATTCTAGGACTGGGTGAAAAACTGATGGAATTTAAAGTTGTGAAGAAGGTATTATGGAGGCTTCTACCCCCATATAACCCAAAAGTATTCATGCTTGAAGAAAAAAACTTTTCTTAGCTATCACTAGAATACTTATAGAAAAGTTTCTTGGAATATTAAATGTGATTCAATCTAAAAGAAACATCAAATCATGAAAAAATGGAAATTAAATTCAAATCCATAGAGAAAATTAACATCACTAAATATGAAGAGGAATAAAAATATGTCGATGATGATTTTTTATCACCAGTGGAATGAAAAATTAAAAATGGGAATTGGTGTATTTAAAGGAAAGATACCCTTGGCATGTTTTTGATGTGGAAAAGTTGGATACATTGCAATAAGGTGTTCAAGAAGAATTGATGGTAAGAAAGATGAGATAGAAACTATAAAAATGCTACAAAGAAAGTTTCCCCCTAAAATATATTTTAAACAAAGATCCACTTCTATAAAAAAGTTTCAAAGAAAGAGTATTGTGACAAATAAAGAGAAATATAATGAATACAATATTGAGTAATATCAAACTAAATTTAAATTTGATATAGAAGATTCCATGATTTACACTACAAAAAAATCAAAATTAAAAAATGAGAATTATCATTAACATGAGGGAACTTGGGACCTCAAGGTTGAACTGAAAGGATCTCTTGAGGAGTTTGATATTCAAAGGAAGACCAATTGGGAAATTGGTACATTAATGAAATAATATTTTGAATTTTTGGATCAACTTGAGGCAATGATAGAATGGAAATATATTAATTTATAAGATAAATCAACTAGTCATGAAATATCATAAGAATTATTAGAGTTTAAATATAAATTTTAAAAACATGATAGGATGGTTTATGACCTTGATACTTGTTTGAAGGATATAGTAAGAAGTTAAAACCCTTTATAAAGAAGTAGTTACATTGAAAAGGTAGTTATAAACTGAAATAAATTCAATAAAACAAAATATTAAGCTATATTTTAAGAAGTTTATTGATGTATAACTATTTTAAAGTAAAAAATGAGTCAATAAAGGTGTTGGAAAATTTTAAATGACTAAATACCTAGAAACATGAATTAGAGTAGAGTTAGTTGTAGTGCCGAGACATAAAAAACTAAAACTTCACTAGTTCATTAAAAAGGGAAGAAAAATATGGAATATTGTCTTCCATATTTGAGGAATGATCCATAACCAAGAAGTTTCTCAAGTGTTGAAAATATATGGATAGGTGAAAGTAAGAAAATATTTCCCCTTATGAAGTATCAATTTTATGGATACCTCAGTCACATAATGTCAAACTATGAAGTGAAGAGGATATTTTTGAAGGAAAAAACACCTAAAATAAAGTAGAAAATAATGAGGTCCTATCTTTAAATATATAATAGAAACTCCTTTTTTGGGTATTTCTATGAATGGACTGACTTCAGGCATAAATAACTTGACTGCAGGTAAATGGAAAATTGCATGTTAACCACGTGGGAGTCACAAATAGATTAATGCAAAGAAACTGAAAGAAAATATGTCGGGTAACATATTTTATCCATTAAACTAATAAGAAAATGATTATGATTCATGTATTGGATAAAGTATATAGATTCTATCCAATGCCTCATCTCAGTCAAGTATATCTTGGAAGGAAATAACCAAGAGTGAGAAGGACAACATGGAAAAACTTGCACTCAAAGAAAAAAAAAACAATACTTGGATCCTCTATAGTGGGTTTCTATGCCACATGATAACGAATATAAACCTTATAAATAACGTGAAAGATATAGTTGATGAAATGATCTGTTTTGGAAATGATGGAGCTCTGAAGATAAAAGGAAGTAAGAAGACTAGGCTAGCGTGATACAAACTAAAAAAATAAAAGTAATCTATGTGGATGGATTGAAACATAAACTATTAAGCATGAGTCATCTTGATGACTTTGGAATTGAAATTAATTTTAATAAAAAAGGATTCTTTATTAAAGGTAAGTCATAAGATTCAGTCATGAAGGGATGGAGAACCAATAATAATCTATACCATGTGGATAATAAGGATAAAATGTTATTTCTTTTATTAAAAGAAGAAAATAACTTATAACATCAAAGGATAGCCCACATTCATCAATAGATCATTAATTTTTTTTCAAAACTGAGAGTTTTAGTAGTTATCTCAAATATGAATCATGTTCGAGAAAGGATGTGAGATGCATGCACGTGGGCTAAAATGGTATGTAAACCGTATCATAAAAAGAAGAGGAGGCCATACAACTTAATTGATCACATTTATGCTGGCATCCACATACCTATGAATTAATATAGAACTCACATAGGAGGGTACTTAATTCTCTTTATTGATGAATATTTTAGAATGGATTGCATCATGTATTGGCCTTCGGGTTGTGGAAGGCTTTGTGCCTTGGGCCTACAGGTCATGTAAGGGTTCCCATTAAACCCTTAAAAGGGGGATTATAAATAATAAAATAAAAAATAAGTCCTTTAGGCCATTCGGTCTTGCATCATGTTCATGAATAGTAAGAAGGGGGTCATGGAGTGCATGAAGAGGTACTGAAGGAAAGTAGAAAATGAAACTGGTCATACCATGATTTTTTTTAATATATTAATGGAATAGAGTACATTTCTATTTTGGTAGAAAAATATCTCAAGATGTATGGAATAAAACATGAGTTTTCTATTAGGAACCCATAAATAAATGGAGTTATAGAGTGGTGAAACCAGATGGTAAATAACCTGGCCAAGCACAACTTATTGAAAGTGGTGTTTCTTTCCATTATTGAAAGGAGTTAGACTAGGTTTTATTCTATACAAGAAATCAAGAACTGTTAATCCTTGTAGAGGAAGAAAACCAATAAGATATGTGGCATGGAAAAAATTCATCACTGAAGCACTTTGGTGTTTTTGTAACCAAATGTTACTTTTGGAATAAGGAACTAAATAATGGAAAATATGGTTATGTCACTAATAAGGGAATATTCTTAGGATAATCAATGAAAATTAAAGCCTATAAATGTTACAACAAGATTTTGGGAATTTTTTTTGAGAGAAATTATGTCAAAATTATTGAGGATAAATCTGGATGGAATAATATAAATTCAATTTTTGAACTAATATCATAAGATGGAAAAATCAGTGAAGATTTAGAAGTGATGAAAATTCCTTAAAATAACCAAAACTCAAATCCTAAATTAGAGGAAGGAACAACTATTGAAGATATAAAACCTACATATCAAAGAAAAAATAGAAGGTAGGAATTAAATCCATCCAATATAATTGTATATAGATCTTTACCAACTTAGACATGAAGAATGAGGATAAAAGAGAAAAATAATCCATTGTTAACCATGGATCAAACACCTTTTAAATAAGCAGTGCAAGATACATCATGAGTGAGATCCATGAATGAGATAGTAGACTAAATTTAAAAAAACTAGACATGGGAACTTATGTAGTGACTTGATCATCATGATGTGATTAGAATAAAGTGGGTATTCAGAATCAAATTTGATAAACATGGTAATGTGTCTCAAAATAAATATCTACTATTGTGTAAATGATATGCTAAAATTGAAGGTGTATATGCTTAGGATACATTCAAACTAGTATCTTAGCTTGATTTAATCAAAATATTCTTGTATATGATAATACAAATAAGCTATATGATTTTTCAAATAAATGTAAAAGCAACCTTCTCAAATGGGGTGATTAAGGAGGAAGTTTTCACTAAAAAACCTATGGGTTTATTGATTGGAAGCAATGAGAGAAAATTATTTTGACTAAATAAGGTTTTGTATGGCCTTAATTAAGTGTAACATCCATGGTATTCCGAAATTTAATAATATATAAATAAATTTGTATTTAAAAGGATTGAGTTTTATCACAACCCCCATGTGAAGACATCCACAGATGAACACATTATGGTTCTGGTCTATGTGGATGATATGTTATTTAGGGTAAGAAAAAAAATAAGTGTAAGGATTTTCTGGTATAATAGGATCATAATCTGAAATTTCAATGATTTGTGAGATCAATAATTTTCGTGGACTACAAGTGGTTTAGAAAACGAGATACACATTCACCTCACATGCTAAGTATAAAAATGAGCTACTTGATAAGTTCAAAGTTCATGATTCAAAACTAATGTCAAACCCAGTTGTAGTTGGAATGATGATTGGTAAGAATAAGGAAGAAAAGTCAGTGTATCCCACCTTATATATGAGGATTATACAAATTTTTTTGTACCTGACAATAACTCAACCAGACATAACCTATGCTACTTTTTTGGTTGCCGATTTCAAAGAAATATCAAGGAGTAACATCTTAAAACAGTGAAGAGAATTATATGGTACATTTTAGGAAATCTCACACATTAGTTTCTTCTTAATAAAGAGAAGGAACATAAATTATTAACCTTCTTATATTCTAATTTGGATGATGATGTGGTTGATCGAAAGTCCATAAATGGAGGTGCATTTTACATTGACACAAAGTGTGTGGGGTGGATGAGTAAGAAAAAATAGAGTACATCTCTTAGTATAAATAATGAAGAATACATTAAAGTAACTAAATCCTATAAAAAAAATTCAATGGATGAAAAAAATAGGAATATTTAGGTGAATAGGTACAATAACCCATGAAAATATTTAGTGATAACAAGAGTGTTATCGAGCTCATAAAAATCCAGTTTATCACTATCAAACCAAACACATCGAGATCATACATCAATTTATTTAAGAAAAGGCTGAGAAAGAAATAATCAAGACAAGGTATGTTGGGACTAATCAATAAGTAATAGATATCATGAAAAACACCTAGGCTACTCCGAAATTCGAGAAGTACAGGTTTAACCTTGGTGTTCAACCACCTCCCTCAATTTGTGTAGGTTTAGAAATTATCCCCTCTCCCCATTATGCATAATAGTTTTATCCATTTGTTTTATGTTTTTATTATAGGTTGTATATTCTATTTGGTTAAGGAAAATAGAAGAGATATTTTCTATGGGAAATTATAGAGGAAGAGTAAAGGTTTTATCTAGATTTAATATATATCATTATATACATTAATCATTGTTTCTTGTTTCCTACAAATAGAATTGACCCACATAGGATTAGAAACTTGGTTGATGTATTATTTCTTAGTTTTTAGTTCAATAGTAGTTTTGGAATTTAGAACTATGATAGAGAACCCCATTTATTTTTATTGTTAAAGGAGAAGAATAAATGTTGGGGAGATTATAAATACATGGGGTGTTAGAGATTACACTTACATTAAGAAGATTTGGATATAATTTCTAATAGTTGACCAAGAAAAAAATACCAGGAGGGAGAATTAAAAAACCATAATTTTTTATGTCTAATTTTTTGTAAAATATAAGACAATGCAGTATTGGGTTTACTTTATGTTCTTAGAGGTGATTTGGAAATATCTTGTGTTTTGGACATATGTTGTGAAAATTACTATGTATCAAAAGGTAAGAGTCATTTATATCTATATTTGGGAAAATGAAAAAGGTTGGAGTAGCCCCCTATGAGAATATGGTTTGTTTTATGGCAAAGAAAGAAATTAATAGAGTATTCATGGTCCTTATAAGGAACACCAGGGATAAAGGCTGATGAAAAATAGAAAATTTATAAAATATTATGAGTTATCTTATTTCATAAGGTTTTTTTGGGAAATCATAAGGTTAATTTAAAAAATGTTCAGGGTCATTCCTATTATGAAATCTGGAAAGGTTCCCTTTTTATAATGGTTATTTAGGAAATGGTAAACATCATTTCAGAAATCATAAGGATTTTTTCATAAATCATAAGAGTCTTTCCCTTTATGAAATATGGTAAAATACCCATTTCCTAAGGGGAATTTTAAAAAATCTTAAGGGTCATTTATGATGTTTATAAGAGTCACTTTGGTGGTTAAGTGAAGTTTATAAGTTTCATTTCATTATGAAAGAACTAAATGTAGGTGTCATTGCCTTTGTTGTTTGAGGTGAAGACCTGACTTTGAAGGTAGTTTTTATACACACTTGCAAGGAGATTTTTAGAAAGACAAATGGATTATAATGAATATTAATAATCTCAATATATGATTGATAATTCATTCAAATATGGTTTTTGGAACTTTATGATTTTTTGGTAGAATTAAGACCATTTTATCTGGAAGGAGATTGAGAGGATCATGAAGGGTTAAAATTGGAGGATTTTTTAGTGTTAAATTCATAAAGTTTCCATTTTAAACATAATAAGAAATAATTATTATGATATTATTGAATATGATATACTAGTAATGTGGGAGGATTTTCAAATTTGAAATCAGGAAAAATATAATAGGCTTAAAAATAGGAAGAGAGAAGTGATGAAACTTCATGGTAATTATCGAATAAAAAAATGAGGAGATATAGTGTTTCTGGGAAAAAAATATAAACTCATGACAATATGGGATCAAATAAAAAGATAAATCAAATATAAGAGACACTTTTTATTTTAGTGTTCTTATTTTGTTATTAAAAATACTATAATTAACCTTTAAGATTCATTCTATTTTTAATACCTTTACCTGAAGCAGTGTGTGAGAAATCAAGAAGGGAAAGTGATCATGGGGTCAACAGTGAATTCCATCGAAACTATTGTAACATCTACAATAAATAGTTTTACATCCTATCATTTCAAAATACCATCGACATTAACTCATTGGATTATCCCAATAAACCAAGTAAAAACCTATCTCTCCTTGTTTATTTTATAGTATTATAATTTCATATGCAACGATAAAGGGTAGAAGGGTTATGCTGTTATTTCTACCTAAAATAAAGATCCTGTAAATAAAAAAGAAAGGCACACCCTAATTCACCCCCTTTTAGTGTGTGTTGGGATATGGTTGTAAATTTTTTATTCCTCTTTAGTCTCTTTCACTATTTTAGGTTATACTTTCTATCTATGATCATCAACAATGAAATTTATATTACCAAGAATCTACTAGATGTAAAAATTGAATGAATTTATGTATTCCATCTGGAAAATATACTTGAAATTTAATTCCCATTTATAAAAGATGAATTTTAGGCTCTAGTGGTCTTTAAGAACCACAAAACACTCACTGAATAAGTAATTAATCCTTCATTTTAAAATGTTCAAAATTATGGATAACATTAAATTATGGGTAATATAGTTTCATTCCTGATGATGAAGTTTACTATAACTATACACCACTACATATTTATCTTGTATAAGAAAAAATCATGGTAAACATATGATTCATCAAAATACACCTCAAACCCTTCATCAGGATGAGGTAAGACACAAACGAGAGTTGCAATTAACTTCTTCTTCATCTCTTAGAAGTATAATTAACACTGTCCATAACATAACAATTTATCTCCCTTTTTTATCAAAGTGATTTTAGGAGAAACTATATTTTATAAATTCTATATGAAATGATAGTAATAACTCATAAGCCCAAGGAATCACCTGATTTTAGAAATGTTAGAGGGAACTTCCCAAGACATTATATATTCCACCTGTTTCCAATGTCACATGCATGAGGAATTTGAATTCTCAAATTTTAAAAAGACAATTTAAACATTTAAACAAACAAATAATTTTCTCAAAAATGATATGGTACAATGTAAAAAAGTCATACATGATCATCCTGAGATTTAGAATAGACTAGGATATTATCCACAAGAACCATAATGAATGATTTTAATAATTTTTAAATGATCATATTCATTAATTCCATGATCCGGGATGAAGTGTTAGTCAATCTAAAAGGAATCATTAAGAAATTATATTTCTAATTCCAAATTTGAAATATGGTCTTTGTAATGTATTCTATCCTAACCCAAATCTGATAATATCATGAATGCTATTTTATTTAAGATAACCACTATTACCCTTTAAATTAATCAAAAAGATCATCTATACTTGGAAAAAGTAATGGTTCTCGATTATTACCTTATAAAACTCCTAAATAATCCAGAGAGAGGCATACAATTACATTAAATTTCTTGTAAAAAATGATTTTAAAACCCCAATGATAGGGTCTTAGACTAATGGATCCTTTATCCTTCAGCTCTTGTAGTTGTATCTTAAGTTCCCTCAATTTGATTGGAGTCATGTGATATGGTAGAATAAATATAAGTTTGGTTCTGGGAAGAATATTACTGGTAAAATTAACCAATAAATAAATAGTAAATCCTTATAAGTATCATGGGAGTAAATTAATATATAATTTTTAACACCCCAAGATTTTACGGTGTGTCTCTTTTTAAGTAAATTTAATCTATTCGATAGCTTACATTGTATTCAATACCGAGTTCAAACGAACCACGATCTATTATTATGAGAACATTATAACCTAGTAGTTAAATTGGTGGGTATAAATAGGAATAAATAAATTTTGAAAAATATATGGTTTATCCATTTATAGAACAATTTCATTTGTTATCAATTGATTAGAAATAAAAATTTAAAAAATTTAAAAAGTGTTTTTCTCAAAAAATATTTTTATGCGCAAAATTTATTTATATAATAATAAATTGAATTAGTAACTTTTTTTGAATTATTTTAATTAAATTTATGTATTATATATTCAATAAAATCTTTTAACACTCATATAATATTTTTATTAGGCATGGGATAAGAATAAATCCCGTTTTATTCTTAAAAACTGCATTTTCTAAAAAGTGGGTTTTGTCGCATTTTGCACACTTATTTTAAAATTAATTTCTAAAAATTATATGTATTTAATTTGATAAAATGAATTAAATATTTATAATTATAATTTTCAAAATTTTAAATTTAACCCCATTTATTTTTGGTCAAAATGAATAGTAAATGTGGTAAAATTTATCACCTCCATAAATGGTAAATTGGGTTAATTTAGATTAAAACTAAGTGATAAGGCCATAATTATTCATCATAATTATTATTGGATGAATATTATTTATCTCTTGTCACATTAGGCTCGAATTTTAGTTCTTTAATGGATATTTGTCTATGAAAAAGACCTATATATTATTTAAATCAAAGATTGTTAGAAAATGTCACTCTCTTTGTTTTTAATATCTTTTATGTGTCCACATAGGGAAAAAATAAATATATGAACAAAAATAAATGCCTATATTTATATTAATGAAATTATTTTCATTATAAAAATTTATTTTTAATTTTTAGATATTATATAATTACCTTAAATGCTTGTGAAATGTCAATATACTATTTATTTAATTGATATAAAAATAAATAAATTATTTTAAAAATATTAATTTTGACACAATTTGAAATATTTAATGTTTACAATGAATTTTATAGATATATATGACATATTAGAGAGGTTTTAAATCATTATATTCCAACTTCCTATTTTTCTTGATGTATTTGAAGTCAAATTAAATGAATAGTGTCAAAATTGACAAAAATGACATTTTATAAAAATAATATTTTATTAAATTATTTAAAAACATAAAATATTTAAATAATAAAATTTAGATATTATATGGTTAAAAATGCAATAAAGTATCCATTTATAGGCCAATTTTATTCTTATAAGTAAAATTACAACTCTTTAATATGGAAAAACTTGTTACCATAGTTAAAATTAAAATTGAATTACTAAGGGTAAATCAAAATGATAAGGTTTAAAATGACACCAAAACTTGTCTAAATTCAATTGGTTTATGGGATTAAAACCCAATACTTTCTTAGATTCAAATAATTTTCCATTTTTATTCATTTTTAATTGTAATTAATTTATTATAATTTAATATTTTGAGAAATTACAAAAGTGCCCCTCACCTCAATTTTAAAAGGGCACCTCTTCCCTCACTTCTTTACACCACATTGAGCCATAAATGTCAATCAATACATATCAATTTTTTTTATAAATATCCTCATACAATTTATGGAGGTTCTGGTCTCCCTAAAATAGTTACCTTATGTTCTTTAAAAAAGGATCTAAAGAAGGTCTCTCGAAGAAGTGGTAATTGTCTTACCCGACCTCTTCCAATTTACTCCTTCTTATACCTCATATAAATATATGGAAGTTATTATAAAATAATAAATCCAGTATCATAAATATAATTAAATATTATTATGATTATGAAACTACCATTACCCACCCTCTTTTCTATCAAATGATAAGGGAATGTATCACTCATGTGTACGTATGGCTCACCATCTCCACGTGGTGATACAATTAATTTTTCATCACCATATTTTATGGATGAAAATTATAATAGTTTTAATGTTTATATATGATATTTGTATCTGTTGACGCTCCTTTCATCACAGAATCTAAAAATCGGAAAAGGGGAATATCTGAGCTCAAAGTGATTCAACCTTTGAAGAAAATATCAAAAATCGACAAAGGCATGAACAAAGGATCAAAAGCAACTTCACCGCGCAAGTTATATCACTGTCGCGCAAGTGACTTGCGCGACCTAAGTGATAACCGCCCGGTAACCGCCCGGGGTCTTCTCCTGCCTATAAATAGACCCTATGGGTCCCCCATTCGAGAGGATATTTTTACAGAAACTCGGATTGAAGCTCCCGATGCCCAAGTCTCTTCTCAAAGCTTCCGGAACACTTCTAAGGTAATTTCTTACCTAGAACGGAAGATCTAAAGCGAAGAAGGAAGGCCTAAGTGTTGAAACTTATCAACACTTGCGCGCTGCCTTATTTCCTTCAATAGAACTTGCACGTCCCTTTTCTGGAAGAACCTCAAGAGGATTCTAAAGTGATTAATAAAGAGTCGCTCAAGTATTCTAATGCTGGTTGAAAATTGCGCAAGTACCCCACATGTCGCGCAGGTATACCTGCGCGACCAATACTTGCGCGCCCAAGGAAGACTTGCGCGCCTTTCAAGACTTGCGCGACCCTACCTTTTTGGGTGCCCATCTTTCCCATTTTACTCCTCTTAAGCCATTACACCTTTCCTTTTCAAGATTCAGTCTTCAAGACACTCTTCAAAGCCATTTATGGCATGATTTCTTGATTTGACTTCCTTATCTGAAAGGAATTCTCTGGAATATCTCTCAAAACCTAGTGATTTAAATATCCTTATGTCACTAAATATGGAGAGTTCATTCATTCAACCTCATCCTTTAAAATGAGAGAATCCTTAACCTGGGTCTCCTTTTTTTAGGAATAATCCCCAATTATAAGTCCTTTAATCTGGGCATCTTCCTTAGGAGTAAGCCCCAAATTCTTAAAGTTCCCAAACTTGGGAATCCTCCTCAGGAGTAAGCCCCAAAACCTTAATTCCTTAACTTGGGCATCCTCCTTAGGAGTAACCCCCAATCATAATCCTTTAATCTGGGCATCCTTCTTAGGAGTAAGCCCCAAGTCCTTTAATCTAGGCATCCTTCTTAGGAGTAAGCCCCAAGTCCCTTAATTTGGGCATCCTTCTTAGGAGTAAGCCCCAATCTCAAATATGGGCATCCTCCTCAGGAGTAAGCCGCAAACCTTAACCCCTAACCTGGGCTTCCTTTTCAGGAATAAGTCCCAGTTATAATCTTGGGATTCCTTTTCAGGAATAAGCCCCAAGTCCCCTAATTTCTCTTTAACCAGTCCTAATTTACCCTTGATTTGGGTTTCCTTTTCAGGAGTAAAACCCAATCATAAGTCCCCTCCTAACTTGAGAATCCTCCTTAGGAGTAAGCCCCAAGATTAGAGTATTCAAATCTCCATGAAGCACATATACCTTTATGGACCCTGTTCATGGATTTTCTACCTAAGTGAATCCTAAACCTTCATCTATCTGGGCAGTCATACATACATAAGCCCCAAACCATTTCTTATGATTGCATCTTTCATGGCACAATTGTCTAATTTTTTTACCAATACCTCTTGTTTCTCACACCGAGCATGACTCACGTGAGCTTAAAGTGTAAAAGTAATTATGACATCCTTCTTTGAGCCATCAATCATAAACGTCATACTACCTTACTCGAACTACGTGGGTTCTGATTCCTTTTCCAAAACAAAGGATACGTAGGTAGCCCATTTATGGGTTCGATACCAACTTTGAAATAATCCATGTCCTTCTGAATGACGATAAACTTCAAGTGCCCCACTGAGTGGATTTAAAACCAGCCTGGTCATCATAATGACCAAGAGACTTTTATAAATGTTTTTGAAGGATACCATTGACTAAGAATCTCTAAATAGATACAGATGATTATCTATTGATGAAGAACCTCGAATACATATAAAAGATACTCTAAATTTCTTACATATTTAATCATTGATTGTTAAACTAAAGGAAAGCTCATTTTATACTTGGTAATGTAATAAGGATTCACGAACATAACTTAAATCTATAAAGAGAGTCCTGGAGTAGACAATAATTCCCCTTAAAAAGGTGTGATGAGTCCAACCTCCCATCCTCTCGACCAATGAAAATTCCTAAGCCTCATTATACCACAAGCTAATGAGCGCCTACCTTTGGAAAGTAGGTCCAAACGGATGTGAAATCATTGGATGTTTCCGGTTCTACGAACAAACCCGTTAGAAACCGATCGGAACGTTTGAATCTCCCATCCAGGAGGTCATCCCCGAATTCCGTGCGAAACAAAAAATGGTGAACCCGACGTGAATCCTTAACCAAGTTAAAGTGATGTTCTTCTTATTTGTTAGGCCCCTTGGGACAACAAAGAAATCATTGACATATGCTCATCCAAAAGATGCAGTGGCCGGATATATCTTGATTATGTCTGTTATATGGAACAAGCAATCTTTTCTCAAGATCTTCTACAAAATGGATTTCCTTAAATTCACCCCTGTGAATACTGCTGCTGTGAACACCTCTATTGTGAGGTCAGCTGCTGTGAAAACCAATGCTGCTACTCCTGCTGGAACGTCGTCCGCTCTGAGGATGACATAACCAACTCAGCGTCTTCAACGCTGGGTTTCTAATGCATTGGTTAAGGAGTACCGTCGCAACGGTACTATCCCAACTCTGGAGGCCACTCGTCAAGCCCTCCAAGTTAACAACTCTACCTGGTCATCCGGACAACGGCGGCCAGCGATCAAGAAGCAGACGGTGCTGACTACCGTCTCTAACCGTGTCGGGTCGTTATCCCCGGAACGCAATTTCCATTCACTCCCTTACTCTGAGGAAGTGAATGAGCAGGTCCCTCAGGGACTTAATTCAAAAAGGCAGGAGTCCTTCCCGAGGTCTCCCATCAACAATCGCCGCCAGACTCGTGCGGTAGTGCGCCCTCAACATGATGAGGGTACCGACTCTAGGCATTCAGCTCAGGTTCTTCAAACCCGAGCAGGCAAGATGAACCGCAAGAGATGGAATCCGGTTGACAATGGGCAGGTTTTCATCCCTGCCATCTCCGGAGAAGTCCACCAACCTAACTTGGTGGCAAATAACGAGCAGGCACACACACCTGTCCATTTTAATTCCGCTGTCCAGCAGACTCGTCTGGCAGCATCAAGCCAATCCCGTCAGGCAATTCCGGCGGAGTACTATAGGCAGGAACATGCACCTACTTATGCATCATCAGTTAGTCAACAGGCTCTCTTGAATACATATGATGGATTCCACCAACCTAACTTGGTGGCGAATAACGAACAGGCACACACACCTGTCCGTTTTAATTCCGCTGTCCAGCAGACTCGTCTGGCAGCATCAAGCCAATCCCGCCAGGAAATTTCGGCCGAGTACTATAGGCAGGAACATGCACCTGCTTATGCATCATCAGTTAGTCAGCAGAATCTTCTGACTACATATGATGGATTCCACCAACCTAACTTGGTGGCGAACAACGAACAGGAACACACACCTGTCCGTTTTAATTCCGCTGTCCAGCAGACTCATCTGGCAGCATCAAGCCAATCCCGCCAGGCAATTCCGGCGGAGTATTATAGGCAGGAACATGCACCTGCTTATGCATCATCAGTTAGTCAGCAGACTCGTCTGACTACATATGATGGATCTCGTCAACCGCATTTGGCGAAGTGTAAGCAGCAGGCACATACACCTACTAATACTAATCAAGCCTACCAACAGTCTCGCTTGGTAGCGCACAGAGAAGTCAGTCGAAAAGCCCCGACGACAAACAGGAGGCAGACTCAACTCTCTGCCTCCACACTTGAGTACTGTCAGGATTCACTGACAGGAAAAGGAGGACAGGAGCAGGCACAAACACCTACTCCAAACCCGGAATGGACGTATATCCCCGTTCCGGCGGCTGAAGTCACCAAACATATTTTTTCAATGGTGAAAGAGCAGAAGCAAATTCCTGCTCATATTCTGGATGCTTGCCAGGATATCATAACAGCTTCAGCCTCATCTCAGGGACCGACACATAAATATATCCCTAGAAGTGGAGTGACACATCAACAATTCACTCCAGAACAGACACACACATCTGTTCCAGTCCAAGAGGGTTATGGGACATACTCCCCCATATCATACGGACAACCAAGTCAGACACATACACCTGATTTGAGTGGAGATCGTCAGCCTAACCAGACCATCTTTCCTGATCAGGCACATACACCTGCTCAGAGTAACCACTTTCGTCAACAAGTGGTTTCCAAAGCGAGTAAGAAGGCATCTAAGAAAAAGATCCGCCCAGCACAGTCAGGAGATCAAAGGCCAATATGCAAAAAGGCCTTGCTCGATGCTGGAGTTCTTGAAGCCCTCAGACATTTATCTGTCGGAATTCAAGATTCCACTCCCTCAGTTCCCAATAACAGTAACATTAATTCTGAAGGTCTTCAACAGACACTTCCTCATGAAGGCTTGCTTCATGAAAATTCGGTCAATCTTGAAGTTTCTTCTTCAGATGAGAGCCACAGGAACCCTCTGTGTGGTCAGAAGACCAAGGAGCAAGAAATATCATCTTTTGCTGTAACCCATTATGGTGGTCCTCCCCATGATGATGAATTTCGCTGCGAAATTCCTCTCCACAGTAGTGATTCACATTTCCTGGAAAATACTCCAGTGGACAATGTAGTGACGAGAAAGCCCTCTTATCTTGAGGCACTTTCAAATGCGAAAGCAGTCATGTATGATGCTTTATCGCTAACAAGTGAAATACTTTCTCAATCAGAAGATATCCCAGGGTGTAGGTCATTCTCCGAACCACCCCTAAGTCATGAATCTTCTAGTTTGATCAATGATCTCTCTACCAATCTTGTTGAATCTGATGAAGCAACAAGGAAACACTAACTCTAGTCAAAACAGGTAGAAGAATCTTCATTTAATGATAAAGACGAAATGCTGAACATGAGGAAGAAAGTGGAAAAAGGTGAGGTACCAGTCATGTTTTGGCCTTTGGCTGACTCCCAGTACGACATTCCAAAGATGTTGACGGATGATGGAATCCATGATATTCGTCTCAACATATGGAAAATTCTTTGTCAATTAAAGAAGAAGGTATCATCTTATGATGAATACGAACATCATCTTAAGATAATAAAAGGGATACAACGTCAGATTGATTTGGCATCTCTATCAGTCTCTCGGTATCCGAAGGCTGAAAAGCAACAGAGAAGCCTTCAACGTTCATGTCTTGGCGCACTAAGAAAATTGCGTCAGTTAATTTCCAATGCTCCATCTGATGTTCATATCAGAGGATGGGGTATTCACGGAGCACTACATTTCACAGTGCTTTCCAGTCAGCAAAGCCTGCCGAAAATGGTCCCATGCAATGTTATTGCCCATGGCCAGCCACAGTCAATGGGCTTTGTTCATAATCAAAATCTTGTTCAAGAACAGGCTTCAACTAGTTCCTATCAAAATCAAGCATATAGAGAACAAGTTGTTGAATTGCTCCTACATCAAGTAGGCGAGAATATTGCACAAGCCTCTCGTATGGAGCAAACGCATCATCAAATGACAGAAGTCTCGGAAATCATCCAACGGTCTGTTGAACCAGGTGATAAAAGTGGATACAGGCTAATGCATCCAGCTAATTTCCGAACTAAGATTCGCAAGATCAAGAGATATTTTAATAATATCTCAGACATAGCATGTCAAGAGACACCCCAGCTTGTCAGACTGGGGACTCCTTTAACCCAACCCTTAGAGTCAACAAATGGGATTCGAGGAGTTGAGCGGAATCAGTAGGAACATCCCCAGTTCACGAGACTGGGGACTCTTTCAAATCATAAATCCCCTTCTCAGAGAATATCGGTCTTTTATCGATTGGGGAAGAAGCCGCAAGAGGAACGAAGAGCCAAATTATCAGGAGATTCCCTCCAAATTATAGCTCGTCAAGAAGTTCCTAAAGGATTGAATCAAAAAAAGGCAATGTCTCATCAAAGATATGAAAGAAGACAATATCACAGAAATGTTGATAGAAGGGATGTGATGCATTATGCATCAATTAATGTCATAAGTGCCGTTGTTGCTAATCCACCAGAGGAGACTCACTCAGGGGACTCAGATGAAGAGCGTCGTGCTCAAGAAAATGTACGCACCAATACAAATGAAGAAGGTGTGCGTACATGAAGTCAAAGGATTACTCAGAAATTAGGTAATACACTTCCTTCTCTCCAAAATGTATCCAACAAAGGGAGGGGAAAGAATCATGTTACATATCCTTCCTCTGGAGAAGGTCAATCGCTCTCATTAGAGAAAAGGTTTGCACAACAGGAGGAAGAAATGAAAGAATTAAGAAGAATGAATGCAGAACTACTTCAGAGTAGTATTCTTCTTAAGAATGTTGAAGTTCGACAGCCGAAGAAATTTGTTGCAGTTACTAAGATGGATCAATAATATCCTCCTTTATCAGTGCACCCTCAGAGGTCTAATCCCGTGGGTCAAGCGCAACAACGGTTGGCAGTGATACTATCAATTGCAGCACCAACCACCACATCTGTCCAAGCTCCATTCATTGCACCTACCCAAAACCAAGTTCAACCTGATGTTTCTCAAAAGTTAATAACTACTATTGAGTCATTAACAGCTCGGTTAGAAACTATGGAAGTGAAACGGGTGCAATTTCAACCTGAAAAGAAAGTTTACCCTGAATGGGTAGATTCAATTTCTCCTCCATCCAGTTTTGGAAACCCTGTTTTCCCTACTTTCAATGGATCAGGCGACCCTGAACAACATTTGACACATTACGTGTCTTGTTGTGATCCTATGATGGGAACTCCAGAGCAGCAATAAGTAGTGAAACTCAGATGCTTCGTGCGAACCTTGCAAGGACCAGCTTTTGTCTGGTATACAAGCTTGCAATCCCGGTCAATCATCGGATGGGAGGATCTTCGTCAAAAATTCCTTCTTTAGTTCAGCTCAACTTTGCCAAAAACGACAGTTTCCGATCTTACAAACTGCAAGCAAAGGGAGAATGAAAGAGTCTCTGATTTCATTGCTCGCTGGAAGGGATTAACGTATTCCCTGAGTTTAGAACTCCCTCAGGAAGAGCTGTTTCCAATATGTGTGGCAAATTTGCGTGACGAATTACGCACACCATTGATCCCTGTGAAATACACAAGAGGGTTTCGAGAGCTTACTTCAATCGCTCAGCATATTGAAGATTCCATTATACAGGCTAAGGCTAAATCTCATGTAATTCCATCAATTCCAGGAAGGAGAATGGGTAAAGCGGAAACTACTACAATTATGCTTAAACAAGCACCTGTACCTATTTCTACTTCAAAACCTTCATCTTCTCGAAGGGCTCCACCTCCTGAACGCCAACAACAAAGGCCGTTTCGTCCAAATGATCAAAGAGATCAACGACGAAAACGATTTAAGGATTTGAAGAGTAAAACATACTCTTTCTGAAGTGAGCAAGTTCCTGGTTACTTCATTTCAGCTCTGGAAAATAATTTGGTTCAATTACCAGTGCCCAAGAGGCCAAACAAGGAAGGAGATGAAGACCGTCCCAATTATTATCCCTTTCATCAAATGTTGGGGCATCCCATCCAGGAGTGTTTTGTCTTTAAAGACCTCCTGCAGAATATGGTTGACTTGGGACAAGTCAAATTGAAGGGTTCTTCAGCTCATGTAGCGTGTGTTACCGCTACAGATCCAGAGGAAGGAGGTGAGTGACAGGAAGTCAAAAGAAAAACTGCGCAAAAATATGATGATTGGATGGTCAGAAAGACAATCAATCATACCCATTCCATTTTGCGAACACAATTGAAGAAGCCAATTGTGTCTCCTACAAAAGCTGCAGTGAAGTCTCCATCAAAAGACAAATCCTCAAAAGGGCAGCACAATTCAAAGAAGAAAGAGGAATCAGAAGAAGATGAGTATGTATCGAGGCCTAAGTTGTCTTTGACTCTGGAAGATTTCATGTCATCTACTTCAAATCCACGGGCACCGCCCCATCAAACGGCACAGCCTAAACAGGCTAGTCAGGTAGGGTCTTTATCAGACGAAGAGTTAATCTTCGGTTCTGTTAATATGATTCAATTAACAGATCCATATTCTAGTCTTGATGAGCCTGAATTCCCTGTATCAAATAAGGGAATCCGAGGAAGTTCTAGAGGTTCAGGATACAGGGGAAGAAGTTGATCTTTCCGAAGCCACTACTCCAATTCTACCCCTGCTAGCACTGTGTATGCAGTAGAAACTCGTGGTAGAGCCCTTCAGCGAGCTCAAAAAGAACAAGCAAGTTCTTCTGCCAATGGCCAACTCAGTTTTGGCACAGTTATTTTGGAAGACCGATTAAAGGTTCCATCTTCTTTATCTCAGCAAGTAAATGGATCTAATCAGTCTAATCTTCCAAAACCAAGGATGTTTCCAACTTCTATCCCAATACAAGATGCATCAGCTTCCAAAGCATCTGCTTCTAAGGTACCTTCTAAATCACATATTCCTGTTGGGAAACGCATACCTTTAGATCAAAAGTATAATATATTGAAACACTTGACCCAAGTACCAGCCAAGTTATCAATTTTGGATGCTTTAAATATGTCAAAAGATCTTCAGGAAGCACCCATCGAAGCTTTGTCAAGTCCTCAGGAGTTTGAAGCTGAAATTTCTGCAGCTGAAGTCTATCACATAGAGAATAATCCTGCAGAATGCCATGCAGTGATATCTTTTACTGATAAAGATGAAGATGATGTTGTGCATGGGCACATAAAACCTTTGTACTTATCTGGCAAAGTCAATGGTGTAGATATCCGAAGAGTTTTCATTGATAATGGTTCAAGAGTCAACCTCATGCCCATTCGTACACTTCGTCGATTGGGCCTCACGAAATCTGATTTATCTCCTTCTACCATGATGTTACAAGGATATGATAAAAATGAACAAGAACCACTGGGTGAAGTTACACTCAGAACCCAGTTTAGAGATCTTGTATCCAATTCGGATTTCATGATTGTTGATCAAGACTCAACTTTCAATGTCTTGCTTGGAAGACCCTGGCTACATCAGCATGCAGCTATTCCTTCATCATACCATCAATGTCTCAAATACTGTTTCAATGGTCAAGTTGGAACATTGTATGGTGATAATGCCCTGTTCAAGACATGTGAGTCTCAATACATTGAGGCAGGATTTTATCACATGAAGGGAAGAGAAAAATATACAATGAAGGAAATTACCAAAATTAATGCTCCATATGGTTTGGAGAAAATTCCAATAAATCCATTTACACATGTGAGTAGAGATTATGTGTTACCTATCAGTGAAATTGACAAAATAGGCCCAAATCAAAATACTCTTATGGAAAGATCCATAATGTCAATTACGGCAATTGAGCCAGACAACATGGGAGAAATTGGTAACCTACCAAACAGTGATGAAAGCATAAGTGGTGACGTTTTTATTTCATATGCTGAAGTCCAACAAGTCTATACTTCGCCAATCAGGCCAGAAGAAGTTATAGCAACACCAGAGGTGAATAATGATGTCGATTCTCAATCCATCATCTCCTCTTTATTTCCCAAGGAAGGCCCTTTATCATCAATAGGGTCAGAAATGGAAGCTTCTTCTTCAAAATGTGAAAATTTTGACATCTCTTATGATCATGAGAATTTCGTTTTGTCATCTACTATGCAAGTAGAAACGGAAGAAATAGCACATAATGAAGAGGAAGAGGAAGGTCTTAGAGATGCTCCTCCAGCATTTGAAGAGGGTATCTCTACCACTGTGGATGAACTTAGAGAAATAAATCTGGGTACAGAGAAAGATTCACGCCCCACTTTAATTAGTGAGGCCATGACCCTTGAAGAGCAAGAGATGTATATTTCTTTTCTAAAGCAAAATAAAGATATTTTTGCTTGGAACTATACAGAAATGCCTGGGCTTGATCCTGATGTTGCTACTCATCATTTGGGTTTACCAAAAGAACATCGAGGATTTAAGCAAGCCGCGAGAAGAACACACCCAACTTATGCTTCCAAAATTGAAGCTAAAGTGGATAAACTGATCAAAGCTAACTTCGTCAGAGAATTTCAGTATCCCAAGTGGTTGGCTAATATTGTCCCTTTAAAGAAAAATAACGGACAAATTAGGGTTTGCGTCGATTTCAGAGATCTTAATCGATATTGTCCTAAAGATGATTTCCCAGTTCCGATTACAGAACTCTTAATTGATGCGACCGCGGGCTATGAAGTACTCTCCTTCATGGATGGATATTCCGGATATAATCAGATCCGAATGGCCCCAGAAGATGAGGAATCTATAGCTTTCAGAGATCCTCAAGGTGTGTTTTGTTACCGAGTGATGCCCTTTGGTTTAAAGAATACAAGTGCAACATATCAACGCGCCATGTATCGTATCTTCAAACCTTTATTAGGGAAGTTTGTTGAATGCTATGTAGACGATTTGGTGGTTAAATCCAAACAACGTTCTAATCACTTGGCTGATTTGGAAGTCATATTCCAAAAGCTTCGACAACATAATTTGAAGATGAACCCCTTAAAATGTGCTTTTGGGGTAACCTCAGGAAAATTCCTCGGCTTTGTTGTATGCCATCGTGGTATTGAATTCGATCCTGAGAAGACCAAATCAATCCTTGGTATGTCACCTCCTCAGAATTTGAAATAATTAAGAGGACTTCAAGGACACTTAGCCTATATTCGGCGTTTCATCGCCAATTTGGAAGGCAAAAGTTTACCCTTTA
This sequence comes from Viscum album, assembly GCA_963277665.1. Lineage (NCBI taxonomy): Eukaryota > Viridiplantae > Streptophyta > Magnoliopsida > Santalales > Viscaceae > Viscum > Viscum album. The sequence goes on from OY728132.1 coordinate 1,593,725,802, forward strand.
CCAAATTATTGAAAAAAGGAGTCACTTACCAGTGGACTGAAGAATGTCAAGAAGCATTTGATGTTCTCAAAAAATACCTCTTGAGTCCACCAGTACTCATGCCACCTGTTGAAGGTAGACCACTTATCCTCTATGTGACAGCTCTAGAGCGATCATTGGGTGCCTTTCTCGCTCAAAAGAATGATGATGGGAATGAAAATAGCCTCTACTATCTCAGTAGAACTATGCTTGAAGCAGAAACTCGGTATTCAAGTATTGAGAAGTGCTGCCTAGCATTAATCTTTGCAGTCCAGAAACTGAGACACTACTTGCAACATCACGAGGTCCAATTGGTATCTCGCAATAATCCGCTCAAATTCATCCTTAGTCGTCCAATGCTTATAGGACGTCTAGCAAGGTGGTAAGATATCTTGCAGCAGTTCGACATTCAGTATGTGTCTCAAAAGGCAATAAAGGGCCAAGCTCTGGCTGATTTCCTGGCTGAACATCCTTCCATGGAAGACACGTCTTCAGATATTGAACTCCCTGATGAGGAAGTTTTCTCTATTCAAGAGAATCCTCAAACATGGGAAATGTATTTTGATGGTGCTTCCAGAAGTCCAACAGGGAAGAAAATGGAAAATACTAAATTCAACAAAGTTGGTTTAGGAATTGTGCTCATTTCTCCAGATAGAGCAGTGTTACCTTATTCCTTTTTATTGTGGGAAGGTGGTACCAATAATGAAGCCGAATACCAAGCTCTTATTACAGGCTTGGAGTTAGCGCTCCAAGCACAAGTGAATCACTTAAAGGTGAAAGGTGATTCAGACCTGGTAATCAAACAAGTCAATGGGGATTATGCCATCAGAAAAGAAGAATTAATCCCTTTGTATGATTACGTCAGAGAGTTAATGGCGGAATTCCCTTCAGAACCGACATTTTCTTATGTCCCAAGATCACAAAATGATCAAGCTGATGCACTGGCTAATATAGCCACAACTCTAGAAGATCCAAATCGGGATGAGACAACCATCAGTATTGCCCACCGTCATGCAATTTCACCTTATGTTCAATCCAAAACAGAGGAAATTAATGAAATTAGTCCCATTCCTGAACCATATGGTCATACTACAGGATGGATGTCACCTATCAGGGAATACCTTCAAAATGGAACACTTCCACCTGATAGAGCCGAGAAAGAACAAATCCGGCGACGTGTGGTCAATTTTACTCTTTATGATAGCCCAAACCACCTAGAGAAAATTCTCTACAAACGTGGTTTTGATGGAGTTCTCTTCAGATGCATTGATGGTGAAGAGACAATGGCTGTCATGAAAGAAGTGCATGTAGGAGTCTGTGGTGCCCACCAGTCTGGACATAGATTGTCTGATCAAATTCAAAGGCTTGGATACTTTTGGCCTTAAATGATACAAGATTGTGTTGATTTCACAAAGAAGTGTCATTCATGTCAAGTACATGCCAACTTCATTCATCAACCTCCAGAGTTTCTTCATACAGCTAAATACTCATGGCCATTTGCCACATGGGGAATGGATGTGGTGAGACCTTACCCTTCAGCTACGACCAAGCAGTTTAAGTACATTCTTACTGCTACTGATTTCTTTTCCAAATGGGCAGAGGTAGTACCTCTCAAAGAAGTCAGTTCTAAATGCATTTTTAGCTTCATCAAGTCTAACATCATTACTAGATTTGGTGTCCCTCATACCATATTGACGGACAACGACACCAACTTCTGTTCTTCTGAGGTGAAGAAATTGTATCAAGAATACAACATTAAATCCAACCATTCATCTCAGTATCATGCGGCGGCCAATGGCCAAATAGAAGCCTTTAACAAGACTCTTTCAAATATACTGCAAAATATGGTGGATAAAGATAAGAGGTCATGGCCTGATAAACTCTTTCATGCTTTATGGGCTTATCGGACTACCACCCGCAATGCAACGCGGTCAACTCCATATTCGTTGGTATATGGAACAGAAGCAGTCTTGCCAATTGAAGTTCAATTGCCCTCACTCAGAGTAGCCATTTGTGATCAGTTATCTATATATGAGCAATCCCAAAAGTGATTGAATGAATTGGAACAGTTAGATGAGAAAAGATTGTGCAATTTGCACCACTTGGAAATCTATCAGAATTGAATAGCACAAGCTTTTAACAAAAAAGTTCGTCTTCGTTCATTCATTCAGGGAGAATTGATATTAGTTCCCAGAACACCAATGATACTAAGAAAGAAGCCTCCCAAGATTGAACCAAAATGGGAAGGACCTTATTCAATACATAAGGTCTACTCCAATGGAGCTTATTCATTAATCTCAATGGATGGAGAACTCATCACGACTCCAACCAATGCCAGATTTATGAAGAAATATTTTGTATAAACACAAAATATGGTCCCCAAAACCAAGATTCTTACAATTGGTTCATACAATAGTCCAGTATGACTTTAAACTGCATCATCCACAGTCTATGCATATGACCTTAAACTATTTGCACTTTCGTCCAACATGACGTTAAACTGTAGAAAAGAAGATGTCCCTGCAACATAACACTAAACTGTGCAGCACCATTTCGTCCATGCTATATGACGTTAAACTATACAGCAATGGTCCAATATGACCTTAAACTGAAACTACGTCCAACATGACGTTAAACTGTAGGAAAGTCCCTTACGTCCGGAAAGACGTTAAACTACATAAGCACTTAATAGTCCAATATGACTTTAAACTGCATCATCCTCGGTCTATGCATATGACCTTAAACTGTAGAAAAGAACATGTCTCTACAACATGACACTAAACTGTGCAGCACCATTTTGTCCTTGCTATATGACGTTAAACTATACAGAAATGGTCCAGTATGACCTTAAACTGCAACTTCATCCCACACGACGTTAAACTGTGAAAAAGTTCCCTAAACCGTCCAGCATGACCTTAAACTGCATCTTTCCTGGTCCATGCATATGACCATAAACTATTTGCAAGTCCCTTACGTCCAGCAAGACGTTAAACTGTGACGTCCTAACTACATGACGCTAAACTGTATAAAAGTCCCTTATGTCCGGAAAGACGTTAAACTATATAATCTCAAAGGTCCATCATGAAATTAAACTACACCATTCACGGTCCATGCATATGACCTTAAAATATTCGCACTTTCATCCGACATGACGTTAAAATGGTACACTCTTTTGTCCTTACTGCATGACATTAAACTGCACAATCCCCCTTTCGTCCAATATGACGTTAAACTGTATTGTCCCCATCGTCCTAACTACATGACGCTAAACTGTATAGAAAATCCTTGATATGTCCTACATGACATTAAACTGTTATTTTGTCCCTGCTACATGACACTAAACTATGCCGCACCAATAGTCCTAACTGCAAGACTTTAAACTGCATAGTCCCTTGATATGTCCTACATGACATTAAACTGTGCATCGTTAAGGTGGTTGTTATCTCTTGTTCCTCACACCGAGTATGAATCACGTGAGCTTAGAGAAAACCTCAACCATAACACTCTCTTTGGGCCCATAACCATGTGTAAGTCCCAACAACATTTTTTATTAGATCATTATCCCCAAGAACAACTTGATCATTAATTCATTCTTTAATTGAACTACACGGACTTTGATCCTTGCCCTCCAGGCTGGGTATGTAGGCAACCTCCCAGGGGTCAAGCCCAAAAACAATCTCTTCACATCGGTTCACCACCATCTCATATGATGTTGATTTGTGAAACGACCCCTAGAATCAATATCTTTACATTGATTCACTTTCATCCTTGTTATATGACGTTAAACTATGCAACACTTTTGTCCGGTACGACAATAAACTACAATAATCTTTGATTTCCTTATTTGAGAGAGAAGTATTATTGACATTGATTTTTCAATCATGGTTTTCATTTTCAAAAGACTATGTGCATACATGGTAATACCTAAACTTTTTGTCTCAGATTAAACCATCATTGCACTAAAGTCCCCTTTCACCCTTCACATGTACGAACCAAATTTGTACAAAGGGTAGTTCTAGAACTACGTGGACTTGATTCCCATCCCTATGGGATACGTAGGAATATTCGAGTGTCCCTCGAATCCAGTCCCAAGTCTTTTGGGCCTAACCTCAAATTTCACTTTCAGTCCCTTGGCTGAAAAGTCCTCATGAAAACACACTGTGTATTCATTATTATGGTCCGAATTCTATGACCCTAAACTAAGATCTCTCATACTTTCGTCCTGCACGACGTTAAACTGCATTTCAAGAACTACATATGGCTTGATTCTCATTCTTATGAGATACGTAGTGAAGTCCGAAATTTCAATTTAGGACCCAACCACAACATGATTATGGTTATCATTGACTTATGTATCTCTATATATTGGACAATACCCATCTTTATGTGTTATAATCCAAACCTTAAATATTTTCAGATCTTCATAACCCTTTTCATGACTTCTAGTCACAAAAATGTCAAACTTCTGAGAATTCTTTTGCTTCACTATGCAGCACATGCCCATAGGTGGCCTTGCATAAACAGTCCACATAATAGACTTTTCAGCTAAAAGATGCTATTTATTTGACCATGCAGCCAATGCCCTTAGGTGGTCCTACATATTTCAACCCCCTAACGGGTTTGTTAAATGATAGTAACTTCATTCTTGGGAAGAATGCCTCTTTTGTCCTTATTTGTCTTAAATGACAGTATGTAGGGATCCGCAAAAAAAAAAGCCATCCTTAACATATTTGTCCCATATCCTTTTTCATGATCTTAAAGTATTCAAGTCTATGGTTTATTCTTCTTCCCTACATTTGGGTCAGACCTTCGTAAGAGTGATATTCATCCAGTTCTTCGATATTCTTGTTCGGAAATATCTTCTCCATATTCAAGTACCTCTTTCCATACAACAAACTCTGTACTTTAGAAAATTTGAATCTCCATAAACTTTCACTGGCTTTTAGCACTAGGAAAGTAAATTTTTGAGAGTTCTTTCGCCTGACTATGCAGCACGTGCCCATAGGGGGACTTGCATAAACAGTCCACATAACAGACTTGTCAGCCGAAAGATACTATTTATTTGACCATGCAGCCAATGCCCATAGGTGGCCCTGCATATTTCAACCCCCTAACGGGTTTTGTTAAATAATAGTAAATTCATTCTTGGAAACTACTTCTTCTAATGCCTTTTAGCTCTTTTTCATATCATTCCTCAGATTCAAATATTCTTAAGCCATAGTTTACATATTTTCTCTCATACTTGAGTATGGTAATATGTTTTCAGATAAATTTTCAAGGAATTGAATCAATTTCAATCCATTTTGGTCAAAGATATTTCGAACTTAAACATTAGCCCCTTTATGTCCGGTATGCATGACTTTAAACTACCCACAAAAGACAAAGGAGCTCTGAATAAAAGTCAAGTTCCAGCTCACTAAATATACATTTTTGTATGATTTAGGTAATATTGAGCAGTTAAAAGATTCAAAGTTTGTAGGGTTATTTGTAATAATCCTAGTAAAAATAAAACTATGCTTACTAGGACCATTGGCTTAAGTAAATTTGAAGTAGGCAGTGAAAGAATGCAGGTACAAATGATTGAAGATGAAAGTGTTTTTCATTGATACACAAGAGTTAGAAGGACATCCACAGACTGGAGTCTCTTCTCTTTTTCAAGAATTACAAGAGGCTTTCAACATAACACTTCATTTGATTTACGACATCCCGAGCTTCATCAACAACCACCTGGAATTCATTCATTCAACTGGATACAATAAGAGATGCAGTGATACCAGCTCTTCTTGGAACAATTGTAAAAGGATGTTCTTGAGTGCGGTTTGAGAAAATTTTCTGCTGATCAAACAGTGACTCTGTTTCTGTCCAAGAGACTTGGAAGATGGATACATGGATTTGAGAATGGAGCATTGGAAGTAAAGAGCCATTTGGAGAGAGTACTCTTTTCACATATCGCTCTAATACCATGTTTTTCTTCTCTCCACCAACCGATAGTGGAAAAAATTTCAGCCTATGGGTTTTCCATTTTCATATCTGCAAGGAAATGACATGGAGGAAGAATTTGAAAGTTCACACCATTGTTGTTGCTCTTAATGCACAACATAACCGAAATAGAGGAGTAGTAGTGTAGCTGCATCTCAGGTGTATAATTTTTTGCATTTGGAACATTGACTCCTTGCAGATGACCATGACCACATAGAGGCAGATGGATGCTCTGTGGAAAATTAGGATGATATTTCTTCAAGTACTTAGCCAAATCTGGGAGAGTGCTATTGCAGATATCATAGTAATCATGGACAATAATGTATATCATGTCATCAATCCGCTTGCTAGCCAGTTCATCAGCCGTTACAATTCCCTTGGGAACCACTGAATCTGCACAAAAGATGAATAAACTAACTCTTAAATGAAAAAATGGCTAAGGAATTAAGGCGCGCAAGTCTAAAACGTGGCGCGCAAGTATTCGTGTGCCGCGCTAGTTTTTGATGAGCAAGTGTAAACCGCACAAGTACAAATACCTTTACAATAGCGCGACATCAAGGAAAACATTGGAAAATAGAGCACCTTGCGCGACTAAGATAACCTGCGCGACGAGAGCTCGAGAAGGTATGAAGTTCGGAAATCCGGATGCTTGTACGGAGGTGAGGCCATGTATTTATAGGCCAGGAGGCCTATCTGCGCGCCGGACCCAGTACGCTCAAGGCCTGCGCGACGCAAACTTGCGCGCCGCCCTTTGTGCCCTGAAGACTTGCGCGCCCCCTTTTCCTTTGGATGGATTTGATTTCCTCAGAGTCAAATCCTCATTTCTCTCTAGATCCAACTCTGAGGGGGGACTTTTGTTGACGCTCCTTTCATCACAGAATCTAAAAATCGGAAAAGGGGAATATCTGAGCTCAAAGTGATTCAACCTTTGAAGAAAATATCATAAATCGACAAAGGCATGAACAAAGGATCAAAAGAAACTTCACCGCGCAAGTTATATCACTGTCGCGCAAGTACACTTGCGCGACGCCCTTGGTCGCGCAAGTGACTTGCGCGACCTAAGTGATAACCGCCCGGTAACCGCCCGGGGTCGTCTCCTGCCTATAAATAGACCCTGTGGGTCCCCCATTCGAGAGGATCTTTTTCTAGAAACTCTGATTGAATCTCCCGACGCCCAAGTCTCTTCTCAAAGCTTCCAGAACACTTCTAAGGTAATTTCTTACATAGAACGGAAGATCTAAAGAGAAGAAGGAAGGCCTAAGTGTTGAAACTTATCAACACTTCCGTGCCGCCTTATTTCCTTCAATAGAACTTGCGCGTCCCTTTTCTAGAAGAACCTCAAGAGGATTCTAAAGTTATTAATAAAGAGTCGGTCAAGTATTCTAATGCTGGTTGAAAATCGCACAAGTACCCCACATGTCGCGCAGGTATACCTGCGCGACCAATACTTGCGCGCCCACGGAAGACTTGCACGCCTTTCAAGACTTGCGCGCCCCTACCTTTTTGGGTTCCCATCTTGCCCATTTTACTCCTCTTAAGCCATTACACCTTTCCTTTTCAAGATTCAGTCTTCAAGACACTCTTCAAAGCCATTTATGGCATGATTTCTTGATTTGACTTCCTTATCTGAAAGGAATTCTGTGGAATATCTCTCAAAACCTAGTGATTTAAATATCCTTATGTCACTAAATATGGAGAGTTCATTCATTCAACCTCATCCTTTAAAATGAGAGAATCCTTAACCTGGGTCTCCTTTTTTTAGGAATAATCCCCAGTTATAAGTCCTTTAATCTGGGCATCTTCCTTAGGAGTAAGACCCAAATTCTTAAAGTTCCCAAACTTGGGCATCCTCCTCAGGAGTAAGCCCCAAAACATTAATTCCTTAACTTGGGCATCCTCCTTAGGAGTAAGCCCCAATCATAATCCTTTAATCTGGGCATCCTTCTTAGGAGTAATCCCCAAGTCCTTTAATCTGGGCATCCTTCTTAGGAGTAATCCCCAAGTCCCTTAATTTGGGCATCCTTCTTAGGAGTAAGCCCCAATCTCAAATATGGGCATCCTCCTCAGGAGTAAGCCCCAAACCTTAACCCCTAACCTGGGCTTCCTTTTCAGGAATAAGTCCCAGTTATAATCTTGGGCTTCCTTTTCAGGAATAAGCCCCAAGTCCCCTAATTTCTCTTTAACCAGTCCTAATTTACCCTTGATTTGAGTTTTTTTTTCAGGAGTAAAACCCAATCATAAGTCCCCTCCTAACTTGGGAATCCTCCTTAGGAGTAAGCCCCAAGATTAGAGTATTCAAATCTCCATGAAGCACATATACCTTTATGGACCCTGTTCATGGATTTTCTCCCTAAAAGTGAATCCTAAACCTTCATCTATCTGGGCAGTCATACATACATAAGCCCCAAACCATTTCTTATGATTGCATCTTTCATGGCACAATTATCTAATTTTTTACCAATACCTCTTGTTTCTCACACCGAGCATGACTCACATGAGCTTAGAGTATAAAAGTAATTATGACATCCTTCTTTGAGCCATCAATCATAAACGTCATACTCCCTTACTCGAACTACGTGGGTTCTGATTCCTTTTCCAAAACAAAGGATACGTAGGTAGCCCATTTATGGGTTCGATCCCAACTTTGAAATAATCCATGTCCTTCTGAATGACGATAAACTTAAAGTGCCCCACTGAGTGGCTTTAAAACCAGCCTGGTCATCATAATGACCAAGAGACTTTTATAAATGTTTCTGAAGGATACCATTGACTAAGAATCTCTAAATAGATAAAGATGATTCTCTATTGATGAAGAACCTCGAATACATATAAAAGATCCTCTAAATTTCTTACATATTTAATCATTGATTGTTAAACTGAAGGATAGCTCATTTTATACTTGGTAATGTAATAAGGATTCATGAACATAACTTAAATTTATAAAGAGAGTCCTGGAGTAGACAATAATTCCCCTCAAAAAGGTGTGATGAGTCCGACCTCCCATCCTCTCGACCAATGAAAATTCCTAAGCCTCATTAGCCCACAAGCTAATGAGCGCCTACCTTTGGAAAGTAGGTCCAAACGGATGTGGAATCATTGGATGTTTCCGGTTCTACGAACAAACCCGTTAGAAACCGACCAGAACGTTTGAATCTCCCATCCTGGAGGTCATCCCCGAATTCCGTGCGAAACAGTATCATATTAAGCATTATGGAGATTATGTAACCTTGATCAAATTATAAAAACCCAAACTACCAAACCAAAACATACATGAAAAATGAAGTATTTATTACCCATAAAAGTGATATTTTAAAAAAATGTTAATAAATGAGTGATAAAAGATTATAAGTATGTAATAAGTGGAATTTTCATGACCCAAACCTATCTAGGGCTCGATACACAACTACCCCAAGCCCTCCTCTAAAGGACAAGTGCCGAAAACTAGCACCGAATGCATAACTAACATGGGAAGGCCTTTTCCTAGGTACCTATACACACACACACAACCATATTGATACATAAGTACAGAGGAATAATAGTAAAATATTAAATACACTAGGGAAAAATCCATTTATATAAAACATCTAGATAATACAAGAGTAAAATAGTCTAAATTGAAAAGTAAAGGGAAAAAATACATACCCAACTAGAAATATATCCCAACCTGACAAACTAAAAATTAAAATGCTGAGAGATCCCAGATCTTGATCTCCAAGATAAAACCACCATACATGGTCCAAAGTACCAAGTTTCTTAAGCTCCTATGAAGTCACTATTGACCTATCCATTATATTCATAGGACATAAAATACGTAGTAAAATCTTATACATGGGTTAGTATATAAATACCCAGTAGGACACCCCATAGGCTGAAGGGGGAGCAGTAAGAGATACAATAGGAATGGAAAGATAGTAGATAATAAATAAGATACAACTCAACCCAAGAAAGAGAAAGAGTATCCTCACTCAAGCATATGGGGATCAATATAGTGATTATATGAACTACATGTTAAGTCTTTGATACCCATAATAGAAGAGTAAACTCCTCCAACCATGAGTGGATAAACACAAAAAACACATGGCATACCCCACACGTCTTCACGTCTCATGGAAAGAGAGTAACCAAGTCTAAAGGTATGGATACAGGTGCATATATATATATACACTAAGTCAAAAGAAACCCAAATGAGAGATAAATGAGATCTCTATCTCATAATTCATCCTAGGAATAAGAGTCACAAATAGTTACAAAAGTCTATCAACAATGCCCAACACCTCACACATCTACCCAGAAGTAGCCGTTAAAGTCAATCCACACCTCATCACTATGCCACACAGTCAGGGGGCCATAATATCTAGGTATAAGACCCATGCCCTAGTCCAATAGGACAGTTCCACTTAGTGGTAGAGGACCCATGCCCATCCCAGTTGGAGGGTTCCACTCTAGAAGTCGGTAGAGGACCCATGACTAGCTCATCATGAGGGTTACACTCTAGAAGTCAGTAGAGGACTTATGCCCAGCTTAGCGAGAGGGTTCCACTCTATAATTTTGTAGAGGACCCATACCCAGTCTAGATGGGGGGTTCCACTCCAATAGTTATTTAAGACCCATGACTTATACCAATAGGAGGGTTCCACTCTAAAATTCATTAAGGAACCATGCGTAGCCCAACTGGAGGGTTTCACTCAGGAAGCCTATGATGATTTTTCATGATCACTATCATCGTTGAGCATTTCCTAACAAGATTCATGCGTAAAACATTCCAAATCAGATCCCAAAATCTAAAATCGAGGGTACCATCACATTCTAAAAGGATTAACACTCTGGATAGGACACTCATAGGCAAAATTCCAAGTCTAAATTAAGGATATATGAAAGCTTTAAATTTCATCAAAATGAACCTAGGGTTACTAGTGTGTAAGGGTACCCACATGGCGTGTGGTCCTGTTACTTCACTTGTCCATGTCTCTAGACGTGAACGTATATCCAAGCGTGTATGAGTAAATGATGTGTAAGGGATATAAATGGTATTACCATGCCACATGGGGTCTCACCTATGCACTTGGATATGTCCATGTATCCAAGTCATTTCAGTGTACTTTACCTTGTGTCCGTGTACTTTAGTACATAGTGTGCCTATTCACATAGTGTGATGCCTGTGTACTCTGACCATGTCTGTGTACTCGAGCACATGAAATATTCTTAGCCATGTGATTCATCACATAGATCATCCACATGGGGAAGAGTACATGGTGTGTAGGGAGTCTACACGACATTCCATCCTTATAAAATCTTAAAACCCTAGCCGCTGCAACCAGGGCCTGACACGCCATGTGTTCTTTGAACTACTTAGCATATAGTTGGGATTTTTCTAGAATTTTTGATGCACAATACACACTTCAAATACAAATATTTTTCTTTGATTCTGACCTCAATTACACCTAAAAATAATGGATCTAGCTACTGCTCATCATTTTTGGCCATTTGATGGCTGAAAATCCAATTCCATTGACTGTGGGGTACCACCATACGCACCGCACGTCACCATACCTTCCATCATTAATGTTTTGATATCCGATCATAAAAACAAGCACCCAAATCCTGAAAACATCCTAGATCAGTCCTTGTTTCATTGATCTATGCCTTGTTCATTGTTTTTTCATGATTTTGGGGGTCCGACCAGGCTTGGTACCACCCGACATTGTCGAACTGGGACTACGGGGTCCAACTGATGATGGACACGAAGAATTTGAGGGATAAAGGAACAATAATAGAGATTTATATATCATTGTTGAGTATTCTTGTCCAAAAATCATGAATGGGGATACCTAGTATTAGAAAACCAATGAATAAACAATTTAATTAGCACATAGGAGCATGATAAGGATCCATAATTGGTACAAATCAATAAAAGGGATTGATCTTCTTAATCAATTTAATAAAAAATGGTGTAAACCACAAAATGATGAGTCTCACCTGAATATTGGACCATTATTCCTTGAATAAATCACTATATGATGATTTAAGGAAGTCATTTCATTCACTATGTCTTGATATGATCTGATCCAAAGTTTCGTCATTGTCAGAGGTGATTTACCAATAGAAGGAGGGGAAGAAGATCTGGAATCCTCCCTGGGTTTATACAACTAACCCTTGAAGATTATAAATGATATTATTCTTATATATATTTCATTTAGGTTAAAATAATCAATTAATTAATATAATTTAATTTATTAACCAAAAGAACGTACCACTAATGAATGAGAGATCACAACGCCCCATACTGAATTATTTTAGGTTGCGCCTAGGGTAAACATCATATTCCGAACTTAACCATAGTATATGATTTCTAATATGAGATTCCTTATAAGATATATAACATTTTATTTAATAAATAGTACATGTGTAATATGGAATATATTAATTTATTTATAAAATTAATTTGGTCACACTAGACATCAGAATCGCACGTCGTCTCAGCACCTGGATATAGAAATATATATAGAAATATTTCAATGTATTATACAGAAAATAATAGGTCTATATAGTTATGATATATATAAGTATGATTATTTAATATATTTATAATAAATATATATTTATTATACAAAAGTTTTGAACATGTACGAAGGAAGTCGAACCTGAGGTAAGGATTTATTTCACAATCTCATCATTATTCAGGATAGTTTATATTTAAGTTTCCACTGGGGGATATTTATCTTCTCTATCCATGTTTTGTAAAGAAATTTCAAAAATGTTTTTATATTATCTTATGACTATTTAAATTCATTTTTTCCCATGTTTGACTTTTTACAAAATGGTTTGAAAAGAATCTTCTTATTGTTTTTTGAATGTGATGATTTTCAACCTTTATAATAAAAACATGAAAGGAATGTTTTTAAACTTATACAGAATGAATGTATCTTCCCACCATCTTGAATAATATATTCTTTTAAGCTTTATTTACAAGTTTAAAAGTTTATTTTCAAAAAATTGTTTTTATATGCGTATATATTTTTGTAAGAAAAGAAGTGATTTCAAAGTTAAAAGGGCATTTTCATCAAAATTTTTCCAATGATATTTTTAAATTATTTTCATCTATATCAACATACTTTATTAAATTTTATGATTTATCAAAGTTATTATATTATGGTACCATCTACAATATTTTATTATATTTTTTATAATTAGTTTGATTGGATATGTTCTATTTTAATAAAATTTACCACATTACATTAGATGTGTTATGATGATGTTTATTGATTGGGGGTAATTATTGACATTTCATATGTTAGTTTCAATATAAATTTTTTATGTTGATTATGATTCATCCATTTCATACGAGGAATACATTGGATTGAGTAAGTGACTTGTGGGGTCTACTATAGCCCCTCGATGTAATAATAGGTCCCATTAGATATACTATCTTAGGTATTGGATGATACCATATCCATTTATATAAGATGTATTGGTATGAGTCCTCGACGGTATGTTTATGATGTCCAAAATTATGCATTTCCCTCATTTTGATATTTTTTATTAATTTCCATGTGATTATTTGATTAGTTATGATACCCATGGATAGTTTTTAGCTTACATGATTATTTATATGATAGTATTTGATTTTTATTTATTTAATTCCATGTTATTTCTTCCTTATTTAGTTTCCACTGTATGAATACCCTTATTGAGCATCTGAGCTCACCCTTTGTTTATGTTTATTTTCCCCCAGGATGCCGATAAGTATATTATGATTGATATGTAGGGATAATATAGAAGAATATTGGTTTTATCAAAGGTATTACTATGTTGTATTTTATGTTTTCAATTGCAATATAAAATTAAAATATGTATCTAGTTTTATAAGACTTCTAAACTATTCAGTCCTTTGGGATGCAATTATTTATATCGAGTGCCAGTGTAATAAAATACCACCTATTTTGGGCTTCTGGGGTTGGGGTATTTACAGTTGGAATCATAAAAAGTTTAGTAGAAACCTTGGGAAATAGATTAGGGAAGTGTAATCCTATAATAGACTTTAAGAATATTCTTAAAGAAAATAATAATATGATTTTGATATTAGTTATACATAAATTTTCAATTTATGTTAAGTGTTTCAGTAGTTTCTAAATTATACATTTTGATTCATAATCTAATCTAGTGTATACTATTGTTTACAAATCAAACATAGTGTAAGGAATAAAATCCATATCAATGCACGTAATTCATTTTGGGATTACCCTCATGAGAAAGATAATGATGTTGGGGTTGAATCTATAGATGGAGTTGAAAAAATTATAACTATTTTGGGATATCTGACTCAAGTAATGAGAAATAGCCTTGCCCGTATAGAGAAAATTTATAATATAAAATGTGGTGTAAAAGTATTAGTCCACTTCATGTGTCAACAACATATATTTTTCAATGGGAATAAAAAACCCATTTCTAGCTGAGCAGTGGATAATTTCATTAAAGAAGATATTTCTCACTTTTGGAAGTAATGAAAGGGAGAATGTTTTCTTGGTAGTTTATCATCTCTTAGGTGATGCAGATCAGTGGTGGTCATTGATTCAAAACACTAAATAAGAGGATAAAATTTAAACCAACTAATGGAAGGATTTTAAGGAACTTTTATTAGAAAAATATTTTCCTCACGAACATTGAGTAGAGAAAGAGACAATTCTTGAGTTTGAGACAAAAGGAGGATGAGATTTTTTCTAAGTATGAATCCAAATTTACAAGGTTAACACAACATTCCATGGAATATGTAAATAATCCAAAGAGAAATATTGACCATTTCTTTAATGAAATTTATCCAATTATTATAAGGGAACAAGTATCCCAAACATTCTCATTATATGAGGATATAATATCATCTGCTATTAAGAAAGATAAAGAATTACTCTAGTATTATGTATTTAGAGGGAGGAAAATAATCAGAGGGCTATAGAGTATTTCGAAAAAGGAAATAAAGAAATGAGGAAGAAGGAAAGGGTGAAATTTTAAACTTTTCATAAATGTGGAAAATAAACATCCTGAAACATACCTATTATAAGCATGAGTTTTCTATGAGTGTGAAGAAAAAGGCAACCAGGCCCGTGATTGAAATGGTAAGAAAGAATCTGAAAATGTACAATGATTCATCTATAAGGAGATATTACACTATGCAAATGATTATCCTAGGAATTAAGGGAACTTACCCAAAAAATGGCAATAGGAGAAAGGCCAGTCTTATGAAATCACAATAGCTTAGGTTGAAGTTCCTAATAACATGATGGTAGGTATTTTAATCATATCCTAAAATTTTTCTAATGGTTTATTTGATTCTGGATCATGACATTATTTTATATATTATGAGTTTTCTAAAAAATTAGACATTTCCCATTCACCTTAAGAATGTATTTTTTAGTCAAAAATATCAGTTGGAACTTCACTATAATAAATATGTGTCAATAATTTTCTATTATGACACATAAAATTTCTTTATTTTCTGATTTTATTATCATAAATATGGTTGAATTTGATATAATCTTTATTATGGACCAGATTTCAAAATTAAAGAAAAATTTATTACAAAGAGAAGGAAATTATGATTTGTGACGATTATATGTAATTCCTTATCTTTAGAGGGGACACTTCATCATCTAAGTCATGTATAGATCCATCTCTAGTTTCTCTTATAAATGATATTCTTAAAGAATAAGAGCAGACACAACCTACTGATGAAAAAATTAATCTTCAAATTTAGGATGTACCTATTATAAAAGAATACATTGATGTATTTCCCAAGGAATTACCTGGATATCCACGAGAGAGGAAAGTTGAGTTTTCCATTGATTTAATCCATGATGCAAGACATATATCAAAGATTCCCTATAGAATGTCCACTATAGTGTTTGTGGAGTTGAAGAAAAACCTAGATTATTTTAATTGTAAGGGACTTATATGCCCTAGTGTTTCACCTTGGGGATCCCTAGTTATTTTCATTAATAATAAATATGGGTCTATGAGTATATTCATTGATTATAGGGAAATAAATGATATTACAATAAAGAACAAGTATCCTCTACCCCACATTGATGAATTATTCAACCAACTTCATAGAGATCAATATTCTTCAAAGATTGAAATTTATTCTTGATACCATAAATTGTGAGTAAAGAAAGAACATATCCTAAAGATAACATTTTGAATATGGTTTGGACATTAATAGTTTACACTAATTCTATTTGTATTGACTAATGCACCATCTGTTTTTATAGATCTAATGAACAGTGTATTCAAGGAATATCTTGATAATTTTGTTGTGGTATTTATTGATGATATCTTGGTGTACTCTAGGAAATATGAGGAGCATGATAACCACTTATGGATTATTCTTGATACTATTAGAAGAAAAGTGTTATATAATAAAATTTAGCAAGTGTAAATTCTGGATTTAAAAATTTTCATTTCTTTTTTATATTGTCTCCAAGGGTAGAATCTTAGTTGATCCTGTGGAGACAAAGGTAGTCCAATAATGGCCTATACCAATGAACATAACCAAGGTATGTAGTTTTATTGGTTTGGTAGGTTACTATCAGTAATTTATTCAAAAAATTTCCCAAATAGATAACCCATTAACCAAGATTACTTGTAAAGGGGTTATGTTTACTTGGACCAAGGAATGTGAAGAATGTTTTAATGAATAAAAAAGGACATTGGCGAATGCTTAGATTTTAACTCTACCTTTGGAAAATGGTGGATTTGTGATATATAATGATGTATCAATGGAGGGACTTGATTTTGTTCTTATTCATAATGATTGTGTTATTATATATACATCACGGCAGTTAAAAACTTGTGAATATAACTATCTAACTCATGATCTTGTGTTAGTACCCATAATCTTTTCTCTGAAGATATATAGACACTATCTATATGGTGAAATATGTGAGATATATATAGATAATATGAGTTTAAAATACATCTTATCACATAAAGAACTCAATATGAGGCAAAGTAAATGGATTGATCTTCTAAAGGATTATTATTTCTCAATACAATACCACCCAGGGAAGGAAAATAGGGTAACTGATGCATTAATTAGGAAGGATCATGGAGTTCTAAATAAAATGAGAATTGTCAGGGATCCTGTGTTCATGGATGTAGTAAAGTTGGATATGGGAACTATCAAGGAAGGGGAAACATCACCCCATTTTCAAAAGAAAATTAAAGATGAGAATAGTGGGAAATTGACAAACTTTTCATATGAAGACAGATTTTCAAAATTTGGAAAGAGGATTTGTGTTCCCTATTTACCTGAGATAATAATGGGATTCTTGGATGATTCTCATAGATCAAATTTATTTATACACCTTGATAGTGCTAATATGTATGGATATTTTAAGGAATGTTTTTTGTGGGATAATATGAAGCCATAATTTTTTTGCTTATATGTCAAGATGCTTGATTTTTCAATAAATTAAGGATAAGAGACAACATCCTATAGGTTTTATACAACCTCTACTTATTCCTACATCGAAATGGGATGTCATTACTATATATTTTTTCACCGAATTACCAAAGTCTCTATGAAATAATGATGCGATATGGGCTATTGTTGATTGATTTACCAAATCTACACATTTCCTCAATATAAGAGAAGACTTTATATTGTATTGCCTTATATTAATCTATATTAATGAAGTTTTAAGACTTAATAGTTCAACTCATTTAATTTTTTCTAATCATGATGCATGATTTACATTAAAATTCTAGAAAAAATTTCAGAAGGTTCTTGATAACGTGCTTCATTTGAGAACCACTTATCCATCCAACAGCCTGAAGCCCTTCAAATTTTTTATTATAAGATAATCCCCATTTTAAGGGAATAAGGGGGGAACCCAGACTTCATGGACATAGGACATCACATGATAACAACATAGATAAAAACATAGATCAACCCCACCCTAGCGTATGATCATGACGAATCCCTCCACCTTTGCAAGACAGTTCAGCAAGCAAGTGTCCTATGTCAAAGCACATTCCCGATCCGATGGCTGATGCCATACCCTCTCAAACAACCAAATCCAAAAAACCCTGAAAAGATGAAACAAAATCTCTGAATCCTCCTCTGAGCCTGATCCATGCGGTCAATCCAGCTGCATCACCACCAATCATGATACATTTGCACCACCATCAACGACTATCTTGGTCGAATCTCTTCGCACTCCACAAGACACCTCACCACCACCCGTAGAGGCCCAAAAGTCAGTGCGAAAATCAGTGTTGCAGAGAAGGACCATCGATGTCAAAACAGGAATCCAAAAAATCCATAACCAACAAACAAACAAATCCAAATATTCCAAGCCAAAACCCTGAAAATAACAAAGTAGAGAGATGAAATTCCTCCCCATCTGAAGAACTAGAAATTGACGAAGCGATCCCCTGGAAGGTCGTCAAAACCGCTCGTGGAGGTGACAAGAGCCACGCCAAGACATCGTCGATTGATAGGACGCCAGGATGAATGCCAGCGCTAGTCGAGACATCAGACAAAAGTCGTCGAGGGCTGAGACGCTCGTCGTAGCACCGCAAATCCATCAACGCCGGAAACTGGAGCCGGAGAAACCCTGAAATCCAGATGCGCCACTCTGAAGCCAGATCACACCTGTGCCAAACCGAAACCAGAAGAATCCGATCAAAACCAGGCTAGAGGGGAAAGGGGGAGGAAGAAAAGGGGAAACCCTAGCCGCTGTGGAAAAGGGGGTCGACGCCGCTCAGAGGCTCCCGCTAATCTTGAGAAATATTTGAGAACCACTTATCACTCTCAAACTTATGGAAAATCAAAAAGTACTATCCAAATTTTGGAAGACATATCTAGGACCTTATCACTTGACTTTCAAGGCATGTTGCATCAGAATTTAACTTTACTATAATTTAACTATAACAATATATTCCATTTAAGTATTAAAATGGCATTATATGAAGCGTTATATGGAAATAGATGTTGGACACCAACTTGTTGGGAGTAAGTTGGAGAAATGAAGCTTGTAGGTCCATAAATTGGGGTAGAAACAATGGCAAAGGTAAATACTATTCAAACTCATATCAAAGATTCTTAAAATATGAAAAATATCTATGCTAATAACCGAAGGAAAGATTAGTAATTTCAAGTGGGAGATCAAGTTATCTTGAATGGAATGGTTTTATAAGATTTGGTAAGTAAAACTAATCCCAATGTATATAAAACATTTTGAAATCATTTAAGGAATTAGAGTCATGTCTTACTATTTGTAAATTCCACACAGTCTTTCTATAGTACATGACATGTTCTATATATCTTTGTTCATAAGGTACATTCCAGACCTGACACATGTTATCAATTCTGAAGAAATTGAATTGGAACAAGATTTATATTACTGTAAAGATCCTATCCATATTTTGGATATTAGAGAACAAGTTTTGAGGAATTATACGACTCAAATGGTAATGGTAATTTGGAAAAATCATAAGATATAAGTGGCAATGTGGGAACCTGATGAAATTAAGATAAAGAAATACCCAAATATATTTATGTGGTGAAATTCTAGAAATTTTTATTACCAAATTTTTTTAAGGAGGTAAGAATTTAACACCCCATGATTTTACGGTATGTCTTCTTTTAAATAAATTTAATCTCTTTGATAGCTTTCATTGCACACAACACTAAGTTCAAAAGAACCACGATCAATTATCATGAGACCATTATAACATATCCATTAAATTTGTAGGTATAAATGGGAATAACTAAAATTTTAAAAATACATTGTTTATACTTTTATAGAATAAATCCATTGGTTACCAATTGATTAGAAATAAAAATCAATAAAAAAATAAATGAAGTGTTTTTTCTGGAAAACTATTTTTGTGAATGCAATATATTTATATAAAAATTTAATTAGTCACTATTGGTGAATTATTTTAATGAAATTTATATATTATATATTCAATAAAATTATTTAACATTCATATAATATTTTTATTATGCATAGGATAAGAATAAATCCAATTTTATTCTTAAAAACTACATTTTCTAAAAAGTAGTTTTTGTCATATTTGTTGAACTTATTTTAAAATTAATTTCTGTCACTTATAAGTTTTTAATTTGATAAAATAAATTAGATATTTATAATTAGAAGTTTAAATTTTTTAAATTGGGCTCCTTTTATTTTTGGTCAAAATAAATAGTAAATGTGGTAAAATTTATCAACCCGGTAAAGGGAAAATTGGGTTAATTTAGGTTAAAACTAAGTGATAAGGCCATAGTTATTCATAATATTTATTATTATATGAATATTGTTATACCTTTATCACATTATTCTTGAATTTGAGTTGTTTAGTGGACACTTTTCCATGAAAATGACTTATATATTATTTAAATCAAAGATAGTTACAAAATGTCACTTTCTTTGTTTTAAATATATTTTATGTGTACATATAGGGACAAAAAAAAGATATGAATGAAAATAAATTTCTATGTTAATATTGATGAAATTATTTTCATTATATAATTATTTTTATAAATTATATGATTATCTTAAATGCTTATGCAATGTGAATACAATATTTATTTAATTATTAGGAAAAAAATAAATGATTTTAAAAATATTAATTTTGATATAGTTTGAATAATTTAATGTTTTAGATTAATATTATAGATCTATATTACATATTATAGAGGTGTTACATGATTTTATTCAAATTACCACTTTGTCTTGATGTATTTGAAGTCAAATTAAATGAATAGTATCCAAATTGAAAAAAATAAAATTTTATAAACAATATATTTTATTAAATTATTTAAAAGTAATAAAATATTTTAATAAGAAGAGTTGGATATGATATTGTTGAAAGTGTAATAAATTGGAAATTTATGGGCCTAATGTAATATTATAAGTAAAAATTACATCTCTTTAATATGGAAAAACTTGTTTCCATGGTTAAAATTAAAATTGATTAACTAAGAGTAAATAAAAAATATAAGGTTTAAAGTGACACCGATTTTTTTTTAAATTATATTGGTTTATGGGATAAAAACCCTATCCTTATTTATCTTTTAACACCTTTCCATTTGGACTCATTTTTCATGAGAATTAATTTATTATAATTTAATCTTTTGAGAAATTCCAAAAGTTCCCTCACCTCAATTATAAAAGGGTACCTCTCCCCTCACTTATTCACACCACATTGATCCATAAATCTCATATAGTAAATATCAATTTATTTTATAAAAATAATTATCCATGTTATGAAGTTTCTTTTTTCCCTAAAATGTTTACCTTAAGTTCCTTAAAAAAGATCTGAAGAAGGTCTCCCTAAAATAGGTGACTGTCTTACCCGACCTATTTCAATTTATTCCTTATTATACCTATTCTAAATATATTGAAGTTATCATAAAATAATAAATTAAGTATATTAAATATAATAAAATATTATTATGATTATTAAAACACAATTTCCCACCCCTTTCCCCTCAAATGAGAAGTGAAACTATCACTCATGCGTACGTACGACTTATTGTCTCAATGTGGTGATACAATTAATTTTTCATTACCATATTTTATGAATGGAAATTAGGATGGTTTTAATGTTTATATATAATATTTATATCATTATTAAAATTATGTATACTATTTAACCTTGATCAAAGTATAAAGACATAAACTACTGAACCAATACATAAATAAAAAATGAAACTATTATTACCCACAATAGTGATTTTTAAAAAATAATTATTAATAAATGAGTGATAAAAGATTATAAATATGTCATAAGTGGTATGATATATGTAATTATGGTTATTTAATAGATGTATATTAAATATATATTTATTATTGAGAATTTTTGAAGATGTATGAAGGAAGTTGAACCCAAGGTAAGGATTTATTTCACAATTTCATTATTATTTGGGATGGTTTATGTTCAAGTATCCACTAGGGAATATTTATCTTTCATATCCATATTTTCTAAAAATATTTTCATTTTTTTACTATTATCGTATTATTTTTTAAATTCATTTTTACCCGTGTTTGAATTTTTACAAAATGATTTGAAAGGAACCTTTTAGCCATTTTTCGAATGATGTAATTTTCATCCTTTCCAATAAAGATACGAAAGGAATGTTTTTTTAACTTATATGACATGAATATATTTTCCTACTATAATGAATAATCTATTATTTTAAGCTTCCTTTATAATTTTACAATGTTATTTTCAAAGCTAATGTTTTATTTTATATGTTCATAGTTTAAAAAAAATAAGTGATTCCATAGTGAAAAGGGTATTTTCATCAAAAGTTTTCAAATGATATATATAAAATATTTTCATCTATGTTACTATCCAAAATATGTTAAAAAAACTGATGGGGGGGGGGGAATTAGGGTATGATAGTTTAAAATAACTACCCCTTAAGATCTTGTTTCTTCATTAAACAAAACACTCTTCTCCCCCTTTCTCGTAATAATGTATAAAATAAATGAAATCATACATGAGATGACGATTTTACTTGGTTAACCCTCACTAGACTACATCCAAGGAGTATACAACAAGAATGTTCTAATGTACCAAATTTAGTAATGCCCAATACCAATTCAAGGTATGATCTAGATCAATTCTATGCCTAGGATCACTACCTTTACAATGTTTAGGGGTAGATCACTGCTTCCCAAGGGTTACTCCCTCAATTTTCTTTCTATAGATCACTATTGGTGGAAATGATCACCTTTATCATCTTCATTTTATTACTATTATGGAAGGGATTCATATATAGTTTATATACATGAAGTTACCTTAATTAGAAACAATTAATGTATCCTCAACTATATGTATATTCTTTGTTTAAGTTCCACTTTCATCCACTTGATGAATATAACTTTACCACCGTTGTACTGAGAAATACCTTTTCAATACTTTAGTGGTGCTCAATGCCTTCATTAAGCTCACACAGCCTTCATGAAACCTACCAATTATTATTAAGTATATACTACCTTTATGAACCCAACAACATTCGTTAAACTCACTATTTTGGAAAATCTCAACTAGCCTTTGTAAAGCAAACTCATTTCACGAAGCTCACTTATCCATCATGAAGCTCATAAATTTCAGTCATATTTTTATAGCCTTTGTGAACCCCAATACTTATGTGATGTTTAAATATTTTAGTCTATTTTTATAGCCTTTGTGAACTTCCTTCCTTTAATAAATTTTTTAGAAGAACAACCTTCTTGAATCAAATTCATGAATCAAGAGCCTTAAAATATTTGTTAAGGCTATCTCTCTTTTATGAGCAGTTTAGAGGCCTATCTATAGGTTTTTCCTCCCATTTCAGAAGATTCCATCCACTTGATAAACTTTTCAATAAGCTCACCAAATTTGTTTAAAAATATTTATATTTCACAAATCACTTTGTAAATTCTCCATTCGCGCTGCTCCACTTATCATAGTTGTGGAGATGTACTGTTTTTCATCATGTGTTCGTGATGCTCCATGCCATCACAAAACTTTGCCTTTGCAACACTGAATGCATTTTCCTTAGCAACACTGAATGCCTTTGCGAAGCTCCTTACCTTTTAAAAACTCTAATATTTTGTGAAACTCATTCCTTTTTCATAATTTTTGATCAATTCATGGAAATCAAAATTTCATGATGATTGAGACAACCTCCAAATTTTGGACCCTAAAAATTTAGAAAACACTAGGAAATGGGGCCACCTTGTATATAAAATTTTCTATACTACCTCCATAGTATCCATTCCATTATCTTGTATATTTTTCAACATTATATGTCAAAAATATATTTAGAACTCCACAACTTACCTCAGTAACCTACTTTGTCAACAAACAAAATCAACCCAAAAATACTACAATGTTACCTTGAGGGATTTTTGACCAATAATCTCTCACTTTGGGTTTATTGAAAACTCTTCACATTTTTATACCTTGTCAAATCTTCTTCCATATTCTACCAACATTCTATTCTTATGATTCAGATAGTGATTATAGATTTACTAAACACATACTCTATGCCTACATGAGCCATGCTCAAGGTGAGAAACCAGAGTAGCATACAAAGTTCATCAATGAATCAATTAATTCCAAAACCACTCAGTTTCTTTCATCAAGAACTCCATCTATTGTGATATATATCCTTTAATCAATAATCTTTAGCATTACTAGATTTAAACCACAAAATTCATTGTCCCCCCTATCAGATTCTCCCCTATCTTGATGAAGACATTTTCTCCCCTTATGTAGTCACAATTTCTTCTCCTCTGTCAATGAATCCAAAGGTTACTTAATTATGGTCTACAATAGGGTAAAGAACACAAATCAACACATTAGGGAATAATACATCATAGTTTAGGGTGATGGGGTCCCACATCCACACTTTTTTAAATATGGGGAGTTGACTGAATTCCAAGTGCCAATCCATGCCTCTCAAACACCACTTTGGGTAAGGAATTCATCAAAATGTTTGAAACCTGTAGTTCTGTAGAAACAATCTACAACTTCACAAGTCCATGCTCCACCTTCTACTTTATAAAATTATACTTAATTTCAATGTGCATTTTCCTTGAGTGATAGACTAGATTTTTTATAAGATTTATATAACTCTAATTTTCATAATGGATTCTGATCAGATACTTCACTTCAAATCCCATATCATCAAGTTGCTGCTTCATCCATAATAACTGCATGCAATCTTGAGTAGCCACAATATATTCAGTTTCTAAGGTGTTCAATGAAATTAAATCCTATTTCATTATTATCCATGGAATACACGATCCACCAAGATAGAATGCACCACCTAACATTGAATTTCTATCATCTTCTAAACCTTTACAAATTTGCATATGTATAGCCCAATAACTCTTACTGAGATTTTTCATTATACAACCAACTGAAATCCAATATCCTCTTGATATACTAATGTATTATTTTTACTCATGTAAGTGAAATTATTTGGGATTACTTTGATATCATTCTTCTTGGCATGTGGTAAGAATAATATCAGGTTTTTTCACTATCAAGTATAATAGACTGCCATGATTTTCCTATATTCTATGATATTAACTGTATTTCCTTCATCATCCCATGACAGTTTCATCTAGGTATCCACTTGATTCATCATCTACTTGGAATTTTTTATTCCAAATATTCTCAAAACCTATTTTTCATAGTTATATAGAGAAATTAATGCGCCATTCTTTCCTTGAGTCAGCAATAAACCAAGGAAAACATTAGTTCACCAATCATTGACATTTCAAATTCAATTTTCATGAATTTTTCAAATTGTCTACATTATGCTTCATGTGATCCACCAAATATTATTTCATCGACATATACCAACACCATCATCCTTTGATTACTATCATTGTTTACATAGAGATTGTAATTAAGTCCACTACACTTGAAACCAAGTTTCTTAAAAAATTGATCTAGTCTTGAATACCATACTATTGGTTGTTACTTCAACCCATAAAGTGAATTATTCAGTAGAGAAACTCTATTCACATATTCATGAATGATAAAACCATCTAGATTCTTAATATAAACTTCTTCTTCTAGAACCCCATTACGTATTGTTGACTTGATGTCCATCTGGAAAACTTTGAATATTCTTTGCACTTTTATGGAAAAGAATAATTTAATTGTATCTAGCCTCAAAATAGGTGAAAATTTTTCATTAACATTAATACCATCTATTTGGAAGTACCCTTTTCACACTAATCATGTTTTTTTTCGAATCACTATGAAATATTCATTCATCTTGTTATGAAAGACCCATTTGGTCCCAATTAAATTTTCATCTATTATTCTCGAAATAATCTCCCAAGTATAATTCTTATAAATTTGGTCAAGATCTTCGTTCATATAATAAACAAAATTATCATATCTATCCACTCCATCAAAATAATTAGGCTCATCCTTATATATTATGGATGCACATTGTAATGAATTCATTCTTCATTTTTGAACAGGCACTACCCAATCACTAATGATGTTATATCTATCAATTTCAGCCCAAATCTTCGGATTTCATGTAGATTTAGATTTGGATTCATCTTAAAGTTATTCTACATGTTTTATTTGATCTTTTTTATTATTATTCAAACTCTTTATTTTTCCTTTTTTTTCTTAGATTTTGAACTTGTACTCAATAGACTTTTCTGAGCTATTTGGCATTAAAGTCTTTAGTGTTTCAATTTCTTCATTTAGATCATACTTCTCTTCTTCCTGCTACTTCATATAAATTTTGGCATCATGAACCACTTTTTTGGATTTATTTTTTTTAGGTCTAGTAACATCTATCTTCTCAAGAGTGGCTTCTATTTTTTCATTCATTTCAACTCTTACTTTGACTTATTTTTCACCATTATCACTTTCTTCCCTTTTTGGGAGCTACTGATAACTTCCACCATAGCATTTTCTCTACGATATTTACATTTATACATCTATTAAACCTCTGATTCTTTTGAATTGTAATTTTCTTGTGAAATATGAATATTATTTTTGAATAAATTTCTCTTGAAATTTTTCTTAACTTTAACATCACCTGAATACTTCTTCATGTGAATTTCAACTTCACCCTCATTATCTTCTTAAAACTTCTTAGGGAACCTTACTACAATATTTCAAAACTTTCCACATTGAAATAATACAAGTGGGAGTTTCCATTTGAACTTTAATTTCCTATTTAATGATTTGAGGAAAGGAATAACATCACCTCATCTACCTCTTATTCTTACTGTATATCATCAATGATGACATTATTCATGGTCTTTAATTCCATCTCTTTGGGATTCTATTTTTCCATAGACTCATTATCATCATTTATCATATCATATGAAACTATTGTACTATGAAATCTATCTAATTTTATCTCATTTCAATCTTTATATTATAATAAATAATATTTTAGATTAAACCGAGGTGGAAGTATTATCAAGGTGCACTTGAAAATATTTAAATCTTCAATAATTTCTCTAAGACCATTCATTTCTACCACGATAACATTCACCTAGCCAAAAAATGAATTTATAGACACATTTGGGTGAATTATTAGATACTCATAATTGTTCCATAGAACTTTCAACTTTGCTTCTCTAAATTTTGAGTCACCCACATAAATATTTTGTGTAATGCTCCAACCCCAGAAGCCCAGAGTTAGTGCATTATTACATATCATTGGCATGATCACAAAATATCAAGTCTCAAAAGACTGATTAGTTTAGTAGCCTTGGAAGTACTAGATACATTCATAAGGTTTAAATTACATCATAAAATAAAAAACTACAACAAAATTGTTTTCAAAGACAACACTGATATCCCATAGAATATCCCTGCAGGCCAGTCATAATATACTTCTTCACATCCTGGAAAAAACAAAACATATAAAGGGGTGAGCTCAGATGCTCATTAAGAATAACAATATAGCGGAAACTTTCATAAATAAGCATAAACATTTAAGTTAATGTATAGAACTAAAACAAAATCCTTTTAAACATAAAATTCATCATAATATGGAAAATATAAATCAAAATAATGCCAGTTACTTACTCACATGGATATTATACTAGTTGAATAATCACATGAAATATCAATAGTCACTTTCATAATGATGGAATGAATAATGCTAGACTTTCATAGCCACATAGTCAGGGCCTTGTACCAAGACTACAAATAAGATTTTGTCAAGACCTTGTGACAATAAACTAGTTTGTATTATGAGACCTAACAATGCATCAATGAGCTATAGTAGGCTCACCCGTTACTTACTAAGTCCAATGCATTCCTCATATGAAAAGGTTTAAACATAACATAAACATTCATATTAAAACTGGCATATGAAATATCAATAATTTATCCATAAACCATGAATGTTATGAAATAACATATCCACAATCAAACATATCACAAAAAATTCAATATAATATGGAAGTTTTGTATCACAATAAGTCAACTTCAAAAAAACTTAAAATCCAACAAAGGATGTTGACATAGATGAAATCAAAATCTTTTTATAAAAATATCTCTTTCTATTTTGAAATAATTTAAAAGTAATGTAATTTTAAAAGAAAACATTTGTATTTTAAAATATTCTTATAATCTTTTAAGGAAAGCTTCAATGATTTTATAACAGTGGAAAATAGCTGTACCCGTTGTATAAGTTAAAAAAACATTCTTACCTTAATTTTGTCAAAAAGGTCATAAAGTACCTTATTTGGAAAATGACAGAAAGATTACTTTATAAAAATATTATAAAAATTAAAAAAAGGGTATAAATGAATTTATTCCATATCTTAATAAATAGTAAAAATGTTTTGAAATACATTTTTTAAGAAAACACGGATGGGGATGATAAAGAGGTCCCAATAGATACTTACATAAAAACAACCTCAAATAATAAAGAGGTTGTGAAATTAACCATTACCTTGTAATTTTCCTTGGTCAAGGGTAGGTTAAAATACTTTATAATGGTGAAATAATTGTTATTAAATTATACAAGAACCATATACATTAATATTATATCATATATTATCTTTTAACATTTATTTTTTAATAATATCTTAGTATTATCGTCGTTTCATGTGCTAACTGATTCGTTTTCCTTTATATGATTTGTTACGTAAGTAATGTTTGTTATAGATAGGATTTATCTTATTCATATTAAGAATTATATTAAGTCTTTAAACATTACTTTTAATCATCTAATGAAAATTAGTCTTGAATGCACATGATGAGGAATGAATCTCATCGCGTTCGTGGAGACGGTAATCTGTACGTACACACGAACGACAATATCATTATTTTGATATTAAAATAATATATAATTGGATGGTATATCAAATATAAAGAATAATTATCATTTTATATTTATTATTTACATCAATTACACATCATTATTATACCAATCTAAATAATAATGTATTGAATAACAATTACACCACGACGTGGAGACGGTAAGCCGTACGTACAAACGTATAGTGACATGTCATTCAAAGGATGGATAGAATAGTGAATATGATTGTAGCATATTTATGATCACATCACAATATATAGAATATATTGGAGTTATTACTTTATAATGGAAACAACAAAGAAAGAGGAAGTGGAAGAAGAAAGGAACTTGAAAGAGGTGATGAAATATTTACCTCTTCTTCGGGTTCTTCCCTTTGATTTGATCAAAAGGGCTACTTAGGTTGGATTTCTGACTAAAGAAAGGCATATAGGATTAATAGAGGACATTTTATAGGGTATTTGGGCAGGTTTTGGCCGAGACAAATGGCTTTTAAGGTGTTAATTAGAGATAAGGGGGAGTGCCCTTTTATAAGAGGGGTGAGGGGCACCTTAAGAAAAGCTAGAAATATTATTTTATAATAAAATTATTTTCGGTTTCTAATGGATCCAAAATGAATTATTTAAAGTCTAAGGTGGGGATGGGTCAAAAAACACTCAACCAATAGTTCTTATACAGGTTTGGGTTACTATATTAACTTTGTCTTTTAGATTTAACTCTTAGTTAAATAGTTTGACATTTACCATGTCTCTTTGTATTTTTATATTATACGGGTAATAAACTTACTATTAACTTCCAAGAGAATACCAAGTGGTTCATTAATAATAAAAATATAATTATATAAGTCTTTTTTCTGAATATTAGATTTTTAGGAATAGAATATCAATTAATAATATAATATTTGTTTTAAAAACTCTTTTATGTCAATTTTGACACTATTTGGTATTTTGTTTTTGCTAAATTTATAACAGCATTATTACATAAAAAAAAATTCATCTAACCAACCCTAACATGTGATAATAACCTATAAAATTAGTGGAATTCATAAAAAGTCTCAAATTACATTTATTTGGATATATATATTATTAATTATTTTAATATTTCATTAATTAGGTAATTACTGCATCATCATTGTGTCATAAATAAATTAAATTATTTAATGTCTAAAAAATATAAATAAAATACCATTATGTAGTAAATTTTTTTATCTTTCTAATTAATATTTATAGTCAAATTTATCTTATGTGTAACCCTATATTAAAAATGGTTTAGTTATTAAACTTTGAATTTAACAGTTTTAACTCTTCTTTGAATTAAATAATAATAAATGTCCTAATCTAATCCAAGTGGACCTAAAGGATCATATTTTATTCCTAATTTTGTTTTTGGTCTAATTAGACTTATAAAATAGAATTAGGAAATGTTTTAGTGTAATAATAATATCAGTTTTACCCTTAATTACCCTATTTACTTTTAACCGTGGTAAATAAAAGTAAACAGTTACTATTCACTAAAAATTATTTTCATCTTATTGAACCACATTTTACTTACTGATATCAACAGTGTCTCTCTTATTTTTTAAATTCTACTCAAAGAAGTGTTATGCTTTATATAAATTTGCAAATGCTCATAGGAGGTGGGTAAAAGACGAAAAAAAGTTCAATAAAATTTTTATATATCTAAAATTATTATAAACGGACTCTAATGAATTACATTGAATTTATATAGGTATTATGTATCTATTTTTACCTAAAATAAATTTAAATAAAATAAATAATTATTTAAATAAAAATTCGATTTAAACAATAACTCAGTGTTTTTCAATATTCATCAAAAATTGAAAGTTTTCAGAAAAATACAAACAATTCACCCTAAGATAATTTTCATATTCCAAATTCAAAAAATAAGTCTATTTTACCAATTTCAAAACATAGAAGTTGAATTAATTAATTTAAAATTTATTCATGTTTTCAAAAGCAAAAATCATATTTTTATGAAATAATGACTATCAAAAGATTGACACTTGTTTATGTCCAATTTCAAAGTGAAATTACTTTCCATGAACATCATTGGATTAAATCATAAAAATATAATCTAATTATACTTCCAAACCATTAAAATTTATAATTCAACACTATAAATTATTTTGATTAAAAAAGTTGTTTTCAGTTAAAATATATTATTTTTCACTATTCACCCAAATATGAAAGTTATCAAAAAAACACCAAAAATTTATTGAAAATAAATTACTATGTCTTGATTCTTAAGAAGTAGTTTATTGTGTAAAATTGAATATATAAAAGTTTCAATTATTGGATTTAAAAAAGGGTTCACCATTAAAAGCGGTAAAATTACATTTTTTGAAAAATACTTTTTTCATCTGAAAAAATGAATTTTTTCTTATATTATGCCTAAAAAACTCAAAATATGGATTCTAAAATTATAAGAATTATATAAAGTTCAAAATTCAGTTAATACTATTCATAACAGCTTTTGAACGGCTAGTTTGGTAAGTCGTGGTGCCCTTGAACTCAGTGTTGCGTGTAGTGAAAGTTATTGAATTACTTTGAAGAAATAACATACTATGAAATCCTGGGGTGTTACATTATTCCCTCCCTCAATAAATTTCATCCTCTAAATTTGAAATTGTTCTTAAAAAGTAAAAGGTTGAAAATAGAAAATACCTTTATAGGAAAACCCACATTAGAAATTGGGTTTATAAAATTTAATCAAAATAAAAGGAAAGGGGGAATGAAAAAGTCACCACAAAATTATGATCTCGATTTGGAGAACATTGGTGGAAATTAGAGACACATAATTGGAGGAAAAAGGTGAATATTTATAGGGAGTGATTGAGGTCATATATCACAAAAAATTGTAGAATTGAGGGCCTCAAATCCATCAATCTATGATGATTTAAAATATCAACGGTTCAACAAATCATAAGGGATTAGGTTAACACATTTTTAGTTTTAAGATCCCTTACCTAAAGTTTAAGAATTAATTTCTTCATAGGAAAAGAGAAGAAAAAAAATATACTTGACAAGTAGAGTTCTATCCTTTAACTAATTTCTACCACAAACTCATCTTTCACTCTAAAAGATAATAGAACTCAAAAAATATTTTATTTATCCTATTCGTATAGGGTTCCAAAAAAAAACAATTTATAATTCATCTACCAAACCTTTAAAAAAAACTACATTATTTAATCCAGGACATCACGTGGGCCAGTGGTAGGTGATACACCCTTGTCGCTCTTCAGTTACTGGTTCAAGTCTCGCGGCCTTGCCGAACGCGACGGGTTCCCACCCGACCTTCGGGTTGTCCTTTTTATGGAAATCCAAAAATAATCTCAAACTAAAATTATCAAAAATACTTCTTTCCAAACTCACAGTCCAAAATTTATTAGGAAGGTAAACACAATGAAGATCCTTTTTTCCACGTAATAATAGGTGAACACCCTCATCATGTATTCTTTTAAAACACTACAACATCCTGAATTACCATAAAACCTTATTGATTACATTCATGCTCCCTTATTGCTTATAGAATATTGGATGTACTCTTTCTATCCAAAAATGTTGTAAACTCCAACAATGGTGGAATATACAAATTATTAATCAGTTTCAAGGTAGTCAAGAATATCCAATATAATTTATCCAAATAAATCATGTATTATTCCAAAAATCACTACCTTGGTATCAGATCCATATTATGGTTTATCTTTCTCTCAATCATATATTTTCCAAAAATTTAACCTGCTATTGAGTCACTTTTCTTGGTTCGACACAATCTCAAGTCCTTAATGAAATATTACTACAGTATAATCCTTATATGCTCTATAATTATTATAACATTTACATCATTAATACAATACTCAAATGACATAATACTTTAATAACAACGTAATAAATCTAATAATTACTCTTCATCTTCGGTAGTATCATAACTTTATTATTATCCAATAGCATCATTTGGGGTATACTCTGATGATTTGGACATTGATTCACATAGTGTCCCATCTCCTTGCAGATGAAGCATTCTACATTTGAAACTTTTTCTTACCCTTCCAATCACGTACTTGGTGTCCTTTTTCTCCACACTTATAACAAACTCCCATTCACATCAAGCATTTACCAAGGTGATTCTTTCCACAATTATCACATATGGGAAAATCCTTCTTTTCCCTCTTCCCTTTATCCATCTTTCTCTCTTCCATCCTTTTCTTCTCTTGCTTCCCTTCAAATCCATAGGACTAATAGAATTTTTTACTTATATTATTAACACATGATACTATTTCTTCATATGTTGAGAATACATGGGAGAATATTTCCCTTCTAAATTTTGGCTTAATACCAGGAAATATAAGATCCTTATTACTCTTTGGATCATACGTATTGCTGGAGTTCAAAATTCCTTCTACTGGGTGCCATTTCTATACAATGTCATACACTAGGTCAGTTTATGAATTGTAATGAATAATTCCAAAGTTGTAAAATACCTAATGTAAATTGAATAGTTTATGGATATAATCCATAATCATAAAAATATTTTCTTTGAGGAGGTATATACTCTTAAATCCTTCATAATTATTTGTAAAGAAAGTGAAAATTATCCTAAGCATATCCCCTGAGAGTGTCGTAACCAAGAGTGCAGCAAGACCCGTTTTTGTGGACCAGTTCCCGTTCAAGTCTAGCTCAAAGCGGTGTTTTTGGGTTTTACCCCTAGGTACATATGTGCCAGAGCCGCCTCTACCTGCTTGTATCCAGACAAGGATGTATTTGATTGGAAAACTCACAAAATATCTATAGTACCAAAATTCTAGGAAGTTATTCTATACTAATCCAAAAATTCTATCTTAGGACTATGTGATCTAATCAGAGTTTATCTAAATCTAGTTTCCAAGGTTTGTACTAAAATTCCTCTGATACCAACTGTAATGCCCCGACCCCAGAAGCCTAGAGTCGGTGCATTATTACGTATCATTGTCATGATCACAAAAGATCAAGTCTCGAAAGACCGATTAGTTTAGTAGCCTTGGAAGTACTAGATACATTCATAAGTTTTACATTACATCATAAAATGAAAAACTACAACAAATTTGTTTCCATAGACAACAATGAGATCCCTTAGACTATCCCTACAGGTCAGTTATATTATACTTCTTCACATCTTGTTAAAAATAAAACATAGAAAGGGGTGAACTTAGATGCTCAGTAAGGATAACAATATAGCGGAAAATTTTATAAATAAAAATAAACATTTAAGGAAATTTATAGAACTAATACAAAATCATTTTCAACATAAACTTCATCATAATATGGAAAATATAAATCAAAATAATTTCATTTACTTACTCACATTGATATTCTACTAGTCGAATAATCACATGTAATATCAATAGCCACTTTAATAATGATGGAATGCATAATTTCAGACTTTTAGAACCACATAGTCAAGGCCTTGTGCCAAGACTACAAATAAGATTTTGTCAAGGCCTTTTTCCAAGATACTAGTTTGTCTCATGAGACCTACCGATGCATCGAGAAGCTATAATGGGCTCCACCCGTCACTTACTAAGTCCAATGCATTCCTCATATGAAAAGGTTTAAACATAACATAAACATTCGTATTAAAACTGGCATAAGAAATGTCAATACTTTATAGATAAACCATGAATGGTATAAAATAACACATCCAAAGTCAAACATATCACAAAATCTTCAATATTATATGGAAGTTTTGTATCATAATAAGTCAACTTGAAACAAACTTAAAATCCTTCAAAGGATGTTGACATAGATGAAATCAAAATCTTTTTAGAGAAACATCTCTTTCTATTTTAAAATCATTTAAAAGTCATGTAATTATAAAAGAAAACATTTATATTTTAAAATATTCTTATAAGAATATAAGGGAAGCTTTGACGATGTTATAATGGCGTAAAATAGCCGCACCCCTCATATAAGTTAAAAAAACATTCTTACCTTAATTTTGTCGAAAAGGTCATAAAGTACCTTGTTTGGAAAACAACTAAAATATTAATTTATAAAAATATTATAAAAAGTAAAACAAGTTTATAAATGACTTTATCCCATAGTCTTGTAAATAGTAAAAATGTTTTGAAATACATTTTTTAGTAAAACAAGAATGTGGATGATAATGAGGTCCCAGTAGATACTTACATAAAAACAACCTCAGATAATAAAGAGATTGTGAAATTAACCCTTGCCTTGTACTTTTCCTTGTTTGAGGGTAGGTTAACCTCCTGTATAATGGTGAAATAATTGTTATTAAATTATAAAATAACCATATACATTAATATGATATCATATATGTTCTTTTAACATTTCTTTGTTAATAATATCTTAGTATTATCGTCATTTCGGTTGCTAACTGATTCATTTTACTTTATATATTTTGTTAAATAAGTAATGTTTGTTATGGATAGGATGTATCTTATTAATATTCAGAATGATATTAAGTATTTAAACATTATTTTAAATCATATAATGAAAATTAGTCTTGAATGGAGATGATGGGGAATGAATCTCATAGCGTTCGTGGAGACGGTAATCCGTACGTATGCACGAGACACAATATCATTCTTTTGATATTAAAATAACAAATAATTGGATGGTATATCATATATAAAGAATAATTATCATGTTATATTTATTATTTATATCAATTAAACATCATTATTATACCCATCCAAATAATAATGTATTGAATAACAATTACACCACGACGTGGAGACGGTAAGCAGTACGTACGAATGTATGGTGACATGTCATTCAAAGGATGGATAGAATAATGAATATGGTTGTACCATATTTATGATCACATTACAGTATATATAAGATACTAGAGTTATTATTTTAGAATGGAAACAACAAAGAAAGAGGAAGTGGAAGAATAAAGAAACTTGAAAGAGGTGATGAAATATTTACCTCTTCTTCAGGGTTTTTCTTTTTATTTGATCAAAAGGACTGCTAAGGTTGGCTTTATAACTAAAGGAAGGCCTCTAGAATGAAGGGAGGACAATTTAGAGGGTATTTGGGTAGGGTTTGGCCAATACAAATGGCTTTGAAGGTGTGAATTAGAGAGAATGGGGAGTGCCCATTTATAAGAGGGGTGAGGGGCACCTTAGGAAAAGCTAGAAATATTATTTTATAATAAAATCATTTTCAGTTTCTAATGGATCAAAAATAAATTATTTAAAAGATAAAGTGGGTATGGGTCAAAAACCACTCAACAAATAGGTTTTATACAGGTTTGGGTCACTATATTAACTTTATCTTTTAGATTTAACTCTTAGTTAAATAGTTTGACATTTACCATGTCCCTTTGTATTTTCATATTATACAGTTAATAAAATTATTATAAACTTCCAAGAGAATCCCAAGTGATTTATTAATGATACACCTATCATTATATAAGTTTTTTTTCCAAACCTTATATTTTTAGGAATAGAATGTCAATTAATAATATAATATTTGTTTTAAAAACTCCTTTATGTCAATTTTGACACTATTTGGTATTTTGTTTTTGCTAAATTCATAACAGCATTATTACTTCAAAAAAAAATTCATCTAACCAACCCTAAAATGTCATATTAATCTAGAAAATTAGTGGAATTTATAAAAAGTCACAAATTACATTTATTTGGATATTTATAATATTAATTATTTTAATATTTCATTAATTAGGTAATTACTGCATCATCATTATGTCATAAATAAATTAAATTATTTAATGTCTAAAAAATATAAATAAAATAGATTATTTAGGAAATATTTTTATATTTTTAATGAATATTTATTGTATAATTTATCGTATGTGTAACTCTATATTAAAAATTGTTTAGTTATTAAACTTTGAATTTAACACTTTTAACTCATCTTTGAATTAAATAATAATAAATGTAACAATCTAATCCAAGTGGACCTAAAGGATCATATTTTATTCCTAAGGTTGTTTTTGGTCGAATTATACTTATAAAATATAATTAGGACATGTGTTAGGGTAACAATAATATCATTTTTACCCTTAATTACCCTATTTACTTTTAACCGTGGCAAATAAAAGTAAAAAGTTACTATTCACCAAAAATTATTTTCATCTTATTGAATCACATATTACTTACTGATATCAATATTGTCTCTCGTATTTTTGAAATTCAACTCACAGAAGCAGTAAAATTAAGTTTTATGTAAATTTGCAAATGCTCCTAAGAGGTGGGTAAAAGATGGTAAAAAGTTCGATAAAATTTTTATATATCTAAAATTATTATAAACTGACTCCAATGAATTACATTTAATTTATATAGGTATTATGTATCTATTTTTACCTAAAATAAATTGAAATAAAATAAATAATTATTTAAATAAAAATTTGATTTTAAAGAATGACTCAGTGTTTTTCACTATTCATCAAAAATTGGATGTTTTCAGAAAAATACCAAAAATTCACCCTAAGCTAATTTTGATATTTCAAATTAAAAAATGAATTCTATTTTACCAATTTAAAAACATAGAAGTTTAATTAATTAATTTAAAATTAATTCCCGTTTTCAAAACCAAAAAGCATATTTTTAAGAAATAATAACTATCAAAAGATTGAAACTTGTTTACATCCAATTTCAAAGTGAAATTACTTCAACGACCCCCATTTGATTAAATGGTAAAAATATAATCTAATTATACTTCCAAACCATTAAAATTTATAATTCAACAGTATAAATTATTTGGATTAAAAAAGTTGTTTTCAGTTAAAATATAGTATTTTTCACTATTCACCCAAATATGAAAGTTATCAGAAAAACACCAAAAATTTATTGAAAGTAAATTCTTATGTCCCGATTCTAAAGAAGAAGTTTATTTTGTCAAATTGAATATATAAAAGTTTCAAATATTGGATTTAAAAAACAGTTTGCCATTAAAAGGCGGTAAAATTACATTTTTTGAAAAATACTTCTTTCATCTGAAGAAAATGAATTTGTTCTTACATTATGTCTAAGAAACTCATAATATAGATTCTAAAATTATAAGGATTATATAAGTTCAAAATTCAGTTAATACTATTCATAACTTCTTTTGAATGACAAGTTTGGTAAGTCATGGTGCACTTGAACTCAGTGTTGCGTGTAGTGAAAGTTGTTGAATTACTTTGAAGAAATAACATACTATAAAATCTTGGGGTCTTACATTCTTACCTCCTTAAATAAATTGCGTCCTCACAATTTGAAATTGTTCTTCAAAAATAAGAGTTCGAAAATAGAGAATATCTTTGTGGGAAAATCCACATCGGAAATTGGGTTAATAAAATTTTGTCTTAATAAGAGGACAAGGGGAATGAAAAAGACACCACCAAATTATGATCTCGATTAGGAGAACATTGGTGGAAATTAGAGACACATAATTTGAGGAAAAACGTAAATAATTATAGGGAGTGATTGAGGTCATTAGTGACAAACAATTGTAGAATTGAGGCCCTCAAAGCCATCAATCTATAATGATTTAAAATATCATCAGTTCAAAAAATCATAAGGTATTAGGATATCACATTTTTAGTTTTAATATCCCTTACCTAAAGTTAAAGAATTAATTTCTTCATAGAATAATATAATAAAAAAATATGTACTTGACAAGTAGAGTTCCATCCATTAACTAATTTCTACCATAAACTCATCTTTCACTCTAAAAGATAATAGAACTTAAAAAATATTTTATTTATCCTACTCATATAGGGTTCCAAAAAAATGAATTTATAATTCATCTACCAGACCTTTTAAAAAAAACTACATTATTCAATCCAAGACATCACGTGGGCCAGTGGTTGGTGATACACCCTTGTCACCCTTCGATTGTGGGTTTAAGTCGCGCGGCCTTGCCGAACGTGATGGGTTACTAACCGACATCTGGGTTGTCCTTTTTATAGAAGTAAAAGAAGAATCTCAAACTAGAATTATCAAAAATACTTCTCTCCAAACTTACTGTCCAAAATTTATAATGAAGGTAAACACAATGAAGATCCTTTTTTCCACGTAATAACATGTGAACACCTTCATCATGTATTCTTTTAAAACACTACAACATCATGAATTACCATAAAACCTTATTGATTACATTCATGCTCACTTATTCCTTATAGAATACTATATATACTCCTTCTATCCAAAAATTTTGTAAACTCCAACAATGGTTGAATATACAAATCATTAATCAGTTTCAAGGTAGTCAAGAATATCCAATATAATTTATCCAAATCAATCATGTATTATTTCAAAAATTACTACCTCAGTATCAGAACCATATTATGTTTTATCTTTCTCTCAACCATATATTTTCCAAAACTTTAACCTGCTATTGAGTCACTTTTCTTGGTTCCACACAATCTCAAGTCCTTAATGAAATAGTACTACAATACAATCTATATATACTCTATAATTATTTTAACATGTACATCATTAATACAATACTCAAATGACATAATAATTTAATAACAACATAAGAAATATAATCATTCTTCTACATCTTAGGTAGTTTCATAACATTATTATTATCCAATAGCAGCATTTGGGGTATACTCTAATGATTTGGACATTGTTTCACGTAGTGTCCCAACTCCTTGCAGATGAAGCATTGTACATTTGTAACTTTTTTCTTACCCTTGAAATCACGTAATTGGTGTCATTTTTCTCCAAACTTATAATAAACTCCCATTCCTTTCAAGCATCTACCAAGGTGATTCTTTCCACAGTTATTACATATGGGAAAATCCTTCTTTTCCTTCTTCCCTTTATCCATCTTTCTCTCTTCCATCCTTTTCTTCTCTTGCTTCCCTTCAAAGGCATAGGATTCAGAGAATTATTTACTTATCTTATTAACACATGATACTATTTCTTCATATGTTGAGAATACACAGGAGACTATTTCCCTTCTAAATGTTGGTTTAATACCATGGAAGATATGATCCTTCTTACTCTTTGGATCATATGTATTGCTGTAGTTCACATTCCTTCTACTGGGTGACATTTCTATACAATGGCAGACACTAGGTCAGTTTATGAATTATAATGAATAATTACAAACTTTTAAAATACCTAATGTAAATTGAACAGTTTATGGATATATTCCATAATCATAAAAATATTTTATTTGAGGAGGTATATACTCATAAATCCTTCGTAATGATTTTTAAAGAAAATAAGAATTATCCTAAGCATATCCCCTGAGAGTTTTGTAACCATGAGTACAACAAGACCCGTTGTCGTGCACCAGTTCCTGTTCGAGTCTAGCTCAAAGCGGTGTTTTCTGGTTTTACCCCTTGGTACATCTGTGCTATAGCCACCTCTACCTGCTCATATCCAGACAGGGATGTATTTCTTGGAAAACTCACAAAATCTCTACAGTATCAAAATTATAGGAAGTTCTTCTATACTAATCCTCAAAGTCTATGTTAGGTCTATGTTATCTAATTAGAGTTTATCTAAATCTAGTTTCCAAGGTTTGTACTAAACTTCCTCTGATACCAACTGTAATGCCCCGACCCGAGAAGCCCAGAGTCGGTGCATTATTACGTATCATTGGCATGATCACAAAAGATCAAGTATCGAAAGACCGATTAGTTTAGTAGCCTTTGAAGTACTAGATACATTCATAAGGTTTACATTACATCATAAAATGAAAAACTAAAATAACATTGTTTCCATAGACAACACTGATATCCCATGGACTATCCCTGCAGGTCAGTCATAATATACTTTTTCTCATCCTGCTAAAAGTAAAACATAGAAAGGGGTGAGCTCAGATGCTCAGTTAGGATAACAATATAATAGACACTTTCATAAATAAGCATAAACATTTAAGGCAATGTATAGAACTAAAACAAAATCCTTTTCAACATAAACTTCATCATAATATGGAAAATATAAATTGAAATAATTTCATTTAATTACTCACATCGATATTCGACTAGTTGAAAAATAACATGCAATATCAATAGTCACTTTCATAATGATGGAATGCATAATGTGAGACTTTCATAACCACATAGTCAAGGAATTGTGCCAAGACTACAAATAATATTTTGTCAAGGCCTTGTTCCAAGACACTAGTTTGCCTTATGATACCTACCGATGCATCGAGGAGCTATAGCGGGCTCCACCCGTCACTTACTAAGTCCAATACATTCCTCATATGAAAAGGTTTAAACATAACATAAACAATCGTATTAAAACTAGCATACGAAATGTCAATAATTTATCCATAAACCATGAATGGTATAAAATAACTTATCCACAGTCAAACATATCAAAAAAAATTCAATATAATATGGAGGTATTTTATCATAATAAATCAACTTCAAACAAACTTAAAATCCATCAAAGGATGTTGACATAGATGAAATCAAAACCTTTTTAGAGAAATATCTCTTTATATTTTGAAATCATTTAAAAGTCACATAATTATAAAAGAAAACATTTATATTTTAAAATATTTTTATAAGATTGTAAATGAATCTTCGACGATGTTATAACGGTGGAAAATAGCCACACCTGTCGTATAAGTTAAAAAAAACATTCTTACCTTAATTTTGTCGAAAAGGTCATAAAGTACATTGTTTGGAAAATGACGGAAAGATTCCTTTATAAAAATATTATAAAAAGTCAAGGAAGGGTATAAATGAATTTATCCCATAGTCTAGTAAATAGTAAAAATGTTTTGAAATACATTTTTTAAGAAAACACGGATGCAGATGATAAAGAGGTCCCAGTAGATACTTACGTAAAAACAACCTCGGATAATAAAGAGATTGTAAAATTAACCCTTACCTTGTAATTTTCCTTGGTCTAGGGTAGTTTAAACTCCTGTATAATGGTAAAATAATTGTTATTAAATTATATAAGAACCATATACATTAATATGATATCATATTTGATCTTTTAACATTGCTTTGTTAATAATATCTTA
Organism: Viscum album; assembly: GCA_963277665.1. NCBI lineage: Eukaryota > Viridiplantae > Streptophyta > Magnoliopsida > Santalales > Viscaceae > Viscum > Viscum album. The sequence continues at coordinate 1,593,767,595 of OY728132.1, forward strand.
GTATTATCGTCGTTCTGGGTGCTAACTTATTCATTTTTCTTTATATGCTTTGTTAGGTAAGTAATGTTTGTTATGGATAGGATGTATCTTTTTCATATTAAGAATTATATTAAGTCTTTAAACATTATTTTTAATCATATAATAAAAATTAGTCTTGAATGGATACGATGGAGAATGAATCTCATCGCGTTCGTGGAGACGGTAATCCGTACGTACGCACGAGCGACAATATCATTATTTTGATATTAAAATAATATATAATTGGATAGTATATCATATATACAGAATCATTATCATCTTATATTTATTATTTACATCAATTACACATCATTATTATACCCATCCAAATAATAATGTATTGAATAACAATTACACCACGACGTGGAGATGGTAAGCCGTGCGTACGAACGTATGGTGAAATGTCATTCAAAGGATGGATAGAATAATGAATATGGTTGTACCATATTTATGATCACATCATAGTATATATAATATACTGGAGTTATTATTTTATAATGGAAACAACAAAGAAAGAGGAAGTGGAAGAAGAAAGGAACTTGAAAGAGGTGATGAAATATTTACCTCTTCTTCGGGTTCTTCCTTTTGATTTGATCAAAAGGGATACTTAGGTTAGATTTATGACTAAAGTAAGGATTCTAGGATGAAGTTAGGATAATTTAAAGGATATTTGAGAAGTGTTTGTCCGTTCTAAATGTCTTTTGAGGTGTGAATTAGTGAGAACGAGGAGTGCCCTTTTATAAGAGGGGTGAGGGGCACCTTAGGAAAAGCTAGAAAAATTATTTTATAATAAAATATATTTTGGTTTATAATGGATAGAAAATAAATTATTTAAATTGTAAGGTGGGTATGGGTCTAAAAGCACTCAACAAATTGGTTTTAGACAGGTTTGTGTCACTATGTTAACTTTATCTTTTAGATTTAACTCTTAGTTAAATTGTTTGAGATTTACCATGTCTCTTTGTATTTTTATATTATATGGTTAATGAACTCACTATAAACTTCAAGAGAACCCCAAGTGGTTTATTAATGATAAAAATATCATTATATAAGTCTTTTGGCTGAACCTTAGATTTTTAGGAATAGAATATCAATTAATAATATAATATTTGTTTTAAAAACTCTTTTATGTCAATTTTGACACTATTTGGTATTTTGTTTTTGCTAAATTCATAACAGCATTATTACTTCGAAAAAAATTAATCTAACCAACCCTAACATGTCATATTAACCTATAAAATTAGTTTAATTCATAAAAGTCTCAAATTATATTTATTTTTATATTTATAATATTAGTTATTTTAATATTTCATTAATTAGGTAATTACTGCATCCTCATTGTGTCATAATTAAATTAAATTATTTAATGTCTAAAAAATATAAATAAAATACCATTATGTAGGAAATATTTTTATATTTCTAATAAATACTTATAGTCTAATTTATCTTATGTGTAACCCTATATTAAAAATGGTTTAGTTATTAAACTTTGAATTTAACTGTTTTAACTCTTCTTTGAATTAAATATTAATAAATGTCCTAATCTAATACAAGTGGACCTAAATGATCATATTTAATTTCTAAAGTTGTTTTTGGTCGAATTATACTTATCTAATAGAATTAGGACATGTGTTCGGGTAATAATAATATCATTTTTACCCTCTATTTACTTTTAACCGTGGTAAATAAAAGTAAAAAGTTACTATTCACCAAAAATTATTTTCATCTTATTGAAACAAATTTTACTTAATGATATAAACCGTGTCTCATATTTTTGAAATTCAACTCACAAAAGTGGTAAAATTATGTTTTATGTAAATTTGCAAATGCTCATAGGAGGTGGGTAAAAGACGGTAAAAAGTTTGATACAATTTTAATATATCTAAAATTATTATAAACTGACTGCAATTAATTACATTGAATTTATATAGGAATTATATATCTATTTTGACCTAAAATAAATTTAAATAAAATAAATAATTATTTAAATAAAAAGTCTATTTTAAAGAATAACTCAGTGTTTTTCACTATTCATCAAAAATTGAAAGTTTTCAGGAAAATACCAAAAATTCACCCTAAGATAATTTTGATATTCTGAATTCAAAAATGAATTCTATTTTACCAATTTCAAAACATATAAGTTGCATTAATTAATTTAAAATTAGTTTCTGTTGTCAAAACCAAAAAGCGTATTTTTATGAAATAATAACTATCAAAAGATTGACACTTGTCTATGTTCAATTTCAAAGCGAAATTACTTAAAATAACCATCATTAGATTAAATGGTAAAAATATAATCATATTATACTTCCAAACCATTAAAATTTATAATTAATCACTATAAATTATTTTGATTAAAAAAGTTGTTTTCAGTTAAAATATAGTATTTTTCACTATTCACCAAAATATGAAAGTTATTAGAAAAACACCAAAAATTTATTGAAAGTAAATTCTTATGTTCCGATTCTAAATAAGAAGTTTATTTTGTCAAATTAAATATATAAAAGTTTCAAATATTGGATTTTAAAAAAGGTTCGCCATTAAATGGCAGTAAAATTTCATTTTTTGAAAAATACTTCTTTCTTCTGAAAAAAATGAATTTGTTCTTAAATTATGTCTAAGAAACTCATAATACGGATTCTAAAATTATTAGGATTATATATAGTTCAAAATTCAGTTAATACTATTCATAACTGCTTTTGAATGGCCAGTTTGGTAAGTCGTGGTGCGCTTAAACTCAGTGTTGCGTGTAGTGCAAGTTATTGAATTATTTTGAAGAAATAACGTACTATGAAATCTTGGTGTGTTACATTTTTGCAACTTTTCCTATGTAACATGTGATTACTTACGCGACATCACCTTTATATATATTTCATGAGATAGGTATCCCCATAAAGCATTGATTCCTTTGCCATTAGCAAAAAATTCCCTTTGTCAAGCTTCTGATAAAACACCACTCCCAACATTGGATAAAATAACATGCATCGCTACTATAAAGACAGAAATTCCTAAAGATTGAAAGTAGTGATGCATTTGATTATCCCATAATTGAAAAATATTTCCATCAAATATCGTAATCTCTTTATGATTGACTACCTCCATTAAATACATGAGAGAAAAACACTAATATTAACCCTTTTCACTGATACTAATTGTTATCCTAACTAGGTTAAATACCTTGAGGGGGGGGGGGGGTGAATTAGAGTATGAAAGATTAAAATAAATTCCCCATTCAGATCTTGTTTCGTTTTTAAATAAAAAACTCTTCTCTCTATTTCCCGTAGCAATGTATGAATAGAAATGAAAACACACAAGATACACAATAATTTTACTTGGTTCACCCTCACCGGGCTACATCAAAGGAGCATACAATGACAATATGCCGATGTACCAAATTTTCTAAGGCTCACTACTAATTCAAGGTTCTGGATAGATCACTTTTATGCCTAGGTTGAATTCCTTTATAATTTTTATGGATATCTCACTACTTCCCAAGGGTCGCTCCCTCAATCTTCCTTCTACGGCTCACTATCGGTGGAAAGGATCACATTATTCCTCTTCCTTTGTTCACTACTTTGGAAATTATTCACAAATAGTTTATAGATATGTAGGTCCCTTCACTTGAAACAATGAATGCATCCTCAACTATAGGTAGATGCTATGTTGAAGTTCAAATTTCATGCACCTGATGAATACCAATTTACCATAGTTGTACTGGGAAGTCAATTTTTAATACTTTCATGATGCTCAATGCCTTCATGATGCTCACACAACCTTCATGAAACTACCAAATTCTTTTGAAGTATATACTGCCTCCACAAACCCAACAATTTTTGTGAAGATCACCTTTTTTATGAAGCTCAACCAACATTCATGAAGGAACCTCATTTTTTGAATCTCAAGAACTTTCAAAAAGCTCACTTAGCCTTCACGAAGCTCATAACTTTCGGTCAGATTTTTATAGACTTAATGAACCCCAATACTTCTGTGATACTTAAAAATTTTGGTCAGCTTTCACAACCTTCATGAACTTTTTCACAAGAACAATCATCACAAATCACCGTCATGAATCCAAAGCCTTAGAATCATCGTTAAGTGTTTCTCTATTTTATGAGGGGGGTAGAGGCCTATTTTTAGGTGTTTCCTACCACTCGAGAATCTTCCATCTACATCATCATATTTTCAAAAAGATCCCTAACTTTGTTTATGAAGCTCTCTATTTTGTGAAGAACGAGGGAAATATATCATATCAATAATATCTTTAGAACTCCACAACTGACCTCAGAAACCTGATTTATCAACAAATACTGTCAACCTAAGAACAATACAATATTACCTTGAGGGATTTTCCTAATATATTTTAACATAATTTGTTAAATTTTATGATTTATTAAGGATATTAAATTATTGTACCATCTAACATATTTTATTAGATTGTTTATTATCAGATTGATTTGCGATGTGCTACTTTAATACCATTCTCCATATTACTTTGGATGGGTTATGCTTATATTTATTGATTGGGTTAATTATTGATATTTCATATGTTAGTTTAAATTTGAATGTTTATGTAGATTATGTTTCACCCTTTTCATATGAGTAATACACTGGACTTAGTAAGTGATGGGTGGGGTCTGCTATAGCCCCTTGATGCATTAGTATGTCTCATGAGACAAACTAGCTTGGGTATTGGATGAGACCTTATCCATTTATGTAAGATGTCTTTGTATGTGGCCTTGATGGTAAGTTTATGGTGTCCAACAATATGTATTTACTTCATTATGATATTAGTTATTGATTTCTATGTTATTATTTGATTATTTATGATATCCATGGATAGTTTTTATCTCATGTGATTCTTTATATGAAATCATTTTTTAATTATTTCCTTCCATATTATTTATGCCTTATTTAGTTTGCACTGTATGGATACCCTTACTGAGCATCTAAGATCACCCTTTTTATTATGTTTATTCTTCTATAGGATTCCAATAAGTATATTATGATTGATATCTAGGGATAATCTAAGAGAAAAATGGTGTTATCAAAAGAATTACTATGATATATTTTATGTTTTAAATTCTAATGCAAGATTCAAGTAAGTATCTAGTTTTCTAAGACTAAAAAACTATTTGGTCATTTAGGATGAAATTATTTGTATTTAATTCCAATGTAATAAAGTACAATAAACTCTAGTCTATTGGGGGCTGGGTATTTACAGTTGTTATCGTAGAAAGTTTAGTATAAACTTTGTAAACTAGATTAGGGAACATAATCCTATAACAAACTTTGAGAAAATTCCCAAAGAAACCAAGCTTATGATTTTGAGATTAGTTATACATAAATTTTCAATTTAGGTTAATTATTTTAGTAGTTTAAAAATTATACATTATGATTCAAAATCTAATACAATGTATGATATTGTTTACAAATATAACATAGCAAAAGGAATGGAAACCGTATCAATTCATATAATCCATATGTTCGTATTTCCCTCATAAGAAAGATAGATATGTTAGAGTAGGAGAAGTAGTTACAGATTAACAACTTATAATTATATTGGGAAATTTGACTCAGGTTATGAGAAATAGCCTTTCCTGTATAGATCATCCTTCTAATCCATAATTTAGTGTAACAATGGTAAACTACTTCATGCATCAATAACCTACCTCATTCAATCAGACTAAAAATCCATTTCTAGCTGAGAAATGGATAAGTTCTTTAAATTATACATTTCTCACTTTGGGAAGTAATGAAAGGGAGATGGTTGTTATAGAAGTTTATAATCTCTCTGGAGATGTGGATCAGTGTTGGTCATTGATTCAAAACACTAAATAGGAGGCAGAAATTGAAAAATTGGAAATTATGATTTGTGATGAAGATATAATTTTTTTTATCTTTAGAGAGAATACTTCATTATCTAAGTAATGTATGGATCCATCTATAGTATCCCTTAATAAGAGACCCAACTTATTGATGAAAAAGGTAATCTTAAAATTGAGGATGTACTTATTGTACAATAATGCATTGATTTATTTCTAGAGGAATTACTTGGACGTCCACTAGAGTAATAAGTTGAGTTTTCCTTTGATTTAGTCCCTGATGCAAGACCATACCAAAGAATACCTATAGAATATCCACTGTGTATTTAGTGTAGTTGAATAAAAAACTAGATGATTTGAGTGGTAAGGTATTTATAATCCCAAGTGTTTCGCCTTGGGGAGACCCAGTTCTTTTTGTTAAGAAAAATTATGGGTCGATGTGTCTATACATTGATTATAGTTAAATAAATACTATTATGATAAATAAAAAGCATCATATTCATTACATTGATGAATTATTCAACCAACTTCCTAGAGATAAATATTTTTCAAAGATTGACCTTCATTATGGATATCATCAATTATGAGTAAATAAGGAATATATCCCGAAGATAGAATTTCGAATAAGGTATGAGCATTATGAGTTTACAGTAATTCCGTTTGTATTGACTAATTCAGATTTTGTTTTTATGGATCTATTGAATAAAGTTTTCAAGGAATATCTTGATAGTTTTTTATTATATTTATTGATGATATCATTGTGTACTCTAAGAAATATGAGGAACATGATAACTAATTGCGAATTATTCTTGATACTCTTTGAATAAAAGAGTTATATGGTAAAATTTATCAAGTGTGAATTTTATCCTTAAAATGTTTCTTTTCTTGGCCATATTTTCTCTAAGTATAAAATCTTAGTCGATCCTATGAAGAGAAAGGAAATCCAATTATAGCCTATTCCAACAAACATAACCTAGGTACATAGTTTTGTTGGTTTAGTAGGTTAGTATCAATGATTTGTTCAAAATTTTTCCTAATTAGCTTTCCCGTTAACCAATCTCACATTTAGAGGGGTTAAGTTTATTTAGACAGATGAATGTGAATAATGTTTTGATGAATTGAAGAGGATATTGGTGAATGATCTGATTTTAACTCTACCATTAAGAAGATGTGGATTTGTGATATATAGTGACATGTCAAGGAAAGGACTTGGTTATTTACTCATGCATAATGATAGAGTTATTTTCTATGTATAAATGTATTTAAAAACTCATGACTAGAACTATCTAACTCATTATCTTGTGTTAGAATTTCTAATATTTTCTCTGAAGATATAGAAACACTATCTCTATAGTGAAATATGTAAGATATATATAGATCAAAAGAGTTTGAAATACATGTTCTCATAGAAATAACTCAACATGATGCAAATGAAATGGCTTGAGCTTCTCAAGGATTATGGCTTCTCAATATAATACCACCTAGGAAAGGAAAATAAGGTATAAAATTCATTGAGTAGGAAGGATCATGGAGTTTTGAAAAAATGAGGATTGAAAGGGATCCTATGTTCATGGATCTAGTAAAGATTGATATGGAAATTATTAATATAGGGGTAGCATAACTACTTTTTTCAAATGATTTCTAAATCATCATTATTATAAATGATAAAATGTTATTAGTATAAATTTGATAATTTTCAAAATAAAATTAAATCTATGAATGATGTGAAATTGATAGACTTCACATATGAAGATGGTGTTCTAAAATTTGGAATGATTATTTGTGTTCCCTATTAACCTAAGTTAAAAATGTAATTAATGGATGATGCCCATAGATTGAATTTATCTATAAAACCTAATAACACCAAGATATATATAGATTTTAAGTAAAATTTTTGGTGGGATAATTTGAAGTGGGAAATTTCTTCTTATGTGTTAAGATGTTTGGTTTTTCAACAAGTGAAGGATAAGATACAATATACTAGAGGAGTCATGAAATCTCTACCTATTACTACATGGAAATTGTATGGAATTACTTTGTAATTTGTCACTAGATTACCAAATTCTCCAAGAAGGAATGATGCAATATGGGTTATTGTTGATCGACTTTACAAATCTGCACATTTACTTATTATAAGATAATATTTTCCATTGGATATCCTTACATGAGTCTATATTAATGAAGTTGTAAGACTTTATGGTGCACCTCCTTCAATTGTGTCTGATCATGAACTATGATTTATATTTAAATTATGGAAAATTCTTCAAAAAGATCTTGATAACGAGCTTCATTTGAGAACTTATTATCACTCTCAGACTGATAGAAAATTATAAAGGACTATCCAAACTTTAGAATATATGTGTAGGTCTCTCTCACTCAACTTTCAAGTTACATGATATCAATATTTACCTTTGATAGAATATTCCTATAATAATATCTTCCATTTAAGTATTCAAATGGGACCGTATGAAGAGTTATATGGCAAGAGATGTCATACCACTACTTTTTGGGATGAAGTTGGTGAAATGAAGATTTTAGGTATAGAAATTTCGGGGGAAACAATATAAAATGTAAAGATTATTCATACCCTTATCAAATAACCAAAAAGTAGGAAAAAGGGAAATGTTGATAACCAGAGGAAATATTTGGAATTTCAACTGAGTGATCATGTTTTATTGAAGGTATATCTAATGAAGGGTGTTATAAGATTCTATAAGAAAGGAAAACTTCTCCCAAAGTACATCAGACCTTTTGAAATCTTAGAAATAATTGGATCCATGGCTTACAGTTTGTAAATTCCACATAGACTTTCTAAAGTACATGATACGTTTCATATATCTTTGTTAAGAAAGTAAATTCTAGTCCCAACACATGTTATGAATTATGAATAAATAGAATTAGAACCTGATTTATCTTACTCTGAAGATCCTATAAAGATTATATACACTAAAGAAAAAGTGTTGAGGAATCATATGACTCAGCTGGTAATGGTACTTTGGAAAAAATCATAAGAAAGAAGATGCTACGTGGGAACCTGAGCAAATTATGATGAAAACTACCCCAATCTATTTATGCGGTAAAATTATTGAAATTTTTGGGAATACATATTTTAAAGTAGGGAAGAATATAATGCCCCATGATTTTATAGTATTTCTATTTCTAAATAAATTTAATAGCTTTGATAGCTTGCGTTGAATGAAACACCAAGTTCAAATGAACCACGATATATTATTATAAGACCTTTATAAACTAGACATTAAATTAGAGTGTATAAATGGGACTAAATACATTTTTTAAAAAATATGGTTTATACATTTATACAATAAATTCATTGGTTATCAATTGATTAGAAATAATTTTTTTAAAAAAATTAATGAAGTGTTTTTATGAAAAACTATTTTTGTGCGTGCAATATATTTATATCATAATAAATTAAATTAGTTACTATTGGGGAGTTATTCTAAATAAAATCATATATTATATATTTAATAATTTTTTAACATCCATATAATATTTTTATTATGCATGGGATAAGAATAAATCGAGTTTTATTCTTAAAAACTGCATTTTCTAAAAAGAGGTTTTTGTTGCATTTTGGGAACTTATTTTAATTTTTTTTAATTATAGGTATTTAATTTGATAAAATTAATTACATATTTATAATTAGGAGGTTTAAATTTTTTAATTTATCCCCTTTTATTTTTGGTCAAAATGAATAGTAACTATGGTAAAATTTATCACCTTAGTCAATGGTAAATTGAGTTAATTTAGGTTAAAAATAAGTGATAAGTTCATAATTACTCATCCTAAATACTATTAGATGAATAATATTCGACTATTATCATATTATGATCTAATTTTAGTTTTTTAATGGACACTTTTCCCTAAAAATGACTTATATGTTATTTAAATCAAAGATAGTTATAAAATGTCATTCTCTTTGTTTTAAATATATTTATGTGTTCAGATCTGCAAAAAAAAAGATATGAATGAGCCTAAATTTCCATTTTAATCTTAATTAAATTATTTCCATTATAATTATTTATTTTTAATTTTTAGAAACTATATAATTACCATAAATTCTTATGTAATGTTAATACTATATTTATTTAATTAATTAAAAAATAAAATAAATGAATTTAAAAATATTAGTTTTGGTATAATTTGAATGATTTAATGTATTCAATTAATTTTATAGACCTATATGAAATATTATAGAGTTTTTTAATCATTATATTCGAATTAATCTTTTATCTTAATTTATTTTATGTTAAATTAAATGAATAGTGTCAAAATTGACAAAACTAGCGTTTTATCTAAATAATATTTTAATAAATTATTTAAAAATATTAAAATATTAAAATAATAAATAGTGTATATGATATGGTAGAAAATTTAATAAATTTACCATTTATTGTCTAGGTTTAATCTTATAAGTAAAAATTAAAACTCATTAATTTGGAAAAACATGTTACCATAGTTAAAATTAAAATTGATTAACCAAGGGTTATTAAAAATGAAAAAGTTTAAAATGGCACAAAAAACTTGTATAAATTCTATTGGTTGATGGGATTATAAACCTATACTACCTTATCTTTGAATACCTTTCAATTTCTATGCATTTTCATTATAATGAATTTATTATAATTTAGTCTTTTGAGAAATTCCAAAAGTGCCCCTCACCTCAATTATAAAAGGGTACTTCCTCCCCCATTTCTTCACACCACATTGATCCATATATCTTGACCAATCCCTATAAATTTATTTTCTAAAAATCATTATAAATTTTTTGGAGGCGATGGTATCCCTAAAATTCTTACCTTATGTTTCTTAAGAAAGGGTCTAAAGAAGGGCTCCCGAAGAAGAGGTAATTATCTTGCCAGACCTCTTTCAATTTATTCCTTCTTACACATATTATAAATATATGGAAGTTATCATAAAATAATAACTTAATTATAATAAATATTTTTAAATGTTATTATGATTATGAAACCACCATTACCCACCCACTTTCCCGTCAAATGAGAAGTGAAAGTGTCACTCGTGTGCACGTACGACTTACCGTCTCCACATGGTGATACAATTAATTTTTCATTACCATATTTCATTGATGGAAATTATAATTATTTTAATGTTATATATGATATTTATATGATTATTAACATTATTTATATTATATAATCTTTATAAAAGTATAAATATTGAAACTACTAAACCAAAACACATATGAAAAACAAAGCATTTATTACATGAAACAATGATTTTTAACAAATAATTGTTAAGAAATGAGCGATAAAATATTATAAGTATGTGATAAATGGTATGATATATATAATTATTGTTATTTAATATATTTATAATAAATATATATTTATTATATAAGAGTTTTGAACATGTACTAAGGAAGTCGAATCAGAGGTAAGAGTTTATTTTATAATCTCATCATTATTCAGAATTTTTTATATTTAAGTCTCCACTAGGGAATATTTCTATTACATATACATGTTTTTTAAAAATATTTTCAAAAATATTTTTCATATTATACTATGGTTATTTAAATTTATTTTTACCTATGTTTAAGTTTTTATAAAATGCTTTGAAAGGAATCTTCTTGTTGTTTTTCGAACAAGGTACTTTTCAGCCTTTTCAATAAAAATATGAAAGAAATATTTTTAACTTATAATTAATGAATGGATTTTCATACCATAATTACTAATTTATTATTTGAATATTATATTAAAATTTTAAAAGTTTTTTTTAAATAAAATGTTTTCTTTTATATGTGAACAATTATTTTAAACAATAAGTGATTTTAAAGTGAAAATGATATTTTCATAAATTTTTTTACAATGATATTTTTAAATTATTTTCATCTATGTAAACATCCTTTTTAAAATTTTATTATTTACAATGTTTATTATATTATGGTTCCATCAACTATATTTTATTGGATTTTTTATGTTTAATATGATTAGAGTGTGCTATTTTAATACCATTATTTATATTTCTTTGGATGGGTTATGATTATTTTTATTGATTGGTGTAATTATTGACATTTCATATGTTAGTTTAAATAATAATGTTTATATTGATTATTTTTCACTCGTTTCATATGATAAATGCATTGGACTTAGTAAGTGATGGGTGGGGCCTGATATATCCCCTCGATGAATTGGTAGGTCTCATAAAAAAACTTGCTTGGGTATTGGCTGAGCCTTATCCATTTATGTGAGATGTCTTGGAATGAAGAATTTATGTTATTTTTATGATGTTCGAAATTATTAATTTACCTCATTATGAGGTTAATTATTGATTTCCATGTGACTATTTGATTAATTATGATATCCATGGATATTTTTTAGCTCATGTGAATATTTATATGACATTATTAGATTTCTATTTATTTCCTTCCATATTATTCATTCCATATTTAGTTTTTTCTATAAGTATACCCTTATTAATCCTCTAAGATAACCATTTTTTTATGTTTATTTTTCCTCAGGATGAAAATAAGTATATTATGATTTATATACAGGGATAATCCAGGATAATAATGGTGTTCTAAAATGAATTACTATGTTTTATTTTATGTTTTTAATTATAATGTAAGACTCAAGTATGTATCTAGTTTTCCAAGACTACTAAACTATTAAGTCCTTTGGGATATTATTATTTGTATCTAATTCCCATATAATAAAGTACCACTGACTTTGGGATACTAGGGTATAGGTCTTTACATACTTTCATCACTGAAGGTAAAACTTGAAACCCCCTTTGGCTACACTGACATGAGGATAAAATAGACAATTTCATCATATATATCTTTAACATGTTTTCAACTAGGAATTCATCAACTAACCTGAATATTTCACTCTCTATAGAGGGTATATTGAGTACCTACTAAATACAAGGAATGTTCCATTTGAGCAGAATAATTTATATAGGCTTGAAATTTATTAAACCAATCCATTTATAGAATAATGTCAAATTATCCCATATTTAAAACTATAATACCCCATAAAATTCCATAATGAGCAACGATCAAGGCCTAATATGGAAAATCCTTGGTATGATTGACCCTCTTCCTTAGGGGGTTTCAAGACTCTTATAATAAAATTAATATTCCACTTAAAAAATCCAGTAGAGACTCCAATTAAATATAAATAAAAGAATGAAAAAGAAACTTTTCTAAATAGGCACAAGATAAAGTAGGTTAAACCATAAAAATAATTTTATTAATAGATAAACAAACTATACCATTTCATGTAGGTTACTCTAAAACATATATTCTGTATAAAAAATCACACTAACTTTGGTGTATAAAATATTACACAAATGGATGCGTTATAGAAAAAATTATTTAATTCTTTACTGGATGACTTATTCAAGAAATTTTGAGGGTGGAAAAATGCCTCGATTACATTGAGTAGTTGATAAATCTTACAGGTCCTGATATGATTTGTACTACAACCCAATAACTACTGATTCCATTCTTTAAAAAAATCACTATATATGGTTGTATAGAATGAAAAAATGGAACTACTTCACTTTGAAGGTATAATTATGCATGATATTCTCCTGAATCCCACACCAATCACACCACACAGTTGGCCCTTTTGGAAAAGAGGAAATTAAAACACTTTCACTCTGACCACACTATAAAATATCATCTTGACTCGACTATACTTGATATTGTTTTCTCCCATGAGGATGAAACTAATATTTTGACCCATGATCCCACTCTTCTTCTATCCTAAGATCCCATGATCACCAAGAATCCATTTTAAGAATAAATGTGACTACACAGTCATAATTTTTAGGGGAAATTCAGTATGATCATTGAGAAAATGGATCTATTGAATCCATTCTTAGACTTATTATTGGGTAATACCACCCCAAAATGTCAGTGGAACCTTATTATCCAATGGTTCATATCGAGGAAACCCTTTCCCGATTTTTATAAAACACTTGGGAAAGACTCCTTAAAGATTATAAGTGAATAGAAAGTCATTTCAATAGACCATGCTCATATATTACTTTTTATATACAAATAGGTGTTCGATAAGGTGTAATTATCTATAATTTAAGGGATAACTATATTAATATCTTTTAACTAAAAAATGGATGACTTAAGGTTTCACAACATCATTACCAAAATCACATCCAACCCCCCATTTTCCTTCTCCCTTTCCCTATTTACTTCTTAATAAAAGTATTATAATACACTTTTCATCAATATTTTAATCTAATCAAGAATGCTTCGAATAATAGTTTTAAAGCTAAATAAAACACGTTTTAGACTTAATATAGAAGAATAAAAACCTATTTATAAATAAAAATAAACAAAATTTTCCATCCAAGGACTCAAATATTGGTACATATTTACATTTTCATTAATAATAAATATATAAGAAAACATAATTTTATTATTATTATTATTTTAGTTAAAATAGATCTCAAATTCAATCTAAATATAATATAATCAAACAAGAGAAAGTATTCAAGATGAAATTTAATCCTACAAGTGGCCACCTATCGACACCTATTTGATTCATGAGATTAGATGAAAATAAAATAAAAGGAATTCCCAAACCAACCCTCGACACTCAAGTTTCCACCATGATTATATAGGACATTAATATTTATGGGTTACTTCTTGAGTCCCAACTGTCCTATCTCATGACTACTCTCAAGTCCCATACCCAAGATCCATTAAAGTGGGTTATAATACCATTTTATAATGATCGTGACCCAATAACCCAAACATAATCTAGCTGGGTGGCCACAAAGCCTCAAGTGAACCTCTCGATCACCAAAGTCTAGAATAAAAACAAAGGGTTGAACAATGTATTATTAAGATAGTGTTTCCCCACTTTGATATCAAATAGAAAAAAGGAAACATCACACTGATATTTTAGCCTTACCCTTCAGGTCAACAAACATCCAAGTCGAAAATACAAGAGCATCCACCTCAGGTTCCTGTTTTTCAAATCAAATTGACAATTGAGTAGGAAAATTCTACATGGATATAAAAACAAACAAAGACTAGGTCCAAAACATCTATAAATTCCCATAATGGGTACAAAGTTTATAAAACATAATATGTAGATAATTACTAATCCCAATGTGTCTTAGGGATCAAAAGAGGTAGAATACTAGGTCTCATGGCATCTATTTAGGATTACCCTAGTGCATATACTATGTACACCCTCCGAAAATTCAAAAATATGATATACATTCTCTTGAATCCATAGGGTATATTCCCCCATGATCCTATGCTTTCCATTTCTCTAGATCATGTGAAATGAGGTCTAAAGACATTCCATATGGGCATGTATAGGGTGTATGTATGATGAATCAGTAGTTAGTTTCCACCCCCCTAATTACTTATCACAAAATCAAGCGCATATATAAAATAATATATGGATAGATGAAAAATATAATAAAACAAATACCATTATTGATATAATAGTAGCCATAACATTTGTAATAAAAATAAGTATCTACCTAAACTTGGATGATACTCACATTCATTTACCTACTTTGGTAATAAATTGTTATCAATGTCAGGATGGAGGTATGAAAATCTTGTATCTCATCCCATTGAGGTGGATATATATACAAAGTTAGGGAATAATCCAATCCCATGGGATAATGGTAATATAAATGCACTAAATAGGGATATCGTATTGTAAGATATCATCTAAGTTGTACCCTACAATATACATTTGATGCATATCGTAGATTACAATATCCTTATATAGTATATGGAATGAGATTCCTCTGTCATAGATTATGATAGGATTATGATATGGGTATTAAGAGAATGGAATCCGCCATATATCCCACATGGTTTCTTTTGGTTAGTAATCAATGTGTTGATTTATTTGTGGCAACATATAGTCATTTTAAGAGTTCGAATGATTATTTCTCAATAGGTATATGTTATAGTATTGTATATCGACAATCAAGTGTTGGAAATTGATAATCAACTACTTTCATTAAATTAAGGGAGCCTATATAAAGGGATGTGATCCCTATATTTAAGGTACATGATACTGATAATCTATAGTCAATACTCTCTTATTCTTGGTTCTCCTTTTGTTTTTAAAGGGAAAGTTTTAGTACACCATAAGGGATCATAGTGTATTCTCATTATTAATGAGGATTCTAGTGGTTGGATTTATCCCTATAGATGAGAGAGCTCATTATATGTCTCTAGGAGATTCTTAGAGTTCTCTAAGCATGGATCTTACTATATTTTAGGTATTCCTACTATTTTGGGATCTCCATTGCAAGTTTTTAGTTGATGATAGACCAAGCATATATATAGGCTAATTTCACTACATTGATCATATAATTATCCTCCAAACCCCATAAATGGTATGAGATTCATATTCATCAATGAATCAACTTGTTCTTTTATTATTTTTAAGATGATCATGAATATCATAATCTATTTGGGTCTATATTGTAGCATATAATATATCGTGGTTGAATTCCAACTGATGGATCTCTTGGAATTAAAATATGGGATATCATAATCCTATTTTTTTTCTAGTTTTAGTGTATTATTACTGTATACCATAAGGTACGATACTATAAAAACCTATGGTTTTGTTCTATGCTGTAAACTATGATTTGTGACATTATAGGCTATGCCTGAAACTAGGTTTGCACAAAAATAAATAATTGATTCGTATTTACGATATAGTGTATATTTTTAATAAAAAATGGACAATATATAAGAAAATTCCCATATATATTTTTTCCATTGTGTGATAAAAACTCTTACATATGGGTTACCCCATATGTAAGGTTTTTTCCTTTTCATGAGATATACTCTTACGTATAGGATTATCTATATGTAAGAAATATCCAATATATAAAGTTTTTTCTTTAGGGAATAAAATTTATTACATATTGATTACTCCATATATAACTACTTTTCCTTTATCTTAGAAATGTTACACAAGGGTTATATGATACATAAGGGTTACCCCATACATATAGAACTTTCCTTTTCCATAGAATTGAAACATAGAGGCACACATATGTTTAATTCATAGTTATGGCTGATAATTCTCCTATCAGTCATAAGATACTATATAATCCAAAATTTAATTAAATTTAATACTTTGATTATTTTATTATAGTTTATAAATTGTTTATAAATGATAATTGTTAGGCATAGTAAATAGGATATTTTAATACCTAAAAAAATATGAAATATTCATATTAATATTTCATGTTTTAAAATAAATAATTTTTTATTCCTTTAAAATATTTATATATATAAATTGTTTATATAATTTTAATATTACTAATGGCTTAATATAATAGATAATTTAATACTTATAGATAGTTAAGCATGAATAGAGGACTAAGACATTGGATAATGATGATTTCATATGATGTAATTATTATAGATTTAATATGTATATCAAGTATATTAAATTGTAGAAACTTATATGGAATGTATTATAGTTTAGATATATTGTATTTATATTAAAATTTTAAATTCAATTTATAAAGTTTTTTTAAATTACCAAATAAGGAAAAAAGTAAAAATTATTTATTTTTAAAATTATGAATTGTTCATAATTATTAATTTGAATTGTTCAAATTAAAATCCTTATTTGATGAAATCATTTAAACCACAAAAAAATGAGTTTTTATGATTTATTTAGTAAGGGTTTAAATAGTAACTAATATATAATATTTGGATTTTTAAAATAGTTTAAATAATAGAAATTGAAATATAAAATATTTATATTTCTTGTAATATCATATATTTAAATTAAATTCCATATAATGAATTACATAAAAGTGTTTATTTAAGAAATTAATATAAAGTGTTTATATTTAAAATTATGAAATTCCCATAGGGTTAGCTAAATTATAAAGTGTTTAATTTTATATTTGTTTACAATTTTTTCATAAATTTTTATGTCATGTTTAAATATGTTTATTGATAATTTATTTATAAGTTATTCCCTACATTATTCATAAATATAATTTTTATATTGTGAATTATTATGTATACTTCAGTTCAAAGTTGTTGAAATACTTCTAAAAATTGACACACATTAATTTAAGGAGTTAGATGATAGGTATGATAATATGATTTAATGTTATGATGAATTGGATTATATCTTGAGTAAAGTATCCCTGGATAGAGGGGCTTTGAGTTGGACTTCCCAATAACCTGGAGGATTATGTATTATTTTGTAAAGTTGGGGTTGGATAACTATGGCTCCAAGATTACTCATGTAGATATTACTAATTCCATATAATTTTAAACCTTTTAATGAAAATATAATGTACATTATGAATAAGATTTATTTGGATATGTGTAAGTATATTTGGATTTTATTTTTAGGTGAGTAACATAAACTATTGGTTGTGTAAAGAGTTACACATCAATATGGTTTGAATATATCTATTTGTTGGAAGGAAATTGATTATAGACTATATCATTAGAATTATGAATACATGTAAAGCAAATAACATGAGATAATATTGTGAAACATTTAAAGAAAACCCCTAAAATACTTAGTGTGATATTCCTTCCAAATTGTCACTTTTCAAGAACATGATCATTTAGTATGGGTGAACCTAAATATTTGGTTCCCATGAATTATCTTGTGTAAGTAAATAAAGTAATTAGGTTACCTTAATAGTTATATGCTTTTTCATGGAATTTTATTTGGGTTACACTTAGCAAGGAAACCCTAAAAGTTTAGAAACTAGAGGAATAAGGTTGATTTTATATCCATATAATGGATTTTGATAAAGAGTTATCCACTTATCTATCCAAGAATCATATATGATATGATTGATAATAATTTTCTACTAGATATAGTGACGAGATATTTAAATTCTCATTCCAGACTAACTCTTGATAAAAAATGAGTCTTGGACAACTAAATGTAATGATGTATGAGGTAATCATTTTTTTGAGAGTATATTCATTAATAGTCCATAATGAAAATATGTAAAGCATGATCCTCATTTGAAAAATGTTTGGTTTAAGATAATGAGAATCAACATTATCAAACTTAAATTTGAGATTAACCCTTGAGAATAATAAGTTTAATGTAAGAAACCCCTATGACTGGTAACTTAAGAAAAGTTCTTAATTAAAAAAAGTATACATATTAGAGAAATATATTCCCAACGTTGGCCCAATTTTTTATAATATGGTCTATAGGGGGGGGGTGAATAAACCTTTTAAAATTTTATAATAATCATTTAAAACATATAATAATAAGAATGAATTATTATTCCATGAAACAATAGTGTAATGAATTAGTGTTTGAAACTAAAAATTTAATGTTAATAAAATATAGATTAGTTCAATAGTTTTATAATAGTTTATATCACCATGAAACTACATCTAATTTTCACAATCATATACTCGGTGAGAAGAGTGTTATCCACTAAGAATATAACTTTTGAAAGGTTTGATAACCTTTTATAGATATTTCCTTTTACCTACCCAAAGGCATGACCTAAAAAAATAAACACTTGAATTTTGTTTAGGAGTCACAACCTAGAAGACCTGAATTTTGGTTAATAGGTATAACTAAACAAATAATCTTTTATAATGGAAAATATTAAAACAATTATTACAGCAAAAAAAGAAATAATGAAAACAAAAAACATCTAAAAATAAAATAGAGGCTAAAAAGAATAGAATAGTGATGTAGACTAGAATGTCAATGGGACACTTTGATCACTTCAATAAAATAATGAACGTTGAAGTTCCTTCGTGATCACATAGCAATGGAACAACTGTTATAGGAGAAAAGCTTCAGCAAAACATTCTATCTCTCTCGTATTCTCTCTCTTGGATAATTTGTAATTGTACCATGTATTATTCAATCTATTTTGATGATATATGTCTGGTTTTTTAATCACATTCCCATAATCAAAAATCTCAATGGATAAATGCCTATCATTAACACAAAGATCTTTTGATCATGTGGGTGTTTCTTGTAGACAAATCATAGCAAACCATGAATTAGAAATAATAAAAAAAGGAAATATAATTACCTTTACCATGAATAATTTAAGACTATTACCCTAATTAATCCTTACATATACAATTCAATAATATTTTGAAAAGAATCATCAGTATTAACAAGTATTTTAAAATAAAATAAAATATACAAAACAAATCACATAATAATGCAGTAAATAAAATTTAAAAAAACCATTGAAAGAAAACGTATCACCTTCATCCTTCCATGAGACTATTATTCCCACCATAAAACTCATAATTGGTATGTAATTCTCATTGAAACTTCTACACATCAAAATTACCTCCATTATAGAGTGGTTGAATTTTTTTGATCAAATTTCATGGATACTTGAAAAACATGAAATACAAATTAAAACATATTCTTCCAACTACAACAGTCATTCTAAAAACTTTTTTTCTATAGATTTCTAAACAAATATAACCTAACACCATAATTAAAAAAACACCGAGAAGGTACTATTATGATGTTTAAAATTAAACTTCAAGGCACAATCACTTTGTGTATAGTAAGGTAACATATATTTGATCATTTTGACATTTAGAGATTGAAACCTGAAATGCTTTCCACCGTGGAATGTCTACCCTAAAATGGTCATTTTGAATCTCCTATTTTACATAAGTAGATCATAAATCTAAAATGGGAAAATATATAGTATGGATAATCATTCCTATCTATTTTAGGTATTGAACTTAATCAGTGAGATCCACCACATCCAGTGAAACACTAAGGCCATTTAAAATATTCAATCCCTTGTTTTCCTATATAAAGGAAAATGTGTATGTGTTATATAAATATAAAATACAATTCATGTAAAGTTAGGTAAAGGGATTATACAGGTTGTGTAAAAGTAATACACACAATATATATAAGCTACATAAACGTATTATGATTTATAATGGTTGCATCAAGGTTACAAAAATACTTGTGTAAAGGTAATAAAACAACTATGATATCTACATAAGGGTAAATTGAGTTCATGTAAAGGTAATAAACACTCAAATAAAGGTTATATAGGTTTCATGTAAGGCTAATACATATAATTACATGCTTAATGATGGTAAAAAAAATCTATGTTAACGTATTAACAACTCACTTAAAATTAAACTTATTAAAAAAACCTATGTAAGTGTAATATAAAATCTATATAATTTAAATTTAAGGTTATTTAGAGTCACATAAAGGTAAAATTAAATTACAACATGCTATGTAATGATAAAATATACTTTTATCAAGATAATTATTTTTACAAAAAACATAAAAACTTAAGATTCATAGGATTAAAACACAAACACTATAAACATCAATCATTTAAGGATCAATGATTAAATATAAAATTAATTTGAGGTAAATAAATTACAAAAATAAAAATAACTAATTAATAAACTAAATTTTTAATGATTTTCAAAAACTTAATAATATCGCTTTTTTTATAAATTAAAAAACCATAAATTTAGAGATATTTAAAACATTTAGAAATTATCACTAAATTATCTTTCTAAATTTCTCCCCCTATTTTTGAAATTTATAAAAAATTTAATAATTTAGTAACATGAAATTTATATTTTATTAAGAAATCTCCCCAACATTATGAGAAAATATTTTAGCATGTTGAAACAATTTAGAACATCTTAGAACCACAACATTCTTAAATAGTTATAGAAAAAATTATTTATCACCCCAATAAATTAATCGATATAATAATTCAAAAATCAATAAATACAATATCAAATATTATTTAATTTATAGAATTAGTTCCTTTACACAGATTTCTTAAATAAGTTCAACACAATGAGTCATAAAGAACCAATTTAAAATTAATTTTTGTTTAAAAATCTATCAATCCCAGCCGAATTTTTATCATGCCATGTTTAAACATTATTTTCTCAAACTTCTTATAATATAAAGGTTTAGTAAAAAAATTAGAAATTTTATTTTTAGTTGAAAAAAAATTCTAAAATAATGTTTACTTAATTAACATGATCTATTAGAAAATAGAATTTAACATCAATGTGATTTTTCCCAGAATTATATAAAGGTTTTTTAGATATTGAAATAGGAGATGTATTATCATATCAAATGAAAATTTTATCATAATAAACATTGAAATCAGTTAGATTTTATTTTATATAAAAACTTTGAGTAAATCAACTAGTGTAAATACTATATTAATCCCCAAGTATAGATAATGAAATAGATAATTTTGTTTTAGAACTTCACAAAAATTTTCCTTTTACCAAGTAAGTGACACATGCCTGATGTGCTCTGATACCACCTTTAGTTGACTTTATTTTAGGTTATATTGAAATATTACACACATGAAATTTACAAATATAATGTCATTCCTTGACATAATCAATGAAAGAAAACTATCTATACTGTGTTTATATAGTTTAACACCAACACATTTTCTTTATTCATTTATATCTAATTTGGAATTAGCACTAATTTGGGTTTTCATACTTTTACAAAAGTGAATATTAATTATTTTAACTAGATATATAACATATTTATATTGATTTAAAAAGTCCCATATTTTATTCGAGTAATTTGAAGACCTAAAAAGAATTTTATTTGACCCATTAAACTCATATAAGATTCATTTTTCATTTACTTATAAAATTCATTACTAAGAAAATTTGTCATGACCCACCTTCACCAAAAGGAGTGAAGGGTCAGCAGATTGCCAGGCCCTTCCTTCTTTAAGTTTAAGGAGAGATATTGACCCCCGAAACCCGCCTTCAATAAGTTCCAGAGTAGTGACCAACACCAAGGGTATAAAATCAAACACTATATGGAAGGCATTACCTTTTTTTTCTTTTAATAGGATCAGGAGATAAGATAGTGAATCCCACAATACCAAAACTGAAAGTAAAAGTAAACCAAGAACCATTCCCAATGCATGTTACAAAAGTAAAACCCACAATGTATAAGGAGACTACAAAGCAAAATAACAAAAGAAAGAACAACAACAACTGCAATGATCTGTCACAAGGTCTGAGCTAGTACGATCCAGAAAGATCCCCGAAGTCCTCTTGGAAACCTGAAAGCAGTTTATATACGTATGGTGAGCATATAAGTATACTCAGTAGGGAAAAACCAAAGTCTCTCGTGCACAAGTGGGGAGGAATACTAATTCCCTGTAAGAAAAGAGATAACCAAGCACCCAACAAGGAAACTAACCACCCAAGCCTCACCAAGGCACACTCCCCAAGTAACGTAAGTCAAGTAATGTATAGTAATAGCACATCGATGTTTGGGTACCCCGCGCCACTTTCCCACTGGTTATTGAAGACATCATACACATCGGACCAATCCCTCCATTCTCATCACAGTACAACTGCCAAACCCCGCCCGCACACATCTGGTCCAGAACCACTATCCCGCCCACATACACCTAGTCCACAACCACCACACACAACCATACCCGCAAACACCTGGGTCAGAACAACTACTTCCACGCCCTAAGACACCTGGGCCTCATCCCGAAGACACTTTGGAAACAACCTACCCACAAACACCTGGACCAACCACCGTAACCACCCTGCCTGAAGATTCTTGGGCTAATAATGGTCCTCAGGCCATCATAGCATGCCTGAAGATACTTGGGCTATCTGGGAAAGAGAGCATAAAGGAGCTAATAACCATCCATTAATAAAAGTGTTGGGAAAAAAACCCTCCCCCATGAAATGGTGGTGTTCGGCACTAAGTTCTCAACTTGGGTGTGGCGCGAATAAGAATCACAAAAACTACAAGTATATGTATAGGTAACAAGCACTCACCCAATCTAGGTTTTTCTTTAGCCATCCTAAAGAACACTATCCTTACTATTCATTCATAAGAGAGAAGAACATCACCCATTCCCAAGTCACAACTCACATCAAACCAAATCCCCAATTGTCCCATCCTTGTCTTCGTGTTCAGTAATAATGTTTAAATAAGTTTATGCACCCACTGGGCAACTAACAAAATAAGCTCAAACCAAGGGAAAAAGTTACAGCCAACAACAATTTAAGCATTCACACCCGGTTCTATGTAAAGTCACAACAACAAAGGGATCAGGGAGATCCCTTGAAGTACTGGAACCAAATAAAACCCCAAGATATAGCCCCATGTTCCCAAAATCCAGGAGCCAATGGTTTCTCAACAACAGAGGATCCCACCCCAATTCGTGATACAAACAGAGGATCCCATCCTCACCCACATCACCCTAGAAATCTAAGCCCATATCCAACTGTGGAGGAAACAACCAAACCAATACTACCAACACAAGGAATACTCAACATGTATTTTCTGATTTAAAAGATTTAACACACTCCATGATTTAAATTCCACTGGTCTTAAACCGGGGTTATCATATAAAAGGAGTTGATCCTGGTGCTTTCAATTTATTTAGCTGAATATACGTGATTAACCAATTTCCTTTACACAGAAAAAGGTTCACAACCAAAATACAATCCATCTAAACATCACGAGGGGTAAGGGGTTTTTAGTGAACATAGAAAGACCACCAAAGACCATGATTTTCAGTAGGCATACTCCCACACAATTCAGAAATCATTAATCATGAAAGAGGATAAAAACAGAGCAGCATCATCATTCACACCCCTCCCCTTCATTCTTTAGAATTCAGTTTATTATCTTCATTAAAGTTTGTTTTATCCAATTCTACAGAAGCAGTAGCGTACCCACCCCGCAAGATACACATAAAGGATAGACGAAGGTGAAACCCCTACTTGACTGATTAAGGATCGACGTTAAGTCCTCGCTTGATTAGAAGGAGCTCCACGGAACACGATCAAGGAAAACTTCACCGGGTTACAACTCGTCGGGAGGAAGGGTACTACGACCGCAGGGTGATCGAGAAAAAGAAAACGTAGGGAGAAGCCTTTAGGTTATAAAGGCTGATAAGGGATAAGATACAGCACCCCCAGGACGGTTAAGATACAGAGAGAAAAACTTGAAACCGCGTAAGGAGCGGGATCGTGGGTTGACCACACGGCTGGGACACCCCATACTTCATTAAAGGGTACCTTACTTTCGGGGCTGTTTAAACTGACGCACACTAGGGTACCTCACCAATAATTTAATTAAACAACATGAATGGCCATTAATGGGATCTAAAATAGGCTTAAAGGGGTCAAAACAGAGGCGCTACTGGGAAACCCGTGGGGGCAGGCGAGAGCTACAGGTATCCGAGAGCTACCGGTTGGCGACATCTACCGGTTGGTGATAGCTACCGGTTGGTGATAGCTACCAGTAGATGAGAGCTACCGGTTGGTGATAGCTACCAGTTTCCTAGAGTTACCTGTAGCCTAGAGATACCAGTAGCTGAGGGCTACCGGTACCCCAAGGTCACCGGTAGGCTAGGTCTACCGGTAGGCCGAGGCTACCGGTAGGCCAAGGCTACCGCTAGGAGTCATCGAGAAGCTGGGATGGCCTTCCAGACCACCCAGACCACCCCAACATGAGATATTTACCAAGTAATGGACCCCAAAAACATGGTCCATTACATTAGATACTTCTCAAACTATTCTCGTCCCTGAGAATATAAGAACAACCCAGAAAGGAGAGAAGTGGGGTCCAAACAACCACCCTCTAAAGATACTTCTCAGGGGAAAACCCCAGAGTTGTTTGAAAGCTAGAACATAACTATCCCCCTTGATTTATCAACCATAAACATTCAAAACAAGAACAAGGATCACACTGTCCAACACATGAGTTAGGGAGTCCCCTCCTATATGTCAGGATATTATCCTCTTTGGGCGGCACTGACTCTCCCGCACGGGTTTAATCGCATCCACATTAATGCATCCTGATTAGCAGTCAAGTTTTCCCGTTATCACACATTCGTACACACACACAGAGAACAGGGAACAAATCATCTAATAGTTAAGCAAAACAAGCATTTCATATATTAAAGTACAAGGTACAATATCTCAAGGATCATAACAAAAACAACAAGGAAGTCAAAATATATCTTGGTACTGAACACGTAACTGGGCCTCCCGCTCCCATGTTCTCTCTTCCAGGCGACCATGCCTCCACAACACATGAACCAAGGGGATGGATCATCCACGGAGCACTTTCTACTTATGATCCTCGATCTTGATTGGTTGTTATATGAAGGTCGCATCGTCTGCAACATCTAACTCTCCCCAATCAATGACGTGGGAGTTGCTGTGTAGATATCGATGAAGCTGGGATACATGGAATACATTGTGTATCCTCAGTAGCGGCGGTGGTAGTGCTAGCTGATAAGCCACTTCACAGACCCGCTGCAACACTTATAAGGGTCTGATGAACCTGGGAGAAAGCTTACTTCCCCTGCCGAACCTCCGCTGTCTACGCCAAGGAGAGACCTTAAAGAACACGTGGTCCCCGACTTCGAACTCCAAGGGTCTCCTCCTATCATCAGCATATGACTTCTGCCGGTCCTGAGCCACCTTCATCCTTTCTCTTATAATCTGAACCATCTCTGTCGTGCTCTGCACCACCTCCAGGCCAAGAACACCTGCTTCCCCAACCTCAGTCCATCACACGGGTGAGCGACACGGCCTTCCATATAGGTCTTCGAATGGAGCCATGCCAATGGTAGAGTGATAGATATTATTGTAGGCGAACTCTACCAGAGGCAAGTGTCACACCCATGATCCACCATAGTCCAGAATACATGCCCGCAACATGTCCTCCAAGGTCTGGATGGTGTGCTCTATATGCCCATCTGTCTGGGGATGGAAAGCAGTGCTAAGATGTAGCTGGGTGCCAAAAGCATGCTGCAATCCCCTCCAGACTCGTGGGGTAAAACATTCATCCATTTCCGAGACTATGGAACTCGGAACTCCATGAAACCACACTACCTCGTCAACATACTTCCGTGCTAGAGCGTCCACTGCACTCGACTCCTTAATCGCCAGAAAGTGAGCCGACTTCGTCAAGCGGTCCACTACTACCCAGATGACGTTGAATCCCCCTTGCACCTTGGGTAGTCTAGTGACTAAATCCATCGAGATTTCATCCCATTTCCACTCGGGGACATCTAAAGGTTACAACAACCCACCTAGAACACGGTGTTCAAACTTTACCTTCTGACACACTAAGCACTTGGCCACAAACTCTGCCACTGATCACTTTACTCCGGTCCACCAAAGCTGTCTCCTCAGAGCCTGTTACATCTTGGAAACTCCTAGGTGTACCGCTAGGGGTGAGTTGTGGAACTATCTAAGAACCTTTCCACACATCGCCTATAGAACAAAAATCTTTCCCCAGAAGAGCATATGATTTTGACCATCTTCCGCCCACCCTTCTGGAGCATTGCCCTGGTCAACTCGGTCACGCATCACATCGCAGTCTGAATATTCCCACTGAGACTCCTCCACTTGTTGCAACAGAGAAGACTGCATTGTCATCTGATACAGGAAACCTCTACCAATATCCATCCTCACTTCGAGGTGCAAGGCATCCAACTCCCCCATTGCCTTCCAAGCATATTCCAACTCTCGGACTACATCCTTCTGCGACCTCCTGCTCAAAGCATTGGCCACTACATTCCCTTTTCCTGAAGTGTAAGAAATATTGAAGTCATAATCTTGGAGGAAGTTCATCCACCTTCACTTCCGTAAGTTTAGGTCCTGCTAGGAGAAGATATACCTCAAGCTTTTGTGATCCGTGAAGTCCAAAAAGTGTTCTACGATGAGGTAATGCCACCACAACTTTAGTGCAAAAATGACCGCTGCAAGCTCCAGATCGTGGGTGGAATAATTACGCTCATGAGGGCATAGATTCCTAGACCCATAAGAGATCACCCCTTGTCACTGAATTAACACACATCCGAAGCCTTGCCCTGAAGCATCACAAAACACCTCATACGCTGACCCTTCTTCTGGTAGTCTCAGGACTGGGGCACTAACCAACTTCTCCTTCAGATAGCTGAAGGCTACCTTGCACTGCTCTCCCTACACGAAAACCTAGTCCTTCTTGTTCAAGGCTGTCAAAGGTGCCGCAACTCGAGATAAGTTGGGTACGAACCTCCGGTAGTAACCTGCCAGCCCGATGAAACTACGAACCTCTGCCACGTTCTTGGGTGCTGCCCAAGAAACAACCGCCTCAACCTTTGATGGGTCCACTCCTACCCCTTTCTCGGACACTACGTGCCCAAGGAAGTGCACTTCTCATGACTAGAACTTGCACTTCAAAAACTTCCCATAGAGTTGGTGCTGTCGGAGGACCTCCAAAACCGTCCTAAGGTGCTCGGTGTAGTCCTCCTCTGATCTTGAGTGGATCAG
Organism: Viscum album; assembly: GCA_963277665.1. Taxonomy (NCBI): domain Eukaryota; kingdom Viridiplantae; phylum Streptophyta; class Magnoliopsida; order Santalales; family Viscaceae; genus Viscum; species Viscum album. The sequence continues at coordinate 1,593,795,765 of OY728132.1, forward strand.
GATGTCGTCAATGAACACTACTAAGAACCGATCCAGATACTCCTGGAATACGAAGTTCATAAGCCCCATGAACACAGCCGGAGCATTTTTAATGATGAAAGGCATGACTACAAACTCGAAGTGCCCATATCTGCACCTGAAGACCATCTTTGAGTTGTCGCCCTCCTTTACCCTCAACTGGTGATACCCATACCGTAGGTTGATCTTCGAGAACCATCCTGCCCCTTTCATTTGGTCAAAGAGATCTTCTATCCTTGGAAGAGGGTAGTGATTCTTGACCGTTACCTGATTCAGCCTCCTATAGTCTACGCACAACCTTAGACCACCATCCAACTTCTTAGAAAACAACACAGGAGCACCCCACGGTGACACACACGGTTGAACAAAACCCTTCTTCATCAGATCGTTGATCTGAATCCACAACTCCCGTAGCTCCGAAGGTGCCATCCGATTGGGAGCCATCAAAATCAGATGAGCACTAGGCTGCAAGTCTATCCCAAAATTGATATCACGTTGAGGGGGTAGAGCCATCACCTCCTCAGGGAAGACGTCCATAAACTCACTGACGATCCTTGGAACCTCCACCATCTCAGCATCCACTAACTCTACTGACAGCTCAGCTAACAAGGAGAGGAGGGGTTCCTCTCTCCTGCTGCCCTTTGGGCCACTCTGCTCACCGGTGAAAGTAACACGTCAACCACCCAAGTCTGAGAACACAACCCTTCCTCGGATGCAGTCGATGATGTCACACACAGAGAATAGCCAGTCGATGCCTAGGATGACATCGTATGGCTGTATCTGTAGAATTAGTATATCCCTGACCAAGTAATGTGGCCCTATAATCAGTCTGTATCCTCTACAGACATATAACAAGTTGGTCTGACCTCCGACTGGTGTGCTCAGCACTAGGGGAAATGGAAGTCTCTCGGCATATAGACCCAGATCACGGGCCAGACCAGGTGCAACAAAGGAGTGCGAAGCTCTGGTATCAAACAAGGCGTAAGCAAGGGTACTAAACAAACTAATCGTACCTCGAACAACCTCTGGTCCCGCTATAACTACTGCCTCTGTGGCATGAAACTGTCCACGCCCAGCTCCTCTGTCCCTTAGATTTCAGCCGCCTCCCCGACCACACCCTGGTCGAGGTCCCTAAGAAGCGCCCTGAGGTCGGTCACCCCCTGAAACATCCACCCTCAGAGGAGCGTGAGCTCAATTACCCTGTTGCTGCTGGAAGGGCCTGGCTGGAAACTGCTGCTGCTGAGGTGGGCGCTGAACATGCCCACTGCCGCCATACTGTACTTGGTCTGGGAACTGATTCTGGAGATTTACATGGCTACCACAGACGAAGCACCTCGGTCCTGGGCCCGATGGGAAAGGGCGAGGACCGGGGGACCGGAACTGGAACTGCTACGGCCTGCTCCCTACTGGTCGGAACCTAGAGGGTCCCGATGCTGGAGGTCTGGTGCTGACGACCTTTCCCTTTGACAGGCCTAGCTGAATCCCCTCTCTTGACACATCGCCCAGCGTGTGCATCCTTTCCACCACCTCTGCCTTCTTATGGATCTCCAAGTATGTCGGAAAGGTGAAGGGGGTAACATCGTATTAGAGGGAAGGTCGGAGCGCCTTCTCTAAACGTCTCGCCCGAGACTCCTCATCTAGAAAGAGGTCCGGAGCAAAGCGGAGGAGATCCTTGAAATTGATCCCTAGCTACCTTACTGACATACTCCCATGCTGGAGGAAGAGTATCTCCTGCCTCTTCTCTGCCTTCATCGTAGAAGAGAGGAATTCCGCCTGGAACTCCTTCTCAAAATCAGCCCATGCCACCTCGGCCTCTCTCCTCTACCCCAGGTAGAGCGTCCACCATTGACACGCTGCTCCCTGCATCTGGATGACAGCCAGAGGAACCTAGTTCCCGGTTGGAGCCCGAATCAAGCCGAAAGCTATCACCATCTTCTCTAGCCAACTTTCCGTCTTCATGTCAGAGGTTCTGCCCTCGTACTTCTCGAGGGTCTGTCGCTGGAAGGATCGAAGCGTCTTCTACCACTGGTCATCCTCCTCTTCTCAATCAGCCCTATGCTGATCGTCCAAGTCAACCTCCTGGGCCTCGATCGCCCGTACAACTCTTGGTCGTTTCCTCGGTGCCATAGCTTTAAGGTAAACAAAGAATGCCTAAGCCCAAGTAGTGCAGAATATCGTTCTTAAAACTCCTTAAACTTATTATTTATTTCAAATTCCCAAAACAACCCAGAAACATGAGAACAAAAGTCATTTATGATGCATGTACCTTTCCTAGGGTCTCTACCCTGCAATCAGCGTGACCTCACTTGGTCGTTCGGTAGGTCCAGAGTCCTCGCATCGGATCACGGGGGCCCCTAAAATCCCATGTCCTAGCCGGTCTTCCCTGACATAATTCACGTACCAAGGCCACCCAACACTATTTCCCTACCATCCCATGCAATCCTCATTATGCCTAACCCCCGACTCCATCCTATCTCTCAACCACCTCTAATACCATTCTGTCACGACCCGCCTTCACCAAAAGGAGGGAAGGGTCAGAAGATTTCCAGGCCCTTCCTTCTTTAAGTTGAAGGAGAGATAATGACCCCTAAAACCTGCCTTCAATATGTCCCAGACTGGTGACCAGCACCAAGGGTATAAAATCACACACTAAATGAAAGGCATTACCTTTTTTTTCTTTTAATAGGATCGGGAGAAAAGATAGTGAATCCCACAACACCAAAACTGAAAGTAAAAGTAAAGCCAAGAACCATTCCCAATGCATGTTACAAAAGTAAAACACACAATGTATAAGGAGACTACAAATAAAAATACCAAAAGAAAGAACAACAACAAACATAATGATCTGTCACAAGGTCTGAGCTAGTACGGTCCACCATGATCCCTGGAGTCCTCCTAGAAACCTGAAACCAGTTTATATACGTAGGGTGAGCATACAAGTATACTCAGTAGGTAAAAACCAAAGACACTCGTACACAAGTGGGGAGGCATACTAATGCCCTGTAAGAAAAGAGATAAACAAGCACCTAGCAAGGAAACTAACCACCCAAGCCTCACCAAGGCACACTCCCCAAATAATGCAAGTCAAGTAATGTATAGTAATAGCACATCGATGTTTGGGTACCCCGCGCCACTTTCCCACTGGTTATTGAAGACATCCTACGCATCAGACTAATACTGCCATTATCATTGTAGTCCCACTACCAAACCCCGCCCGTACACACCTGGGCCAGATCCACTATCCCGACTACAGACACCTGGGCCACAACCACCACACACAACCATACCCGCAAAAACCTGGGTCTGAACAACTAATTCCACGCCCAAAGACACCTGGGCCTCATCCTGAAGACACTTGGGAAACAACCTGCCCAAAAACACCTGGGCCAACCACCGTAACCACCCCGCCCAATGATTCTTGGGCTAATAATGGAACTCAAGCCATCATAGCCTGCCCGAAGATACTTGGGCTATTTGGGAAAGGGAGCAGAAAGGAGCTAATAACCAGCCACTAATAGAAGTGTTGGAAAAAAAAACCCTCCCCCATAAAATGGGAGTGTTCGGCACTAAGTGCTCAACTTAGGTGGGGTGCGAATAAGAAACACAAAAACTACAAGTATATGTATAGGTAACAAGCACTCACCCAATCTAGGTTTTTCTTCAGTCATCCTAAAGAACACTATCCTTACTATTCATTCATAAGAGAGAAGAACATCACCCATGCCCAAGTCACAAATCACATCAAACCAAATCCCCAATTGTCCCATCCTTGTCTTCGTGTTCAGTAATAATGTTTAAATAAGTTTATGCACCTACTGGTCAACTAACATTATAAGATCAAACCAAGGGAAAAAGTTACAACCAACAAAAATTTAGGCATTCACACCCAGTTCTATGTAAAGTCACAACAACAAAGGGATAGGGGAGATCCCTCGAAGTACAAGAACCAAAGAAAACCCCAAGATACAGCCCCATGTTCCAAAAATCTAGGATCCAACAGTTTCTCAACAACAAAGGATCCCACCCCAATTCCTGATACAAACAGAGGATCCCATCCTCACCCACATCACCCTAGAAATCTAAGCCCCTATCCAACCGTGGAGGAAACAACCAAACCAATACTACCAACACAAGGCATACTCAACAGGTATTTTCATATTTAAAAGATTTAACACACTCCATGATTTCAATTCCACTGGGCTTAAACCGGGGTCATCATAGAAAAGTAGTTGATCCTGGTGCTTCCAATTTATTTTTCCAAATATACATGATTAACCAATTTCCTTTACACAGCAAAAGGTTTACAACCAAAATAAAATCCATCTAAACATCACGAGGGGTAAGGGTTTATTAGTGCACAGAGAAAGACCACCAACGACCATGATTTTCAGTAGGCGTACGCCCACACAATTCAGAAATCATTAATCATGAAAGGGGATAAAAACAGAGCAACATCATCGATCGCACCCCTCCCCTTCATTATTTAGAATTCAGTTTATTATCTTCGTTAAAGTTTGGTTCATCCAATTATATAGAAGTAGTAGCGTACCCACCATGCAAGATAAACATAAAGGAGAGACCAAGGTGAAACCCATACTTGACTGATCACAGATCGACGTTAAGTCCTTGCGTGATTAGCAGGAGCTCCATGAAACACGATCAAGGAAAACTTTGCCGGGTTACAACTCATCGGGAGGAAGGGTACTCCAACCGCAGGGTGATTGAGAAAAAGAAAACGTAGGGAGAAGCCTTTAGGTTATAAAGGCTGATAAGGGCTGAGATACAGCACACTCAGGACAGTTAAGATATGGAGAGAAAAACTTGAAACCGCGTAAGGAGCGGGATCGTGGGTTGACCAAGCGGCTGGGACACCCCATACGTCATTAAAGGGTACCCACCTTTCAGGGTGGTTTAAACCGACGCACACCAGCGTAACTCACCAACAATTTAATTAAACAACATGAATGGCCATTAATGGGCTCTAAAACAGCCTTAAAGGGGTCAGAACAGAGGTGCTACTAGGAAAACCATGGGGGAAGGCGAGAGCTTCTGGAAGCTGAGAACTACCGGTTGGAGACAGCTACCGGTTGGCGAGAGCTACCGGTAGCTGAGAGCTAGCAGTTGGCGACAGCTACCGTTAGCTGAGAGCTATGGGTTGGCGATAGCTACCGGTAACTCTCAGCTACCAGTTGGCGATATCTACCAGTAGCTGAGAGCTACCAGTATCCTAGATCCACCGGTTGCCTAGAGCTACCAGTTGCCTAGAGATACTAGTATCCGAGAGCTACCGGTAGCCGAGAGCTACCGGTACCCCAAGGCCACCGGTAGGCTAGGGATACCGGTAGGCCGAGGCTACCGGTAGGCCAAGGCTACCACTAGGAGTCACCGAGAAGCTGGTATGGCCTTCCAGACCACCCAGAACACCCCAACATCCGATATTTACCAAGTAATGGACCCCAAAAACCCGGGCCATTACAAAATTATTTATAGAACCAAAAATAATATCATAAAAATATATTTTTACTATGAAAATATCATTTGAAATATTATTAATAAATAAAGTTGGATAAAATTTTCCTTTATTAAAATCATTTTTGAATAAAAACAAAGTTAGTGTGTCATATCAAGATCTATGAGCTTACTTAAGATCATAAAAATCTTTTTGATAGTTTAAAAACAATATTTGCAAATTGTTTATTTTTATATCGAGATGATTGATTAAAATAAATGTATTAAGAAATTATACTATTTAAAAATGAACTTTTCACATCCATTTGAATCAATTTAAAATTTTGTAAATAAGAAAAAGTTAATAGAATATGAATGTATTAAATCATAATAAATGGTGAAAGTAAATCTTCAAAATCAAAACTTTCTTCTTATGACCATACTTGGGTAACTATCCTAGCCATATTTTTAACTATATTCCCATATTCATCAATTTTATTTTAAAAAATACACTAATTTACTATAGCCTATTTATCTTTAAGAAATTAAACCATAATATCAAATAACCTTTATTATTTTGACATAATATGATATAAGTAACAATATTATTTATTATTTCACTTTTATGAATTAATTATTAAGTCAAAGAGAATCTAATATAATCATCAAAAATTAAAAACACATACTTATTTCCTTCTAAAATTGAAGGATGAATAAAAACAAATGATTCTAGAGTGAATAATTCAAGAGGTATAACAGTTCTGACATCATTAACAAATTTAAAACAATCTTTATGTTTTTTACCTTTGAAACAAGAATCACAATGTATTTATTTACTTTCAGTTATGGTAAATCTTATACCTTTATATGGTTTGACTGTTTATACAGTAGTTGAAGATTATCATGTACTCATTTTTTATGCCATAAAATTTCATCAGTTTCTACAAAATTTAAACACTTAACCTTATATTGAGTTTGTTAAAATAAATCAATATATTATATGTTATCTTTTCTATTTTTAGAAGAAGAAATAGAATTATTCTTAAAAATCATACATTCATCATTTTAAAATTTTAAATTCATTCCATCATCACATGGTTAAGATATACTAATAAATTTTTATTTTAAACCCTCCACATACAATAATTTTGAAATAATAATAGTTTTGAAAATCCTACTTCTCATAACCCTTAAATACGACCTTTAGAATTTTCTTCAAAAGTAATCAAGCCTCTATCACCTTAATTAAAATATAAAAAATTAAAAATAAGACTAATAATTTATCTAGAACACCCATTGTGTATATAACATGATTCTTTGAGACTTATAAGGAATATTTTTAGAATTTAATCAATTAAAATAATTTTTTGGCACCCATGCCATCTTGGGTCCAACTCAATTAGGAGTCAAAAATTTAGGCACCCAAATAGATTTGAAACCTCTTTTTTCAAGATTTCTAAAGAATAAATTCTTTGAGATAAATATTTTATTATTAAAACATAATTTATTAAATCTTAATTAACATCAATTGAATTAATTTCTTTTAATTCTACATCTGAATCATGTTACACATGAATATTTTCTATTTGAACTCTTAACAAACAATTCTATGTTCATTCTCGATAATTGAATGTTATAACCAAAACCAGTAATATTTTCATCAGGTTTCATCATAGATATCATATTATTATATTTTTCCTTACCTTGAACAAAAATAGATAGGTCCCTTTTCAAACTATAAATTTCACCATTCAATTTCTCATTTTTTTGAATAACTTCAAAATCATAAAAATTTTTAACATTTGAACATGAATCTATATTTCCAAACTTTTTTTCTTTCTTGAGATTATTACATTAATTTTAAACTTTACTTAAATCATGAAAGACTATGTTGAATCTTATTTTTTAAATCTTCATCATTTTTATATAAAAAATATTTTATTATTTCATTATTTTCTTTTCTCTTGAACATTTCAAAATCAGAATTATTTTTCCCTTCTTAATTTTTAGAGATAGATACTTTCATATTTTTGATTTTCACTTTAAGTTTATTATTTTATTTGAGCAGTTTCTTATTTTTTATTTTTAATTCAATAAAAATATCAGAAATTATCAAACCGTATTTATGTAATTTATTATTTTATTCATACAATTGTTTAACATTAAATTTTTTTGATTCAGAATTTTATTTAAAACGTGAATTAGAATCAATTTCTTTTTAATCTTAAGTAATATCATTATAAAAAACATTAATAGGCATTTATAATTGATTAAAATTTTATTTAGGTACTTACTAACACTTATCCATTAATGAAAGGTTCCTGATGTCATGAACTAGCCGAGATACTATAATGCCTTGATACCTGAGCTGGATTTGAAATGGCCAGATAGGCATTCTCAAACCCCATAGGTTGGAAACTGGCACCTAACATCATATAATAAGCCTAAGGGAATTATTTTTTCACAAAATAGAAGAAGATAATGGATACAAGTCTACGTTCTCAACACTCTATAAGAGAAAGTACCAGAAACAAACAGGTAAAACAATACCCAAAATAGTATATCCTCAAAGTACTCAACATCTGCCAAGATAAAAAACTCAAAAAACCCATGAAACAAGTGGATAACATCTCCAAGGGTCACCTCCATCACTCTAGGTACCACGTATCAAGAACATCCACCACTTCCTAGGGGTTGTTTCCCTTTTCTTTAACACAAAAAAATAAAACCTACAAATTCTTGAAGGAAAAGGTTTGGTGTGAGCTAAAGAGTTCACTAGGGTCATGCCAAGTGTTCCATAAGAAAAACTATAAAAATAAAAGAATTATGATATCCATTTCAATAAAACAAGGCATGGTAAATCATTTGAATATTTTAAACAAAACACAATTTCAAATAAAATGAAGTTAGATATCTCATAACAATCTTAAATGGTAATTTTATATAAAACATTTATATAAATCAACTCAACTGAATAAAAAAGTTCTATAACCAATGATCATCACTCAAAATACATATATGTGTGTAGTCATATCAATACCTCATTTGGGGATCCCATTTTAGATAATCAAACAACACCCCATTAGGGGAATTCATATTAGGAAATCAGTCTACACCTTATTAGGGGAGCCTATATCAGGCCTTAAATCTACATCCCATTAATGGAGACCATTATGGGTATTCAAAATACACCCTATTGGGGGAGTGCATATCATGTAGTAAATCTACCAATAATTCATGGTGAAAACAAACATTTTAAATCAATTCAAAATACAATTTAATAATTCCTATTTTTGAAATTCACTTTTCATTTGAAAACCAAATCACAATTTTCATCAAATTCATTCCCTTTGAAATAATATTTCAATTTAATCCATTTTCCTCAAAGTTAAACATAAAGTAAATTTCCTCAAATCAGTATTCAAATCAATCTATCAGTTTTCTCAAATTCTCCCAACAATTTCAATTTCAATGAATTTATTGGTTTTTCATAAATTATATACCAATACCAAAATAAAAAATCAATCATATCAAATCTACATTTTCTAAAATTATTTTAAAACTCATTTTAATTTAATAAATCAATTAAATGTTTCAATTAAAGGGTCAATATTTGTGGAAACACCTACTAGTAATCACGTAATTGAAGAAACACAACACCCATAGCGAGATCCACCAATGTAGAATGAAGGCATAAGAGATCAAGAAACATAACCTAAAATCAATATCCATCAAAATTGAGGTAATATAAATAAAAAACATGATGATATATCAATATCCAAGGAGTAAGAAAGAGGGTATTCGAAGAAAACCACAAGACATAAGATCTACTTAACCAAATGAGGTTAAATGAGATCAACCGTTCCTCGATCTACCAAGAGAAGGGGTTTGAGAGCTAAGTAAAACTCTAGAGATCCTCTAAAAGAAATTAAAACGAATTTAGGTTGAATAGGAGGTGTTAAGAATCTTTAAAAAGGGTCTTATAATTTTTTTATTAAAAAATCAGCGGTTTAAATCCCATTCACATAGTTTTCTTGAGAGGCGACATAATTAGTAGTAACTATACACCCTAAACATAAACCCTCCACGTGATTCTATTTGGGGCATATTATTTGGTTTCAAAGTTACTTTATCCACGTGACAACCATGAAAGACTCAACTATTCAAAGTCACACAGTTCAAGGGAGTGGTTAGACAGTTTGGAAAAACTATGTGTCCCCTTCCAATGGAACTTCCTTTCCTACACGATTTTCCCTAACCATGCGCCAAACATTTGAAGCCCCTTAAATATCCAAAATTTTAAAAAAATTCACTTGATAAAACTAAAGAAAACCCCAGGTAATGAAAAACCAAAATAAGGGTCAGGAATTAACTGTAAGATGGTGACAAGATATTACATCCTCCCCACCATTAACACTTTCTTTACCTGAAAATCCTTTCATAAAAATTCAATATCAGATAGATGAGACCACTAATATCTCATCATTTCATCACTATCCCACATCTCATGAAAATTAAAACCATGCTTCCATTGCACATAGACCAAAGGTATCATCCTCTCACAAAGTACCTTTGTCTTATAATCAACAATCCTGTCCGGATACTCAATCACAGATAAATTAGTCTCAACATCAAGATCTTCCCAGCTCAAAATGTGAGAATGTTCTGAAAGATACTTTCACAGATGTGAAACATAAAACACATTTTGTATCAAAGTCAATTTCTATTAAAGTGATAAATGATAAGACACATTACAAACTTGATAAACAGTCCCAAAATAACCCACAAAACTCAACATAATATTTCCCTATTTTCTAATATGTCGGTGACCCAATCAATTTGAAACTCCCAGGAACACCTAGACACCAATTGAAAACTCCAACAGTCATTAACAATGATCACCATATGATTTATATCGACCCTATTCCATAACTGTTCTCTAGAAAATCAACTGAATCTTCACTATCATATCTTGGAAAAAACACTATCAAACTATGGAAGATTCACCAATATTTAACCAAAACTATGGAGATTTACATGGTGGATTAGAAAAGGCATCAAAAAAGCCATCCAAATTGCATACTAGTAACTGTTATTATAAGAAAACTTAACCATTCCCAAATGGACATCCCAAGTTTAAAACCAGGTGTAGGTGAATTTCTGGGTACTGTAGCAGTACTATAAAAGTTAATTTAGCAGTTACTGTTCGTTACTGTAGCAGTCAGAACTATTCACCAAATTTGAGACTTTGGGCCACCGGTTTGGGACCATGGGTCTCTAGGGTCTTGGGGCCATTAAAGGACTTCACGCCACTGGGACTTTAGTCCATTGAGACCATGGAGTAGCCCAATTCACACAAAGAAAACCCTAGAAGAGGATTAATGAAACAATAATAGCAGTCACCAGAAGCAAAGATAACCAGATTGGAAGAATGAGAGGGTATCACAACCACCATCGGGACTAGGAACCTTACAACTTTGTATGGGGAAATTCTAGATGATCAGCAATTCAAGGTGGAGAGCTAGGCGATCAATGATGTAGAAGTTAGAGAGGGGAAATTCTAGTGGGTTGGGCCTATGGGTCATGTATTGGGCATGGTATGCCTCTAGGCCTTTGGGTCATGTATTGCAAGTTATGTTGGGCCTTGTTCCTTGGGTATATGGGTCATGTACGGGTTCCCCTTAAACTCTTAAAAGTGGGATTATCCACAATAAAATTAAAATAAGGCCTTTGGGCCATTCGAGCCAAATGGACATCCCAAGATCTACCATTAAAAAGCACACAACCAGGAATCGTGTCCTCATTAATATATACAACTCATTCTATCAAGCCATATATCTTTGGATGATATGTTGTACTCAAATGCACCTAAGATCCTAGTGTCTATTATAGGCCTCTACAAAAGTGATAATTAATGTTAGGATACCAATTAGAGACTATAACATAAGGAACTCCATGACATATGATAATCTCCTACACATAGAGATGTCCTAATTCCTCAACTTTGGTTGTATCTAGAATGGGTATAAATTGAGCCAATTTGGCTAGCCTATCGATCAAAAACCATATCACAATTTTTCCTCGAGGGGTATGAAACAAACCAACTAAAAATTCCATGGATATCTCATCCCATATCCATATTAGTATTAGAAGTGTATGAAGAGAACCTAAATTTATCTAGTTCTTGTCCTTGACCAGTTGATAATTATAACAACAAGAAACAAAGTTAGCAATTTATAATATCATACTTGGAAATTGGATTCATCAAATCATATCGTAAAACATATTTATGGTACCTGAGTACACTTACCACTGGGAGTTATAGAAATATCCTATTACTAAATTTCTTATAGGAAAAGGTACAACAAACTATTTCTAAGAAAACAGGATTCCCTCAAAAGAAAATTTCTACGTGTTGACTGTATCCCCACCATAAAGAGAGTACCTGATTCCATAGAATTCATTGTCAAGATTCCATTCCTAAAGATTCATCTCAAGAATATCATAGGTCAAATTAACACTTGCCAATACACACTGGAAAATTTCTCCTAGACTCCCAAATTCAATTGAGAAAAAACGTCCATCAAGTTCCACTATTCTTATGATTCTTTCATAGCCCAATTTATAAGTTTCCAACTCAAACCATTTGAAACAACATTCCCCTTCCCTGAGTTCTAGACAATGTTAAAATTAATAGACTACAATTACTCCACCCAACACCTTTTTTAGAGCTTCAAATCCTTTTGAGAGAAGATATAACTCAAGATTTTGTGGTAGTAATAAGTGGTAAACCTTTCTCCATAACTCGAATGCCACTAACTCTTAAGAGTGTGCATAAAACCTATGAGTTTGAGATCATGGGTTAGGTAATTTTTCTCATGTGTCCTAAGATAATTGGAGCCATTGGATACCACATGATCACCCTGTATAATAACATAGCCCAAACCCAAACCTAATGCATCAAAGAAGACTACATATCCATGCCCACCCTCTAAAAGAGTTAACATTGGTGAATAATTAAAAATATATTTCAACTTATCAAAAGAAATATAACATTTTTAATTCCATAATAACTTCACTCCCTTCTGAGTGAGAGTGTTTATTGGAGAGTATAACTATAATATATTTTTAAAAAACCAACAACAATACCCCACCAAGTCCAAAAAGCTCTGAATCTTGAAAACATTATTTGATTTATCTTATATCATAATAAACTTCACCTTTTCTAGATAAAGCAAAAATCCTTGTTATGAGATCTCATGTCCCAAGAATATCACTTCTTGAATCCATAAATTGTAGTTTGAAATATTCACATAAAGTCTATGGTCTATCAAATTTTTTTGAACTTCTCTTAGATGATGCACATGATCTTACTGAGTTTTAGAGTAAAACAAAATATCATTCAGAAATACTACTATGAACGAATCATGGTATGCATGGAAAATTCCATTCATTTAATATGTAAATACTATAGGAATATTTGTTAGACCAAATTGAATAAAAATATACTCATAATGGATACAACTGCTTCGAAACATGGCCTTTATAATGTTAGATCCTTTTATTCTCAACTAGTGATAACCACGTTGTAGATAAATCTTCAAAAACCACTTTTCCACTTTAAATGTTTCAAATAGATCATCAATCCATGGTAATAGAGACTTTTTATTTAATGTAACTTGATTAATATTTTGGTAATAAAAATAGAGTTAAATTTTTCAATCATCTTTCTTTGCAAAGAAAAAAGGTGTCACCCAAAGTGACACACTCGAGTGTATAAATCCTTTCTCAAGAGATTCATCCAACTGAGTTTTAAATTTTTTAAACTCTTCTGGTGAAATACAGTATGAAGTAATATAAAGTATTTGAGAACCTAGGACTAAACCAATATAGAAATAAACCTCTATTAGTGGTGGAAAACCATATAAATTAGAAGGAAACATGATAAGAAACTCGATGATGACTAGAGGGAGATCACCACTCAAATATTATCACTCCAAATAAAATGTAAACACCAATATTACCATGCCTAAATCTAGAAAATACAATCCATATTTACTTGAAATTTGGCCTCATTCTCCCTAAAAAAACACATTACACCCCATTGAGTGAAGTAAAGGATAACCATCAAAGGTAACAATCAAATCAGACCTTATTAGCAATGAACCAATCCATTTTGTGAATGCTGTCAAGAACCTAAAAAACTCTAGGTAAAGTCAACTTTTGATAGAGAGAAAACGCACGAAGGACAATGAAGACCATACTCTCTGTTTGTTCTGAGGGGTGTAATAATATATATCGCATAAGATAAATTCTATGTTTGATGATTTAACAAGTTCATAATTTATTAAAGAACCAATTAGTTTTTCTAAATTATACTATTTAAAATTTTTACTTTCATTGATTTCCACTTTCTTTGCATTCTAATTCTTCGGTAGCGATCTCAACACCTTTTGAATAATAGTAATTTACCCAAATACTCTATAAGTTCATTCTTACAATTTATAATACTTGAGAATTAGTGGTTATTTTGGTTCATCAATTCCTCTTCACCCATTTTAAAATATTTTTACTCTGTATGAAGCATTCCTAGTTTTTCTCTTTTAAGTTTATTAGTACCATAGTGAGATTCTTAAAGTGTTATCTATATTTATTGAGTTGTCTTAGAGGATAAAACATGAAAAAACACTTAATTATAACATAGTATAATATATTCATTACTTTATAATTCAAAACATATTTTACCACATAATTACCAGAAAGAGAATCTAGATAAACATTTGGAAGATTATATGATTTCACTATGATCATCCAATGTTCAATGCTTAATTTATTGAGATATGATTCTATTCTATATTTATAGTGATCTCCATTTTTGTTAAAATATAGAAGATTTTAATGAATCTAAAAATAATTTAAGTTTATTCCTTATATCTTACAAAATCATTCTTCCTTATACTGCTAGGTTTAGGTTAAGAAGGTTAGCTGAAAATAATAATAATAGAACCTATATCCAAAAGGAATTATCTTTGAGAAAAATTATTTTCCTATTTTTGTTAATAATATAATATATAGGGGGTGAATATACCTTTTAAAATTTTAGAAAAATACATTAAAATAGTCAACATCCCAAGTGGATTATTATTTCATGAAACAAAAGTGAAATGTAGTAGTGTTAAAAACTTATAATGCAGCAGAAATAAAAGATATATGAAGATTTTATTTTTATATTATTTTGGATCACCATGATTCTAAATACACCCTTCCTTCTTCTATACTTGATAAGAATAATGGTATCTATTTTTAACCTCAATTTTGAAAGGTGTGATAATCTTTTTCAAATATTCCCCATTACATTCCCAAAGGAAAAACCAAAACAAAAATAAACACCTGACTTTTATAGGGAGTTATAACCCAAAAGTCCCACCTTTTGGTTATGAGGTATAACCAGACAAAATAATTTTTTGGATTGAAAAATCCTAAGCTGAGTATTACAATAGAAATATATATATTGAAAATATACAATGTATAAAAATCAAATAGAAACTATAAAGAGTAGAAGAGTGATGATGATAAAAATATTGATGTAGATATTTGGTCACTTTAGTAAAATAATAAAATTTTAAGTTCCTTCATGATCACATTGTAATGGAACATTAGTCGTAGCATCAAAGATTCAAAAAAATGGTCTATCTCTCTCATATTCTCTCTATAAAATTATTAAAAAGTATATCATGTTTTCTTTAGTAACTTTGGATGATTTGTGTTTTAGTTTTTAATCATGTTCCCATGATAAAAACTCTCACTTGATAAACACTTGTCATTAACATTGATATCCTTTAATATCATGGGTGTTTCTTGCAGAAAAATCACAAAAATCCACAAAATAAAAATAAGAAAAATACAGAAATATAATTAACTATATCATGCATAGTTAAAAACTATTTCCGTACTTAATAATTCCATATAAAATTCAATAAAAAATTTAATAACATAGTTAAGACTAATAAGTATTTTATAAAACAATAAAATAGTTAAAAAAACAAATAAAAATGTTGTAAATGGAAATTAGAAAACTGATTAAAAAACAAAGTACCACCTTCATCCCTGCATGAGACCTCTATGCCCATCATAATTATTATATTAGGAATTCCATTTCTTACAATTACATCTCCGACTCGAAACTTTCCCTACTAGGAAAAAGTTCAAATGTTCTAACTATTTTTCATTTATACTTTGAAAAATAAGAATGGAAATTAAAATGACTTCTTCCAACTGAAATGGTAAATTTAACACCATATTTTATATATATTTCATCATTAAATATAACCTAAAACCATGAATAAAAAACTCATATATGGTCCATGTGACCTATGAGACACATTCACTTACTCTAAGATGTGGTAACATATACTTGGACATTTTTTCACTTAGTGATTGAAACCTAAAATGAATTCCACCAAGACATGTATAACCTCAAAACAACCAATTTGGATTTCACATTTTACATATCTAGAATATAAATCTAATTAATTTAGTAAAGTTACATGGAATATCCATGTTATCCATTTTGGTTATCAAAATTAATTAGTGCGATCGACCACATCCATTGAAATGCTAAGTCCATTTAAAATTATCAAGATCACATTTTCCAATTTAAATGTAAATTTATATGCACTATGTCAAGGTATAACTTAGTTTATGTAAAGGTAAACATTAAATTCCATAGGTTTTGTAAATATATTACATAAGTTTCTTAAAGGTAATACACATGATATATGAGCTACATAATGGTATGCAGATTTACATAGGCTCCTTCGAGGTTACATATAGATTCACATAAAGGCAATCAAACAACTTTGATATCTAAATAATGGAGAATTAAGTTCATATAATGGTAATACATAGACTCCCATAAATTTTATATAGGATTCATGTATAGGTAATACACATAATCAAATATAGCATGATGGTAAAAAATTTCTATATAAAAGTATAAAAAACTCATGTAAAGGTAACCTTATTTAAACCAAACCTACATATATGTAAGATAAAATCTATTTAATGGTTATTTAAGGTTACTTAAAATTACATAAAGCTAAATTTAATTTCCAAAATTATATTTAAGGTTAAATTATACTTTTGTAAAGATAAACCAACTTGGAAAAAACTTAAAAAATTAAGATTCATAGAATTAAAACCCAAACATTATAAACATAAAAAATTTAAATATCATTGATTAAATATAAAAATAATGAGAGATAAATTAATTAAAAAAACCTAAATGAACAATTAATAAACTAAAAATTTGACCAAGTGAAAACATTAACAATTGAGTCTCCAACTATTGATGTTTCTCATCAAATGAATTTTGATTCTAATGAGAAGCATAAAATTATTTAGTTAAGGTTTCAAAAGCATTATATAAAAAGTGACCTAAGGAAATTCATTCTCTACTCGTATACTCAATATAAATGAGTATGTTAATAACTGAGTGAGACTAGAGATTTCATTAAGGCTAGTTTTGGTTATGGAATTCCTTCTCTTTTCATTATTCAAAATGTTTTAACAATATGGATGAGTTGAAGAAATGTTTACTAGATATTTTCAAAATGGTTTATAATAGAATAACTAGGAATTATATGTTGAGGTTATGAGGTTTTATTTATAGTAAAAGTGAGTAAAACTTCAAACCATAAGAAAAAACGTTAGTTATAAACTCTAACAAGTTTATTTTAGAATCTAGTCTAGGGAATAGAAACCTAAAGGTGTTATCAGGAAGAAGAAGTAATGATTTAATAGGATGGAAGTTTCCAAAATACCTGAAGGAGTTTCAGAATATATATGAAATTTATATGTCTGGTATCAGTGTTATAGAAATTAATTCTTCGATTTTTAATGGTATATGATACCAAATGTATACTTTATAGATGTTGTGAGTATAAATTATTTAAAAATCAATGGAATAATTGATAAAGCCTATAGTTTATATGAAAGTGATGAATTTAAGAGTTGTTACCTGAAAGATTTTAAGAAAATGAAATATATCAAGCTCAGATGGATCTTACTAAAGGATGTGTATAGTTATATCATTTCTCTTATTTAATAAGATGAGTTTTTTTAATAATGTTATATTATGAATAATTTAAGATAATGGATTCAATGCACATGGTATATTATAACACCCCATGATTTTAGTACATATTTTACTTTAAATAAATACTATGTTAAAAAGCATATGATATACATAAAACCAAAATAAAGTGAATAATAATTTATTTAAAATGAAAGGTAAAAATTAATACATTATGAATATAAAATTTGTAAACAGATAAATTAACACTCATTGGTAATTGATATAAAATAAAATTAAGAGGAGCATTTTTCTATTAAAATCGAATTTATTTATTTTAAAATAAATTTATAAATTTTATAATATGAAATATATGGAATAGAATTTATACATTAATTTATAATTTTAAAATTATCTTAGGGTAAAAATTTGGGATTTTCCTAAAATAGTTAATTTTTACGTGAATAGTTAAAATAATTATTTTTGAAATATTATCAATTTTATGAGATTATCATGGTATAATAATAAATTTAAAGTTTTTAAAACCATTTTTATAAATCAAATATATATTTTAGAAGTAATATGAATCATTTTAAAAAATAATTTTGAAATTAAAAATCTATGTTTGACTTTTGAGAAATATGAATAATGTTTTTATTCTAATAGAAATTATTGTCGATTATTTTCCTTTAATCAAGTATTCAATAGGTTGTTTTAGGTTTTGAATTGATTTTCAAGTCAAATAATAATAAATTTCATATTAATAATCCTATTAAATATATGAGAATCAACATTTTATATGATTTTGGTATGCAATCATTTTCATACTTAAAAGGGAATTTTTTCTAAAAACTATTTTCATTGAGTTTTTCTAACTTATATTAAAATTTATTTTTAACAATTCTATAAATTTAATCTTATAAAATGAATCACATATTTGTAATCATCATGTTAAATTTTTTTATAAGTTCAATTTAATTTTTGGTTATAGAAAATAGTAATTATGGTAAAAGTTAGTCACCTCGATAAAAGGTAAAATGGGTTAATCACGGTTTAAACAATGTGATAAAGCCTCAAAACATATCAAAAAATTTATTTTATTTCATTTAATGATTATATTTCTTCAAAAATCATCCTATATTATAAAATATGGAAATTTCATTCTATATTTCTTTGATAATGAACTTTATATTATTTTAAGTAAAGAATAAGTACAAAATGTTGCTCTATTTTTTTAATATGTCTAATATTTTGTATTGGGAATAAAAAATGTTATTAATAATTATGATTGTTTATTTTTAAGATGAATAAATTATTTATATTCAAGTATTTTTTTAATTTTTATTTATAGTATAGTTACCTTGAATGGTGACGCATGCATCGCTTGTGCAAGTAGTAGAAAAATCAAGTAAATGATTTTTGAAAACATTAAAAGTAATATTTTTTGGATAAATAATGGTATTTCATGAATTTAATGGATAATTATAAGGTATTATTAATGGTGAAATTATTTATATTATAATTTAATTATTATCTTGATGCCTTTAATTTCAAATTATGTAAATAGTCATGAAAATGAGTTTAAATGGTATTCAATGTATAAAAATATATTTAAAACATTATAAAATTTTAAAAATACAATATTAAATGAATTTTATTTATAATCAACAAGAATATAATTCTTGGTGCATGTATATGACACCTTATATTTTTAAAATTACATTCATTACCCTTAATGTTTGAAAATTTGTGATAACACCATCGTTTGTTGCCTATAAAAAGAGACTCACTTCAACCTTTTAAAAACACAAATCAAGTATAGTTTTCTCTCAAAACTCGAAAAAAATTAATCTCTAAACTTAAATTACCATTTACTTAATCCCACCTTATGACCATAAACCTTTCCTTTAAATACCTTAAGTTAAAACCAAAGGAGGAAATCCAATGATAAAGTAATCATCTTCTCTAGTATTTTTGAATTTACTCCGGTTCCACCTTAAAATTTGTTGTATCCATTCTAATATAATAATATAAGCATAATATTTATATTAATATTATATTATATTTATGGAACAATTATTATCTATGTCTTTTTTATCCAATGTAAAATGATATCTTTGTTCATGCACACGTACGAACTATTGTATTCATGAATGATGCAATTCATTTTCTATCACCAACTTTCATGGATAATTATAAACCAATATATAATGAATAAATATTAAAATAATTACATAGATATGATTCAATATATTTTAATCATTATATAATTTCCTCCCTTTATAATAATTAGGAAAATGAAAACATTGTTCATGCGTAAGTACGGACTACCGTCTGCATGAATGATGTATATCATTTTTCTATTATTTCCTTGTATTAATAGTTATAAAATTTTATAAAATAAACAAATTTCATGAAATTTTTAAAATTTTGGATACAATGGAACTATTTTATAACAAATTTGACCATAAACATCATATGAAAGTATTTTAGGATAAATTGGCCAAACCACTTTAAATGATCAATGTAAGAAAGAACTATATAATGAATGGATATAAAATGATTATAAACAGAAATTAATAAATAAAATTTAGATTAAAATTTTTCTTAATAATGTATTTAATAAATTTAAATTGATTATCCATGAGGATATAACATGTTTTACCAAGCATGAATCCAAAGTAAAGGTTTTTCAACTCAATTCCAATCCTCTTAGGCATATTTTATATTATGCACCTAATTTATTTTATTTGATGTATATATTACCCCTTTTTCATATTATATCATTGAATAATAATTATTAATTATATTTTATTATTTGATTCAACTTTTCTCCTTTAAGGTATTTTGAATCATATTTAAACCACAATGATTTATTTTACAATCTAATTTTATTAGGGATTATTTATGTTTGAATTTATATTGAAGGAATTATATGATATATCAATATTACACCCCATATATTATATTATAATATTTTTATTTATGGGGTTTCCATGTTTTATTCAATATTTTCATCTTTTTAGCATTGAAATATTGAATTTTTTTGATAAAAAGTAACCATATTTCTTACTTTTGGTTAGGAATATTTTGCTTCCATGTCCAGATTTTCTAAAATGTTCTAGAAATATTATTTTATTTTCTCAAATTATTTTTTAAAGTAATTTTCAACCATATTTGACTTCATTTTAAATGTTTTTTGAAAAATAATCCTTTTTAAGTTCTCCAAAGAGGTTGTTTTTTACTTTTTAAAAAAGGTTCAATGTAATGTACTTTTTAAATGTATATGGTGGGAATAGATTTTCAACCTCTACAACCATTAATATCTATTTATCTTCCTATAATTTTTTTTTTGTTTTTAAAAGAGAACCCCTTTTACATTATTCTATTAATTTTTAATTTTTATTTATATTAAAAAAACACGGTACTATTTTCATACAGGATTGAAAAGGGGTTTCATATTACTTAAGTGTATTTTATTTTACTCTAAAAAATTTCTTTTATAAGTATAGTTTATTATCAAGATTATAAATTATTTTTAAAATAATATTTTAAAATTCCCTTCATCACCTCATGAAAATAGTTTATAAATGATTTATGAATACATTTTTACAAAAATGTTACAAAATCCTTAAGTAAAGGTTTTTTTTAAAGTTTCACTTCCATTTTTCTTTAGAATTCATAAAATATGTGATTTTAAATCAAAACCTTCATTTTTAGGGAATTTATGGTCTCCTTTCATCCATTATTGATTTATGGATTATAACTCATTTTTTTTCACAAGGAATAATCTTAATTCCTTTAACATATATTCTCTATCATTATTCATATCAATGTTGATTAAACCTATACTCATTATTATATATGGTATGAAATGAGAGAATTTTACTAAGAAAGTTATTTTATTTATTATAGAAACTTTGATGTTTCATATTCTTGATTTAATAAAAATATTTATTGATTGATAAGGAATACTTATTATGTTTTTTAATATTGATTTAATATATGAGAAATAAATTGGAAATATTTAAGTGATGGGTGGGGCTAGGTTATAGATAACCCCTCGATGCATCGATATATCTCATGAGACAAAAATGAATGGGTTGTGCTCAGTTCATGTTGGCCCATATAGTGAAAATGTCTTAGGACATGGACTTGATGATGTGTAAGATGTCTTGATATAAGGAAATTATGGTAATATTCCTGATGTCTTAACGTTTGGCCTTAACAATAATATTATGAATGTATAAAATTATGAATTTGTTTCATTGAGAATTCAGTTATTATTATCGTTGTGATTTCTATGTTGATATTATATATGGATGCATTTCGAATGAAATATATTAATTAAATGGTTTGATTTTTTCATTATCCACTCCATATTATTGATTAATCATTATTTACTAATGATATCTTCAATTGTATGCTACCCTTACTAAGAAGCTGATATCACCCATTTATTTTATTTTTCTTTCCCCATGATATAAATAAGTGGACTTTGATTGATTCTCAAGGACGAAAGAAAGTTTTTCATTCTATGTTTTTTAATTCCAAAGGAATATAGAATTCATTTATATATCTAGTTTTTCAACACTATTAAACTAACCCATCCTTTGTGATGTGATTCCTTGTATTTTCTACCAATTTAATAAAGAAAAAACTTCCCCAAGTTACTAGAGTCTGGGTTTCTATAGTTGGAATCCAAGAAAGTTTAATAGGACCCTTGAGAACTATATTTCAGAAGAACACAGTACAATCATTATAAAAAACCTCTAGATTGCCCACAAACATTTTAGTTATTATTATGTTTTGGATAAATATTCATAATGATTATATAATTTTTTTTAATTTCATTATTAAGATATGAATCTTATAAGAAGGGATGGAAAATAAATCAACACCCATAATCAATGTAAAGATTTAATTTTTGAGAAATTCAATACAATGGGTGTTATAGTTGAGAAGATCATGACTATATTGAGGAAAATGACCCATGTTATAACTAATAAACTTACCCTTATGGAGGAACATGTATCTCCATAACATAATGAACCAATATTATATTGTATTATAGGAAAAAATACACCATCCTTTAATATAACTAATAATATATTTGTTACTAAAACTTGGATCAATTCCTTTGAAAAGATATCCTTATATTTGGGAAGTAATAAAAGGTAAAAGCTTATTTTATCATTATATTATTTAAATTGAGATTCTGATCAATGATGGTTATTGATAAAGAATAATAAATAAGATGAACAAATAGAATGTATGGAATAGAGAAATTTTAAAGTGATATTCTTCAAAAAATATTATCCTCCAGATAAATAATAAAAAATAATGAGGAAGTTTCTCAACTTAATACAGAAGGATGATGAATTTTTTTCCCAATATGAGGATAGATTCAAAAGATAATGAAGAAATATTATAGAATACATATGAAATCTAGAAATTAATACAGACCATTTCTTTTATGGACTTAAGTTTAGCCTCTAAAAGGCACTAATCTCTAAAATAGTATCATTATACGATGATATGGTTTCCATTAGGATAGAGAAAGAGTTATTTAAGTAATAGTTTTTTAAAGTAAATAAAAAAAAATGATTGTTGATCACTATGGAAAAGTAAATGAGGTGAAGGATGTAAAGTGAAGGAAGAAACTTCAAACATGTGATAATCATAGAAAGAAACATCTTATTAAATGCTTAAATGGAATGATAGTTTGTTATAAGTATAGAGTTAAGGTCCATATGGATCATGAATACAAGGGAAATAAAGAAACCACTGATATTCAATGTTTCAACTTTAAGGATATGGGGCACCTATTCAAACCTATTCCCGAATAATCAAGAAAATTTACCTCATATGTGTCCAAAAGGGAAAGGATAATCTTATGTAATTAATATAACTCGTATTTAAATCCATTAAGATTTTATATCATGTAATTTGATCATAAAAAAATGCCTTATTTTATTCTATATGTATTAAATCTTTAAACTTTTTCATGGATATTGAATAATCCCTTGACACTATGAGGAAGGGGTAGTAAATTGAGAATTATAATGGGAATATAGTTACACTGAGAATGTATCAGGTGGTATTTATTAATATAAATAACTTTTCTCCCCTATGAAAAATATGGTTGTTATACCTATGATTGACTTTTGATATGATCATAATTTTTAGGGTTTAATTATTTTTTAATGTTAAATAATTAGTAGATAAATTATAACATAATTTTTGCTGAATTAGTGATATTATTTATAATATGGGATTTTAAGGTTATCATTTATTTGGATTTTATTTTTACTCACACTCACCATTTTTTGGTAAGTTTCTAATGATTGGAGGAATAAATTTTCTTTTGTTTATGGATTTTATGATCCATTAAAAGTTGATTTTTCAGATTCAGGAAAGAAAATTAATCTTGGTTATTTACCATTTGGAATATAAGATGATAAAAAGATGAAAATTTTATGAAAACACAATCAAAATATAAAATTATATCAATTATATTTTTTCATATTCTATACCTTGATGGTCAAAGAATTCCTTTATCTCTAATTAGAAGAAGGTAAATTTATCAAGTCTTATGTGAGGAAATATCTCTCAACTATCAATGTATGCCTCTAGAAACTCATTCATAAAAATGGGTATTATACTGTTACATACATGGTTTTATAAATATTTAATTAAGAAATATTAATATTCCTAGTAGTAACTTAAGATTTACTTTTGAAGAAAAATTCTATATCAGAGAATATAACGATGTCAAGATACATTTATTTTGGTAAGAATAAAATAAAATTTCATAGACACAATTTATTTAAGAGGGTGGATAATATAACACCCCAAGATTTTAGTATGTGTTTTCATTTAAATAAATACTATTTTGAATAGCGTGTGATATACACAACACTGAAATAAAGGGAATAATAATTTATTTAAAATTCTAGGTAAACATGAACACATTATCAATATATAATTTTTAAACAAATAGATTAACATGCATATGTTATTGATATGAAATAAGTTAAAGAGGGCCATTTTTTTATAAAAGTGTTTTTTCATATTTTGTATTGATTTTACAAGACAAATTTATAAATTTTATAATTTTAAATAAATTAAATATAATTTATTTTTTAATTTAATATTTTCTTAGGGTAAAATTTTGTGATTTTTTATAATGGTTTATTTTTGAGAGAATAGTTAAAATACGAATTTTTTAAATACAATCACTTTTATGACATTATTATTGTATAATAAATAAATGATATTTAAAAAAAATTAGATCCAATATATATTTAATAAGTAGTATTATTCATTTCAAAATAGAACTTTGAAATTTGAAATCTATGTTTGAATTTTTGAAAATCTTTGTAATTTTATTATTCTAATAATTTTTTTTTGATTATTTCCCTCTAATCAAGTATTCAATGAGTTCATTTTTATTTTTAATTGGTTTTAAAGTCACACAATCCTCTTTTTTTTGTTTATAATATTATTAAATACATGATATCATCATTTTATAGTATTTTGGTTTAAAATCATTTTTATAGTTAAATGGGAATTTTCCTAAAAACAGTTTTTGTTGTATTTTTCAAGGTTATATTAATATTTTTTTTAATATTTATGTAAATTTAATATTAGAAAACAGATTATATATTTGGAATCAAAATTTTTAAATTCTGTTATAAGTTAAATTTCTTTTTTAGTTATAGTGAATAGTAATTATGGTAAAAGTTAATCAACTCAATGAAAGGTAAAATGGTGTTCAAACTATGTGATAAGGCTGAAAAATCTCTCAAACTCTTGAATTTTT
Organism: Viscum album; assembly: GCA_963277665.1. Taxonomy (NCBI): domain Eukaryota; kingdom Viridiplantae; phylum Streptophyta; class Magnoliopsida; order Santalales; family Viscaceae; genus Viscum; species Viscum album. Next base: position 1,593,821,129 of record OY728132.1, read on the forward strand.
TTAATTGGATGAGTGTATTTCAACCAAAATCATCATATCTTCAAATATATGTAAATCTAGTTCTATTTTTCATTGATAATCCGTTTTATATGATTTTACAAAAAGATTAAGTATAAAATGTTTCTCACTTTCTTTTAATATCTTTGATATGTTTTCATAGGAATAAAAAGATGTTATGAATGGTTATAAATTGTTATTTTAAAGATGAATAAATTATTTTTATGTTAATAATTTTTTTAATTTTTTTGAGTGTAAAATTACCTTGAAATACAAAAATGGAGAATAAATCCTATGCCCCAACTTAATTTAGTTTTGAGTTTAGGATTAAAATGAAAAAAATACCCTTTATGAAGTGAAATTTTCCCAAAAACCAATCAGGTTTCATCTAGAATGCATCAGGTACCTGGTGGTTCAAAAATGAACCACCTCAGTTATTCCAAACCAACCCCATCCACCCCTGAACTGGGAACCTAGAATAGTTTTTTATATGACCTCTGACCACCTTGGGCTGGTGACAAGTGTTGAGGTATTAATAGAGCAGGTAGGTGGAATTATTTCACCCTTGAAAAATCAAAGTAAACATATCTAGTTAGAGTACACAAAATAATAATAGAAAAAAATCACATGAGTTATATGATAAGGCCAACTAACATAACATACATAAATAATCCCAACCGAATCATATGACACAAGAATATCCTAAAAAACAAAATAAAACTAAACCAAAACCCATCATCTATGTGTGACCCTAAGTCACTCTCCAAATACCACCTTGAATATATCAGAAAAATAATCACCCAATACAAGGATAATGAAACCCTAATTACCTGAAAATCAATCATGAGAAATGCATACGCTGAATGGTGCTTGAAGGGTCTGATAAAAATCGAACTGAGTAGGTAAGCACCATAGATTTCCTGTAATTCACTTAAAATGATAAATCATTTGTGATGGTATGAAATATATATAGAAAGCATGTTTTCTAAATTTAATTACACAAAATTCAATAACATTCCTTAATCGATTTATAAACTTTATATTTTATTTGTCTTAAATGAAAAAAATCACTTTGAAAAATTTTCCTTTAAGGAAAACTCACCCTATAAAACACCTCTTTTGTGTTTAAATAACATTTCTCAAAAACATACCTAAAATAATTTAGTAAACCCTCTCACGCTGCGTGAATAAAAGATAAATAAAAGGGACACCTAGTTATAAATTGAAAACATGTGAAATAAAGTAAAATAACCATGTATCCACACACATCATGAAAAAATGACATAAAAAGAAAATAGGTAATCCCCCATTTAAAACCACAAACCAAATAATATATATCTTGGGTTCTAAACTAGGTCTTAATGTGATATGGTCTTATACTTTACCAAAAGGGGGCCAAATTTTGTCCCATGTTCCATGTTAACCCAAATCACCTGATTAGTTTGCACTTGGCCTTGGATAGGGAAACACCCCATCTAGTCCTAACCTATGCTAGTTGGGACACTATTATCATGAAACTATCTAGTACAATATAAATCTAGACCACCCACTTAGTCACTCTAGTTACCATGACCAAAACCAAAAGTGAAGGTGAAAAAAAAACTTTTAAGCTTAAATAAACATAAACAATAACTCATCCTCACCTATAACACCCTCACAATAAACATACCCTTTATATCCTTGACATGGTCACCACATACATAAAACACCACCAATTAAAGTGAAACTAGAATAGAGGCTCAAAGAGGGCTCCGCACACCCACATGTTTAAAAAACCATTTAAAAGTGAAAGATGAGACTTATTCCAAACCATAATAATTGGAATGATAATCACTTTTTAATGGTTTAAAACTTCATTTCAAAACATTCCTTTAAAACAAATCATTCATAACAAAATTTTAACCATTTCAAAATTTAAATCCATTTCTTTTGAAAGATTTTAAAAACAAAAATCTTCCTTTTATCTCTCTCACAATCCAAACAAGGTCAAATATTCTTTAAACATTCAATTTACTTTAAAAAATATCTTTCCAACATTTTTACAGACACATGGACTAAAAACACCCCATTTTAAAATTAGAAAAAACCAAAATTCCCTTTATGCTATGTGTGAATTCATCCCAAAAATTTATAAAACACATTAGAAATATCATATAAAATTCCAATTTGATAAAAAATGAATTTTAAAACATAAATCATGAAATTAAATGTTAAGAAAATGAAGGAAAAAAACACCTAACATGAATCAATAGAGAACAATATATAAGTCATTGACTTTGATGGAAAGTGCTCAGAAAATATTTAGGAAAATTTGAGGAAGACCTAGAAAACAAAACCCTAAATTTAAAACCATGTAGAACACTATTTCATACAAGGTATTCCATTTTAGGATCCAAGGATGAAATGAAAATTGAAGAAAATGGGGTGATAAGGAAGGTAAAGGGATTAATAAGAGAAATGGAGGATGTTACCTTGAGAAGTATATAATAAAAAAGAGTGGAGGATCTCCAATCCAAAGTAGGATAATGGGGAGATCTCCCTTAATGCATGGGGGGTTTGACCAATGAAAATGAGGTAAATGTAAGGTAAAAATTGGGTAAAAGGGTACATGGGTAGAATAAGTGTAACAACCCATTATGATTTTCAAGTACTCACTTTCTAACGTTTTGTTTTTCATCCTTAATTTTGAGTATTTATATAGAAACTGGGTGAATCATTTTCTATTGGGAATTTACATATCGTGTAATGGTTACATGCTGTGTATTGGTCATCGAGAAGATGTTGTGAATCTCATATTGGGTGTGAAGGCATTACATGATGTGAATGGGGTTCACATCATGTAATGGTTTAAATCTTGATTTTTACCTGAGGTGACACATTTTTTTATGTCTTTTATTTGTGGGATTACACACCATGAAAGAGATAAATGAAATATAATCCTTGAGTCCACCAGTTTTGAACACATGGATCAACTGAAACTTATTTAACTCAGCCTTTATATCTCTCTCTATAACCCCTAGGAGATTTTAGGAGATTTTGGATATCTCCACTCCATTCAGATCATCCATTTGGAAATTGATTTTCATTATGGTTGCAGTGTGTCCTTTCAGGTAAACATTCCTTCTATTTACTCATCTTTGGACGTAGCTGTGGTGTTGGCTATGGTTTTAGTTTTGTTTTGTGATTGATTGGTGTTTTTTATAGATCCTTTTAACTTTCTTATCGGTCCTTGTCTTATAAAGGTTGATCCATGGTTTTTCAATCTCTGTTGTCGAAGGTGGATAAAGTTCTATCATTCTTGTGGTAGGTGTTTATATAAAAGGTCTAATTATTGGAATTTCTTCTTGTTCTTATGTAATTCATTTGGTTTGGACATTTAATTGAAGTGATTTGTGGTTTCCAAGGATTTTTTGGAAATATAAATGTTTTAAAGGGGGTTTTATTTAAAAATGGGTTTGGGAATACCATGTGTTTTATTAAATTTTTGAATGGTGGTTTTTGGATTGGAAATAGGTTTTCAAACACTGAAGATGATTGGATTGTCTTTGAAAATGTTTTTATAAATTTTGAGCATGTTTTTTAAATGGATTTGGACAATAGAACATTAGGAACCTTGGGCATGTTATGAAATATAGATGGGTAACCTTAGTGAGTATGGAACCATTGGGGGTTACTTTTGGGATATCAATGGACTGTGGGAGGACTTGATATTGGTTGGTACCAACATATGACTAGTTTAGTATCTATTATGTCTAGTACATAGTCCCATAGTATATGGACCAATATAGAGTGATTTTTAATTTATGATTATTTATCGTTTGATTGTTTTTATCATGGATTGTTGATCACATGTTTTTATATGAGGTTGTAGCATATGTATTCATGTGATATGTTATTTTAGAGATATGTGTTTACTAGTTTTTCACTTGGTGTATGGATATTATTTCTTATTTTATCACTTCTACTTGTTGTATTTCTTGATTTGAGAATATGAAAGGATTTTATGAAAACCAGAGGAAAAATGATTTATAAATGAGAATGGATTTATAAAAAAACTTTGTAAAATTGTTTTTATTTTAAAAGATAGAATTGTTGAATTCTTGATATTAGACCTTGTACAGAATCAGTGGTGGTATCTTACTGGGCTTTGTGCTCATAACCTACTTATGCCTTTTGATAGTTGTAGATGTTGTATTTCACGATCTAGGTATAGGGAAGGGAATCATGTATCTTGTTGGATTCTCTTATTGGTACTGACCTCGGTTTGGGTTGGTTTGGAGGTGAGGGTTGGTCACATGGTGACTCGTTGGTCTTGTTCTATCATAATTTCTGGTTTAGCCAAATTTTCTTGGATTATACATTTTATTTGGGTTGTATCTCTATTCTATGTCATTGTAATACGATTTTATGTATTTCTTTTTCATATACAAGATTTTTTTTCCTTTATCTTTTTTATACCTCACCATGATGGTCCGGATCAAGTGGCTTCTCTAGTAGACCCAAGTTGATCTATTAAAATTTTATATTAGAGGGTTTTTTATCAGCCTAAAGTGTCCTCATAATACCAGAGTTTGGTTCCTTGTCTTGGGTATAAAGGATTTAGGACCATCAAAATTTGGGTAGTAAGTGTGGGAGGGTTTCTAGTTAGCTCACTTCTGTGTCTAAACTCAAGTTACCATGGGTGGTCAAAAAATTTTCACCAAGTTTGAGACTAGGTGTTTGAGGTTATTTTAATGAACTTCTTAAGAGTTTTATTTACATATACCTATTCCCTCCAAAATCACTATCTTCTGATTGGTAGGATTCATAATTTTTTTAATTATTATTTCTTAAAATCATATATATTTATTATTACTATTGGTCCTAGGATTTTAGAATCTTCCCATGACTGATTGGTTTTTTTCTTGTGATTATTAGAAAATCTGTTATGACCCGATCATTTATGAATAAAATTCCCTTTCTTTTAATGTCTTATGAATATAGAAAACATATGCACAATTTTATTACTATTATTGGGTTTAAATGACCATTAATTATCATTACCGTTGTTGATATAGTCATTTAACAGTGATCACACAACTAATATAAATATAAGGTTTTAACAAATCCTTTCAACAAAGAAAAAGGAGATAATGACCTCATCTAGTAGAATCAGGCCATACGAAACTCATTTTTCAGATCTTAGAAAAGAGGTAGCGTCATTAGGCTTCTCTCTTGACCATTCCCAAGTCATGCTTCAACATATTAATCTTGAATGAAATCGCCTATGGGAGAAGTTCAAGTTAATAGACATTACCACTCGAGCAATGTTATCTAAGCCGACCCAAGAGTCTTTCACCATCACAAATCTTACCCTTTGTTCTTATGTAGGTTTTATAAGGGAGTTATGTGATAATAACATAGTTACTTATTTTGTAATCCCTTTCGATAAATAAAATTCTTATTCCATCAATTCCTTTATGGGAATAGTCTTTCTTAAAAATAATGATGAATTTGATTAGTCGATTTTCAGGTAAAAATGGTACTTTTGAGAAATATATGAATTATTATGTTTTTATTTATAATATTATAATTTTTTTATAAATTATTATTATATTAGTTCCTTTTCTTTAAATGATTAGGTAATCAGTTTGATAAGAGTTATATTTTTATACGATAAAAATATAAGTGTATTTTTAAGGAATTCATTTTAAGGAATAAATGAATTTTTGAAATAATTAAAATTTTAATACAATATTATTATCGAATTAATTTTAGTAATAATAAATTATTATATAATTTTTATGAAGTCAAATGTAATTTTTATTAAGGTTTAAAAACTATTTTTGTCAAAACCCATCAAATTTTCAATAAATGTTGGTTCTTATTTTAAAAGTGAAAATTTAAATGTTTAGAAAATTATTTTGATAAAATGACTATTATTTTTGGAATCAAGATGTCTAAATTATCCAATGGTTAATTTTTCATAATTTTCTGAGAGAGTCAAATTTTTGGGTAAAGATTAAATATTATATAAATATATAGTGTGTTTTATGACATCACAATGAACCAATAGTGATGTAATAAATACCATCAAATGTATCTTCGACCAAAGGTATGTTTTAAATTTAAAATAATGTGATTTTATATTTATTTTACTTATGTCATAATTCCTTAGCGAATCCTCTAAAACGTATAACATATTTTTTGATTTTAAGTACATTTCTTTAATAATGTGACTCAACTCTACATAAGCATGGATAATATTTTAACATATTCAGCCCACGACCTTATGAAATAATTTTTTCCAAACTTTTTTTTCAATAACCATGGGAAAAAATTATGGGATTGTTTGTGGTTTTGAATATTTATTTATATAGATTCCAAAACCTAAGTTTGTGAAATATTAAAGAATTCCCATCTCATTTCCTATATATACCCACCTAATATACTAATTATCTCCACTAAAAATCCTTTGAGAACATCCCTAAATTTTCCTCCCATCTCTAGAATCCCCCCAAGGCACCCCAATCTCTCAAGAAGCCCCTCTTCAAGCTTTTGAAGTCACACACTCAATTAAAGGTTTTCTTCCTTTATCATTTTTATCCAAGTTTCCTTATATTGTTACACCCTTTAATTTTAAATTAAAAATAATGGGGGTATGTTTTTTCACCTCCTCAAATACTTCCCTTATTATGTTTTGATGATGAGATGCCCCTTTATCTCTCATTAATCCCTCCCATGTACACCAATTACCATGCCAAAATTTTGTAAGAGTTATTTCATTCCTCCTCCTTCTTCAAGTTTCTTTATTATGTTATGCCATCTATTTACAAATTACTCATGTTTTAATGTGTATTTATATGATCCCATTACTTCCCATTTCATGTCTAGATGGTGAGATACCTCTTTCTCTCTAATCAACCCATTTTATGAATCCCCATGTGATATTGTTAGGCTGCCGAAATTGCACCGCGATTTTCCATGCCAAAATCATCGTGTAGTGAATACCATGCCCATTTATCTATCAAGGGTATTCAAATTTATGAAAGTATAATGATTTATTATAGAGTTTTATATATGTATTCTATATTCCTTTATTGTGTAATAAATGATGATGTTGAATGAATCAATGTTATATGATCTATGTAGAACACTTAAGCATGGGATTAAAATGTTCATGAAGGGTGCGCTCTGATAGAGCTCTAATGAATTGGCTAATGTTTATTATTATGATATTTCATGTTGGGATAGGGGTTTACCTTATTCCGTTATAGGAATTTTATCCATCTTGTTGGGATAGGGGTTTACTTTATTCCTTTATGTTAATGATGAAGTGTTTTAAGTTGTTTCCACATTTCCATGTTATGATGATCATGCTATATCATGCCTTTATCTTCATATTTCTCTTACGATCCTTTGATATGTATATTTCCTAACATTTATTTTATTCTTTATGTTATGATTTTTTTACTCTCTTATTGGGATTTATAGCTCACCATCTTCTTATGTATGTCCTCAGGTTATCCCATGCAATGCTAAGTATGAAGGAATGTTGTGGTCATGTAAAAGAATTTTTCAATAAATATGTTGTATTTTATGTCTTAAGTTGTCATTTAATGTTCCTAAGCACCAAAGAAACTATACCTCTTGATATTCTGGGTTTTATTAAGAGCATGTTTATGTAATAAATCATGTCTAAATGTGAAATAAAGAGCAGGGTTGTTATAGTTGGTATCAAAGGGTAGTTTAGTTATTTTTGGAATTAGGATTAGAAAACCCTAGAGAAAGCCTTAGGGATAAGACTAAGTATAAGAAAATAATCCCTAAATTTTTGTGATTATAGAGTTAGTGGTTTATTAAGAAAATACATCCCTATCTGGATATGAACAAGTAGAGGTGGCTCTAGTACAGATGTATCTGGGGGTAAAACCCAAAACACTACTTTGAGCTAGACTTGAATGAGAAATGGTGCACGAAAATGGGCCTTACTTCACACTTTATTTGACACTCTTGGGGGATATTATTTGGTAAATTTATAAGCTTATTGTGAACCATTATTATGGGAGCAATAAAAAAATTCCATAAGACTATACGTTACGTAATAGATCATGGATAACTTAGATTGAAGCCAATAAATTCATAAGTTAATGAAATAGATGTAACTTATAAGTTATCCATTTTTTCATTGGATTCCAATTTACATGTTTAATAATTTAAAATAATTTCCCCTAATTTTCCTTTTATTCTAACCAATGGTCGGTAATAAGAGGACTCGAGCTAACAATTGATATTAAGATCAATGCGAAGGTTACTCTAATGAGATGCCCAATTTGATGGGAGCGGGAATAAACAAATTTTTCATGATACTCTATCAGTTAACTCAAGTTTAGAATAGAAACATGGGTCAAGAGTAATTTCCACCCCCCAAGAAAGAACAAGTTGAAATCAAGAGCTTCATGAGATAAAGGCCTCCTACTTTCAATGGATCATCTAATCCCTCTATAGCCAAACAATGGATCAGATTTATTGAGAAGATATCTTCCATCCTTAAATGTTCTGAACAAGAGAAGGTTCTTATGGATTCTTATCACAAGGAGGGTGAAGCTAATCAATGGTTGACATTGATAAAAAATACGAAGCCTGAGGTAGAGATCGATATAATGGGATGGAAGGTTTTTTGGAAAATGTTTTTCGATAAATATCTTCCCCACACACTCGATCTTAAGATGGAAAGAGATTTCCTTAGACTCAAGAAAAAGGATGATGAATATGTTGGAGCGTACGTGGAAAACTTCACCAGACTTGTACGATTGGCCTCTCGTTTTTTCGTGAATTCTGAATTCTAGGTTGACCGCTTCTTTGGTGGGATAAAACCTAGCCTATGGAAAGCCTTAGAAATCTGCAACTTTTATAGCTATGAGAATATTATCTTATGTGCCCTCAATGTCAATATGGAGATAAGAAAATCTCAAGGGTATCATGGGCATAAGAAGTATAAAGTGAACTTTAATTTGGGTGCTCTGATAGGTAAATCCAACAATGCTTAGAAATTCTGGCATCCAACTTGCCAAAGGTGTAGAAAGAAGCCCCCTGTAAATTTCCTAAAGGGGGTGAGGAAATTCTTTAGGTATGGGAAGGAAGGGAACCTAGCCAGCGATTGCCGGTAAGAAATACCCGCTATTGTGATAGAGAAAAAGAACACTCTGTTCAATCCTCAATGCATTGTTCATTGCTACAACTACAAATAATCATTGAACTTTGCGAACTAGTTCCCTAAGCCAAGGGTTTTCACTGGAAACCAACAACCTCCATGGTAGCAAGGGTGATATTTTTCCATCACTATTGCCAAAGAGAATACCTATAATAAAGTGGTGATAGGCACACTAGTTATTTATTAAATAATAGTGAACATTTTTTTTATTCTAGTTCTACGCATTCTTTTATATCACAAAATTTGTGTATAACAATCCAAACATCACCACAAATAATGGAAGTAGAGATGTTAATGAGAATGGAAAATGGGGAAATTATAAAATCCCATGCATATAACTCCTCCCCTATCATAGTTTGTGGATTGAACTTCTCGGAGAACCTCATCATACTTCCCATTGTGAAATTTGATGCAATTCTTGGAATGGATTGGATTTCCCTATATAGAGCCAATATAAATTGTTGCGAGAGGGAAATCACTCTTTATATGGTGAATTGACCCCTGATTCTATACAAGTTCAAGGAGGAGGATGAATCTTCTTTAGCACCATCATCTCAAGATTGAATATTACTTCCCTATGAGCATGCATATCTTTCTCAGTGATTGAGTCTATGGAAGGAACCATCCTCAAATACGTGCCTATTGTAAGGGAATTAGTTATTCTGTTTTCTAAGGAATTTCCTGGTCTTCATCCTAGAAGAGATGTTGAATTCTCAATTGATCTTATACCAAGGGTGTTTCCAATATCCAATACTCTATATCTAAAGGTTGTTGTGGATATTGAGGAGCTACAGAAAAAATTATAGGAGAATCTGGATAAAGGGTTTATATTCCCAAGTGCTTCACCATGGGGTGCACTAATCCTCTTCATCAAGAAGAATTATGGGTTAATGCACATTTTCATTAATTCACAAGCTCAAAAAAATCACGATAAAAAACAAGTATCCTTTACCAAGAATTGATGATTTATTCAATCAGCTATGTGGAGAACAATACTTCTCTATGTTGGATCTGTAGTCAGGATATTACCAAGTAAGGGTGAAGGAGGATATCCCCAAGTTTGATTTTCGTACAAGGTATGGGCACTATGAATTCATAGTAATGACTTTGGGATTAACAAATGCTCCATCAGTCTTCAAGGACTTTATGAATAGAGTCTTTAGAAATTACCTCACTACATTTTTGGTAGTCTTTATAGATGATATTCTAATATACTCAAAAATAAAGGAGAATCACGAGGAGAATCTAAACACTATACAAGAGACCTTGCGAAAGGATAAGATCTATGTAAAGTATAACAAGTATGAGTTCTGGTTGAATGTAGAATCATTATTAGGAAATATCATCATAATAAATGGGATATCTGTGGATCGTTCCAAAACAAAAGAAATTAAGGGATGGATGAGGCCTACATCTATGAAAGATATTCATAGATTCTTAGGGTTAGTTGGATCTTAACACTGATTTGTGAGAAATTTATCATGATTTTAAAACCCTCTTACCAAGATAACTCAGAAGGGAGTCAAGTTTTCTTAGAATGATGAATGTGAAGAAAGCTTTATGGAGTTGAAGAAGAGGCTTCTCACTGCCCCTATGCTCACACTACCCAAAAGTGGGGAGTTTTTTGTAATCTTCAGTGATGCTTTAAAGAAGGTCCTGGGATGTGTGTTGATTCATAATGACAAAGTCATCACCTATTCCTCAAGGCGGTTGAAAATTCATGAGAATAACTATCCCACGAATGACATGGAGTTGGAATCTGTGATATTTGCGTTGAAAATATGGCGGAATTATATCATTGGGAAAAAGTTTGAAATATATATTGATAAAAAAAAGTCTCAAATATATATTTACATAGAAAGAGATAAACATGCACCATCGAAGATGGTTATATCTCATCAAGGATTATGAATGATCAATCCATCACCACCCCAGGAAAACGAACAAGGTGGAAGAATATCTAAGTAGAAAGGATCCAAAGATTCTATCAATGATGAGAATTGAGAAGGATAAAATTTTCTTAGATTTTATGAAGATGGAAATGGGAATTATAAATAATGGAACATCATCAATCCTTTCAAAAATTATTTCTCAACCGTATCTTTTGGAAAGGTTAAAGGTTGATGAAAAAGATGATATTGGAATTCAGAAGAATTTGGAAGCTATTAAAAAAGGGAAATCCTCAGAGTTAAATTTTAATGAAGAAGGAATTGTGAGATTTATATTAAGACTACATGTTCCATAAAATTTGGATTTAAATAAATAACTTTTGGATGATGCACATAGTTCTAATTTCTCTATTAATCTAGAAAATACAATGATATATCGGGATATCTAAGAGCATTATTGGTGGGATAACATGAAGAAGGAAATTACTGAATATAAATCAAAGTTCCTAGTATGTCAGCAAGTGAATTCTAAGAGGAAGAAGACTAAGAGGATAATTCCTTCATTACCCATACCAACATGGATATCGGAGTACATCACCATGGAATTTATCACCGGACTTCTAAAGACATCCAATGGAAACAATACTTTCTGGGTTGTGGTGGATTGTCTTACAAATACTGAAAACTTCTTTGCAACTTGTGAGTGTTTCTCATTGGATAAACTAGAATGGATATACATCATAGAAGTGGTAAGGATACATGATGTAACACTATTGATTGCATCTGATCGAGATACAAGATTTACCTCTATGTTATCGAAGAGTCTCTAACACGCTTTGAATATTGAACTGAACTTCAGTACAACTTATCATCCTCAAAATGATGGCCAATCTGAGTAGACTATCCAAACACTTGAGGACATTTTGAGAGCATTATCAATGGACTTTAAAGGAGGATGGGATCAACAAATTCCTTTGGTTGAGTTCTCTTACAACAACAGTTTTCACTCAAGCATCCAAATGTCTCCTTATGAAACCCTTTATGAGAAGAGGTGCAGAACACTGACATGTTGGGATGAAGTTGGGCAGTGAAAAATTCTAGGTCCAGAAATGGTTGAAGAAATGATAGAGACTGTTAAGACCATCCAGCAACACAAAAAAGCTGCTTAGAGTCAGAAAAAGTGCTATACTGACAATCGTCGACGAGACCTAGATTTTGATGTTGTAGATATGGTTTTCCTCCACATATCTACATGGAATAGAGTGATGACATTTGGGAAGAAGGAAAAGCATATTCCAAGGTACATAAGCCCTTTTGGGATCATTGGTCGCATTAGAGCAGTGGCCTATCGACTAACACTCCCACTAAACATGTCTCAAGTAAATGATGTATTACATGTATCACTCTTGAGGAAGTATATACCTGACCCATCACATGTACTCAATCTATAGGTGGTACCATTGTAGAATGAAATTTCTAATGAGGATAAGCCGGTGAAGATCTTAGATCATATGAAAAAAGTTCTAAAATATAAGTTAAATCCCCTCGTCAAAGTGTTATGGAGAAACCACAAGTTTTTAAAAGAAATATGGGAACCGAAGGAAGTGATGAGTCATAGTAACCATCATATGTTTTAGTATGGGAAAAGGAAATTTTGAAAGAAAAATTTTCTTAAGTGGGGAAGGTTGTAACAAACCAATAATTTATGAATAAAATTCCCTTTTCTTTTAATATATTATGGATATAAAAAACACATGAACTCTTTTTTTATTGTTGGGTTTAAATGACCATTAATTATCATTAATATTGATGATATATCCGTGAACAATGATCGCACAACTAATATAAATATAAGGTTTTAACAAATCCTTTCGACATAAACAATGGAGATAATGGCCTCATCCTGTAGACTTGGGCTATATGAAACTCATTTTTCAGAGCACAAAAAAGAGATAGCATGACTAGGATTCACTATTGACCAAGACCAAGACAAGCTTGAGCATGTTAATCTTGAATAGAATCGCCTACATGAGAATTTCAAGTTAATAGAGATTACCACTCAGGCGATGTTATCCGAGCCTACCAAGAGTCTATCACCATCGCACACATTACCCTTAAGTCTTATGTTGGTTTTATAAGGGGTTACGTAATAAGGTATTAGTCACTTATTGGGTAATCTATTTTGATAAATAAAATTCTTATTCTATCAATTCCTTTCTGGGAATAGTATTTCTTAAAATAATGATGAATTTTATAAATTGATTTTTTTGGGTAAAAAGGGTAATTTTTAGAAATATATGAATTATTATGTTTTTATAAATAATATTATAAAAAAATTCATATAAGTTATGATTATATTATTTTCTTATCTGTAAATGATTAGGTAATCATTTTGATAAGAGTTGTATTTTTATAAGATAAAAAAGAAAGTATATTTTTAAAGATTTTTTTAAGGAATTAATGAATTTTTTAAATAATTAATATACTGATAAAATATTTTTATCAAGTTACTTTTATTAATAATAAATTAGTATATAATTTTTTTGAATTCAAATGTAATTTTTATTAATGTTTAAAAACTTTTTTTCTCAAAACTCGTCAAATTTTCAATAAATGTCCGTTCTCATTTTAAAAGTTAAAATTTACATATTTATAAAATTATTTATAAAAAATAAATATTATATTTTGAATCATGATGTTGAAATTATCCAATGGTGAATTTTTTATAATTTTCTACGAAAATCAAATTTTTGGATAAAAATTAAATAATATATAAATATATAGTGTGTTTTATGACATCACAATGACCCAATAGTGAAGTAATAATTACCATATAAGTATATTCGACCAAATATATGTTTTAAATTTAAAATAATGTGATTTTAGATTTATTTGACTTATTTTATAATGCCTTAGTGAATCCTCAAAAATGTATAACGTATTTCATGATTTTAAGTTCATTTCTTTAATAATGCAACTCACCTCCACATAAGAAATGCTAATATTTTAATATATTTGGAATATGGGATTGAATTTTTTTACACTCTTATTTGGAAGAAACCATGGTCAAAAACCAGGGAAAGTTTTATGGTTTTTAATATTTAATTATATAGATTCCAAAACCCAAGTATGTGAAATATTAAATAATTTCCCTTTAATTTCCTATATAAACCAACCCAAGATCCCATTTATCTTTAATAAAAATAATTTTATCACATCCCTAATCTATAATCACCTCTCTATAACCCCCCCAATTCACCCCAAGCTCTCAATAATCCCCTCTTAAAGCTTTTTAAGTCACACACTCAAGTAAGGGTTTCCATATTTTGTCATTTTTATCCAAGTTTCCTTATATTGTGACACCCTTTTATTTTCAGCTAAAAATTATGGGTTATATTTTTTCACCTCCCCCATAATTACCTTATTATGTTTTAATTATGTGAAACCCCTTTCTCTCTCATTAATCACTTCTATGTACACCCGTTACCATGCTGAAATTTTATAAGAGTTATTTCTTTCCTCCTCTTTCTTCAAGTTTCTTTATTATGTTCTGCATTCTATTTACAAATTAATCATGTTGGAACATGTATTTATATGATCCCCTTACTTCCCATTTCAGGTCTAAATGATAATATACCCCTTTCTTTCTCATCAAAACATTTTATGAATCCACATGTGATGCCATTATGCTGCCGAAATTGCATCACAATTTTCCATGCCAAAATCATCTTGTAGTGAATACCATTCCAATTTATCTATCAAGGGTATTCAACTTTATTTACATATAATTTTTGATTATATAATTTCATATATTTATTCCACATTTTTAAATTTGTGGAATAATTGATGATGTTGAACGAATCCAAGTTATATGATCTATTTGGCACACATAAGCATGAAATTAAAATGTTCATGATGGGTAAACCCATATAGCACTCCAATGAATTGGGTAATTTTTTGTATCATGATACATCATGTTGGTATAGGGTTTTTCTTGATTCCTTTATAGGACTTTTTTCCATCATGTTGGGATAGTGATTTACCTGATTCCTTTATGTTAATGATGCAATGTTTTAAGTTGTTACCACATTTCCGTGTTACGATGATCATGCTATATTATACCTTTATGTTCATGTTTCTCTTATGATCCATTGATATATATATTTCCTAACATGTATTGTATTATTAATTTTATGCCTTGTTTACTCTCTTACTGAGCTTTACAGCTCAGCCTTTTCTTATGCATGTCCCCAGGTTGTCTGATGCAATGCTATATACGAAGGAATTTCATGGTCATGTAAAAGAAGTTTTCAATAAATATGTTGTATTTTATGTCTTATGTTGTCATGTAATGTATATAATCTCCAAAGACACTAGTCTTCTTTATCTTCTGGGTTGTATTAAGTTCATGTTTATGTAATAAATCATGTATGAATATGAAATAAATTGAAGGGTTGTTATAAAATCCCTTCTAGAATTTCCCTTCCAAATATGTGAGTGGAAGCTGTGATTCAGGATCTATAGGCGGATCCTCTTGTGGAACCTTCTTTGGTAGAAGTGTTAATCAACACTATTCAGAAACTGGGTCAAGTTGGTGTTAAAATAATAGCACGTGTGGTGGATCATGGCTATGAATTTACTAAGTAGAATCCACACATATTCCATGGTGATAAGAAACCACATGAATATAAGGAGTGGATCGAGTGGATTGAGAGGATCTTCAAATTCTTGAAGACCCCTGAAGAATCTAAGGTGGGTATTTCTATGTACATTCTCATGGGATTAGGAAGGATATAGTGATACTCTATTGTGATAGCTAAGTTGCATAAGGACCTTACTTAGGATTCTTCCAAGAAAATCTTCAATCAGTAGTTTTACCTGAAGATGTTTCATGTGGTGAAGACCTATAAGTTTCTAGACTTTGAGTAGGGAGAGCATACCAATGTAGATAATTCCACCCATTTTAATAAGATGGATCATCTGGTGTGGGAGATCATCACTAATGATTACCCAATGGCTCAGAGGCTTGAGTTAGGATTGAGGCCTAATACTTGGATGATGTTGATTCTCATGTTCCTTCCAAACTTTATGGAGGTCATCAAAAAATTATATTTGATTGAGGCTAGAATATCTATGAAGAAAGGTTTGGATCAAGATGCAGTTGGTGCATTTGTTAGCTTGGGTGTACCTTTTGGGTAAAAAACTAAGCACAAAGGTTTTCAGTTTTATTTAGAACCACTTTTGGGGGATTCATTAAGACAACAAAATATTGTTTGCTATTAGTTTGGGTGTATTGGTTATACAAAGATGAATTATGCATATAATTCCAATACTTTTCATCATTATAGACAAACTATCCATCTAAAACATTTTTGTGAAATGATATCTCAGGGAAGTAGGTAAGGATCCAATCTCACCAAGAGATCACTGGTTCATATACCTAAGAAAATATGGATTTATGTGGAAGAGTATACACCAAAGGAATATGAATTAAGGATAGCTATAGTTAGAGGTACAATGATTATTTCTTCTTCTACGGTGCTATATTTGTTTGATATTGGTGTTACCCATTCTTTCATATCATCAATGTTAGTTGATGTTTTGGATTTCATTTAGTTATTATTATTTTCTTCTTGCATATTTCCATGGATTTGGTAAAGAGGTCCAAACAAGGTTTAAAGTGTCCCTTGTGGTGGGAGATGATATATGACTTTGTGGCGGAGTGTAAATTTTTTCGTGGTAAATTTTGACATATTCAACTTGATTATCAGCATGGATTGGATGATCAGTTTTAAGACCCATATATACTTTTATCACCATCGAGTTCAATTATTATCTTTTTATGGGGTCACTCTTGTTTTTTAGGGTTAGTGGAACTCTAGATTGGGAAGGGAGAGGTTACTTTTTCCTTATGTGAGGGTAATCTCAGGCCAGTTTTTAAAAATGTTTGTTGATGTAGTTGAATTTTTTTGGGTGGTTAACTTACTATGGTGGTTTTTGTGTACCCCTAGGTCTTTTTAGATGATTTTTCTAGTTTACCACCATAGATTGAGGCCGAGTTCTCTATAGACCTATCACTTTTTATGATGCCTGTTTCTATGCCATCTTATAGAAAGGAACTTGCTGAGTTGGTGGATCATAAGTTCCAGCTTGAGGACCTAAAGGCTAACGGATTTATTCATCCTAGAGTGTCAGTGTGGGCTTTTCCTATCCTCTTTTCTAATAAGGTATATGGGAGACTTGAAATTTTTATTGACCATTGAAAGTTAAATTGGGTGAATATTAAGAAAAATATCTTTTTACAAGTATTTATGACCTTTTTGAATAGATTTAGGGAGTATGTGGGTTTTCAATGATTTACCTTTAGTCAGGGTACCATCGGTTGAGGGGATAATAAGAGGATATACCAAAGATAATGTTTAGAAGATGATATAGTCATTTTGAGTTTATGGTTATGCCATTTAGTCTCACTAATGCTTCTGTAGTATTTATAGATTTGATGAACCAAGTATTTCATTGGTTCTTGGACTATTTTGTTGTTTCATTCAAGGATGATATTTTGGTGTACTCCAAGATAAAGTAGGAGCATATGAAACTTTTTTATATCACTCTTTGAACCTTGAAAGAACATCATATTTATGGTTAGATTTCCAAATGTGAGTTTCAGACTAGGAAAGTGAGATTTCTATGACATGTGATATCTGATAGGGTAATCTCAGTGGATCCTGAAAAGATAACGGTTTTTATGTACTAGGAGTATCCCAAGAATGTGTTTGAGATCTAAAGATTCTTAGGTTTGGATGGTTTCTATTACAAAATTATTCAGGATTTATCCAAGATCACATCTTTTATGACAACTTTAAAACCTAAGGGTTTAATGTTTTAATGGAATGAAAAATGGAAGATATATTTTGAGGAGCTCAATTCAAGGTTGAGTTTAGAAACAATTTTGATTCTTATGAAACCAGGTTTGGGTTATGATGTTTTCTACAATGCTTATGGTTTTTTTAGGGATGTGTCTTAATTGAGGGGAAATTGGTGGTGGATTATTTATCTCACTAATTATTCCCACATGAGAATAACCAACCTACCCAAAATATTGAGTTGGTATAAGTTATGAATGCCTTGAAAACATATCATCACTATCTCTTTGGGGAGCATTTTATAATATATTCTAATAATAAGATCCTGAAATATATTTTCACCTAGAAGGATATAAACTTTTAATAGAGATGATGGATAAAGAATCTCTTGAATTTTTATTTTGATATTGCATACACTCATAGGAAAGGGAATGTGGTTTCTGATGCAATGAGTAGAAAATTACCAACACTAGTTTTGAGGGAATAGGTTGGGGAGTAGTATCTTATGAGTTTGTTTATTGAAACGATCTTGGGAGTGGTAGAGTTTGTTGGATATGTGTTATTGTCTTCAATGAAAGCTAAATCATATTTTTAAGAGTGGGTTCATCTCGAGTAGGTGGTATACATTGAGTTCCTACTCTTTAGTAAAATACTTTATAGTGGGGAGACCTCAGGTGAGTGTTCTCAGTCTCCCAATAGTGCTTTATGCTTCCGTAGTGGGTTGGTTGTGCTGTTTTACCTAATGAAGGAGTTGATAGATGGAGGGAATCAATATTATTGGTCTATTCTCTTTAAGACTAACAAGATGTATCATGACTTGATACATCATTATTAGTTTTCCAGGATGTGACATATGATTTAAGATTTTTATATCATAGTATCTTACTTGTATGAGAATTACCCATGGGGTTTTTATCCCTTACCCATTCTGATGTTGCAGTGTGATGATATTACCATGGATTTCATCATTGGTTTACCACAAAATCCTACCAAGAAGGATTCAATTTGGGTGATCATTGATCAACTCATTAAATATGAGCATTTCATACCTATAAAGTAGATAATAAAAGTAGAAAAATTGGTGGAATTAAATATATAATAGATTATGAGGCTTTATGAGGTTTCCTCTATATATGTATCTGACTATGACCTAAGGTTCGCATCTAGGTTCTGGAAAGGTTTACAGGAGGTGATGAGTTCCTAGGTGAAATTGAAAATATCTTATCATCCATAGATGAATTGATAGATATAGAAGGATATCCAGGTTCTTGAGCATATGCTTTGGTCCTGTGTTCTTGATTTTAGAGGATATTGGGAAAATAATTTGCCTCTGGTTGAATTTTTCTATAACAATAGTAATCAAGATTCAATAAAGATGGAACCCTTTGAAGCATTGTATGGGTGGTTATATAGATCTCCCTTATGCTGGGTATAGTTGGGAGAAAAGATCTTGGTTTGGATGTGTCTTGTTTAGGAAATGATGGAGATAGTGTAGTTCATATTGAAGATATTGATCACAACACATATTCATCACAAATCTTATATGGATCTTCATCACAGGCTTCTTGAGTTTGAGGTTGGTGATCAGGTTTTTCTTAGAGTTTCATGTCTCTTTGGACATCATCGATTGGGTAAGTAGAGTAAGTTGGAACTGATATTTTTGGGCCCATTTGAGATCATTGGATGACTGGTAAAGGTATCCTATCAGCTGGGATTTCTATATAGTTTGAATTATATACACAATGTGTTTCATGTTTCCCAGCTAAGGAGGTATCGAACAGATCCTTCCCATGTGATTGGATGGGTGGATGTTGTGTTAGATCCCAAGTAAATAAAGAATAATACATTTTCATATTTTTTAATATTTGCGAATTAAATATTAATTTTACTTTAAAGGGGATTCTATGTTCAATTTCTTACCCGATACATAACAACATGTTTCTTTAAAATATTATGTAGCACACAATGCCGAGTCATACTGAAAAATAATAATATAATATTATTTTAAATGGTAGTTAATGCCTAGCTATTATATTAGCAAGAATAAATAGAACTAACTAAAATATAATTATACATGTTTGTTAAATGTTTTTACATTTATATAATAAAATTTAGAGGCTTAAAATGTGAATGAATCTAATTTTAAGCATAAATACTCTAATATTCTTTAAAAGGTCAATTTACTGCCGTTTGATGGCGAACCCTACTTAAATCTAGTTTTGGTCACTTTTCTATGTTATATTTGAGAAAATAAAATTATTCTTTAGAATTGGGACATCAAAATTTACTTTAGGTAAATTTTTGGAATTTTCGGATAAAATTCACTTTTTTAATGAATAGTAAAAAATACTGTATTTTAATTCAAAACTGACTTTTAATATAATTTATTTATATGGTTAGATTATCTTTTTAATTGATTTTAAAGTGTAATTTGATTATGTTTTTACTAGTTAATATAATTTTGGTCATTGTAAGTAATTTTACTTTGAAATTGGACATAAACAAGTGTCAATCTTTTGATAGTTATTATTTCTTAAAAACACGCTTTTTGTTTTGACAATGGAAATTAATTTTAAATTAATTTCTACTACTTCTGTGTTGTGAATTTGAAAAAATGGATTTCATATTTGGAATTATGAGGTATTAAATTTGTAAATAGGTAACTTTCATTTGTAGACATTATGAATATTTACTTCGGTAAATTTTTTATTTACCATGGTAAAAGGCTAAATCTGGTAAATAAGGGTAAAATAATAATATTGTAATAATATTAAATTACCCTAACATGTTTCATAATCCCATTGGTTGATACATTTATAACCATTATCATCCTTGGATCGATTTTGGGACCCCATGGAGTCACTTAAGAGTGATAATGACACTTTATATTAATTAATTTAAAGTAAAGTCAAAAAATGACATAAACATATATCTTTTAGTAAATCAATTTTATATGGGGTTATATAAGTTATCTATTCAACTATAAATATTAATTTGAAATCAAAAAAATTATTTCCTACATCATGTTATTTTTTATATAATTTTTAGACATCAAATAAATAAAATTATTTTTGATATAATAATGGTGCAGTGTTTACCTCATTAATGAATGATTTAAATAAATAAGATTATAAAGATTAAAAAAATATACAAAACCTGTTAAATTCTTATTTTATGATTTTATTTTAAACAATATTCATCTTATCTTAGTCTTTAATAAGTTTTGGACCTTTAGAAACTGAAAATCATTATATAATAAAATAATATTTTCACACTTTCCTAAAGGCCCCTCTTCCCCCATATAAAAATCCCTCACCTCTAACCCATTAATCACACCTTTTAATCCCCTTGTTTCATCCAAAATATGCCCAAATAATATCTTAATATCCATATCTTCCACTTATAATCCTTACCTTAGGCATAAGGCACTTAAAGAAATCCTTTTGGTTCAAACCAAAGGGAGTTACCTAATTCAAAGGTAACATCTTCTCTTGAGTTCTTTTCTTTTCTTTTATTTCTCCAGCCCCATAAAATATTTTTATTCCTTTATTTTATAACAACACCATTATCCTAAATATACTAGGTTGTTTTTATGAGAAGGATTCAAACTACACTTACACACACCTCCATCTAATGGGTAATGAACATACTGTTTCTGTGGACGATGAACTAATGCCACACGAAACGATGATTGGTAAATTATCTCCTACCACATATTATAGTGGCCATTATGATGGTACTATATTTTTATGTGATATATATTATATTTATATTGACTCTATACTTCTGTAATTTTAATTTAAATCATACCTTTATGGTTTCTATAACGGGTAAACGTGATAGTTTCATTTGAGGAAGTGCGGACTACCGACCCCTCAAAGTGATATGAATCATTCATGAAATATGAGAAACATATAAAGGATGGATTTAATAAAAATATATATGATATTATAGTAGAATTATAATATAAATTTGTATCATTAATTTTTCATTCAATTAAATACGAAATAGAAATGAAAGTAGCGTTCATGCGTACGTACAACTTACCGTCTTCATGAACGGTGCATTTCATTTCTTATCTCAAAATGTTATGTACTATTATAAATACATAAATATACTGAATATATATGATATCTAAATCAATAATTTTATTCTGGAGATAATGAAATTTTGATCACATAAACAACTTGTAATTATAAAAAGTTCATTTTTAACTCAAGTACCAAATATCGACAAAACCACCATTTTTAACTTAAATGATTACATAATGTTTATAAAATTGTAATAAGTGATATAAAAGGAATAATAAACATGAAAAAGGTTCTTAATCAAGTAGAAATTAACTTTAGTTTATTATTCCAGAGAATAAAGAACGAACGGGTCAAGTCGGACACGAGGTAAGGGACTTCATCTCAATCTCCTTTCATTGAGGAATATTTTGTTTTATACATGAATTTATTTTGTACGGTGCATAAACACCTTTTAATTTTCATTTCATTAAAAGGGAATATTTTTCTATGAGGCATTTTACTAAATGATAAAAAATAATGTCTATTTTTAACATAGGCGGTGATGATGGCCTTTTCCACTGCCGCAAGTGTTATTTGATATTTGGCTTCCTTAACAAGCCATAATGTTTTTAAAAAGAAAATAAATACCATTTAATATTTTTACATATTTTGGTATTGAAAATGGTTTTGATAATAGATTTATTATGTAAATATATTGAAATGATATATTTTGATTGAAATGTGGAAGTGTTATGTTTCCTTTATTTTTTTATGTGTCATGAATATGTTATGGTTCTTGGGAATTGTTTACATATATGGGTGGTGCCATGATAAACCTAGGGAGGGTGAGCCCGAGATAGCTCCCTAATGCATTAGGTAACATGACGGAGGTAAACATGAATGTTTCTTCTAATATATTTAGAGAATATACTGTGATGAGTATTCCAAATATAACTCCCTACATAGCTGTGAAAGCTAAAACGTAAGTATGTTATGGATGCCACAAGTTACCTTTATGATTTGTGATTACTATGTTTTATTCATAAATATTATGATTTCATGAGGTATTTTAAAGTGATTATGTTATGTATGTATTGATGAACTATTATTTTTTTTCTTTATTTTATGACCCTTACTAAGCTTTTTATGCTCATCCCAAATTTTGAAATGTTTTTCACAGGACTTAAAGATGAATAAGGTGAAGGATGGGATCACAGAAAAGTCCTAATGTCTAAAATATGGAACTAGACATGACTCTTTTTTCAAGAGTTTTTATTTTATGAAAAAATGGAAACTGATTAGAAGTGTCTACTTTGTAATTTTTGAGATGTAATGTAATAGTTGTGGCCCAATGTTCTAAAACTCTAAACATGAAAAGATACTCAATGTGAATTATTCATTTAATTCATGATTATGTAATGTTTTAAGGCTGGGTCCTTATAGTTGGTATCAGAGGTCGGTTTAGACAACTTTAGAAGTTAGGGTGTTGTTAAATTAATATCCATAAATTAATTTATGTTAATATAGAAATGATATATCATTTACATATTACCATGTTGCTTTGCCTAGGGTATTTCTGTGTTCAAAATGGGTTTCCGTAGAGGAAACATGACAGCTATGATGGGACGAAATCAGGAGGAAGTCAACCTTTCAAATCCGCAACTTGAGATGGTCGGAATCGAAACTAAACATTTTGTTACAGTGATGGAACAATTGACTGAGGCTATAAATGGTGGTGGTATCCATGCACGAGATCATCCAGATCAACCACAGAGGAACATGTCAGTTGTGGAGCATTTCATGAGACAAAATTCCCCATCATTCAGAGGATCATCTGACCCTGTGCTAGAAGAAGGGTGTATTAAAGCACTGGGGAAGATTTTTGATGTCATGGGGTGTTCAGAACTTCAAATGTTTAGTCTCTCTATTTACCATTTTGAAGTTGTAGCCAATCAGTGGTGGTCGATGGAGAAAAATATCAGGGATAGTGAGGATATTGATGCTCTTTATTGGGATGAATTCCAAGTTATGTTTCTTGAGAAATATTTTTTTAAGGTGGTTCACCTTAGGATAGAAGAAAATTCCTAGAATTGAGGTAGGAGAATGACTCAGTGGCTACTTATGAAGAAAAATTCACTTGACTGGAAAGGTATACTCTAAATTTCATATGAGATCGTGATAGTAAAATAAAACATTTTTACTCATGATTAAAGCCAATTTATCTAATAGATTTAGCCTCTCATGAGTTAAAAAGTTATGAAAAACTTGTTTGATGTGTGGAGAAGGTGTAAATGGAGTTTTTTGATGATCAAGTGTTCTTTGACAAACAACAGAATAAGAGGTCGAGGTGGTTGATGAAAGGGCTGAAATCTTCAAAAAATCCCAATGGTAAGAAACTTAAGTTTACAATTTGTGAAAATTGTGGTAAAAATCATGTTGGGGAATGTATTTTGAATTTTGGTAAGTGATAATGATGTTGTAAAATGGGACATAAGGCTTGAAATTTCACTGAAAAAGATTAAGTTAGTGGTAAGACAAAATCTGATTTACAGTCAGTAAAATGTTTTAAGTGAAATTAAATGGGTCATTATGTAAATGAGTGTCCAATGAAGAACTCAACTGAGGGAAAGCATCCAGAATATAAGTAGAAAGGGGTGGTGAAATCCTTTAAAACTAATTCATCAGATGTTGGACCATCAAATTAAGTAGTATCAGGTACACTATTTTTTTGTTCAGATTATTCCAATGTGTTGTTTGATTCACTGTCTATACATTCATTCATTTCTGAGAAGTTTTCTAATAAATTGGGAATTACATCTCAAGATATGAATCTTGAACTTATGGTAAAAACAACATGGGAAATTTTGCGACAAAAATAAATTATAAGAAACTTTCTATCCTTGTGTGTGGAAAGAATATACCTGAAAACCTTATTGTCTTGCCTCTAGTAGAGTTTGATGTTATTTTGGGTATAGATTGGCTTTCCATTTATCATGCTAATATTGACTGTAGAGATAAAGATGTTTCTTTTCAAAAATATTTTCAGTTTGTGTACAATAATGAACCCTTACTTTTGATAACACATTAGGAATATGAGAAACTAGTAAAAGATGGAAATGAATGTTATCTTGCACATATTGTTGAAAATAAAGGAACTGTTCAGATTAATGATGTGCCAGTGGTAAATGAGTACCTTGATGTTTTTACTGATGAGTTTC
Source organism: Viscum album (assembly GCA_963277665.1). Lineage (NCBI taxonomy): Eukaryota > Viridiplantae > Streptophyta > Magnoliopsida > Santalales > Viscaceae > Viscum > Viscum album. The sequence continues at coordinate 1,593,846,299 of OY728132.1, forward strand.
CTGGTATAATACATGATTGGGAAGTTGAATTTACTCTTGACTTAGTTCCTGATGCAAAGCCAATTTCAAAACCCCCTTATCGAATGGCTCAAATTGAACTTTTAAAGTTAAAGAAGCAATTTCAGGAGTTATTAGATAAAAGTTTCATTCAACCTATAACATCACCATGGGGTGCTCTTATCTTGTTTGTTAAAAAGAAATATGGTTCAATGAGACTTTGAATTGATTATAGAGCATTTAATAACATCACTTTTAAGAACAAGTATCCTTTGCCTCATATCAATGATTTGTTTGATCATCTTCTGGGAGCTCAGTATTCTTCGAAGATTGATTTGAGGTTGGGGTACTATCAGTTGAAAGTAAGAGAAGTAGACATTCCAAAGAATGTGTTTCATACTAGATATGGCCATTATTAATTTGTAGTTATGTATTTTGGGTTAACCAATGCACCTCCTGTATTCATGTATCTTATGAATAGAATTTTCCGTGAGTTCTTGGATAAGTTTTTGGTTGTGTTCACTGATGATATTTTGGTTTATTCCAAAATGTAAAGAGGAACATGAAAGTAATATAAGGGTTATATTTCAAACCTTAAAAGAAAAAAATTGTATGGTAAATTCATTAAGTGTGAGTCTTGGTTACAAAAAATTTCATTACTTGGCACATTGTTTCAAAAAATGGAATAATTGTTGATCCTTCTAAAACAAAAGTTTTTGAAAAATGGTCAAGACTCACAAATATAAATGAGATCTGTAGTTTTCTTGGTTTGGAAGGTTATTAACAGAGTTTTGTTGAAAGTTTTTCATGGTTATCTAGCCCACTGACTAAGTTAACTCGAAAAGGTGTTAAGTTCATTTGGACAAAATAATGTGATGATTGTTTTAAAGAATTAAAAAAAATATTGGTGAATACTTCAGATTTGGCACTGCCTTCCAGAAATGGTGAGTTTTTTATCTACAGTGATGCTTCGTTGAATGGACTTGGATATTTCCTTATGCAGAATGATCAGGTAATTGCTTATTCTTCACATTAGTTGAAACCTCATGAGTTAAATTACCCTACACATGATTTGGAATTAGCTGTTGTTGTTTTTTATTTAAAAATTTGGAGGAATCATTTGTATGGAGTAAAATGTGAAATATATACCAACCATAAAAGTTTGAAGTATATATTCACTCAGAAATAATTGAACATGAGACAGAGGAGACGACTGGAATTAATCAAGTATTATGATTTCACAATTCATTACCATCAAAGAAAGGAAAATAAAGTGGCTGATGCTTTGAGTTTAAAAAGTAATGCTACATTAACCTTGTTAGGTTTGGAACAAGATAATTTGATTAAAGATTTGATAAACTTTGGAATAGAAGTTTTTGGTGTAGAAAATTCATTTGTTTTGTTTCAGGTGTCAATGAAATCATATATATCAGATAGTATTAAGCTAGCACATAAAGAAGGCAGTGAGTTATAGAAAAAGGTAGAGTTGGTTCAGAAGGGTAAGTTTCATAGTTTTAACATTGATAATGACTGTGTTTTGTGGTTTGGGAGGAGGTTATGCGTGCCTTGTGATTCACATTTTAAGAAGGAGTTATTATGTGAATCTCATAGTTCTCCATTTTCAGTTCATCCTGGCAGTACTAAGATGTACAAAGATCTTTGAGAGTATTACTGGTGGGATAAAATGAAAAGAGATATTGGTGATTTTACTATGCAATGTTTGACTTGTCAACAGGTTAAAACAGAGCGTCAGTTACCGAAAGGGATGCTTCAGTATTTACCATTGCTAGAGTGGAAATGGGAAAAAATATCCACGGACTTCATTGTGGGATTACTGAAGACATCTTGAGGTAACAATGAAATTTGGGTTATTGTTGATCGATTGACTAAATATTCTCAGTTCATTCCTATTCGAGATACTTTGTATCTCAATAAACTTTCTAGATTGTATGTTAAAGAGATAGTCAGGTTGCATGGAGTTCCCCCCTCCATTGTATCTGATCGTGATCCGAGATTCATTTCTAACTTTTGGAAAGACCTTCAGAAGTCATTGGGTACTGAATTAAATTTTATTATAACTTTTCATCCTCAATCTGATGGGAAGTCAGAACAAACAATTTAGACCTTAGAGGATATGCTTCGTTCTTACTCACTGGATTACTAGGGAGGTTATGAAAAACATCTTTATTTTTTTATTTTTTTTATAATAACAGTTTTCATTCTAGTATACAGATGGATCTATTTGAGGCATTATATGGGAAGTAGTGTCGAACTCTAGATTTTTGGGATGAAGTAGGTGAAAGAAAGTTTATGGGACTAGAATTGGTAGAAAAGATGGCAAAAAGGTTCAGTTGATTCAGAAGCACATGAGAACATCTCAGAATAGGTAGAAAAGTTATGCAGACAACCAGTGGAAGGATATTTCTTTCGTGGTAGGTGATTATGTCTTTCTGAAAGTTTCTCCATGGAAAAGTGTGATGTGTTTTGGTAAGAAAGGAAAGTTGAGTCTAATGTTGATTAGACCTTATGAAATCTTAGAGAAAGTTGGATCAGTTGCGTACAGAGTGGCTTTACCTCCAAGTTTATCCCAGGTACACAATTTTTTTTTCATGTTTCAATGTTGAGAAAGTATATACTGTATCCATCTCATGTTTTGAGCCTAGAGGTAGTTCAGTTGGATGAGAATCTCTCTTATAAGGACAACTAGTCTAAATTCTTGATCGAAGATAGACAGTGTTGTAGAATAAGGTAATTCATCAGGTAAAGGTTTTGTGGAAAAAACATATGGTTGAAGAGGAAACATTGGAATCTTAAGATTTTATGAGGGATAAATACCCCCACTTATTCAATAAGTGAATAAAAATTGCGAGGGCACAATTTCCAAAATGAGGGAAGGATATAACATCCCAGGAAAATAAAGAACAATACATTTTCATATTTATTAATATTTGTGAATTAAATATTAATTTTACTTTAAATGAGATTCTATGTTCGATGGTGTATCTGATACACAACAATGGGTTTCTTTGAAATCTTATGTTGGACACAATGGTGAGTCATACTGAAAAATAATAATATAATATTATTTGAAATGGAAGTTAACGTCTAGTCATTGTATTCGAGGGAATTAATAGAATAAACTACAATATGATTTATACATGTTTGTTTAATGTTTTTATATTTGTCCAATAAAAGTTAGTGGCTTAAAATTGGAATGAATCTAATTTTAAGCATAAATACTCTAATGTTCTTTAAAAGGTCAATTTACCACCTTTTGATGGAGAACCCTCTTTAAATCTAGTTTTGGTCACTTTTATATGTTATATTTGAAAAAATGAAATTCTTCTTTATAATCGGGACATCAAAATTTACTTTGGGTAAATTTTTGGTATTTTTTTGATAAAATTCATTTTTTAATGAATAGTAAAAAATACTATATTTTAATTAAAAACTGCCTTTTAATCTAATTTATTTATATGGTTAGATTATATTTTTAATTATTTTTAAAGTGTAATTATATTTTTTTACCATTTAATCCAATTTTGGTCATTGGAAGTAATTTTACTTTGAAATTGGACATAAACAAGTGTCAATATTTTGATAGTTATTATTTCTTAAAAACGGATTTTTTTTGTTTTTACAATGAGAATTACTTTTAAATTAATTTATGAAAATTCTATCTTTTTAATTTAAAAAAATTTATTCTATATTTGGAATCTGGATGTTCAAATTGTGTAAATAAGTAACATTCATTTTTAGAAATTATGAATATTTACTTCGGTAAATATTTTATTTACCATGGTAAAAGGGTTATTTTGATAAATATGGGTAAAAAAATAATATTATAATAATATTAAATTACCCTGAAATATGTCCTAATACTATTGTTTGATACGTTTCTGACCATGCGAATCCTTGGTTCGATTTTGGGACCCGATGGAGCCACTTATGAGTGATAATGACACTTTTTATTAATTAATTTAAAGTAAAGACAAAAATGACATAAGCATATATCTTATAGTAAATAATTTTTTACATGGGGTTATATAAGTTATCTCTTTGACTATAAATATTCATTTAAAATCTAAAAAAAATTACTACAACATGGTATTTTTTATATAATTTTTAGATGTCAAATAAATAAAATTATTTATGACATAATAATGATGCAATGTTTACCTCATTAATGAATGATTTAAATAAATAAGATTAAAAAAATATCCAAAACCTATCCAATTCTTATTATATGATTTTATTTCGAACAAGAGTCATGTTATATTTGACTTTAATAAGTTTTGGACCTTTAGAAACCGAAAATCATTATATAATAAGATAATATTTTCAAAATTTCTTAAATATCCCCTCCTCCCCTTATAAAAAGTCCTCACCTCTAATCCATTACTCACACCTATCAAGACCATTGTCTCATCGAATCTTTGCTAAAATAATATCTTAATATCCTTCTCTTCAACTTATAAGCCTTACCTTAGGCAGAAGGCACTTCAATAAATCCTTTTGGTTCAAACCATGGCAAGTTACTTGATTTAAAGGTATCGTCTTCTCTTGAGTTCTTTTCTTTTTCTTTTACTTATATATCCCCATAAACTCTTTTTATTAATTTATTTTATAAAAACACCAGTGTATTAAATATACTATATTGTTGTTATGATAATTATTTGAACAACACTTACACACACCTTCATCTAATGGGTAAAGAACAAACTACTTCTGTGGATGACGAACTAACACCTCACAAAATGATGATTGTTCAATTATCTTTTACCGCCTATTATGGTGGCCATTATGATGGAACTTTATTTATTTGTGATATATATTATATTTATATTGTATCTATGCTTCTGTATTTTTCATTTAAATCATACCTTTGTGGTTTCCATAATGGGTAAACATGATAATTTCATTTGAGGAAGTGCAGACTACCGCCCCCTGAAAGTGATATGACTCATTCATGCCATACGTGAAACGTATAAAAGAAGAAGTTAAGGAAACTATATATGATATTATAGTGTAATTATAATATACCTATGTATCATTAATTTTTCATTCCATTAAATATGAAATAGAAATTAAAGTAGCATTCATACGTACGTACGACTTACCGTCTCCATAAACAGTGAATTTTATTTCTTATCTATAAATGTTATGTACTATTATAAATACATAATATAATGAATATATATGATATATATGATATCTAATCCTTGAATATCATTCTGGATATAATGGACTTTTGACCACATTAACAACTTGTAGTTATAAGAAGTTCATTTTTAACTCAAGTATCAAATGTCGAAAAAATGACCATTATTAACTTAAATGATTACATAATGTTTATAACATGGTAATAAGTGATATAAAAGGAATAATAAACTTGAAAAATTTCTTAATCAATTATAAATTAACTTTATTTTATTATTCAGGATATTAAAGAATGAACAGGTCAAGTCAGACACGAGGTAAGGGACTTCATCTCAATCTCCTTTCATGGAGGAATATTTTGTTTTATAAATGACTTTATTTTATATGGTGTATAAACACCTTTTAATTTTCATTTCATTAAAAGGGAATCATTTTCTACAAGGCGTTTTACTCTTTTTATTTGGTATTTGGCTTCCTTAATAAGCAATAATTTTTTTAAGAGGAAAATAAATACCATTTACTCTTTTTATGTTTTTTGGTATTGAAAATGGTTTTCAAAATGGATTGATTATGTCAATATATTTAAATTATATATTGTGTTTGAAATGTGAAAGTGTTATCTTTCCTTTGTGTTTGTTTTATGTGTTGTGAATATGTTATGGTTCCTGGGCATTATTTACATATATGGGTGGTTCCGTGATAAACCTAGGGCTAGTGTGCCCGAGATAGATCTCTAATGAATTGGGTAATGTGACTGATATAACCATGAATGTTTCTCTTAATATATTTAGGGAATATAATGTGATGGGTATTCCAAATGTAACTCCCGTTATAGCTGTGAAATCTACAACTTAAGTATGTTATGGATGCCACAAATTACCTTTATGATTTGTGATTACTATGTGTTATTCATAAATCTCATGATTTCATGAGGTATGTTAAAGATATTTTGTTATGTATGTATTGCTGAACTAATGTTTTATTTCTTTATTTTATAACCCTTACTTAGATTTTTATGCTCATCCCAATTTTTGAAATGTTTTTCATAGGACATAAAGATGAATAAGGTCAAGTAAAAGTCATGTTGTCTAAAACATGGAACTAGACAAGACTCTTTTTTTCAAGAGTTTTTATTTTATGAAAAAATGGAAACTTAGTAGAAGTGTCTAATTTGTAATTTTTGAGATGTAATGTAATAGTTATGGCCTAAATCTCTAAAAATCTAAACCTGAAAAGATCCTCATTGTGAATTATTCATTTAGTTTATGATTATGTGATGTTTTAAGGCTGGGTCCTTATATGTTTATCTTGATCTTGAAACAACTATAGTTGAGTATCCAGTTCATATTATGGATCTCCAGGATAAGGTATTGTGTGGTAAACAATTCCTATGGTCTGAGTGCTGTGGTAGTGTTGATGGTATAACCATTAGATTTGGGAGTGGGAATAGTTAATGAGGTAGTAGTGGAATTATATTTTTGTGGATCTAGTATATTAAGGAATTTATGAGGTCATAAATTTTTTATAATGGGGTGATTCTAGCACCCCATTATGATTTTCATGTAATCACTTTCTCATGTTTTGTTTATCATCCTTGGTTTTGAGTTTTTCTATAGAAACTAGAAGAAGTACTATCTTCTGGGCATTTAAATATTGTGTAATGGTTACACACAGGGTATTGGTAACTAAGTATATGATATGAATCTCATATTGGGTGTAAAATATTTACATGACATGAATGGAGTTCACGTTTTGTATTGGTCGAAATATGGATTTTTATCTATGGAGAGGAGTTTTTCAACATCTTTTTAATCGATGTGATTACACATGTTAAAATGGATACATGACATGTAATCCTTGAGTCTAGTAGTTTTTACTACATAGATCACATAAAACTTATTTCATTTGGTCTGTATCCCTTTCTCTTGAAACCCCAGAAAATTTGGTTGATTTTGGAGATTGCTGCTTCTTGCAGATCATTGTTTTGGTGATTAGTCATCACTATGGTTCCAGTGTGTCCTTCTGGGTAAGTGTTCCTTGATTTCCACCTTGGAATTGACCATGACTATGGTGTTAGATGCATTTGTGGTTCATATTTCTGATCAATTAGTATTTTTTATTGATACTTCTTAGTTTCTTATTTTAAATTTTCTTCCTAAGGCCAATATGTGGTATTTTAATCTCATTTTCTGAAGGAGGATAGGGTTTTAAGGTTCTTGAGGTAGGTGTTTCTAAACAAAGGGTTAATTCTTTGAATATTTTATTATTCATATGAAATTACTTTGGTTTGTTCATTGAATTGAATTGATTTGTGGTTTCAAATTATTTATTATAAGGATAAATATTTTTAAAGGGGGTTTTCATTAAAAATGTGTTTTTACACACCATGTGTATGATTAAATGCTTGAATGGTTCTTTTAGATTGGAAATGGGTTTTTAGAAACTAAAGAATATTGGCATGGATTTTAAATTATTTTTTTACAATTTTAGAGTATGGTTTTAAATGTATTTAGAAAATAGAACATTGGGAACCTTGGGTGCGTCGGGAAATAGACTTGGGTGATATTAGAGAGTGTGGAACCACTGGAGGTTAATAATGGGATATCAATGGACAATGGAAGGAATCATTTTTTTTAGTACAAATGTATTCCTGGTTTATGATATATTATGTATAGTATGTAGTCCCATAGGCTAGTGCCCAATATGGAGTGCATTTTAATTTATGATTATTTATCACATGACTGTTTTTACCATGGATTGTTGCTCATAGGTTTTTATATGGGGTTGTTGAACATGTATTCACTTGATATGTTATTTCATCAATATGTGTTTACTAGATTACCTATTAGAGTATGGATATGCTTTCTTATTTTATTGCTTATACTTATCATATTTCTAGCTTTTGGAATATGAAAGGATTTTTTTTGAAAACCAAAGGAAAAATGATTTATAAGTGGGTTTGTATTTATAAAAATTCATTGTAAAACTATTTTTGTTTTAAAATCTAGTAATATTGTATTAGTTATATTAGACGCTGTATAGACTTATTAACGGTATCCTAATAGGCTTTGTGCTCACACCCTACTTTTACCTTTGGGAGGTTATAGATGTTTTATTACATGATTCAGGTAAATGGAAGGGAATCATATATCATGTTGGCTTCTCTTGTCATTGTTTCCCATAGTTTGGGTTAGATTGAAGGTAACGATTGGTCACATGGTTACTCTTTGTTTTGGTTCTCTCATACTTTATGGTTTAGCAGATTTGACATGGATTTTTTGGATTTTTTTGGGATGTATCTATTTTCTTCTATGTTTTACTTTGGTTTTATGTCTTATTTTGTTATATGTGAGACTTGATTCCTTTACCATTGTTATACCTCATTGTGATGGCCCATCTTAGGTTTATGGTTTAGTTTACCCAGGTTGGTCTGTTATAATAATAATTTTATGAAATTGAAAACCTAGGTAGACCACATGTTTTAGAAACTTAATTTTCCAAACCATTCATTAATCACGTGAGCCACCCCATTGAACAAAAATGGTCCACATACTTCCCTATAGGGTGGAATGTGGTTGAAAAAACCATGCAGAAAACCTAAAAATACACAATTTCATGGTTAAAGAATCATTTTCACCTTTGCTGGATGGTTACTCCCAATCGTGTTCCATATCATTATTTGCCAAAAAATATTACAAAATATGAAAATTCCATCCCAAAACTCAAAAAAACTCTCAGAAACCCAATACATCATAAAATTTCATAAAACAATAGAAAATATAAGACAATAATAACACATGGGGTATTGAAATCTCTCCACCATGCTAGTTTATACCCCATGAAAGTCCTGAATGAGATAGAAGATAAAGGAAAAGGAAAGAAATACATGTGAGGTGATCAGAATGGGAAAAAATCTAAATGAAACTCAAAATAAGATAATTCTAAATGGAAAACAACATCTCCAAAATAATGGATAATCCATAAATTCCAATAAACATATCCAAAGTGAATTCATCCATCACTAATATATATAAGATAAAAAGAAGGAGGATACCACTTATATGTATCCCCATAATTTAGAATTTCTATAAATGGCGAGATAAGGGAGAATGCACCATTACAAAAACTTTAACCAAAAGAATGCATTTCCATAATTACCCATGAAGCAAAAAAATTTCACCAACCATGTGAATCACCAACGAACAAAATCCCACTCCCAAAATAAACATAAAATAGAGGACTTAGCTTCCAGAAATAGAAACCACCACCAAGAGCAACGTGAATGCAACTATAAATCAATGAAGGTTTACTCATTAGATCAATATAACTAGCAATAACATGGGCTCTAGACCTAGTTTGTCATACTCAATGGGTAAACTATGACATAAAAAAACAAAAATTATTACTATGATGAGCTCAATCACCTTAAGGGAATAATGGTCCTAGTTACCCATGCGTGGACCCAAATTCACACATGGTCAACCCATCAAGAACCCCCTCCTCAAGAAACCAAAACTTGGAATACATCTCAAGAGATCCATAACCATCCAAAAAAGAAACTCAAAGTTCCGCAATAAAAATCAAGTAGAATCTTCAAAATATACAACCAATAAAAATAATACTACACTCAAAACATCCCTTTCCTATATCATATCTAAAAAAACTCTAAATAAAGAAAAACTAGGAAAAATAATGATAATACCTTGGAGATTTACCATAATAATACTTTGAGTGTACAAGATCTCCACATTGGAAACACATAAGATGATCTATATTCTTATTCCTAGAAGACTAGACCTCATCATCCCCTAGTCTTTCAGCATGGAATCCATTACCTTATAATCCTCACTTGATGGAACATCTTTACTAACTTTAATTAGGACCACCCAAACAACCTCTACCAATTAGTATTTCTAAAACAACTCCATAGAAAAAAATCATTGAGTGAAAATAAGATTGAGTGTTTTCGAAGGCATGCTATTACAAAGCTGAGAAGGAAATATAACCCGCCACTAGTCTTTTCTCTGTCCTTAGAAAAAATAAATTTCTTCTTTAAACCTATATTTTTTTAGAGTTTTGATAGAATTAAAGACTCCATCAATTCTCTACATAAATTCCATATCCATAAGAGGACCTTGGCCTCCCTGGAATAGTGGTGGATGATAATTTTGAATGTCTTGGATAGGGTCTAATCACAAAGAGAATATTGGCACCATCACTCAATCCAGAGTATTTATAGATTATAAAGGTGAAGAACCAACTCTTATATAATGAGAGGAGTTATCTATAAGATCATACCAATGAATAGAATTCCCACTTTTCTTCAAAGACACTCTAGGAGTCATACTCTAAAAAATAGGAAACGAAAACTCCATTACACATATTTTCAAAAATCTAATCACATAATGGAAATATAAACTAAAAATCACTAAAACATATATTGAAAAAAACACATAAAAAACCCTTTTCTTGCAAATTTTACACTCGATACAAATTTCCAAAACAACCTTTAAATCACCTTATTCCATTTGAAACTTTTAAAAGAGCTCATTATCTAAATTCAAACCTCCGATGAATTTTCATTATAAACCCAAATCATTTTATAATTTTTTGTACGAATTTTAAAAAATACCACAAAAATAAATTTTAAAAAATTCACCATTTTTCATGCTAAAAAATATATAAAATTTTATTTTGATATTGATTACCTATGAACCCACTCAAAGAAACTAATTTTAAAATCCAATTCCAAAACTGAAATACCCATTTTTCAACACAAAAAAAATCTCTTAACCCTATTCTAAACTAAAAACAACTAAAATCATTCAATAAATCTCAAATTAAAAGCCAACTTAAAAAATATAAAACCAACTTCAAGAACCAATTCCAAATATCCAAACATATTTTCTAATAAATATCGCATTCAATAACAAAAATTCACTAATAAAAAATACTTTATTTAACATCAAACCAATGGTAAAAACTATTGACATTTTTTCAAAAAATAAATGGAGGATAAAAAGAGTTATAGAGATAAAATAACACCATGAAAGGTTTTTCATAATGGTCTGGTAAAGTATGATTCAACTATGAGACCTGATATGGAATGGTGACATGCCCATTTTTTGTAGGCTCTACATGGTTTACCAAACTATATGGGATAATAGATAAAACCTCAACCATTCACCACTTTTCCCTTTAAACCCAATCTGAATCTCAAAATCACCAACATACTCATTCGGGATCAAATAATCATTATAAAATATGAACATCCATCAAGGATTATAATAAATGAACTCAAAATCAAGTCTTTATTGTAAAAACCCTTTGGAACTCATGGTTCAGTGTGGAGACAACCAACCTAAGAACTATCCTTCACCCTCCAGTTAGGTCTGAATAATGTTGTTACTCTCCAATATTCATAGAGAAACTCCAAATAGTTAGTGGTATTGATCTGATAGAATTTTTCCACAAACCGAACTGATCCACCCCTGAACCTAGTACCTGTATTGGTCCTTGGAAGGGATTGAGGCATGTTCCCGATCGCCTTAGGATAGAAACAAGAAACATGGTATCAATAAAGCATGCAGTGGGAACAATTTCACCCACAAAAAAGTAATAATATCTAATTAGAGTACATATAATAATAATAGAAAAATTTAACATGATGTAGATAATAAAAACAACCAACATCACATTCATAAATAAGCCTATTAGGATCATCTGAAATAAGAACATCACAATAAACAAAATAAAACTGAACTGAATTCCACTATCACTATGTGGACCTCAATCACTCTCCACATCCCATCCAAAACATCTCAGGAAAATCCTTTCCCAATACAAGGATGGTGGAAACCCCAATCACTTGAAAAGAAATCATGAGAACTACATGCACTGAATAGTGCATGCAGGGTGTGAGATTAACCGATCCCAGTTGTTAAGAACCACCAATTTTATGAAATTCCTTTCAAATGAAAAATAATTTATTCTAGTTTGAAATACATAAAGAAAATAGGGTTTCCAACTTTATGTGCACAAAATATGATAACATTCCATAACGGATTTATAAATATTATTTTTTATTTTCTTAAATGAAAAAAATCACTTTGAAGACTTTTCATTTAAAAAACACACACCGTAAAAAACGTCTATATTTTTTAAAACACCTTTCTCAGAAACATAAACAAAATGATTTAAAAAAACCACTCACACTACATGAATACAATATCAATAATAGTGTCACATATTCATCAATTTAAAACATAATAAATAAAAGAAAACAACCTAAAAACTACACACATCAAGAAAATAGGTGATATAAAAAGGAAAGAGATAATCCACCATACAAACCCACTAACCAAATAATAGATTTCATGGGATCTACCCAAGTTCCCAATGTGAGATAGTATTAGAATTTAAAAAATAGGAACTAAATATTTCCCTATATTACATCCTAACATAAGACACCTGACTAGATTTCACCATGCCCAAAATCAGAGGCACAACCCATATTATCCTAAACCATACTATATGGGACACCAGTATCATGAAACTATGTAATATATTATAAATATATGCCTCCCACTTAGTCACCCGCATTCCTGTGACCAAGACCAAAAATGAAGTTGATAAAACAATCCATACAAGCATCAATAAACATAAAAAATTAATCACAATCACCACCAAATCCCTAGCAAGTTTCAAAATCTTTCCATCCATCACCCGATCATCATATACATCAAACACCACCCATTAAAGGTAAGAAAGAATAGGGGCTCAAATAGGGATCCACAAACCCACATGGTTGAAAAACCATTTAAAAGTTCCAAATGAGACTTATTCAAGACCAACCAACTTGGTATATAAATACCCTCTTAATGGTTTGAAATTACTTTTCAAAACACTCCTTTAAAACAAATCATTCATACCAAGATTTAAAACATTTCACAATATAAATCCCTTTCTTTAGGAAGTATTAAAAAACTAAACTTTTCCATTTATCTGACACATGACCATAACAGGGTCAAATATCATTTAAAAAATATATTTCATTTAAAAAAATTAGAATATGTTTACAAAGATATGGAATTATTTTTTTTAAAAAAATTTAGAAAACACCAAAACACCATTTTTTCCATGTGTGAATTCATCTAAAAAATTTATAAAACTTTTTATAAATATCATATATTATTGTAATTTGATAAAAGATTAATTTTAAAACATTAATTACAAAATTAAATGTCAAATAGATGAATAACACAAAAACACCTACCTTGGTTCAATGGAGAACAAGCCATAAGTCGTCACCTTTAATGATAAGTGCTCAAACAGACCTCATGGAAGCATGCGTAAGTAATAAGAAACAAAAACCAATTTAGAACCATCTCAAGACCAACTTCATATAATAAATCTCCCTATAGGGTTTTGGGGTGAAATTAAACTAGAATAATAAGGGGGAGAGGGAATATGATGGGATAAGGAATATGAAAAAAGGGATTTACCTTGAGAAATTAGTAAGAAAAAGGAGTAGAGGAACTTTTATCCAAAGGAGGAGGAAGGGGAGATATTCCTTCATGAATGGAGGGTTCAAAAATTCTAAATAAGTTATAAGGGAGGAATAAATCAGGTAAAAAATTCTAGGGGTAGAATATAAATTTTCCAAAATTTAAAACCTAGGTAAACCATATGGTTTGGATGTATAGTTTACCAAATCGTGTACTGACCTAGGATGTCCCCACTTGAATAAATATGGGTCACAAAAATCTAGGGAGGGTGATAAAATATTTTAAAAACTATTTTGAAATAATTAAAATATGCACTATCATAGTCGTAGACCCGTAGGAATAGTTTCCACATGTCTACTTCTAATTCTGATCTAAACTGTGTGCCACCCAAAAACCATTCAAAAATTTGAAATTCGTGTTGAAATCTATCAAAAACCCAATAAAACAAAAATAATAATAAAATAATAGAAAATAAAAGACAATAGTAATAGGAGTGGGTTATATAACCCACTCACACCTCACCAGGTACCTGGTCCAAGACCAGTTGTACCCTGTGGTTCCCAAACATAAGGGTGTCTTCCCCTTCTTCCCCCACCCCTATCTGAACTGCTTCATATTTTACCTAACATCCTTATAACCTAAAGTAAACCTAAAGAGGTAATTATATACATACATTATAAGGAATATATATCTAAATTGTTCATAGTATTTATATATATGTTCTCATCTATGTACAGATGTACCATGCTCTCTAATAAAGTCTACTCCTAAGTAAAAAGGAATTGAACTAACTTATTTATTTAATCAAAATCACACAAATATTTTCATGAATCCTAACCAAGTGTGGAAGTAAACTCATGAAATATATATATATAATTCCTCAATTCCACTTTAAAACCTCAATAGATTGTCTCAAACCAGTAGAAGCATAGTGCTCATCCTTCACTTGCTGACATGTGAGGAAATGTGAAATAAACTCAAAAAAACTTCACTTCATGACTCACTAACAAAACTAAAAATTCATATCATATTATATATTTATTACACCTATATATACTGCTAATGGGGGTGTATGAAATTCCCTCAAAAACCTCATTTCACTTCTCAACTAGAACCACATTCCACTCTTGGTAGAGGTTGGTGTTCTCCCCACCTTCATAGAATCCTTTCGGTGCATCACCTATGGATATATAGTCACAAAATAGTTTTCAATAAATATCTTCATGCTAATACTCCTTAACCTAGAGAAGATGTTCAAGGTATACCACTATCAACTAAAGTTTAGCAGTATCTCCTTATACTATATAATCCAATTGAAACAAGGCCAACCGCTCAGAATCCTACCACATTTGATAAACATGACATTTCATTATAATGGAATCCTCACCCACATTTTCCTTCTCCATAGTGTATAATATCACTATATTATATGACTAAAAGACCTTTGGCTAATGCCTCTAGCTCATGTTGGGATCTATCTAGGATAAAATCTACCTATGACTCTTATGAACTGTAAAGACCATGAATCATTCACTAAGAAGATAGTGTCTCCGTAACTTCAAGGAAAGAAACAAAGACAAAAGCTATAGTTCATGGATCACATAGTTTTCCTCATGTGGTATTAGCTTATAGGACTATAAATAAATCATATATTTCCTCTGATGTAGTATATAACCTAACCCAAACCTAAAAGAATCACAATACACCTCATATTCTACTACCACTTCTAGAAACCAAAAAACCAGATCACTTGTCAAACTTTATTTCAACACTTAAAAAAATTCTTGAAAAAACATGGAATAAATGAATGGTTATCCTTCTCAGGAAAAAAATTTCATAGGGGATACAATATAAGAGAAGTCCACTATGAGTCTCTGGTAATATCTCACAAGCCTAATGAATCCAATAACCTCAAACAACATCATGGGTGGATCCAAATCCATCAAAGCCTCAATATTTATGGGATCAAATAATAAAATTTCCTCTAAAGTGACATTACATAGGAAATAAACTTCATGAATCCAAAAAAAACCACATTGAAATATTTCTATATAATACATTCTGACTAATTAAGTCTAGGAAAATCATTAAATACTCTGTATGATCTTCTTATAATTAGGAATGGGTGAGGATTAAATTTATGAAATCTAGTATGAACCGGTCTAGGTAAGGTTAGAAGATCTGGTTCATGATTCCAATGAACACCATTGGGGTGATTATCACACTGAACAATATCACCAAGAACTCAAATTTCTCATAGAAACACCTGAATCTTGTCTTTGGGATATCCTCTTCACATAACTGAAGTAGGTGATTCCAGACCTGATATCAATCTTTTAGAACTATTTTTATCCTTTTAGATAATCAAAGAGATCATAAAACATTGGAAGATGGAATTTATTTTTAATTTACACCTGATTTAGGAATAGATAATCGATAAAAACACTCAAAATCCAATTCATCTTGTTTGAGAATAGAATCTGAGATACCCAAGGGAACAGTCTAGGTCCAATAAATTCCTTATCAATAAGGTCCTCTAGCTACACCTTCATCTCCCTAATCTTGGTCAGGTCTATCTCTAATGACCCAAGCTTGATGTACATGGACATTACATTTCTTTTTTGAAATACTTAATACATTACACAAATATACACCCAAATACCATATTAGTTTAGTGTATTTGTAAACTTTGAACATAATATTCTAACTTAGTGAAGGATCTTCAACATCTCCCATAAATATCTTCCCCCTTTTTCCAACCTAAAACCTTTGCTAAAATCATGGGGAAAAGAAAACATAAAAAGGGTGAGCTCAAATTCTTAGTGAGAGTAAAAATTGAAAACATAAAACAAACCATAAATATAAGAATGTAAAAATAATAACATAAAGTTTAAATATCAAAATATTGAGTCATTAAATAAATCTTGGTAGTTCATAAGGCATAGATCATAAAGTAACATTAACCATGATAAAATAACATTGGAATAAAATGTGGAATTGTTTAAAACATATAGAACATAATATCATTTCCATAGTATCCAAGGCATTGCTTCTAAGATGATCATAGTGGAAAAAACCATTACTGAATCGAGTTTACTTTATATTCCAACCATGTATTATTGAACCCAATTTACTTTCCATTCCAGCCCTGTATTAATGTACTAGATTTACTTTATATTCCAGTAATGTCTATCTCACAAGACATAAATCTTTACCCAGTGTATTGGAGGGAGATATAGGTCCCACCCATCTCATAATTAAATAATTCTTAAATATGCCAGAAAAACATAAATCATTCCTCATAGCATAACCCAATAAATAAAATGGGTTTCTTAAACATCATTCCATCATAACATGATCCATATAAAATAAAATCCAATCATTAAAAAAAAATCAAATAATCGGAATAATAGGGATATAAACATAACCCTATTTAAAGAGAATCATCTTAGATGGAAAATAATTTTTATAAAATAATTCAACTTAATTCTTGATGAAAATATCCGTTTTTCTTCAAAAATGATTTGTTTTCTCGAAATACCATGAAATTTTAGAAGAAAAATAATTCTATTGAAAATAAACTTGAAATAGTGTAGATTAAGATTAATGGAAATATGGTATTAAGAAGATGTAATAATATTTTCATTCTGTTTATGTTAAAAAAACATTCTCCTCGTACTTTTGCTAAAAATGTCAAAAAGTAACTCGTCTGGTAAATAAAAGAATTATTCCTTCAAAACCATGTAGTAAAAGTTAAAATGGGTAAAATTTACTTTAAACATACATAGAATAATAATAAACATTTTATGAAAACATTTTTATAAAACATGGACATAGATGATAAATATATCCCTAGTAAATAATTACATATAAACAATCTCAGATAAAAATGAGATTAAAGAATTATCCCTTACCATAGGTCTAATTTCTTCCATATGTGTATAAAACTACTGTATAGTTGGTTTAGACCTATTATTTACTTTTAATAGAACCATAATAATATCTATTATATCATATATGATTCACTTATTACTTTATATTACCTGTTTATTTGTCAATTCCATGTTAAAACAACCTTTTGGGTAATAATCATTTTATTTATTGTACATGTTTTGACTTATTATTTTTGATCATATTACATGGATCATGATTTAATTACTTATATAATTTAAAAACTATTCTATATATCATAAATGTTTACTATAGAAATATATATAATAGATATATAAATGAAATGGAATACACCATTCATGGAGACGGTAGGTCGTAGGTATGTATGAACACTGTTTCTGTTTCCTTATTGAATTGAATGGAAGAAAGTAAATGATATATATATATATACATAAATATATTATAATTTTTATGTCATATATTTTATGCTTATTTATTATATATAATTTATAATCATTCTTGAATGGTTAACGTGGAGAATGAATCTCATCGCATCGTGGAGACGGTAGTCCGTACATACACATGAGCGACGACATCATTCAATTAATGATTAAATGATATTTAATTGGATTTTATATTAATATTAAAGAATAATTATCATGTTATATTCATTATTTAAATCAATTATACTTATCATTATACCCATCCAAATTAAGTACTTTTGAATAACTAATTACACCATAGTGTGGAGATGGTAAGCTGTACGTACGCACAAATGGTGATATTATTATTTATAGGATGGATAAAAGGAGGTATAAGGATGTAACATAGTTATAATAACATATCAGAATGTATAAGATACTATATTTATTAATTTTAGTATGGTAACAACATAATAAGATGAAGTATAAGAAGAAAAGAATTTTGAATGAGGTGATAAAACAATTACCTCTTTTTCAAGTATCTATTTTTGGTTTGCACAAAAGGTCTCCATAGGATGGATTTCTGCCCAAAGTGTGGAAACTATGATGAATTAAGGAAAGTTGGGAGAGGAAATGGGTATAGGTTGGCCGAGAATAGGGGCTTTAGAGGTGTGATTAAAAGAGAAGGAGAAGTTCCCTTTTATATTAGAGGTGAGGGTCACTTTAGGAAAGTACTTAAATATTAATTTATTATAAATATATTTTCAGTTTATAATGGTCCCAAACTCATTTATTTGTAATATAAGATGAGGATGGGTCAAAAAACTCTCAACCAATAGGTTTTAGACAAGTTTAGGTCACAAAATTAACCTTATCATTTATCTTTAACCCTTAGTTAAAAACACTAACTCTTACCACGTCTTCTTGTATTTTCATAATATATTGTTACTATATTTACTATAAGATGACAAGGGAATCTCAAGAAGATAATTAATTAAAATTTTAATATTATATAAATTAATTGTAAGAATATTAGATTTTTTGGACTATTATATCATTTAATAAAATAGTATTTATTTTAAAAAATCATTTATGTCAATTTTGTCACTATTTAGTAATTTATTTTTTTAAAGTCATAAAAACTTGATTACTCAGAAAAAATTAATTAAATCCCCCCTCACATTTCAATTTAATCCAAACAATTTGTTTATGGAATCAAAATTTTTAAATTACATTTTTTTAATATTTATAATATCATTTATTTGAATATTTCATTAATAAGGTAATCATTGCATCATTATTTTGTCATAAATAAATTAATTTATCTAATGCCTAAAAATTATAAATAGAATTCCATGGTTTATGAAATATTTTTATCTTTATAATTACTATTTATAGTATAATAGATCATTTTTTTAAACCAAAATAAAATTGTTTTAGTAAAAAGATACATGTTTATGTTATATTTCCCTTTAAATTAATTATTATAACATGTTATTTTCACACCTAAGTGGTTCTAAAATTCCAAAATTTCGTCCTAAGGATTTTTTTTGTTGCCCATAACTGATCTAATAGGATTAGGACACATGTTAGGGCAATTTTTTATTATTATAATATTATTTTTTATCCTTATTTACTTGACTTACCCTTTAACCATGGTAAATAAAAATAATTACTAAAGTTACTATTCAAAATGTGAAAAAATAAAAGGTAAATATTTACAAAATTTGGAACTTATGATTCCAAATATAGAATCGATTTTTATAAATTCAAAACATAGAATTGTTAGAAATTAATTTAAAATTAATTCCCATTGTCCAAACCAGAAAGCAGGTTTTTAAGAAGTAAAAACTATCAAAAGATTGATATGTGTTTTTGTCCAATTTAAATGTGAAATTACTTAAGATGACCAAAATTGTATTAAAAGGTAAAAAATAATCTAATTACACTTTAAAACCAATAAAAAATATAATCTAACTATATATATAAATTAGTTGAAAAGATAGTTTTGAATTAAAATTCAGTATTTTTCACTATTCATTAAAAAATGAATTTTATCAGAAAAATACAAAAAATTAAACCAAAGTAACTTTTTATGTCCCTATTCCAAATAAATTTGTTTATTTTTTTGCATATAATATATAAAAGTGTTAAAAACTAGATTTAAAATGGGTGCTCCATCAAAAGGCGACAAAAGTGCATTTTTTGAAAAATACTTCTTTTATTCAAAAAATTAAATTTGTTCTTATATAATGTCTACAAAATACATAAATGTTAATATTATATAAAATTAAAAATGTGGTTAATAATATTCATATAAACTAGTTTATATCCCATTAAAAAATAATTTTTTAATAATATATCATTGTTTAGTGAAGCTCGGTATTGTGTACAACACAAATTATCGCGGAATGTCACTTTCGAATGTAAAGCAGGCCAATATGTGTTGCATGTAGTGAAATATTAATTTTTTATTATGTATAATATAATCCAAATATAGTTGTTTTATACATTGAACAAAATCTACACTCATTGTTGCATATATCTTATGCCAACTCGGTGTTGCGTGTAACATACAAAAAGTTAGTTTACAGTGAAAGGAATGTTTGACTTAGTTCATTAAAAGATATAATTGAAAATTTTAATTTATTCAAAAAAAATGGTCCAAAAAAACTGAAGGTGTTACACCATCTAAGAATACAATAATGATATCAATGTGTTCTCAAGGTGAAAATTAATAGCAAAGTCGACCTTGTGACAAGGGGTGAAAGAAGGAACTTCCTAATGAAAGATGTCTATATACTCCTCCACTGCTATAAAGAATTTATACTCCCCAACATCCATAGTTTATAGGGGAAATATCACCTATTAATGGGAAATTGAATAAAATATTACCAGGTTTTTCCTTTCTCATTCTTCATGAGGCCCCCTCACCAGTGATGGTGAATCTTGTCTTATTTTCTTGTTGTCACCTCACCCAAAATCAATAGTAATATACCCAGGATTAGAATGTGTATAACTATTCCATGGTGAGGATAATGTCATCTATTCTTATCTAAACTATTATAAGATCACAATAAGATGTCTATATATCAAGAGTGAGCATACACTTAAAGAAGATGAAAGAGAGAGGATGATCCACATGAGTATATATCATTAGCTAAAAGGGGTCAAACTAGGGGCTCTACAATTTTCTCTATATATAAAGTGAATGATGGTTTAATAAATGAATATATTACATGAGTTATTATTATTATGAGTAATAATATATAAATTACATATATTATACCTCAAACCATAATGGTCTCTACTTTCTCAAAGACCTACATCTCTTATATCTAAACTCTACCTTATGTTTATACTCCCTAAGCCTGACACAGTTCACCTATAGGATGTGCTGGTGGGAGTGGATAAAAATTTTCCCATCATGAATTGTTCCTATACCATAGAAACCTTTAGTAGTGCCTCTTTTTTCCACTTATAAGAGACTCATGGTCTATTAATTTCCTATAATGAGGAGTTTCTTCCCCCATGTCACCCAAGATAGCATCTTACACTCTCCTGACATGAAAGACATGATTTTGGTGTCTTCTACCTCTATAAGTGAAATAGTATTTATCTCATGAATGAGAAGAAATTATCTAGGGTCCCTTTATTTCTTTCTGACTTTTATGAAGAGATCCTGAATGATCTATTAAGATAATTATTTCAAATGAATTTTCTCCTAAATATCCTAACCCTATTCCAATTCATATTTGAGATTCTACTAAGAATATCTCTATCACTAAAGTGAATTCAAGAATTTAAACATAGATATAAATTCACAATGGTATATTTGTAGCTCGAATCTCCCATATAAATCCACACATGAACTTTTTAACCCAATTTTATTTGTTATAAATAATATACTACAAATAAATAATTAGGTTTATGAACGTCACACTACATTGAGATATTGACATGATTACTTTTTTGGAGGTATAATATCTCCTAGACTGATACCATCCTCATTATCGTTGGATAGTAATCCTCTCAAAATAGATTCTTAAACTTCAACCAAGGTTGAGTAGCCTCATCCCGAGTCTCTATGACCAATGAACACTAATGGTCATTTTTTCGATAAAGAAGGCCCATAGAAAGTACTCTCATATAGATAGTGAGTGACCCAACTGGATGAAAAACTCAAGAAAATGATTTGATTCAGTTCATAATTGATTGAGGATCTGTATTACCTCAGAACCAAAAAGTCCCCTGTCACTAAAACTCATCAATCTTGAAAAAATTATGGATAGTATCATCCTACTCTATAGGGACTATCATCTGCTCTACGGGTGGGTACGATCCATTCCCAACTTGTGGTGGATCAACTCTATAATCTAATTTTGGAGGAAACAAATCCATGCCTGGTCAATATATGGAAACCTCATCGCTCAATTTATTGATTAATAGGGTCTTCATCACTTTCATATGCCAAGTATGACACCTACACTAATGGTTAGTAGGCTATATACATGGTGTAATCCTATGTATTTAAAAAAGAACCAATGATTATTAAAGTATATATGATAGTGTTGACTCACAGATGTTACAAATAAAGAAATAGCTAACACCCAATATGATTCATTTAACTTCCCTTTTAAACCATGAAACCGATGACTCCTTTTTTTTGATCCAACTAACAAGTTATTAGAGTCACGGTGAAAGGATACATCAACCACCCCCACCAATCAATGGGTTCCCTGGTCTGTTAACTAAACTAAAGACTCCTTTAAATTATTTCCCTATATATCCCAAACCAATCCCCACATGAATTTGAACTCTATAATTCATCCCTAAGACTATAACTACTTTGATATCATTCTGATATAATTCAACCCACCAGTACCCTACCTAGGATAATATTAAGACAGGTGTACCACCCTAAGCCTACCACTAATTGGATAGAGGATGGAGAATAGTTTTAAGAAGGCATATCACATATATAGGTGGACTTAGCCTATATAACCTACATATTTCCACATGTATCTTGTGACTGATATAATAATGAAATCTTTGTAATTAATGAATTAGAGTATAACATGCATGAGACACATGGAATATCTTATTTGTAAAATAAATAAATGTATGATAAACAATATAAAAATATAAGGCCTGACATCCCATGGTGTGGAATAACCATAAACAGATGAAACATGTTATCTAACACACCAACCTGAATCAAGTTTCATAAGAAACAGTGTCCACTGAGCTCCTCTATACACCAAAACCACAAATAACCATACCATTTAAAGTCACAATAGAACTATGTTTCATCTACAAAGACACAACATGTGCGAGGATGAGGCCATTTTATGGGTGAGTATATTTATGCCCAGTAGTATGCCTTGAAAACATCAATAAGGAATAAAATAATATGTTAGATCAAAATATTATAAACTCGTATATTATTTAAGGGTTATAATAAATAAGGACAAAAGGAAACAACATTTCCATAACTCATCTCTATAGAAATTGTACACTGAAGGAAGCCTAGATTATTGGAAAATTAACTAACCTAGAGCACTTAAAATATATAAATTCCAATACTTCTATCTCATCACTATAAAAAATTAATAGTGTCCCACACCTTTCTAAAGGGTGAATATGTCAGTCATAGGGGTTTAGACTCTTATGGGAGACCCATTCATTGTCACATGAAAAATTTATAAGTTGAGGGGATTACCTACTTTATAAGTAAAGGACAAACACACCATCACTATGGGGGTGGGTTTACTAATTGATTTGAAACTATGTAGTGGTATTAAAACAACCTACCTATAAGTTTCTAGTCTGTTACAATACATTAAATAGGATTTAACCCATGTCATATCTATACAAAAAACAAATTCAATTCAAAAACCAAGTCTAACTGTGTGAGAATATGAGCAAGTGGTATTCATAAATGTGTGTTTAAGAATGTAACCAAGTAACTTTGATATAAACATTATATAATTAAGTATAGGAGATGACTATACGGGTAATAATGTCTTATTTTCATGAATCTATAAAAAACAATGGGGGTATTGGGGTCAAATCATTATTTCATATTACCTATTCTGGAATTCATCAACTCTTTTCTAATACACTTACTCGATTCTTCCAAGAAAACTCTTGAGATAATTTTCATCTCCTTAGTAAAATTTTATGCCCCTATAAGGTTTATAGTATTAACTATAATAAGAACAATAAGTTTTAATGACCTGTGATTAGTGCGTGACTTAGCATATTTGGAAACACTCATGCTTTAAAGGATTATCTTCCTACTTCAAGTACATATATTTTATTTTAACTCCCATTCAATCAATCAATCCCAAATGTTCAATTATTAGGTGATAAGAAAATAAAATAATTAATCATAGAAGAAGGATATAGTGATATTTTTATTCATTTAATCTTTTATATACAATCTACACCTATACTTCTACCTAACCCCACTAGGTGATTACCTTATCATTTACATGAAATAAAATAAAAACAAAATGAGTAATAAGAAGATTCCTTAATAGAGATCATGAGGAAACTCCCCCCAATGTAAAGACCTCTAATCCTTACTTCTCTAAAAAAGTGATTAAATATACCTTGTTATAACTTATCCTCTATACATGGGATATTCCTTTAGTAATTAATTTTTTACTTTCTCAAATAATCCACATGAATTAGAAAGTATCAAGGTCATTCCATATGGTTGAAAGTTTCATTTCTTTTAGTGAAGCTCCGCCACCCTTTTCCATGTGGGTTTTGTTATCTTTTTATTGGATCAGAGGTCATATATCCATTTGTTAAGGGAATACCAAAATTGGTTAGATAGGTTTGTATGGAGATTTTTTTTAGTCCCCAAAACTCGTGCATGTTCTCTACATAGAATCCTTGTTAAACAATGGCCTCAATGATTGAAATCCTTTCCATTTTTCAAATTTAATAATTTAAAATATTTTTCATGTGATTTGGGTCCACATGAGTTCTCTTAAACTATTTTAATACTTTATAGGGTGAATTGAAACATTCTTATCACTAAAGATATATTGGATAAAACATAGCCTATATTGAAGCTTGACATTACATTGGACTGGAAATGTTATCTTGAGTTAATGGGCCCTAGGATATATTAGAGTTCTATAATATCCCGTGTTACTACTTAAAATTATGTTCGAGTGTGAACATATCATCAGGGAATGAGGTGGGTCCCATTGGTGTGGGTATAGCTTTGGGATGTGCTGTTAGACATGTTTGCTCTGAAACAAATCCTTTACCATCTGAATTTTCAGATTCCTTTATGTATAGTGTCTTAACATAGATGGAATTTCCTTGAGTTCATAGTTTTCATTGGCCCCTCACATAGAATTGATCAAAAATGTATCCCGTATTGTATTATATAAGGTATAATTGGTGGGAACAAAACCTCAAGTGTTTCCCTCACACTACATTGCAGCCAGTGTAATCCCAATAAGTTAATGAAACACCCATTGATAAGTGGATATAGCATTAAAACGATAAATAAAAGATATGATCTGAGTAATAGTGTACTCTCAAGATATTATATGAGGCTCCATTATCATTAATGTTATAATAGGGTTCTATTTGACACTATATTAGTGACTCGATGCCCTGTTGAGATCATCTATGATATTACATTAGTTATTTGAAATCTTCTTAAGTTCTTGGATGAGAATATGTTGGTCAAGGTATGTAGTCCAAATGTTTCCAAAGTATCATACATTATCCTTAATGTATTCTTAACCAAAAAATGTGATTTTTTAGTCAATGTTTTATTTTTTTATGTTTCTTCTTTCATTTTTTATCCCCTGGGATCCAAATACATCCAAACATCAGTGATTCATATAAAAAATCTCAAAATTAAATTAAATCATTAATGTATTTAAATCAACATATTATTATTAGATATTAAGATGTTATTCACAAAACTAAAAGATTCTATAAACTATCTTAAACTATTGAAAATAATATAAAAACACACAAAATAATGTTGAAAATCTACACTAATTCAATGAAACATTTTTAAAATGCACATTCCCCCAAACTTTAGTGATTCATTATCCCTAATAAACTATAATTACAATGATTCCAAATCCTCTCAAGATTTATTTTTGTGTCGTTGAATGTTTAAAGAATAGAATTCAGTAGAATCATGATTCCAACATATACCACATTCACAATTCCATCTCCTTGAAGTTATTTATACACTATTTAGTTTCTAAGTTCCTTAATATAACATTAATGAGACTATTTTATATCAATTCCCCCTTCCTCATTTAATTTTAATTTTCCCCTCACTGTCTATTCTTTTTAAAAACTATGCACTACAACATTTTTTTTTGTTTTAAATTAATGGAATGTGTTCATGAATTATTGAATGAGTGTGACTATTATGAAATTAAACAATCCCTTATAGTAAGATTCCATGAGATTATTTATTTTAACCAAGGAATGGGAATAAGATAAGGAAATTTGAATCTCAAAATTCCATTTCACTCTTATTTATGGATTTTCTTTTTTTACTCACACACCTGTTTCCTCTGGAATTTGGGATGACCTCATTGATTGAAGGTTCAAACATTCCAATCAATTTCTAACGGGTTTGTTTGTAGAAACAGAAACATCCAATGATTCCATATCCATTTGTACTTACTTTCCAAAGGTAGGTGATCATTAGTTGTGGACTGATGAGGCTTAGGAATTTGCATTGGTCGAGAGGATGGGAGGTCTAACTCATCACACCTTTTTGAGGGGAATTATTGTCTACTCCGGGACTCTCTTTATATATTTATGTTATGTTCGTGAATCCTTATTACATTACCAGGTATAAACTGTGCTTTCCTTTAAATTTGAAAATCAATGATTGATATGAAGGAAATTTAGAGAATCTTTTATATGTATTCGAGGTTCTTCATCGATAGAGAATTATCTGTATTTGTTAGAGATTCTTAGTTGATGGTATCCTTAAATACATAAAAGTCTCTTGGTCATTATGATGACCATACTGGTTTTAAAGCCACTCAGTGGGTCACTTGAAGTTTATTGTCATTCAGGTGGACATGGATTATTTCAGAGTTGGGATCGTACCCGTTGATGGGCTACCTACGTATACTTTGTTTGGGAAAAGGAATCAAAACCCACATAGTTCGAGTAAGGGAGTATGATTTTTATGCATGATTGATGGCTCAAAGAAAGATTTCATGATTACTTTTACACTCTAAGCTCACGTGATTCATGCTCAGTGTGAGAAACAAGAGGTATTGGTGAAACCAGAAAATTGTTCCATGAAATGATGTGGGGCTTATGTATGTATGACTGCCCAAATATATGAGGATTAAGATTTACTTTAGGGAAGAAATCCATGAACAGGGTCCATAACGGTATATGTGCTTTATGGATATTTGGATAATCTAATCTTGGGGATTACTCCTAAGGAAGATGACCAATTTAGGAGGGGACTTATGATTGTGTTTTACTTATGAGAAGGAATCCCAGATCAAAAGGAATTATGACTGGTTAAGAGAAATTAAGACTGGGGATTATTCCTAAGGAGGAGGCCCAGGTTAAAGGGATTTGAAAATTAAGGGACTTGGGGATTACTCCTAAAGAGGATGCCCATATTTGAGACTGGGGATTATTTCTGAAAAGGAGGCCCATGTTAAAGGAATTAAGGTTTGGGGCTTACTCCTAAGGAGGATTCCCAAATTTGGGGAATTATGACTGGGGCTTATTCCTGAAAAGGAGGCCCAGGTTAGGGGACTTGGGGCTTACTCCTGAAAAGGAGGCCCAAATTAAAGAGGACTTGGGGCTTAATCCTAAGGGGGATGCCCAAATTAATGAAGATTTGGACTGGGGATTACTCCTGAAAGGAGTCCCAGGTTAAGGATTCTCTCATCTTAAAGGATGAGGTTTAATGAATGAACTCTCTAACTTTAGTGACATAAAGATGTGAAAATATCTAAGTTTTGAGAGATATTCCACGGAACTCCTTTTAGATAAGGAATTCAATCAAGAAAACATGCCATAAATGGATTTGAAGAGTGTCTTGAAGACTGAATCTTGAATAGGAGAGGTAGAATGGCATAAGAGGGGTTAAATGGGCAGAAAGGGCACCCAAAAAAAGAGGGGCGCGCAAGTCTTGTCAGGCGCGCAGGTACTGCGTGGGCGCGCAAGTATTGGTCATGTAGGTATACCTACGCGACACATGGGTACTTGCACGATCCTTGACCTGTAGAGTAATACTTGGGTGATTCTTGACCAAAGCCTTTAGAATCATCCTGAGTTTCTTCCAAAAGAGTGGTGCGCAAGTTTCAATGAATAGGTAAGGAGGCATGCAAGTGTGTTCATTTCCCTTTAGGGAAAAACATTTAGGCGCGCAAGTGTTAGTGATTTATAACACTTAGACCTTATTATTCTTGGTTAGACCTTCCATTCTCGGTAAATAATTACCTTAGAAGTGTTCGGAAGACTTGAAGAAGAGATTTGGGCGTTCAGTGCTCTATATCTGAATTTTGGAAAACATTCCTCCCGAAATGGGGGGCCCATAGTGTCTATTTATAGCCTTCTGAAGACCCTGGGTGGTTTTCAAAGAGGGCACGCAAGTCACTTGCGTGACCATTAGGCAGCGCACAAGTGTACTTGCACGGTAGTAAGGGAACTTGCGTGGTGAAAGGTCATTTGAATCCCTTTTCATTCCTTTATCGATTTTTGATTTTTTCTTCAAAGTCTGAAACAATTTGTGCTAAGTCATTTCCCTTTCCATTCCTTTAGACAATGATAAAAAAATGAGCATAAAAAAAAGTACCCCCTTAGAGTTGGATCCGGAAGAATAAGGATGTGACTCTGAGGAAAATAAGAGAAACCAAAGGGAAATAGGCGCACAGGTGTTCACCGTGCAACTGTCATCACGCCGGTGTGAGTCGTGCAGGGCTGGAGTGCACTGGATAGAGCACGCTGGATGTAGGCACGCAGGTGGGCAGCCTGGCCTATAAATATGCGCTCATTTGTCGCGCATTGCACCGAACTTCGGATTTTTGTGCTCTCGCCGAATTGGTCATCTCCACCGCGCAAGTTGCTCTCTTTTCCACTTTTCCTTTATTGTCGCGCTGCTGTTAAGGTATTTGGACTTACGCGGTTATACTTGCGCGTCAAAAACTTGCGTGGTATATTAACACTTGTGCGACACATCCATACTTGCGTGCCAAGTTTAGACTTGCACGCCTTAATTCCTTTTCCATTTTTATGAATTCCTTCACAAATTTTATGAAAAATGAACCCATTTAAGAGTTAATTTATTCAACTTTTGTACAGATTCAATGGCTCTAAGAAGAATTGGAACAAGTGATGAACTGGAAAGAAAAAGAATTGATGAAATAATGGATATCGTTGGATACGATTATTATACCATCTATGATAGAACTCTCCCATATTTGGCTAAGTATCTGAAGAAATATCACTTTGATTTCCCACAAAGCACTTATCTACCTTTGTACGGTTATGGTCATCTATGAGAAGTCACTATTCCAGAAGCAAAGAATTATCTCACATTTTTGTGGTTTCAGAGTTGCACCAACTTTGCTTCAGCAAATATCTCATGTGGAGGAGGATTTATAAATGCTGGAACAATGGAGAAGGCCCACATGATGCATCATAGCCCATGTATTCCAGATATGAAACCTCATAAGCCTGAGTTGCAACCACATTGTCATCCTTCAATCTTTCGAAATACTCAGATGGATCAATCCAAAGGCTGGAAGAAATGTTGGGACTTCTGTCCTGGGGGAGGTGTGAAGCCAACTTGGATGTGGGCATACTGGGTATGACAAACCTGTG
This sequence comes from Viscum album, assembly GCA_963277665.1. Taxonomy (NCBI): domain Eukaryota; kingdom Viridiplantae; phylum Streptophyta; class Magnoliopsida; order Santalales; family Viscaceae; genus Viscum; species Viscum album. Next base: position 1,593,876,141 of record OY728132.1, read on the forward strand.
CAGAGTTTGCCGAAGATCTGAAAGGAGTGGTGATATACGAAGCTATCTGGGTTGGGAAAACATATGTTTACAGACATGATAACTTCGTGCCGGATATACTCAGCCACTAGAGCCCAGAAACCAATTATTTCAGTCTGACTCATGGAGAAGTAGGCATAAGTCTGTGGGATGTCCACAGGATCTCAGGGGCTCTAATTTTAGGCAATATGTATGATTAATTCATTCCTCCCAAGGTGACTTGGAATGATTCAGAGAAGACTCCTACTTTGGCTCAGGAATTATTTAAAATATTCCACAGGCTAAAGAGTTTAGAGACCTCCTTAACTCATTCTAGAAATGATATTCTTTCGGAGGAGTGGATGAATATATTTCTTATTGAGAAGAAAGAGAAGGAGAAAAAGGAGAAGGAGCCGAAGGAAAAATAATCCAAGAAAAAGAAATCCAAGGATAAGAGGCCCACCCATCCTACTACCCACCCAAAGCCTAAGAAGAGGGTTGCTCCTGGAACATTCTGGCCAAATATAAAAGTAGGAGAGTTCGAGAAGTGGGGATATAAGGCGAATCAAAGGATCCCAAAGAAGACTCTTCTGGCAGGCTTCTTGGCTTTATGGCTCAGTGTTTATCTCTTTCTAGTCAGGGACTCAAAGGGAGGCATCAAGCGAGGGACCTTCGTTATTGCGGCAAGGTTGGCTAAGGGAAAAATGGTTGGGTTGGCTACCCCCATTTTAGCAAAGACTCACAGGATTTTACTTCATGTATTCATGGTTAAATCTCCTTTAAGAATAGTGGGACCATTCTATGTTTTATGGGGATGGATCGCCACTCACTTCAGGACTTATAATGTATAGAATAGAGTACAAATTCCAGGAAGTTATTTCAGGCTGTCAGTGCGAGAATTCTCTAGAGTTTCTCCATTAGATCTTAATGCCTATGACATGAAAGTGAGGCTGAGCACGTTTAAGGAATTAAACTTCTTTCCCTATTTAAATCCTCCAACCGGGCGGTTTTTTGATGATGGAACAACCCAATTGGATTTGAGTGCATACATGCTATCTTGCAGAGATGGTGTTCTAGTTTCTAGGATTGACAGAGAAATTATATGTAAGGACTATGCTCCATATAGATTTGAACATCAATTCAAGTGTCTGCAATAGATTGTTGTATCTCCCCCAGTACATGTCAGGTTAGAGAAACATCCGATGGTCGCTCGACAACTGTGGCTGCTGACGTCAAGGGAGAAGACTGGGGTGGTATTTGATTTACCAGTTGAAAAAGCGGCACATAACTTGAATACATAGTATGCCGAGCACTGGATAGCATCATAACCTAAAGGGGTGCTGAATCACCCAGTTTATCAGGTGGGGAAATGGAAGAGGACTGTAGGGAAATGAACCCTTCCTCACGAAGGTGATGCTTCCCCACCTGAAGCTGATTCGCCAGATTCCCCCCTCTAGGACTGATTCACCGGATTCCCATGATGGGGATGATGAGGCACAACAAGTGGAAAAGCAGCCTCGTTCCCGATATAATCCTCTGGTTAGAATCAAAAGACCTACTCCATCAATGCCTGGTGAGTTACTTCATTGTGGTAATTTAATCACCATCACTTTATAATGCAATAAGTCTTATTTTCTTATTTTATATCAATAGGAACAGGAGCTGGGAAGAAATTGAAGTTGAAAATTGTAGGACCTTCCTCATAGCCTTCTGGTACACGCACTGAATATCTACGACCAGAGGCTGTCGAGACATGGCAGAGTCTATATTGTGGTACTGAGACTGCCTGAATGGATTTGTGCGAGGGTCTATAACTCCCTGTAATAGGGAATCTCGTGGCTTATACAGATATCCAATACAAGGAAAACCCCAATGAAGTGCGGGATTACATCAGAGAGCTAGAAATGCTCATATATTCCACTGACGATTCCATTCCTGTCACCAAGCGGGTAAAGGAATTGATAGATCGTGGCACCAATGAAAGGACTGATGAGGAGTGTCACGATTATGTGGCTTCTGAAGATGTAAGTTTTCTTTCTTTATTTTCTTCTCAACTTGATTTCAGTCAAAGCTTTGTTACTTAAGAAAATTATTTTCTTCACCTTGAAGCTTGCAAAGAAAAGAACAGCTGAGGTTCCTTCACCGCAGTACACCTCTGGTGGTACTGCCATTGGGGCTGCTGATGAGTCTCCTCATGAATCAGACGAGATATCTCCAGGACAGCAGGCCATGAATGAGGAGTTGGACATGGCCTTCCATTCTCCAATTCAAGTTCCAATTAGGGAGACTGCTGATACTCCTAAAAATCCAAAAGGACAAAGGCGACGAAGGAGGAAGTCCACCACTAAACGCTCTATCAGTAGTGTTAAGTCCTTCGGATAATCATTAATCTATACCCATGAAAAGTTTTCTAATGTTTTTGGGGATTGCAGGGGCTTCTTAAATTTCCCCTCTGAGGGAAAAGACTGATCCTCCTCTGAGGACCACAGAGGGTGCTGTGGAACAACTGCAAATTCAGGCTGACTTGCCTGCTCCTGGAGAAGAGCCAGCACCTATTCCCAGTATCCCTCCTACTGCTGTTGCGAGAAGAGAAGAACTCAATTCTGGTAAGTTAACAATGCTCCAAAAAAATTTTAATGAAACATATACTGACTTCTATTCTGTGATATTTCAGGTTCAACCCCTGCATTAGAGATCTTGGTGGCCATTGCAACCGACACCGCCATTTTAACTGAAGAAGATGTCCAGGTTTAGAGACCACAAGATGAAGTTCACCAAGAATACACATCAAATGCTCCCACTGGTGAGACTAACCAGGATTTTGAGATGAAATTAGATGAAATGATGGAACTTGGCGCATCTTTTGAAGATTTTATAAATCATGTTAAATTACCATGTAATTTAGAATATTATGGACATGAGTGTTATCCTTCTTCCTATTAAGAATAACTTCTTATTACATGTCTAATCATGATTGGTTCAAATGTGCAGTTTTGTTTGAGCAAGCTGTTGAATAACCCATGCCTGAAGGGGGTACAGAGAACCCTACCATTGTAGAGACATTAGCACAAGTGGAGATGAACCCAATAGAGCTTCCTCAAACTCATCCTGAAAATCTTGTCGAAGCTAGGAAAGATGGGGAGGATCCTTCTTATGTTGCTGATCTACCGTTGGGTATGGAATAACAATATTTGTGATTGTACTTAATTTGCAAGACCACCGATTATTTTGTTATCCTTTGAAAGTAACAAAAGCTTTCAACTGATTATGTAGGGCCATCAATTGCAGTGGCTAGATATGGATGTGAGGCCTCAGCCTCTGTCCCAACGGGAATTGAAAGTGAAGAAGCTCAGGTCAGGGGGGAAGGAGCAGAACATGGCACTTCTCTAAGTGAATTAATCCTAGATTACATGCCCCCTGTGATAATGATGTCGAATCTGACCCAGAGGTACTTAAGGGGATTAGCTTTCCATGATGCAAGGCATGGAACAACATATGAAAAATCATATCTGAGTTGCCTCTTGAAGAGCTATCATCGAAGATCCCTCGATTGTCGTCCTTTTTCATCATGCTAGGACTTGGCGGTTTCGGATATGAAAAGATCCATGCCACGGTGAAACATGTCATTTTAAGAAGGGAACAAGAGCAAAAGTACCGTGAAGATCTGACCAGGGTGAAGCTGTCAGCCAACATCAGTGAATTTGAGGCTGTAGTATCCCGAGTTGAGGCTCACTATGCTGCCAAGATGAAGGTGATGAAGTATAAGATCAAAGATAAAGTCGTCCAGCAGATGAACCTTCAGCAATAGTTAGACACTATTACTGGGGAACTTGACCAACTCAATAATTCACTGGAGGGAGCTCAAACAAATGGTATGAAGGCCATTGAAGATGCCAAGAAATCACTCCATCAGGCTGAAAAGAGTGAAGTTGGTCGGGTGCATGAGCTTCAAGTAGCTGCTAATGAAGCTCGAGATGTTGTTCATCAAGTGAAGACTTATGTTGACAACCTCTTGTAATTTCCTGGAAAAGAGAAGAGACTCCAATATGTGGATGCCCTTTAATTTCTTGTGCATAAAATGGAAATATTGATTTCATCTTCAATCACTTCTGCACGTATTTTCCTGCTACCTGCTTTAAATTTTACCTAATCCAATGGGCATAGTAAGCATAGTTTGATTTTTACTAGGATTATTATAAATAACCCTAAAAACTTTGAATCGTTTAATTGCTCAATATTACCTAAATCATACAAAATGTATGTTTAGTGAGATGGAACTTGACTTTTATTTAGAGTTCCCTTGTCTTTTGTGGGCAGTTTAAAGTCATGCACGTCGGACATAAAGAGGCTAATGTTTAAGGTTGAAATAGCTTTGATCGAATGAATTAGAATTGACTCAATTCCTTGAAAACTTATCTGAAAATATTTTACCACACTCAAGGATGATGGAAAATATGTAAACTAAGACTTAAGAAAATTTGAATCTGAGGAATGATATGAAAAAGAGCTAAAAAGGCATTAGAAGAAGTAGTTCCCAAGAATTAAGTTACCATTATTTAACAAACCCGTTAGGGGGTTGAATTATGCAGAGCCACCTAAGGGCATTGGATGTATAGTCAAATAAATAGCATCTTTTGGCTGATAGGTCCATTATGTAGACTACTTATGCAAGGCCGCCTAAGGGCACATTCTTCATAGTACGGCAAAAGAACTCTCAGAAATTTACTTTTTTACTGCTAAGAAGCCAGTGAAAGTTTATGGGGATTCAAATTTTCCAAAGTATAGAGTTTTATATATGGAGAGAGGTACTTGAATATGGAGAAGATATTTCCAAATAGGTTTGTCTAAGAATTGGATGAATGTTCCTTCTACGAAGGTCTGAACCAAACGTAGGGAAGGAAACTATAAACCATAGACTTGAATAATTTCAGATCATGAAAAAGAACATGAAATAAATATGTTAAGGATAACTATTTTTTGCAGATCCTTACATATTTTTGATAAGAACAATAAGGAAAAAAGAGGCTTTCTTCCCAAGAATGAAGCTACCAGTATCTGAAAAACCCATTAGGGGGTTGAATTATGAGGGGCTGCCTAAGGGTATTGGCTGCATAGTCAAATATTATCATCTTTTGGCTGACACGTCTGTTATGTAGACTGTTTATGCAAGGCCTCCTAAGGGCACATGCTGCATGGTCAAGAAAAAGAATTCTCAGAAATTGGAAATTTTGTGATCAGAAGTTAAGAAAAGGGTTATGAAGATCTAGAAGTATTCAAGATTAGGATTATGACACATAAAGATGGTTATTTTTCAATGTATGCAGAGATACATGGATCAATGATAACCATAATCAAGTTGTGGCAAGATCCTTAATTGAAATGTTGGACTTCACTACGTATCCCATAAGGATGGGAATCAAGCCATATTTAGTTCTTAAACTACAGTTTAACGTAATGCGAGATGAAAATACAGGAGATCTTGGTTTAGGGTCATAGAGCCTGGACCATTTATAATAAATACATAATGTGTGTTTTCATGGGGACTTTTCAGCCAAGGGACTGAAAGTGGAATTTGGGGTTAGGACCAAAAGACTTCGGGTAGGATTCGAGGGACACTCAAACATTTTTACGTATCCCATAAGGATGTGAATCCAGCCCACGTAGTTCTAGAAATACCTTTTGTACAAATTTTGTTTATACATGTGAATGGTGAAAGGGGACTTTAGTGTAATGATGGCTTAACCCAAGATTAAAGGTTCGGGCATTTCCATGTATGCACATAGTCTTTGGAATGAAACATGATTGAAAAATCAATGTAAATAATGATTCCCTCTCAAGTGAGGGTATTAATGAATATTGTAGTTTATTGTCTTACAGGACAAAAAATGTTGTACAGTTTAACATCATATAGTGAGGACGAAAGTGAACCAATGTAAAGATATTGATTCTGGGGACGGTTTCACGAATCAACATCATATGAGATGGAGGTGAACTGATGTGAAGAGATTGGTTTTGGGCTTGAACCTTGGGAGGTTGACTACGTACCTAGCCTAGAAGGCAAGGATCAAAGTCCGCATAGTTAAATTAAAGAATGAATTAATGATCAAGTTGTTCTTGGGGACAATGACCTAAAAAATGATGTTGGGACTTACGCGTGGTTAGCGACCCAGAGAGGGTGTTATGGTTGAAATTTTATCTAAGCTCACCTGAGTCATACTCAGTGTGAGAAAAAAGAGGTAACAACAACCTTAACGATGCACAGTTTAATGTCATGTAGGACATATGAAGGGACTATGCAGTTTAAAGTCTTTCAGTTAGGACTATTGGTGCTGCACAATTTAATGTCATGTAGCAGGGACAAAGTACAGTTTAATGTCATGTAGGATGTATCAAAAGACTTTCTGTACAGTTTAGAGTCATATAGTTAGGATGATGGGGACAACACAGTTTAATGTCATGTTGGAAAAAAAAGAGGACTGTGCAGTTTTATGTTATGCAGTAAGGACAAAAGAGAACACATTTTAATGTCATGTTGGATGTATTAAGGACTTTTTCATAGTTTAATGTCATGTTGGACAAAATTTCAAATAGTTTTAGGTCATATGGATGGACCATTGCTATATAGTTTACCGTCATATAGCAAAGATGATGAAGGGGACACAGTTTAACGTCATGTTGGATGAATTAGGGAAATTTTCCACAGTTTAATGTCATCTGGGACGAAAGAAATGAAAATAGTTTATATTCATATGCATGGACTGTGGATGATGTAGTTTAACTTCTTGATGGACGTAAGGGACTTGGAAATAGTTTAGGGTCATATGCATGGACTATTGATTAATTCATTTTAATGTATTGCTGGACGTAAAGGACTTTTATACAGTTTAGCATCATGTAGTTAGGACGTCACAGTTTAACTTCGTGTGGGAAAAAAGTAATACAAATAGTTTAAGGTCATATGTATGGACCGTGGATAGTGCATTTTAATGTCATGCTGGACATAAGAGACTTCTGTACAGTTTAGCGTCATGTAGTTAGGACATCACAGTTTAACGTCGTGTGGGACGAAAGTAATACAAATAGTTTAAGGTCATATGTATGGATCGTGGATGATGCATTTTGTGTTTATACAAAATACTTCTTCAGAAATCTTGCATTGGTTGGAGTAGTGATGAGTCCTCCATCCATTGAGATTAAAGAATAAGCTCCATTGGAATAGACCTTATGTATTGAATAAGGTCCTTCCCATTTTGGTTCAAGCTTGGGAGGTTTCTTTCTTGGTATCATTGGAGTTCTGAGAACTAATACCAATTCTCCCTGAATGAATGAACGAAGACGAACTTTTTTGTTGAAAGCTCGTGCTATTCGATTCTGATGGACTTCCAAGTGGTGCAGAGTGCACAATCTTTTCTCATCTAACCATTCCAATTCATTCAATCTCTTTTGAGATTGTTCATCTGTAGATGATTGATCACAAATGGATACCCTGAGTGAGGGTAGTTGAACCTCAATTGTTAAGACTACTTCTGTTCCATATACCGGTGAATATGGAGTTGACTGCATTGTAGTGTGGGTGGTTGTCTGATAAGCCCATAAAGCATGAAAGAGTTTATCAGGCTATGACTTATTATCTTTATCCACCATCTTTTGCAATATATTTGACAGAGACTTGTTGAAAGCTTCTATCTGGACATTGGCCACTGCATGATACCGAGATGAATGATTGGATTTGATGTTGTATTCTTGATACAACTTATTCACCTCGGATGAACAAAAGTTGGTGCCATTGTCCATCAATATGGTATGAGGGACACCAAATCTGGTAATGATGTTAGACTTGATGAAGATAACAATGCTTTTAGAATTGACTTCTTTGAGAGGTGTTTCCTCTGCCCATTTGGAAAATAAGTCAGTAGTAGTAAGAATATACTTAAGCTTCTTGGCTGTAGCTGAAGGGTAAGGTCCCACTACATCCATTCCCCATGTGGAAAATGGCTACGAGTATTTAGCTGTATGAAGTAACTCTGGGGGTTTATGAATGAAGTTGTCATGTACTTGGAATGAGTGACACTTCTTTGTAAAATCAACACAATCTTGTATCATTGAAGTCCAAAAGAATCCAGGCCTTCGAATATGATCAGACAGTCTATGTCCAGACTGGTGGGCACCACAGACTCCTGCATGCACTTCTTTCATGAAAGCCATTGTCTCTTCACCATCAATTCATCTGAAGAGAACTCCATCAAAACCATTCTTGTAGAGAATTTTCTCTAGGTGATCTGGTCCATCATAAAGAGTAAATTTGACCACACGTCGCTAGATTTGTTCTTTCCCGGCTCTATCAGGTGGAAGTATTCCATTTTTAAGGTATTCCCTGATAGGTGTCATCCATCCTGTAGTATGACCATATGGTTTCGAGATGGTACTAATTTCCTTGATTTCCTCTATTATGGCTCGATCATAAGGTGAAATTGTATGAAGGTGGGCATTACTGATGGTTGTCTCTTCCCGATTTGGATCTGCCAGTGCTGTGGCTATATTAGCCAGTGCATCAGCTTGGGCATTTTGTGATCTTGGGACATAAGAAAATGTCAGTTCTAAAGGGAATTCTGCCATTAACTCTCTGACGTAATCATACAAAGGGATTAGTTCTTCTTTTCCGATGGCATAATCCCCATTGACTTGTTTGATTACCAGGTCTGAATCACCTTTCACCTTTAAGTGATTCACTTGTGCTTGAAGCGCCAACTCCAATCCTGCAATGAGAGCTTGGTATTTTTCTTCATTATTGGTACCACCTTCACAAAATAAGAAGGATTAAGGTAACACTTCCTTTTCTGGAGAAATGAGTACAATCCCTAATCCAACTTTGTTGAATTTAGGATTTTTTATTTTCCTCCCAGTTGGACTTCTGGAAGCACCATCAAAGTACATTTCCCATGTTTAAAGACTTTCTTGAATAGAGAAAAATTCCTCATCAGGGAGTTCAATATCTAAAGATGTGTCTTCCACTGAAGGTTGTTCAGCAAGTAAATCAGCCAGAGCCTGGCCCTTTATTGCCTTTTGAGACACATATTGAATATCAAATTGCTGCAAGATAACTGCCCACCTTGCCAAACATCCTGTAAGCATTGGATGACTAAGGATGAATTTGAGCGGGTTATTGCAAGATACCAATTGGACCTCATGATGTTGCAGGTAGTGTCTTAAATTTTGAACTGTGAGGATTAATACCAGGCATCACTTATCAATACTTGAATATTGGGTTTCTACTTCAATCATAGTCCGACTGAGATAGTAGAGCCTGTTTGCATTCCCAGCATCATTCTTCTGAGCAAGAAAGGCACCTAATGATCGCTCTAGATCTGTCACATAGAGGATAAGTGTTCTTCCTTAAACAAATGGGATAATTACCAATGGACTCAAGAGATATTTCTTAAGAATATCGAATGCTTCTTGACATTATTCAGTCCACTGGAAAGTGACTCCTTTCTTCGTCAATTTGGTGAAGGGTAAACTTTTTCCTACCAAATTGGCGATGAAACACCGAATATAGGCTAAGTGTCCTTGAATTCCTCTCAATTCTCTTAAATTTTTTGGAGGTTACATTCTAAGGATTGACTTTGTCTTCTCAGGATCGACCTCGATACCACGATGGCGTACGACGAAGCCAAAAATTTCCCCGAGGTTACCCCAAAAGCACATTTTAAGGGGTTCATCTTCTAATTATGTTGCCGAATTTTTCTGAATATGAATTCTAAATCAGCCAATTGATTAGAACGTTGTTTGTATTTGACCACCTAATCATCCACATAACATTCAACAAACTTTCCCAGAAAGGGTTTAAAGATACGATGCATGGCACGCTGATATGTTGCGCATGTATTCTTTAGGCCAAAGGGAATTACCCGATAGCAAAACACACCCTGAGGGGCTCTGAAGGCTGTAGATTATTCATCTTCTGGAGCCATCCATATTTGATTATATCCAGAATATCCATCCATGAAGGAAAGCGCTTCATAGCCAGTTGTCTCATCAATCAAGAGTTCTGTAATCAGAACTGGAAAATCATCCTTAGGACAATGCCGATTAAGATATCTGAAATCAATGCAAACTCCAATTTTCCCATTCTTCTTTTTCACTGGGAAAATATTATCCAACCACTTGGGATATTGAACTTCTCTAAAGAAGTTAGGTTTGATGGGATTATCCACTTTAGCCTCAATTTTGGAAGCATAGGTTGTGTGTGTTCTTCTAGCAGCTTGTTTGAATCCTCGATGTTCTTCTGGAAAAACCAAATGATGAGTGGAAACATCAGGATCAAGCCCTGGAATCTCTGTATATTTCCAAGAAAATATATCTCTATTTTTCTTTAAAAAGGAAATACACACCTCTTGCTCTTCAAGATTCATGACCACACTGATTAAAGTGGGGTGTGGATCTTATTTTGTACCCAGATTTATTTCTCTGAGTTCATCCACAGTGGTAGAGATACCGTCTTCAAATGCTGGAGGAGCATCCCTAAGATCTTCCTATTCTTCTTCAATATGTTTTATTTCCTCTGTTTCCACTTTCATAGTAGATGATGAAGCAGAATTTTCATGATCAGAAGAGATGTCAAAATTTGCACATCTTGAAGAAGAAGCTTCCATTTCCAAACCGATTGATGATGAAGTGTCTTCTTTGGGTAATAAAGAAGATATTATGGATTGAGAATCAACATCATCGTTTATCTATGACATTGCTATAAATTTCCCTGGTCTGATTGGTGAAGTATAGGCTTGCTGGATTTCAGTAGATGAAATGAAGACATCTCCATTTGGGCTTTCATTATTGCATGGTGGATCACCAATTTCTCCCATGTTGTCTGGCTCGATTGCCGTAATTGACATTATGGATCTTTCCATAAGAGTATTTTGATTTGGGTCTATCCTGTCAATTTGACTGATAGGCAACAAATAATCTGTACTCACATGTGCTAATGGGTTTACTGGAATCTTTTCCAAACCATACGGAGCATTAACTTTGGTAATGTCCTTTGTTGTGGATTCCTCCTTTCCCTTCATGTGGTAGAATTCTGCCTCAATGTATTGAGATTAACATGTCTTGAATGGGGCCTTATCACCATATAATGTCCCAACTTGACCATCGAAACAAAACCTGAGACATTGATGGTATGACGAAGGGATAGCCGCATGTCGATGTATCCAGGGTCTTCCAAGCAAGGTGTTGAAGGCCGAGTCTTAATCAATAACCATGAAATCTGAATTGGACACAAGATATCTAAACTGAGTTCTGAGTGTAATCTATCCCAGTAGTTCTTGTTCATTTTTATCATATCCTTGTAACATCAAAGTAGAAGGAGATAAATCAGATTCCATGAGGTCCAATCGACAAAGTGTACGAATGGGCATGAGGTTGACTCCTGAACCATTATCAATGAAAACTATTCATATGTCTATGCCATTGACCTTGCCAGATAATTACAAAGGTCTAATATGTCCATGAACGACATAATCTTCATCTTCGTCAGTAAAAGATATTACTACATGGAATTCTACAGGATTATTCTCTACATGGTAGACTTCAGCTGCAGCAATTTCAATTTCAAACTCCTGAGGACTTGACAAAGCCTCAATGAGTGCCTCCCGAAGATCCTTTGATAAATTCAAGGAATCTAGAATTGATAACATGGCCGGTACTTAGGCCAGGTGTTTCAATATATCATACTTTTGATCCAAATGTCTGCGTTTCCCAACAGGAACATGATGTTTAGCAAGTTCCTTGGAAGTTAATGCCTTTGAATTTGATGCATCTTGTATCGGGATAGGATTTGGAAATATTTCTGGTTTTTGGAAGATTAGACCGATTAGATCAACTTACTTGTTGAGAGGATGAAGGTGGAACCCCCAACTGATCCTCCAGAATGACTGTGCTAGGACTGAATTTGCTATTGGTGGGAGAACTTGCTTGTTCTTACTGAGCTCGCTGAAGGGCTCTACCACGAGTTTCTACTCCATACACAGTTCTAGCAGGGGTAGAATTGGAATAATGTATTCTGGGATATCCATATCTTCCTTTGTATCCTAGACCCCTAAAACTTCTTCTAATTCCTCTGTTTGATATGGGGAATTTAGGCTCATAGAAATCGAAACTGCGACTGGAATATGGATATGTTAATTGAATCATATTAACATAACAAAAAATTAACTCTTCATCCGATGAAGAATCTCCCTGAATAGCCAATTTAGGCTGTACCGTTTAGTGGGGTGGTGCTCGTGAATTTGAAGTAGATGACATGAAGTCTGCCAGAGTCAAAGACAACTTAGGCTTTGACACATACTCATCTTCTTCTGATTCTTTTTCTTTCTTTGAATCATGCCATTTCTTTGAGGATTTTCCCTCTGATGAAGATGGTTTTTCTGCATCATTCATGGCAGAAGGCACAAATGGTTTCTTCAATTGAGTTCGTAAAATTGAATTAGTTTGGTTGATCATTTTTCTGACCATCCAATCATCATATTTTTACTCATTTTTTCTTTTGACTTCTTGCCATTCGCCTTCCTCCTCTGGAACTGTAGCAGTAACACATGATACCTGAGTTGAAGAACCTTTTAATTTGACTTGTCCCGAGTCGACCATCTTTTTTAGGAGGTCTTTGAAGACAAAAAACTCTTGGATGGGATACCCCAACATTTCATGAAAGGGGAAATAATTGGGACGGTCTTCATCTCCTTCCTTGTTTGGCCTTTTGGGCCTTGGAAACTGAACCAAATTATTTTCCAGAGCCGAAATGAAGTAACCAGGAACTTATTCATTTCGGAAAGAGTATTATCTGCTCTTTAGATCCTCAAATTGTTTTCGTATTTGATCTCTTTGATCGTCTTGACAAAACAACCTTTGTTTTTGGCTCTCATGAGGTGGAGCCCTTCAAGAAGATGAAGGTTTTGAAGTAGAAGCAGGTATAGGTGCTTGTTTAAGCATAACTGTAGCAGTCTCTGCTTTACCCATTCTCCTTCCTGGAGTTGATGGAATTATACGAGCCTTATACTTAGTCTTTATAAGATAATCCTCAATCTGTTGAGAAATTTAAGTAAGGTCTCGAAACCCTCCTGTATATTTCATAGGGATCAACAGCATGCGTAATTCGTCATGCAGATTTTCCACACAAACTGGCAACACTTCTTCCTGAGGGAGTGCTAAGATTAGGGAATATGTTAATCCCTTCCAGCGAGCAATGAAATACGAGACCCTTTCATTCTCCCTTTTCTTACAGTTTTTAAGATAAAAAATTGTTGTCTTTGGCAACGTTGAGCTGAATTGGTGAATGAATTTTTGGAGAAGATCTTCCCACCCGATAATTGACCGAGATTGCAAGCTTGTGTACCAGACAAAAGCTGGTCCTTGTAAGGTTCGCATAAAGCATCTAAGTTTCACTGCTTGTTGTTGTTCCGGATTTCCCATCATAGGATCGCAACAAGACACGTAATGCGTCAAATGCTGTTTAGGATCGCCTGATCCATTGAAAATAGGGAATACAGGGTTCCCAAAACTTGTTGGGGGAAGGATTTAATCTACCCATTCAGGGTAAGCTCTCTTTTCTGGTTGAACCTGCACATGCTTCCCTTCCATAGTCTCTAACCGAGCTGTTAAAGACTCAATGGTAGTTATTAACTTTTGAGAAACATCCGGTTGAACTTGGAATTGGGCAGGTGCAATGACTGGAGCTGATACAGATGTGGTGGCTGGTACTGCAACTGATGGTAGCACCGCCAATTGTTGTTTCACTTGACCCATAGGATTAGACCTATGAGGGTGTACTGATAAAGGAGGATATTATTGATACATTTCAGTAGCCACAAAAAATTCCTTTGACTGACTGACTCCAGCACGCTTAGGAAGAAGATTACCCTGAAGTATTTTTGCATTCATCCTCTTCAATTACTTCACTTCTTCTTCCTATTGTGCAAATCTTTGCTCTAGTGAGAGCGATTGGCCTTCTCCAGAGGAAGGGTATGTAACCTGATTCTTTCCTTTCCCCTTGTTAGCTCCCTTTCAGAGAGGGGGAAGTGGGTTACTTGAAAGATTACCCAGATTCTGGGTAATACTTTGATTTCATTTACGCACACCTTCTTCATTTGTGTCTGTGCGTACAAATTTTGGAGCAGGAACCTCTTAATCTGAGTCCCCTGAGTGAGTCACATGTTCTATAGGATCAGAAACAACGACATTAATGACATTAATTGATGCATAATGCATCATATCCCTTCTATCAGCATTTCTGTGATATTGTCTTCTACCGTGCCCCTGACGAGACATTACCTTTTGTTGATTTGATCCCTTAGGAACTTCTTGGAAAATCGTAATTTGGAGAGAATCTCCTAATATTTTGGCTCTTTGTTTCTCTTGTGGCTTCTTCTCCAATTTAGAGAAGACCAACTTTCACTGAGGTGGGGATTTATGATTTGAAAAAGTCCCCAGTCCGGTGGAATAGGGCTGTTCCTGCTGTCTTTTCCCAACTCCTCGAATCCTATTTGTTGATTCCAAGGGTTGGGTTAAAATATTCCCCAGTCTGGAAAGCTGGGGTGGCTCTTGACATGCTATGTCTGAGACTTTATTAAAAGCTCTCCTGATCTTGCAGACCTTAGTCTGGAAATTAGCTGGATGCATTAATCGATATCCACTTTTATCACTCGATTCAAAAGACCGTTGGATGATTTCTGACACTTCTGTCACTTGATGACGTTCTTGCCCCATATGAGAGGCCTGTTCAATATTCTCATTTTCTTGATTCAGGAGTAATTCAACAACTTGTTCTCTATATTCTTGATTTTGAGAAGAACTAGTTGAGGCCTGTTCTTGATCAAGCTTTTGATTACAAACAAAACCCATTGACTGTGGCCGACCACAGGCAATAACATTGCATGAGACCATTTTCGATGGGCTTTGCTGACTGGAGAGTACATTGAAATGTAGTGCTCCATGAATACCCCATCCTCTGACATGAATACTAGATGGGGCATTGACAATTAACTGGTGCAATCTTCTTAGTGCGCCAAGGCATGAACGTTGAAGGGATCTCTGCTGCTTTTCAGCCTTCAGATATCGAGAGACTGACAGAGATGCCAAATCAATCTGATGTTGTAACCCTTCTATTATCTTAAGATTATTTTCATATTCATCATAAGATAATACTTTATTTTTCAACTGACAAAGAGTTTTTGATATGTTAAGACTAATATCATGAATTCCATCTTCCATTAACATCTTTGGAATGTCATACTGAGAGTCATCCAGAGGCCAAAACATGACTGGCACTTCACCCTTCGCCAGTTGTTTTCTCATTTTCAGCATTTCCTCTTTATAATTTAATGAAGATTCTTCTACCTGATTTGACTAGAGCTGGTGTTTCCTTATTGCTTAGTCAAATTCAACAAGATTGGTAGAGAAATCACTGATCAAACTAGAAGTTGCATAACTTAAGGGTGGTTCGGAGAACGACCTACACCCTGGGCTATCTTCTGGTTGAGAAAGGATTTCACCTACTATCGATGAAGCGTCAGACATGACCGGTTTTGCATTTGCAAGTGCCTCAAGATAAGAGGGGTTTCTCGGCACTACATTTTCAATTGGAGTATTTTCCGAGCAATGTGCATCACTAGTACGGAGGGGACTTTCGCAGTGAAATTCATTATCATGGGGAGGACCACCATGGTGGGTTACAACAAATGATGAGATCTCTTAATCCTTGGTCTTCTGGCCACACAGAGGGTTATTATAGCTCTCATCTGAAGATGAAACTTTAAGATCAATCGAACTATCATGAAGCAAGCCTTCATGAGGAAGTGTCTGTTGAAGACCTTCTGAATTAATTTTCCCACTATTGGGAAATAATGGAATAGAATATTGGATTACAACAGATAATTGTCTGAGGGCTTCATGAACTCCAGCATCGGGCAAGGCCTTGTTACAGATTGGATCTTAATCTCTTTACTGTGCTGGGAGAGTCTTCTTCTTAAACGCCTTCTTACTCGCCTTGGAAACCAATTGTTAATGAAAGTGGCTACTATGAGTAGGTGTATGTGCCTGATCAGGAGAGATGGCCAGGTTAGGCTGACAATCTCTACTCAAATCAGGTGTATGTGCCTGACTTGGTTGTCCGTATGATATGGGGGAATATGAACCACAACCCTCTTGGACTGAAACATATGTGTATGTCTGTTTCAGAGTGAACTGTTGATTCGTCACTCCACTGGGAGTGATAGATTTATGTATCTTTCCCTGAGATGCTGCTGAAGCTGTTATAATATCCTGACAAGTATCTAGAATATGAGCAGGGATTTGCTTCTACTCTTTCACCATTGATAGAATATTCTTGGTGACTTCAGCTGACGGAACAGGGATATATGTCCATTCTATGATTTGAGTAGGTGTTTGTGCTTGCTCTTTTCCTCCTTTTCCTGTCAGTAAATTCTGACAGTACTCAA
This sequence comes from Viscum album, assembly GCA_963277665.1. Lineage (NCBI taxonomy): Eukaryota > Viridiplantae > Streptophyta > Magnoliopsida > Santalales > Viscaceae > Viscum > Viscum album. Next base: position 1,593,892,625 of record OY728132.1, read on the forward strand.
GTGTGGGGGCAGAGAGTTGAGTCTGCCTCCTATTTGTCGCCAGAGCTTTCCGACTAACTTCTCTGAGTGCTACCAAGCGAGACTGTTGGTATGCTTGACCAATACCAGCAGGTGTATATTCCTACTGATTGTATTTCGCCGAACGTGGTTGATGAGATCCATCATATGTAGTCAGACGAGCCTGCAGACTAGTTGATGACATATAAACAGGTGTATGTTCTTGCCTATAGTACTCCACCAGAATTGTCTGGCAGGATTGGTGTGATGCTGCCAGACGAGTCTGCTAGACAGTGGAATTAAAACAAACGGGTGTATGTGCCCTCTCATTGTTTTCCACAAAGTTAGGCTGGTGGAATTCTCCGAAGATAGCAGAGATGAGAACCCACTAACTGTTGACCGGATTTCACCTTTGGCGATTCGTCTTGCCTGCTCGGGTTTGAGGAACCTGACCCGAACGCTTGGAGTCGATACCCTCATCATGTTGAGGGCACACTGCCGCATGAGTCTGGCGGTGATTGTTGATGGGAGCCCTCAGGAAGGAATCCTGTCTCCTTGAATTAAGGCCCTGAGGGACCTGTTCATTCACCTCATCAGAATATGGGAGTGAATGGTGATTGCGTTCCGGGGATAACGACCCGAAACAGTTGGAGACGGTGGTTATCACCGCCTACTTCTTGATCGCTAGTCATCGCTGTCTGGATGACTAGGTTGAATTATTGACTTGGAGGGCTTGTCGAGCGGCCTCTAGAGTCAGAATAGTACCCTTTGGATGGTACTCCTTAACCAGCGCATTTAATACCCAGCGTTGAAGACGCTGAGTAGGTGGTGTCGTCCTCAGAGCAGACGATGATCCAGCAGAAGTAGCAGTAGTGGCATTCACAGCAGAGGTTTTCACAAAAGACGTATTCATGGATGTGAACTTAAGAGAATCCATTCTGGAAATGCATAAGATCCTGGAAAAGAGTGCCTGTTTGATATAACAGTCATAATCAAGATAAGTCCGGCCACTACATATTTTGGATGATAAAATATGTCATTGATTGCTTTGTTGGCCCTCTCATTGAGTTTAAATAGGGGATTATCTAATAAGCAAAGCATCATTTTATCTTGGTTAAGGATTCACGTCAGGTTCACCATTTTTTGTTTCCTCTGGAATTGGGGATCACCTCGTTGATTGAAGGTTCAAACATTCCAATCGGTTTCTAACGGGTTTGTTCGTAGAACCGGAAACATCCAATGATTCCATATCCATTTGGACCTACTTTCCAAAGGTAGGTGCTCATTAGTTGTGGAATGATGAGGCTTATGAATTAGTATTGGTCGAGAGGATGAGAGGTCGGACTCATCACACCTTTTTCAAGGGAATTATTGTCGACTTCGGGACTCTCTTTATATATTTAAGTTATGTTCCTGAATACTTATTACATTACCAGGTATAAAATGTGTTTTCCTTTAAATCTGACAATCAATGATTGATATGAAGGAAATTTAGAGAATCTTTTATATGTATTAAAGGTTCTTCATCGATATAGAATCATCTTTATTTTTTAGAGATTCTTAGTTGATGGTATCCTTAAATACATAAAAGTCTCTTGGTCATTATGATGACCATACTAGTTTTAAAGCCACTCAGTGGGGCACTTGATGTTTATTGTCATTCAGGAGGACATGGATTATTTCAGAGTTGGGATCGTACCCACTGATGGGCTACCTACGTATCCTTTGTTTTGGAAAAGGAATCAGAACCCATGTAGTTAGAGTAAGGGAGTATGATGTTTATGCATGATTGATGGCTCAAAGAAAGATGTCATGATTACTTTTACACTCTAAGCTCACATGAGTCATGCTCGATGTGAGAAACAAGAGGTATTTGTGAAACCAAACAATTGTGCCATGCAATTATGTGTGGCTTATGTATGTATGACTGCCCAAATAGATGAGGATTAAGATTTACTTCAGGGAAGAAATCAATGAACATGGTCTATAAAGGTATATGTGCTTCATGGAGATTTGGATACTCTAATCTTGGGGCTTACTCCTAAGGAAGATACCCAAGTTAGGTGGGGACTAATGATTGGGTTTTACTCCTGAGAAGGAAGCCCAGATCAAAAGGAATTATAACTGGTTAAGAGAAATTAAGATTGGAGCTTATTCCTAAGGAGGAGGCCCAGGTTAAAGGGATTTAAAAATTGAGGGACTTGGGGCTTACTCCTAAAGAGGATTCCCATATTTGAGACCGAGGCTTATTCCTGAAAAGGAGGCCCAGGTTAAAGGAATTAAGGTTTGGGGCTTACTCCTAAAGAGGATGCTCAAATTTGGGGAATTATGACTGGGGATTATTCCTGAAAAGGAGGCCCAGGTTAAGGGACATGGGGCTTACTCCTAAAAAGGAGGCCCAAATTAAAGAGGACTTGGGGATTACTCCTAAGGAGAATGCCCAAATTAATGAGGATTTGGACTGGGGCTTACTCATGAAAAGGAAGCCCAGGTTAAGGATTATCTCATCTTAAAGGATGAGGTTGAATGAATGAACTCTCTAACTTTAGTGACATAAAGATGTGAAAATCACTTCGTTTTGAGAGATATTCCACGGAACTCCTTTCAGATAAGGAAGTAAATCAAGAAAACATGCCATAAATGGATTTTAAGAGTGTCTTGAAGACTGAATCTTGAATAGGAGAGGTGGAATGGAATAAGAGGGGTTAAATGGGAAGGAAGGGCACCCAAAAAAAGAGGGGCGCACAAGTCCTGGCAGGCACGCAGGTACTGCGTGGGCACGCAAGTATTGGTCACATAAGTATACCTGCGCGACACATGGGTACTGATGCGATCCTTGACCTGTAGAGTAATACTTGGGTGATTATTGACCAAAGCCTTTAGAATCATCCTGAGGTACTTCCAAAAGAGTGGCGTGCAAGTTTCAATGAATAGGTAAGGAGGTGCACAAGTGTGTTCATTTACCTTAAGGTAAAAACATTTAGGTGCACAAGTGTTAGTGATTTATAACACTTAGACCTTATTCCTCTTGTTTAGACCTTCCATTCTAGGTAAAAGTTACCTTAGAAGTGTTTGAAAGACTTGAAGAAGAGACTTGGGTGTTCAGAGCTCTATATCTGAATTCTGGAAAAAATTCCTCCTAAAATGGGGGGACCACAGGGTCAATTTATAGGCTTCTGATGACCATGGATAGTTTTCAAAGAGGGCGTGCAAGTCACTTGCGCGACCATTAGGCGTCGCACAAGTGTACTTGCACGGCAGTAAGGGAACTTGCGTAGTGCAAGGTCCTTTGAGTCCCTTTTCATTCCTTTGTCTATTTTTGAGGTTTTCTTCAAAGGCTGGAACAATTTGTGCTAAGTCATTTCCCTTTCCATTCCATTAGACAATGTGATGAAAAGGAGCATCAACAACACCCTGTGCCTAATTATCATAAAAATTTCAAGTGGGATATAAATTTACCATTTCAATCCATTTTTAAAGGAATTATATGATTATATTTTTAGTTCTATACTTGATATTTTATTTCCATACAAAATATAATTCACCAAAATTCATGTTCAAATTATAGAATAAATAAGTCAGATTCTAATTCTCCTAAAATATTTTCCTTATAAACTTCCATAAACAAGTTCATGAACTAGAGATTAAATGTTTTATAATTGATCTATCTCATAGAGAGTTGAAGGGCAGAATGTTCAAATGATATTTCAAAATATTTTACACACCACACTCCCCCATACTAGGTTTTTGTTCATAACTCATTATGTTCTGATGTGGGGAATTACTAATGAGATATACCAGTAATTTCAAATGAATGGGATAAGGTAAGTAGAATAGTCCATTTCCTTGAAATTTTTCCTTGTCTGGTGTACATTTCTTCATTTTCTTATCAATTTTATTTCTTACGACCATCATTTCAAATTTTAGTAACACACTCTATAGGTGAAATTTTTCTAATTTAAAAACTAACTAAGAAAGGTAAGAAACTTGGACTACCTCCCAAGATAAATTTTTTATTATCATCAGACCAACTCTTAAACCTTTAATTACTCAATCTATAAAGTAATGGTTTTCTCTGCCATAACCCATTCAAACCATTGTGTTATAATTTTTCCATTACTACTATATTTAAATCTCTTGTTGAGTTCACTTCAACTACATTGAATGGTCCAAACCATTTAGACTTTAGTTTCTATGGGATAAACACCTTATTAGAGTTGAATAATATGAGTGATTTTCCATACTTGAATTCTTTCTTTTGAATCACCCTATCATATAATTTTTAATACTTAAGTTTTATAATAATTTTAATCTTATATATTTATATTTATATTTCCTCCAACTCATTTAAATCAAACACACTTATCCCAACAATAATAATGTAATCCCAATTAATATTCTTTATAGAAAAAAGTCCCTATGATTAATTTCTACTGTAAAATAGCATGATTTTATAAGTACAAGAATAAGGTTACATGACTATTAGTAGTTTATAAGTAGTTCTATAATGACCTGAACTATTAAAAATTAAGTTTCCCTTTGTGATTTAATTAAATATCTTATTATGTAATATGGTTATAGAAAAATCATGCACTTACTTGGTTATATATTTGGATTTAAAATATTTATAAGAATATTATTGTTTTTAATATAGTTGTTTAACACTAATCATATGATTATTATAAATACAGGGCTTTTAACAAATCCAATTAACTCAGACAAAGGAAGTGATAACCTCAATAAGTAAAATCGTTCCCTATGATTCTCATTTATCGGAGCTTTAGAGGGAGATAGAATATATGATTTTTTCCATTAATCAATACCAAGATGATATTCAATAAATTAAACATGAGCTAAACTATTTATGGGAGAGGTTCAAGCTCATCAAGATCATGATCCAAACCATGTTCGTTGAACGAACCCATAAAAGTATGACCACTGCGAATCTTACTTTTAAGGAGTATGCCGGTGTAATAAAGGGATATGTATGAATACCTTAATTATTTGAATATGTATATTGTATAGAATAATTAATTTATTTTTATTTTTTTACTTTATAATATTATTTTTATTTGGTTTCAATTAAACATAAATTGTAGTTTTTGGGAAAAAAATTAAATACCGTATAATTATAGGGTGTGTTTTATGACATCATAATGACCCACAAATGATGTAATAAATACTATAATGTGTATACTAAGCTATATATATGTTTTACACTTAAAAATAACGTGATTTTATGTTTATTTTATTATTTCTATAATGCCTTTATTAATCCTACAAGACATATAATATATTTTATGATTTTAAATTCATTTCTTTTAAGAGTGAATCACATACCCAAAAGAAAGGGTATTATTTTAATATGTTAAAAACTTTTCATAATAAAATAATAAAAACCTCCCCACATTGGAAGAAACCATGGTAAAAAACCATAGGAAAGTTTTTGGTTTTGAATATTTTATTATATAGAGTCCAAAACCTATATTTTTGAAATATTGAAGAATCCCCATCTCATTTCCTATATAAACCCACCCAATATATCATTTATATTGACTAAAAATACTTATATAATATCATTAATCTAACCTAACCTCTCTATAATCCTCTAAAGTCATCCCAAGCTCTCAATAATCCCCTTCTCATGCTTTTGGAGCCACACATTCAAGTAAGGGTTCTTTCCTTTCTCATCTTTATCAAAGTTTATTTTTCTGGTTATAACCATTTATTTTCAATTACTAATGATGGGGTATGTTTTATAACCTCCCCCATATTTACCTTATTATTTACAAATGATGATATAACCCTTTATCTCTCATTATACCCTCCCATGTACACTCATTACCATGCCAAAATTTCATAAGAATCCTTTCCTTTCTCTTTTTATTCAAGTTTATTTATTATAATATGCCTTCTTTTTAAAATTATAAATGTTTGGTAATGCACTTACATGTCCCTATTACTGTAAAATTCATTTTGAAATTATTATAGACCCATTTTTCTCTCATAAACCCATTTTATGAATTTTTATGTGATATTATTATGCTGGTGAATTTCCACTACAGTTTTCTATACCAAACCATTTGTTTAGTGAATACTGTACCGCTTTACTATCCATGGTGTTCACTTTTATGCACATATACCTTTTTATTAGGAACTTACATGTATTTATTCCACACTCCTTAATCATGGAATAAATTATGATGATGAATGAATCTATGTTTTAATTTCTATGTGGCATACTTAAGCAAGGGAATGAAATGAAAGTGATGGGTGTCCCCAAAATTATATAGCGCTCTAATTCATTGGGTAATGTTTAGTATCATGATACATCATGTTGGTACATGGGTGTAACTGATTCATTTATGGGACTTTGTCAACCATGAAGTCTTATTAGTTTATCCTTTACCCATGTTTATGATGTAATGTTTTAAGTTGTTGCCACATTTCCCATGTTATTATTATCATGATATATTATTCCTTTCTATTCATATTCCTTTGTGATTCATTTATATTCCTTGTCTAACATTTATTACTATCTTAATGTTATGCCATGTTTATTCCCTTACTGGAATTTATGTATCACCCTTTTCTTATTTATTTCCCTATGTTATCCAATGCAATTTTAAGCTCAATCATGTTAAATAAGTTTTCAATAAATATGTTATAATTCATGTTTAAAGTTGTAATATAATGAACCTAATTCCCAAAGGCACTCAACTTATTGATATTTCATGTTGTATTAAGTGTAATTTTATGTAATTAAATCATGTATTAATGTGTAATAAATATAAGTGTTTTTATAAGTTCAATCTATACACAATGCATCTTCCATATTGTAAGTATAATCCTTCCTTGAGAATATCATTATCTTTTCTAAAATTCCATTTAAATATTTGTTTCTAGTATCAAACAATCCAATATTTTGTGGATGACACACAATTATCATATTTTGATTTCATATATATATTTATTCATGATAAATCTAAATAGAAAATTCTAAAAATGTACTTCATTATCACTGATGATTTCCTTGGGAACTCCATACCTATAGAATATGTTTTCCTTAAAAACTATACTATATAAAATCCTATTTTTTATTGAAAATAAATGGATTTAACTCATTGGAATACATAGTAAACTACCACCAAGATATACTTATTCCCATGAATTTTGGGAGTGGTCTCATTAAGTCCATACTCCAATCATCTAATATTTAAAATTATAACATTCATGATTATGGAAACTTCTAACTTCTCCCCACATTTCTCTTAGTCGAATGATTATAACAGTTCTTTGAAAATTCACTTATATATTTGAATATGGTGGTATAATAAAAACCACTTTTGGTAACTTTAACAGATGGTTTTATATTTCTATAATGTCCACCACATTGTAATATACAGAAGTGATTGAGAATAGAGAACATATCTTACTCTTTAATAGATATTTTAAGAATTCCATTAGAATAATTATTATATAAGTATAGATTTTACCGTCTGAAGTAATTTACATCATATCAAAATATCTTCTTCTCATTACTATTATTCCTTGTGTATTTTTCCTAGTAACTATGTAATTTTAATACTAAAAATACAATTAAAATATTTTTATTGAATTAGTAAATAGTTACTCATCTAGAAATTCATCATTGATAGAATGAATTTGGTCTTCTTTAAGATCTTATAATATTGAGAGGTGATGATCTAATTTTTTTAGATCCCTCCTTATCATTCATCTTTAAATAAAATTCTTGTAACAATAGATTCCATCTAATAAATATTAGTTTAGTTTCAATTTTTGATAATAGATACTTTAAAATTTATTATTCTTTATAAACTATCAAATTGATTATAATTAAGTATAATATAAATTTTTCTATAGAATACACCACTTACAATATCTTTTTTTTTCAGTTGTGGCATAATTGAGATGTGTATCAAATGAGAAACTTGTTAGAATAGTAAAAAACATGTTATTTATTTTTATATTTTCTTCACTAGCACAGACACTAATACAAATTCAATTGTATCACATGTTATTATAAAGGGTATACTTCAATTAGGTGACGTGATAATAAGATATTAGATCAATTTTTTCTTGAATATATTGAAAGTTTCTTCATATTTATCATCTTACTTGAACTTGAAATCCTTTTCCAATAATGATCACAATGGCTTGGTTATCTTAGAAAAATAATTTAAAAATAATTTTTAACACTCATAAAGTAAAAAAATCATATCAATAGCTTAACGAATGTAGGTGGTGGTAGTTATGAAATTAATTCAATTATGTTCTTATCCACTTCAATTTCATCCCTTATGATTATTTTTCCCAGAATTATACCTTTTCTGGCATTAAATTGGAAGTTTTTTTTATAATTTATAACAAATTAAATTTCTTCACATTTAGTTAACACCCATGATATATTCTAAAACGGTCCTCAAATATAATCCCAATGACTGATAATTCTTCCATGAATACTTTATTGTTTTTTCTACCATGTTTATGAAGATTTCCATCATGCATATCTAAAGGTTGGTTTGTTCTCCACATAATTTGAATAGAATTATTTTATATGGAAGTGTTTCATATAGGAATATGAAATTTATATTCTCTTGATCATAAGGACAAATTGAAACTCGATTGTAACAATAATATTCATCCAAAAAATAAAAATGAGAGTGCCTTACCATCCTTTCAATCTTATTTTCACTTACATGGTATTTATATGAATGTTTTGAGGATAACTATTAATATACCATACGTATTTTAATGAGTTTATGAATTTGGAGGTGTTAGTGGAGTTTGAGAGTTAGTTTTTGAGATTTTGGCATGAATTTATGCTAAAATTATATAGGTGGTCAATAGTTATGCTATATCCTTGGATGTTGTAGTATGGAGAGGTGACGTGTAAGATTAAATTATTGAGATGGCAGTTGTTTAAGGAATAACCTTGGAATTATGCTAGATTGGTGGCTAAGGTGGAAGTAGTCATGTTATAATTACATCAGTTTCATTGAGAAGCCTTAGGTGTTGAGGTTTTTGTGCCATGAACCAAGGGGGGTCACTCCATAATGTGTATAGTCTGGTTTCTTGGTTCTATCTAGGGGAGAGGTAATGTACTGCGATTCAAAGGGCCATGCTGCAATGTGTCCTTGAAAGAGCTGTTTCACCAGGAGTTATAGTGTTATGTTGCAATAGATTATTTGGTATATTTTTTTAAATATTTTAATCAATTAAATTTAATGTTTATAATATTAGGATAATTAAGAGGCTTCCTTATTTTTCTTGGGCCAACCACACGTTCCCTTCTCCCTCTCTCATTCTCTTCACCTACCTTGTGGGATAACATATTTGTTTGTTTTTTATTTTATTTTTTTATCATGGGTATTCTCCATGGGTGAGTCTTGTCATCCTCTATCATATTGTTTGAGTTTTGTCATGATTTTTATGGTTTTCAATGGAAATATCAATTTTAAGTCCTTTTCTATGGATTTTAAATTTTTAACACCTTAGGTTGAATTATCCTATGTAATTCAATGTGCAGGTGCTTACTTCTTCCATGTGGAAGGTTCCATGATATTTTGGCTATTTATATGAGTTTTTTTTTAATTTTAGTTTTGGGATTAGGTGAAGGGGAATGAGTGATAAAGAATGAAACCACCAGTAGTTTCTATGGTTTGGGGGATATATTTTGGATAGTCTCACATGGGTGTTAATTAGAGATATGGTAAGTATGTGCTATGATTGGTTAGAAGATTTGGGGATTTATTGGAAAGATTATATGTATAATCAAGTTATGATTCATGTAATTTGGTTCTTTATGGGGTTCCTTGGAAACATAATCTGTGTGACTTACATGGATATGGGGTGACATGGTTCACTGACATAATGAAAGGTGGTGATGAACACTTATGATGGTGGTTACTAAGGTTCTCCAAGCATATATGGTCATATGATGTTAGTGAAGCTACTCACCATTGGTGTTGAGACTGTTGGGGTCCATCTACACACAAAGAGACTTAAAGAGTAGTGTTGAACACTAGATGATGGAAATATCCTCCATAGATGAGTATCTTAGGGTAATGATGTGGATCATCAAACATAAGGTTGGATATTCCATATATATGTCCATGAGATTGAGGGTTTATTTTTATCATTGGTTTGGGTGATATGTCTGTCATATGTGTGGATTTTTTGGGGTCCAATGATCAAGAAATGGTATAAAGAGCATGGTCTCTAGATTATTGATGTGAACCTTTTGATAATTTTCAAATGGGTGGAGTAGAATTTGTTTAATATATTAGTTACAATACCTTGAACATTTTATGAACGCATATATATATATATATATATATATATATATATATATATATATATATGGATATTATCTAGGGACACCTTTGGTGGTGGAATAATGAGGTTATACTCACATGATGAATGTGATCTATGAGAAATATACAGACTTTATGACTAGATCGCTAGGCAAGGGAAAGGGTCATGTGACTAATGTGTAGCTAGATAAAGGGGTGATGATTGTTAAGAATAATGTTGACAAATTTTGGTGATAGTCTTGGTGAATCCTTAGTACAACATTGGCGTTGTTTTTTTCTTCTTTTTAACATGTATATATATGATCAACCTATGAGAAATTAAAATAGATTATACATGAATTGTATGGAATTATAGATCTTATTTTTATAGAACATGTGTTATATATCTACTGTGGAAATATCTTAACCATTATTCGCACGTCTATATTATATATAAATTTAACTATTTATTTATATTGTTTCCTTTATTGTTATGGTTTTATATATAGAGGGTATAATCTCCTCGCTATCACTTATAGACCCTATCCCTATTCATAAACCTATGGTGTGTGGGGAGGTGATATTGAAGTCACATGGTGCCACCAAACTCAGAACTTTCTGAGAAATTTGGTTCGAGGAAAGTTACACATCTGATCAATGAATGGTAGATAGAAATCATATTTCCTTCTAACCTTGTCCATCATTATATAATCTATATGAACTATATATATAGTTACATCCTATATTAAAAATTTTCATTCTTTTAATTTATGATCATAATTATACCATCTCATTTGGATACTCCATGTACTGTTCTTACCCAGGTATTTTCACTTATATAATAGATTTTTTGAAAATCATGAAATTTTATTACATTAATCTTGAATACATCCTTTATATCTAGATTAAATCTTCTTTGGAACTCAATTATTACATTCAACCCTTCTTCCATGAGAATTTTGTGCATGAATATTATTGGAATAATGAATTTAATGTATGATATAGTATAATAAATTTCTCTCTTATTCTTTGTAAGAACCTCAATTTTTTTATTCCTATTGAGATTCTATATTAGCAGCCACAATGATAGGAATCATCTCTTTTTCTCCCCAAGTGTGAATAATTTATCTTGGTATGCAATGACTTAAATTGAAAATTTAATGGTTATTGAATTAATGGTTTCATGGTTGACCAATAATATTTTAATTCTTCTTGTAACTATTTAGGTGTATTAATAAGAGTGTTTTATTCACTGCTAATACTAGATTCCTCAAAATTTGTGGGTGAGTTTTTCTTTTTTTAGTGAACTCTTCTAGTTTAGATTATTCACAGTCACATCGAATCTATAACTTAGATTTCACATCCTAATAAATTATATAAATTGAAAACAAGTCATTTAATTTATATGTAATCTTCATAGACTAAAATAAATTCAATAGCTCCTTATCTTCTACCACTTGAAAACTGATTTTTCTTTGAGGTACATTTATCAAAGTACCTATACTAGCTAATAATATTCTTCCCAATATTACTAGTACTACATTATCACTTTCCATGTCTAATAATATAAAATATGATGGTAAAATAATCTTTAAAACTCTAACAAGTAATCTTAAAGCACCCCATATTGGTATGTTAGTGGTCTATCTACTAGTTTTAATGCAATAATTGGGGACTTAAGGTCACTAATTACATGTTCTATGTAAACTTCTAGAGGAATAAAGTTGATACCTGCTCTTAAATATCCCAAAAAATTGAATGTTACCTTTTTTTTATATTCTTAGAGAATATTTAAATTTCCTAGGACCTTGAGTTTTCTGTGTCTTTTTAAAATAATAACACTACACTCCTATGTGATTTTCATAGTTTCAAATTCCTAAAACCTTATTTTATTTGGGATTACAGTCTTTAAGTATTTAGTATAGAATAGAATCTTGAAAATTAATTCTATAAATGACATATCAACTCAAATATTTTGAAACATATAAAAAACCTTATTAAAATACATTTTCCCATGTTTAACTTGTTCTCTATCTATTTAAGGAAATAGATTAGGTTGCTCAAAGGATTTTAAATCACTACCAATAAGTTTAATCATCACTCTCCCATAATCTATTTATTTTCTTTTATTATTTTTCTATCCAAATAATCTTCTAATTTTTTTTAAATTTCACTTATTTTTGAACTTCAAATTAATTTTCTTGTTCATCTTATGCTTTAGATTTCACAAGATACACCTCATCTCTCCCTCTGAAAGTATTTCTACCTATGGTTGTTATTTCCTTACACCCCTCCCTTGGGTTTGTATTTATAGTACTTGATATATTTAATTTTTCTCTAAGAATGTTTTGATTATAAATCTATCCATTTTACATTTCCAATTTATGAATTATACCCCTGATTCCCTTGTATCATCTTGTAAATTCTTAAGAAATTTTAATTGGTGCTCAATAAAAATTCATTCAAATTCATCTGATGAAGACTGGTCTCTCTAAGTTCTTCAAAAATATTTTCTATATCTGAATCATATTTCTCGGTATTTGAGTATTTAGGCCCAACATTTTCTTGAATGTACATGGATTGATAGCCAGGTCATTAATTTCCTTGAAACTCACCTTGAGGTATTTTCTTGAGTGTTCGTCAATCCTTCTAAGATATTTTTGGATGGTTCTTCCATCAAGGATTATATTTTCTTGATGATGGATCATTCCGCATAGGTTGCCTTCCATAAAATCTTTCCATGTTTCTAACTTCCTCCACTTTAGTAGTTTGTGGCTCTTAGGATGGTGTGTCAGAAGTCTTGTAGTGAATGGAACCATGGATAAACATACCAAAATAGTTATATCTCTCTTTACCTCCTTGATTTCTTGATATTAGTCATTTATTTTGTATTTTAATATTATAAATTTGGGTATCAAAATCATCCTTTTTTGACATTTTATTAATAGAGACACTTCTCCCTCTAATTAACTTTTGGTTAGAATTAGTGACAAGTATATTTTAGAGATTATAAATTTCATCTACTATATTTTCAACATAGTGGCCTCCTGCAGTAGTGTCAACCGTGGTCTATCCCATAGAATTAAGCCCTTCATATAAGAACAATATCAGTAGAGAGTGTGGGAATTTATGATAATGACACTATTGATAGTAGTCATTGAATCTTTACAATGCCTCATAGAATTTTCTTGATTAATTTATTAAAATGTGGAGAGTTTGGTCCTTAAATCCATAGTTTTCTAATTGAGGTATAATATCTTCATATATGAATTTTAATTTTTCACCCATGTGTTGAATGATTCTTCGACTTGTTAGAGAAACCATTGTATAGTTATCCCATTAAGATAGCAGGGTAAATATATTATCATGAGTTCATCCTCAGTCACTCTATTGAGTGGAAAGTAATGGATAGTTGATATATTATCTTCAATTAAGGATATAACATCCTATAGAGGTAGTCCATTGAATATTGGTATATTCTATAGGTGATAGTTTTTCAGATCATATTTAATTTCATTATGTGTGAGTATATACACGAAGGATTTCCAGAGACTCTAAGAACTAATAAATCCCTTAGCCTTGTAGGTACTTGTTCATTATAGATTATTTCTTCATGATATTGAGGTTTTTATCTACCATTTTTACTTCTTGTAAGGTTTTCTTCATCCGTATCCTCTATCATTCTATATTGACTTCGGTGAAAGTGTATTTTGATTTTAGGAAAGATATATGGTAGGTCTTCACTCAAACATCTTGTGTGAATTAACCTATAAAATAATTCAATTGATTATTTTAATAAACTGTAAGGGAGAATAAATTAATAGTGCGAATCTATTAGAATAATGTATCAATTTCTATGCCTATTTTTTGGTGTTTTCAATATGTATTGTAAATAAAAAGTTTGTCTTAGAACTACCTTCCCTAAAAATTACACCAAGAATCCCCGATTTTCAACTATGTAGTGGTATACACACAACCTCCATATAAGTTCATAGGGTGTTTTAGTGCCTTATCCAGGAGTTACCCATGGTCTTATCCACAAGAACAATAGGTGCAATTCACAAATCAAGTCTAATTGTGTGATCATAAGATTTTGAAGTGTTATGGTGTGTGTGTTTAAGAATGTAACCATGTAATTCAAAAAACAACAACATAAAATTAAGAAAAGGATATGAGAACAAGATCAATTATGAATTATCTTTAAAAATATATAAAGAATAGTGGGGGTTCAAGGATCATTTCATTATATAATATTAACTATTCTTTAGTTCATCATATCTTTTCATGAACACTCACTCAATTCTTCTAATAACTCTCTCAGTATACTCTTCAGTTTCTTGGTGTAATTAAATGTTCACATTAGGTTAAATGTACTAACTATAATAATAATAGTAAGTTATTAAAAAATGTGATTAGTGTGTTCCATATCCAATTAAAACATTCTCATACTCTAGGGAACTAATTAACTACTTCAAGTGCATAGGTTGGATTTCAAATCTCACCCCTTCACCCAATATGATGTGTTCAATTACTTGGTGATCAAGCTAGAAAAACATTAAGTATAGAATAAGAAGATCAATATATTTTGATTCATTTAATCCTTTAACAATAATCCATAACTATAATTCTACATAACTATACTGAGATATTAGCTACTCATAATATTGTAGTAAATTTAAAATAATAAAAATAAGAATTAGTTTCTATAATAGTGATCCTCATATAGTTCCCTCTTGTTTCTAGATCTTCAACCCCTCCCTCTCCAATAAAGTGATAAACTCTCCCTCAGTTGAACTCCACATCTATGCATGAGATCTTCATTTCTTTCTTCTTCTTAATTTAAATGATCATTCCATATAGATTGGAAATTTTAAAGATCATTCCATGTGTAAAAAAATTTAATTTCTATCGGTGAAGGTCCAATACCCTTGACCATGTGGGTTTCATTATCTCTTTCTAGGATCGGGTTCCATCTATCCATTTGTTAAGGCATTACCTGAATTTCTTAGAAAAGTTCTTGTGAGGAATATTTTGGTCCCCACAACAAGTGCATGTACTCCATGTGGAATCACCATTGATTAATGGATTCTAATTATTGATCACTATTGTAACACCCTAATATTTTGGAATTTATTTTCTATTAATAATATATTCAATAGCGTGCGTTATACACAATATCTAGTTGAACGACCTGTGATATATTATTATTTAAATGTGGCCATTATGAATTAGCCATTGGTTTGTCAGGTATGAATAGGAGTAACCATATTATGAAATAAATGTTAAAATAATTCCTTAATAAATTAATAATGAATCATACATTTATTATAACTTAGTTGGAAGGAAGATAAAATCTTTTGATAGTAAAAGAGAAATTTTTTATAATTTTTTTTATGTGTGCAGTGTATTTTTATCTTAATGAATTAAATTATTCACTATTGATAAGTGATTATAATGAAGCAATTAGACTATTTAAAATTAATTTAATTATTTTTATTAGTAAAGTAATAAGAATAAAGTCATTTTATGAGTCAAAAATACATTTTTTTTCAAAAATGGGTTTTTATTTCATTTTTTGTGCAAAAATTATAATTAATTAATTGTACTTATAATTTTTTTTTAAAAATGTACTTAAATTTATAAATAATTATTTTATAATCATATCAGGGTGAACTTTAATTTTTTTTTCAAAAAATTGATTCTTTAATGAATTGTAAAAATGCCTATTTCTACAAAATTTCCATTTATTTTAATTAAATTAAGTATTTTAAAAGACCCATTATATTTTGGATGTGGTTTTAATGAAAAATAAGATTAATTTTATTAAAAATAATCTAATTAATTTGATATGAATTAACATTATATTTGATTTTTGTATAAGTTCATTTTTATGCTTAAAAACACAATTTTTTAAAAACAGTTTATCATTTCATTTTATACCCTTATATTGAAAGTAATTTTTAACACATAAATAATGTTAAAATATTTAAAAAATGGATTCCATATTTATAATAATTAGGTTAAAATTTAGTAGTTAGTTCAATTTCATTTTTGGTCATTATGAATGGTAACCATGACAAAAAGTTGTCACCACGTTAAAGGGTGAATCAAGTTAATTAATGTAAAAACTAAGTGATAAAGCCAAATAATATTATATTAATTATTTTTTATGATTTTATGACAACCATTATAACATTATATATGAAATTTTATGTTTCTTGAGACACTTGACCATGATTAATACATTTATAATATTTAAATGTTTTTAAAAATATCAAGTGTGGTACCCCTATCTTATAAAAGAGAACCTCCCCCCCCACACACACATTTTGAGCACTCTAGTTCATCGAATACCTACCAAATTATATCCATAATATAAATACCCATGTTATAGATTTATTTATATTCTCAAAATACCAATGCTATATGGATTAAGGTGAAACCCTATAGGATATATCTGAGGATAGGTATAAGTCCTAACTGACCTATTTTAAGTTTATTTCATATTCCAACTCCTTAAAATATGTTATAACCATTATAAAATAATTAAATAAGAATTTTATATATTTTTAAATTTTATTATTTTTATGGAACAAATCATTTATATCTCTTATCCATCCTATGGTAAATGAAAATATCGCTCATACATACGTGTGGACTACCACTTCCACAAAGAGCTGCATTTTGTTTTCCAATGCCGACTCACACAGATGGTTATAAATATGGAATTAATGAGTATATAAGATTTTAATTACATTATTATTATTATTTAAAATTAATATACTACTTACCTATTTACCCTTTATATCCGTCGGAAATTTATAATGTTTCTCATGCATACGTGTAAAATACCACATCTACAAAGAGATGTGATTCATTTTTCATCTCCAACTAAAAAGGATGGTCATTTTAATGTAATTAATGAATAAATATTAAATTTATAACATATTGATGATCAAATAAAATTTAAATATTATATAATATTTTTTTGCACCTATTATCAAAATGAAAATGACGTTCATGCATACATACGAACAATCATCACCATGAAATGACGTGATTCATTATTCAAGATATCCCAACATGGTTGGTTTTAAAAGTATTTTTAATGTATAAATATGATAATTATAAAATTTTTATGAATATAGAGGTAATTTAACCATAACCTTTTTGACCATCTTCAATGTGCTAATTTTGTTTGTGGTTATAAATCAGACAACCCCAAAATGTCCAATGTCAACTTGATCATTTTTGTAACTAAATAAAAATTGGTAATAAGTAAAACAAAGGGAAATTATAATTAAATTAACATGAAATAAGTTATAAATAAAATATAAAACTGATATAATTTTATTACTCCAGAGTTAGATATTGTAAGGAGTTAGACGAGACTTAAGGTAATATATTTTTCTGTAAAACCTTATTTTAAAGTATTTATTTCAAATACCTCTCCATATCCATGTCCTTTAAAATATTACAAAAAATTTCTTATTTATATTGAAATATTGTTAAAAATAATTTTAGACTACCTTTAAATTTATTTTTAAAGGTTTTAAAAGGAATTCTGTAAACATTTATCGTATGAGTCATATTGATGTTTTTTACCAAAGTGAATTTTTTTAACATATACAAATTGACCGCTTTCACCACCATAAGAGAAATAATTAGTTATAAATATTCACCTATAATGTTTCATGGTTATTTTCAAATAAAAAATTTCTCCCAATACTTTGCGAATTTTTTGTTTAAAAAAATATTTTCTTAGGAAACAAAAAACTTTTATAATCTTTATGAGATAATATAAATTATTATTAATTGTTGGATTGAATTCAAATTCAAATTAATTTTAATAATAAAGTGAAATATATTTATATATTTATATTCATTATATGTTTGTAGGAAAATTTTATATGAAATACGGGTGAGCCCGAAATAGTTCTAATGATGGGTGAGCCCGATATAGTTCTCTAATGAATTGGATAAAGTGACATACTTTCACGGAGATAGGTTACTCTTAAGATATATGTAAATTATCCAGTTAGGTGATTCTATTATCCTCCTCCAATGGCCCGAAGGCCTTTATTTTTTTATTGATTTTGATAATCCACCTTTCAAGGAGTGAGGTGGAACCCTAACAAGGCCCTTAGGCGTAAGTATTACATGTCCCATAGGCCTTAGAGGAATTCATTGCCTGTTGGCTTCAAACATTACATACAACCCAAAAAAACACTTGGAACTGCTCCTCCCCAGCATCTTCATCATGAAATCAGCTCTCCAACTTCGCATGACTGTTCGGCTAGGCATTCCCGTGCATGAACAAGCTTGTCCCAATGGTAGGTGCCATACCCTCTCATTATTGCAATCCATTTAGATTCTTCTGTGGTGAAATCTCCTTACTCACCCCCCTTGTAGAGCTTGTTCCTTGTAGGTTGTCTGGTTTGCATCTACCCTTAAGGTGGCCTGAAGGCCTTGAGGTGGCCCAAAGGCCTTACTAACCCGAAGGTAAGAAAATGAACTTATGTTTTTAAGAAAATTTTAAGACTTTTGTTTTTATAATAAAAATGAAAAAATGTTTTTCAAAGAATGGGTTTCATGAGTTTTCTTTATTTTTAAGAAACCCATATGAATATGATTTTTTCTTTATTATTACATATGAAATGTTCCATGAAATATATAAAGAAATTAATTAATCTTCATTGATAAGTAAAAAGATATTTGAGGTCAAATTTTTATTTTGAAAAAAAAACTTTATTATAGATTTTTCATATTTACAAAGAGAAAAATAAGATTATTTTTTTATGTTGCTAACTAATATTTCCTCATCATCCCATGTTTTCAAATGATTTTTCATAGTTATTAAGGTTGATTATATATGTTAATAAATTCAGAGTTTCAAAAATGGGAGTTACATTGAACGAAGCATGTGATAATTTATAAATAACTTGTTTTTTGTAAAAAATGGACACTATGTGGAAATGTACATTTTTTTAGTCAATTTTTTACATAATTACATAAAACTCTAAATGAAAAATATTTTAGAAATGTATAAAAGTGAAACCATTATTATAAGTCATTTTTTTATGTGTTGAATAAGGTATAGGTCATTATAGTTGGCATTAGAGAAAAGGTTTAGATAACTTTAGAAGTTAGGATACTATTTAAATATAAGTTGGAATTATTTTATAATTTTATAGGTTAATAAGCTATGGGGAATTATGGTTATTTTTGGATTAAGTGAAGAATTATTATAGAACCCAACTTAAGGTTTCCTAGGTTGAACCAATGGTTAATCAAAAGTATCCTAGATTAAAGGAAGGGATTCCTAGAGTAATACATTAACAAGGTAGACTAATTAAATTTATTTATTTTATTCATTTTGATTTATATAAATATATTATTTTTTATTGACTCAAAAATTTATTTCATCAGGGTAAAATTTCTTCAATATGGATGTGATTAAATCAAACACAAATCTCTTTTCCCTTCTAGAAAAGTCACTTGCAACAATAATTATGAAATATTTCTCATGTGATATAGAAACCTTCTATTATATTAAAATTACATGAAAAAACTTTATAATGTATCTAAATACTCCTCTATACTTTTATATCATGAATGAAGTTGGGATAAATTTGATCATGTTTTAAAAAAACAACTATCTTATTATACCCATTTTGGAAAATACCATAAAGGAATTTATATAGTTTTTACAAGGGATGACTTAGAAAGTGGACTTAAAACCCTGTATTGATTTTTTTTATAAACACTAGACCTTATTTAAAATCGCAAGTCAAACCATATGTTAATTTATTATGTGAAAAAAGTTTGAGATGATGTCTCAATGATATATATTCAAAAGATGGGGCTGTTTGAAAATTTCAACCACTATCAAAATCCATTTCAATAAGGTTATAATAATTATGTGTGGATAATAGAAGAAAAAGAGCCAGGATTGTTTTTGAGGAATTCAGAAATTATATAAACTCAACCTGGTTGATGTTTGGGTATCCATATTTAAAATTTGGATTGGAATTAATTGTGATCTATTTTTCAAAGGTATTATTAATTTATGTTTAAATTAGGAAATATAAATATAATGATATTAATAAACATTAGGAAATGATTTGTATTTTTTATTGTATGAAGTAAGTTTAAAGGAATAAGATGTAAAATATTGGTTAAAGTATTATGATGAATTTTGAATGTTTGGAGTATATATATAGGGATTAAAGAGTTATGATGTTGTGGTATTTTTTTTTTAATTTTTGATAAATTCAAGTGTGATAATAAGTTTAAGGACATTAATACACTTTTAAATTTTTATGTGATGGGATTACTTTAGAGACCATTTTTTGAATCTTAATAGATATTTAAGGTATATATAACCCATATTATTAACTTGTATTTTAAGGAAAATGTTATTTGAGGAAGAATGATTTTATATTTTTTGAACATAAGTTGATAGGTATTGACAATCAATATAGTTAATTTGATATTCTATATTGAGGTAATTATGGTTAATTGGGATAAACAACATATTATATTTTTGGAATATATTTTTTATCATGTAGATAACTATTGGATTGAAAATTGATTTGGGATATTAGGATTAAAGTTATTTTTGAAGAAGTTTGTTATATTGGTAACTTTATATGATTATGTTAAATGGAACTATTTTTTTCTAAGATGGATTTTTATTTGAGGAATAAAGGTTGAGTCATGTTTTAGAAGCATATAGAATTTTTATTGTGTGTTTATAGTCGTTTAGATTATTTATGGAAACAATTATCATAATTTTTATATCATATGATTAGGGAATATGCATTTTTGATATATGAATTTATAATGGATTGATATTATTTTCATATAAATGTTGAGTTTATCTTAGAATAATACGTGATCAATTTTTTTAATATCTGGGTCTTAGTTTTGATTTGGAATATTTTAAATATTTTTAGGGTTAGTTATTTATAGAATGATTTATGTTTAACTTTGAATGTTGTAGTTGAGACTTTGAATATTAATGTATTATTTCTTCACATGATGGTTTATTAATATTTAATATTATATTACCTTGTGCTAACAATTGTTGGTTTTGATTAATGGATAGAAGTATAAGAATTTAAATATCATCAAATTATGGATCATATGATCTATTATAATTTTATTTTAATGATTCGACCATGAAAAATTCATCTTCAATATTCATTTCTTGGAGTAATTTATGAGATCAAAGTGAAAAAAATTCCTAAATCACAACCAAATGATGAAATTGTGCATATAGAATAAAAATAAATCAAATAAGTAATTTTTTTTCATTTTTTATATCTTGATAGTTAAAGAATCCCTAAAATCGAGAAAATAATATTGAAAATGAAAATGTAATCCTTTTTTGATAATTTAAAATGAATTGATAATCTCTTCTCTTCTCGTAAAAGTATAAATTTATCTCTTAAATTGATCTTCTTTTCAAGTCCTTATTCTCTCTTCTCTCCAATTTTCTCCTTAATCAATGTCATGACTATGTGTTTTTATAGGCGCAATTAATATTTCTATTTTTTCTATTTTCAAAATTATTTTTTATCCCTTATTATTATGTGGGTATTTAAAAAAGTTATTTTTAATATTATGAAGGTCTTTAATTTCATGATCGTATATTTTGTCTTCTACTCTGATTTTATTTTTTTATTTTAAACACTTTTTGTTAGAAATGAAATAAAATTCCGAGGATGAAATTTATTTTAGTGGGAAGAATGTAACACCCAAATATTTTAGAGTTTATTTTATTCAAATAATATATTCGCTAGCATGTGGCATGACCAAAATCAAGCTAAAGAAAATCGTGATATATGATTATTTAAATATGATCGTTGTGACCCAGTCAATTGTTTTGGGAGTATGAATAAGAGTATCCATATTATGAAATATATATAGAAATATTTTCCTTAATTAATTAATAATAAACCATAATTTATTATAAATTGGTATGAAATTATGGTAAGTTATTTTGAAGGTAAAAGATATATTTTTCATAAAACTATTTTTATGCGTGAAATATATTTTTATATTAATAGATGAAATTAATCACTTTTGATAATTAAATATAATGATATAATTATATTATATATCTAATTTAATTATTTAACATTCATTTAATTATGTGTATTTTGAATGGAATGAGAATAAAGTCATTCTATACCTTAAAAATATATTTACTTCAAAAATGGTTTTTATTGCATTTTGTATGAGTATATTATAAATAGTTTATGAAATTATAAAAATTTTGTTTTAAAAAAAGGAACTAATTTTTGAAATCAGTATTTTAAAATAGGTTTAGTATAAATATTTAGTATTTTTTTAAAATATTTATTTTTGAGTGAATAGTGAAAATGTCAATTTTTTTAAATTTCTATTTATTTTATTTAAATTAAAAAATTTAAAAGTCCAATTATATTTTTGATTTGGATTTAAAGTAACATAATATAAACTTTATTAAAAATAATATAAATAATTACATAGGAATAAACATTATATTTTATTTTTTTATAATTTCATTTTGTGCTAAAAAACATAATTTTCGAAAAATTATTTTTCCTCGTGTTTTGCACTATTATATTAAAATTTATTTTTGAAACTTATACAAATTACATATTAAAAAATGGATTCTATATTTGGAATAACAATATTCAAATTTATCAATGAGTTCAACTTCATTTTTGGTCATTATGAATTGTAACCGTGGTAAAAATTTATCACCACTGTATAGTGTAAATCTGGATCATTAATATAAAAATTAAGTGATAAAACCCTAACATATTATCGTAATTATTATTGGATGAAGGGATTTTAAATATCATACTATTAGATATATAATTATATATATATTGATCCAATTTACAATGAGTAAGACATTTATAATATTTAAAGGTATAGAAAAATTACAAGTGCACCACTGTCCTCACTTATAAAAGGGAACCTACTCTCTTCCATTACTCACACATTTTTAGCACTCTAGAACATCCAATACTAAAATAATATGTCCCTAAGATACCTACCCATTTAATATAGGTTTTATTGAAACACCCATATACTTCACATTACGTTTCTTTTTAAATAAATTCAATAGTTTGCGCTGCACTCAACATCGAGTTCGAGCGTACCAGGATATACTAAATTAACCGTTCAAAAAGAGGTTATGAAAATTATTAACCACAATATTAAATTTTTGAATTTTATTTTTCAAAATATACTTAATTTTTTAATTTTAAAATTATATTAGGGTGATTTGTTTGTATTTTTTTGAAAAGTTTCAATTTTTGATGAATAATGAAAAATTCTGCATTGTAGTTAAAAAATGAATTTTCATTTAAATAATTATTTTACTTTTAATTGATTTTAATGTAAAAATAGATAAATAATACATATATTAATCCAATTTAGATAATTAGAATCATTCTTTTAATATAATTAGATTTAAAAAAATTATTGAAATTTTGAATGTCAGTTTTACCTGCCTTCTAGTCACATTCGCGGGATTGGCATTGAACATAATTTTACTTCTTATGTGAATGAAAGTTAAAAAAATATACATAAATGGTTGTAATTAGTTTGAAAATTTTCATCTAATAGGACCAACTTAATTTTTTTTTGGTGAATAATGACTTTAGTAAATGTTTAATTATTTACTACAGTTAAATGTAAATTAGGTTATTAATGGTTGAAATAATATTTTAATATTTAAAAGTTATCATAAAACTTGTCCAAATATTATTTGATAATTGGGTTTGGAAAAACTAAACCTTATACAGAAATTATGATATTCTTACACCACTTGGGTAAGAATAAGAAATTTATTACATTTTATTTAAAGATAAGATAAAAATGTCATAATCATAATTTAAACAAGTAAATAATTTTTAATATAGGGATATGCATAAGATAAATTCAACTATAAATATTTTTTAGGAAAATAAAATATTTATCTACAACATAATAATTTATTTATAATCTTTATACATTAAATAATTAAATTTAATTGTGGCACAATGATGATGCACTAATTGATATATTAAATGAAGAATCAAATAAATGATGTTAATAATATTAAACTAAATATCATATGAAATATTTTATGACATCCACAAACTTTTTGGATTACTATGATATGTTGGGAATGAGTTAATGTATTTTTTTGGATAAATAATGTTTTTATGATTTTTTTAAAAGTCAACTAATAAATAGTGTCCAAATGGACATAAATGAGATTTTAAAATAAATAATATTTTATTAAATGATATAAAATTCGTAAAAAACTTTAATTAAAAAAACATACTATATTAATGGTATATATTTCCTAAATGATCCAATTGGGTTTCTTTTGTCATTTTATAGTAACTATATCAACCATATAGTGTAAAAAGACAAGTTGTCAAGGTAAGAGTTAAATTGTTTAACAAAGGGTTAAAGCAAAAATAAAAGGTTACTTTTTTTCAACTAAACATGTATAAAATTCATTTTTTGAGATAATTTATAACCACACTCATATTATACTATAAATAAATCACTTTGGAGATATTTTAAATTGAAAATAAATTTATAATAAATTCATAGTTTTTGATTTTCCTAAAGCGCCCCTCCCCTATCTTATAAAAGGGTACATATTTTTAACTTATATTCACACATATAAAAAAATATAGTTTAAAAAAACATAACCCATT
Source organism: Viscum album (assembly GCA_963277665.1). NCBI lineage: Eukaryota > Viridiplantae > Streptophyta > Magnoliopsida > Santalales > Viscaceae > Viscum > Viscum album. The sequence continues at coordinate 1,593,917,655 of OY728132.1, forward strand.
TATCCTAAAAATATCCCTCAATTCATCCTTGAGGCCATACTTTGGGAAGAAATCTAACCTAAGGAGTCCTTTTGTGAAAATCAAAAGGAGACATTCGAAGAAGAGGTAATTGTTTTGCCAACTCTTTCAAAGTTATTTTATTCTTCTACTTAATTTTACAAAGTTGTTTCTATAATAAATTAATAAAAACAATATATACTATATTATTATATGTTTTTATATTTATAGTACAACCATATTCCTACTTTTAACCATCATATGAAAAACAATATCATCATGCGCACATACATACGACCTACTGTCTCCATGAATGGTGTGTTTCATTTCATTTATCTATATATGATATATATTTATATAATAAATATATATGATATATAAATAATGTTTTACATTCTTTGAGTAATTAAATCAATATCTATGTAATAATATCAATAATAAAAAATCAAAACATGTACAATAAACACTACGATTATTACCCAACACATTACTTTAACTCAGAATTGTTAATAAACCTGTAATGTAAAGTCATAAATGAATCCTATATGATATAATAAATGTTATTATGATTATGGTAAAAGTTAATAATATGTTTAAAACTATTATTCAGAGTTTCAAAAATGTATTGAGATTATCAGACCTAAGGTAAGGGAATTCCGTCTCACTTTTAATTTTTTTGAGATATAATCCATGTTCACCACCTATTTATTATGTGTGGTGTATATAATTCCCCTATTATAATTCATATCATGAATTCATTTATCTTAATGCTATTTAATTAGTTTTTTAAATATATTGGTCTTATTATCTAAATGTTTAAAGTGGTAAAAGTTAATTTGGAAATCTTATTATTATCTGATATTGTTTATACGTAAGTATTTACAGGGACATATTTATCACCCATGTCCATGTTTCTTAAAAATATTTTCAAAAAGAATATTTTTATGGTTTTCTGTAAAGGACTCTTTAACTAAAACATCATTTTATATATTTTAAATATTTATTCTTCTAAATGTTTATCATCCGTATCCATGTTTTCAGAATGGGTTTTATGGATTTATTTGTAAGGATGTGAATATTTTAGAATGTCCATTTTCAAATTTTCCTAAATTTTTTGATATTGGTATGGGAAAATTTGATTCAAAGATCTATTTTTTAAATTTATTATTTTATAAATTCATGAATTTTGAATAAATTATTTCAAATTAAAAAGGGTATTTCCCTTAAGAAGTTTTTTATAATTTTATTAAATTATTTCCATCTATGTTAACATCCTCTGTTGGATTTTATTATTAATTGAAGATTATTTCTTATGATATAATCTATCATATTGTATTGAAGGTTTTATGATATGTTTTACTATGAAAATGTTATTTTGATACCATTCATGGTTATGGTTAATGTATTATGATTTCATATGTTTTTCTAACATTAATTTTTTTTGTTGGTTATGTTTTACCATTTTCATAATAGGAATGCTTTGGACATAGTAAGTGATGGTTGAGTACTGCTATAGCCCCTCGATGCATCATTAGGTCTCATGAGACAAATTAGTTTGAGTTTTTACCTATTTATGTATGGTCTTGGAACGAGGCCTTGATGATATGGTTATGATATCCGAAATTATGAATTACCTCATTATGATATTAGTTATTGATATTCCATGGGATTATTCAACGAGTAGAATATCCATGGTTATGCTTATTTTATATGGTTTTATTAATCTTTCTATATTATGCTCAATATTTTTTAAAGGTATTGTGTTTCAGTTATACATTTTTCCTTATGGTTTATGATAACTTGTTCATAATAGCTTCTACTATATGTTACCCCTATTGATAATTTGAGGTCAACCCTTACTTATGTTTTATTTTCCTAGGATTCCAAAAAGTGTATTATGATTGATATGCAGGGTTAAGATAGAATAATAATGGATTTATCAAAGGATTATCTATGTTGTATTTTATGTTTTTTAATTTTAATGTAAGGTTCATGTTTGTAATCTATTTTCCAAGACTGTTAAACTGATCGGTACTTTGGGATTTGATTCTTTGTAATCATGCCAATGTATTAAAATAATTTACTGGCTTTGAGCTTCGTGGGTCAGGGTGTTATAGTTGGTATAAAAGGAATTTTATAAAAAAACTTGTAAACTAATTTAGAAATCAAAGATTAGATAACATCACCCTAATATATAATTTGAGTATATATTGGTGTATAATATATCATCATTTAGATTAATCAATGGATAAACTAGGTTAATTCTATGGAATTAGGGATTGAGAATAAGATGTCTTGATTTATACATAATATAATTGTTTCTTCAAGAATATATCACTATGATTAGTGTTTATGAGATTGTGATTTTGGGTTTTTTAATGGTTAGAATCAGATATGTTATACAAGCAATGGTTATACTACTGATAATGAAGAGTCTATAAAATAAAAAATGAGATAAAGGAGGTATTGAGGAATAAGATGTTCAAGTGTATTTAATAGTTTAAGATTGAAGTGGAATGATTACGTTTATTTCATATTTGTATTCAATAATTATTACACCAATGGTTTTATGTTTAGAAGATTCATGAGATATATAAGGATTTTACTATAGTGCATCTTCATCAAGGTTTTATAAGCATGAAAGTTTTCATTAAGGTATTTAAGTTGGTCAATTATTTGGTATGTGTTAATAAGAGATACAATACATTGTTTGGGAAATATAATGTTAATATTGATATTGTAAATTTAGAGACCATTTAGACTTTTAATTTGGATAGAAGTATTTTGGAAAAGTCTTAAGGTTGGAATAGAGTAAGTTGAACATTGGATATTATTGTTTGCAGTTCAATTATGATTTATCGGATACTTTGGGATAACCTTTTTTAGTAAAATTTTAGAGGATGAAGGTAATAATTGTGAGCCTTATGATTTATCAAAAGTGTTTCATGCATAAAAAATTATTTTTGAACATTCTTTTCTAGCTGTAAGGGATGAAGAAAAAATAGATCGAAGAAAAGCCAAAGGATGAGATTATGCTTATGGAATGTTAAGAAATAAATTAAGTGATTATTTTAATGATAAAATAATTATTAAAATCTTGGGAGAGGATCTTGAAAACAAAAAAATTATTATAGCACTTTTTCCAATGAATACAATGGTTGCTTAGATCATCATAGATTTATAGCTTTGTGATTGTTAAATTTTTCTTAACCATGTTCTCTATCACTCTCCTTTAGAACTTGGTGGATATATTTTTCTTTCATTTTTATGATATCTTATATGGAAACCTTTTATATTTTATATATAGTATCTTTAATACTTCCCTTTATTTATTTTAAATTAGAGTTTTTGTTGACCCTTATTCCAATGTGGGATTTTAATAAAAGAATTTTTGAATAGTCACACCACAGTTACCGAACCCAAATTTTAAAATCGTGAGGACATAATTTGTTGAAGGAGGGGAGAATGTGACACCCCAATAATTAATGGTATGTTTCTTTTTAAATAAATTTAATAGCTTGCACTGCACGCAACATCGAGTTCATGTGTACCACAATATACTAAATTAGCTATTTAAAAAAGCGGTAATGAATAGTATTAACCAAATTATGAAATTTATAAATTTTATTTTTCAAAATAGACTTAATTTTTTAATTTTTAATATAAAAATTATATTAGGGTGATTTTTTGGTATTTTTCTGAAAAGTTTCGATTTTTGATGAATAATGAAAAATAATACATTGTAGTTAAAAACTGATTTTTTCATTTAAATAATTATTTTAGTTTAAATTGATTTTAAAGTAAAAATATATAAATAATACACAAATTAGTTCAATTTAGTTCATTGGAACCATTATTATAATATATTTAGATATAAAAAGATTATTTAACCTTTGAACGTCTCTTTTACCTGCCTTCTAGCCACATTTGCGGGATTAGAATTAAATGTAATTTTACCACTTCTTTGAATGGAATTTAAAAAAATATAAATAAATTGTTGTAATTGGTATGAAATTTTTGATTTAATAAGTTCAAATTAATTTTTTGTGCATAGTGACTTTAGTAAATTTTTATTTATTTACCACGGTTAAGCGTAAATCAGGTAATTAAAGGTAAAAATTATATTATAACATTTAAAAGATACACTAAAACTTGTATTAATTTTATTAGATAATTAGATTGGACCTAAATAAAACTTAGGAGAAAATTATGATCTTTTTAAGCCACTTGAGTAATAATCATACTTTTATTATATTTTATTTAAAGATAAGATAGAAATGTAAAACCCATAATTTTAATAACTAAATCATTTTTAATATAGAGTTACACATAAGATAAATTTTATAATAAATTTTAACTAGAAATATAATATGTTTATATACATCATGATAATTTATTTATAATTTTTATCCATTAAATAATTAAATTTAACTATAGTACAATGATGATGTGGTAATTGATTTATTAAAATTAGAATAAAATAAATAATATAAATAATATTAAAATAAATATAATATGAAATATTTTATGTAATACACGAATGTTTTTGATGACTATGACATGTTAGGGACGAGTTAATGAAGTTTTTTCAAAGTAATCAAGTTTTTATGAATTTTTAGAAAGTTAATTAATAATGTGTCAAAATTGACATAAATGAGATTTTAAAATAAATAATATTTTATTAAATGATATAAAATACATAAAAATATATAATTCATCCAAATTACTAGGATAATGTTAAATATTTCATAAAATATCCAATTGGTGTTCTTTTTGTCATTTTATAGTATCTATATGAACCATATAGTGTAAAAACACAATTTGTCACGGTAAGAGTTAAATTGTTTAACTAAGGGTTAAAGTAAATGGATAATTTTATTTTTTGACATAAACATGTATAAAATTCATTGTATTAGAGGATGTAAACCCATAATCATCTTATACTCTAAATAACTCACTTTGGATCTATTTGAAATCAAAAATCAATTTATAATAAATTAACGATTTTGGAGTTCCCTAAAGTGCCTCTCCCCTATCTTATAAAAGGGAACCTCTATTTATCTTTTATTAATACATCTAAAACTCTTTATTTCCACCAAAACCTGACCATTTATCCTCCCAAAATCCCTCAAATCATCCTATAGGCCATAAGTTTGGTATAAATTCAACCTAAGGATTCCTTTTGTGCAAATTAAAATGATACACTTGAAGAAGATGTAATTGTTTTACCAACTCTTTCAAAGTTATTTTCTTCTTCTACTTAATTATCAATTTTTTTTTCTATACTAAAGTAATATATCCAGAATATAATATATTATAATATTTTTGAAGATTATGAGACAACCATATTTCTCTTTTTACCCATCATAACAAAAACAATATCACCATACATGCATATGTAAAACCTACCTTCTCTATGAATGATGTGTTTAATTTCATTTATCTATATATTATATATATTTATATACTAAATATATATGAAAATAAATCATTTTTTACGTTATAGGAGTAATTAAATCATGGTCTAAGTAATAATATTCATAATAATAAGCAAAACACATACGATAAACCAAACGATTATTACTCAAAATATTGATTTAACTCGGAATTGTTAATAAATGGGTAATATAATGTCCTAAATGAATCCTATATGATATCATAAATATTATTATCATTATTTTAAAAGTTAATAATATGTTTAAAACCACTATTTAGTAGTTTCAAACTCGTTCAGAGAGTATCAGAACTATGGTAATGAAATTCCATATCACTTTTAATTTTTATGAGATATAAGCCAGGTTCACCACCTATTTATTGTGTGTGGTGTATGTATTGCCCATTTTATATTTCCTATCATGAATACATTTATCTTCATATTATTTAATGATTCATTTGAATATATTGGTCTTATGATTTAAATGATCAATGTGGGGAGGGTTAATTTTTCAATCTCATTATTACTCGAGATTGCTAATACGTAAGTATTTACTGAGACATATTTATCATCCATGTCCATGTTTCTAAAAAATATTTTTAGAAATTATCTTTTTGAGGTTTTATATAATGGACTCTTTAACTAAAACATCATTTTTAATGTTTTAAAGATCTATTCTTATAAATCTTTCTCATTCATGTCCAGGTTTTCGAAATGGGTCTTATAGATTCATTTTAAGGACAAGAAAATGATAAAATGATAATTTTAAAATTTCTCTCAAATGTATCAAAGTGATAGGAGACAAATTGATTAAAAAATATAGTCTTTAAACGTCTTATTTTATAAATGCGTGACTTTTCAATAAATTATTTCAAAATTAAAAGGTTATTTTTGTCAAGAAATTTTCAAAGATTTTATTTGATTATTTCCCTCTTTGTCAACATCCTTTGTTAGATTTTATGCTTATTTGAAATTTATTTCTTATGATACAATCTATCATATGATATTGAATGTTTTATGATATGTTTTATTTTCGGTGTGCTGTTTTGATACCATTCATGGTTTATGGTTAATGTATTAATATTTCATATGCTAGTTTCAAAATGAATGTTTATATTGGTTATGTTTTAACACTTCCATAAAAGGAATGCATCAGACTTATTAAGTGATAGGTGGGGCCCACTATAGCCCCTCGATGCATTGGTAGGTCTAATGAGACAAACTATTTTTGGTTTTTACCCATTTACGCATGGTTTTGGAATGTGGTCTTGATGATATGGTTATGATGTCCAGAATTATGCATTCCTTAATTTTGATATTATTTTTTATATTACATGTGATTATTAGACTAATAAAATATCCATGGTTATTCTACTTTTATATGAAATTATTTATTCTTTCCATATTATGCTGAATATTTTTTTAAAGGGTTTGTGTTTGAGTTACACATATTTCCTTAAGGTTTATGATTTCTTATTCATAATATCTTCCACTATATGTTACCCTTACTAAGAATCAAAACTCACCCCTTTGTTAAGTTTTTCCCTAGGATTCCAAGAAGTGTATTATGACAGATATTAAGGGTTTATCTAGAAGAATAATTAAATTATGAAAGGATTGTCTATATTGTATTTTATGTTTTTGAATTGCAATATATGTCTCATGTATGTAATCTATTTTCTAAGACTGCTAAATTGATTGGTATTTCGAGACTTGATTACTGGTAATCATACCAATGTAATAAAATAATACATCAGATCTGGGCTTCTTGGGTTGGGGTGTCACATTTACTATTCTAAAGGACCAATCCTAGAAGGCTTAATGTTAAATCCAAGGGGATATATTTGAGGAAGAGGTATATTTCTCAACTTAACTATTCCAAGTCTATTTGTTCTTCTACCTACTTAAATTCAATTATAACTACTATAAAATATTAAATAAATTTATTCTATTTAATTAAATATTATTATGTTTATTAAAAAATCCTTTGTATCTATTTTTTCAGCCTATGGTAAATGAAAACATTGCATGTGCTAACATGTGGACTTTTACCTCCATGAAATGATGTGTTTTGTGGTCCATCACCACATCACATGAATGTTTATTAAGAAATAATTAATGAATGTAAAATATTTTTCTGAAATTATTAGGATTCTTCAAAGTTGATATTTTATTTACCTTCTTAACATTTCTGTCCATTGGAAATTGATAACGTCGCTTGTGCGCACATGCGGAATACCACCTCCACCAAGCAATGTGATTTAATTTTCATCTACAGTTTAAAATGATGGTTATAAGGATAGAATTATTGAATAAATATGATATTTATAATGTATTTATGATTCTATAAAATGAAAATATTATCTACTTTATTTATTTTCCACCCATTAGAAAAATGAAAACATCATCTGCACATACATACAGATTATTATCTTAATGAAATGATGTGATTCATTTTTTATTAATGGATTACATGGTTATTTTTAATTGTTTATTTAATTTATAAATTTATTAATTAGAATTTTTTTAATATTCAATAGGTAATTTAACTATAACACCTTTGACCACAGTCAATTCTTTAATGTTTTTTGAGGTTATAAACCAAATAAACCCAAAACAATCAAAACGAACTTAACCATTTTATTAACTAAGAAAACATGGAAATAAATGAAATAAAAGGAATAATAATAATAAAATTAACATGAAAAAGGTAATGAATAAATTATAAAAATAATATAATTTTTTATCTTAGAGTTGTAGAATGCATAAAGCTATACATGACTTAAGGTATGTGATTTTTCTTTAAAACGTTGTTTTGAAGTATTACTTTCAAATATCTCTCCTCTATATCCATGTTTTTTAAAATGTACCAATAATTTTCTTATCTATAAATTGAATATTTTTAAAATTCATTTTTAGCTACTCTTGGCTTTATTTTTAAGGGTTTAAAAGGGAATATTTTGAAAATTTACCGTACGATTCATTTTGACATTTTTTTCCAATGTGAAAAAAATGTTTTTATAATATATATAACTTGATTTCTTTTACCCACCATAATATCCATTATTCATTATCAAAATTCCTCTACATGTTTCATTGGTTGTTATCAAATAAAATCTTTCACTCAATATTCTTGAAATTTTTGGCTTTTTTGAGAAATATTTTCTATATAAACACAATATTTTTCTCATATTAATGAGATAACTAAAATTTTTATTTCTTGTGGGATTGAATTATAATTAAAATTAGTTAAATAATTAAAGTATAATATATATGTGTTTTATTGATTATATGGTTATTAGAAATTTCATATGTATTATGAGTAATCTTGAAATAACTCTGATAGTGAGTGAGCCCAATATAGATCTCCAATGCATTTGGTAAAGTGACAGAATTTACCAGTGATATGTTACTCACAATTAATATGGAAATTATATGGTTAGGTGATTCAATTATATGGGTTCTTGTAATAATTATGTCCCAAGGTGGATGCATGGTATACTTGTAATGGTTTATAAAGGGTATATTTTGATTTGAAAATGGAAATAAACTGAGCTTATTTTTTAAGGGAAGTTTATTACTTTTATTTTTAAAATAAAGGTGAAAGGTTTTTTTTTTCAAGGAAAGGTATTCATGAGTTCTTGCAGTTTCCCCAAAAACTTTATTACTGGTTTTTCCTTTATGATATAATATGAAATGTTTCCTGAAATTAAAAGAAATTAAGTTATTTTAATGGAAATGTTATCATATATTTGAGGTGAAACGTATATTTTTAAAATAGAGAAATTTATTTTGGATTTTTTAGAATTACAAATGGAATTACAGGTTTATTTTTTTTATATCTCTTACTTTGATTTTTTTCTTATCCCATGTTTTCAAATTATTTTTCATAAATCTTAAGGATTATTATAAATGTTAATAAAGTTTGAGTTCCAGATATGGGAGTTACCATGAACTAAGAAAATATATCTTTATAAATAACTTTTTTTATTGAAAAAATAGACATTATGTGGAAATTACCACTATTTATATAATTTTTTCCATAATTCTCTAAAAATATAAATTTAGAAGATCTTAAAAATTTGAAAAATTACACCCTTGTTTTAAATCATGAATTTATTAGTCAAATAACTTATGGTTTATTATATCTACCCCTTATTTATATTTAATAATTTAAAGTGATTTTAAGTGATTTGGGACTAAACTAGTGCTTCTAAACTTTTATGATGCTTCACAGGGTGAACTATAACATTTTCTGGAATTAGATCTATAAAGATACATTATAAAAAATATAGCCTACATTTATGTTCAATATTATGATGGCTTGAAAATATAGTCTCGAATTAGGGGGATTTGGGCTATATAGTGATGGTATACCATGCATTATTGGTTGAATTTTTATATGAATATGGATGTGGCCTCAAGAAATTATTCCAATCATGTTGGTATACAAATTTTTGTGGGACGTGATTCCATTCATCATGTCTTGGAAACATAGCCTCATCCGCCAAAAATTTCAGATTCTCATAAGTAAGGTGTTGCAATATAGATAGTTTTACCTTGAGTTTATTGTCTCTTTTGACCCCTCATATAGCATAGAGTCAAAGAATTATGATACATTGGATTTCTTAAGGTGTTTTTGGCTAGGGGAAGTCATCCTAAATTTCTGAACATATGTTACATTGTCCCATAATGTACACTTAACAATTAAATGTGAATTTTATGAATATTTCACCTTATTTTTTCCTTATTTCATAGCATATCCCATTACCTACAAATTCACCTAAACACCATTGATTCATCTCCAAACATATAAAATAAAAATTTTAGATTAAATGAATAAAAATAAATATTAGATTGTTCAATATTAAGGTATTATTCCCAAAATTACAAACAATATATAAAATATAATAAAATAATGAAAATAATAGAAAAAGACACAAAATATGATTGAAAAAACATCCTAATTTGATGAAAATTATATGAAATGTAGTTACCCATTTCTTTAATTATACAGAAGACGAATACCCTAGAATAGGTGTGATGCTAGGGGTAACTTACCCTATGTCTACTCTAATTTCCCCAGCCTCTCTCTGTCACTGACTATATAAATCTAACGAACCTCCTATTTCCATACTCCTAGGAAATACATATTTATTGATGAATATATATATGTTCAACTACATTTTACGTGAAAAAATACTAAGAATGGACTAGTCACATACCCAATTCTGACACCTAGGTGAAAATTTATAGAAAAAACCCAAGGAGGAATAGTATACAACATGCAATTTCAAGTTCTAGACATGTAATATTTAGAAAATTACTAGGAATATTCCATCATTACACATTACACATGGGTTCAACCAAAATGAAATGTCCATAAGGGTATATACTGTATGGGACCACACATATTGGTTGGTGTGTCCTCTGGGTACATGCCGAAGCATCTTTCTAATTGTAAAAGAAATTCAAAATGTTCTATATGATGTTTGGGAGCAAGTTGTTGACCTAGAATGTAATGAGGTACACATTTAGCCATGTGGTCCTAAGATACAATTTTATGACCCATAGTCCTACAACATGAAAAATAATTAATATATAGATCCTAGAACCTTAGAATCCATAATAAATAATGTGTATCTTGGAGATGCATGTCAGGTGGAATTTGTGATGATAAAAAATTGTAAATATTGAATTAAAAAACATATAAAATGGAGTAATATACATTCAATAGTTAAAAAAATACAATAATTCCATATTGTTTGACTAAATTTTACACTGCAACCACCTTTATTTCCTTAACCTCTGGTCATGCCTCAAATATTAGTCATGATCGACTCCTCTGGTACCACCATTGTCTCTTATTAGATAGATTGAAAATTAGTAACTATCCTATACAATTCCTTCACCATACATTAAATACATCATTAAAAGCCTCATCATAATCTTATTTCCACACATGTTTTATCCAAAGATAACCCAAGCTATCTGTTAATACGCATCATTATGCCTCCCTCTCATAGTCATACATTAACAATAAGAATTAGGCGGATGAAATTAATGAATGATGGTTGGTGTGAAGATAAACCAACCAAAAGTAAGTTTTTGTTTGTTTAAGTATTCATGACAAGAGAATAGGTTTTGGATCAATTTTTATTGAGTAATATCTCAAGGGGATGTTTATGCTGTGAATTTTTTTTATAAAAATTTATAAAAAAATCTATCAAGAAAAAAATATGAAATTTATGAGGAATTCAATAGCTTCAAAATTAATGAATTACATCCTATTTGGAAATTATTTTCCTTGTAGTAAAATATGAATATATATTTCATGTTATTCTAATTTTAAATAAAATTACTAACAAGGAATTAAGAACACATTCTCACCAATAATTAATATTGTATATAATAAAATATTTACTTTCATATATTTGAATATCCATTAAACTATAAACTTTATCATGCTACGCCATAAGATAAATTTATTCATAGGAAAATTATAAGATTATGTACAAAATGAGGCAAACATGATGGATAGAATATCCTACCTATGTATAAGTTATGATGAAGCCTTGATAATCATGCCTTGATTATTGATTAGCTTTGTTGTCACAAGTAATAATGGTCTTCTAAATAATAGAATAATTATTCTCTAAGTATTTTATTCTTCCAAGGGGTAAGAGTTGAAATTTATTGGCCAAGAATTGAAGTTAAATTTTCTAATGGTGTAATTAATATCCTCCATTTCCTCTATGTTCACCCCTATAAACCCTTCCATTATTTAACCATTAACTTTGATTAAGACTTCCTTTCATAAAATACAAGTCAAAAATATTAAATATTCTGGTCATAAATCACTCTAATATACCACATAATCACCACCTGTCCATGTTAATAACACATCACTAACTTTAATGAAAATAATATTTTTTTTTGCAAAATAAGAGTTTAATTATCTAGGGTTTTAAATAAACTACCTTTAATTACCTGTTAGGGGTTTCAAATCCCATATATGAAAAGTATACATATATTAGGAAAAGACCCTTATTCCAAACTCAATGAAGGTTCAAAAATGTCTAATCAATACTCCCTTTAAGAGTTACTAAATTTTTACTTACATATGGATAAAAATAATATAAAATATAAAATATATATTTTTCAAAGGTCCAAATTGATAAAGAAAATAAACCATCTTTTAATCCTCTATTATAAATATTTTAAAATACTAAAATTAATTTATTATAAAAATTAAATGTCACTAAAAAGATCCTACAATCCATCCAACTCTCTATCTCTCTAAAAAATGTTCTAGAAAACTATGAGGAAGAGAGGATCCTTCAAAAGTGTTTGGAGATTCATTACATGTTGTGGAATACCTTTATAAGAGTGGTGCTTTTTTCCTTTGATTGATCACCTTCAATATAATGTTAGAAGAGCTTGGATAGATCATTTTCATCGAATAAAATGTATTTTCTTTATTTATATTTTTTAAATTAAAATTAATGGATATACCTTATTAAAAAAAATATGGTGTTTTTATAATTTATTTAGATAGGGTTTATTCCCATAAATACCGTTCAGTGGTATCTAAGCATTTTCCATATCATTTGAATTTAAGCTTTAAATATATAAAGAATATATAAAATTCTATTTTCTAGTACCATTTCATGTTTTATAGAAAATATACATAGTTCATAAATATTTTCATAAACATTATGAAGCTATTTGAAAATGGGCATGATTTATAAGAAAATTATAAAACCATATCATGGTTTGGAAAAAATAGATATGAATATTGTTTCCCAAAAATATATCATCCTAACATCAGTTTTTAAAATCATGGTTTTAGAAAAAAAATAGCCTTACTATGTATGGAAATAATATTTATCTAAGACTCTCATAACATGGATAAAAAACCACAATGTGGTTTTGAAATTATAAATTTTGATGTCTCTTACCAAAATGACCGAAAATCAATTTTTTATAATAATAAAGAACCCCTTTTAATGACTAAGGGGGAAACCTTCATGGAATCATAGAAATTAAAAATTAAACAGGCCTGAACGGTCCAAAATCTCAAGATAAAAACAACCACTTCAAACGAGAATCCCCTCCCAGCATCGAAAACATTAAATCCAGTTTCCACTACCACATCGCTGCATGAAAAAATATCCCATACAAATGAATGGGCCCGATACCGATGGAAATGATATACCCTCTCAAACATACAGTTCCAGAAGAAATAGAATAGTGAAAGAATATTTCACTGAACGTCATCTGGAGAAGCCCCTTGTAGATTTTTGAAGGATCCCCTGAACCTCAAACCAAAGAGGTTAGAAGTAGAATCAAGCACCAAGAAATTCAAAACAAACAATCTGATCACAATATATTTATTCACTGCCATCCCATCATTACCATAAGAAAAAACATCGCCACTGAATATTACATCTTGGACACCTGACAATGCCATAAATTGCCACGCCAAATCAATCCCATAGGAAAACCTTCGACTCTACAGTAGAAAGAAACCCAAAAAGGCAATCACTCCATGCTATGAGATGTTAGGCCAGTGCCTCCTAGGGATAGAATACCCTACAAACACACTAATAGCGCTCCATCAGGGAGGGTAACCAAGTCGACCTGAACTAGAAGTACCGCTCTGGGATGAAACTGGGTAGATCTGGATAGAGAATGAATCATCACCAGATGCCGAGTCGAAAGAACTTATAGAAAGAATAATTGAGGGGAAGCAACAAGAACAGGGTGCAGGAGAGTACCGGTGGCATCAAAACCACAAGACCAACCACAAGCATAATGAAAACCATGCATCTTGAAATTGTTCCAGACGCTGATGCGAACCAACCCCAAATGAAAAACCACTATGAAAATACAAAACCAAAATATCTCCCCCATCAGAGCCTATTCAGATTCAATTATGAACCACCCAAGAAGACTCCAGAGTGTTCACTGAGCTACACCACCCCTAGGCTAGATGAGATCCAAAACTCTTGAATCTGGAGACACCACCACTGGAATGAAATGCCTGAGCTGACGATGCACCACACCAAGATTCATAGGAGGACGATGTTGAATCCCACTGAGCACACCATAATATAGGAGGGGTCGACTTCTAGTGGAGAAATCTTAGCCACCATGATGAAGAAGGATACACTGCTCAAAGGATCTTCTGGCTCTTCCCAAAATGGATTTTCCAAAAAAATGGTTGTGATTATTTTAGAAATTGTTTTCACATTCAAAGAACCATGTCATGGTTTATAATAAAAATGGACATGGTTTTATGTTTTTTTAATTCAAAAAATCACTAAAATAACTTTTAGTGAGTTTTATAGGGTTTAAAGAAAATAATATATATCGTTTCCTGTTTATATAAAATGATTACATAAAATATTAAATGTTTATATGATTATAAAATCTTTAATAAATATCATATATTTTAAATAAGGTGTTAATATTGAATTTCATATAAAGGGTTAATATGAAATGGTTTACATTTAAATAAATATAAATAATTTGTTTTTATTTATTCATGGAATGTCTATAAATCATGTTTAAATAAAGAAGTGTTTATAATTGTTTATTTATGAAATTTTTATAAATATTTATCTCATGCCTAAATTTATAGATTGTTCATTTATTTATTTCATTCTTTGCATTATTACTCATTAATATAAAGCATTATATTTTGAATTATTTTATAATTTTTTTAATGTATTAAAATTTTTCTAATAAATTTTATACCATACATATAAAGATATACCAGAAAGGTATGAAAAAAAATTATTTACATTCAATAATGACTATGATTGTTTTTATGATGTAAAGTTTGGTTATGATTTATACATATTAGGTGTTTGGATTGTATTAGAATTTATGTCTCCCTTGAGTTTTAATCAATGGATAGTGAGACTTTGGTTTGAACTGATTACTAGCTTGGAGGCTTAGACACTTTCTAGAAATGTGGGGTTGTCTACCCGTCACACCATACTTTTTTTTGTGGGAATTTTTGTTCTATATGACTCTAATCCTTTATAAGAAAAGTTTTCATATAACTTATATATGGGATTCATTTAGATACATTTGAATACCATTGAATATTATTTTTGGGTAACACATATCAATGTTTGTATAAAGTGTTATACATTTATATGTTTTTAATACATTTATTTAGTTGAAGGTATAATATATATATCCTAAATCATTAAAAGAATGTATAAATGAAAGGAATAAATAAAATAAGATGATAAGATTTTTATAACCTATTAAAATAATATGTGTCTGATTCTTTTCAATGTGATCACTTTTTAAGACCTTGATCATCCAAACGGGTAGGTTTTTTAGAAGCGGTGTTCCTATAGATTATCTTCTGTACAACATTGTGGTAATAGTTACCATAATGGTTAGGTAACCAAAAATATTTGTGAGATTTGGGTCACTCCTTTTTAGGAAACACTAAAATTTATGATACCAAATGAATATATATGGGGCCATCTTTATTATGGATTTGTTAAAGGATTTATCCACTCAAATATCCAAGATTAATATATAATCTGATTGAAATGATTTTAAAACAAAATCTAAAATAAAGGATAGGAATGAAAAGGGGACTTGAATATTTAGTGTAATATTAATCATGGAACACTAATGTATATGATATATTTTAAAATGGGTCATCATTTTAGTGAGAGCACTTTTAATAAAATTTGTTATTAAATAATTTTAAAACATGACACTCATATGATAAAATATTTTGTTGTAGATAAAATGGAATCTTAATCTCCAAAATTAACTTTTGAGGTCAATGTTATGAATAATAATGGCATAAATATTTTTCACTAGTAGATAAATTTGTGATTTTTTCATAAAAATAAGGAAAAAATATGTGGTAAGAAACGCCTTCTTGGGAAGTAGAATGGTAAAGGTGTTCAACTGTTGAATATAGAAGCTTATGAGAAGTATATGAATAATTATATTAATGGTTTTAAATAATTAATTAAGTAAAATATGATTAAATTAACATCATACTTTACTCATGTAATCAATATGTTTCTGTAAATTAATGATTTGGTGAGACTAAGTTATAGTTTATGGGTAAGTCTGGCTACAAACTTCATTATGCAATTATTACTAGATTTATTTTTCAATATGAATTAGTTCAATAAAGTCTTCCCAATTTCATAAATATTTTATGGAAAAATGAGTCATTTTTGGAGGTATATGATCTTATATTGTATTGATAGCACAAAATATAAAAAGTTTACAATAGAAGAAAAAGGTGTGAGAGCCCAATAATTATCCTTAGTTATTAAAAGTTTTCATTGTAGAGAGCGTAAAAATTGGAAACAAAATTTACAAAAATACATGAATGAGTGTAAGAAAATAAATGGAGAGCCCATGTTAGGTATTAGTGTTACATAATTTAATTTATCTATTTTAAAGTTCAAGTGATACTAAATGTATATTTTATAATTATTGTAAATATTAAAAAGTTCAAAATTGAGTAAGAATTGAAGGATGGAAATTTATGTTGTCATTAAAATGATGAAGTAAATGGTTTATATATCAAGGAAGTGGATATAATGGATTAGTTAAAAGACTAAATAATAAATTATATGTGTTTTATCTCATTTTATTTCTCTTGTACGAAAATATATTGAATATAAAAAAATATTTGTTTCAAATAAAATAAAATAATATTTTTTACACATGATTTTTTATTAATACAAATATGTAACAAGTTTAAAAAATAAGGTATAGATAAAATTAATATTATTTATTAAAATACAAGGGATATGACCCACCCATAAATGAAATATTTAAAAAAAAAATTAATTTCCTAACATTTTTCAATACACATAGCATACAATATAAGATATGGTTTCTAATAGTTTATTTGTCAAATATTTCCAAAAAATAAATAAGTGTTATTTACCTAAAGAATGGGATTTTATTATATATATATATATATTAGAGAAATTATTGTTTCTTAGAGGCCAGTAGGTGTATATTTAGATTTTTAAAAGGTCAAATTATAATAAATAAAATATTATACCTATCCAATTTAAAGTGAAAAACACTTTATATCCTAAAGGTGTTTATTAATTTTGGTAAATAATGATATTAATATAAAGATTTATATTTAATTTTTTAAAAAATTCTCTAAAATAAAAGTTTGAAATGGTTTCAAGATATTGATGGAATTTCAAAGAGCTATAAGTTTTTAAAAACAATATAACTTATTATCAATATAACTTTGGATGTTTTGAATTAAAGAAGTTTGAATATTATGTTCAAAGTGTTAAGCATGAGGATTATGAATATTATTATCACTAATATTTAAACAATATTTATTTATATATGTTAACCCACAAATGAGTTTAGTAGGAGGATTTATTAGATGGTTTCATAAAAATATGATAAGAATTACATAGTGATATTATGAGTTTAAAAAAACAATATATAAAATATAAGGCCTCTCTGGTGGTCTATCATATGATATTTTATTACACTAGTTATTATCTATGGTTTTTTAATATTATTAAATTATTTTAAAAATATGAACACTGTATCATGTTAAATAAAATAAATTCTCTTCTTTACCATTTTTCCATGCTGGATACATATATTACATAAATTGAAATGATAATTGTACTCTAAAAAATATAAATTTGTCTTATCCATAATTACTTATTAATATGGAATATTATAGGTTGGTTTGAAATGTAATTATTATCTTGGGTTAGGTTTTTCATAGAGATATGTAATTTTTCATGAGGCATAAAAATATATTTTTGTTCTTTATGAACCACTGTGTATATGACCTAGAGTGTCATAAGCTATATCTTTGGTATACTAGGGGTGAATGATTTATATTGAATCCCCACTATTTGAGGTTTATAAGGTAACTATAATGAGAAACTTTATAATTAAATACCTTTTATATGATATCCTTGAGTTTGGGATAATATAGTATGGTTGGTTTTGTTGTTAGTAAAGTCATCTGTTGAGGTTTAACCTTGATGGGATTTCTCCTATCATATGATGAGTATGACATTTGATCCCAAAATTGAGATTAACTGAGGAAATGAATTTCCTTACCTAGATAAGTGACATGTGATGTGATTATCTATTTGGATTAAGGGAATATGATATGCTCATCCATTTGGGCAGATGGCCTATGATATGTTTATCTGTTTGATCAGTCTATATTTAGATAATTGAGAACATATGTGTTAGCTATACTAAGTATACATACTCCATGACTTAGGGTGACTATTTGTCTTAGAAAATATAATATAAATATATATATATATATATTAAAGTTGGTGGACATATTTATGGAGATATATATGATTTGTGGAGATCATATCATACCCCTTTGTAGCTTTAGGAACATGAATGTCTTGTTATAGGCCACTCTGTGTATAATTATAGAATAGAGAATTTATAATTATTTTCAATCCCATAAAGTCCAATGGTGTCACACATTTTGGTTGTGTGAATGATTATTAAGTTTTATTATAAAGTGTATTTATAAAACATTAAGATCCACTTAACAAGACCTTATTTTTTAAAAACTCTTCATTTTTTCACTATTAAATACCCTCAAATTTTAATTAATATTTATTCATTAATGATATTTTATTATTTTATATAAAGAATTAGGATTAGTTATAAATGGGTTGAAATAATTATTTTAATATTTTGTATTCATTTTAACACTATTTTGAAAAAATATATATATTTATTTTTAATTAAAAAATAATTTGGGAAGGTTATATTGTTATTTAATTGGAATATGGATGTTTATATTGGTTTTTGAATTTATAAATAAGATTAACTTTTTTGAGTGAGTGTTATGTAAGAAAAATCATATCACTGAGTCATTTTACAAAAAAAACCCCTCCAAGTGTGTACTTACATAAGAGTAACCTCTGAGGAGAGACTTATGGGTTAGAGTAACCCATCCAAATTTGAGTTATGTGAAATTAAATCAAAAATTTATAAACCCAAATTAGATAAATAGAAACATACATAATAAAAAACATTTTTTCCAACTAGATATGTGATATTTTAGAATATATTTCATTGGAATAAATCCATAGAATCTCATGCTCCATGTCACCTCCAATGATATAACTGATAATGGTGACAAGACATACCATCACCCGTGATCCAATCGCTTCTTGTTATTCATGAATTTTCTACCTATGATTCATGAAGTCCCACTTACTATGATTCTAACACATGTTTCATAATTTTAATCACATGGTTGCAACCCAACATCAAGAAATTCATTTTTACCTATCAAAATAAATCTAGGGAACACTTTAGGATGATCAAGAACCTTTGTGAGGAATGATGAAGACCATGGAATCAATCCAAGAACAATGTGGTTGACATGTAAGGTATCTCTTGATCAATTGAATATCCTCATACTGCTAGTTTATCCAAATTGGGAAACATTCAAAATATCACTCCATGTTTCATCCATACATTAAAATCTATTGATAAGGATGATGAATTATTTGAAGCTTGATCTAATGCCTTGAGAGAAGAATTGAGAAGCAGCCCCATGAGGAATCCTCAATAACTCACAACATATAGGTGTAAACATAAAGTACATGAATAATTATTATTAATATTAACTGAATCCTTATATATTTTTATATGAAAAATAGTAAGGTCTCCTGTATTAAGGTTCCCATTCTATTAGGCTATGGAATTAGTTTAGTATCAATTTTATTTCATTAGTTATATTCTAATATTAACTATTATTTTTTTTAATTTTTTGTTCATGTTTTCTCATATATAGTCATGTCTTTAGAATGCTTTATGGTAATAGTTTAGATTAACTATGGGTGTATTCCCTAGTTGAGTTTATAGGTTCTCCAAAACCCCAATTTATCATTTTATTTTATTTTTTCTTCCATTTTTAATGTGACAACAGGTGTGTGATATGATAGTGAGGTGGGATCCCATCTTCACTTTATATTTCCTATAATAGTGTTCTATTATATTCAAAATCTCTTTCCCATCCCTTCACTTATCTCAACCCACATACTGTGTAATGGTGTTGTTTTATTGTTAAATAATGTATGTTTTGAGTATAGGTAACGTTGTATCATTCTTTATCCAAGGTATGTTTGTCTTATTTCCACTAAATAGGAAGTGGTATTGATGTGTTGAGGAATGTTTCCAATGCATTTTGAGTTCCAAAATTCAAGTAAGGTAAGTACATTCAAGATTGGTTATGATTGAATAAAAAAATGGATTAAAATAGAAAAATGGATAATAAAGGAGTGTTTAGATGTACCTTAAGTTAACTTCTAAGGCAACCCAATCATTTTACACATATATATTACATAATTTTAGAATAATATTCAATACATCTCACAAAACAACCCACCCTATAAGTGTAAATGTTTAGAGTGTTTAGAGACTAAATACATAAATAATCCAACTAAATGAAAGATATTCAGTATCTCATGGAAATATCTTCTCACTTAGTAAACTTATTTTGAATACCTTAATTAAAAAATTTCTTCATAACCTGGGGAAATGAAACATAAGAAAGGGTATGATTAGATTCTCAGTAAGGGTAAA
This sequence comes from Viscum album, assembly GCA_963277665.1. NCBI lineage: Eukaryota > Viridiplantae > Streptophyta > Magnoliopsida > Santalales > Viscaceae > Viscum > Viscum album. The sequence goes on from OY728132.1 coordinate 1,593,938,713, forward strand.
AAAAGAGATATAAATCAATTTTCATAAGTGAGAAAAATATAATCATGAGAGTATAATAGCATGGCCTTAACTTATAATAATCAAGCGAGTCATCCAAATATCACTATTCATAAATCATGGTGTAATGTTTTTTCATAACAAAACACATAAGTTATAAGTGTATTAAATCATCAATAATCAATCATGAGACATGAAAACATGTCATCATCCAAATAAGTAAATTTTTATTATAAAAATAAACATTTAAAATCATTTCGTTATCCAAGGAACACTACCAAGGATATCATAGTGGAATGGGTTTACTCGCAACTCCATTTCATTCTTTATTATCTCATGAGATATCCATCTTTACCCAATTCATTAGAGGGATATATAATTTTTGTACCACCCATCACATAATAAAAACCATATGTATGTATGCCACAAGATCATAAAAAATTCAACACAACATCATATTATAGACTATGAAAAGGAAACAAGTTATTTAAATTATTTATTATTTCATAAAATCATAAAAATGGAAAAGAAATGAGTTTTATAAAGGTTTTATCATAACATATTTTACCCATGGGAAAGAAACATGTTTCATAGTATCATATTTAAATCATCATCATCATCATCCATATAGATAAAGAATTTTTATGACATCATAAGATCATACACCTAGTTAATCAAAAAAATCATTAACATATTTCAGTAGAGATGATAAACACATTTAAAAGAACTTTCAAACATTTCATTGAAAACATGAGAAAAATATCCTTTTCATTTGATATAATTTTTACTAAAAATTCCAATAATATTGATAAAATTACTTTCTTTGAAAATAAACAAGGAAACATATAAATAATTTTCAAAACAAGGAACATTAATGATGGTGAAAGAATCTATTCATGTTGTATTCTTTAAATGAAAACATTCCTTTCATAATTTTGTAAAAAGTAAAAAATGAATTATTTGAAGAACTATTACAAGCATTAATTTATAAACCTTTGTAAATGAATTAAGTGTTAGTGAAAATTAACTTTCTAAAACGTTTAAAGTATAGTTAATAACTTTTATGAGACAATTTTTATGGGTAAAGTCATAGAAGAAAAATCTCATCAACCAAAGCTGAAAGACGATTGGACTTTCATTAAAAAAACTCAGTCATTTTAAGTACCAAAGATTTTGAAATGGTAATAATATATGAAAATATCAAAAATTACCAAATAATAATAAAATATATGGGGTTTAATGGAAAATATCCATGTAGTATTCCTCAATGAAAATTCAAGCATATGTAGTCCTGATTAAAATGAGATTGAAACATAAATCACTTAAATAATATTCCATATCTCTTCGTATGTATTAAAATGTAATGGATAAAAAATATATATTTATTATAAATGTATTATAAAACCAAATTCAAGAATAAATTACTATGTATCATTAATTTATAATTTTCAATTATCATTTTATTAAAAATTTCTTCATTAAAATAAAGATTTGGGTGAAAGCTGGTATATTTTCCATGCATGGTTCATGTCGATGGTTCCTATATTCACACCTTGGTCATGGATTCATCATATATAAAATATTATTCATGAAATATGTATAATATTTATTCATCATATACACATTTATAATTATTCATATAAAGTAGTGATGAAAAACAAATCACATCATTGTGTAGAGGTGGTTATCCACACGTATGCATGAGTGACATTAATGTTTTCCAATGAATGGTAAGCTAAGAAGGTAGCTAAGATATTTTAATTAAATATTAAATCTTATTTCATAACTATCATATATAAATATTAAATCCATCATAACAACCAACCATTAAGGATGGTGGTGGAAAATGAATCATATCACTATGTGGAGCCGGTAGTCCACACGTACACACGAGCTATACTTTTATTTCCCATTTTATGGAATGAAGGTAAAAAATGGTTTATCCATAATAATAATAATAATTAATAATATTTAATATATAGGATTAATTATTTTAGAATATATTCTATATATTTAGTTGTGTTATAATGATAAATAAAATTGAAAGTACAAGATTAAGAGTTATACATATTCGTTGAGAAACTTGCTTTGGTATACACCTTGAGCCTTAATATGATGGTATTATGATCAAAATAGGGACTATAGGGTGTGTGTTGGGATATTATAAAGATATTAGGGTATGTATTATCTGATATATAATTCTCATGAAGTGTGAGAAAGATAGAAGAGGTGGTATCATTTCATAAGGGGGGAAGAGGTGACACATGGAATGTTTTAAAAGATTAAAATATAATAATGTTTTACTAAAGTAAAGTGGATAAAATATTAAAAATACTATAATATAATAATTATAGGGTCTATATAAGTTCAAAAATAAAATTAAATCATGTTTTTATGACATTTTAAACCTTATCCCAAAGGATGACCTCCCTGGTAAACCCGTTTTAACCATAACCATGGAAACACATTTTTATTTTTTTAATATTCATTATGGACAAAGATTAAGTTGAAAATATTAAATTATATTAATTATATATATTCCAAATATTGAATTCATTTTACAACATTCAATTTCTTTAATGGGTATAAATTCTTTTTAAAATAAGTGTGCAAAGTACAACAAAATCACTTTTAGAAAAAAATATTTTTTTATCATAAAACCGAGTTTACATTCATTACATGCCTTGTAAAAAATATTTTATGAATATTAAAATAATTTATTGAATATATTATCTAAATTTTTTGATAAAATAATTCATATATAGTGATTAATTTAATTTATGAATATAAAAACACATTGTGTGTATTAAAATAGTTTAAAAAAAAATCTCTTTTTATCTTCAAATGATTTTATTTTAACGTATAACGAATTGAAAACTAATGAATTAATTTTTCATATATGTAAAAACTAAATTTTCATAATTTAGTTAGTCTTATTCATACCCACAAATCCAATAGCTGGGTAATAACTGTAACATTAAATAATATTATTTCTATTTCTATTTGTTTAAACTTGACATTGTGTTTAAAGAAATCTATTAAAGAAGTCAAAATTATTTTAAAAAAATATATCATAAAAATTTGTGGTGTTTCATTCTATGCCCATTAAAATAATTTTTCCATTGTGATTCACTATATTTATCAAAACAACTTAGGATACTTCATCATCATCATATCTATGGGTTCCCATATAACTTCTTCAAATTTATGGTTTCACCACATGAATTTTACTAGATGAGTCATCTTATTCCATAAAACCTTCCCTCTTTGGTCCATAATCTCCATCAGATGTTCCTTATAAGAGAGATAGTGCTTCAGTGGAATATCCTATGAGTTCTATAAATGTGAAGGATCATGTATACACTTTTTTAGGAGAGATAAATGGAACACATCGTGAACTTGAATGAGATTTAGTGGAATCTCCATGTGATAAGAAACTATCCCAATCTAATCAATAATTTAGAATATAACGATATATCTAGGGATCATTTTTCAATTCCTTTAAAATGTCAAAAACTTATTCCATTTCTAAATTTATAAGAATATATTCTCACAAAATTTTAACTCCAGATTTCACTTATTATTGTTAGAATAACTTTTATATTGACTCAAAGATTCTTTGACGTGAATCTGAATAGATCTAACCTTATATTCTATTTCATTAGATAGGTTATATCACAATTTATTTCATTCTCCTACTTTATTCCATCACATTTGAGTTATGAAATTTCTATAATAGTGGCATTAATAAGGATCCATCTAAAATATTAAGTGAAATCTGTTGTTATAAGAAAATTAAACCATTGAAATGTGTTTATCCCACCCACCTTTAAAATACATATAATATTATATCAATAAATATTGTAAGGTGTGAATAGTCTAATCAGAGTAGCCATACATCTAATGATTCTATTCAACACTGAACCTAAAATCTATATGTAGATCCTGCTGAATACTTCTCCCAAACTTCAAGGTAAACCTTAGATCCTAATCTGATATAATTGAGAGTGGTACTCCATTCAATCTCACCACTTTATTAATATATATCTTTATATCATGATCAAGTGTGATATATTATCTTTTGGTAATGAATTTTGATCACTTTTTAAAGTGATCGACTATATCGCAAATAAAATTATTCCCTTTAGATTCTTTGGGGAGTCTAGTGATGGAATATACGGTAATGTTTTCCTATTTACATTCTTGCATAGATAATGGTTGTAACATTTCCTTAGACTTATATCTCTCGTCCCTAACTTGCTGACATACCAGGAATCAATATACATACTCTGTAATTTCCCTTTTCATGTTATCAAACCATATATACTCTTTCAGATAAATATAAATCTTCGTAATCTCAGGATGAGGAAAAAATTATGAACTATTAACTTCACCCAACAAATCCTTCTTTAGGTAAAATATTTATGGGATACATAATAGGTTTCTTAACCTCATAATTATATCACAATCATTATTGAACTAAGGTGCATTTATATCTTTCTTCTAAATTTCCATATCTTCTATATACACCTCTCTAATCCTCACATGGATAGATGGTTTAACATTCATCTCAAAAATATATAATATATACTAGTTCCTCATTATTTCAGGATCCATATTCTGTAAATCCATAAATATTGGATCTCTTTCAATCCTAATCGTAGAAAAAATTTCATGGTCTTTATGAAAAAGAGTTTCATCCACCTTGTTCACCTTCCCTGGGTGATTGTGTATTGAGAAATCAGAATCTTTAATCATCTCTAAGAATATCATTTAGCGTATATTCAACTCTTACTATTTGAATATATACCTTTTGATTTTATGATTAGTATATTTATCAAACCATTCACTATAAATGTCATTATTCTATATTTTTAGTGAAAAAATTACAACTGCAAAATTCAAATCAAGAGTCAAGTAATTTTTCTCATGAATTTTTAATTAGCATGAGGAATAAGATACATGTGCACTAAACAAACTTATTTTTTGATCCTTGAAATTTTCATTACATTAAACAGTCTAAAAGAACTTGGCCCCCTTCTGAATCAACTTGGTTATTAGATTATATAGTTAAGAGAAATCTCTCACAGTGCATCAATAGTATCCTTCTAACATAAGAAAAATATGTATATTAGTTACTGTAGTTGTTTTGGTCAATTGTTAAATAACTACAATCATTAATGTATCCACTGATATACCCTCACTTGAGGTCATATGACCCAAGAATGCAACTTTCTATAGCCAAAATGCAACATTGGAATATTTGGATTACAATTTATCCTTCCTTAAGGTCTCCAATACATTCCTCAAATGTTATTCATGATCTTCCTTGATCTTTGGATAGATAAGAATATCATCTATAAAGACTACCAAACAACGATCAATGGAATATCTAAATATTCTATTAATTAAATCCATAAAGATAGTGGGGGCTTTGGTAAGTCTAAATGGAATCCCTATAAATTTATAAGGAGCATACCTTGTATAAAGTCCTTGGATATATCCTCCTTATTGAACCTCATTTTATGATATCTAGAACAAAGTTCAATCCTGGAAAAATATTAATCTCCACACACTTGATCAAACAAGTCACCAATATGGGGCAACAATTACTTGTTCTTAATTATATATTGTTAATTTCATAATAATCATTATAATGATGAATTGAACTATATTGTTTCTTAAAAAAAGAATAGTTTCTCCCCACGATGATACGCTAAGGCATATGAATCAATTATCATGTTTTTATAATATTTTTTTTTCAATTATTACAGATTAATTCAGGAAATTACGTATTGAGAATTCAAAATAGGTATAGAACATGGTATGATTTTTTTTAAAACTCAAATTTACAATTTGGGGGAAGGTTTGGGAAGTATTTAGGAAGTACATTAGCATAATGATGAAAAATTGGCATATCTATGATTTTTAGTTTCTCTCCAACCATTTGAGATAATTATACTTCATGAATAGGTAGTGGGACACATACAATGGTAGTAACATAAATTTAAAGTTCATATACATCCTTACACTGAAGGATGATCTTTGGTTGATTTTGAATATCGAACATGACTTCACTTCCTCAAAAATTTATATGTGATGTATATAAAGAGGGCCAATCCATTCCCAAAATCCCATTAAATTCAACTATAGGGAGAATCACAATATTTAAATGAAACATATTCCCACAAACTAAATATCTAGTCATTGAGTTGGTAATGTGATACCCTCAGATAATTATTTAGACATAAAAGAGTTGGTAAATCAAAAATTAAATAAGACATTTTTAATTATTGAGTGGATAGAAAGTATACCTTTCACCACTTTGTCCTAATGGCCCACTTCAGTAGTTCTGATTGCATGAGATTTCCATTTATATCTAGGATTAAGAGGTTTTTGAATCTAATTGTCATCATTATCCCAAGGATTCATGAATTGATTGGTGTATTGTTAGTAATTCTTGAAATTGTATCATTGTCGTGTGGGTGTCACATTTAGTTGATTTTTTTAACCACTCCTTTCATTGACTGGCCTCTTTAGATCACATCATCATTATTTTTTTTGATGGTCTTATTTTCAATTTCTTAAACATTTACCAGGCCCCATAATTTTTTTCCATGCTTCCTTCCACACTTATGACATGAAGAAATATTAATTTTCTTTATTCCATGGGTTTTATTATTAGAGTTTACTCAAAATTACATCTTTCACATTTGTCCGTAAAACCACAAGAACAATGAGAGTCTCTAATTCTTGTTTCCAACTTGAGATAACATTTACATATTTTTTATAGCTATAAAACTATCTTCTATGAAATGTATTTGGAAGACTTAGTCTCAAGACAATAAAGAATAAGTAAAAATTTCTTTCAGGACTGATGATAAAACTAGAAGTATACCTTGAAAGTGTAGTGTAATTTTCCTCATAAGTAATAATGGATTATTTATCCTTCTACATTAGTTCAAAAAACCCCCTTTCCATTTTCATGTAAATTGTTTTCGGAAAATAATTATTTAAAAATACATTCCTAAACTATTCCCATTTCCTAGAGTAAATTTTAACATCTTGCCTCATATTCTTGATAAGAGTCCACCATTGAACTGTTTCACCTTCCAAATGATATGCTGTTAAGATTGTTTTTTCATGTTACAAAAATTAAGTAATAGAAAATACATTTTTAGAGATACTGATGCATTTCACAACTATTAATAGATTAGAGGAACCATTGAATAAATGTGAATTTTCCATATAATAGACTCAATAGTGATTTATTCCTTCCTTTTTGAATTTGGAAGATCAATATGATTCATGCTACCATTTATATATTGAAATAGTTTGGTGATCATAGCCACAATATTTTTCATCCCATATCCCCTTTCATTTATTTTCTTATGAGGATAATCATTTCATTACCTAATACATTTAGTGTTAACAAGATTCATACTGGGTCGATCCATTAAACAAGACCAAAATAATAGTGTGATAATTAATAATCATAGTTAGTAGTCATGTAATCATGAATATCATTCATAGGATATATAATTCATGACACATTATTTTCAATCTATGAAACATTAGGTTTAAACTAGTCCATTCATGGTCATCATCTATTTATATCCTTTATAATGGTTCATAATGAAAATGTGAATTGACCAAACCATATCCCCTAGAGTTTCTAGCCAAGTGTTTAGTCTTAGGCCCACTCATCATGCACCACTAAAAATTTAGTTAATACCAATTCAACCACTTTTAGAGTTTTTACCCCAAGCTGCATCTGTTTCATGGCTAAATCCACTTTCTAGTATCTAGATAGGCATTTATTTTCTTGGATAACAATAAGATATCTACTTTAGCAAATCTTAAATATGATATCCCACACATACACTTATCCCTAGGGGTTTAAACAAAGTTATCCAATATCAATCTCTAAATATTAACTAAATCCTTTTAGACACAAACTAATCCAAACCTACAATTTCATTTTTATATATATTATAATAATTTACTTGAATATTAAATACATATTAAAACAAAACACACCTTAGAAATATAAAGGTTTAGAGTTTTGGGAGATTATAAACATAAATCATTATACTTAATGAAATATATTCAACATATTCTAGAAACATATTTTTGAATTGTACACATATTATGTATACCCAACTTAAAAACATTTCTTCATAACCTAGGGACTTGAAACATAGTAAAGGGTGTGATTAGATGGTCATAAAGGGTAAACATAAGATATATCAATAAATGACCATTAGTGAGAATAAGATAAGAATAACGGTATGAGAACATGATCATAACTTATAGTTATCATACCCAATCCATCAAAGATCATTAATCATAAATAATGGAATAATTTTTTTTTCATAACAAAAGGTATAAGAAGTAATTGTGGGGAATCATCAATAATCAATCATGATCCATAAGAACATATCAGAAGGATAAGACATAAGTTTTTGGCATATAAATGAGAATGGAAAATTATTTCCTTAGTCCCTTTACTAAACTAGGTTCACTCCCTGTTATGCTTCTTATTATCTCATGAGATATCCATCTTTACCCAATTCAATGGGGTGCTATAAAATTATAGTTCCATACATAACCTAATAAAAACCATAAAAATTTGTACCACAAGATCATAAAACATTCATCATATCATCATATTATAACCAATGGAAAGGAAACATGTTTCATAAACAATTCATCATTTTATCGAAGCATAACCCATAGAAAAAAAATAAGTATCATAAAGGTTTCATGATAACTTAATTAACCTATGGGAAAGAAACATTTTTCATAGTATCACCTTTATATCATCATCATCATCATTTATCCAGAGAAATAAAGTGGATAGCATAATAAGATCATATTCCTAGTGAATCATAATAATCCTCAAAGGATATTGACATAGATAAAAAATAACATTAAAAGGAATTTTGAACCATTCTTTGAAAATATGAGAAAAATATACTTTTATTTTAATAATATTTTTAATAAGGAACTTAAAAATATTGATAAATCATTTTATTTGAAAATAACCAATTAAATATGTAAAAGAATATTCATAGAAAATAATGGTTATGATGGTAGGAAAATATATTCATGTCATATATGTTAAAAAAATTACATTTCAAACATCTATAAAAAGTAGAAAAACATGTTTATAAAAGTTTTTAGAAGATTCCTTTGTAAAAATTTGTAAATAAAGTCAATAGTAGTGAAAATGAACTTTTTAAAACATATCAAGTATAAGTAAAAACATTCATGAAATAGTTTTAAGGATTATAGAAATGGAAGAAAAATATTATCATCCAAAGGGGAAACAAGATAATCTTTTCTTTTAAAAAATACTTTCTTTCTTATTTTAAGTACCATAGAGATGAAAATGGTAATTATAAATAAAAAATACAAAAATAATTAGAGGAAAATAGAATATATGGGGTTTAAATGATAATATCCACATAATTTTCCTCAATAAAAATTCAATCATAAATAACCCCAATTAAAATGAGATTTAAATGTAAATCCCTAACCTCAAGTTTTATCTTGATTTAGACATGTTTAAATATCCTCTATAACAAATATAAATTTATTATGCATATATTCCAGAACAAGTTTATCATTTTCCAAAAAAATAGTAAGGTAAAAAGGTAGATAAGATCTTTTAATTAAAAATTATAATTATTTCATAAATATCATATATAAACATTAAATACATCATAATAACAAATGATTAATGATGATTATGGAAGTTTAATGATATCAATACATGGTGCCAATAGTCCAAACACATGTACCATTGATAATTTTATTTACTATATGATGTAAAGGAGGTAGAAAATGATTGATCCATCATTATAATAATAACTAAGTATATTGAAGATACTTAATTAATTATTTTAGAATTTATTCCATCAATTTAGAGCAGGTATGAGATGAAATAAAATTGACTTTTATGGGTTAAGAGTTATACCTCTTCATCAATAAGCCTCCTTTGGATTAAACAATAACATATTAAAGGACATTATTATGATAAAAAATGACCTATAATATATATAGAGGGATTTTATGAAGGTATTAGTGAATGTTTTGGATATAATAGAGGGTTTGTGAAGTGTGAAGAAGAGATAATATGTGGTATTGTTTTATAAGGGAGGAAGTGGACATACTTAATTTTTTTAAATGATTTAATTGTAATGATATCTCACTGAAATAAAGTGGATCCAAAACTAAAAATATTAGAATATAGAAATTCCAAGGTCAATAAATCATCATCCATTCAAATTAAAGAAAGTGTTTTAGTAATATTTTTTACCTTATCTCTTAGATTAACCCCCAATAAACCTGTTTTAACCATAACCATGGTAACAAATTTTTATTGTTTTTACTATTAATTAGGAAAAAATAAGCTATTTTTATTAAATTTTATTAAAAAATTTTAATTTTAAATATTTAATAAATTTTAAAAGATCCAATTTCTATAAGTGGAAGAAATTTATTTAAAAACAAGTACACAAAACAGAGGATATACTTTTTTAGAAAAATGAATTTTTAAGTATAAAGTTGAGATTACCTTCATTATTATCTATGCAAATTTTTTTAGATGAATGTTAAAATAATATATTAAATATATTATCTAAAAAATTAATTTGAATCATTAATTTATAAAGATTAATTTAGTTTATTATGATAAAAAAATTCAGTGCATAAAAATAATTTTTTCAACAAAAACATCTCTTTAATCTTTGAAATACTTTTATTTCAATTTTAAAACAATTAAAAACTAATAAGTTAATTTTATTTATATGTAAACAATAAATTTTCTTATTTAGTTTGTCCTAATAATACCCTATAATCCAACATCTAACTGATAACTTTCATATTAAATAATAATATTTACAGCTTTCCTTTCATTTTTCTCTTTGTGTTTCTTTGGTTTTTTTCAACATAAAACATAAAAAGAAAAAGAAAATATTAGTAAGTGGGTGAATTAGAACATACAAGAGTAAATGATCATGATATGAACATGGTTATCCATTAGTCTACATTCATAGAGTTTAAAAATTTTATTGATAAGATCCCCATGAACAGATCATTATCAACTTGGTGATATTTTCGGGGTGTCACATTAGGTAGATGTACTTAATTCACCATGTAAATAGTTTTTGTTTCATTATTTTTTATTTTAATTCATTGATTTTTCTCTTCTTCTCTACCACTAATTATTTTCACCAAAATGGGATAAATTTATCTATAAAACTATTAGTCAGTAATAGATATCCAATTATATACCCAATTCAAGGAAGTATGTTAGCTAATTGACAATTTTAGAGATTTATTTTGGATAAAAATAAATATTAACCATTCCCTATTCCCATGGAAACCTAAAGGGAAATTCCAATTGCTGAAACACACATAATAAACTGATGTGTATACTAATTGATGGGTGGAAGGATGATACTATAGGAATAAGACCAATCATCATTTATATCACATTCCCTATTTCCACCAAAAAGGAGATGAACTAACAACCGAGGAAGTGAAAATAAAATACATTAGTTCCTTTATTATTGACCATCAATTAAAGTATAAACATGTTAATATGGTAGAACTAAAAGATGTGATGGGAATTATGACCACCACTCTCAAAGTATATATGAAGTATGTAACTAAAAAATATATGATAATCCACAACATCCCAAGATCTATACTCATGAAGACATTGAGGAGGTAGAAATAGAACATGGAATAATTTCTCTTCCATAACCCCCAAAATTCCCTCTATAAGAATTCCATAAAGATCATGAGCTCTTAGAAAACTAATTAATGGAGCTGAAAATTATTTAAACTCTATTTAATTTAATTACTTACAAATTAAATTTTCTTCCAACTCTCCTTATATTTGTTTTATAGATACGATTGATCTATTACTAGCCCTAAAAAGTGAATAACATGAATAACATCCTACCATAAATAAAAAGGTGGAGCTAGACATAGATAACATGAGACTTTTGTCGAATCAACTACTACGGAAACAAGAAATAAAATAATATATAGAGGGAGGTACAACTATACACTGATATTAACCTTTATTTATTTCCATCACCATCATTACTTCCCTCTCTTTATTCACTTGGGTGATGTGAGAATTTTATTTATTCTTTGGTTCTCTACTTTAGATGTATATTAATGTACATTTGGTGGAAAACCATGTTGTGGCTCTAATTAAGGAAACTACATATCCATTCTAAATGGGGTTAATATACTAGAACTGTTTGGATATATATAGTGTAAATGAAATTACATTTTGGGGATGAACCAAGGCTCTTCTATCTCTTTTTCTCTATTTTCTTTGTTATTTTAATTTTGAAAAAACTTCTTATTTTTCTCCTATTTTTCTCATAATTTTTAGAAGTTATAAAGTATGAGGGTAGATACAACCCCAAAAAATAAATAGGTTGTGTCTTTCATTATCATTAATTTCTACTAACATATATCTAATTGAATTAATTTTAATGAAGGGTAGTAAACTATATGTTGGGTAAAATAAGGATCACTTGTTTTTGGGAGTTTTCAAGTTGTTTTTTCTGGTCTTTTAGTTAGGAAACATGGGGATTAAATGAATATAAAATTAATTTTCTAACACTTTATTTTATTTTATTTACTTATCCATGATTTTTTAAGAAATATATTTTAAATTATTGTTTATATGAAACATTTTTCCTTGAATTTTATTTTGAATCATTTTTATAATTTTGAATAATTTTCGAAATCCATGCCCATGAGCCTTAAACTAAACCATATTCTATCTCTAAAGAGGTTTATAAGATTATTTTAACATACTCTTCATGAAACCCACACTTTATTGAGAGAAAAAAGATTTTGTGTAAAAAGTTTACCTTTTTATTATTTATTTTTCAAATTCTTAGTGTTCATGTAATGTTTTTGAAATGATATAGGAACTCTTTCCGATAGCTGACATTGTCTTTAGACCTACCCTTTACATTAACCTTTTTTTATCCCTTCACTAACCATGGATGGACTCTTAGGTTTAATCCCCATTTCAATCCAAATTTTCCTTACCTACCCCTTGATCATAATATATTTTTATGGTTTTTTCAATTTTGAGTGTGGGGGAGGTGTTTTATGTGTTTTCTTTGGGATACATTACATGATTATGAGAAATTATGGGTGGATTCATAATATAAGAATTTATAAAATAAATGGGAATGATTCACCTTAATCACATGAATTTTTCATCCCATTCACCCACTTATATATTTATATATATATATAATATTGTACATAAAAATTAAGAAAAAATATCTATATATTTAAAAAATAAATATAAAACACAGGGGAATGAGAATTTATTATCTTTCATTTTTCTTTATTATTTGACTCATGACCCACACAGAAGGGAATTATATGAGATTCATTTGTATGAGAATTGAGTGAGGTACAGTTGATGGAGAAACTTGAATATTCATGCATTATATTCATGAATTTAACCTCCATTTTTACCCTTCCATTTTTATAGTCGCCAGCCAACCCAAATCCATAAAAAATACCTTAATAAGACCTCATGATTAAATGTATTTTCATGTCTTACTATGTGGGCAATTATAACTTTTACATGAATATTGTAATCATTCATTTTCAATGCATGAACGTAACTTTATTTTCATTTTCACTTTAGTTAATATTGACATGCATTAAAATTTGATACTAGTAGTGATTGGGTCTTGGATTTATTCTTGAAGCTTAAATATTTTAATTTGAGATGAGAAAAGTTTAGATAAATTTATTTTTATAAAAAATAAATGGTAATTTTCATATCGAAGAATTATTAGATGTATTTTCCCTTTTTAATATTGTGTTAATTTTATTTTTGATATAGATTTTTTCCTAGAGTATAAAAAATAATTGTGGGTGAGTGATGAAATCCATTTTTTATAAATTTTTCATTGTTAAATACCCCTTATTTTAATTAATATTGTGGAATTGATGAAAATTTATAGTTAAAGATAATAGAAAAAAATTAATTATAAATTTATCAAATTCATGATTTTAATTTTTTTATTCATTTTGATATTATTTTTTAGAAATCCAAAAATTCAATTTTATTTTTGAATTAATAAATGTTAGTTCTATTGTGATTTAATATGGTTATGTATTATGAGAGTGGGTTTTTTGAAGCTACATAATAGTAGATTTTGAGGGAAATTGCTATGTAAAAAAATCCCTATTGCTGAGTTATTGTATAATAATAATCCCATGGGAGAGTGATTATGCAAGAGTAAAATATATGGGGATACCACTATGTAGGATTAAACCAACTATAATTGAGCTACGTGTGATTAAACCCAAAATTTCAAAGGATTTATTAGGTTAACTAAAACCCGAGTAAGAATAAACTTGTTTTTCAACTAGATACATGCATTTTTTCAATCTATCATGTAGAAATTACTTCAAGTAGGCTTGGAAATATTATCACCTATAAATATTGAATAGTGACTGAAGATAGTCAAGATGATTACGTGCATTCTAGTTGTAGCCTATGATTAATAAATTTTCTTTTTATGTTTTATGAATCCACTGTCTACATTTCTAATAAATGTTGTTCTACCATAAAAATGTAGTTCGTGCCCTAAAATTTCTAACAAAACCTAAATTAAAGATAATGATGTTCACCTATCAAACCAAATCTTTAGAACACTCGAAACACTTAATAACATTTTTGAAGAAAGATGAAGATTATGGGATCAATCCAAGTGAAATATGGAAGACATGAATAGAATATCATGAATAATAGAATATCCTCATATAATTGGTTTATCCAAATTAGAAAACTTTTGAAATTCCACTCCACATGTCTTTTAATCATGAATAAGTACATACAAGGATCATAGATCATTAAAAGACTGATCTAAGGCCTTAGGAGAATAATTTAGAAGCAACTCCACATGGAAGCATCATGAACTCAAAACATACATATGGAAATATAGAATCTATGAATAAAGATCATGAATAGTAATTGAAACTTGGTCTGTTTGACTATAAAATGAGAGGAATGCCTCCCATGATATAATTTTAATTCAATTAGGTCATGGGATTAGTTTAGGATCTCTTGTATTTCTTTATTTATATTTTAATATTAATAATTGATGTTTTTTGTGTGTGTTTTCTCATACCCATTCATGTCACTCTAATTATTTATAGTCATATGATAGTTTATATGAGGGTGTGATATCCATGGGAGGTTGTTGGTGCTCTTGAATGCATATTTATCAATTTATTATAGTTTTTCTTATATTTGGGATAGGAAATAGTGTGTTAGATGTGTTAGTGAGGTATCTTATACTCACATTTCATTTACCATGATCACATACTATTCCTTTCCAAATATATTTAACCTCACTTTACTTAGCTCATACCACTTATAGTGTAATGTTGTAGGTTTAGTGTTGGAAAATATAGTTTGGGGTTGGGTGGGAAATAGTATCATGTCTTTTCCATGGTGTGTTTATCATCTCTCTACTATAGATGAGGTGATATCAATGTGTTAAGGAAGGTTTTCAATGCTTGTTGAGTTCCACAATTCAAGTGAGGGAGGGTAATTCATGATTGGTTATTATTTAATTAAAAAAATAATTTAAACAATAATAATGGATAATGAAGGAGGAAAATTATTTGTGTCATGATATGGAACTCAAATGGGATAGGTCTCTTAGACCAGTAGAAAATGCATGAACTTGGTCAACCAGTCCATGATAACCCATACCACATAATTTCTTCAAGGTGGCCTCAATAATCCCATCAAAAAATTCATCATCAATTTGACTCACTTCAACTCTGGAATTGGTAGATACGAGAGAACCCTTGTGGGCTGATGGGGCTCGACCTTAACCCTCTAAAAAGTCATACACTGTGAGATTATACTTATGATATCTTTACTAATCTCTGACCACCAATACTGCATAAGGATTTAATTATACATATTAGTAATTGCTAGGTGAAATTTTCATCTCAAGGCAAGTAAATCCTATATCATCTCCTCACATATGCTCAAATGTTCCACCACATGTCATCATACATAAAGAATTTTATTAAAATCCTGGGACCAATCAAGAAGTTGATATCTACAATATATTATTTCCATCCCCACCATAAAATACAAATATAATAACTGGATCTTTTACACACTCTTAAGGAATGAGTAGGTAATAACAAAAAACACCACGGTCTGTCTACCATGATATTATTATAGATCAAGATTCATTTCAAAAAAGGGGTTAATCATATTCCACTTACTACTCACCTCCTACAACACTTATTCCACAGTCTTTCTATATAGTTCATTGGCTATAACATTCCCTTTTCCATGGGTACATTTCATCTTGAAATATAAGGACTATTGCTGCTCAACCCACCATCTCTGATGAAGGTTCATATCACACTAAAGGAATATATGTTAAAGGAACATTTGGATGGTGTACACCCAAAACCTCTTTCCCAATAAGTTGTGAGGTAAACACCTCAGTGAGTTAACTACCACTACTAACTCCAAATCACGATTTAGAAAATTTCACTTAGGTGTCTTCAAGTCTATATTCATAGGAAACTATATGCCCATCCTTCATCACAACTACTCCATGGACCTTGTGTGTATTTGTATAAAATATAAAATATAAATTTATAATCTTTATAGATACATACAGACATATATATATATATACACATATGTAAATATTATATATATATATATATTTGTGAAAACAAACACACACATTATAGTGATATAAAAATGTGTGTGTGTGTCTATATATATAGACAAACACACACACACACACATTTAAATAAAAAAATTTAAATAAAAATTTATAATATGCGTGTGTGTATTGGTTTATTTTTTTAAATGTAAATTTAATATATATATATATATATATATATTTGTTTATGTCTGTTCATATATTTTTGTACTGATGTAGAAATGTATAGGTAAATGTGTGAGTGTGTGTGTGTTTATAATTTTAAATGAACAATGATAAGACATCCACACACACAATTGTGTACATATATTTGTATATGTAAATATATGTGTGTGTGTGTGTGTTTTTTATAATTTGAAATATAAATTTATAACACTTATAGAGCGTCATATATATTTGTGTGTGTGTGTGTGTGTGTATTTGTGTGTGTGTTTGTGTGTATTGTAAATATATTGAAATTTATATGAATATATATATATATATATATTTGTTTATATTTTCAAATATAAAATTTTGAATGTAGATTTATTATTTAAATATATGTCTGTGTTAATTTATTTCTTTATATTTTTAAATGAAAATTTACAATATAAAAAAATATATTAAATACAAATTATTAATACACACAAAGGTGTGTGTGTGTGTGTATTTTTGTGTGTGTGTCTATATATATAAATATTTAGATATATTCATGGTATATATATACATATATATTTAAATATAGTCATAATTTTTTTATATTTATAAATATTAATTTGAAATAAATATATATTTGTGTGTGTGTCTATTATTAAATAAAGGACCTCATTTGTTACTCTGTAGAGGGGAGTCCGTTACATGGTACATAGGCTTAAAGGCACCAAGGCCCAAGGAACATGGTCTTGAAGTCCTGGTAATTGGCCCTTAGATCTCTTGATACACGCCTGATGGTTCATGGCTCGTTGTCCCCAAACTGGCAATGATCCAAATGGACCAAGTCCTACAAGCTAAAAATTAGACCCATAAACTGATGCCCACCTGAACTTCACCCAGTAGAATCCACCTCACCTTTAATTGTCCCGCTATCACCAGTAGTAGTGCATACCTTTTCCTGGACCACTCATCGCATAACAACCCTTCATCACAGTAGCATCCACCTCCACCTCACATACTATCACCATCACCTTGGACACCCTCTGCAGGTCTGCCTTCCCCATTTCACCACCAACATCCCACCCATACCCTGGTAGAAACATCATTGATCCAATAATATACATGCTATAAATATAACCGATTGCCACCACAAAATTGGGGGTTATTAATGAAGCATCTAGGATTTATGCCCCGAACCACCTGGGTACGGTGCTCGTAGCCTCACCACTCAGTTGTGGTAATTCCAACTTATATTTGTTTATATTTTTAAACATAAATTAATAATACACACACACATGTGTTCATTTATATTTTAAAATATTATATATATACATATATATTGTAGTGATATCTATATATGTGTATGTATATGTAAACACACACGTATGCACATTTTATATTTCATCTTTTAAATTTTTTAAATTTTTTAAAAAAAATTTCAAAATAGATATATTTTTTAATTAATGGGAAAAATTATCCTTGTTTTTTTAAAAAATACCACATTTTTAGAAAACATGGCTAAATAAACATCGCTAATGGACCTTTTATAGTGAATCATATAAAAGGAGGCCAATTCCATGAGTGGGGTATAACATTGGTGTTATAAAAATCCCTATAAATATGTTATCTCTCTCTCTCTCTCCATCTCTCTCTCTATCTCTATTAAATCTATGGTTTTATTTTACTATAAGAAAGATGGACTCCTTTCTACATGATAGCTCATGGATTACCTTTGTGGGAGGGATACTTTTTTCATTGAGGGATCTCTATCAATCTCATGTTAAAAGTTCATGGATAGATAGGCTTCATTATCAAAAGGGTATGTTATTCATTTATATTTATTAAATTCAAATTAATTGATGTATCTTGTGAAAAAATAGGTTTTTTATTTGTTTTTAAAATGTTTAGATAGGTTTTTCTCCATCAAGACCCTTAAAAAACACTATAATATATGTATTGTTGAGTAATCCCATATTGATGATCATAAAATTGGGTTATTATTGATATGTTAAAACTAATATGTGTATAATATCTTATATATATATATATATAACCAATCACTCATGGGATTCATGTTTTTAGACATATATTAGGATTGGAAAACTTAAAATACACTACATGGATTTCAATATGTCTCATTAGTGTTACTAAACTATTCATTGTCTATATACCCATTTACTTTATGCCTACCTAAAATTCATTTGATAATTTAACTTAACAAAGGGTTATTGGAAATATTACTAATCAAGAAAATGGATTCAATTAGACAAAACATGATGTGTCCACCCATGTGATGGATTTTTTGACATCATGGACCTCAATCAAGTTTTGATTAAACCGGTTCAGTTCATATTAATTTCAAAATAATTACATGCTTTGTAGTTATATATATTTTAGTTAAATTATTAATGGGGAAATGTAGATAAGTTTTATAGGGTTGAAATTTTCCATGCCTCATGATTATTCTCTATTTTAAGAATAAAAGAACATTGTTAACGAACATGCGGTGGATTGAATCACACAAAAACCATTTTTAATTAGGTTATCTATGAAGGGTTTATATATAAAGATCTTAGCTTATTATCGTTCATAAGATTCATAATAATTGAAAAAATTTCATGAGGGTCTTAGTGTCACATAAAAGATAATGAAAATTGAGATTTTTTTCCAATGTGATTGGTCCATGTATGAAGATGTTAATCTTTATAAAAAAATAGATAAGTTATGTGTTTAGAACATATGAAATATCAAATTAAATAATATTTATCTAATTTAATAATTAATGAGTTATTATAATACAAATAATTATTTATTTATATTATTAATACATAAAAATGATGAAATAATAAAACTCATAAGGGATTTCTCTTAAGATTGATATAATTGGACTCTAAGTCACAATACATGAGCTAATTTCATAAGAAAACATTATAAGGTTATTCAAGCACCTATTTTTCTAGTTTAAACTTATTTAGAGGTCCATCAATGTTCCACCAAGGTGGTTAACCACATTGTCTACTTTTACAGTCTATTAAATACCCCAAAGGGACATTGAAGGCTCATTATTTCACCTCCAAATATTTAATTATGGATTGAGATTTTTGGAGGTTTTTGAATAATATAGGGTCACTCCTTGAGGTTTCAATGACAAAGATTATTATATTTTTTTATTTTGTTATGATAAATAAAAATTATGTTCTTAGAGTAGTCTTCTAGTTTTATTATTCATGATATTATACAGAACTTTCTCATTAATATTTTCATCATTTTTCATTGAAGTAACTAAAATCACTTGGATTAGAAGAGACCTTAGCTATGTGTTAGCGATTAGAATTATAGGTGGGTAATGAAGGATTATTGAATTAAATAATTAATCTTTGATCCAATATCCAAATACTTTTTATAAATGAAAGTAAGAAACATTTAATTTATTTAATTTATTTTTAGTATATTCATTTACTTATTGTTATATTAGATGAGTTTTTATGAATTCTTTGTGTTATAAGTGTCTATACCATCCTAAAAACCCCCATGATAAAACATTGAAAGAAAAAAATGAATCCATATGCAAAAAATTCAATTATAATTATATTTTGAAATATGAGTATGTCATAAATAAAGAAAGTAGTAATTAAACACCAATATTTATAAAAGTTTAAAATTAAATAAATCTATAATCCCTTATCTTTGATATAAACATAAAAAAATATACTATGAGTATAATAGAATATAATAAATTATGATTACAAAAATTTATTTATTTATATTTATAACACCCTAACTTAATACTACTCAAGAATTCCCTGAATGAAGGTACCATATGGACTCCTGAATGCCTCCCTAGAATGTGTAGAAGCAATGAAACATGTACTTGTTCTATCAAATGATAATGGAATCATAAAATTATAGATTCAAATGATTTATCACTAAATCTATCATAAATAAAAATAAAAAAAGAATAAAATTATACAAGGGATGTATTTATATCCATGGGCATCACTAAAGTACTATTATCCAATCCCTATTATGCTACTCCAGCCTAGTCCATTGAACAAGATTTACTCTAACCTAAAAAATAGACATAAGTTACACACACACACACCAGAGTGCTCATGTAGAGTGTGATAAATAAATATCATTAGGGTCTCAATAGGTTTATCTATATACTCTATCATATACATGTTTATAAAATAAAAATATGTTAAAAAAATAAAAATGCATGTCAGGTCATCACATGCTAACTAGGCCACCATGATACCTGACCATGACTATTTTGAACTATATTAGAAACCAATCACCTTTTATTACACATATCGACCTATACCCAAATGCTCTGGGTGGGGTGTCATACTATACCTTTACCTTTATCCTAATCCTTGGGATATAGTTCATGACAAGTACCCTACTAGCCCCTATAAGGGGAGTTCACATAGCAAGTATCAAACCATCCCTTCTCACTCAAGCTGGGCCACACATAATGTTTTTGATACTACCTTATCACTTAATGTAGGGCCCTATATCACATCTTTGTCACTAAATTATTGCCCAAGGTAGGGTCCTATGTTACATCAAACCCTAAACCAACCTTCTCAGTCATGTTGATTCATGCTAGTACCTATTCACTCTAGATGAGGCTATTATCCTTACTACTACTTAATCACTCAAGGTAAGGTCAAATACCCCCATAAAAACCTAGAAAAACGTTCTCACTCATGGAATTCAATTCCAAAACCTACTCACACAATATGAGGCCATTATCATGACCACTACCTTATCCCTTAAGGTTGGATCTGATATTAAATCACAACCTAACCACTACTATATAACTCAAGATATGTCCCTACCAATACCTACTAACTTAAGGTATTTGCAGGCTTTGGGACACATCATCACCAATAACACTCTCCGCCACCCATCAAAAAAACATAGTTGAGCACAAAGATGTGTTAATAAATAGGGAAGATAACCCATATCCTAAGCTCACTAGATCATCAGTAGGGCATTGGTCACTTAAAACCTATCCTCGTGTCTAGAATTCATCTCAACCCCCATCTAGCCTAATAGAATGAACATCTCAATATCATATTTATCACATTTTACATTTCGAAAAGACTATATCTATTCACAACCTATCTATAAGGGCATACATTAGGTTCCTCAAACCCATATTGGTCTCTCCCCATCTGCATTAAGTTGTACTAGACACTCTATAGTGTTTACATAGCCGGTACACCTTATCCAACCCTATCCTTAAGAGAATGGTCCATAACTCATAAAAATCCTGTGTCAAACTCAAAACAAATAATCAAGGACTTTCCTTTTAAATTCAACCTAAGGAAATTTTAATCCAGATTCAAAGTCCTCTAAACAATTCCCAAGTCCCTCACCTGATTTCCATATCACGTCTCCCTTAGGGGAGCTCTCAACCTATCTCCTAGAGGAATCCCCTCACAAACACACCATGTCTAGTCCAATAGAATTCATCTCACACATGAAAACTTCCAAGAGTCTAATATATCCTCAAAAGGGCATCCTTAATCATGAATGATATGTAAAATCATCTCACCTTTCCCCAGTAGGTCCAAACCTCTCATACCAACACAACCAACCCTATGAAACCCACCTAGGCTATCTGAGACTCATCTCAAATCCAAAGACCAAGCTAAGGTCTCTCACCAACTCAATCAACTCCATTTACCCTTATAAATATGATCTTTAAGAGATCTCAAATTACCCAAAATGTTAATGATCACATATTCTTACTATGAGGGTCTCAATTCTATCTTATATCTTTTTATAGGGTGAACTCGATCCCAATCACTTTACCAGGTCTTCAAAAACTCACAAGCTTGAGCACTATTTCAAAGACAAGAATATGCTTTTTTATTAAAGTTTCCATCTACCTCAACCATGAAGAAACCATCATCACAATTCTCTATTCATCCTCATCCAAGCCCATCCATTCCATTTCTAATCTCGTACCATCTCCCATGATCTTATCTCAAACCATATATCTAAAAAACTAATTATAAACTATTATAATTAGTTATTAAGTTTAATCTAAATAGACATTATTGACAAAAATATCGCTAAGAAATTTTGTATCACTAAAACTACATGAAACCCCATGAAATCATCCTCCTAATATATTTTCTAGATAAACTCATACAAAAACCCATTATTCTAGCTTGATTCTACCTTGCTCTGGTGGAATATCCACCAAACCCTAACTGAAAATCATTACAAATGAGAGGGATAATAATGAAGAACCATAATGGAGTAATAAAGGTTTGTTGTACCTGAAATTTATCATGAGATCATCCAAATAGAATCCATCACCATGGGGGATCAAAATGGAGGAAGAATTAGGGTAGTTAGACAAAATGACTACCTCTCATCACTTGTTCGAACTAAATTAGAAGTGGATCTGACCTTGAAATTAAGGGGTTTACCCATATTTTTAAATACTAAATAAGGGGAATGACCTCGTATGACTTATAGGGGTCTCATCATGACTCCATATTCTAGGCACTCATCAAAATGTGACCCCATGGGTAACAATGTGATACCCCCCATTAGCTTTAACACAAAAACTTCATAGACTCATCTCTCATGGAATGACCCCTATGGTCATGATATGTAATAACCCCATTGGGAAGAACTATAAATTTGTGGTATTTTCCTCCACAGCGTGATAGTATTACCATGCATCTTGAATCACCCTCATAGGAAACCTCACAACATGACCTCTCCCTCATGGAACACTATAACCCTCATCATGGCATGACCCCAGGAATCACGATGTAAAATGATTTATTCTATTAAAAATGTAAAGTAATGTGTATTGTTTTCTAAGATATTATTTATGGGGAATAACCACAAGATAAAACTCAAATAAACAACATAACACCTATTTAGAATTTTTGGGACTCATTGGATTAGCAAGATTTACATTTTTTTTGTAATAGTTTATGAACCAATAACAAAGATCAACTGAATGAATATATGAGTATATTTTGGAAATGGGAAGATATTTTAATATAATCTAGGTTATTTATCATAACAATAAAAGTGTTATATGAAATATTTTGATTTTCATATATATAAAAGGGCTATGAGGAGCACCCTACCCTCTAAAAATGAATTTCATTTGCAGAGTGAGGTAGTGATCTTACACCCTATGCAAATGAGTTTCTATTATGAAGTGAGATGGTGTTGTTTTTCCACATGAAAACAAGTTTAATTTGTTAATCAATGTAGTTATTTTCCATTCTCTTCGAGTGAAATTTATTTTTGGAGTGGTGATTCCATATTTGACTCCCACATACCATATAAATTCCAATAAAACATACCATTTTTGGAAAGAGATTTATTCGACCTCACCTATAAATAAACATTTAATTCCAAAAGTATTACTATGGAGAGAAATAAAAAGGAGAAATACTAAGAGTGAGAGGAATGAATTTTGATTCATGTAGAATCCTAAGACTCTGATATTACCAAAAACCATGGGTGGTCCTCTCACCTCAATGTAATAGATACTCCCCAAAATAAAGACCTTCAAGAAAAGAGCTTGTATATAAATAAATTCTTATTTGAAGGATTATATTTCTTGTCTATTCATGAAGGAGTAATTCTACTTGATTATAGAATTGATTCATGAAGGACCCCCCCTTTGTGGTTCCTCTAATTCATATAGTAAGGTCCATATGTGAATGGAGTACCCTAGGGTGTTAATCTCCTTTCTCTCAAGACTCTCCTCCAATATAGTATTTAGATTCATCTTATCCCTTCTGTAAAGTGTCTAAATGGTCCTATCTTGTTGATTCAAAAATCCAAGAAAGAATAAACCAAGGCATCCCTATAGCCACCACATCCAAATGATCATGATAGTGGGAAAATTAGAATCATCCATTTCAATCTTAAATCCCATTGGTATAAGTTTTCCCCCACTTTTCCTCCCTAACTGATTGGGTCCTCTTGGTGTTTGAAACCATGAAAACCCATGGTAACGAGGTCCTTAATTCTTGAGGCAATATTGGGAATCTTATAAGAATAGGAAGTGTCACTTACTTCTCACATGCTTCAAAAAATGTGAAGTGACGATGAAAGAATCCATGCCATTTATTTTCTAATTAGCTATTACATAAATCCCATTACTAGGTTTAGAAACATCTAGAAATATGGAAAGGGTAATCCCTCCTAGGTTAATCCCCTTATCTTTCTTGATAGATTCCATATCCCCTCCCTCTTTCATCAGCTCAATGGAATTAGATTCATTAAGGGTAGGCTAAGTGTGTAAGCCCCATTCAAATCAAGTGTCATCATCCTATGTGTTGTACTTAATCCTATCTTATATATTTTTTCTCACACTAGGAATGAATGTCACGGTCGTAGGGGTAATTGTTAATTAGGATATCAATAAAATTATATCCTTAATCTTGGGGATCCTTTTTAGGTGTAAAACTTTACCATATTACATTCTTATGAAAGGTATATATTCCCTCTAAACATTTATTCAAATGGAAATATTCTCAATGAATCAACTTAGGGTATCCTCATATATGTAAGCCATTCTCAATCCTCTAGTTTTTCAACTTTTACGACACCAAAATCCCTGGAATATGGTGTTAAACTACACAGACAATGTCCTTGTCTCAGGATGTTAAGCTGCATGACAACATCCTTACCATATGATGTTAAATTTCATGGTTCAATCCCGTCACATGACCTTAAAATGTGAAACTAAAACTATGTTGAATTCGATTCCTTTCTCGATGGGATACATATGATTCCACCTTAATGTTCAAACTACACATCATTACCCCCATTACCATATTTATTGGTCTATATTCTTGATAAGAATCATGGCCCTACCTAGAGAGCTATAATCCTTTCGGGTCCTATTATCTCATCCTCATCGGGACATATTAATGGTGGGATCCATCTTTATAGGATCATTAAGAGGTTTAAATACCTTTTTAGGACAACCAAAAGGTGTCTCTCATGCACTAGTCACACAACAGCCATTTCTAGGAACCATTAACCTAGTTATTCTTACCACATTATGTAAAAATATATTGATTGGTCCTTTTCACATGGCCTTAAAATATAGGACATTTCACATTAAGTGGAACCAAAATATTTGTGTTATGAATCCTCCTACAAGGATACATAGGAAGCCTATTTAACATGCACATTCCTAACCCCATGAGAACCTACCACTTTCCAGGATAGTGGTAAACTCTATCATTCCCATATATGTGGCTTTAATCCATACTTCCTTAAAACTAATAATCACAAAGTAATAACGAACAATATGAAGAACCTATACTAAATAAAATGGTTCTATAAGAGAGTAACTGAGTAGGAAATAATTTAACCCCAAAAGGTGTGATTAGTCTGACCTACCATCCTCTTGACCAATGTGATTTACTAAGCATCACAGATAAGAAACCCCAATAAATGTCAGCCTTTGTATAAAAAGATCATACTTCATTAAATACATGAATCCTTTAACCATAAAATCAGTCAATAATGTATGATTTTATTTACTTTGGATGCTTATTTTATGGATTTAATTGTTTTTATTTTTTTTCTCAATCAAAACACCAAAACTTTCTTCAATAAAATGACACACTTTCAACCATGATGGATTAATGCATCAACAGTTGCACAAGTTGGATCTTCATCAAAATAGAGGAAGTTTTCACCCACCCAAAACCTTTAGTTTTAGGTTGTAAATTAACTAGTATAGGAGTACCAACTAGATGTTATTATCCATGCACTGAAGGTTACATGTGAATCTCTCCTAGACATGAATCCCCACCAACCATCTACCCAATAACAAGTGGTGGCGAAGAAGGAAATGACACTTGTCACTATTTTGAACCATTTTGGAAGCCTCTCCCTGGAACGCAGTAGTAAATAACTCCCTTATCTTAGGGTGGTGTATTAGTAGGTCAATAGTAGAATCACCAAAACATAGGAGTCACCCTCAATGGATCTTTCTAAATATCACCTCCATAAACATCATCTGACACTAATCCTTAAACAACCCACTAAGGATGCCACCCCATGGGTCCCAGATCAGGTCACTCAAACATGATAACCTATAAAAAATAGTTAGGAGTTGAATACTATCAAAAAAATTAGATTAGTAACATTTCAATACTTCCTCCAAATCATCCCACTAATATACTATGAAAGAAAATATTGAGAAGGCCCACATTCCTACCTGCACACAGCAAGCCTGCCAATATACTCTCACAACAACAAAATAAGCCTTTTGGCATAATATAATAATTAACAGGGGAATCTGCACATTCATATCTCAATATATTAATTACATTAGAATATTCTAATGAAAACTAGAGGAAAAGAGCATACACACATTACCACTCCAGCTAAGTAATGGATGCACAATCCCATTCCGATTATAGATGACCTTTAATGCATCCTAGAGACAATGAGTGGGGTAATATTACATATCTATACATTTAAAAAAAATCAAC
Organism: Viscum album; assembly: GCA_963277665.1. Classification (NCBI taxonomy): domain Eukaryota; kingdom Viridiplantae; phylum Streptophyta; class Magnoliopsida; order Santalales; family Viscaceae; genus Viscum; species Viscum album. The sequence goes on from OY728132.1 coordinate 1,593,966,137, forward strand.
ATATATTGAAAGTGGAGGAAGTAATGTGGAAGATACATATCCATGACCCCTCAACTTTTGTATATTATCAACACACTTAGAGGGTTAATCAATTGTTGGAACACATTCCTGCTCCCATTCAAGAGGATTGTCGGCACATATTGATGGAGAATGGAAAAAATTATTGTGCATAAATTCCCATTCCAAATATAGATCATCATACCATTCTAAATGACACTTTAGATAAGAAAAAAATTCTTTAAAAACCATAGAAACTTGTTGGAATTTTCTGAAAACAACACGGGATTTACCCAGAAGCAATCCCCTACAAGAAATTCGTTGTTCACAATATATGAATCCAAATGAATAATGAAGAAAATATAAGAATAAGTTTTAGAAAGGGTAATATGAAGTATTAAAATAGGACCACAACCCTAATAATCTTGATGTTGGTGTTCTTTAGTCCCTTGAACTTTTTCCAATGGTGGACCAAGATCCTGTTGACTTGTTTCCATATCAATGAACCAACAGTTGTAGTTGTGGAGGTCCTCCCTAAATTTTTTCTTTTAGTAGCTCTGAAGGTTATCCCTAGTGAATTTACCCTAAATTTTATCTTCATAGCTATACTAATATTTATTATGGTAAATTTTCTTATAATGATCACAATGGATACCCTCATCATGATCAGAATATCAGAATGTAAGATGGTCCTCCCATTTCCAATGCCAACCCTAACGGTGCTCCCTAGGGAACATTTCATAGGATTCCACCTTATATTTAGACAATAAACCATGATTTTAGTCATCCTCCTGGTGATATTCAATGTGAGGGTCCTCATCATAGTGATATTTTTTTTGGTAGGAAGGTCCTACTATTTTTGAATTAAATATAATAAATCTCTCAAGTTGTGAGGTGCTCGAAAAAATGAGGCTAGATAAACTTGATGGCTTGTCTGAAAGATTCTAATAAAACTCACTCTCCAAGACAATATAGTTGAGAAATGAACAATTTACTGAGAATAATTGGATGTATCTCTCATAGAATATTAATAGAATACATTGATTATGAGGAAACAACTACTCGAGGAAAATATATCAGTTATGTTCTAGCTACTAGCCACCCCTCAGTATAGCATTCAAAATTTATTGGAAGAGGAATGCATACATCATATTCATATAAATCTATAGGATAACATTCATCACTAAAAAAGTAAAGTTCCTTCCATATAAATTATATTAAAATTACATAAATAAAAGAAAATAATTTAATAGATATATTGACTTATATTCCCTTGTAGTTATACAATTTCTAAAATTTGGAAATTAGTATGAGAATCATCAATGAGCATGCCTTGATTCTTTGATAAATCTATATAAATTTATTTTTGATGCTCTATATGGTGTAAATATCAATGGATGAGGTAAATATTTATAACTACATTTTATCTTTCTCTCCAACCAAAAAATACCACCCAAAGTGACATCATGCAGACTCATTTCTTCATGATGAATATCAGAATCAGAATTTGGACACAATAGCAAGTTACCTCAATAAGGATATTTCATGACCAAATCTTTGAAACGATGATGGGAAAGATCCATTAAAATACTCTTACATCAAGACTTAAAAAGGATGATCAAGCCTTTCATTTGAGAAAATCTAAACCTCAAGTTGTAGTGCTGCCTTTGGTAGTATGTAGTTCACATTAATAAAATGCATTGCATCCAACTAATTCTTAAATAAAGATTCTATATATTAATATGGAATCCGAAATGACCACAACAATAGTAGTCTAGTAGATACCCTATCCCATATGGATAAGGGGATTTTTACCATCATTGTTACCCCTAAGATCATCAAATCTTTGATGAGTCCAAAATATTATAGCAATGGAACAAGAGAAGCCCCATCCCATAAGAATTTGGGAATTTTTACCTCAATATCCTCATCCCTAGTGTAATTTGGTCATTTATTAATTGGAAGATGTGTCACATGAAAATTATTTATGATTTATCAAATTTCATGACCTTCCTATCTCTTTGGTAACATGTACAAAAATTCATTTTAGTTCTTTTCTCTTGATCACCTTCCACAAAGTGTCCCTAGAGGAATCATGGAAGGAGAAGGTGAATAATTATAGTGAAAGGAAACTAAAGAATTACCTCAAGAGGATGACCACTCAAGGATATTTCAATATACCAAATGATATATTCACTAAGGTTGATGATTATGATTATTCTTACAATGATGATATGATATTATATGTGCATTATGAATTGATAAACATCATCATCACTGGACCAACATATGTTGTGGATAAGGAATCCAATTATAGAGAATAAGAGGAAGTTTGTTTTATTAGAATATGGACCACACCATAATAGTTAAAGAAGGTGTACATACCAGAAACCAAAGTCAAGATAAATTTTTTTAATCCCCCTTGAATTCTCATATACCACCTCTATGAAAAACATCAAACAAAGAAAATATAAATTGTGTGGCTATATCCTATCCATTATATAAAGAAGGTAAAATCCATATAGTTAAATAAACATTCACTTAGTATGAAATATAAATTATGTAGTTTAGGAGACCCAAAAATGAGTTACCCATGGGAAATATTCATACTAGGTATATTCTATAAGAAGAGCCTCACCATACTCTTTTAGTAAACCCCCCTCAATAAGAAGTCTTTCATACTAGAAAGAGTAAATTTAAGTCATCCAAACAATTTGGGTTCTAAATAACTAATTTATTTAGATAAAATAGTGGAATAATTTTAGGAATTACATAAATTAGGGGAGAAAATAGGACAATGTCAAGTGAACTACCCCAAATCAACCGACACTAGCTATCTGTCATGAACACATGCTGACCCACTGTTAGGATCTACACATCACTGACCCTACTCAAATGAATTCTGAACCAGCTATCCTAACAGAACTCATTGAAACCATTGAGTTATTGATAGCCTAACCAGATGCTATAGAATGATAGAGTGAACCAATAAAATTAGAGAGAAATCCTTACTCTAAATGGGTGGATACAACTCTTACCCCACACAACTATGGGAATATTAATTTCCCAAATTCTAATAAAATGAGGGATCTATAGTAGTAATTTTTGAACTTCATGTCTCAATGTGGTTCTATGATGGGAACCCTTACTTATTAAGAAGAATCCAAACTTAGATACTTCATATATAATCTCGAGGGACCCACTTTTTTCCGGTATACTAGTTTTCCAACCAGGTCATTCAGAGGATGGGAAGAACTCCACCAATAATTAATTTATCAATTAAACTTTATATTGTGAAAGAAAACAGTCCTTGATTTCTTAAATTAGAATCAATTAGATAATGATAGAGTCTTGAACTCAATTGTTAGGTGTAAGTATGTGACTTGCTCCCAAAATCTACTGCCCCCATGAAGAGTTGTTGTCCCTCTATATGGATAACCTTTATGATGAGTTACAAACAACACCACAACCAATAAACTCAAGACAATACTGAAACTAGCTCCATAACCAATGGATATTAAGTATCTCATGATATATACTCTAGAGCAGGTACAAAAATAGCAAAAACCTCATTAAGATGGCAGAAAAGAGGATAAGTTCCCACCATACAAGGATCAGAATAATAAAAGTTATTCCCTCTGAGTTGAGAATTTCCCTAGATACTTTATAGTAGTTATAGATAATGATTTGTTGAGGTTTATATATCCTATAATACCTTATGATGTTGGAATTAGTGATCACTCGAATTATTTCCCCTTCCAATGAACTTTGGGTCACACCATCCAGGAGTGTTTTTTTAAATACATCCTCTAGAATATGGTTGATTCTAGACAAGTCAGATTATGTAAGCCATCATAACAAGTGGCATGTTTTTTTAATACTCGAGAGGAAGAAATAAGATGTTAATTAGTTTTGGTTAAGGGTATATATAAGTTCAATAACATTATTTCCATAAAGATAGTCAAGAAAGCAGGGAACAACTAAAATTTCCAGTTGTGTCTCTAGTTTCTTCTGATTTATTGCAATTAGCTCCATCAAAACCACAATATTTCAAGAGCCGATCTTCTAAAAGTCATTGTAACTAACACAATAAAATTAAGGTATTGGAAAATAAACCTATATTGATGCCCAATCCTATCTAAGTACTCTTGGATTTCATTCCTTCAGTACTCGAAGGATAAGCATCACCCCACCAAATGGGACCCTCCTTAGTTGAAGTGATACTCTTTAGTTCGGTTAATGTTATTCATTTAATAGAACCCTTCTCTATTGATGATGAGTATTCATATGAACTCTAGTTCCTCATAATCAACCGGGGAACTGGAGGAACATGCTACAGAAATTGAGGGAATATGGGGAGATGTAGTCATTGCATGCCTAATATCTCGGTCACATCTATGATAGATCCATATACGTGGTCGAGACCCATGTTAAATAACTTAATCAATCCCAGTAGGGGCATGTATATATCCCATAATTCTTCAGGATTCACCCAAACCAAGTTATTTTCGAAGGACAACTTACTGGTGCACAACTATCTAATCATCCCAGACAAGTGGGCATACTAGTTCAACTCAATCTGTCAAGGACAGGCATACCCTCAACTTTTGTTCAAGATCACAGTCCGTATACCTCAAAAAATATATCCCCTAAGTCACATGATAAGGTGAAACCTTATATCAATAATCATAGACATATGGATTATAAATATAACACCTTTAAATACCTAATTTTGGTTCTAGCTAATATTTCAATCCGGGGAATCATTAATTTATCCAAAGATCTATGAGAAGAACTTGTGGAGACCCTATTAAGACTTCTAGATTTTAAATTTGAGGTCGATACCACTGAAGTGTATCATTAAAATACCGATCCTTCGAAATTTCACATAGTCATCTCATTCATGAATCAGGATAAGTAATCCTTCATAATCGAACACATCAAAACATTGTATGTTTCTAAAATAATTGATGGCATTGAAATCTGACGAGGTTTCATCGATAATGTCTCAAGAATCAAACTCATTGCAGTTTAGATTCACCATCAATTAGGTTACAATGAAATATATTTATTCCCCTTTAATTTAACAATTCAGGGTTATGAAAAACTGATCAATAAACTCTTGGACAAATTTTACCCAAGGATCAATATAGGGACATCATCTATGACTCATAATTCTCAATTGTCCTATATGAAAATACTTTCAATGGCCTATTAGGGGGATGTTGGTTTTGTAAATATGTTCAAGTTTCATTATTATTCCATTGATTTCTTAAATACTATTTTGATGAACAAATCAAGTCATTGAATGGTGATAGGGATATAACTAAATCCCAGGATTCTGAATACATTGATTCAATGTTCAACTAAAGATAAGGAAAACTATCCATGATTGATGATGTTTCTTAGGTTAGATCTCTAAATTTTATGGAAATGACCCTGATTGACACATTTAAAGAGCTTGATAATGAATATATATTTACCATTAATAAAATCAACAAATAAGTTTCTATTTATGCATTAATTTATTAGAATTCAATAAATAAATCACATCAATAAAACCCAATGACATAAAATAAGTGTATGATCCTCACAAAACTGGTAACACCCTAGATAAGAATTCCCTCTCATTTTCCCTAGAGTCTCAAAAGACCCATATTCCATCAAATGAATCAGAAGAAACTATTATATCACTAATTAAAATTAGAAAACCCCTAATTAATTTCCCAAATACTGGGATGTCAATTCCTATTACACCCCTAATGATGCTGGATATGAAGGATAAGGAGAGTTCACCCTAAATCCCACAGATAATTTTTCTCAAATAGTGACACCCTCAAATTCCTAAGAAGCATCCAAGATATCTATTGGAAACTAAAATGAACTAAACATATCTTGAATCTATGAATATACCCCTTAACCACTCATTTATTTGGAGATTGAGGTAGAGAAAGAAGAAGAAGAGGTTCTCAAAGATGCCCCTCTAGAATTTGGGAAGGTGTATCCACCTCTGTTGATGATATCAGGTAAATGAATCTAGGAATGTAAAAAGATCCATGACCTAGATTAATCAGTGATTCTATAGATTCCAGATAACAAGAGGTTTTTAACTCCTTTATTAAGTAGCATCATGATTTGTTTTCCTGGAATTATAAAAAAATGCCTTGCCTTGATCCCAATGTAGCCACCCACCACTTAGGCTTTCTAGAGGATCATAGAACTTATGATCAATACTACTAAAAAATATCAAGTTCTTTCCTTTATTAACAGATATTTAGGATATGAAAAAAATGTATCGATCCTAAATATTTAGAGGCCATTACTTTCGGGGAACCCCAAGGTATATAATGCTGTCAAGTGATAAATTTATGTTTGAATAATGTTGAAGCCACATATCAATGTATCATGCACTGTATTTTCAGAACCTTCTTAGGATAGAACATTGAATATTACGTCGATGATGTAATGATAAAATCCCAACAATGTACTAATTATCATTCTGATATTTATATTTTTTTTCAATAACTTACGAAATAATTTCCTGAATATAAACCCCTGGAAATGTAATTTTGGGGTTACCTTAGTAAATTACCTCAACTTCATAGTACATCATCATGATATTGAATTAGATCCTATGAAAAAAAGATATATCTTGTAAAATCCTTATAACATCAAATATTTTATAGGACTTTAAGAACACCTCACTTAAATCTTATTCTTCAGAGAGAATCTCACAAGAAAGTGTTTATCCTTTACTAAGTTATTGAATAAGTAAGTCATCAATCTATAGAATTTTTATTATCAAGTAGCTTTTGATTTTCTCAAGCAATACCTTTTCATCCCACTAGTACTTATGACCCCTGTTAAAGTAAATACACTCATTTTATATGTGATATCCTTGGAGTAATCACTGGGAACCTATCTCTCTTGGAAGAATGATGTAAAAAATTAAAATAATATCAAATTTATTAGTATGACCATACTTAATATAAAAACACTATATTCAAATATTGAGAAGAATTTTCATGCAATGATCTTCACAATCTAGAAATTGAGGCACTGACTATAGCTTCATGAGGTAAACTTGGTATCTTATAATGACTCAATCAAATATATTCTCAATAATCCAATATCAACTAGATGGTTGGAAAAGTGGACTGTCCTCTTGCAAAAGTTTTAAAATTGATTTATACCACAAAAAATAAGTAAATGGATGACCATTAGTATATTTTCCTGTATAATATCCATCTGTTGAAAACACACTATTAGATACTATGTTTCTCAATGAATAAGTATTCTATATTTAAGACTTCCCTCTGATGTGGGATATGTACTTGGAAAATGATTCTAGAATCCTAATAATGAAAATAATAGAATGCCCCAAACTCAACAGAGTCAGGTAGGGAGTCATACTTATCTCTTCATATGAGTAATTTTTTCATATTCCTTCTTATTTTCATCAAGTTTCACAAAAAAATGAGTTATAATATCAAGATATTATTATAGTATTTGAATTAGTGATGTAGATACCAGTATCCCACCTAAAAATCAATGTTGAATTAGAGTTGGTAGTCAAGATATTAATGGTGGGTATGCCTTAAAAAAGGAAGAGTTTATTCCCTTAATCGACTATGTATGAGGGTTTATGGTGGATTACCCCCCAATCAAACACTAACCCTTGTTCCATGTTCATAGAATTCCTGAAAAAATGCATTAGATAATGTGGAAATAACCTTGATAGATCTAGTCAGGGTAAATATAGTTATCAACATTGAGCATCACAAGGTGGTGTCACTACTCGCTGGAAACAGCCTAGAGGAGATCGATGAGGTCAACTCCACCCCCAAATAACATAATTTTGTGAATAGATGGATTTACCCATATTAAAATACCTCCATAGGAAATCAACATTACACTTTAGTATGTTTTAAGTTATCAAATTGACCTATATAAATGAGGCTTTCATGGAGTTATCCTCATATTAATTGAAGGAGGAAAAACTCTCACTATCATGTAGGAATCCCATACTGGTGTTTGTGGTGCTCATCAGTCAAGGACCAAGCTTCCCCATCAGATCAGGAGGCTTGGATATTTCTGACAGTCAATAACACAATACTATATGAAGTTCGCCAAGATATATCATTCCTGACATATATATTCTAACTTCATTCATCGACCCCCATAATTTTTGCATACTTCAAAATATCCATATATGTTTACTATTTGGGGAATTGACTTCATGGGGCCATACACCCCCAAAAATAGCTATGTAGTTAATGTATATCCCTATGGTTACCAAATTCTTCTCCAAGTGGGTTGAGGATATATTGGCCAAAGAAGATGGAAAAAAGGATACCATCAGTTTTGTGAATAAAAACATTATTACCATATTTGGGGGACCTTACACAATTCTGATGAATAATGACACAAATTACTTTTCTTATGAACTAAAAAGGTTATACCAGTAATATAGAATTGAATTTAACCAATCATCCTAATACCATGCAATGTAGAATGGATAGATAGAGGCTTTAAAAAAACCCAATATAACTTTAGAAAATAGTGGAAAAAGATAAGAAATTTGATCCTAAAGAACTTCAACATTATTTGTGGGATTATCACACCATAACCGGTATGGCAACACAAGCAACCCAATATTCACTTATATATAAGAAAAAAGATGTTCTACCCATCAAGGTCCAATCACCTTTAATATGAATTGATTTTTTTGATAAGTTGTCTATGGATGAAAAATGTCAAAAGAGATTGTATGATTTCAAATGACTTGATGAGAAAATGTTATGTACCCTTCACAACATGAAATTTCAACAAAACCGAGTAGCACAAGCGTTCGAACAGAAATGTTTCCGATGATCATTCTTCCAAGTGGAATCATTATTGTCTCTTATATTCCCAATGACACTTGGGAAGAAGCTTCTAAAACTTGATCCAAAGTGGGAAGGACCATATGTTATACATAAGGTCTTAAATAATGGATCATATTGTTTGGTCACAATGGATGGAGAGTGTATCACACACCCTACCAATGTGAGGTTTATAAAGAAATAATTTTCATAATTTCTGCATGAGTTCCTATATACCAGTTGTAATACATTAAACTACATAACACCTACGTTTTTACCACATGAAATTGAAATTCTTGGTTACCATCCTTGCCATATGTCATTAAAATACATGGTGGAAGTCTATCCCACATGACTCTAAACTAACATGGGTAGTACATTCCTTATGGACTATTTATCCCATATAGGAGAGATCAATCTATATAAAATCCTTTGGAACACAACCCACATGTGCATTAAATAATTAATACCCCATCTATACATATGATAGATCAGTTTATGGGACCTTATCTAAAACAAATATGTGTGGTTTCATTCCTTCCAATACATGATACATAGTGATGCATGGATCCCCTATCTAGGGCCCAACAACAATGTTTAAAAAACAAAATCTACTCCCCTGTCATGCGAGTTAGATCTATATAGGGGACTTCTTATCAAGAATTATGTCTGGTTCGATTACTTCCATTTCAGAATATGTGGTAACACCTAGATCTACTATCCTAGGACCAGTTGTATATGTAATCATATAGTATAGTCTACACGACATTAAATTTCCTAGACCATGACTTAGTCATATGATGAAAAACTACATAACTTTCTTACTATGTGATGTTAAACTATATGCTCATTTACCTTTAAATATGATGTAAAAATATATCATACCAATGTCCTAGTATCACCAAATAATGAGAGAACATGGCATGTGCATCAAAAATACCCCTGACTTGCATCTTTTTATGATTTTGAAAATATAAAAATCCTCTCTTATTTCTCACACTAAGCATGACTCGTGTGAACTTAGAGGTTTGAGACAATTTATTTAACTGGCATGACTAAGCTGTACTACATCAAAAGTCATGAAACATTTGGCACATCCTACATGATCCAAATCTTATTAAAGTGACCAATATTACAAGGCATTATTCTCCTACACTAGATCCAAATTTGTGTAAGGATTCTTGGCATACAATTTCATGTTTCCAAGAATAAAAAACGCCTTTACCTTTATATATGATCTTAATCTGCATTAGTGAATTTACATTAGAACTACATGTGAATTAATTCTTTTTCTGATGAGATATATATTGATGTTGATATTTTCTATCCTAGTCTCAACATAATATTAAAATAATACCCACCTCCCTACATATGAGCTAGACTTATAGGAGAGTTTAATATAGATAAATGCATGTGTCTGGGTTCATATAATGAAATGGTACATAGTAACTCTTGGATACCATATTCCAGGACCAACCATGAATAATAAAACAATAGCCCTTTTCCCACATAAAATCTAGATCTATGTGGATAAATACTTATAATATCCACATGGGGTTAATCCTTACCACTATATAAGATTAAAACCACCTAGTCATGGAATGATAATGTCTAAATGGTTCTATTATTTTTTTGAACATCTTATTTTTATAAAGAACACTTCGTGTCTTGAAAAACTTGGATTGTAACAAATATTCATGGTTATTGGTTAAAAGATCCTATCCAACCCCTAAAAACACTTGTGTTTTGACTATTATTATCATGCCCTCAATATGTCTCTACGTATGTTCCATCGATATGGACTATAAACCAGAGGCATATGCATCCTAAGGAAAAGGACCTATCATCCCCATATACCCTGATAGTATCATAGTGAAAAACTATTTTTGAATATGTTCTATGTATATACCTTATGAACCAATTACATGAAATCAATTCATATTTTAGATCCTTAAGTTATGATTTACAATGTCTCTTACCAATTCCAAAAATTTGTTGGAACATTATTGTCTTTTAATCCCCCATTCTGGTTATCATTCCCACCTCATCAATATAAGAATTATTACCTTAAAATGTATTCACTTACCCAATGGAGTTATTTAATATGAAATATTTTTTCTCTAATTTTTTGTTTTGTATATAGTGGCCTAACCATTAGGGTGTCAGAACACTTCTTGAATACTTCAATTTCCCATAAACCTACCTCAAGATGAAAGTGTTTAAATCATTGATATCATTTCATGGTTATCTGTAATAAGAGCATTCAACCCCAAAGAACACTTCAACTTGAAAATGTATACTATAAAAATTAATATGGATCTTTTCTTGTAACTCCATTATGGCCCACCAACTAGAGGCATCTACATCAAGAGAAGAATTTCATCTAATCCCTATGTGACTAGACTCCATTGTAGTAGAATCCATCATTTGAACATGGTCTATGATCATCTTTAACATATGTGTCCTACACCACCACTCTTGATTTAAGCTCATTGAGTTTTTATTTATATAATTTATTGTCCAACTAGTCAAATAGATTCAACATCCTCGATGTTACATACTTGTGTATCATACCCATTTTGAGGATAGAGATATAATATTCCATACAAAAACTTTGACCATACCTCATTACATGACCCTAAAATGCCTAACACAATGTTTCAAACTTCATGACCATAAATTTAATTCCCCTTTCTCTTCCATAAAAAATTATTAGATCATAGTGTTTTTGATATTGCACCATCAATCTTTAGAACACTCTTAGAAAATGTGGGTTCATATTCACTGATAACGATGGACAATCTGATTGAGTAGGATGACCCTAAACTACATTCACTTATTCATGAGGTTTACAATGATAATAAAATCACACTTGATGAGTTCACATAATTTATTCCCTACCCATACCTTTGAAAATGTCACCTAAAACCTTTTGGAAATGCTATATAAACTTAAGATAAAAAAACCATGGGTCAAAGATTTATTCCCTTAAACTATAGAAACTATTGGTTAATGTTGTTAGAAATTAAAAATCATTTATATTGGTCTGACATTCACAAATGAAAACTTCAAAATAAAATAAAAATAAGACTCACCAGAATGAATACCTGCGAAGGAAATTAGAGACCAAAGTCCAGTCTCCACTCATTAGAAACTCAATTTTCATGGTCTAATGAAAATTTACCACTTGAAATTAAATCGAAATAAAATTTTTTTGGTGAAAAACCCTAAAATGGAATCCTAATAAAAAAACAAATATTACACACTATGTATTTTCTATATTATTCCTAGGAAAAAGTTAGGGAAATAAAATTATATACATAAAATTTTAAGGATCCCTTATACAACCATAGAAAAAGTCAAAATTTTTCCTTTTAGGTCCCTTGAACATGGAAAAAGTTAGATAATTATTCAATTCATAACATTTCAGTTAAAATATTTCTATAAAATCTTGAAAAAAGTGTAATACCAAATTATCTATTCGAATGGACCAACTATACTATTATAATGATGGAATATTATACAGATACTAATCTTTTAACCACACCTTGGAGGAGATCATTTTAACACATTTTTTTTGAAATTAAGAATCAATTTGTTATTTAGAATTTAATGGTTAGATGATCTATGATATTTTAATATCATCTTTCATAGTGCTTCAAGTTATTATAGAATAATTATCAATATGAGGAAAAATATATATTACTAAGAATAAACTATGTTTTATTTTGTTCATAAAAAATATGACAGAGGGGAATATCCATGGCCTAGAGTATCCCCTACATAAGTAAAGTATTTCTTTTATAAATAATGCTTAATGGATTCTTTAAGTTGAATCATTTCTTGATCATAATATTCTACAGCTTGGTATAACTTGTTAAATTTTGTGATTTCTATTTCTACATCAATATTCAGTGCATTTTCTATATCAGTGGAATCCAACCCTACCTTTTTAGCCTCTTATATTAACTATTTCTCCATATTAACCAAAACTTCTATATTGTCCAATTTTCTGTTGAGCCAATCCAACTCCAAGAAAAGTATGTCTAACTCTTGATAAAGCTACTCTTCTAGGGACCACTTATCCATAACTCAATAATTTCATCCCATGGACACTCTATCCTATTCAGATGCTTCATAAGTAAGATATTTTTTTCATGAGAAAATGGTCCATGGACTCTAAAGTTTCATGTTTTGATTAAAGTTCACCCATTTTCTCTTTATAAATGATCACCTCTATCACATTATAATTTATGGTATCATATTCAAACCATCAATATCCTTGAAATTAGAAATTGGAATCTAAATTGGTTAATTTTACAAGAAAAATTTGTAGGGGGTCTAATGGATCAATTTCTATATATCTCTCTATATTATTCATCTAAAAATGCATAAGTTTTCAAGAGTTTCATGATCTTCTATAAAATCTCTCTCAAAATTGAGTACATAATCAGGGACTGAATCAATTTGATAAGATATGGTCTCAACACATTTCAAATGATGTGGTTCTATAGTAATTGATGTCCTTGAAATCTCTAAAAACTAGGATTTTTAAATGAAATATCAAAACTCCGAGGTTTGTGTCAGTGTTATTGAAATAGATGTTAAAAGTAATTAGTTCTAGATAAAGAACTAAATGAGATAATCAAAGAGTTATAAGACTAACTTTCTACCATTAAATAGATTACTTCTATAGTTATTTCTACCTCATTGGTAGGAACAATGGATGATACATCCTCCATTGGAATGATACTCCTAGAAGACATCCTTGATTTCTTCATTCCAATTTTATTATTATCAAAAGAAACATATGTGAATTGATATAAATCAGTAAAAAAAATCTTTAATAATACCCATTTAACAAAACTTCTTCCATAGTTTCAATCATGAAATGATAATAAATAGTTACGTATTTATCTAGATTTGTGAAATCTAAGAGGCCAATTATCAACATGAAACCCACATTAATAAAAACTAGTGAACTTGTATTGATAGTTGAGTTTGAATCTCTTTGTAATTTGGTCATTTATTTTTCCATGGTTATTTCATTGAGTGAAATAGGATAAGTTCACCATAAAGAAGATGGTATAACCAAATATTAATCCCTTAAAAGATTATCCACCAACACCAATTCAATAAGAGTAATAATTTTCATGGTTTAATATAGGTTCCTCTACCCTTTACTTGTATCAACACTATCAGATCCCTCTTATGGTAGTGTAGATTTCATTTGATACTAGGAAGTTTACATCTCAGGATCCTCTATTTTAGTGGTGTTATCCACCAACCTTGGATCCATGGGAGGAATAATTAATATAGGTGGATCCTCAACTGATCTTGACCTACAAATTTTTTTTTCATGTTCTCACATCCTTTTCTAGAAAGGAAAGAGTTACACACCCTTTGATAATTGGTATTTTTGAGCTTTTAGAACTTGCTCCAACATTTTCACAAGATAAACCATCAGCAAGAGGCCACATAAATAGTTATAAATCTAGGTGAACAAGTATAATACACACCTATTGATCCTAACTAAATGTGTAACATTACCTTATTTTCTTTCCTTCACCTAGTGGTCTCCCAAGAGGATAGTCTCACAAGGATAATAGTTAGTGGGGGTGGAGTTGGAAATGATTCCTCGAGATCTATAACCACTACCTACATATGATCTATTGTTCTGAGAGAAATTTATTCCTTTAATATTTTATTGGAATCAATATTCATCATAATGGTTGTTCTTATTTTTGTATATTGTGGGGAACTAATAAGTGATTTCTTGTTTCCATTCTCCTAAAAAATCCTAAAAATTATTGAAATTCACAATAACAATGAAAGATATAATTAAAATTATAAATTATTTTGAATCTTTTTTGGAGTTATTTTCTTATTCTATTTATGTTAGCATCACTTATGCACAATCAGAGCTGTGAATTGTACCTTTGAAAGAATGGACCAAATCATCTACATATTTAGGATATACACTAAATTACTTAGGTTGTTATTCAAAATAAATATTCCCAAAATAAATGATAAGCCCAAAGTTGAGAAAAATAAATCTCCTCCTTAGTTACTTATTAAATATATTTAGAAGAAACATTACTACTCTGGGTATCCAAATACTTTTAGGCCTCACATGATGAGAATTGATAATGCTGATGATGACACTCTCTCTGAAGAAGAGGAATAAAAATGTATCACTTATTTCCTTTACATCTATGATATCATAATTTTCCTTATATCAGTACATTTATGAGATATCGTTTGTGGAAGGGAATGTGCATCCTTAGGTTGATAAGGATGTGAAGGAGGAAATCATCTCACTTATTGGAAAGAATAACCATTGCCTTCTCCTTCTTCATTGTCTCTAATATAAGGCTTCAATATTTCAATTAATTGACATGAATATTTGTTTTGACCATAAAATGAGTGGATGGAGGCCTCATGTTATATAATATAGAATTACACCATATTTTATTGATCTGTATAAGAAATTATTTTTGGTGTAGATATACTCTCGTATCCGATCAGGATGAGATCCTTCTCTTGAATAAACACCATATATTCCTAATAAGCATAGAGATATTCTAAGGATCCCACTACATATAATACATTATATATGTAGCCTCAGTGGGGGTATATGTTTGAGAAGTGGAACCAGTAGTTTAGTGAGAGAAATCGGAAACCCTTAACCACTTTCTTGATATCACATAAATTATATGTTTTCATGGTGTAATTTATTTTCCAGGCCTGACTACCTTGGTTGTTTATATCCCTACCTTCCTTATTTACAGTAACAAATAGAAACTCAAATACAAGTACCAATTAAATCATATTTCCATTTGGATATGAATAAATTTGAGCCTCAACATAAGTCATTGTAAGCCTAAGAATGGATCTAGAGGGTAGAAGTTCAATCTAAAAACCTATATCCTCCTGCGTAAACGTGATCCAAAATTGATGGGTGATAATCAAGTGTTTTTAATTTTGAATGATATTTAGATATATAGGGAACCTTTTCTAAATTTAAGGGAATCTGCACCCAAACCTACAAGGTGAATTTTCTTTGTAAATTAGATTCTCATTGATTCTTGCAGCAAAAAGGAAATCCCTTAAAAAAATAAGATACCCCTATCTTTCATATCCACGAGATGAATCATTCACTAAGTTACTAATTTACAGTGTATAAGAAACATATATTAAATTTTTATAATGGTTGATCATACCCTTTACATCATTTTTCTCCATCAATAATCGGTAAAATCCACTAATGTATAAAAAATATGGCCTAAATCGATCATCATAGATTTTTTGATCATTTTAAAATTTATATACCCCCATTTAAGCTACTATATAACCAAAGATAACCTGTAATAGGATTAAAAATCTATACGGGGACTCCCTTATTGATTCATATGATTTGATTGTTTAGTTTTTCTAGTACTAGGATCTCTAGATTATTATGTTTGTTGGTTTCCAACTGGGTTTCAATGAAAAAATGTATACTAGTACTTCCATATTAATACTCCTCTAGTATAAAAAATCTATCCCTTTTTATTCCTCAAAGGTGTTCACCAACAAAGGGGGGTCACTATAAATAAGGAACCATGGATCGTAAGTTCATAACTAATCACAAAGGAGACTTATTGGAACATTCCTAATAAATCACCTGACACCCATTATGTGGGTATACCCGACTCCTCCCGGTCCATCAATACCCTATAATGATCATACATGGGCCAATATTATTCCCCAAAATTGAATTCTTTTAATTATGAATAAACCCTATTTCAAGGGGGTAATTTTTTAGGTCATGTATGATTTACAAGAATCCAAAAAGTATTCTTAATAGTTTATAGAACAAAAATGAAGTCTAAATAGATGAATATTAGAGTATATTTTAGAAAAGGAAATAATTTTTTATAACATATAGGATATTTTTGAGAGAAATCAAAATGCTATAAAAAATACTTTGATTCACATAGAGACTACAGGGATTCGTGAAACAATCTGCCCTCGATAAATG
This sequence comes from Viscum album, assembly GCA_963277665.1. Lineage (NCBI taxonomy): Eukaryota > Viridiplantae > Streptophyta > Magnoliopsida > Santalales > Viscaceae > Viscum > Viscum album. The sequence continues at coordinate 1,593,983,021 of OY728132.1, forward strand.
AATTTTTTTTGTGGTGTGAGGCAATGATGTTACACCATCCTCAAATGAGGTTCATTTGTGTAATGAGTTGGTGATTTTATACCCTCTACAAACATGTTTTGTTTTTGGGGTGAGGTGGTGATTTTCTATGCACCCCACATGAGTTTCGTTTGTAGGGTCAGGAAGTGATTTTATACCCTACACAAATGAAATTCATTTGTAGATTAGGGTTCCCATATGTGACCTATGCATACCATATCAATTTCTATATAGATATCAATTTTTGATAATTAGTTTCTTTGAAACTACATATAAATATCCATTTAGATCAATTTTGGGGATAGAGAGAAATACAAAGTAGAAAGGCCAAGGGTGAGATAAAGAAAATTCTATTCTTATAAAAGCCCATGACTCTAATCTTACCACAAACGATAAGTAGTCAGATCACCCAAAAGGGATAGATACTCCCCACAAAGTAATAATTAATGAAAGAAACTTGTTCACAATGAAATAATTTTATAAAGGAGAATCTTTCTTGGTTATTTGTGAAGGAGGAATTCTCCTTCACAAAAAATCACTTTATTAAGGACCCCATTTGTGTTTACTCAATTTTTCATATAAATCTCCTCATGTGTGATGGGGTACCATAGGGTGTTTATCTCCCTGCTCTCAATTCACTCCTATCACATATATTTTGTGTGCTTATTACCCCTTTACAGTGTATAGAAATTATCTTCTCTAGTTGAAGATAAAATCCAAGGAAGACCAAACCAATCCCTCACCCACAACCACCAAATCTGAATGATCAGTGTATCAGGAGCATTAGTGTTCCCCATTTCAATTAAGAATTCCCTTGGTAAAGATTGTACCCCACTCATCCTTCCCAACTGATGGATTACTCATGGGGTTTATGATCATGCATCCCCTTGGTAGTGAACACCCCAATCCTGGAGGTAATGGTGAGAATCTTCTCGAATTAGGTAGTGGAACTCACTCTCAACATCCTAACTGAAACATGAAGAAGAAATTGAAACATATTTACCTTTTATTTTTAAATAATTGGTTGTTTAAGTCTTATTCATATGTTTAGAAATAGGAAGGAATACAAAAATGAGAATAGATCATAGAGTAATCCCCTAGTCTTTCTTTCTAGATTCCGTATCCCATCTATCTTCTATAAGTGGAAAGAGACTCAATTCATTAAGGGAAACCTCAGTATATAATCCCTATTCAAATCTAGTGTCAGGCTCCTATGTGATGTGCCTGATCCTGTATTATCTCTTATTTCTCACACCAAGAACGAATCATGTGCGATTAGAATCTTAGGCTGATTACGACATTATCGAAATTATATATTTCATCTTGGGCCTCATCTTTAGGAGTAATCCATAACTATATTTACTTCTTCTCAATGGGATATACTCCCATGTGAAATTCCTTTAAAGGTCCATATTCTATGTGAAGCACCATAGATTAGCCTCATATAAATAATCCCTACTCAATCCTTTTCTCTTGCAAATTTTATGACACAAAATTCCTTATAGAATGACATTAAACTACACAGACATTGTCCTTGTCACATGATGTTAAACTGTATGACAATATCCTTGTCGTGTTACATTAAAAGTAATGGTACAATCTAATCTCAAGACTATAAAACTATGACACTCAAACTATGTGGGATATGATTAATATATCAATAGGATGTGTGGGATGACTTTACAAGGTTCAAACCCAAAATTATTACCCCCATTACTATACTTATTGGTATATATTACTAATAATAATCATACACCCACTTGGAGTGCTATAATCCTTTTGGGTCAAATCATGTCATCCTCATCGAGCCATAATTCTGGTGGGATCCATCTTCACAGCTTCATATTCCTTGTAAGATCCACCCAATATTATGGGGATATATTACCTTAGAGTTTAACCAAAAAGGGCCTCTCACACATAAGTCCCACACCAACCATTGATAGACACCTTTCAGCTAGTCTTCCTTAACACATGATGTTAAACTGCACGGACCGGTCCTTGTCACATGACCTAAAAAAGAATGAAGTGTCTTAGTAAGTGGCACTAAACTATTTGGGTTATAATTCCTTTTATGAGGATACATAAAAAGACTATTTAATAGGCTTGATCCCAACACCATAAACACATACCACTTTCTTGTATGGTGATAAACTCCAAAGTTCCCAGCACTATGGATTTAAACTATAGTTCCTTAAAACTAGACATCACCAAGTAATAATGAGACAAGAAGGAGAACCCATAATACATACAAATAGTTCCATTGAGGAAGTAACAATGATACATAAAGATGTTCATATCGATGAGATACATCTAACACATAGAGATATTCACATTGACACATGATAATAACTGATTATTAACATGGGGTGAACTGTAAAGACCCCAACCCTAGTTGTCCTGTGTCGGTGGTAATTTATAAATTTTGGAACAATATACAAGGAATCACATCCCAAATGACTGAATAGTTTAGTAGTTTTGGAAAACTAGATACATTGTTAAATGTTACATTAGAATTTAAAATATAAAATAAAACATAACGAATCCTTTGAGGAAACCATTATTTTCCTAGCTTAACCCTGTATATCAATCACAATAAAATTCATATAATCCAGTGGAAAAATAAAACATAGGAAATGGGTGAGCTTAGATGACCAATAAGGGTTAAGTATATTGGAATCTATCATAAATAACATAAAAATTATAGTAAGGTAAATAACTAAAACACAATCCATTTAATAAACAACTTGAGCATAATATGGTCAGAATAAAATACGACCAAACAATGACATATAAATAATCACATGAGATAGAAATCATAATCATGGATATTATAGTCATTTAATAATCACAATGAAATAAATAAATAATCTTATAATGAAATAATTCATTATGTTAGACATCTGAACATACTATCAAGGTTTCTGCCAAGACCCAATATATAAACTAGTAAGACATAAGCCAATACCCAAACTAGTTTGTCTCGTGAGACATATTGATAGACAAAGGGGATTTATAAGGCCCCTACCATAACTTAATAAGACCAATAAATTCCTCATATAAAAGGTGTGAAAATAATCCATATATACATTTGTATTGTAACTAGTATACGAAATGTAATTAAATTTCCTCAATTAGAAAACATAATCACAATCCATCCATAGTAATATGGTGAGTGGGATCAAAATAGTATATCCCTGGTAAAACTGATCATAGAAAATTTAATAAAATATGGAATATGGTATCATAATAAATCAACCTCAATGAAGGATAAGATTCAAAAAGGGATGTTAGTATAAATTAAAATACATTAAATGAGATCATTGAAAAATTATTTAGGAAAATACCCTTTTTCATTTTGAAAATCACTTTTTTAAATTATGTGGAATTATAAAAGAAAACATTTTCTTTGGAAATTACCATGTAAACTTTTAAATGAACCATTGAATCATTAAGGAATAATGACGGTGGGAAAATACACTCACGCCATGTATGTTAAAAAAAATTCATTCTTTATTTTTGTTAGAAAAATATCAAAGAACATTGTTTAGAAAATGAAAAAATATAGCTTTCAAACTATTTTTTTGAAAGTATAAAATGATTAAAAATGAAATTAAAAAATATTTGGAGAATATTAAAAAAAAATTGGATTTTTTTTCGAAAACATGGTCATGGATGAAGAATATAGTTTTAAGGAAACTTTTTAAAATAATTTTTTTACAGAAGCATCTTAAAAATATAATATCATTACTGTGAGAGTTAATAAAATGAAACACTGAATACCATAATCCTAGCATGAATTAATCAATAAGTTAATAAAAACTCATTTCACACATAATCCTAGCATGAATTAATCAATAAAGTAACCCAATAAATGGAAATTGAGTTAATAAATCCTTTACCACTTATAATTAGTCAAATCACATTCCCTATAAAAGTAATACTTATAAAATGAAACACTAAATACCATGAGTAAAATGATATTGATGATATGATATATCAAAGGGCAGTATATAAACCACACAAAATAAATAAGTGGTGAATAAGTAATATATCTCACAGAAGTAAAAGTGAAATGATAAACCCTTACCTCATTATTACCTTTAGTTTTTCATACTTGAATGTTTTATATAATGGTTTAAATAATGTTATTAATTTAATCCATAAATATATTCATATTTATAATACTTATGTCATTTTTTTATAAAATTTTACCACTCATTAAATAATAATATTTCGCTAATTTATTTTTTTTCAAGTGTGTTCATTTCATGGTTTCATGGCCAGTTTAGTTGTGTATAATTATGGATGTTCTTTTAAAACAGAAATCAAATTCCATGAGTGAAATGAAATGGTATTCATGCAAACCTGTATGTTTATATGGTCCTAAATATCATTTTTATTTGTTACATGAGAATTATTCTTATGAAAAAAGTTATGGACTTATTATTAATTGATGGATGAAGGAGGTGAGGAGACAATAGAATAATAAAAGAAAATATGAGAGGTGGTTTCAGAAAATTAGCTCTTGAATATCACCTCCTTGAAGGATCCATTAAAGAACTTGGAATTAGTATTTTGATGATACTAAAAGAACATAGATATTTGGAGAGTGGGGAGTAGAGTTTTGGGTTGATGTTTGATGAGATTCAAGGATTCTAGGAAGAAATGGGGTGGTGAGGGGTGGTATTTATACTTGAGGACTAGTGGTTTCAAGTGATTAAATAATTATTATTTTATATTTAATGCCACCCAAATTTGGGTGAAATTAACTCCAAATAATTTGATTAATAATTAATTTTTAATATATTTTTATGGTCTATAAACATATCAACCACCCATTAAAATTTTAAATTTTTAGGTATTTTAAGCTTTTTTCTTTTAACTTTAACCCGTTTCATTATTTTACTTATAATGATGTATTTTTTTACCTTGATAATTTTTTATGCATAAAAATGAAAATATACTTATAAAACAATTTTAACCTTATGATTAAAAATATGGAATACATTTTACCAAGTTCAATTCAAATAATTGAAAAAATTATATTTAAAACAAAACCCACAAACGCAACGAAAAGAGGGTTTTTATGAAGTGTATTTTTCAAGAAAAATATGGTTTTATATTAACTATATGACTAATAATTATTATTGTAGGAAAATAAATTAATATTTAATGAAATATAATCTATAAATTCAATTAAAATATTTACCCATTATGGATAATTATAATTTCTTAAAAAAGATAAGCATAATGTACTTTAAAGTAGTTCCCAAAAAACCCTTTTTCAAACATAAAAATAAAAGTAATCTAAAATAAAATATAAATTTGACAGAATGACTGAAAATTAATTATTTTATTTTCCAAAAACTTTTAAGGGGAAGTGAGAACCCATGGCATCAAGACTTAACCACAAAACAACAGTCACCAACAAAACAAAACTCAAGATCAAAAACAACGCTCACTGCAAAAGAGAAGCTCCTCCCAGCAACAAACTACCATAAATTCCAGCATTCAAAGTCTCATCGCAACATGGCTAGCTGACCTGTGCCAAAGCACGGTCATGGTACCGATGGACAAAGCCATACCCTCTCAATCTTCTAAATCCGCAAATCCATGAAACAGTAGAACCTCTTTTCCCTCAACCTCATCTGAAGAGTCTTTTTGTAAGTTAAACATTGAAGAATCCCTCGAGCTGCGGCCTTCTGAGACAAAAACCAACAAAACTTACAGAAAACCACAAATTTTGAGACATAAAATCTAAATGAGAACAAATAAATGAGTAGAGAAAGACAAAATCTCCTGAATAAATCACCCCGAAGTAATCACCCTTGGAACCGAAGCCACAAGAACCCCAACGCGACCGTGAGGCGCCCTTCGAACACATCCACTGCAACATGAAACATACGAGCCGCAAGAGGCAGAAGGAACTAGCATAAGAACAGGGCCTTTATGGTGATGAAAACGACAAAAACAAACACCCATCATGCACCAAAAACCCATAGGCATAACGAAACCAAACCTCCCCCTCTGAATCACATCAGAGAAGACACCAGACCACACCAAAACGTACCTAAATCCAAGAACTAGCCGAGGCCAGATCTTGATACCAGAAGCCGTTGCCAAGACACCTCGGCGCACACAAAATTCAACCCATGATCCCAAATCTGAAGCTTCTCCGCGCTGACTCCAAGATGAGATCCAGCTGCCGGAAGCCGATGCCGAGATCTAGACCACCAGAGCCCATTGAGCCAAGATCCAAACCACGCCAACACCAAATCACGAACCGAAAACTTTAGTAGACCACGCCGACACCGAGAAGGATTCCAGAGCATCAATGCTGAGCCAGTTAGATTCATAGGAAGGGGAAGGAGAAGGATCAGACGGAGAAACCCTAGGCACGCGAGAGAGATTGGGGGCAACGCCGCTCAGAGGCCCCTCCCAACCAAAATCCCTTCTCGTGTTGATTGGTTTACTAATGTTTTGTTTCTACAATATAAATTTGATTAAAAGGAATTTAATTTTACGATATATAACTAAATTAAAATTATGTTACTTGAAACTATATTTAAACATAATGGTATTTTTAAATTTCTTAATTTATTGAAAATAAATGACATTTTTACAAAAAATAGGTATTTTTCACTATTCACTAAAAATTAATCTTTTTAGATTGTTCTAAAAAATTAATCCTAAGGTAATTTAGAATTTATGAATCCAAAAATTATGTTAATTTTATAAAATATTTTTTATAAAAGCTTCAAAAATCAGTTATATTTATTTTCTCATAGAAAGCAACAAATATCACCTTTTTAAAGAATACATATATTTGAAGAATAAAATGGCTTTACTAAAAATTATGTGATCATTTACTAATAATAATTTGATTTTTATTGAATATGAACTTCATATTTATTTAATAATATATTTAATCTTATTAAAATTCTTCAATTTAATGTCTACTTTATAACAGTCGTGTTAAAATAATAATATTTTAGAGTTTGTTTAAACTCAGTTTTATTTGCAATGTATGCTATCAAATATAGTGTTATTTTAAAATATAAGTGTGTCAAATTATACCCTACTTCAATAAACTTCACCCTCATGATTATATTTTTTTGCTGGTAATCATGGAGTTTGCATTTTAAAATACCCTTATAGAAATCCCACATCATAAAAAGGGTTAATAAAACATCCTCTTAAAAAGAGGGTATGAAAAATGAAATAGTCCACCACAAAGTTTGGTTTCTATATAGGATACAATTAGTGGGAATTAAAAAAATTGACATGAAAAAAATATTACTATCAATTTCTGATCGATAGTTATAAAGAATATGGTCATCATAATGTTTACCATCACAAAACCATAAATGCGTGATGAGTTAAAAAGTCCATTGATTTCTCAGAAAAAAATTAAAAGAATAAAAAATTTGTTCTAGAATCCATTTTATAGTGTTAGTTAATCCTTTTAAATCCTATATTAAGAACATAAATAAATATACTTACTTGAAATGTAGAGTTTCTTATTTCAATAAATTTTCACCACAAACTCATCTTTTCCCCAAAAGATAATTCCACCTTTATTCCTCAAATAAAAGTAAAAAAATATTATATTTATCTTAATTTTATAGGGTTCCCAAAATGAACTTATACTTTTTCTATTATATCATTTAAATAAAGAAAAATATGTTAAACTAATTAGTACATCACATAGGTAAATGGTATCCGATGCACCCTAGTCTCCCTTCGGTTGTGGCTTCAAGTCTTGCAGCCTTGCCAGATGTGGCAGTTTGTTACTTGACCTACAGGTTGTCCTATTTCTAAAACTATATTACATAACATTTGGAAAAATAAATTTAATATATTCATACTTATAGAAAAGACTTTAACTCTATGGTTATCTCATACTTTTTATTTTGAATTCTCATATTGTACCATTGTTTCTTAGAGTCTTTGGTAAATTAGTGATAAAGTCCATAGTAATGTCACCCCTTATTCTAAGAATTGAATATCCAGAAATGATTTTTTTACACATAAAGAACTAAAATTCACTTTTAAAAGATTGTAAGATCCATAAAGTGTGAAAATTCATTTGATCTATCTCAAACTATTTTCTAAAACCAATATTGTTGGCACAAGTCATCCAATATGCATAAAGACATTAATCTTTAAACCTCTTTCAAAGTAAAAATTAAACCATTTCATAAAAGGTTAACTTTATGAGTCTTCCAAAATATGAAGATCCAAAACATTAGAAGTAATGTTATTGAATTTCCAAAGTTAACTTACCATTAAACTATCAAAGAATATAAAATATATCTTAATCATCACATACTAAACATTTTAAAACCTCCATCATGTATTATTTTGAAACATGGTAATATATATGAATTACTATAAAACCTTATTAAAAACATGAGTGAATCCATATTACTTAAATAAAATATAGATTTGGGGATATATTCTTAAAATAAAAACTTATAATAAACTCTAGAAACGATAAGATAAAACACCAGATCACTAACCAATTTCATGGTTACCAATGCTATCCCAAAATCATCTCATTATTATTATTTTAAAATTGATTACATATTAAAGGTTTTATTTCTATCAATCATGTGTTTTCAAAGAAATTCTACTTTCCACTGAATCATTTTTCTTGGTACCATTCAGAACATGATTTAAAATCCTTTTAGAAATAGTATTGAAATAATGTAATTAAACATTTCATGACTCTTATAATTAAATTAAAATAATTTTACAACATATTTATTAGTACCAAAGAACCAATCATTATAATCACTTTACTTCAGCTATATCAATTTTATAATCTTGTCCTATATCCCATTACTTATTTTGGGGTATATTCCCTTAATGCTTGGAGAATTCATTTTCATAGTTCCCCATCTAGTTACAGTTAATACATGGCATATATTCTTTATTTCCCTTTTAATCATGAGTCAGGTGGTCTTTATATACACAATTGTAACAAACTATCATTCCCTTCAATAAAGTAACAAGGTGTTTCTTTCCAGAATTATCACATGTGGTAAAATCATTTTTTTTTCTTCCCATTATCCATTTTTTGATCTTCTTTCATCTTCTTCTACTGATTTTCTTCATAACCATAAGACTTGAAGAATTATTTCTCAGTCTTGATAGAAAGAGATACTATATCCTCATATGATGAAACTGTTTGGAAGAATTGCGCACTTCGATGTTTTGATTTAATCCCATTAAATAAATGGTCAATCTTATAATTTGGATTACATACATGTTTTGTGGAATGCCTTTTTGTCCTTGTAAATTTGGATTTATACTTAGCAGCATTATCATCTCCTTTTGTCTCAAACTCTGGATTTGTCTCTCCATATTTTCTCATTATTCTCTTGGAAAGTATTTTTCCAAGAAAATTTCCTTAAAATTCTTCCATTCCATGTTTTATATTTCATCATCCTCATTAGTGTTTTGAACTAATGAACACCATTGATCCACATATCCTGAGAGTTGATAAACTTATATGATAACCTTCTCCCTTTCATTACTTCCCCTGGTGAGAAATATCTTTTTGAAGGAATATATATATTTCTCAACTACAAATGGATTTTTAGCTCCACTAAATGATAGAGGTTGCTGACACATGGACCATTCTAACAAGATTACACTAGGTTGTGGATCAGTAGGTAGTTACATATGGGTAAGGTTATTGATTCTAACCTGGGTCTACTATCCATGAATAGTTATAGGTTGTTCAGCTCTATCTCAAGTTCCAATCATAGCTCCCACTTCATTATCATGACCAGGAGGAAAATCCCTACATGGATTATGTAAATTGTTATGGTTATCATTCCTTCCACTAGGTTTCATTTTGAAATAATGAAATACACTAGATTAGATCATAACATTATGAAACATAATGTAAAATCTCAAAACTACTTAAGGTAATTTGAAAAAATAGATACATACTTGAACCTTACATTATAAATAAAAATATAAAAAAATATAGTGAATCCTTTTAGGAAACCCTTAATCTCCCAACTTATCCCTGTATATCAATCATAAGAAACTTCTTGGAATCTGAGGAAAAAATAAAACATAAGAAACAGGTGATCTTAGATGCCCAATAAGGGTTAATTATAATATAATCTATCATAAATAAGTAAAAACAATTATATAATGGTAAATAACTGAAACACGATCCATTTAATCAACAACTTGTGATAATATGGCTGGAATAAAATATGATCAAATAATTCCACATAAAAAAACACATTAGATAGAAAACTTAATCATGGATATCATACTAATCTAATAATCACATGGAAATCAATAATTAATATCATAATGAAAAAATTCATAATGCTTGGAATTTAAGAGTTCTATCAAGGCTTGATCCAATACACCAGGCATAAATAGGTAATACAAATGACCATACCCAAAATAGTTTGTCTCAAGGGACTTATTAATGCATCGTGAGGATATAAGAGGCCCCAACCATTACTTACTATGTCCAATGAATCCATCATATGAATGGGGAAAATCATATTCAATATATATATTTGTATTAAAGCTATCATACATAATGTAAATAACTTTTCTTAATCATTAAACATAATCACAAGCAATCTAGATTAATATGGTGAATGATATTAAAATATTACACCCCTAGTGAAAATGATCATAAAACATTTGTTAAAATATGGAATATGGTGTCATAAGATATCAAAATTAAAGGATCATAAGATTCAACAAAGTATTTTAACATAGATTAAGATACTTTATGTGTGATAATGGAAAATATTTGGAGGAAATTACATTTTTTCATTTTACAAATCACTTATTTTTTAAATGATGAGGAATTATAAAATAAATGTTTTCTTTGAAAATAAACATTCATAATTTTAAAATAATATTTAAATAATTAATCCATCATGATGGTCAGAAAATCTTCTCATATCATATATGTTAATAAAACATTCTTTCAGTATTTTTGTCAAAAAAGTCACAAAGAATCTTATTTAGAAAATGACAAAATATAACATTAAAACCATTTTTTAAAAGGTAAAAAATGAGTAATAATGAATTTTAACAATCATAGGATAATATTAAATAAAAATTTGTAAATCGTTTTAGAAAACATGATCATGGAATAAAAATTGAGTTTTAAGGAAAATTTTAAGAATAATATTTTTAAAGTCTTAAAAATTTCATATCATTAAAGTGAGTGTTAATAAAATGACTTGATTTTGCGCATCAATATTAAATCCACATAAATTAGTGGAAAATCAATATAAGTAAAAAAAATTCATTTCACACATAATCTAACAATGACATAATCAATAAAGTATAATTTTAACCTAATTATTGGGAATGGAGTTTAGAAATCCCTTATCACTTGTAATCAGTCGAATTGTATGTCCCATAAAATTACTAATTATCAAATTAAACATTGAGTTTCATGAAGGTAATTATATACGTGATTATATATATATAATTTAATTATATCCATAAAGAAAATAAATTAGTGGTAAATAAGGAATATATATCACAAAAGTAAAAGTGTGATGAGAAACCCTTACCTCACACTTCACTTTAGTTTTGCACAATTAAACCTCATGTATATTGGTTTAAATAATTTTATTAATTAATTACAGTACTATATCTTATTTATAATACCTTATGAGATCCTTTTATAACATCTTACCACCTATGATTAATAATATTTTTTTAATTTCTTTGTTTGGGGTGCCTTCATTTCAAGGTTTCATGGTCAATTCACTTGTGTATAAAAAGTTGTTGATAAATGTTAGGTTTATTTTCGGGGTTTTTCTGACCGTCATAAACTAATTTTATTTTATATAATATTATTTTTATGTATTTGTAACAAAACATTAAAAATGTTATAATATAATCATTAAAATATTATTTAACCTTAATAATACTTTTATCATCATCCTTAAATGTGGTAATGGAAAATGAAAAATCATTATTCATGGAGACGGTTAACCGCCAAAATTTGGATAATGATTTTGTTTTTTCTTAATAAGAGGATGTAATAAAAGGTAAAGATATACGATATTAGATTATAATAATATAATTATTATATGTACATTATAAATGATTTATTATTACTCCTTGGATGAAGGAGGTGTGGATATGGTAGAAGAGGAAAACAGAATAAGAGAGGTGGTTTGAGAAAATTACCTCTTGAATATCACCTCCTTGAAAGATCCCTTAAAGACCATGGAATTGGTATTTTTGTGTTACCAACAACCCTTGGAAATGGAGATATTGTAGTTGAGAGGTTTTGATATATATTTTATTAGATTAAAGGCTTGTGAGGAGAAAGGGGGTGGTTCGAGGTGGTATTTGTTCTTGAGGAGTTGTGGTTAAGTGATTAAATTATGATTATTTTATATTTAAAGCCAACCACATTTAGGTGGAACTAATTATAAATAATTAAATTGATAATTATTGTTTTAAATTATTTTATTTGTTTAGGAAACACATCAAAAACTAATATAAAGTTGTATTTCAAGGTATTTTAATCTTTTATCTTTTAACTTTAACCCACTTCATTATTTTACTTATATTACTGTAAATCTTTTTTTACCAGGGTAGATTTTATGGCCTAAAACTGAAAATGACCGTACAACCTAATTTTTAACATATTATTTTAAATATGGAATCCATTTTTCCAAATTCAATTTATATAATTAGAAAAAATTAGATTTAAAACAAAACCCATAGATGCAAGGAAAAAGTGGGTTTTCAAGTAGTGTATTTTTCAAGAAAAAGATGAATTTATATTAACACTAGGACTAATAATTATAAATTTATTAAAATAAATTAATATTTAATAATACATAATCTAAAATTTTCATTTTAAATAATTCCCCATTATTTATTATTTTAAATACTTTAAAAGGATAAGCATTATGTATATTAAAACAGTTTTAAGAAAAATCCTATTTTTAAACAAAAAAATAAACTTATTCTAGAATAAAATATAATGTTTTTATAAAAAACTTTTTAGGGGATTAAATATAAATAAATAATAATTATATTACTTGAAACCATATTCACAACATATTGGGTATTTTAAATTTCATAATTTATTGAAAAGAAATTACATTTTTACAAAATCGGTATTTTTCACTATTCACTAAAAAATTAATCATTTCAGAAGATTATAAAAAGTTAATCATAATATATTTTTTATATTATGAATAGTAAAATGATTTTTATTTTATAAAATAAATTTTCAAAAATTTTCAAAAATAAATTTTATTTATTTTATCATAAAAAGCTGTAATTGTTTTTTGATGTGTACATATATTTGAAAAATAAAACAACTTTACTAAAAATTTTGTGTTCATTTATTAAGAATAATTAAATTTTCAATAAATATAAACTTTATATTTATTTTATAATATAGTTAATCTTATTCATACCCTCCAATTTAATGGATAGCATATAATGGTAACAATAAAATAATGACATTTTAGAGTTCATTTAAGCTCGGTGTTGTCTACAACATAAGCTATCAAACATAGTATTGTTTTAAAATATCGATGATATACACAACCAGTACCATATTTGGATATGATATTGATTTGTGAACATGAATTAAATATATAAGAGAGTCCCATAGTAGGCAATAATTCCACCCAAATGGAAGTGATGAGCCCAACCTCCAATCCTCTCATCCAATGTGAGTTACTAAGTTCCATTGATAAGAAACCAAATGAACACATACATTTAGAAAATATACTCATTGATCATTGATGAAATGGGAGTTGTTGGGTGTTTTTAGTTCTACTAATTAACCCTGTTAGAAACTATCTAAAATTTGAGTAATTAACCATATATGAATGACCACATTTTTTGTGTCGAAATAATAATATTTTTTATTTATCCCAAAACCCATAAAAACATCCACTACATCTTATCACTCACTTTTTAAGTAATATTATGCTCCCTAAATGTTGTATTATCTCAAATTCCATGGATTGATTCCTCATTTAACTATCATTATATTTTTACCCTCTAGCGACATGATTTTATAATCCTACTATAGAAAAATTCAGTAAGATGGGTCACCCCAACCTGATCGGATCCAAAAAATTAAAAATTTACACAAAAGTTTACAACTTGTGATGATAAGGGTCCTTATAAACTATCAACCACAAATATTCTCATCCCTAATAAATTTTGGTGGTCCTTCCACTATCATTTTTGACCTAAATCAGTCATTGATTGAACACTATATCATTATTTTTTATAATTAAATGTTGAATAAGATTGTACTGCACAAATCAAAACACTATGGCCCTACTATTCACCAATATTCAAGCTATGTTCTTGTTAGAATCATCAACAACAAGATAGTGCTCAACCAAAACCATTTCTTCTGAGACACCAAAGTTTACTCAACTAATTCATTCTTGGGATTATGGTTCTCCCCACTGTAATACTCTACTTAGAAGGGAAGATTTAAGGTCCTTATGCTCCCCATTATAAGAAAATATTAATAAATAATCACTTATAATGGTCAATCCACGTTCTTTAATCGATTTCCATGTCACAATACCCATTTCTAAGAAAAAACATTAATCAATTCCCCTCTAGCCAGCTTCACCTGAAAATAATCGACCACACTCGTCGATGCATTATCACATCTTCTGATCATGATTCCTTATCTCCAATAGGAATATAAAAATAATACAAATACCACACAAAAGTATTGTCATGAAACTTTATGAAATTCTATGGTTGGGTCCTCAATCATTGACACTATCCATCATTTTCTCTCTACAAGCAGCAACACACCTCCTATCTGACTCACTCTTAGATCACATCAACACTATCCTATTCATAATGCCAACACATGGAATCCATCTTACACTATATCTAGATCCTAAATATAGAATTTTAAAATGATGGATATAAAATCAAATCCACCTACACAATGATATCCTAGAGCCATCATAACTAACTTCAAACCCACCTCACCATATCCATATCCCTACCTACATGTGGGTTGTAACCCCATGAATGATTCGATGATACCCTCCATAAAAATATCATCATCATTTCCATACTAAACTGAAACACTTGACCACTATTTCCAAAATTCCTTCAATTAACACAGGAAATTATTATACATGGTCATCATTATCATATCTGAGGGCCAGTACAAAATACCAATCACTACACATTCCTATATCACTAAGAACATTATCCTTGTAATTTTCCAAAATCCACACACAATGTGAGACACACCATCAAACAACCAATACTTCACTCCACCCCACAAGGCTTCCCTTACACCACTCCTCAACGACAATTCCCAACAGATTTCAAAAACCACACGTATGCCCCTCCTCCCCAACTATGCTCTCACCATCCTAACAACCCTTGCATAAGCACAATCTCTAATCGACCATAGTAAAGTACTCTAATAATTCCATAATTCCACCATACATTATAGAAGAAGCACATCCCATTCTTAACAATACTAGAGTCTATTATTACTACAAGCATTTCATTAATCACATCAGTTCTCATCCCATACATAGATAGTCACTGACTAACCAACCCAATGTGCACCATGTCTAACCAGCACACACCTACCCCCACACACTAATTATTTTCTCAAAAATATATACTATCACAAAATATTTTCCTCCAAGGTAGTGTAAACCTACAAATAAATTTCTTATGGGTTCTTATTTACCATATCCCTCAATCTAAACTAATTCTAATGGGTGTACGTTTCCATACCCCCAATCACACTACTCAGCCCATGGTCCCACGAGTCATATCCCATAAAACTTATGCTCACATGCCTAAACCACTGACCATGACCCCCTATCATGTCAATATAATCTAAAAAAATAAATCCTTGATTCTTTATTACTAACAATTCTATGGGATCACACTTATTCCAATTCAATCCACACGATCAATCGCTACCTAGGAATTTTTTCAAAAATACAAATCATCTACCCATGCTATATCCATATGAGATCCAACCATATAAAATAAAGATAACCAAGGATAGGAATCCAACATATCCTACCCTCCAAAACCCATCCTCTATACCGAAATCACTCTAATTTATTTACATCCTGAAAGCCTAAGGTATTCCACATCCTTTTCCTCTACCCACATAAGGGTGTCCACATCATCAGGGAAACCTATTCCTTTACTAAAATCATCTCCCCTAGTCATACCTCACCTATAATGATCTCACTATGGTTCATCACCAAGGAATGAAATGTATATACTTACCCACCAAGGGTCACTATGCATAACTTTCATGAAGGGACTGAATAGTCACCCATGGATAACATCTTGTCATAAGATCTATGTGAACCTTCATACATTGAAAATATCATGGTTTTAATGAGTGGAATGACACCAAAAAGTTATATGGTAAAACTAAAAATTAGTTTCTTTTTACACTTTAAAAAATTGAACCCCATGTCATTTGTGAAATCAATCACACACTTGTATATAAATGTTATTCGAATCCTACATGCCAAGAATGATGCATGTACATAGGCATCTAGACACTATGAGTTAAGAGTAAAAAAATAAAAATATAAATCTCAAATAAAAGAATCATACTTGAATAATTATCAAAATAGTAACAAAAAAATCAATAAAAACAATCATATAACCCTGGTAGCATGTAATTCACATTGAAAAGGTGTTCATGACTCACTATTATGAGGTCTATCACCTGCTATGATGCATCATTATTCCTTATCTACCATATCCTAAATAATAAGATAAGAGAAGACACTGTGATTCCATTTTGTACTACTGTGACCCGAGACCACTGATCAGTGTCCTTGACAGATGTTCCAAATTACCTCAAGCATGCCTCCCCACATGCTAGAGGATGAATACTATAATTGAGAACATAAATCATACATTGGGGATACTATGATCATAAATCGGAGTAAAAAATGATGTAAATAACAAAATTTAATTGAAAGTGAATAATTAGAGCATGTGGAAGAAATAAAACATATTCATTATATATGAAATGAATGTGGAAGCATATAGTCATACATCCAAATAATTAACCATGTGACTAATCATAAATAAAAAATAAAAAAAAGAAGAAAAATACATAGGGGATCTAAAACCATCCCCAAACCTCACTATAATCCTAGTCTTTAATCCTTGTTGATCTTCTCTAACCTGATTCACTACACAACCTATCCTGAAACCCATAAAATATATATATGTTCTGCACATACACTATAGTACTCGTACAGGGTGTGAGAATTGAATCTTTGTAGGGTAGCACTAATTTCCCTTAATATTCTTCATCATATATGTGTATTCATGTAGAAAATAAATAACAAAAAATAAATATGCACATCAGTTCATCTTGTACTAACCTAGATACAATGAAACCCAACCATACCTACTTCAACCTATGATTGAAATTAGTCACCTCAGGACACATATACCAATCCATACCCTAAGAATCTAGGTAATGTGACATGCCATACCTAGAACTCTACCCTTATCCTCATGGAATAGTCTATTTTAAGTACCCAACTAACCCATATTTGGTGATGTTACATATCAAGTCATGTACCATCGCTTCTCACTCAATGGAGTTAACACATAAAGTTCCATCCTCTACATTATCACTCAAGGTAGGGACCTATATCACATCCCAAACACTACCTTATCACTTATGGTGGGGACCTATGTCACATAAAGTCCTAGAACATCCTTCTCACTCATAGAGGTCCATACCAACACATTCTCACTCAAGATGAGAACAATATCCTGACCACTACCTTATCACTCAAGGTAAGGTTTGATATCCCATCACATCCTAGTTTAAACTTCTCACTCATGATTTTCCATTCCAACACCTTATCACTCAAGGTGATTCCATTATCCTTACCACTACTTTATCAGTAAAAGTATGGTCTAATATCACTTCACAATATAACTAATACCTTATCACTCAAGATGGGTTCATTCCAATACCTTTTTATGCAATGTGATTCTAGGACTCAAGAACCATCATCACCCATAATGTGGCATGTTTCCAATAATATGTGCCTAGTTGAGAACATACATGTAATAAAAAATTGGGCATAAAATCCACCACAAAAAATCACAAGCACATAACCAAGGTGTTGGTCACTCTTGACCTAGACTCACATCGTAAACACATCTCAACACATGTGTAGGATCACAGGATAGACTTTTCAAGACCCTCCTAGAAACACTATATATAATTTTGATCTTATAGGTATTCTCATCCTCTATATAAGGGAATCCTTTGTGTTCCTTAGACCCATAATGGTATCTTCTTATCAGCACCATGCCACAGTCAACACCCCAAGGTGTTCTCAGAGCCTGTATGGCACATCCTACCCCAACCTCAAGAAGTTATTCTAAACCTCATCAAAATACTACATCACACTTGGTCTCTCTAACTAGGTACTATCACACACAACTTTCCCTGTGTATCTTAGTAACCCAATCCCAAATCCTCCAAAAACCTCCAATGACCCTAACTCCGGTCTCATCTCACTTCTCCTATAAGAGAGATATCAACTTATTATCTAAATGAAATCACATCCAATGTACCACATTTAGTCCTAAATAACACATCCCACTCAAAACACATGCCAAGATTCCATCCCACCCTCAAAAGTGTGTCCCTCATTATATGTGAGATGTATGTTTATCGCACCTATCCTGATGAGGCCCAAGCCTCTCATGCCTACCCAAATATCCCTAGAGAAACCACCTAGGCTATCTGATTAACATCTTGAATCCCAAGAACTACTTTATTTATATTTAGAACTCAAAAAGTATTGAATTTTCACTAAAATTATACATAGGTAATGCATATAAATTAAGGATGTGTTGATGCCAACATATCTAGAAGTAGGATCTAGAGATTATGCTGGTGGCAATGTAGTTCAATGTGCATTTAATATAACCCAATACTACATTACACCCGACATAAGGTGTGATTTATGCGAACATGGACACATACTACCGTATAATTTCATCGATTATGAACCAAAGGGTTCATTCATTTATATCTTACACATTCATTGAAGGAGTTTAATGAATAACCCAAGAGGTAGTAACATTCCATGACATGCCAGATTATTTTCATTTAATGAAGGGAATCAAGAATGACCTAATTAAAGGAAAAGGGTTAACTTAGTTGGTTATAACTACTTTTGTGAAAGCCTTTCAAAACCCTCTTGCCTCACCTTTAATCACTCATCACTAATAGTGAAGTCACTAGTACCCGTGTTGGTGTATAAGAAGCATATTGTTATGATCTAGGATCCTTTGGAAAATGTAATACCTCTAAAGTAGTAAAAAGTTGTTTTCTTCTATTGTGGTCATCATAAAGTGTACTAAAAGTAGTAAAATATATATTACCCAAAGATATGTATTGGTTATTAATAAAACCTTTCTGATTGATTCTATCGAGGATAGATCGATCATACATGGGTTTTCTTCAACAACCTAGTTCATTTAATGAAAACCCAAAATTTATTAGTGGTATCTAGCCATATTATTTGGTGAATCATCATGTTTATTTCATTTTTTCATCAAGAACATGTTTCAAAAAACATATAATGGACTTCCCAACTTTTTATTACATTATATGATAATTTAATTTCAGGTGTTATAACCTAAAATTGTGTTAAGTGTGAAAATATTGTCAAAGAGTCGCTAAAGATATATTTATATAATAACATATCATACACTATCTCTTTGAAATTAAATTTATTAGTTAAAATAATATACATTGGGGATCATCATTATGTTAATAAGTTAATGTTATGTGGAATTTGAAGTTCCACATACATTATTAAGATAACATAGCCCATGTTTCTCATCATAAAAATAGAGTATCATTTTCCTCCTACTTAACACTACGATGAGTGTTTATGTAATGTATAGTAATCACTATACATTACTTTGAGTGTCAATGTGATTTGAGGGACTATTCTTGATAGTAAATTTTGTGACAATGTAATGTCAAGTGTGGTTCATTGACATTACATTGTGGGGAAACATAGTGTCAATTGTGTCATGCACCATGACATTACATTGTGAGACAACATAGCATTGGGAATCCCCTTAACCTTACATTAAGGGTTAAAATAATTTCAACAGGAGTTAAACAAATTATTTAATTTTAATATTTTTTATTTTTATTATAGTTTTTAATTTTTTTATAATTGATTTGTGTTAGGCATTATGAAATTAGTTTTTTATTCCTAAATTAAATATGACAGGTTCTTAATTGTGTCAAATGTTTTTGAAAATAAATAAATAATTTATTTATTTGTGAATTTCTATAATATTCATGTTTAATAATTTTTTTTATAAAATGTGAATATTTTATATAAAAAATATATGTGACAAATTTATTATAGAAGATAGATCCCAATATTATATTCCTGTTTCAACTCCATAAGATTTAATTTTCATCGACCCCAACCTCGGTTTTTTAGAGTTATGAACATGAGGATAGTTTTTGAATATGGTTTTTAATATTAGGTATTAGAGATATCCTGAATTGAAATCTCTCTTAGGTAAAGTCTCCCAAGGGAGAAGAACTTGGGGTAGAACTACCCACCAGCTACGAGACTTTTTCCTTTATAGACGCCTGTCAGATGGACATCGGAAAAATCACAAAGAAATAAATTCCTGATTATTGGTATTATTTTCCCCTCAAAAGAAAAGGAAGAATATGGTGGATGATACCTACAGATAGCAGATCTTCTAAAGGAATCGCGACTGCTTGACCATTTCAAGTTCACATGAAGTCTCTACACACATCGTATAACCCACATGAAGTCTTGCAGAGTCCCCCTTAATAAACCTTCATGCTGTCGCGAATGCTCCCTAGACAACTAAATGAGTTCCCCTATGTCACATGGTTTTTCATTGTAAGGTTCCTAAAAAACAACCCAAAATAATTTCAAAATAAGAAAGGATGATATTCAAAGGCAGAGACCCCCAACGGTTATGAAGTTCACATGCCATATCATCATTGGGTAGAATAAAATCTCTTGGTTACATCTAGGAAAACTCATAAGACCTTCAAACCTTTGTAGGATAAACTGTAGAAGATAATGGGTAGGAGGTGAGAGGCATTCATGGTCACTTAAGGACACATGACACACTCCCCGAGCGATACTTGAGATGCCACAAGACCTCGATATCATGTCCTCCTCATCTCGCAAAATCCCTTTTCCTTATCATCCCCACTGCATGGAAGTCCTAGGGTATTTACAGGAATCCCCTTTGGTTATCTAAGGATAGATGGATAGACCTATCCACTACACGCTTATGCACACTCTACATGACCTATATAGGTCAGGCGATACATCACTGAAAAATAGAGTGAAAATCCCAGACATTTCTCATGAAAAATCGCTTAATCCCTAACCTTTGTAAAATAAAACAAAGGAGATATAAAGGGAGGAGTTGAGAGGTGTTTATGGTCATTGTAGGACATGATATACTCTCATGGAGACTCAAAAGAAGCTGCGATTCCATGGCGATGAGCCAAAATCACCTCACGAGAGCCCTTTGGCTTATCATCCTCACCATGTGAAGTGCCCTTTGTAAATCGGTGACACTCTAAGGATGAATTAATAGATGTGTCCTTGGAATGATCTCAAAATTCCATGTGACCTATATTGGTCATACGATGCATCAAAAAATAATAGAGAAAATTCACTTAACATTAGACATGAATCTCGACTGACTCCCAACCTTTTTCACATAAAAAGAAGTGGATCAAAAGGGAGGAGGTGGGAGGTGCTTTCAGATGCTGAAAGGCATGCGATGCACCCATAACACACAAAATATGGTCTCGTGAGACAACTAGAAAAACCATACTTGTCTCCTGAGACTTCGAGATAAGTCAGCCAAATTCTTGCGAACACATTTCCACAGACAATTATATCATGTGCAGGCTCTTCGACATGTCAACGTGATAACATCAAAGTCCTTTGACACATCCACCTAACCAAAAAAGTCTCCATTAATTGGATATAGTCCATTAAAGGAAGAACTGGTGGAAGAGATTCATGATTGTTGAAAATCAGAGGACATACTTAGATTGGTCTATAGTAGAGACTCGCAAGGATGTGTATTGTTGGACCCCTTGGCCAACTCCGTCATGGAATTTTGAAAGATATACCGCACAAAGGGCCGTACAACTAGGGTGGTGGTGCCTATAAATTCACCACTCCAACATGAAGAATGGGTTGGTGTCTAAGACTCCAGATGTTTGGAATTTGGATGATTTGATACTCAACCTTTTCATATTTCTCAGAGCAACCGATCACGTGACTAGAAGCTTTCTGTTAGGTAATACATCGATGGATAGTGGGAGAAATCATGTTCCACAAATAAGGTTCTTTGTGTGATCATTCATAGATCATGTGAAGGAATTCTAGAAAGACTTGTGAAGAATATACCACATGTCTTCCAGATCACACAAAAATCAAAGGAATTGGTACTGAATAAATCTAAGGGCTTCACAATAAAATGGTTAGAACCAAGATTAAAAGTGTAAGAGTTAAGTGCAATACATGATTGTCTTCACTCGTTCAATCCATGTGAGTTTCCTAGAGACATGAAACAGCACCAAGACATGTTTCCTTGATCTCCCAACACTATGTTGTCCAGGTATCGCGATATCTCTAGTGGTGTCAAACAAGATACACGACACCCCTCAAACTATTCCACAATTACTCTCATGAAACCCTCCATATGTGTCAATTTGGGTCATGTGATGGATCTTAGGATATGAAAAATGGTTCATATGATTCCCTCCAGACAAGAAGGTCATGTCAATAGGGAATCCTAGGACTTGATAACATTGTATGTCCTCTGTGTGTAAGCCCCAAATATAGGACATCCTCAGTGTGTAAGCATCCAAATAAAGGGTACTATGAAAACTCTAATTCCTACCATATCCAGGATACGTAGGCTACCTATCCTCGAGGTTCTGGCCCTATATTAATCACACAGGGAAATACTAGCATCTAAGTCCCTTATTCAAAGCAATTACATTGATCATTTTCTATACCTTATTTGTCAAAAAAAGCACGATCCATGTGGTCTTAGGAATTAACAATGATCATATCATCTAAACTATAAAACCCCACAATGTTATAGGTAAACCTCAGTGTGTAAGACTTGAAATAAACCTAACTATGATGAAATTTATTCCTTCCATTACCAGGATATGTATGATTCCTTCCCAGGGCCCGAGCTCAAATAAAACACCCCTTTCAGTATAACTGCTCCCATGACTCTAACGTCTCAACTAGTGAGAATCAATTATTCCTAGGATATGATCACTCTATATCATTTATCAGTGGGATGAGATACCCACCAAGCTACAAAAACTTTGATTCCTTCCATAACCAAGATACGCAAGACGTCTCTCCAAGACCCGAGTCCCATGATAAATCATTTGAAGGAAGTCCCAGTGCATAATTACATCATGAGCAATGAAATGGTTATTATCAATCCCTCGTTTCTCACATAAATCATAGATCATGTGACCTTAAGGAGTTGTTGTAACTATATAACCTTCATTATGAGTCTCTAAAATAATATGGGCAACCCCAATACATGAGACCTACATGAATGAGGGCTATGAAAACTCTGATTCTTGCTATACTCAGGATACATAGGAAAGAACCTTTGGGTTTGAGCTCAAATGTTTGGTGTCTTAGTACCCAAACATATTTCCTCACCACATGACATTAAACTGCATAGGATGAACGAATTATGTGGGTTTTGATTCCGGAAATAATCAAGATACATTGGATTCCTCATAATCACCCAATCCCCTTCTTAGAATATTAACAAAATCTTTATATGGAAGCATACTCTGAAGCACTTGGTTATATGAATTCAGTATATAAGAAACTTCCTATTACAAGAAAATGATGAAGAACCTTAGATTCATACCGATGGATTCACTAAAGGGATCCCAGTCTTTTTTATATGAAAGAGAATTAACCAATTGTCATTTTGTTAGGGTAACTGATCCCGTATCGGGATTAGGAAGAAATTCATGAAAATATGTAATTCTATAAGAGAGTCCTAGAGTAGGAAATAACTCCTCCCAAGAGGGTACGATGATCTCGACCTCCCATCCTCTCGACCAATGCAAGTCCCCAAGAGTCGATGAACCTAAAAACATAGATGACAACTAGCCTTTGGAAAGTGGGTCCATACCCAGCTATGGATGGGGGAACTGCAGGGAGTTTATATGGAAGATGAAATAGATGTTAAAATCGATTCAAGTGATTGAGATAGGACTTAAAATATCCCTAAATCAAACCATAAAGGGGAGTCCATACCATGTCCTTGTTGAAACCTAAATAAATAAAAATGGTGAACCTGATGTGAATCTATTTAATAATAAAGGATTGTGTTATAGTACATCAATCCATGTTGCTTGATTCTCATACGTAAAAAACGTTTATAGGCTCAATGTGGATCTCTTAGCAAACATTGTTTTTGAAACCATATATACCAATGAAGCAGTTAGACTCACATAAGTCAGGATTCTGATAAGTTCATCCTCACATTGACAAGTTCATATAAGAAGAATGGATGAAAAGGGAAGATAGAAAAACTATATTAACCTTGCATATCTGATTGATAATTTTCATGCCTATGATATACCACCAATTGTTACCCTTGTTCTTTTTTATTTTCTTGATTTTAGATACTGATCTCATCGACAAACTCCCAACCTGAGGAAATGTATTTATCATCCAACATTTTCTCTGGTAACTCATATAACACTAAAACCCCCATGGGTGATAAAGAAATCTCACCTGCTTGACAGCTCCAATGATGGGTAGAAAATATGATGGTTTGGGAGTACCAACTATATGGTACCATCCCGACCATAGAATATTCCCCTGAGATTATATAAGCACAAAAGTTGGAAAATCTTTATCGCCTGAAAAAGGATACTACTAATCCAGTGGCCCTCGTCACTACGACCAACCACTTCCGGAGATTATCCCCAGATACTGATAACTAACACATTACATACCTAATGAAGGTAGACCAGGAGGCCAAATATGGCTCCCTTTTAGTTGGGTTTCTATCGAGGTGAGCACCTGTTAACAGCTGTCACCAACACCACCCCACTGGAACCCATCAGTCGCCTGATGAGAGTACCATCTGATACAAAACTACCTCTTATTACCATGCATGGGATACAAGGAAGACTCGTTGGAGGAGTAAGGCATTGGATATCTTGGAGAGGGCTCATATCCCCTCTCCTAATGACAATGCATGCTGACATACTCCAGTGGGAAGTAGAAAGTAGGCTTATATCCCCACTATCTTGAGACAATCCTGTGGGAATATTTCCATAGTAAGCACTAGGGGGGGTTCAGACTCCCACCTTGTGCATAAAGTCCATCGACATAATTTGGTGGCATAAAGAGGATATAAGTGGGCATATATCACCACTTTGATCGAAGATATCAGTGAAAAGATAATATAGATAGATAATGTGCATAGTTATATCCCTATAAACACATTTCCAAAATGACAATATATTTTAGCAACAGCTGAATGGATTTTATGGCATATTACAACACTATTACAGATAATTGAGAACAAGTGGTTGTACTAGAGAACGTGTACATTATTACTCCCACCCAGGAAGATTATCACCATATCCTGATAAAGGGAGAGGCATCAAACCAGACTCACATTATTGTTCCAATAGGGTCCCACCAGGTGAGAGCAACACATGCCATGGGATAGGGGAACATGCCTGTCAAAAAAGTGCAGTGAAATATTCCAAAGGTCTAGGATCGGGCTCATATCCCTGTTCTATATGGGGATTACCACGTGAGAGGTGAAAAAGCCTTGGGACATTCTCATATCCCTGTCAAAGAAGTCTAGTGACATACTCTAAAGGCCTAGGATCAGACAAATATATCAGTTTTAACAGAGGCTAACTAGGTGAGAATGGAATAAGCCTCGAGGCCCACTCATATTCCTGTCAGTGAATATGTCTAGCATACTCCAACTAATCATAAAATCTAGGTGAATATTCATACTTTTGTCCAAAAAATATTGCACTATCATCATTCCAAAGCTGTATAAGATGAAGCTCATATTCCTTCTCCTATTCTAGAGTTATATCGACATATTTCGATGGGGAATTCATATTCAGATGAGGATACCTAGGTCATAGTAGCACATTCCGTGGGGAAAGCTCATATTCCTACCAAGAAAGTCCAACGACATATCCTGAAGGCTCTAGATTGGGCTCATACTTCTGTCTTGAACGAGGCTCACCAGGTGAGAATGACACATGCCTCAGGACAAGCTAATATCCCCGCCAATAATGAGATAGTTTATAAGAATAGTCCAATAGCTTCTCAGTAGTGGGATCATACTCCCACAACACTATGTGATTATATACAGGTTTTGGAAATTATCAAATAGTAGGCTCGTACCCGTGCACAATTACAAAGGTAAGGTCATCATATGCCGGCCTAATGCAGAACATGGACCATATTCTTAATATGCTTAATGCCAGTGTCCTTGGAGTTGTTTGAGACACATTATCAATATCACAAGGGCCTATCAAATCTTATATCAAAGTATAATCCACTTTCATAGAGAGAGGTGATCGAAACATCAGGGTCAACCGTATATGGTTCCCCATCAACTTCCAACAACACTCCACTCCCGTTAGCAGGGGACCATTAGAGCTATATTCATTGGTCTGACCAGATGGAGGTATATAAGTCTGATGAGGAGGATTCTAACATAGATATATGGAGATATTTATCCAAATACAACATCCCAATCATGTTCTATCCCTTCTCTACTTCTAGCTATGAGATCCCATATGATCTAGAAAAGGAGTGCATTCCTTATCTATGCCAAAATATATGGGACACTCATTAGTGACTAAAGGATTGATATCTCCCTTATCGAAGATATGAGTTTCAACTTTATGAAACCATCATACTCTATTTACATCTCAGTCTAGCAGCTATCTCAGTGGGATAGGATCCAAAACCAGAAAAGTTCATCACAAATCTGCAACACACTTACTGTCACTGCATCGTGATGGTTTGACAGCTGATATCTAAATCCACATCATGCATCCATATTTTTGGATGAGGACAGTATGAGGAATTATACTTTTCCCCTCCCCTAGAATAGTATAACTCCTCGTACATGGAATCCTATAATGTTATAGCTTCCAATGAAATTAGGGGACCTAGTAACGCTCAGGATAGTTGGTCACTACAACAGAATTCTCTTACTTTAATGTTTATCAGACACCACAGACATGGAGATAGGATAGCTAACAAGTCTTTAAACTTGTCCCCTCTAGATAATAGGAGGACATTCCGAACATGGAAATTGAAGTTGCGATCACCCAGATAACTTTTCGTATGGAATAATTCTCACCATGGGTTGCCTTCACACCCAACTCCCACACGAGCACAGTTGTGCCACATCACCTAGAATACAGTATTAGCTTCCATAGTAGCCATCCAGGAGAAGACTCAACTCCCTAGGCTAAGATAATATCTACCACCATATCCACCCCTCGTGTCGTCAATCCCCGAGATGATTCAGGACATACCCTCGACAACCATGTGTAAACCCTAGCTCACTGGGCTAAGGGAATTTATATCTCAATCATCACCACCAAGTTCATTGTCCCCTAAGAGAACCTTGGAGACATCAACGATTATTCTAGATCACCCCCACCCACTGGGATGTGGGTATTTATATTTTTATGTTTGTCATGGGAATCATCAGGTTCCCAACTAGAGCCATTGGATCCTCAAAATCATGACCAATCAGTGCCAATGGAGACCCCAAATGACCCCTCCACACAGGGATCGGGAATTTTCATCCTCATCATATCCATAGAGGGAACCAGTATTCTCCAGGTTGGGAGGAAGAAATCAATAGTCAACATCCCACATATTCCTCTCATCGCAAGACAAACCTCTGTTGGTTGGGGCTTGATTGACAATCACAACCATAGACTCCCCCCTGGGTCATTGTTCATAGGTCGGGATGGAAGGGGTGTATGAAAAATGAAACAAAACTTTTCTAGGGTTGCATGACAAAATGTATTAACAAGGCCAAGGGATTGAATAATGACCCTGATGGATGATTTATAGAATTGTCTTATTACATAGAAAGAAATGGAATAACCACTGACAGAGCAAATTTATGTGCATATTTTTCAAATAATAATAATGAATTTTTGATGTTATTAAATGATAAAACCCATGTATTTAAATGTTTTATTAAAATAATGGACAATTTGGATTATAGAAAAAAAATGAGCTAAATTGTGAAAAGTGCTTAATTCTGGATTTTTGACAGATTTTTAAATCAAGGGTATTTTGGTCATTTCCTGAAAAATATAATTCCAAATTTTTTGATTCAAATTTTTTCAGAATCCTAATTTTATTTCCTTTAGTTTTTTCTCCTGAACTAGGGGATTAATCAATCATCTAGAGGCCGTAAAAAATAAATGAAATTGAAGATATTTCCGTGCGGACAGTGTGGACCCCACCTACGTAATGGACACACATTTCTCTCTACACCCATAAAAATGTGGCGATTCCAATTTGGGATGAAATAAGACTCATATAATCATTCAAAAAATAAATTACATGGAGTTTTGAATCCATTAAGGTGGCCATTTAATGATATATTCTTAAAGGAAGATGCCTGGATGCTTCATCCAGAAACAAAAACTGACAATGAAAAAATCATAATGCCTATAAATGGTGGCCAAATGAACCTACATGTGGAGGGTTTACTGAAGAAAAATTAATGTAAAATATTAATTAAGGGGTCCATGTGTTAATCAACCAATTAATGGGTCAAAAATGCGAAAACATTTTGAGGATAGAAATCTGCCTATAAAAAGAGAGGGGCTCCCTACATCTCAAATCATACCATTCTCCATCCATTCCTTCAAGGCACCAAGGAGGAGATCTCTACCTAGGGAGGCCGTCTACAAATATTCCCCCTTTTTTTAATTTATTTCTTTTCTTTATTTTTAGTTTTCAATTGTAATTTATATTTCTAATAAATTCATGAATTGTTTTTATTATTGTGTCCACCCATCCACTATCTTTTCTTCTTCGTATCTCACCATCATGAACTATAATACTCATGATCATGAGTAACTAATATAAGGAATATCCCGAGGGATTAATCAGATTCTTGAACCCTATACCATGTTTTTAATATTCTTTGAGTTAATTATAAGGATAATTTATAGTGGGTGTAATCCTCATTGTGGTTGTCTAAAGTTTAACTTCTTAATCTACAACCATTTTCCCTCGATTGAGGAGGTGGATAGAGGGTGTTCTTGGTGATCGCTAAGTATTATTTTCAGTCAAAATCGGGGTATACTAAGGCGTGCACACATACGATGGAGTGTGTTCACTAAGAATATTTGAAGCTGGTCAATGAAGGTGCTCCCTGAAATTTCTCTCAGGAGAACTTCCTTTCTTCACTAATTCCATTTTGTTTAGAATTTAATATTAATTTGAATTAATTTTTTTCATTTTATTTATTTTCATAAACTCTATTACATTAATTGATTATATAAAAACATAAAAAATTAAGTAGTTAAGGTGAATTAGATTAAGTTAGTGAACTGATGAAAATGATCCTCAAGAGAGACGACCATGGTCAGCCACTGTGCTGCACTAGGAAAATTAAATTACTTTTGCCATGCCCTATGACCGGCATGCGTCAAATATGGAACCATTTCCAGGAATCTAATCTATTGTTTAATTTAATTTTTCTATTTTTAAATTTTTTATAGTTTTCATTATTTAAAAAAAAATTAAAAAAAAATTATTTTTCCATGATGCAACCAAATTACAATTATTATACATGGAATAATTACTCATAGGTGCAGGAAGAAGAAACTGAACACACTGAGGAGACCCTCCAATGAAGGACTGATGATCTAATGTTAAGGTTCAAACATAAGGAAAGAGGACTAGCAACATGGATCTCACTTAAAGATTTGATATCCATGGCCGATGAACTCAAAACTGACATTGAAAGATTCAATGCTATGAAGAAATTTCCACAAGTCTTCCCTAATTTCACTGAATAAATCCATGAAGTTGAATCCAAACTCGATGTAGAAGAGCATGACTACCTACCTCCATCCAGCGATAATCAACTCCAAGAGGCACTTTCAAATCAAGAGGAGATTAAAGCTGAACCAACTCAGGGATTTGAACCTTTAATTGAAGATATCCCTTCTGGTTTTATTTAATCTGAATTTTATGTCACTCCATCTTATTTTACAGAATCAGATATTTTTTTCTATTCCTTGGAGGAAGGAGAATAAATTGCACCTATTGAGGAACACATGGAGCTCCCTGAAGATATTGATCATCTACTTGGGTAATTCCATGAAGAGATACAAGTGGCTATCCTGAAGAACCAAATCTACAAGCTGCAAACCTTAAAAGGGAATATTTTGAAATTAATATTTCAAATTTAAATGTTTAATCTCTCTTTGATTAATCGTTTCATGCAGCACATCTGGAGAAACCACTAGATTTTGAAGAAGACGTTGCACAAGTAGCAACTGAAGAGGAGGAGGTTCCATACATCATCCTACCCCCACTATACAAGAGGTATATAATTGTGAAGGGGGTGGATTGGGTGTAATCTATACATGGAATTCTCCTTAGTAAGAACAAAGAACTGCAAGTTAATAAAATCCACATGTAGTGGTTCAAATCAAATAGGTTTCATACACCCTATGATTTTGGATAATAGCTGGTACTACCCTCTGGAGGTAGTAAAAATTCAGTGCCCACTTGGGGGATCATACCAAGATTTATCCTTTACTTGATTTTTAGTACTTTCATTTTCAATATTAGGAATTTAAATTTAAAATTAAGTATTAAGAATAATTCTAGCATGCGGCCCACTTCATCTTATCTTTTTTAGCTTTAATGACTTGATCCCTGTTCTTAAATGAGTAATTCTCTTTTGTAGGTTCATAATGGTGGAAGGAAGGCCCAGATAGTTAAGGGGAAGGGAAATATTTCATGGAAAAAGGGAGTTCAATTTTAGTGATTTATCTTTTAAACTCTCTACATTTTGGTCCAAAACATGTTTTGAGCTTTAAAGATAAAATTGCATGCCCACACTTGAATTCATGTTTTACTCGACTTATCTTGGAGACATAAGTTTCCTAGGAAACCAGTGATGCCATTTTTTAGATTTCAATGTTTATATGATTAAATGATTGAAATGTAGAATTTAATTTTTAAACATGAAGCATAGATATTGAAATTATGACTCAGGATTTGAATGAATTTATTGATTCATGTAAATGAAATTTCCCTACTATTTTTCATGCTTTGAAATTTTGAAATTCATGTGAATTAATTTGTTATTATTATTCATTCCATGATTGATTCCCTAATTGTATATTCCCATTCCCGAGAGGATTTTAGACCAAATATTTCCTATTTTATCTTGAGCATATTTCTTGAGTGATCTTGGGACATGCCACCTACCAGAAATTGTATTGAAACTTTTAAAAGCTATAACTGTACAAAAACACATTTAAAATGATTGAGGAACTACATTGGCTAGAAACATATTTACCTGATACCCACCCTTACATTTATCCTTCGTTAGCCCATAGAATACATGAATTTCCTTATAGGTTTAAGACACATTACAAGCCGATTTTTCCATACCTTCCCACTCTTTTAGTATTTTTTCATATATTATTCAAGTTTAAGTGTGGGGGAAGGACCTTTAGTGTGCGTTCATTGGGATGTGTATCATATTTTGGGTAGTGTGAGGTGTGCATTATCATTTTGGGAAATGCATTATTAGAAAATTGGGCATGAGTCACCATTTCATTATATTTCTTTCATTTCATCCGATTCTCCTTAAAAAAGGAGAAAATAATGTTGTGCCTTTGTGGAGCTTTATATAAAAACAAAATAAAAAAAGAGATAAAAAAATTTGTTCCTTTTTAGAGCTTATTTAAAAAGAGGGAGAAGTTGGATGATATCATTCTTTGTAATCAGTTATTGACTCATGTCCCATATCATTAAAGGGGGGGGGGGGTGTTGTGTTTCTCATTATCAAAGGGATTTGAGTGAGGTTCATCCTATGTTTTTACTTGATTAATCATGCATTGTACTTAAGAGTCAAATCTTCTACTTCTAGCCTTAAATTATTTCAATCATTTACCCACCAACCCTAATCCACATATTCATTTGAACCTTTATTGCAAGTAATCATGATTTTATGTGTGTTTTGTCTTTATAAAGTTGAGAAAGTAGTTCCTTTACAAGCCTATGGATAAGGAGCATGTTATCATGATATGAGAATAACACCACTACTAATTGTATCATGAGTGATGAGAGAAAATATTCAAAAGCGAGGTAGATAATGATTTGGCATGTTTAATAATAATAAATTGAGAAGCATGAATGAATGAAAGAAGAATTTCCGTCATTTTTTCAATGGGGAAAAGTAAAATATATGAATTAATTATTTCATTAAAAATTGGGAAATTAAATTCATATTTTTTGTGGATTTTTGAAAATTTGGTTTGACATTGAGAATTGATTGATTTTATAACTTTGGAATTTGAATATTGGTCATATTGGTGTCCTCTGAATTCCATGTTGAGATTTTATGCTTGAGGGAAAGCATGATTTAAGTGTGGGGGTATTTGAAAGAGAAAATTTATGTGCATATTTTTAATATAATAATAATTAATTTTTTATGATTTTAAATTATAAAACCTATGTATTTAAATGTTTTATTAATATAATGGGCAATTTGGATTATAGAATAAAAATGAGTTAAATTGTGAAAAGTGCTTAATTCTGGATTTTTGACATATATTTAGGTCAAGTGTATTTTGGTCATTTACTGAAAAATATAATCCCAAATTTTCTAATTAAAATTTTTTATAATAGTTTTTTATTTTCTTCATTTTTGTCTTCTGGACCAGGGGCTGAATCAATCATCTAGAGGTCTTAAGAAATCAATTAATTTGAAGATTTTTCTGGGCAGACAGCGTGGACCCCACCTATGTAATAGAAGAGAATTTCACTATATACCAATCCAAATGTGATGATTCCACTTTGGGATGAAATAATACTCACAGAGGCATTCAAAAAATGCGTGACATGGAGTTTTAAATACATTAAGGCGGCCATTTAATGACATATTTTTAAAGGAAGCTGCAATAATGCTTCATCCAGAAACAAAAAACAACAATGAAAAAATTATAACTCCTACCACTGATGGAAAAATTAGCCAAAATTTGGAGGGTGTACGTACAACACATTAATGTGCAACTTTAATTAAGTGTTACATGTGTGAAGCGGCCAATTAATGGGTCAAAAATGAGAAACCATTCGGAGAGAAGAAATCTTCCTATAAAATGAGTGGAGCTCCCTACCTCCCAAATCATCCAATTATCCATCCATTCCTTCAAGGAACCAAGGAGGAGATCTCCACCAAGGGAGGCCGGACGCAAATCTACCCCCTTTATTTTTAATTTATTTCTTTTCTTTATTTTTAGTTTTCAATTGTAATTTAGATTTCTATTAAATTAATGCATTGTTTTTATTATTGTTTCCACCCATCCACTATCTTTTCTTCTTCGCATCTCACCATCATGAACTATAATACTCATGATCATGAGTAACTAATATGAGGAATATCCTAAGGGAGTAATCATGTTCTTGAACCTAAGACCTTATTTTAATATTCTTTGAGTTAATTCTAAGGATAAATTATAGTGGGTGTTATCCTCATTATGGTTGTATAAGGTTTAACTTCTTAATCTAGAACCATTTTCCATCGATTGAGGAGGTGGATGGAGGGTGTGCTTGGTGATCAGTAAGTATTATTTTCATTCATAATTGGGGTAGAATAAGGTGTGCACACATACGATGGAGTGTGTTCACTAAGAATATTTGAAGCTGATCAATGAAGGTGCTCCCTGAAAGTTCTCTCGGGAGAACTTCTTTTCTTCACTAATTCCATTTTGTTTATAATTTAATATTAATTTGAATTGATTTTTTTGGATTTTATTTATTTTCATAAACTCCATTACATTCATTGATTATATAAACACATCCAAAATTAAGTAGTTAAGGTGAATTAGATTAAGTGAGTGAACTGCTGAAAAGGCTTCTCAAGAGAGACGACCATGGTCAGCCACTATGCTGCACTAGGAAAATTAAATTGCTTTTGTCACACCCTACGACATGTGTGCGTCAACCACCACTACACAATATAGCTCTATGAATTTCATCATTTTCAACATGTAATATGTTGATCAAGATGAAAACATAGGGGGTTGTGACATGGAACATGTACCCCATGAGGAGGGTGATTTAGATGCACCAAATGATGTTGCGTGCATACAAAACCAAAGAAGGATTCAAAATTTGGAACTACAAGACAATAAGTTTCCACATGATCAGCAGAATACAGACAAAGAAAAATGAAAATATGTGGCTACATCTTAGTTTCCATCCATAGAGGAATGATTTTCACAATATGAGAGTGAAATATGAGCTTTATGACAACTCAATGAGGGATTACTTAGGGAAAATATCCCTACTGGATATCAGCTTTGTCTAGATATGAATATTCTCTCTCCTATAGAGGATCTATTAACAAGAGGGGTATATGAGGAACATATTGGATCTAGATCTAGGAAACTGGTCTATATAAATGAGGAATTTAAAAATGACTGATACATACCTCTGTAGCAGTGATATCCTCTCCCTTTCTGGGGTAATCATTCATTTACAAGAAAAATTTAGGATTAGTGGAAGATGGAAGGGGTACCACCTCATCAACCTCACATACTCCCTATGGATGGGTGGTGGCTTAGATAGCAGTGCCTCCAGAGTTACTTAACGCCATTGAATCCCTGGCTACTCGAATGGGAGAAATGGAAGGGTAGTGTTCACCTATGAAGCCTGAAAGGAAGCCATATCCTAAATGGGTGGATGATACTACACCTCCACCCAACTTCAGTAACCCCACATTTTCTACATTTTATGGTGCAGGTGACCCTAAACAATATCTCTCACACTTCGTATCCGGATGTGAATTGATGATGGAACTTCAAGATCAACAAGAGGCAACAAAAATTAGGCATTTTTTATAGACACTGATAGGGACATCCCTGGTTTGGTATAAGAGTTTTCCAGTGGGATTTATTGTGGGATGGGAAGACCTTCATCATCAGTTCATTTATCAGTTCAGTTCAATACTGAGGAAAACAGTGATCATTGACTGGATGAACTGTAAAAAACATGATAACTATAGGGTGTCTAATTTTATAGTAAGGTGGAAAGGTTTAACCTATTTAATCAGAATCCCCCTCTCATAGAAAAAACTACTAAAAATCTGTGCTAAAAAAACCAGGGATGAGTTTCAGACACCCCTAATCCCCATGAAATATCATAGTGGGTTCCAAGAGTTTGTTAAAATAGTGAAAAATCTTGAGGAGACTATTCAGATAACCCTATCCAAGTCTTGAATCATGCTTAAAGCACGAGGGGAGAAAGTAGGTAGAAAAAAATTCGAATATATCACTCTTAAGCCCACAAAAGTTCCCTTCAAATCACCCAGGTAATCTCTAAACCATCCAACACCTCCTATCGAGCAGAGACCACCACAGAATCTCCCTCAGCCAGAAACATAGATAAATCAAGGTCGCCTAAGATTTGAGGAACATATAAACAATTTATACTCCTTCAAAAATGAAAAATTCCCAGGTTATTTCTTGGCATCCATGGATAATAACATTATCACACTCCCATAACCCAAGAGGCTTGATAAAGTCAACCTCACCAACCATCCTAATTACATCCCTTTCCACAGAATTATGGGTCATAAAATCAAGAATTGATTCATCTTCAAGGAAATCATTCAAGTAATGGTCAAATCTAGATAGGTGAAATTAAATAATTACCCAGAGTAAGCGGTTTTCATAGTAATTGCTTGGTCAAAAGAAGACAACAGTTGGTAGAAGGTTCTAGCCAGGTGATCACAAAAGTTTGACAATTGGATGGATTAGAAAATAGTTGATCGATCTCATAATCCTCTGAAATCATAGTTGCACACACTCATTATAGCTCCAAAACCTAAAAGGGACATTTCATATGTGCCTCCCCTGGGTGGGCATGACTACCAGAAGTAGGAAGAGATAGAGGAGGAAGAAATATATTCTACTCCAAAAAAACCAAACTCTTGTTGATTTCTTCCCTATGACATATGAAACATGGGAACTGCCCCACCAAACATAATCCTCATCAGATAAAGAGCTCATATTTAGTTTTGACAATGTTATACAATTTTCAAACACCTTCTTCTATGATGAGTATGCCCCCAAATATGGTTTTCCTATATATAACTAAGGAACGAGAGGCCACATGTACCAGAGATGAGGATATAAGTGACAACCCAAATGTGGTTAGACGCAATATTCTGACCATATACCTATGGAAGATATATATAGAGCTGAGGCCCATAGAAAAGTGATATAGCGGAATCAAAAGAGGCAAAGAGGTTCCTCATATCTCTCCCATAGTCGCTCGTACCTAGTTGTCTTGCATGATCTCTTTACAGGGGTTTGATCCAATCAACCCAGGCAACGAGGATGACCAACGCGACCTGCACCACTAGAAGTTGATACTCCCTAAACCTCCATGCACACATACCAGGACCACCTCCCTCAGATGCTCTAGTTTTTGAACTTCATTCCCAAGAGTATCACCATATCGGGAAGCATAAACCTCTGGTAGAAAATTACATTGTTCTAAACTATCTAGCTAGAGTTCTAAATAAGATCTTAATCCTTGATACACTTCATCTTTAAGAGAACTTAGGGAGTCACTTTTTGAAGCGCTCTAGAGCCCATAATAATTTGAGACAGAAGTCATGGTAGCTAAGGTCTATCTAGTGAAGACTATATCCTTAGGATTCCATGTTTCCATCTCCTTCACTAATCAAGATTAGGGTGTGGAAATCCAATGGAGCATCATGCCCATATATGTTTTGAGAAGACTCAATAATGTCGATTCCCATAGTGTGCTAGTTGATAATAGATCTTGGATCAATATAATCCTAGTGATAACCCTTTGAAGTATGGGGTATAGTAAAGGGGACTTATCCTCTGCAAAGTTAACCATTCAGGTATATGATAAGCATGAGCAAAAGCCTATTGGGAAGATCAACCTAAGTACCAAATTAAGGAAACTCACATCTAAGGCCGAGTTCATAGTTATCCAGTAAGACACTGCATATAATTTCATAATCGGAAGGCCATGGCTCCATAGCCACTTGGAGATACCATCAACATTACATCAATGTCTGAAGTACCCCATCAATTTGAAAAGTCTCCATAGTATATGGTGATAGATCCCCTTTGATACTCGTAAATCCACAAACGCTGGATAAGATTTCTATAAGAAGGAAGGTATGCAACCAATGGTGGATGATGATATATAGGTTGTATCTCCCAATGTCTTAGGGACCTCCTCTATGAATCCATGGAGTAGGATTGATGATGATTATGGGCTCCCCATAAACATGGTATAATTAGTAGATCTAATACCAGAGGCCCAAGACTCACCTGTCCTCAGTGACACCAACCATCCCTAGTATCTCTCTACAATGACTCAAATAGAAAGGGATTAGGATGACTCTTCTAATAGCCTCCCTCACCCTGATATTTATGGAAAGAATCCTAGACCACCATCTTCACCTGGATATGTCTCCATAGACTTAGAAATGGATGATGATAATCTTAGTAATGCCCGTCTAACATTAGAGGAAGGTGTATCTACCACCATAGATGAGCTCAAGTAGATAAATCTATGATTAGAAGAAGACCCATGGCATACTCTAATTAGTTCCACCATGCCACTTGAAGAGGAAGAGATGTATATTTCATTTATGGAGCATCAATGATATGTTTTTGCTAGAAATTATACATAAATTCTTGGACTCAATATAGATGTGTCTATACACTATCTCAGACTTCCTGATGAGAATTGAGGCTTCAGGCGGGTAGCCAGAAAAATTAAAACCTCTCATGCCACCAATGTATAAGTTGAAGTTTACAAATTGATCAATGAAAACTTTGTGAGGGGAGTAAGATACCCACTGTGGATTTCTAGAATTTTCCACATCAAGAAGAATAATGGTAAGATTAGGGTCTTCATAGACTTCAGAGACCTTAATCAACACTACCTGAAAGACGAATTCTCATTTCCGATCACATAACTATTGATCGGTGAAACTGATGGCTTCCATGAATTTTAATTTAGGGATAGGTACTTGGGGTACAATCAGATCAAGATGGACCTTAAGGATGAATAATTCACTACCTTCAAATCACCTTAAGAGATCTTCTACTATCCGGTCATGCCCTTTGGATTAAATAATACTCAAACAACATATCAATGCGATATGCATCACATCATTAATCCATTCTTGGGAAGGATATATGATTGTTATGTTGAAAACTAGATCATCAAATCCCAATAATGATGTGATCCCTTCATTGATCTCCAAACAATATTCTACAAGCTATAACGACACAGTCTAAAGATGAATATGCTGAAGTGCACATTCAGGGTAACATCAGGAAACTTCCCTGGCTTGTGTTATTCAACCATGACATTGAAGTATACCTAGAAAAGACTAGGGTTATTTTGGCAATGTCACCCCTAGAAATATCAAAGAACTGATGGGAATCTAAGGGAACTTATACTAAATTCCAAAATTCATATCCTACATGGCCAGAAAATCTCTACCCTTCACCAAGATAATTAAGAATGGAGTTTCCTACTAATGGGATGATGATTGTAAAAAAAAATTCAAAAGTCTCAAGCAATTCTTGTTGCACCCACTGGTTTTAATGGCTCTGGTAGAAGGGATTTCACTCATCTTATTTGTGGCTATCATGGAATGCTCATTGGGTGCCCTCTTCATGAAGAAAAATGTTATAAAAAGTGAGAATAGTCTACTAACTCAGCCAGAACATACTAGGTACTGAGACCAATTATTATGATTTTGAAAAGAACTATATTGCACTCATCTTCATGGTGTAAAAGCTGAGGCATTACTTGCATCACCAAGAAGTCCAATTGGGCTCTCATGTTGAACCACTCAATTACATCCTCAGTTGACCCATATTTACTAGGTGTTTGGACCAATGGCCAATCATTTTTCAATAATGTGACATTCTATTCATATCTCACAAGTCGGCGAAAGGACAAGCCCTGATTGTTTTCCTCACAACACATACTACCCCAGAAAATACACCAGAAAACATCGAGCTCCCAGATAAAATGGTCTTCTATGCCCATGAAACTCCCTAGACCTGTGAAATGTACTTTGATTGTTCCTCCCTAAGTCATGTAAGAAAAGGAATGGAAATCCCAAATCCTAATCAAGTGGGTATAAATATTGTGTTTGTCTCGCCAACCAAAGTAGTTTTTCTCTACTCTTTCTCACTATAAAAAGGCTACATAAATAACGAGGCTGAGTACCAGTCCCTCGTACATATATTAGAACTAGCTCTACAACTACACATAGCCTACCTAAATATGAAAGGGGACTCAAAACTAGTGATAAAGAAGATCAATGGTGAATATGTTGTTAAAAAGGAAGAGTTGTCCTCCCCATTGGGTCCGTCATGGCAATGATGATAGAATTCCCCTTTGATCCCACCTTGAATTATATTCCCTAATCATAGAATTCTCATGCCAACTAACTAGAAAACGTAGCATCCATCCTCACGAACCCTAATTAGGAGGAAGAAACCTCTGAATTACATATTAAAGAATGGTCTCATTGATCATCGTATGTGATATGTAAGAGACCAATCAGGTCCAAACTACCCTAGAGCGTGATGAACCAATTACCACTCCTAGATGGATGATGCCTATAATAAGATATCACCGAGATTAGACTCTCCGGACAGATCGTGTGGGAATGGAATAGATTCGGCACTGGGCAGAAAAATTCACTCGTTAGGACGGTCTGAATGAGAAAAAATTACTCTAAAAATGTAGCTTTGATGGAATTATCCTTAGGATCATAAAAAATGGTACGTTTTCACCATCCTAGAAAAATTCCATGTTGGCTCTTGCAGTTCCCATCAATCTAAAACCCAGCTCTCCCACCAAACCATGTGGTTGGGATACTACTAGAAAACCATGATTTTAGACTATGTGGAATTCACCAAGAAATTTCATGCATGCCAGATTTATGAAAAATTAATTTATCAGCCTCTAGAATTGTTACATATAGCTAAATATTCCTGGACATTTTTTGTTTGGGGGATAGACGCTGTGGGGCCATCTCCCCTAGCCATAACTAAGCAGTTTAAGTACATCCTCACTGCTACCAACTTCTTTTCCAAATTGGATGAGGTAATACCCCCCAAATAAGTTAGGGAAAAAAACATAATCAACTTTTTGAAGTCCCATATCATCACTAGGTTTGGATTCCCCCATAAAATATTAATGGACAACAACACCAAATTCTATTCCAAAGAGTTGAAGAAGCTTTACCATTATAACAAGATCGAGTCCAATCACTCATCTCACTATCATGTAATGAGAAATTGATTGATATAAGCTTTAAGCATGACTCTATCAAATATAATCTAGAACATAATGAACAAGGATAATAAGTCTTGTCCAGAAAAACTCCTCCATGCTTTATGGGCCTACCATACCACTACGCGTACTACTATACAAGCAACTCCATACCCATTAGTGTACGGGACCGGGGCTATGTTACCTATAGAGGTATAGCTTCCCACACTCCAAAATTCCATTTGTGGAAAACTCTCAAATGATGAAAAATTTCACAAGTGGATGGATGAGTTGGAACGGATTGATGAGTAGAGGTTGTGTACATTGAAAAATTTAAAAATTCACTAGAATCGGATTGCGTGAGTCTTCAATAAAAAGGTTCAAATCCATTCATTCCTTCAAAGGAGAACTAGTGTAGGCTCTCAAAGACTAAACGATACCAAGAAATAATCCCCTAAAATTAAATCCCAAACAAGAAGGACCTAACATTATACATAAGGTCTTTCATAATAGAGACTACTCATTGGGAACAATGGTTGGGGATCACGTTGCACCACCCACCAATGTAAAATTTCTCAAGAAATACTTTGCATAGATTTATCCACGAGGGTGTACACATTGGTGTATGTATCATCATTCATTCTAGGTACATGATGTTAAACTGTACAAATTTGTACTGGAAAAAAGATGTTAAATTGAAAGGACATCCTTTATCCTGACCACATGACTTTAAACTTTATGGATTATATCTATTTCGGAAGATGTTAAATTTTATAGTTCCCTAAGAAATACAGGTGTCTTGATTCTTGTCATTATGTGATACATAGTGATGACCAAAATTCAATTATTGGGTCTATCCATATAATTATTTTCTTTTCATGATGGGTGATCCAATGTCCTTACCGAATGACATTAAAATTTCACGGACTTAGAACTTCCCCCTTCATGACGGCTGGTCCAATATCCTCACCGTATGACATAAAACTACATGGATCTGTGATATTCATCCCCATTCACATCGAGTGACTTATATCCTTTTTACATGATATTAAAGCTTCACGGTTCTTCTATAACTATGTTTTCATTGATTCTCATTTTCAAATAGAATACATAGGGATGCCTTGATATTGTATCTTGGAATAGCCACCACATGATAAATAATACCCTCTTCTGTACAGGGCCATTTCAGTCCTTTTTTCTCTCACCAATAATGGATTTCATGGGTTTGGGAATTATGATAAAGGTTTCCCCACATGGGAAAAGAGATACATATTATCCTTGAAATGTATTCTTCCTCATCGCATGAGGTTAAACCGCCTTTAATTTATATAATTACATCTGGTATGATTCTCATTTTCAGGATATACATAGTGATGCCTAGACTTCCAACCTTGTGCCCGACTAAAATGTTCCCATCAATTCATGATGGATCGCCTTCATCCTTGACATATGACATTGAATTTCATGGAACATCAAAAAATACATATATCTTGATTCTTATCATCACATGATACGTACTGATGCCTATATATCCAATCCTGGGCCCAACTGCAATGGTGATCAATAGAAATTCCCACCTCTACATATTGGTCAGAACTACATAGAGTATTTACCATTCCAGAAATACATTTATATTGATTCTCATCCTCATGAGATATTATGTGACACCCATTATCCATATTTGGGCCCAATTACAACATTGCCGCTTTTCACATCAGTAAGAACTATTCCTCACCGCAATAAATTAAACTACACAGCTTTCTAGAACCATGTGTGGCT
Source organism: Viscum album (assembly GCA_963277665.1). Taxonomy (NCBI): domain Eukaryota; kingdom Viridiplantae; phylum Streptophyta; class Magnoliopsida; order Santalales; family Viscaceae; genus Viscum; species Viscum album. The sequence goes on from OY728132.1 coordinate 1,594,025,554, forward strand.
TGATTCTCATTGGCATGACATACATAGTAATTCCGATGCCTACACATTTGGGACCAACCATAACATTATCTCACATTTATGTTGTCTCAAATGTATTTACCATATGATGTTAAACTACATAGAGAAATTTCCCCACTACATGACAATAAACTATGCAAACCATCTCCCATTTTTCATCCTTCATCAGAGGGCCACGAGAGACTTACCCCTGTCAACCAAAGTATGGGGTGATACCACTATCTTTCAAGAGAACCTAGAATTCAAATACTAGACTTTATAACTCATGCATATTAGGTCTCCATAATCTTATATAGCCTTTGGAAAGGATATATGGCTTCAAGGACCCTTTACTGAACTATGCATACATGCCCATGGATGAGGAATATGAACCTATGGTTGTCAACAAAATGTGTCACTCTGAGATAGGAAATTCCATTTCTCATAAGCCTTAACATCATCACAATAGCACTCAACACCCCAGTGTGTCTGAAAAACTCTCTTTATGACTATCCCATATCATTCCCATGGCATGAGAACTTGATACATGATTTACAATATTTCCATTCCATGCTTGGTAAGATGTTGGAGTACTCTTGAACTTGGATATCCTAATTAAGATCTTGTGTATCATCCTCCATATTAGTTCTATGTCAGTCATAACCTTAAACTACCTACATCTTGTTCAATATAATACAAAGTTAAACTCTAGCATATAATGGTCCAAATTGCAAGACCTTAAACTAATAACAAAAGAGAGAAAAAAATTATCAAGTCGAAAACCTACAAAGGGATACCTAAGAAAAAGTCAATTCTCTTCCCACTAAACTCTTCATCTTCATAGTTTAGGGAAAAATTAGTTTACAAACATAGAAGTAATAAATCTCATGGGGTCAACCTTGTAGCCCTAGTAAAATCCAAGCTATGATCCCTAGAACCACATGTCCAGGAAAAAGTTAGAGTAACATTTGTCACATCTCCTCACCATGAGAATGTGTTTGTTGTGTGGTGACACAACTTTTAGGGTACTCAAACCCTTCTTGAATTTTACACTTTCCACAAATCACACTTCATGAGTTGGGGTGTCTCGAATCACCATAACCTTCCACGTACCTTAGAAATGATATCTAGTTTCAAGGACCCCTTGCTTGAATATGCATACATGCTCATGGCTCCTGCATATACACCTCTGGCCGTCAACCAAATGCGTCACTCTAAAATAAGATATTCTAATTCTCATGAGCCCTGACATCATCGCGGCAGCAATCAAAACACCAGTGTGTCTGAAACACTCTATATATGGTTGTCCCATATCTTTCTTCTAATTCGAGCACTCTGGATTATGATTTACAATCCCCATAAAAAACTATCCAAGAAGATTCAATATACACATCGTTATGTCACTATTTTTTGTACCCTTTCTCATGGGTGAACGACGAAACTTTGTTTCCTAACCTTAGATGGCCCACACTTCATGATTCGAAACCACAATTTGTAGAGGTCAAGCATCTCATTAAGAGATAAACTATCATAGGATGTTAGAATCCTTCCTGGATAGATTTCTTCCCATACCCAATTTCGTTATCGAAACATTTGAGTCATTGGAACTCTTTCATAGCCCTCAGAAAGAAGTGGAGATCTTATATTCGCTTGTCATGCCACCGATGCATAAGGGTTCTGAACTTCCAACTGAATGCATCTTCTTTTTTCTAGAAAGGAGCTTTAATCCTTATGAGCCTTAGCAACACCACGACAGAACTTGATATTACAGAATGTAATGGGACATACCCAGCATGTCTGTACCATCTCATATTAATGGTCTCATACTTTTGGGTTTTTATTTACACCACACATACTCCAACTATCAAAGAAGACCTAGTATCCCTAGTATTACAAACCCAACCATATTACATCCATGAATCATCCATAGCCCTTGGAAATGATACTAAGATTCATAGACCATTTTCTTGACTATGAATACATGCCTATGGATCCTGCACATACACCTATGGTCGTCAACCAAATGCATTGCTCTGCAAGAAGGGAATTCTGATCCTCACAAGCCTCGAAAACATTACAATAGAAACCAGCACCTCTGAGTTTTTTAGGTCATTCCTCATATGTCTATTCCATATCCTATGATCATATAGAAGGTCGGAGCTAAAAGACCCTAAACTAAAGCAATATTTGGTCCAAGCTAAAAGACCCTAAACTAATAGAATATTAGGTCTGAGCTAAAAGACCCTAAACTAAAGCAATATTATGTCTGGGATAAAATTCCCTAAACTAAATCAATATTAATTCTGAGATAAAAGATCCTAAACTAAAGCAATATTAGGTCCATGCTAAAATAACTTAAACAAAATCAATATTAGGTCTGAGATAAAAGACTCTAAACTAAAGAAATATTAGGTCCGATCTAAAATACCCTAAACTAAATAAATATTAGGTCCATGAAAAACTACTCTAAACTAAATTAATATTTGGTCTAAGCTAATAGTCCCTAAACTAAAGCGATATTAGTTCTGAGCTAAAAGATTCTAAACTAAATAAATATGAGGTCTAAGCTAAAACAACCGAAACTAAAGAAATATTAGGTCTGAGCTAAAATACCCTAAACTAAAGAAATAGAATGTCCAAGTTAAAATACCCTAAACTAAATTAATATTATGTCTGAGCTAAAAAACCCTAAACTAAAGAATTATAATAGTTTAGTCTATAAGAGCTTGAAAGTCCCACCATATGGCCTTGAACATCAAGCTATGCTCACCAAGCCTATCGAGTTTGGAAAGAGTTAAGGAATTCAGCCTCTAGAACATATATCCTACCAGTGTGATCCCTAAGTAGATTATTTAATCTCAAGATAGATGGAAAGGATTACCAATATAGAATCTTGTGTGAGTAGGCATCCAAGAGCATCTCTAAGGAGGAATCTGTTAGAATTTAAACATTTAATTCTAGGAATTCAAGTTCATTTAATATAAAGTAAGGAATGAGTATCATTGGTCATTAAAATAATATCGAACAAACAAAAAAAGGGATGATATCATATAAATTTGAACAAACATATTTAGTGATACCATATAAAAGAAGGGATCTACACTTACCAGATTCTCTCCTATAAATATATGAGTCAAAACATGATTGCAATTTTTTTCCACCATCATAGCATCTGCTTAGACGAGTCTTTAATATCAGCAAGTCTTCGGTCCAATAAGTCCAAAATTTGGTGCAGTTGATCAGAAGGTTCATTCTCCACCTCTACAAGACATTGAAAACCCTTTTCTTCAGAAACAACATAAAGTATGGATTTCTATTCCATGTCCAATAGTCCATGTTGCTCCAGAATGGTCTTCCCCTATATATGAAATGTATAATGAAAATGGGATAGTTCTATTTTAAGACAATAAATCTTGGATAGTAGGTGATTGATTTCAGACTGGATTTGATCAGTCTGAGCCTTACCAGCATTAATTTCATCCCAGTTAGAAGAACCCTCCATTGCTCATTTGGTAGTTTTATTCACAAATATTCTCCAATTTGGCTTCACTAAAGAAGTAACCTCGGTTGTTTCTACCCTCAACTACAGGGACCTCTTTTGTTCTTTCATAGAGATTATATTCTTTACCTAAGAATGAAGGGTAGAATAGTTAAAACCATCATAGTCAAGGGTGGGAAATGTGAATTGATGATGAAAAAATTGATCTTTCATCTCATCTAACAAGGTTTTTAACACTTAATTCCAGCTCACCCTCCACACCTATTGTCTTGTTGATTGATAGAGTGTTGGAGAACTGGTACCATAGTCTAGGTTTATCATAAGGATGACAACATACTTCAGAATAAGATCACTCAGAGATAGGTCTATTCCCATGGTCTTCGATGATGAGGGTAGAGAACCAACCTCAATATTAGTAAACCTAGTTAAAGGAACTCTTGGAGGGACATGCACCAAAGCCTCTGAACATTGGGGAGAGATCAATATATTAAAGAGTGTAGAAATATATATATTATAAGATAAATTATTTGATATTTCCAAATAATGGAAGACGTGATTGAGGATAGGAATATACCTTTTTCAACCACATCACCAGCATCATCCACCACCTCAACCCCATCCTTAAGATAAGTTGAAACTCCTTCTTGAGATGAATTATTTCATGGTACCACTAGTACTTTTCCCATATAAGTACTTTTATCACCAACCTTAAGGACTACAAGAATGGAAGATAATATTAGGGGGTATGACAAAATCAAACAGAAGGGTCCATCCATGACGAAACATTTACCTTATTCAAGACTAGACTCCATACAAGCCAATACAATAGAAGAATTGCTACCTACATTATCACCCTCCAAAAATTCTTCCATCTGTGATTGATCTGACGGTACACTCACTAAAACATCTGTGGAAGGAAACAAATGTGATTGAATGGGAACTTCAGCCATATATGTTTCTTTATGGGTTGATTCTATTAGTGGAAGAACTACTGGAGCCACTGAAAACTCATTCACATCCTTCAAGACAAACATATTCTCTTCTAAACGAGCATTGTGGGGACCTGTGCATTCTCAATAAATTGTGAATGCACTTGAAGAGTAATATAAGATAAAGAGGGGAATAAAATAACCTACTTACATAGGGGTTCCAGAAGAGAAGTATTTGAATATTCATATTTATTCATTTTTGTTTTCTTATTCCTTTATAAATAAGGGAATCAAGAGGCATTTGAAGTTGGTTCCATCTCCTCAGAAGTGGAAATATCCACCCGTATCTGAGCTTGTCAATCTTGGGACCATTTTTCATCAGCTCCCTCGTCACCTCCAAATTCCTCCCCCACAACCATATCATGGGGAGTATATTCAGGGGATGTAAGGGTCATATGATATTCAACATCATCTTTTTGTAACTATACATATAAAATATTTCAATACCATCGTAAAGGCACTAAGACACATTAAGATCCATAGTAGACCCAAATTCACCACTTCCTCAATAATTGGGTAACCTTGTTCATCCACTAAAATATGAAGTGTGCATGGGTAACAATTTGGTGGAATCATGGAGAATGAAATATATGACCCCAGGGACTCACCAAGACCATGTCAATACCTCTGAGGAGGGACCTCACTTCCTCAAGATGTTCTTGTAAGGTAATATCTTGAGGCATAGTGATATAAGAAAATCCATCCAAAGGAACCACTTAGGGGACAAATATGTCCCAAAGGGTGGATTTGGAATACTTTTTCTTTCTTATCTCCAATTTTCAAGGTTCAATAGGAATCATCAACTCATACACATCCCTTGTATCCATGGAAGTATATGTCTCTACTGGAAATGGTAAATGTTTTATTTTCCTATAAGGATATACTAGAGGTACTGTACTTTTTGAATACAAATACTTTCTAGGCCTAAGATTGTATTCAACTATCAGGGGTCAGCATCTCTCACTCACCGAATTAGATAATTTCCCATTGGGATATGAGCGAATACAAACATCTACAAAAACTTGAGATAGGCCAATTGCTGCATCATAAAGAGGAAGGAGAGTTTCCGAACTAGTTTATTATATGGTAAAAATCAGCCAAAAATTGTGTTCTACCATTGGGTGTTCCTTATCTCTGACGTGGATAAATCTAGGATATATTTATTGGATGTACAAAAATTAGTGGCTAAACCGGCATAGTCCATACCACTCACAAATGAGGTCCCCATCAACATATGTAGAAAGCACCCCCTCATGAATAGACATCATGTAAGAACATTATTCAAGGATAGCCTATCCTTTATCAAAAAAATGCCTATCGGTACAGGCCCATACATCCTGAAGGAGAAATGTTTATAATGTTTCATAAAATCCATAATATCCCAATATTTCAACGAGATGGGTCCTACTCCATTAATGCATTATAGGTATGGCATAAATAAATTATTAGAGATTTACCAAATGTTTAGGTACTCATAACCTCCCAGGTGATCCCCCATCCATCCCCATAGTACTTAGAAGGGGCCCAAGATCCTGTAAGGGGATTCTCCCTTATAAATATGGCTAGGAGGTGGTAGAGTTTTTCTAGCATGGGGATCACTAGTCCAAAATTCTACTCCCTAACCATCATAGTTGCCATCATAAAAGTGAAGACTCTGACTCCACATTTCTCTTCCATCAAAACCAGGTACCCACTTATGTACATGGAAAGGAAACTAGCTAGTTGGACCAACCAATCAACACCAGGGATAACCTCTCATCCATAATCTATATATTTTCTACCTTCGACTGTGTGCCAATAATCACCCAGTGCACTATAGGAATCCTTTGTAATCTAAGACTTAATATGTATAACCTTTATCTCAGAGATGGTCTTCTTAACGAAGTACTCTACCCATGTTTAAAAAAAATGTACATCCATGAAGCACCCCTTCTGAAGGTATATTCTCATCTTTATTAATCATCTCTCGAGTTAAAGGAGTGTTGGCCACATCATCCCAAGTTGATTTAGGAGGAAAGAACTCATTGTACATACTTCTGAGAATAGGTACACCACAAATCCATTCCATGTCCCGATGATTGATTCCAACCACATCATGGATAAGGTAGAAAGTGTTCATATCTAGGCTCTGATGACTAATCCGCTCCACCATCAAATTATTGTTGCAGTAGGTCTATGTCTATGATATCCAGATAGCCTCATACATTCCGATTTTTTTAGAGTCCATGAGAAATTCAGAAATAATATATTGAACCTATTGGGGACATTCCTACTCCAGTCCATATCTCCCCCCAATCGAAATCCCCAACTAGAGGTTCGTCCATATGTTTAATCTGAGGTAGACTGCCACATTATTGAGTGATGCATATGGACAACCTGTTCAAATACAAGATCAATCATATCAATTTTTTCTGGCATAAATTTGAATAGGAGAGCATCCTCACAGTACCCTTTAGATATAAAGTGCCCCCATGGAGAAATGTTTTCTCAGAGAGTGTTATGGGCCCTCTGGATTCAAGAAGAGGGTATAAACAATGAATTCAGTTGAGGGATGGAAACTTCATTGGTGAGGCCAAACCCATAGAGGGGAAAGAATTTTGATAGGGTATAGTTTGATAACTTTTATCCCATTGGCTTTAATAGACTCTGTTGATACGACCCAACCAAACTACGACAAGAGGGATCGACACTTGCCACTATAGCATCACAGTGGGAAATCACTACTGTTGCATCCCTTTTCGGGGTCTTGTCAGCAGTTTGGTGAGAACATGAAGCCATATAAAAATAATTAAGTGGAAAATGTTAGACAAAGAGAGAATAAAACTATGTCAAAAATAAAGTCACGAATGTCTGATCGTATCATGCATATCACATGATTCAGTAAGGGATTCACTGACCACATAAAAGGTTCTCAGATCACCAGATATCCAGAAGAATTATGCAGTACCTAACTTCTATAGGGAATCATGTGAATTGCATGAACATCCTAAAGGCCTGAAATCATGTGACCTGAACAAGGTCACATGAGTTGAAAGTGATCAAATGATAAAGCTAATAGATCACACGAAGACCAAAAGGTAACCATAGCCCTCATAGATTAAGTCTAAGAAATTACTAAATAGTAGTTAGTGAAAAGGTGGACAAGCACCTAGGTAGAAAACAACTGTGCGAAAGGGCTCTAGTGGAATGGAATCACGGTGAAGGCTAGCAGATAGAGCTCACGATTAGGGTTCCCAGTAGGGTCTATTGATAGAATAAAAAGTAGGAGTTCTCTTAAGAAAGGGAAGAGGGTGGAATGAATTTCCCTCCACCCACTATATATAGTCCATTCTGTAGACTACCAAATGACATTCGGTTTATGGAACATCACCCAAAACATTGGTCCAAGACACCAACAAAGACTCTAACAGGCATTAGTTTTCCTCAAAACTGATTTCTCATCCCCTAGAATATTGCTCCTAGGTGGGGGGGAATTTGTTGAGGCCCTCCATATAGACATCAGTAAAGTCACAAAAGAAGAAATACTTGAATGTGAGTATTATTTTCCTTGCAAAAGAAAAGGTAGAAGAGGATGCCTGAGTCCTACGAATCACACAACCCTCTAAAGGAATTACGATCTCATGACCATTTAAAGGTTACACGAAGGATCCACACATGGAGAATAACCTAGGGGAAGTACTGTAGGGTCCCCTCAACAAACTTTCCTTCTTCCATTATGGTTTCCCAGACAACTATATGCGTGCCTCCAGGATGCATTTTTTTGTCATTGTATAGTGCCTAAAAAACCACCCGAAACTCTTCGAAAATAAGAAGGGATGATATTCAATGTTAGAGACCCCCCAGTGGTCATAAATCTCACACACCATATCACAATAGGGAAGAATAAAATCCATTGTTGAAATATAGAAAAACTCTCATGACCTACGAACCTTTTTAGGATAAAATGAACGAGATAATTGGGATGAGGCAAGAGGTGTTCACGATTGCTGAAGGACACATGACATGATCCCTGGGAAATATGTGAGATGCCATAAGACATCGGTGTCATGTATGTGTCATCTTGAAAAATACCTTTTTCTTCTTTTCCCCACTAAACAGAAGTACCCAGGTATGTCCAAGAAGCTTCTTTGGCACTCTAAGGTTAGACAGATAGACCTTTCCACTACATGCTTATAGACACTCCACATGACCCAAATTGGTCAAGAGAGACATCACTAAAAAATTGTGCAAAAATCCTAGGCGTTGATCATAAAAACTCGCATAATTACTGAAATTTAAAAAATAAAGAAATGAGATATAAAGGGAGGATGCAATAGGTGTTCTCTATCACCAGAGAACATGTGAAGCTCCCCTGACAACCCACAAGAACCAGCAAGTCCTCAGTGATGTGTCCACCTTGCCTCTCGAGATCCCTTTCTCTTATCATCCTCACCATGAAAAGAACCTCATGTATCTTTTCGGTTCTCTAAGTACAAATGAATAGATGTTTCCATGAAATTCTCATACACCCCAATGTGACCCATATAGGTCACACAACGCATCACCAAAAAGTTGAGAGAATTTCCTTAATATTACACATGAAATTTCGCATGACTCCCAACCTTTGTCACATAAAATAAAGGGGATAAAAAAGGAGGAATAAAAAGGTGATCGGGAGACCTAAAAGGCATGATACATGCCTAGAGAACCCAAAATGTGGTACCTTGAGACCCCCAGAATAACCATCCTTGTCCCGCGAGACTCTGAGACAAGTAACCTGAAGTCCTGAGAAATCCTTTCGATAGACACTTAGATCTTACGAAAGATTATTCATGTCAATAGGACATCATATAATTCCTTAGATATATCTTCATGACCAAACAAGTCCCCATTAATTTTATCTAGTCCAATAATGGAAGAAATGGTAGAATATATTAGAGACTATTGAAAAGAAGGCAACATACTCAGGGAGGTCCATGACAGAGACTTGCATAGATGTGTAGTGCTAGACCCCTTAGATGAATCCATCCTAGACTAATGATAGATATTCCACACAAAGAGATGGAAAATCAGGGCGGTGAAGCCTATAAATTCCCCACTCCAACATGAAGAAAGGGTTGGATGATTCAACATTGTAAAATTCAACTCTCAGTCTCTATAGATTTCTTGGAGCGACCGATCATGTAGCTGACAAATTTCTGTCAGTTAATACACCAGTAAACAGCTAGAGTAATCATGTTCCACACATAAGGTGATTCATGTGATCATTCATAGATCAAGAGAAGGACATATGAAAAGACTTTTTAAGAACATACCACATGTATTTCAGATCAAATGAGACAAAAAGGAATTGGTATTGAATAAACCTAAATCCTTTGCAATGCAAGGGTTAGAACCGAGATTAAAAGTGGAAGACTTAAGTGAAACACATGTTCACTGGACCTTGTGCGCTCCATGTGAGTCACCAAAAGACACGTTACAACACTAGGAAAAGTATCATAGATCTCGTGAAACTCCTCCATCATGCCTTTTGGGACATGCGGAATACTCCAGACATGAAAGAGTGAGTCACACAGTTCCCCCTGCAGACAAAACTCTCATCTCGTGAAACCCTCTAGGTCTGTCTCCTAGGACATGAGGCATCCTTCAGACACACCGCTCGAATCATATAATGATGTTTGATCAAATCTGTCTAGTTTCACGAAATCATCATACATGATAACCAAGATCATGTGACACCCTCTAGGAAAGTCAGCTAGGACTCATGATTCCCTCCAGACATGTTGACCAGGTTTTGCGATGTATCTAAAGGTGTCATCCAAGATACGTGACACCCCTCAGACTATTCCATAATGACTCTCATGAAATGATCCATATGCATCAAGCTAGGTCATGTGATGGTTCCCATGAAATTCCAACTGGGTTATACGATGCCCTCTAGCCATGAATTCCATGTCAACAGGGCATCCTAGGACTTGATTGCATTGTCTCTCCCCAGTGCGTAAGACCCGAACATAGGGAATCCTCAATGATTAAGTGCCAACATAAAGTGAACTATGAAAACTCTAATTCCTACCATATTCAGGATAAATAGGATACCTCTCCCTGAGATTTGATCCCTATATTGATCATCTAGGGGAATCCTCTCATATAATTCCCTTATTCAAAGAAAAAATATTGATCATTTTATGTCCCTCGTTTCTCACAATGAGCGAGGATCATGTGGGATTAGGGATTAGAAATGATCATATCATCTGCACTATAAACCCCCACAATGGTACAAGGAAACCTTAGTGTGTATGTACCAACATAAACCTAACTATAATTAATTTGATTCCTTCCATAACCAAGATACGCAGGACACATTGCTAATGCTTGAGATCAAATAAAACACCCCTTTTGGTATGTGTCCTTCTGTGACTCTGACAACTCAACAAACGAGACTCAATTAGTCCCAGGAGATGATCACCCTATCTTATCCATTAGAAAACTAAGAAACCCACCAATCTATGTTGACTGTAATTCCTTCCATTACCGGTATACATAAGACGTCTCTCCGAGACCCAAGTACTGTGATAAATCATTTCAATGTAGTCCTAGTGCATAAGTACTGCATCTTGAGTAATGAAATGTTCATTCTCTATCCCTTGTTTCTCACTTAGAGCATAGCTCACTTGAGCTTAGGGAGTTGTGGTAATCATATCATCTACACTACGATTTTCTATAATGACATGGGAAACTCCAATATATGATCCCTATAAGAATGAGAACTATAAGAACTATGATTATCACTATACTTGTGATATATAGGACAAACCCTTAGGGTTCGAGCTCAAATGTTTACTATCTTATTACCTAAACATATGTCCTCAACACATGACATTATACTTCACAGTATGAATGAACTATGTGGGTTTTGATTCCTACAATAATCAGGATATATTGGACGCCTCATAATGGCTCAATGCCCTCCTCAGAATATTAGATTCCTTCTTACATAGAATAATTCTCCAAATAACTTGGTTATATGGCTTCGGTATATAAGCAACCACCCCTTACTAGAAAATGATGAAGAACCTCAGATATATATAGATGAATTCACTAAATGAATCGTAGTATTTTTCATATGAAAAATAATTAACCTATAGTCATTTTTTATAGTAATCAGTCCCATATTAGGATTATTAAGAGATTCAAAAGCATATAATAAATCTAAAAGAGTGTCCTAGAGTTGGAAAAAAAATCCCCACAATAGGGTGAGATGAGCATGACCTCTCATCCTCTTGACCAATGTGAGTCCCCAAGAGTCGATGAGCCTGAAAACCCAAATGACTGCCGACCTTTGGAAAGCAGGTCCATACCCAGTTATGGACGAGGGAACCATTAATAGTTTCTAGGAAAGATAAAATTTATGCTAAATATGATGTGTGTGATTGAGAAAGGCCTTAAAATATCCCTCAATCAAACCCTCTCCTCCCATTATAAATACCACCTCTCACTACCCTTTCTCCAAACAACTTCTAAGCCATAGAGATTAAACAATTTCTAACCAATTACCTTTCCCAATAATCTCCCTCAAGTCTTAGTGATTTTCATATTATCCAAATACAATTATAAGGATTGTTTTGGTATTTCTTAAAAGGAGACAACCAAAGGGAGAGGTAATCTCTAAAATAAAACTATTGTAATTTCATTCTTCTTCTACCACCCCCATATGTTCTCCATTACCCTAAAAAAAGTAACATAAAAAACCTAAATATACTTATATGTTATTATTATGGTGGAATATTAATGTTAATACCACTCTTCTTTTGTTCATAAAATGAAAATGTTGTTCACAATATGGTTGGTGCACCGCCTCCATGAACAACACACCTTATTTTTATCCAGTACATAGAAGAATTGTTATAGAAACAATATTATGGTTAAATATGATTATAATAATAATATTATAACTTATTTCAATTACACTAATTTTTTATAATCATTTAATTAATTAAAATGAGTCTAGTTTGTGATGGTCGGAAAAACCACCTAAATTCACCTATAATATGACGTAAACATTTAACCTTAATGAATCATCCTTATTCTAGAAAAAATATGGGTATTCGGGGACATTTAAATTTCTATACGTACTTTAGTATTATTTTATTTCACTTTATGAGTTTTATTCCCATTTTATAAGAACATCAATAATTATTCACAAGTGATCCGACCTTGGAACCGTGAAACAAAAGTGCCCATAATTGTAAAATTAAGAATTATATATCACTAAAATGGTTGTAGATAAACATAGTATAAATAAAGTAAATAAAATATAGATGAAAATTTTTATTAATTAAGTAATTAATGTATTTAATTTGATTATTTAGGACTTTAACTGCAAGTTTAGAATGAATGTGGAACCTAAAGCAAGTGATCTCTCCAAACCACGCTATTTTCTTAGGCTTATGATTTATCTATCTTAGTTCAATTTATCACTCTAATATTATTATTTACTTATTTTATATTATTTATATATTTGACACACATATATACCTAGATTAATTCATCTTTAATTGATGGGGATATACATGTTTTAAGGTTTTTCCTATCAATTTTATTTGTTAAGAAAACCTGATTAAAGGGAACTTCTTTGTTTCTTACCCCTATTCAAATACTTATTCATGAAGTATTTTAAACCCCCCATGGTTTTTAAAATTTTAAATCTTATTATGTAAAACTATTTTAGTTTATTTATGTTTTTTTGAAACCATTATTCCCATACTCTCTTTAATAATTCCTTACTCTTTTTCTTAAAACACCACATAAAAAGGGAATATTTAAAAAATTATTTCTCCACTCCATTTTATGTATTAAATTATCATGGAATCATTTTCACATACTATGACTCTTTATTTATATATGAATTTCCAAGAACTATTTATTCCATTCTTTCATGGGATTCATTTTGAAATTCCATTTTACTCCTTTATGAGGAAAGATTATGTAGACCATTTCTTTCCATGGGTATTTCTAATGTTAATTATCTATGTTTGATTTTATTTTATTAGACACATAATAATGTACATGTTATGATGAGTGTTCCTAGATAGAGCTCAAATTCATTGGGTAATGTTTTTGCATCATAATATGTCATGCATGGGATTAGGGAGTAAACCTATCAACGATTAGACTATGTCTACCATGTGATGTTGTCCTGGAAGTTGGCCTTGACTTATACTTATATATTGTTTTATGTTGTTTCCAAATTCCTATATTGACTTAATCTTATGATTATATGATATTTATGTTATTATCCCCTATGATTATTCATCAGCGTTATCTTTTATGATATCATGTTCTTCCATTTGACTCATATGTTTCGATTCATTATCATTTTTATTCCCTTGAAAGGATTTTTGGATCACTCATTTTGTTTATAAATTCCCCAGATTATCCAATGAAATTTTATGAGTTTAAAGGGAGTTATGTTCTAATTATTTAGATTAAAATATATTTATTTTATTTTAGTTTCACTTTGGTTTATTATAAACCTAGACATCCAAAGTCACTTAGCCTCTTCATCATTGGGTTTTATTTATTGGAAATTTATGTTAAAAATCATGTAATGACATGTGTAAAAGGATTGCATTTATATATGTAATATTCCTTAAAATGTGGCACTTTTCAATACCTCAATCATTAAGAATAGGCGATCCTAATAGTTAAGTGCCCGTGAATTATATTGTATAAGTAAAATATGTAATAAGGTGACCGTAACTATTATATTCTTTATTCATAGAATTTTATTTGAGTGTCATCATTTAGGAAACCCTAAATATTATGATACAATAGGAATAGAGTTTATTTTATCCATTTATTGGTTTGGGATAAATATTTTATAAAATTTTTTGTCCAAGAATCATATATGATATGATTGAGATTTTTTTTGTCTATCAGATATAGCCATGGAGTATTTAAAAGCTCAAACTGATATAAGTCATGATGAAATATGGATCCTGGCTCACTAAATTGATATAATGTATGGGGTCATATTTTTTAGTGGGTGTAAATTCATTTAAATCCCTTAATTACAATAGATAATACATCACACTCACCCATAAATATTTCTATGTTTTAGGTTATGGCTTACTTCGTGATATTGATATTGTGATACCTCATAGGTACAACCTATAGAACTGATAAATATTAGTATCTATGGTTGATAAGTGTTATCAAAGTGTATCATTTAGATCACATGAATGTGAATGTTATAAAGATCAATTTCACCAACTCTAACTTATGGTTGTTGGATACCAGGTGTGTGTCACATATTTTTATTAACAAACACTGGATCATAGACACGAGGGAATTTAAAATAGGTGAAGTAGATATTTATGTCAATAATAAAACAAGAGTTTATACATTAAAGGTTAATACTTGTGTTCTAAATTTACTAGGTGGATTAACAATAGAGTTGGAGAACCATTATTTGTCATGTCCCAACCAAAGATGGGGCTTGAGCCACAACTACCCCTAGACCACCTATATAGGCTTGGGGGTGGAGAAAAGCACCAAAAGGCATATCTAAATGGGAGGATTTTTTATAATTACCTGTAGAAACACACCCAACCATATAAATAAATAATTGTAAAGGAATAATAATAAAATGATATAATAGGTATAAATTAAACCAAGCATGAAAAACCTATAGGGTGTACAAGAGTATGAAAATTAAAGGGAAAAAATACACACCCAAACAGAAATATGTCCCAACCTAAAAACACTAGAAAATTAAACTACTGAGAAATCCCTTCTCCGGATCTCCAAGATGTGTCCCACGCAGTACCTATGCGCCTGCCAGGACTTGCGCGCCCCTCTCTTTTTGGGTGCCCTTCCGGCCCATTTAACCCCTCTTATGCCATTCCACCTCTCCTATTCAAGATTCAGTCTTCAAGACACTCTTCAAAGCCATTTATGGCATGTTTTCTTGATTGACTTCCTTATCTGAAATGAGATCCGTGGAACATCTCTCAAAACATAGTGATTTTCACATCTTTATGTCACTAAAGTTAGAGAGTTCATTCATTCAACCTAATCCTTTAAGATGAGAGAATCCTTAATTTGGGCATCCTCCTAAGGAGTATGCCCTAAGTCCCCTAAACTGGGCCTCCTTTTGAAGAGTAAGCCCCAGTCCAAATCCTTAATTTGGGCATCCTTTTTAGGAGTAAGCCCCAAGTCCCCTAACCTGGGACTCTTTTATAGGAGAAATCCCCAGTCCAAATCCTTATTAATTTGGGCATCCTCCTTAGGAGTAAGCCCCAAGTCCCCTAACCTGGGCCTCCTTTTCAAGAGTAATCCCCAGTCCAAATCCTCATTAATTTGGGTATCCTCATTAGGAGTAAGCCCCAGGTCCCTTAACTTGGGCCTCTTTTTCGGGAGTAATCCCCAGTCCAAATCCTCATTAATTTGGGCATACTCCTTAGGAGTAAGCCCTAGGTCCCTTAACATGGGCATCCATTTCAGGAATAAGCCATAGTCATAATTCCCCAAATTTGGGCATCCCCCTCAGGAGTAATCCCCAAACCTTAATTCCTTTAACCTGGGCCTCCTTTTCAGGAATAAGCCCCAGTCTCAAATATGGGCATCCTCTTTAGGAGTAAGCCCCAAGTCCCTTAATTTTCAAATCCCTTTAACCTCGGACTCCTCCTTAGGAATAAGCCCCAGTCTTAATTTCTCTAAACCAGTCATAATTCCTTTTGATCTGGGCTTCCTTCTCTGGAGTAAAACCCAATCATAAGTCCCCTCCTAACTTGGGAATCTTTCTTAGGAGTAAGCCCCAAGATTAGAATATCCAAATATCCATGAAGCACATATAACTTTATGGAACCTGTTCATGGATTTCTTCCCTGAAGTAAATCTTAATCATCATATATTTGGGCAGTCATATATACATAAGCCCCACATCATTGCATGGAACAATTGTCTGGTTTCACCAATACCTCTTGTTTCTCACACCGAGCATGACTCACGTGAGCTTAGAGCGTAAAAGTAATCATGAAATCTTTTTTGAGCCATCAATCACACAGAAACATCATACTCACTTACTCGAACTATGTGGGTTTTGATTACTTTTCCAAAACAAAGGATACGTAGGTAGCCCATTAGCGGGTACGATCCCAACTCTGAAATAATCCCAGTCCTCCTGAATGAAAATAAACTTCAAGTGCCCCACTGAGTGGCTTTAAAACCAGTATGATCATCATAATGACCAAGAGAATTTTATGTATTTAAGGATACCATCAACCAAGAATCAATATCAAATAAAGATGATTCTCTATCGATGAAGAACCTCGAATACATATAAAAGATTCTCTAAATTTCCTACATATTTAATCATTGATTGTCAGATCTAAAGGAAAGCTCATTTTATACTTGGTAATGTAATAAGGATTCACGAACATAACTTAAATATATAAAGGGAGTCCTGGAGTAAACAATAATTCCCCTCAAAAAGGGGTGATGAGGCCGACCTCCCATCCTCTCAAACAATGCAGATTCCTAAGCCTCATTATTCCACAACTAATGAGTGCCTACCTTTGGAAAGTAGGTCCAAATGGATATGGAATCATTGGATGTTTTCGGTTCTACGAACAAACCCGTTCGAAACCGATTGGAATGTTTGAAACTTCAATCAACAAGCTAATCCACAATTCCAGAGGAAACAAAAAATGGTGAACTTGACGTGAATCCTTAACCAAGTTAAAATGATGCTTTACTTATTTGTTTGGCCCATATTGAAACTCAATGAGAGGTCCAACAAAGAAATAAATGACATATTTTCTCATCCAAAAGATATAGTGGCCGGACTTATATTGATTATGTATGTTATATAAAAAATGCACTCTTTTCCAAAGATCTTCTGCATTTCAAGAATGGCTTCTCTTAAGTTCACATCCGTGAATACATCTGCCGTGAAAACCACTTCTGCGAATGCCACTACTGCTACTCCTGCTGGATCATCGTCTGCTATGAGAATGACATCACCTACTCAGTGTCTTCAACACTGGGTATCAAATGCGCTGGTTAAGGAGTACTATCAACATGGTACCATTCCAACTCTGGAGGCTGCCCGACAAGCCCTCCAAGTGAACAATTCACCCTGGTTGTCCGGACAGCGATGACCAACGATCAAGAAGCAGGAGATGCTAACTATCGTCTCCAACCGTTTTGGGTCATTATACCCGGAACGCAATCACCATTCACTCCCATACTTTGGGGAGGTGAATGAGAAGGTCCCTCAGGGCCTTAATTCAAGGAGACAGGAGTCCTTCCCGAGGGCTCCCATTAACAATCGCCGCCAAACTCGTGCGGCAGTGCGCCCTCAACATGATGAGGGTATTGACTCCAGGTGTTCATCTCAGGTTCCTCGAACCCGAGTAGGCAAGGAGAATCGCCAGAGGAGAAATCCAGTCAACAGTGAGCAGGTTCTCATCTCTGCTATCTCCGAAGAAGTCTACCAACCTAACTTGGTGGAAAGCAACGAGCGGGCACATACACCCATCCGTTTTGATTCCGTTGTCCAGAAGACTCGTCTAGAAGCATCACGCCAATCCCGCCTGGAAATTCCGGTAGAGTACTATAGGTAGGAACATACACCTGTTTATACGTCATCAGCTAGTCAGCAGGCTCATCTGACTACATATGATGGAACTCGTCAACCACGTTCGACGAAGTAGAATCAGCAGGCACATACACCTGCTAGTATTGATCAAGCCTACCAACAGTCTCGCTTGGTAGCACTCGGAGAAGTTAGTCGGAAAGATCCGGCGACAAATAGGAGGCAGACTCAACTCTCTGCCCCCACACTTGAGTACTGTCAAGATTCACTAATAGGAAAAGGAGGAAAAGAGAAGGCACACATACCTATTCAAAGTACGGAATGGACATATATCCCCGTTCCGACAGCTGAAGTCACCAAGCACATTCTGTCAATGGTGAAAGAGCAGAAACAAATCCCTGCTCATATTCTGGATGCCTTCTAGGATATTATAACATCTTTAGTAGCATCTCAGGGAAATACACATAAATCTATCCCTACCAGTGGAGTGAAACATCAAAATTTCACTCCGGAATAGACACACACAACTGTTCCAGTCCAAGAGGGTTGTGGGGCATACTCCCCCATATCATACGGACAACCAAGTCTGGCACATAAACTTGATTTAAGTGGAGATCGTCAACCTAACCTGTCCATCTCTCCTGATCAGGCACATAAACCTACTCAGAGTAGTCACTTTTTTCAACAAGTGGTTTCCAAGGCGAATAAGAAGGCGTCTAAGAAGAAGACCCGCCCATCACAGTCAAGAGATCAAGAGCCAATCTGTAACAAGGCCTTACTCGATGCTGGAGTTCTTGAAGCCCTGATACGGTTATCTTTTGGACTCCAAGATTCTACTCCCTCAGTTCCCAATAGTGGGAACATTAATTCCAAAGGTCTTCAACATACACTTCCTCATGAAGGCTTGCTTCCTGACAGTTCGGTCGATCTTGAAGTTTCATCTTCAGATGAGAGCTACAATAACCCTCTGTGTAGCTAGAAGACCAAGGAGCAAGAGATATCATATTTTGCTGTAACCCACCATGGTGGTCCTCCCCATGATGATGAATTTATCTACGAAAGTCCTCTCTGTAGTAGTGATGCACATTGCCCGGAAAATGCTCCAGTGGACAATGTAGTGCCGAGAAAGCCCTCTTATCTTGAGGCACTTTCAAATGAGAAACTAGTCATGTATGATTCTTCATCGCTAGCAGGTGAAATACTTTCTCAACAAGAAGATAGCCCAGGGTGTAGGTCGTTCTCCGAACCACACCTAAGTCATGCATCTTCTAGTTTGATCAGTGAGTTCTCTACCAATCTTGTTGAATCTAACGAAGCAACAAGGAAAAACCAGCTCTGGTCAAATCAGGTAGAAGAATATTCATTGAATGATAAAGAGGAAATGCTAAACATGAGAAAACAACTGGAAAAGGGTGAAGTTATGGTTATGTTTTGGCCTCTGGATGACTCCTAGTATGACATTCCAGAGATGTTGACAGAAGATGGAATTCATGATATTCGTCTTAACATATGGAAAACTCTTTGTCAGATGAAAAAGAAAGTATTATCTTATGATGAATATGAAAATCATTCTATGATAATAGAAGGGTTACAATGTCAGATTGATTTGGCATCTCTATCAGTCTCTCTATATTTGAAGGCAGAAAAGCAGCAGAGATCCCTTCAACGTTCATGCCTTGGCACACTAAGAATATTGCGCCAGTTAATTTACAATTCCCCATTTGGTATTCATGTTAGAGGATGGGGAGTTCGTGGAACACTACATTTCACTGTACTCTCTAGTCAACAAAGCCCGTCGAAAATGGTCTCATGCAATGTTATTGCCTGTGGCTGGCCACAGTCAATGGGTTTTGTTTGTAATCAAAAGCTTGCCCAAGAACAGGCCTCAACTAGTTCTTCTCAAAATCAAGACTACATAGAACAAGTTGTTGAATTACTCCTACATCAAGAAAACAAGAATATTTAATAGGCCTCTCATATGGAGCAAGCACATCATCAAGTGACAGAAGTGTCAGAAATCATCCAACGGTCTTTTGAACTGGGTGATAAAAGTGGATATCGATTGATGCATCCAGCTAATTTCTGGACTAAGGTCCTCAAGATCATGAGAGCTTTTAAGAAATTCTCAGACATAGCATGTCAAGAGCCACCACAGCTTGCCAGACTGGGGACTCTTTTAACCCAACCCTTAGAATCAACAAATAGGATTTGAGGACTTGTGAAAAGGTAGCAGGAATAGCCCCAGTCCACCGGACTGGGGACTTTTTCAAATCATCAATCCCCTCCTCAGCGAAATTCGGTCTTCTCTCGATTGGGGAAGAATCCACAAGAGGAACGAAGAGCCAAATTATCAGGAGATTCTCTTCAAATTACGGTTCTCTAAGAAGTTCCTGAGGGATCAAATCAACAAAAGGCAATGTATCATCAGGGGCATGGAAGAAGACAATATCACAGAAATGCTGATAGAAGGGATATGATGTGTTATGCATCAATTAATGACATTAATGTAGTTTTTGCTGATCCTCTAGAACATGAGGCTCACTCAAGGGACTCAGATGAAGAGGTTCTTACTCCAGAATTTGTACGCACATACACAAATGAAGAAGGTGTGCGTACACGAAATCAAAGGATTACCCAGAATCTGGGTAATCCTTCAAGTAACCCACTTCCCTCTCTCTGAAAGGGAGCTAAAAAGGGGAATGGAAAGAATCATGTTACATACACTTCCTCTGGAGAAGGCCAATCGCTCTCACTAGAGCAGAGATTTTCACAACAGGAGGAAGAAATGAAGGAATTGAGGAGGATGAATGCAGAACTACTTCAGGGCAGTCTTCTTCCTAAGCATGCTGGAGTCAGTCAGTCAAAGGAATTTGTTGTGGCTACTGAAATGGATCAAGAATATCCTCCTTTATCAGTACACCCTCACAGGTCTAATCCTACGGGTCAAGTACAATAATAATTGGCAGTGCTACCATCAGTTTCAGTACCAGCCACCACATATGTACCAGCTCTAGTCATTGCACCTACCCAATTTCAACTTCAACCGGATGTTTCTCAAAATTTAATAACTACCATTGAGTCATTAACAGTTAGGTTAGAGACTATGGAAGGGAAGCGTACACAGGTTCAACCAGAAAATAGAGCTTACCATGAATGGGTAGATTCAATGCTTCCCCCATCAAGTTTTGGGAACCCTATATTCCCTATTTTCAATGGATCAGGCGATCCTGAACAACATTTGTCACATTATGTGTCTTATTGCGATCCTATGATGGGAACTCCGGAACAAAAAGAAGTATTGAAACTCAAATGCTTCGTGCAAACCTTGAAAGGACCAGCTTTTGTTTGGTACACAAGCTTGCAATCTCGGTCAATTACCGGGTGGGAAGATCTTCGCCAAAAATTCCTTCTTCAGTTCAGCTCAACGTTGCCAAAGACAACAGTTTTTGATCTTACAAACTGTAATCCAAGGGAGAATGAAAGGGTCTCAGATTTCATTGCTCGCTGGAAGGGATTAACATATTCCCTAAGTTAGCACTCCCTTAGGAAGAACTGTTGCCAATCTGTGCGGCAAATCTGCGTGAGGAATTACTTACACTTTTGATCCCTATGAAATATAGAGGAGGGTTTCAAGACCTTACTTCAATCTCTCAACAGATTGAAGATTCTCTTATAAAGACTAAAGATAAGGCTCGTATAATTCCATCAGCTCTAGGAAGAAGAATGGGTAAAGAAGAGACTACTATAGTTATGCTTAAACAAGAACCTGTACCTACTTCTACTTCAAAACCTTCATCTTCTCGAAGGGATCCACCTCCTGAGCGCCAACAACAAAGGCCATTTCGTCAGGATGATCAAAGAGATCAAAGACGAAAACAATTTGAGGATTTTAAGAGCAAAACATAGTCTTTCCGAAATGAACAAGTTCCCGGTTACTTCATTTCAACTCTGGAAAATAATTTGGTTCATTTGCCAAGGCCCAAAAGGCCAAACAAGGAAGGAGATGAAGACCGTTCCAACTATTTCCCATTTCATCAAATATTGGGGCATCCCATCCAGGAGTGTTTTTTCTTTAAATACCTCCTGCAAAGTATGGTCGACTCGGGAAAGTCAAATTAAAAGGTTCTTCAGCTCAGGTAGCATGTGTTACTACTACAGTTCCAGAGGATGAAGGCGAATGACAAGAAGTAAAAAGACAAAACACACAAAAATATGATGATTGGATGGTCAAAAAATGATCAACTGAACTCATTCCATTTTACGAATGCAATTTAAGAAACCAATTGTTCCTTCTACCATGAATGCCGCAGCAAAACCCCCTTCATCAGAGGGAAAATACTCAAAGAAACGGTATGATTCAAGGAAAGAAAGAGAATCAGAAGAAGATGAGTATGTGTCAAAGACTAAGTTGTATTTGACTCTGGAAGACTTCATTCCATCTACTTCAAATTCACGGGCACTGCTCCACCAAATGGAAAAGCCTAAACAAGCTAATTAGGCAGAGTCTTCATCGGATGAAGAGTTGATTTTCAGTTCTGTTAATATGATTCAATTAACAGATCCATATGTCAGTCGTAGTTTCAATTTTGATGAGCCTGAATTCCCTATATCAAAAAGAAAAATCAGAGGAAGTTCCAGAGGCTCAGGATATAGGGGAATATGTGGATCTTTTAGAGGACACTATTCCAATTCTACCCCTTCTAGAACTGTGTATGCGGAAAAAACTCGTGGTAGAGCCCTTCAACGAGCTCAAAAAGAACAAGAAAGTTCTTCCACACAAGGAAGACTTAGCCCTAGCACAATTATTCTAGAATATCGGTTGAAAGTTCCATCTTCTTCCTCTCAGCAATTAAATAGACCTAATCGGTCTTATTTTCCAAATCCAGGAGTATTACCAACTCCTATCCCGGTACAAGATGCATCAAATTCCAAGGCATCAACTTTCAAGGCACATTCTAAGCCACATGTTCCTGCTGGGAAACACAGAACTTTGGATCAAAAGTACGATATATTGAAACACCTGGCCCAAGTACTGGCCATGTTATCAATTCTGGAAGCCTTGAATTTATCAAAGGATCTTAGGGAGGCACTCATTGAGGCTTTGTCAAGTCCTTAGGAGTTTGATACTGAAACTGCTACAGCTGAATTCTACCATGTAGAGAATAATCCTGCAAAATGCCATGCAATAATATCTTTTACTGATGAAGATGAAGATGATGTCGTACATGGACATATTAGACCTTTATACTTATCTGGAAAGGTCAATGGAATAGACATCCGAAGAGTTTTCATTGATAATGGTTCAGGAGTCAACCTCATTCCCATTCGTACACTTCGTCGATTGTGCCTCATGGAATCTGATTTATCTCCTTCTAATTTGATGTTACAAGGATATGATAAAAATGAACAAGAACCACTGGGCGAGATTACACTCATAACTCAGTTTAGAGATCTTGTGTCCAATTCAGATTTCATGGTTGTTGATGAAGACTCAGCCTTCAACATCTTGCTTGGAAGACCCTGGCTACATCGGCATGCAGATATCACTTTGTCATACCATCAATGTCTCAAGTTTTGTTTTGATGGTCAAGCTGGGAAATTATATGGTGATAAGGCCCTGTTCAAGACATGTGAATCTCAATACATTGAGGTAGAATTCTACCACATGAAGGGAAATGAGGAATCCAAAACAAAGGAGATTACCAAAGTTAATGCTCCATATGGTTTTGAAAAGATTCCAGTAAACCCATTAGCACATGTGAGTACAGATTATGTGTTTCCTATTAGTCAAATTGACAGGATAGAACCAAATCAAAATAATCTTATGGAAAGATCCATAATGTCAATTACGACAATCGAGCCAGACAATATGGAAGAAGTTCGTGATTCACCAAGCAATGATGAAAGCTCAAATGGAGATGTCTTCATTTCATCTGCTGAAATCCAGCAAGTATATACTTCCCCAATCAGTCCATGGAAAGTTATAGCAATGTCAGAGGTAAATGATGATGTCAATTCTCAATCCATCATCTCCTCTTTATTACCCAAAGAAGACCCTTCATCATCAATCAGGTCAGAAATGGAAGCTTCTTCTTCAAGATATGCAAATTTTGACATCTCTTCTGATCATGAAAATTATACTTCATCATCTACTATGAAAGTGGAGACAGAGGAAATAAAACATGTTGAAGAAGAAGAGGAAGATCTCAGAGATGCTCCTCCAGCATTTGAAGAGGGTATCTCTACTACTGTGGATGAACTCAGAGAAATAAATCTGAGTACAAAAGAAGATCCATGCCCCACTTTAATCAGTGCGACCATGAATCTTGAATAGCAAGAGATGTATATTTCTTTTTTAAAGAAAAATCAAGATATATTTGCTTGGAACTATACAGAGATGACAAGTCTTGATCCTGATGTAGCCACTCATTGTTTGGGTTTTCCAGAAGAACATCGAGGATTCAAACAAGCTGCTAGAAGAACACACCCAACCTATGCTTCCAAAATTGAGGCTGAAGTGGATAATCTCGTCAAAGATAACTTCATCAGAGAAGTTCAATATCCCAAGTGGTTGGATAATATTGTCCTAGTGAAAAACAAGAATGGTCAAATTAGAGTTTTCATTGATTTCAGAGATCTTAATCGGCATTGTCCTAAGGATGATTTTCCAGTTCCGATTACAGAACTCTTGATTGACGCGACAGCTGGCTATGAAGCGCTTTCCTTCATGGATGGATATTCTGGATATAATCAAATCCGGATGGCTCCAGAAGATGAAGAATCTACAACCTTCAGAGCCCCTCAGGGTGTGTTTTTCTATCGGGTAATGCCCTTTGGCCTAAATAATGCATGAGCAACATATCAGTGTGCCATGCATCGTATCTTCAAACCCTTTTTAGGGAAGTTTGTTGAATGCTATGTGGATGATTTGGTGGTCAAATCCAAACAATTTTCTAATCACTTGTCTTATTTAGAAGTCATATTCTGCAATCTTCGACAACATAATTTGAAGATGAACCCCTTAAAATGTGATTTTGGGGTAACCTCGGGGAAATTTCTTGGTTTTTTCATACGCCATCATGGTATCGAGGTCGATTCTAAGAAGACAAAGTCAATCCTTGGAATTTCACCTCCTCAAAATTTGAAATAATTGAGAGGAATTCAAGGACACCTAGACTATATTTGGCGTTTAATTTCCAATTTGGCAGGCAAAAGCTTACCCTTCACCAAATTGATGAAGAAGGGTGTCACTTACTAGTGGACTGAAGAATGTCAAGAAGCATTAGATATTCTCAAAAAATATCTCTTCAGTCCAGCAGTACTTACGCCACATGTTTAAGGAAGACCACTTATCCTCTATGTGACAGCTCTAGAGTGATCACTGGGTGCATTTCTTGCTCAGAAGAATGATGCTGGGAATGAGAACAGCCTCTACTATCTT
The DNA here is from genome assembly GCA_963277665.1 of Viscum album. Taxonomy (NCBI): domain Eukaryota; kingdom Viridiplantae; phylum Streptophyta; class Magnoliopsida; order Santalales; family Viscaceae; genus Viscum; species Viscum album. Next base: position 1,594,051,062 of record OY728132.1, read on the forward strand.
AGTCAGACTATGATCAAAGAAGAAACCCAATATTCAAGTATTGAGAAGTGCTGTCTGGCATTAATATTTGCAGTTCAGAAGTTGAGACACTACCTGCAACATCATGAGGTCCAATTGGTATCTCGCAATAACCTGCTCAAATTCATCCTTAGTTGTCTGATGCATACAGGAAGTCTGGCAAGGTGGGCAATTATCTTGCAGCAATTTGATATTCAATATGTGTCTCAAGAGGCAATAAAGGGCCAAGCTCTGGCTAATTTCCTTGCTGAACATCCTTTAGTGGAAGACACATCTTCAGATATTGAACTCCCTTATGAGGAAGTTTTCTCTATTCAAGAAAGCCTTCAAACATGGGAAATTTACTTTGATGGTGCTTCCAGAAGTCCAAAAGGGAGGAAAATGGAAAATCCTAAATTCAACAAAGATGGCTTAGGGATTGTACTCATTTCTCCAGAAAAGGCAGTGTTGCCTTATTCCTTCTTATTGTGGGAAGGTGGTACAAATAATGAAGCGGAATACCAAGATCTCATTGTAGGATTGGAGTTAGCACTTCAAGCACAAGTGAATCACTTAAAAGTGAAAGGTGATTCAGACCTGGTAATTAAACAAGTCAATGGGGATTATGCAATCAGAAAAGAAGAACTAATACCTTTGTATGTTTACGTCAGAGAGTTAATGGTGGAGTTTCCTTCGGAACCGACATTTTCTTATGTCCCAAGATCACAAAATACCCAAGCTGATGCACTGGCTAATACAGCCACAACTCTGGAAAATCCAAATCAGGACGACACAACCATCAATATTGCCCACCATCGTACAATTTTACCTTATGTTCAAGCTAGAATAGAAGAAATCAATGAAATTAGTCCCATCTATGAACCATATGGTCACACTATGGGATGGATGACACCTATAAGGGAATACCTTCAAAATGGAATACTTCCACCTGATAGAGCCGGGAAAGAACAAATTCGGTGACATGTGGTCAACTTTACTCTTTATGATGGCCCAAATCACCTAGATAAAATTATATACAAGTGTGGTTTTGATGGAGTTCTCTTCAGATGAATTGATGGTGAAGAGACAATGGCTGTCATGAAAAAAGTGCATACAGGAGTCTGTGGTGCCCACCAGTCTGGACATAGACTGTCTGATCAGATTTGAAGGCTTGGATATTTTTGGCTTTCAATGATACAAGATTGTGTTGATTTCACCAAGAAGTTTCATTCATGCCAAGTACATGACAACTTCATTCATCAACCTCCAGAGTTTCTTCATATAGATAAATACTCGTGGTCATTTTCCACATGGGGAATGGATGTGGTGGGACCTTACCCTTCAGCTACGGCCAAGCAGTTTAAGTAGATTCTTACTTCTACTGATTTATTTTCCAAATGGGAAGAGGTAGTACCTCTCAAGGAAGTCAGTTTTAAAAGCATTGTTAGCTTCATCAAGTCTAATATTATTACCAGATTTGGTGTCCCTCATACCATATTGACGGAAAATGGCACCAACTTCTGTTCATCCAAGGTGAAGAAGTTATATCAAGAATACAACATCAAATCCAATAATTCATCTTGGTATCATGAAGCAGCCAATGTCCAGATAGAAGCTTTCAATAAGACTTTGTCAAATATATTGCAAAAGATGGTGGATAAAGATAAGAAGTCATGGACTGATAAACTCTTTCATGCTTTATGGGCTTATCGGACCACCACCTACACTGCAACACTGTCAACTCCATATTCACTGGTATATGGAATGGAATAAGTCTTTCCCATTGAAGTTCAATTACCTTCGCTCATAGTATCCATTTGTGATCAATCATCTACAGATAAACAATCTCAAAAGAGATTGAATGAATTGGAATGGTTAGATGAGAAAAGATTATGCAGTTTGCACCACTTGGAAGTCTATCCGAATCGAATAGCACGATCTTTCAACAAAAAAGTTCATCATAATTCATTCATTGAAGGAGAATTGGTATTAGTTATCATAACTCCAATGATACCAGGAAAGAAACCTCCCAAGATTTAGCCAAAATGGGAAGGACCTTATTCAATACATAAGGTCTATTCCAATGGAGCTTATTCTTTAATCTCAATGGATGGAGAACTCATCACTACTCCAACCAATGCCAAATTTCTGAAGAAGTATTTTGTATAAACACAAAATACATCATCCACGGTCCAGACATATGAACTTAAACTATTTGTATTACTTTCATCCCACACGATGTTAAAATGTGACGTCCTAACTACATGATGCTAAACTGTATAGTAGTCCCTTACATCCAGCAAGACGTTAAACTGCATAATCATCCACGGTCCATACATATGACCTTAAACTATTTGTATTACTTTCGTCCCACATGATGTTAAACTATGAAAAAGTCCCTAATTGGTCCAACATGATGTTAAACTATGTCCCCTTCATCGTCTTTTCTATATGACGTTAAAATATATAGCAATGGTCCATACATATGGCCTAAAACTATTTTCACTTTTGTACAACATGACATTAAACTATGAAAAAGTCCTTAATACGTCCAACATGACGTTAAAATGTGTTCACTTTTGTCCTTACTGCATGACATTAAACTGCACAATCCTCTTTTTGTCCAACATGACATTAAACTCTGTTTTCCCCATCGTCCTAACTACATGATGCTAAACTGTACAAAAAGTCCTTTGATACGTCCTACATGACATTAAGCTGTACTTTGTCCCTACTACATGACACTAAACTGTGGAGCACCAATAGTCCTAACTGCAAGACCTTAAACTGCATAGTCCCTTTATATGTCCTACATGACATTAAACTATGCATTGTTAAGGTTGTTGTTACCTCTTGTTTCTCACACCGATTATGACTCACATGATCTTAGAGCAAATTTCAACCATAACACCCTCTTTGGGCCACTAACCACACATAAGTCCCAACATCATTTTTTAGGTCGTTATCCCCAAGAACAACTTGATCATTAATTCATTCTTTAATTGAACTACGCGGACTTTGATCCTTGACTACCAGGCTAGGTACATAGGCAACCTCTCAAGGTTCAGGCCCAAAAACAATCTCTTCACATCGGTTCACCTCCATCTCATACGATGTTGATTCGTGAAACAATCCCCCGAATCAATATCTTTACATTGGTTCACTTTCTTCCTTACTATATGATGTTAAACTGTACTGCATTTTTTGTCCTGTATGAAAATAAATTACAATATTCTTTGATACCCTCACTTGAGTGGAAATCATTATTTACATTGATTTTTCAATCATGTTTCATTCCAAAAACTACGTGCATACATGGAAATGCTCGAACCTTTTATCTTGGGTTAAGCAATCATTGCACTAAATTCCCCTTTTCATCCTTTACATGTACGAACCAAATTTGTACAGAGGGTATTTCTAGAACTACGTGGGCTTGATTAACATCCTTATGGGATACGTAGGAACATTTGAGTGTCCCTTGAATCTAGCCCCAAGTCTTTTGGGCCTAACCCCAAATTCCAATTTCAGTCCCTTAGCTGAAAATTCCCCATGAAAACACATATTGTGTATTTCTTATAAATGGTCCAAGCTCTATGACCCTAAACTAGGATCTCCAATATTTTTGTCTCGCACGACGTCGAACTGTAGTTTAAGAACTATGTATGGCTTGATTCCCATCCTTATGAGATACGTAGTGAAGTCCAACATTTCAATTATGGATCCAGCCACAACATGATTATGGTTATCATTGTCCGTGTATCTCTGCATACATTGGAAAATACCCATATTTATGTGTCATAATCCTAATATTGAATACTTCTAGATCTTCATAACCCTTTTGTTGACTTCTGGTCACAAAATGTCCAATTTCTGAGAATTCTTTTTCTTGACTATGTAGCACGTGCCCTTAGGCGGCCTAGCATAAACAGTCTACATAACAGACGTGTTAGACAAAAGATACTATTATTTGACTATGAATCCAATGCCCTTAGGCGGCCCTGCATAATTCAACCCCCTAACGGGTTTGTTAGATACTGGTAACTTCATTCTTGGGAAGAAAGCCTCTTTTGTCCTTATTGGTCTTATCAAAAAAATATGTAAGGATCCGAAAAAGAAATAGTTATCCTTAACATATTTATTTCATGTTCTTTTTCATGATCTGAAAGTATTCAAGTCTATGGTTTATATTTTCATTCCCTACATTTGGGTCAGACCTTCGTAGGAGTAACATTCATCCAATTATTAGAAAAACCTATTTGGAAATATCTTCCCCATATTCAAGTACCTCTCTTCATACATCAAACTCTATAATTTGGAAAATTTGAATCCCCATAAACTTTCACTGGCTTCTTAACAGTAGAAAAGTAAATTTATGAGAGTTCTTTTACTTGACTATGCATCACGTGCCCTTAGGCGGCCTTGCATAAGTAGTCTACATAACAAAAATTTCAGCCAAAAGATGCTATTTATTTGACTATGCAGCCAATGCCCTTAGGTGGCCCTGCATAATTCAACCCCCTAATGGGTTTGTTAAATAATGGTAACTTCATTCTTGGGAACTACTTATTCTAATTCCTTTTTAGCTCTTTTTCATATCATTCCTAAGATTCAAAAAGTCTTAGTTTACATATTTTACCTCATACTTGGGTGTGGTAAAAATATTTTCAGATAAGTTGTCAAGGAATTGAGTCAATTCTAATTCATTCGATCAAAGATATTTCGACCTTAAACATTATCCTCCTTATGTCCGACGTGCATGACTTTAAACTGCCCACAAAAGACGAGGGAAATCTGAATAAAAGTCAAGTTCCATCTCACTAAACATATATTTTGTATGATTTAGGTAATATTGAGCAATTAAAAGATTCAAAGTTTGTAGGGTTATTTATAATAATCCTTGTAAAAATCAAACTATGCTTACTAGGCCCATTGGCTTAGGTAAAATTTAAAGCAGGTAACAGAAAAATACGTGCACAAGTTATTTAAGATGAAATAAATATTTCCATTTGATGCACAAGAATTAGAAGGACATCCACAGATTGGAGCCTCTTATCTTTTTCAGGAAATTACAAAAGACCGTCAACATAAGTCTTCACATGATGTACAACATCCCGAGCTTCATCAGCAACTACTTGAGGCTCGTGCACTCGACTAGCTTCACTCTTCTTACCTTGATGGATTGACTTCTTGGCATCTGCAATGGCTTTCATACCATTCGTTTGAGCTCCCTCCAATGAATTATTGAGCTGGTCAAGTTCCCCAGTAATAGAATCTAACTATTGATGGAGCTACACCTGCTGGACAACTTTTTCTTTGATCTTATGCTTCAGTTCTTTCATCTTGGTAGCATAGTCATCCTCTGCTCGGGATACCGCTGCCTCAAATTCGCTGATGTTGATTGAAAACTTCACCCTGGTCAGATCTTCGCGGCACTTTTTCTCCTGCTCCCTTCTTAAGATGACTTGTTTCACTGCGATATGGATCTCTTGGTATCCAAAACCGCCAAGTCCTTGCACGATGAACTGGGATGACAACCGGTAAATCTTTGATGACAGCTCTTCTAAAGGCACCTCAGATATTATTTTCTATATGTTGTTCCATGCCTTGCGTCGTGAAAAGATGAGCGCCTTAAGCACCTCCAGGTCTGATTCGACATCATCATCATAGGGGGGATTGCAATCTGGGATTAATGCACTTAAGGAAGTGCCCTGTTCTGCTCCTTCCCCCCTGAACCTGGTTTCTTCACCTTCTACTAATGTTTGGGAGGAGGTTGAGAATTCACCTCCAGTTCTAGACATTAAAGTTGATAGCCCTGTTTGATCAATTAAAAGTATGGTTAGTTTCATAGAATAATGAAAGTTGGTTGTCTCTCTTGAGAACTTTGTACAATCATTACCTCACAGTAGATCAACAGCTTGAGAAGACTCCTCCCCATCTTTCCCAGTTTTAACAAGATCTTCAAGATGGGTCTCATGAGGGTTTAATGGGTTTAGCTCCACTTGAGCTAATGTTTCTACAATGGTAGGGTTGACATAAATTTCCACACCCTCTTCAGGAATTGGCATTTCAACAACTTCTATGGATGGAACTGCATATTATTTTCAGTTATGATTAGAAGTGTAAATTATAAAAAAAATTACTGAACGAAGGATAACACTCATGCCCAAGGTCTTATAAATAACATGATAACTTATCATGATCATAAAATTCTTCGAAAGACATGCCACGATTCATCATTTCATCCAATGATATTTCAGAATCCTGGTTAGTCGCACCAATGGGAGAATTTGATGTGTCCTCTGGGCGAACCTCATTCTACAGCCCCAGACCCTGGACAGATTCTTCAGGAAGGATGAAAGATTCAGTTTTTGCGACCACCAATGATTCTGGTGTAGGTTCTTCTCTACTTGTAGCAGCATCAGGAGCAGTACTGGGAATAGACGTTGGCTCTTTTTCAGAAGCAGCCAAGTTAGCTTGAATTTGCGTTTGTTCCACAGCACCCTCTGTGGTCCTTAAAGGCGGATCAGTCCTTTCCCTCAGAGGGGAAATTGAAGAATCCCCTACAATCCCAAGGAAAATGAGCAATCTTTTTCATGGTTTAAAATTCATGATTATCCAAAGGACTTACCACTACTGATAAAGCGTTTAGCGGTGGAATTCCTCCTTTGTTGCCTTTGTCCTTTTGGATTTTTGGGAGTGTCGGCAGTATTCCTTATTGGAACTTGAATTGGCAAATGGAAAGCCATGTCCAACTCCTCATTCATGGCCTACTAGACTGGAGATATCTCACCCGGTTTGCGAGGAGATCAGCAGCAGCCCCGATGGAAGTTCCACCAGGGCTATACTATAGAGAAGGAACCTCAGTAGTTTTTGGCAAGCTGTAAGATGAAAAAAACATTTCCTTGAATAACAAAGCTTCGACTGAAATCAAGTTTCAATGAAAATAAGGAAATAAAACTTATATATTTAGGAGACACATACTCATGCCACTCTTTATCAGTGGCACCGTGATCCATCATTTCCTTCACCCGCTTGGTGATAGGGATAGAATATTTGGTGGCATATATGTAGGCCTTAAACTCTTTGACATAGTCTCTTACTTCATCAGGGTTATCCTTGAAATGAATATTTGTAGGATCCTGAAGAGTCCCTATTCCAGGAAGACATAACCCTTCACATAACTCCAGCCAGATAGTTTCTGTATCGCAGTATACATCCCGCCATGCCTGGATGGCCTCTAATCGTAGATATGCAGGTGTACTAGAAGGCTTCGAAGAGAGTCCTACAACCATGGATTTTAATTTCTTTCTAGCTCCTGCAACTATAAAAAGATAATAAAACTCGTTACTCTATAAAGTTACTTGCAATTAAAATTTCCTCAATTAAGTAACTCACCGAGAGTTGATGGAGTGGATCTATTAATTCTGACAGGAGGATTATATATGACACGTGGTCGCTTTGAAAAATGTTGTATCTCCTGAGAATCTAATGAATCAACCTCGGTTGAAGAACTCGGTGAACCAGCTTCAGGGGTGGAATAATCACCTGCCACCAGAATTGTTTCTTTCTCAATGGTTCTCTTCTTCTTCCAAACCCGATAAACAGGTTTATTGAATATGGCTTCAGGATATAAAGCTATGCAGTTTTTAGCATACCATATGGTCAAATTGCTTACTGCTTTAGCATCTGGTAAGTCAAAGACTGCCCCAGTCCTTTCCATAGCCATTAGCAACCATAGTTGCCGAGAAACCATTTGATGCTGCTCTGATCTGACGTGCACTGGAGGAGATACAACAGTCGTCTGCAGACACTTGAATTGGCGTGAAAATCGATATGGAGAATAGGCCTCACATATAATTTTCCTATCAATTCTAGTGGCCAGCACACCATCTCTATAGGCCAGCATGTAAGACATCTGTTCCAAGCTAGCTGATCCATCATCAACAAATCGCCCTGTTGGCGGATTTCTGTAGGGAAATAGGTGGAATTCCTTATTCATACCCAATCTTGGCCTAATATCATAAGCATTGAGGGAAAAAGGACAAACTCCAGAGAAGGCATGAACAGATGGCCTGAATGAACTTCCGGGAATCTGTATTCCATTCTGAACAACATATGTCCAGAAGTGAGTGGCGATCCATACCCATAAAACTTGGAATGGTCCCACTAATCTCAAAGGAGATTTACCCATATAGACATAGAGTAAGCTCCTGTGAATCTTTGCCAAAACTGGGGTAGCCAACCCCCCCATCTTCCTCTCAGCCAACTTGGCTACGATAACGAAGGTCCCGGGCCTGACACCTCCCTTCGAATCTCTGACAGGCAAGAGATAGACACTGAGCCATAAGGCTAAAAAGCCTGCCAGACGGGTTTTCTCTGGGATTTTATGATTCACTTCATACCCCGATTTCTCAAACTCTCCGGCTTCCAGAGTCATCCAGAATGTGCCAGGAGCACCTCTCTTATCTGCTCTAGGGCAGCTAGTAGGACTAGTACATGTGTGTCCCTTTTCCCTCTTCTTCTTGAGAAACGCATCCATCCATTACTATGGATGAATGTACCTTCTAGATTGAGTCTTTTAAGTCTTTGAGATTTTTATCTAATGGTAAATCTTCAATAACTCTCGAACCAAATTCAGAGTCTTCTATGGATCATTCAAGGTTGCCTTTGGAGGGACGAATTCGTCATACATATACCCAAGATTGGAACCCCTACGATCTTTTAGACATCCCACAAACAAATTCCTACTTCTACATGGGTCAAATGGAAAGAATTAGTTTCTGGGCTCCAGCGGTTAAGCAATTCCAGTGAAAAATTATCATTCCTATAAACATACGTCTGCCCAGCCCAAATGACTTCATAAATTGCAGCTCTCTTTAGATCCTCGATAATCTCTTCACATGTTTGTCACACCCAATAAGCCCACATCCAAGTTGGCTTCACCCCTCCTCCAGAATGGAATTCCCATTTCTCCTTCCAACCTTTGGATTGATCCTTCTGAGAGTTTCGAAATATTGAGGGATAACAATGTGGTTGCAGCTCCGGTTTGTGAGGTTTCAGATCTGGTGCAAACGAGCTATGATGCATTATATAAGCTTTCTTTACTGTTCCAGCATTAGAAAATGTTCATGCGATTGAGACATTTGCTGAAGAAAACTTGGTATATGACTGAAACCAGGAATGCGGCAGATAATTCTTTGCTTCTGTAATATTGATGTCTTTCAAGTGACCATGCCTATACAGAGGTAGATAGATGCTGTGCAGGAAGTTAATACGATGTTTCTTCAAGTAATTGGCTAATTCTGGGAGAGTACATTCACAGGGGGAATAATAATCGTGGCCAACGATGTCCATCATCTCATCAATTCTTTTGCTTTCCAGTTCATCAGCCATTACGATTCTCTTTGGAGCCATTTGATCAGCACAAAAGTTGAATAATTAACTATTAAAGTATGTTAATTTTACATAAAATTTGTGAAGGATTTGAAGAAATTTTCCAAGTCATTAAGGCACACAAGTACCATAGTTGGAGCGCAAGTCTCCTTCAGTCGTGCAAGTATTAGGCGCGCAAGTTTCACCACGCAAGTCTAAATACCTTAACAGCAGCGCGACACAAGAAACATAAGTGTGGCGCAAGAAACAGAAGTGTGGACAAGCGAGAGGCAGGAGTCAAATTGTGCGCCGAGAGAAAAAAAAACAAGCAAGAGTTTGGTGATTTGCACGAAGTGAGGCCCTATATTTATAGTCAAAGCCGTGCCCCTGCATGCTAGACCCTGCGCGCCAGACCCTGTGCGCCCGAAGGTCATTTGTGCGCCATACCCTGCGCGCCCCAATTTTGTTTTGATTCTAGATTTCCCCAGAGTCAAATCATCATTTCTTTTGGATCTAACTCTGAGGGGGGACTTTTGTTGATGTTCCTTTCATCACAGAGTCTAAATATTCGAAAAGGGGAATATCTTAGATCAAAGTAATTCAACCATTGGACAAATATCAAAAATTGGCAAAGGAAGGAATAAGAAGAACATTGCGCAAAGGCCGCACAAGTTCTACCATGGTCGTGAAAGTACACTTGCGCGCCGAAGTTGGTCGCGCAAGTCACTTGCGCGCCCTCTTTGGAAATCGATCAGGGTATTCTCTAGCCTATAAATACCTCCGATGGGCCCCCATTTCAGGAGGAATTTTTCCAGAAATCAGATATAGATCTCTGAATACCCAAGTGTCATCTTCAACTCTTCTGAACACTTCTAAGGTAATTCTTTACCTAGAATGGAAGGTCTAAACAAGAGGAATAAGGTCTAAGTGTTAGAAATCACTAACACTTGCGCGCCTAAATATTTTTTCCCTTAAAAGAAATGAACACACTTGGACGCCTCCTTACCTATTCATTGAAACTTGCACGCCACTCTTCTGGAAGTACCTTAGGATGATTCTAAAGGCTTTGGTCAAGAATCTCCCATGTATTACTCTACTGGGCAAGGATCGCGCAAGTACCCATGAGCCGCGCAGGTATACCTACGCTGCCAATACTTGTGTGCCCAAGTAGTACCTACGCGCCTTCCAGGACTTGCATGCCCCTCTCTTTTTGGGTTCCCTTCCTGCCCATTTAACCGCTCTTATGAAATTACACCTCTCCTATTCAAGATTTAGTCTTCAAGACACTCTTAAAATCCATTTATGACATGTTTTATTGATTGAATTTTTTATCTGAAAGGAGCTCTGTGGAACATCTCTCAAAACTTAGTGATTTTCACAACTTTATGTCACTAAATTTATAGATTTAATTCATTCAACATAATCCTTTAAGATGAGAGAATCCTTAACTTGGTCATCCTCCTTAGGAGTAAGCCCCAAGTCCCCTAACCTGGGCCTCCTTTTCACGAGTAAGCCCCAGTCCAAATCCTTAATTTTGGCATCCTCCTTAGAAGTAAGCCCCAAGTCCCCTAATCTGGGACTCTTTTTCAAGAGTACTCCCCAGTCCAAATCCTCATTAATTTGGGAATCCTCCTTAGGAGTAAGCCCTAAGTCCCCTAACCTGGGCCTCCTTTTCAGGAGTAAGCCCCAATCCAAATCCTCATTAATTTGGGCATCCTCCTCAGAAGTTAGCCCCAGTTCCCTTAACCTGGGCCTCTTTTTCAGGAGTAAGCCCCAGTCCAAATCTTCATTAATTTGGGAATCCTCCTCAGGAGTAATATCCATGTCCCTTAACTAGGGCCTCCTTTTCAGGAATAAGCCCCAGTCATAATTCCCCAAATTTGGGCATCCACCTCAGGAGTAAGCCCCAAACCTTAATTCCTTTAACCTGGGCATCCTTTTTAGGAATAAGCCCCAGTATCAAATATGGGAATCCTCTTTAAGAGTAAGCCCCAAGTCCCTTAATTTTCAAATCCCTTTAACCTAGGCCTCCTCCTTATGAATAAGCCCCAGTCTTAATTTCTCTCAACCAGTCTTAATTCCTTTTGATATGGGCTTCCTTCTCAAGAGTAAAACCCAATCATAAGTCCCCTCCTTACTTGGGCATCTTCCTTAGGAGTAAGCCCCAAGATTAGAATATCCAAATCTCCATGAAGCACATATACCTTTATGGACCCTGTTCATGGATTTCTTCCCTGAAGTAAATATTAATCCTCATATATTTGGGCAGTCATACATACATAATCCCCACATCATTTCATGGCACAATTGTCTGGTTTCACCAATACCTCTTGTTTCTTACATTGATCATGACTCACATGAGCTTAGAGAGTAAAAGTAATCATGACATCTACCTTTGAGCCATCAATCATGCAGAAACAGCATACTCCCTTACTAAAACTACATGGGTTCTGATTACTTTTCCAAAACAAAGGATATGTAGGTAGCCCATCAGCGGGTACGATCCCAACTCTGAAATAATCCCAGTCCTCTTGAATGACAATAAACTTCAAGTGCCCCACTAAGTGGCTTTAAAACCAGTATGGTCATCATAATAACCAAGAGGCTTTTATGTATTTAAGGATACCATCAACCAACAATCTCTAACAAATACAGATGAATCTCTATCGATGAAGAACCTCGAATACATATAAAAGATTCTCTAAATTTCCAACATATTCAATCATTGATTGTCAGATCTAAAAGAAAGCTCATTTTATACTTGGTAATGTAATAAATATTCATGAACATAACTTAAATCTATAAAGAGAGTCCCAGAGTAGACAATAATTCCCCTCAAAAAGGTGTGATGAGTCTGACCTCCCATCCTCTCGACCAATGAAAATTCATAAGACTCATAATTCCACAACCAATGAGCACCTAACTTTGGAAAGTAGGTCCAAATTGATATGGAATCATTGGATGTTTCCGGTTCTACGAACAAACCTGTTAGAAATTGATTGGAATATTTGAACCTTCAATCAACGAGCTCATCCCCAATTCCATAGGAAAAAATGATCTACACTATGATTCAATCCATCTCACCAAAGATTTCACCTCGATTTCATCCGAGATTAGCATATCTAGGCATCATTCATCATTTTCGGCCATCTAGTGGCCAGAAATTGGCTCTGTCATTCCATAGGAGTTCCGTCACACGTAATTCACAAGACCTCACCTTCTACCATCAAAGATATAATCTACGGTCATTAAAATGACCATCCACAACCCACAATCTTTCCAGATACTTGTTTGATTCATGAATCCGTTCCTCTTTCTCCATTTCTTCATGGTTCTGGGGGTCCGATCAGGCTCAGTACCACCCAAATATGTTGAACTAGGACTACAAGGTCCTACTAGTGAAGAATGTGAAGAAATTGACGGAGAAAACCAAAAGAACATGGGTTTAAGCAACATTTCCCAAGAGTTCTTTTCCAATTTTCAATGACATGGTTTATTGGGTTAGAAAACAATTGATATAATCTAATTTAATTGATACACAGGTTAATGTAAAGGCTGTAATTGGTGCATTTCTAATAATGGGATCAATATGAAAAATCGATTTATTCAAAAATGGTGTAAAACACAAATTGATTTTTTATATATAAATTTTGGATAATTTTTATCAAACAACACACTTTCTAATGATTGAAGTACGCAGTTTTTTTTCACTGCACTCTGATATGATCTGATCTGAGATTCATTCATCATCTATTGTGATTCTCCAATAAAAGGGGTAAGGGAAGCTCTAGAATAATCTTAGGGTTTATGTGGCTAACATTGGAGAATTATCCAAGGAAATATTCTTATATAATTTTGATTAGGTTACAAATTAATGAATGAAATAATTAATTAATCCACTAAATCTACTTTTAATGGGTGAGATGTCTGAAAATACCATGTTGAACTATTATAGGTTGGGCCTTGGGTAAAACATTTATTCTAGACTCAACTATGGTCTTAGATTTCTGATCTTACATTTTGATTACGTGTTATCTCATTTTATTTAAGAACATAATGCATTTAATATATAATATATTTAATATTTTTATAAAATTAATTCTGGATACACTAGGTCTTAGAATTACATGTCATCTCAGTGCCTAACTTTGGAAATAAATATTAAAATATTTCAAAGTATTTCAAGGAAAAAATGGGTCTCTATATCATTCCCTTCTTCAAGTTTTTCATCCCCAAAAGAAAAATTAAATAGACAACTTGTAATATTGAGCTTGAATCTAGCTCTCCCACTCCCAGTAACTTTGATGCACCTTCCCATACTACCGCAACACACAAACCAAGGGTTTGATCCATCCACACAGATTCCTCTTTTATTGATCCTTGATCGCCACCAAATGCTCCGAAATTGTGGATCCATCCTTGATTTCTTACTCTACCCTATTGATAACAGTTCATGAAGTCATATATGTATCTCATTAGATGCAACATGTGGAAGGCATCATGCACCCACTCGAGCTATGTGGGTAGGTAGAGGTGGTAAACGACCTCTCTAACCATTTTTATGATCACAAATGACCCAATGAACCTTAAAGATAGCTTTCTTTACACAAATTAACCTCTGAAATATTATTCATGGGGAGAATATTAGAAAAACATGGTCTACCTACTCAAAATCTAAGGGCCCATGATAGAGATCTTTATAATATTTCTATATCCTCTGGGCCATCCTTATCCACTCATGGATGACTTGGACCTTCTTTTTTATCACCTGCACCATCACTGGGCCCGCAGTAGATGCATCTACGATCACTTTCTAGCACAAGGGTAACTTGCAGGGTATCTTGTATAGATCCTCAAAAGGTGCCATGTCGATGGTAGAGTTATTTCTATTGTTGTACATGAACTCTTCTAAGGGAAAGTGATCCTCCAAGATCCGAATAATGTCTAACATGAAATATCTCAGCATATCCTCCAACACCTAGATAGTGCAATTTGTCTACAGATTAGTTTGGGGGTGAAAGACTGTACTCTTCATCATTTGGTTCCTGAATTCCTCCTTAAATCATCTCCAAAATTGTGTTGTAAATTGCACATTATGATTGGAGATAATCGTCGATGGAACCCTATGAAGGCAATTGATCTCCCATACAAACAATTGCCCAAAACTCTCCACTAAACTCTGATCCATAATAGAGAGGAAGTTTATTGACTTCATAAGTTGGTCAACTATGGCCTAGATGGAATCATGGAACTTCATTTTTTATGGAAGTACTTTTAAAAATTCCAGGGATATGTTGTCCCACTTTCACTCCAGGATCTCTAGGGGCTGTAACAAAACCTACCAGAACATGGTGCTCATCCTTCACCTTCTGACAAGTGAGGCACCATTATATGAACTCATCTACACTACATTAAATACTATATGACCAAAACTATCATTAATGTTTTCTGTATATTATCCCCATATAAGGATGTACAACTAGGGGATAAGTGTGGAACTCTTGCATCAACTACTCCCTTATAATGACTGGAACCATCGTTCATCCTTAAAAGAAGATGAAATGATTAACTCCTTCATAATATCTATCTTGTGATTCCACTATAGATATATAGTCATGTAAGACCTCACAGTCGATGTCTTTTATCCGAGACTCTCACACTCACTTGAGAAGTAGAGGAGTCAACATCATGAACTGTAGAAAAGTTGTACCCTCCTACTTCACCAAGGTCAGCTGCAAGGAGACCAACGGATCTGAATCTTGATATACTAAGAGAGCCTAGAATTCCTACTATAGACATCTGCTACTACATTTCACTTCCCTAGAGTATAGACTATCTTGAAGTTATTGTCTTGTAGGAACTCCAACCAACATCATTGTCTCAGGTTCAAGTCCATCTATTTGAAGATGCACATGATACTATGACGACATGAGTAAACCAAAAAATCACTACAATATAAGGTAGTACCTACATATCCTCAAGGGGAATAATATAAATGTTAGTTATAGGTCATGATACACATATTTTTTCTCATGAGGTGTCAACTTCCTTGACTTGTATGTGGTAAATTCCAATCTATTCATCAACAACCAGTCAATCCTATATTCTATAGAATCAAAATACACTACATACCCCTTGAATTTGTTTGGAATTCTTAACACATGATTTATTTTTAGACTCATCCCCAACTCCTAGAAGGCCCTCTGGAATTTCTCGGTCTAGGTAAATGATTCCCCTTTCCATGTTAGGGTGTCTAAAATGGATTGAATTCTAGAGAAGTCTGTCACAAACATCTTGTAGTACCCCAGAAAGCTAATAAATCTATGTACCTATGGCACACTCTTGGGTGGATCCCAAGAAATCACTGTATCGATCTTCACTAGGTCTACAACTAAACCATGATCAGAAATGAAAATCCCTAGAAAGTGAACCTTGTGAATATAAAACTTTCACATAAAGATATTTCTATAAAGTACGTTCTATCGAAGAAAATCTATAACCATCCTCAATTACTCTACTTGATCCTCATCTAATGCAGATTAAATGAGTATGCCATTGATGAAGATGACCCCAAACTAGTCAAAGTCCAGCTGGAAGACCTAGTTCATCAGTACTATAAACACAATGGGGGAATTCATCACACCAAAAGGAATCACTAGTAACTCATAGTGTCCATAGCGACATCAAAATGGAAGCTTTGGAATATCAGCCTCACTAACCATTAACTAGTGGTATCTGGAATTTAGATCAATCTTCAAGATCCATCTCATGCCTCGAAACTGTTTAAAGATTTCATCAATCCTCGATATGGGGTACTTGTTCTTTATCATGGAATGGTTTTGATGATGATTATCCATTCAAATTCATAATTTCTCATCCTCCTTTTTCATGAACCACATTAGAGATGCTTATGGGGAAACCCTGGGCAGGATTAAACCCTTCTCTCAAAGGAACTCCAATAGAAATCACAGCCCGAAATCTTGGTAAGTGCCATCCAATATTCCATAAAAGATATCAGAGTGGTTCCAGGATGTAGGTCAATGAAAAAATATATTTCCCACCTTCAATGTATTCCTAGAATTTCCTCAAGGAATACAACATATAATCCTCTACAACTGAACGAATATAGATTCCCAAAGATCTTATTACACTGAGGGATATAATCGCTGACTGTTAGGTCCAATAGGATAAATACCCTGAGTGGGGGTGGGTTAATTAGGGTATGATTGATTAAAACAATTTCACCTTTTGATATTGCTTTGTTTAATAAAAACTATATTCTCTCTTTCTCATAGAAAAGTATGAAAAAATTTTAAATCATGCATGGGGCACATAAATTTTAACTTGGTTCCCCTTCACCGGGTTATGTACATGGAGAATACAATGACAATGTGCTGATGTACTAAATCCACTAAAAGAACACTACTTTTTACAATGTTCAGAGTGGACTAACTGTCCCTCATGGTTTATAACCAATCACAATTTGAAAACTCACAACTCTCTTAACTAAAGTTTTATCACTACTTCTTCAGAAGATCCGATCATAGTTTATAGACTTATATGTCCTTTCATTATCTCTAATGAATGCATCCACTATTGTATCTAGATTCTCTATTGATGTCCCACTTTAATCCACTAATGAATATTGATTTTCCACAAATGTACTGGGAAATTACAAATCTTTTGTGCAACCCTTACTGCATGTTGCATGAAAATTTCATTCCTTTTGAGGAAGATTCACCTTTTCTCGGGAAACACCTCTTGAACACAAATTCAATCTTAAGTGAAACTATCTTAGCTTGCAGAAAACTTCAATTCCTTCACGAAACTCCCTTTAGTTAAAATTATTACACGATTCAGGTCTGAGATTCCCTCTAAATATTGAGCTCTATAAAATGATGGGAGTCACCTCTTATTTATAGGCATCATCGACCCCTACATATTAGATTCAACATGTCACATGATGTTCCTTCTATCCACACAAAACCCAATTTGATGTCGTATTTGCAGCATTCTGATCCTGAAACATTCCTTGCACCCAAGTTTACATACTATCTTCAATAGTGTGTAAAACTTCCTTTTCCAAAAACACATATCTCCATTTTCCTGATTTTGAGGCCAAAAAATTTGGCACACTGGAAAAGGGTGCCACCATGTATCTATTCTTTTTGTACCACCTCCAGATTGTCCATTAATTTATCATGGTACTTTGCCAACATAGATTGTCAAAAATATATCTAGAACAATACAAATGACCAATGAAACCCTATTTTTCAACAAACAAAATCAACCCAGAATGATTTGATGTTACGTTGAGGGATTTTCCCCCAACAATATCCCCTTTTTGTTTTGTTTAAAACTCTTTCATAATTTGATAACTCATTGAATATTGCACCTCTAATAACTTCAGTAGAGAATTGGTTGAAAAATGCTAGGGAGTTGCGGTTTCCTTGAGTATGGTGAATACCTTGGAAGGGCCTGTGTTGGTGGTGGAAGGGGACCACTTTGAGGAACTCAGCGAGGGGGAGTCTCCCCTAGCACAAGTAGTGGAGGATGAGGGTTCTGGACATGTTATGAAATCTATCTCTACAGTGGGGACTAGAGTTATGGATACTTCAGCCACACATTCTATCCTTTTAAACAATAGGTTCTAAATCCTTTTCAATGTCAATTTGGACTCTGGTTTATGTGCTAATCTAGAATCTGGGGGTGCGGGTGTTGGGGTCTACATGAAGGAGCCGATTGATGGTAGTCTGGGGCAGGAGGAAATTTCCAGAGATGTGGAAAATTCTGCCAATGGGGTTAGATGTCTTACCCAGATTGGAAGCAATACTTTGAACCAAATAAGGAGGAGGAATAGTGGGGGAAATGGAATTCGGTCTGAGGAATTCCTAGGTAAAGGGAAGGACCAAGATGGGGGTGATAAAGAAAATATGAGTGGACTGGTTATTCGTTCATATAACAATATTGTAAAAGGTGAGAACAAGAGGATGGACGAGCGTAAAGGAACATTATCTGCAACTCCAAGAAGAAGAACTAAGAAGGACTATTATTATCTTACATGCCCGACAAGAACCAGGTCTGCTTTTAAGCGTGATAGCGGGGTGATTCTTGCATTTAAAAAAGATAGCTTGTCCAAGCAGTCCCGTAGACGTCAAATGCCTCTGGTTCAATCAAGGAGCTGGGAGCTTGGTGATTTTGGGAAGTGGCACGTACCAGCTTCTGTTTGGGAATCGGCCACTGCGGATGACAAATCTGGTATGGGATGCGAAGACATTTATAGAAATTATGATCTGTAGTGTGTCTCTTTCTCTTTTGATTGTGTTTGAATTGAAAGTGTTGGTTGATGGTATTTTTGGTCATTTGGAGTAGGTATATAATTGTTTTTGAACCCTATTTTGGGTACTAACAACCCATAATCCAGCTTTTAAAATGGAAAAAATGTTTATTAGTAACACACAATCTAAGACCATATGATCCATGCTATGCATGAGAAATAAGAGTATTATAAAAAGTACATCAATGAATCACTTCATTCCCGACACAAATTATTGAAACCAAAAAACTGATTTCACCATGAACCTCATCTTTCATGATAAATATCCTTTTATTGATAAGTTATATCATCATCAGATTTAAAACTATCCAAATATCATTTCTTAGGTTCTCATCTTTGGGAATTCTTAAAGTTGTCGAAGATAAGTTCAGATTATTTCCCCATAAAATGAAGGAGTTCTCATCATGATTCTACCCCTATCAAATTCTCCACCTATCTTGATTAACTCTACATATATTTATGATATACCTTTCATCTTTTCCCCATGATTTGAATAAAATATTTTCTCCATTTTATAGCCACAATTTCTCCCCCTTTGTCAACAAACCCGAAGTTCACACCTTTTCGGTATGAAACATCGCAAAGAACATATGTCAGTATGCGAGGGAAAAACACACACCATACCTCAGGGTGATAGGAAGTCGACTAAAATCCCATATCCAGTCAATGCCTCTCAAATACTTATTTGGGTAATTCCTTTTTAATAATTTTTGCAACCTGTAGTTCTGTAGGAACATACTCCAATTTCACAGGCCCTTGCTCAACTTTCTCCTTGATAAAATGATATTTTATTTCAATGTGTTTTTTCCTTGAGTGATAGACTTCATTTTTTCTATGATTTATAGCAATTGAATCATTGTAATGGATTCTGTTCGTAGACTTTACTTCAACTACCATGTCATCAAGTTGTTGCTTCATCCATAATAACTATGTTCAAGTTTGATTGGACACAACATGCTCTGCTTATATGGTGATTAATGAAATGATATATCTTTTCTTGTTGATCCATGAAAACCAAGATAAAATTCACCTCTGGACGTTCATTTCCGGTTGTTTTCTGAATTGGCCCAATCTGCATCTGTACATCTCAATAGATCTAGATGAAAATTTTCATTATACATTAAACTGAAATTCACAATACCCTTGATATATCGAAGTATTATTTTCACTAAAAGCATGTGGATATACTTGATATTTCTTTTATATATCACTTCTTGGCACATAAAAAAACAATATCCGGTCTTTTCACTATCAGGTACAGTAATATTCCAGTAATTTTATTAAATTTGGTGATATTAACTACCTTTCCATCGTCATCTTTTGATAGTTTTTGCGGGGAGTAACCAGAGTCTTCGTCTCCTTGGAATTATCCATTCCAAACCTACTAAAAAAATTATTGGCATATTTTGATTGATAAATAAATGTGTCATTCCATCCTTGTGTTACCTTCAAACTAAGAAAACATGTCAGTCCACCAATCATTGAAATTTTCTACTCACTCTTCATGAATTCAGAAAACTAACTTCACTGTGCTTCATCTTTTCCACCGAAGATTATTTCATCAACATACACGAGAACCATCATTATTTGATTACTATCATTTTTCACATATAAATTGTTATCAAATCCACCATGCTAAAAACTATGCTTTTTTAACAGTGATCAATATTTTAATACCACACTCTTAGTGCCTACTCAAACCATATAATTCCTTCTTCATCTGAAAAATGTGCTCTCATATTAATGAATGAGAAATTCATCTGAATACTCAATATAAAATTCTTATTCCAGAACCCCATTCAAAAATATGGACTTGACATCTATCTGGAAAACTTTGAACTTCTATTACACTACAATGGTCAAGAATAATCTGATTGTCTCAAGTCTTGCAATAGGTGCAAATGTCTCACCAACATCGATACCCTCTATCTAATAATATCCTTTTCACATTAGTCATGTTTTTTTTAGAATAAATGTGTTATCTTCATTCATCTTATTGTGAAAGACCCATTTATTCTTGATGAAATTCTTATCTATTGGCCTTGAAACAATCTCTGATGTATAATTCTTCTCAATCTGGTATAGCTCCTCATTCATTTCCAAAACCCAATTTTCATCTCCAGTTGCATCAGAAAAACATTTTGGATCTACCAAAGATAGAAAATATTCTTACTATAATGAATTCATTATTCTTGTTTGAACTAGTGCTATCTAATCACCAATGATATTTAGCCTATCAATTTCATCTTGACTATTTTTATTCTTTATATATTTAGACTTGACTTATTCTTACTCATCATTAGTATCTTCTTCTGAATCAGCATCTTCCACTTCTGCTCCCCCTGTGTTTCTTACCTCCTCATATCTTTCATTAGAAAACTATTCACTGTGTTGTTGAATATTCTATTCATTTTCCACTACTGTGACATCATTTCTCTCAACTACTTTTCCCATAATCTTATTGAATCATTTATATTCTTTTCTTTTTCCTGAGTAGCCAAGGAATATCTTCTCATCTCCATGTGAATAAAATTTTCTAGGTTTTTATTTGTTGAGAATAAAGAACATACTTCCAAAGATTTGAAAGTATTTTAATGTTGGCTTCTTTCCATACCACATATCATATTGTCTTTCCTTCCTTCGGACACAGTAGATCCCTATTATAAATGTTGAACGATTTCAAGGCTGTTTCCTTGTAGAATTTCTCCAATAGGCCTTTTCAATAAGCATAGTTATGTACATGTTGTTGATAATCGAATTTATCCTCTCAACCACTCCATTATGTTGAGGATTTATCATTGAATAAACTTGATTACTTATCTTGTGTTTCTTGAGATAGTATTCCACTTGACTGTTTGTGAATTCCTTACCATTTTTAGTACAGAACTTCATAATTTTCTTCCCAAGCATCCTTTCAGATTCCCTTCAATATTGTTTTATGCAACTGAATGCATCAGACTTATTGGAAATAATAAATACCAATTCCATTATAATATAACCATCAATTAAAATCATGTAATATCTCTTACCTTCAATGGATCTTGGTGATATAGGTTCACATGCATCATCGTGCACCAATTCGAGCAGTATCATTGAATTCTGTCCTTTTCCTTGTATGTATTTATGATTATTTTCCCTTATTGACATGCATCTCATGTATTAGTATGTTCACATGATAGCTTAGTTAGGGATCTTGCAATATCACACTTTACCAGATATTCTAGGGATGGTTGGAATATATGACCAAGTCATTTATGCGACAACTTGTTTTCTTCCTCTCTGGACAAAATTCACACATCTTCTTCCCCACTAACAGAGTACAGATTTACCTTTGTTCTTTTTCCTTGTAGAA
The DNA here is from genome assembly GCA_963277665.1 of Viscum album. Taxonomy (NCBI): domain Eukaryota; kingdom Viridiplantae; phylum Streptophyta; class Magnoliopsida; order Santalales; family Viscaceae; genus Viscum; species Viscum album. The sequence continues at coordinate 1,594,073,120 of OY728132.1, forward strand.
TAATAGAACCATATCTTCCTTTGATGATATATATTTTATTATTTAATCTTATATAATTTCCTAAGTCACATAGTTGACTGATTCTAAGAAAGTTGTGACTGAGACCTTCTAACACTAAGACATCATCACATCTCATTTCCTTTCCCCAAAACATAGCCTTCCCTAAACCAATTATCTTCAGGACTTCATTGTTTCCAAATTTTACAACTCCTTATTTTTTATAATTTATGCCTATAAAAAGATCCTTATTTCTAATCACATGGGATGTGCAACCACTATCAAGGATCCATACACCAGAATGATATGATGCTTTAAGGGTAATTTCATCAACCACTACCTTCTCATCTCTATTCTTCTTGATCCATGTTTTTGAATTAATAATTGATATAGATTGGAATTCTTGATCTTCTTTGAAGTATTATGGACAAACTTCATCTTTTAGATCTGCAAATTGATTTTTTATTTTCAGCTCACCTATCAGTTCTTTGATATCTACCTGCAACCACTTTGGTTATTCTTTGGAACATTCCTTTCAATGGTTGATTTACAATATCTATCCCCGTGACCAGATAATCCACACCAAAATAAATATCCATAGATATATATTCTAGAGTATCTAGGTCTTTTTGTATACCACTATTGTTCTTGTTCCCTTCAATACCTCCTATCTATATAACAATTTTTTTTAAATGTCCAAACTTCCCATAGCAATAACACCTGATGTAGGACACATTCCTGCATCTCACTTCTATTTTTTTGGTTGTCCCTTGGGTTCTCAACATCTTCTGATTCAACTCCATAACCAAGTCAGTCTTTAGTATTGGAGTATATTCTTGTGTTCTGACTTCAACCATGACTGCTTTCTATTTATAATTAATCCCTATAATATCCTTATAATTTAGATTTATCTTTTGCTTCTAATTTTCTAGACGTCTATGCTCCATATCAAAATTTTCCATCTTCTAAGTCATCTTCTTTTCTGATGTCATATTGGGAGTCAAGATTTTTTCTTGATCCTTAACTTTTCTTCATAGACCGAAAACTTTTTCTCAAGTTCTTTTATGCGTTTGATTTGATATTTCACTGTGTTATTCAAACCATAAATCTCCCTTCTCTATTATTTAACATTGAATTTGTGATCACTAACTATTTCTGAGTTCACTATAAATGAAGACTTAAGATTCTGAGTTTGTTTCATTAACTCAATCTTCTCTTCATCCCACTGCTTCATGTAGAGTTTTTCACCATGAACCACTTTGTTGGATTTCATCATCTTGGACCTTCAAACATCTATTTCCTTAAAAGTTGATTATAATTCAGCCTCTATATCAATTCATCCTTCAATTTATTCCTCATCAATGTTAGTTTGTTCATTTTTCTGAGCACTACTGACAACTTCCACCATAACATTTTCTCCACGATCTTTGTAGTTCTATATCTCTTCAACATTTTCATCCTTTGATTCATCTGAACTGTCACATTCTTATGAAATAAGATTCTTTTTCTTCAAGAAATTTGTCTTAAAATTTTTCTTTTCTTTCACATAGGTTGAAGACTTCTTCATAGGTAATTCAAATTTATCCTCATCATCTTATTGGAACTTCTTGGGGCACGTTGTTGCAACATGGCCAACCTTTCCACATATAAAGCAAGAAAGTGGAAGTTTCCTCTTGAAATTTCTTTTTCCCCTTTATAGATTTGAATAATGGAATGAAATCACCTCATCTATCTCTTATTAATTCAAAGAATCATTAATAATGAGCCTTTTCATGGACTCACATGAAACCTCATTAGATTTTCCCTTTTCCAAAACATCATTATCATAATTTCTCATTTTATATGCTATAAGGGTAATATAAAAGTTATCCAGTGTCATCTCTTTCCGATATTTATCTTCCAATACTGAAAATTTTAGATTGAACTGAGGTGGATGTTTGCTTAAGATACGCTTCAAAATGTTTATATCTTCAGTGTCTTATCCAATACCTTGCATGTATTCCACTATAACATTTAACATGTAAAAAACTGTGTCAATAGACTCATTTTGGTTCATTCTCAGATTTTCATACTCTTCCACAAGACCTATAGATTTTCCTCCCTGACCCTTAAATCGCCTTCATATATATTCAAAAAAATTTCCAACATGGAATGTGATGTTTTAAATGATATAACCATTGTATATATTTCATTGGATATGGTTCCCCCAAAATCATTGATTCCATCGGTTTCAGCATCCAATTCCCTTCTTTTAGCTTTTGATAAATCACCACTATTGATATCCATTTAAATACCATGCATCACTATTATGAAGACACCTATTCATATGGATCGAAAGTAGTGTTGCATTTAATTATTTTATAACAAAAATTTCTTCCTGTCGAATATCAGAATCCCTTTGTGATTGATAACCTTTATTGAGAGTGAAACATTGATATTAACAATTCCCTCGGATACCAATTTTTAGGTTCACTAGGTCAAATACCCTTATATGGGGTGAATCGGGGTATGAAATATTAAAAAAACTACACCTTTTTATATTTTTTCATTGTTAAAAAAAAACTCTCTTCTCTCTCTTTATTGTAGTAAATTATGAATAGAAATTAAAGCATGCACATGACACATAAATTTTTACTTGGTTAACCCAAATCAGGCTACATGCATGGATCATAAAATGACAATGTTCTGTGTTACCAAATCCACTAAAATTACACTAATATCTATAATGGTTGGAGTAGACTCACCGTCCCTCCTAGTTTACAACCAATCACAATTTGAAAGCTCGCTACTCTCTCAACTGATGTGCGCTCGCTACTTCTTTAGAAGATGCACTCAATGTTTATAGACTTGTAGGTCCTTTAATTATCTATAATGAATGCATCCTCTATTTTTTAAATATGATCTATTGTTGTCCCACTTTCATCCACTAATGAATACTGCTTTATCATAGATGTACTGGGAAAATTTAAATATTTTGCTCAAACCTTACTGCATCTTGCATGCAACTATCATGCCTTGTGCGGAAGATTCAATTTTTTTCTGAAACACATCTTATGTGGAACTTGAATCTTACACAAAACTCAAATGTGAAACACAACTACCTTATCTTGTGCATAACTTCAATTCATTCCGGAAACTCCCTTTGCTTAAAATTCTTATGTGATTTCAGAGCTCATATTTCCTCTAAGTCTTGAGATATATCAAATGAGGGGGGTCAACTCTTATTTATAGGAATCACTGACCCCAATTTGGAATATTCTACACTTCATGAAAGATTCCCTCTGTGCATGCAAAACCTAACTCTCAAAACCCTATTTCCCTTCCATGATATATATCTCACTAGAAAAAAGAGAATATCATCCCATCAGTTCATAGGAATCTGACTTGTCTGCAGTGACAACCAATCTGGCCTTGGACCATCGAAAACCAATCCATAATCTAGATGATTTCATAGAGTTTTTTTTTGTGATAACCAAAATGTCTCATGTGAACCTCTCTCTAGTAAGAGATAGCACACACTTCGGACAGATAAGATATCTAGAAGACGTATTCCCTGTTGGAACCTCAAGTTAAAGATTTGGGGAAAACACCTCAACTGGGAGTTCAAGATCTTGTACCGGGAGTTTTAAGATGAAATATTGACTAGAATTTGTGGTTACTAATACTTAAGTAAGAGCAGAAAACACACATATCGTACTTCTAATTATATCATGCATTGTGGGGGCCATAAACCTCCAAATATTTCATCTTTCTGCAACCCTAATCGCTATCTCTTTGAGCTTGATGTGGACTACTTAGTGGTGGTGGTGTAAGTATCTCATAGTATCATCAACCACCCATAGCTCCTCATGTTACTATTTTATCTCTACATCCCCAGGGATCACCCTACCCTCTCCTGGTAGATCCCTGATCATAGCATGGTCTCTGTAATGGCGGTCCATCATCTTTTTGTTTGTGCTCCTTGCCAAATCTGGTCAGGCAGTCACATGAAATGTGAAATCACCAATAAAAATCATAACACTAATCCTATCCAAGAATCCCTATTTCTATGTGTTGTCCCTATACGACATGACCATGCACCTGAGCCTGATCATGAATGGATCACCTATGTCAAGATCTCTTCAACTGGCGCCTACTAGTTGGTGTAGATAACATTTCTCTATAATTCCCACTACCAACTCCAACTATTTTTCGTCCCTCTGAAATAAATATCTCAATCACTAGTGCCCAATCCATTACCTTGGCATTGGTCGGTATCCATTTGGGCAATACACTAGCACGAATCTCTATTCGGAGTCACTACTCAAACTTTCGCGCTTAGAAGTAGTCATCATAGATCATGATAATGGAGTTATAGGTAAGGTCTATAAACCTCACTGCATACTAACCCACCATTATCCCTCCCCATTGTACCTTTAGTATCTCATGAATCCAAACTGAGCACGAACAGGAGGGGTAGTGCTCCTCGTGAAATAACTACTGGATTTTGGGCTATAAGAGTGTCAAACCATCATGCATCTGTGTAACAAGACTCCACTAGTGCCCAAGTACTCTATGGAAAAAGATATCTTCTAACAAAACTACCTGATTATCCAGGTTCCAAATTGGGCTAAATATATTGACCACCAATTCTATCGAATCCTCTATGGGTTGAGGGTTTGGTTCACCATAAAACCTTAGTGGCCGCTGGAGATGAAACTTGGGGAGCATGATAAGATTTTGTACATCCAAAACCTGATCTAATGGGACAATATACTATTCAACAGGTGGAGGTGCTGCTACCTTCCCACCTAGAGGGGGAACCTCATGGGAAAAACCCTGAACTGAGGCCTCATCACTCACTGGATCTTTATCATGATCCAGTAATGGTTTCCTAGTTGGCTGTCATTTTGAAGGAATCCCGTGATTTATCAAAATGTATCAAGGTTAAAAGAGTATATATGTAAATGGGGATATGAATTAAGATTGATATTCAAAGGATCGATCCTATATGATGAAAATAACATTGATCCCTATAACCAATGTATCTGTATGCTGAGTTGAAGAGCAGGTAGTTAGGGTATTTCTGAATGGATATGTCGGCCACCCACACCATCACCAGATTCATTGTCCTAAGATCAACACTTGAGACACTTTGAAATTTTCTCACTAATCCCAACCCAATACTCATAAGGGGAATACTTGAGACAACATACCACAAAATGAATTGGTTTGATAACAATCTATCATGACCCAACCCATGTGATGGCTTTAACATCAACTACCCTAAGCTCTCCTCCACAGGTCAGGGGGTAGTGAGAAGTTCCAAAATGAATATCCTAAATGGGTGGTATTTTCCTATATACCTATCCACACACACTTGACCATATCAATGTAAAACTGTATAGGAATAATAATAAAAATATACAAATATAGAAAGTAAACGAATCTTTAAAAACCTCTAGGGTGTACAAGAGTATGATAATGAAACTGAAAAGTAAATGGGGGAAATACACACCCAACCGAAAGTATGTCCCAAACTAAAAAAAATATAAAATTAAACTGCTGAGAGATACTAACTCCCAATTTTTATGTTATGACCACCATACGTAGTCCACAACACCCAGTATCCCTAAAATCCTCTGAAGTCACTGTTGAACATTCCATCATCTGCTTAATACATGACATGTGTGGGAAAATCCCTTATGGGGGTTAGTATATACCTACCAAGTAGGTCACCCTAAAAACTAAAGGGAGAATAGAATGGGATATAAAAGGAAAGATAGATAGAAGATTGTCAATAGGATGTAAGATACAAAGAAACAGTATAATGAAACCCAAACTAAGAGAGAGTAACCTCATGAAAACACAAGGGGCTCTACACAGTGTGTAGATGAACTATACATCGAGTCTTTTCTAACTATAGTAGGAGAGTATACTCATCCAACAATGAAAATATAAAGATAAAAAGCATGTGGCATACCCTATGCATATTAGAAACCCATGGAAGGAGAGTAAACAAACCAAAAGGTAGTTTTATATATGAATATATATATTCTTAGTCAAATAAACTAAAATAGAGAGAAAGGGGGTCTCCATCTCATATCTTATCCCAGGAAGAATAGTCACCTACAGTTCCTAAAGTCCATCAATGATTCCCAACATCTTATGTGTCTACCCAAAAATAACCATCCATGTTAATCCACACCTCATCACTGTTCCACATAGTAAAGGGGCCACACTATCTATATAGAGGACCAATTCCATGGTACAATAGGAGGGATACAATATTATTATCAATGGAGTACTCAAGGCCCGACAAGAAGAAGGGTTATAATCTTGTGGTAGAGGACCCCACCCAAACCAACTGGAGGGTTACACTCTAGAAGTCTTTAAGGGACCATGCCTAGCTCGATTGGAGGGTTCCACTCAAGAAGCCATATTGGAATCATGTCCAACTTTACTAGATGGTTCCACTCAAAAAATACATTGAGGACCCATGCCCACCTCAACTAGAGGGTTTCACTCCAAAATTGTTAGAGTACCAATGCCCTCAGTTGACAAGAGGGTTCTACTCGAGTCATTAAATACCCATGCCTAGCTTGACTGGAGAGCTCCACTCAAAAGTCTATAGAGTAACCATGCCCTGTGAAGATAAGTAGGTTCCACTCTATATGTTGGTAGATGAATCATGCCAACCCATTTTTAGGGTTACACTTTAAAATTCATCAATTACCCATGCCATTCCATGTGGGTGGTTTCCACTTGGAAGTTGGTAGGGGACCCATTCCTTACCCAGCAAGAGGGTTCCACTCTTGAAGTCTCTAGTTATCTTGTGTGATCAATGTCATCTTCAAGAATCTCCTAACCTTGAATTATGCCTAAAAAATTACACATCATATCTCTAAATAATAAACAGAGGAAACCATTCCATTTTATGTGAAGAAACATTCAGGATAGGCTACCTGGGGTGCCAAAATCCGAGTCTAAATACAAGAGTTACAAAACCTTGATGTTTCCTAAAAAGTTAACAAGTAGTGCACAATGTTTTAGGGGACCCAAATGGAGATTGGTTCCACTCCAACGCTTACTTTTGTCCCTGAACAAAAAATGTCTCCCAACCCATGTAGGAATATAAATCATGCAGGTGGAGTACATGACATGTCAAAACTTTTTGGGGATGGGTTGTGTCCTTCTGGTTTTGTACATGTTCTTGACCCATTTTCTTTGTACTTTGGTACATGACATGTTACTTCATAGGGGTTACCACCTGTGTGATCTAGTTGGGACTATGTACTTTGGTACATGACTATATTTTTGTTCATGTACTCCCACATGGAGTCTGGCCCATGTGATCCATCACATAACTCCTCTACCTGGGGTTGAGGTACATGAAATTTAGGAGGGATACATGATGTTCCATCATTATAAACTTTCTAAACCCCCACCACAATTTGGGAGATATATGCTGTGTGTTCATCATGATACATGGCATGTATTTTGGATTTTTCCAAATCTCTAGATTTCAAGATCCACAATCTATTCTATGGTTTAGGTCATTCCACCACAAATCCCCCCTCAATTCCACCCAAGATTAGTACAACTAGGCATCATTTGTCATTTCCAGCCATTTGGTGGTCAGAAATCATCTATGTCGATCCATAAGAGTTTAGTTACACATAACACATGCCCATTCACCTTCATCTATTGAAGATCCATCCAATTTTCATTGGAACGATCATCCACAACTCACAACCTTTATGGATATGTGTTTGATTCATCTATATGTTCCTCGTTCGCTATTTCTTCAACATTCCAAGGGTCCGATCAGGATCAGTACCACCAAGAAACACTAAACTAGTATAGTGGGGTCCTATAGGTAAAGAATGTGGAGAAATTAAATGAAAAAATCACAAAAATAAAGGTTTGAGCATCGTTTTCCAAGCGTTCTTGGCCAACGATCAAGAACATGGATTTTTAGGTTAGAAAACAATTGGAACAATCCAATTTAATCGATACATGGAAGCATAATAAGGCTACAATTTTAATATATCCAAAAGGTATGTCAATCGATTTAATAAATTAAAACAAAAATGGCATAAACCACAAATTGGTGAGTCCTACATTGAATTTGTATTGTTTATCATCAAATAATGTGTTCTCCAATGATTAAAATACATCATTGTGTTCTCAATGCTTAGATATTATCCAACTTGAGGCTTCATCATCATCAGATGTGATTCTCCAATGGAATAAAGAAGGGAAGCTCTGGAATTCTCCCAGGTTTTATGCGACTAGCCCTGGATAATTCACCACGACTGTATTCTTATATAATTTCATTTAGGATAAAAATGAATTAGTTAATTAATCTAACAAATTTATTTCCAATGAGAGAGATATTAAAATTCCCCACACCAACATATTTTAGGCTTCACATTGGGTGAAAAAACATTGGACTCAACCGTGGTCTTATATTTCTGATCTGAGCAGTCATTTATGATTAATCCAATTTTCTTTAAGATTTTAATACACTTAATATAAAATATATTTAATATTATAATAAAATTAATTCTTGGAACACTGAGCCTTAGAATCACATGATGTCTCAGTGCCTATCTCTATAAATAAATATATAAATATTTTAAATTTATACACAAAAAATCGGGTCTCTATATTATTATTTTCCCACTATTAACATAAATTTGATTTATGTATCTTTTTTGGACAAGAAGAGATTATCATTCACTATAAAGAAAAAGATTTATTCTATAATATAAGAATGAAATGTTTTATGGAATTGGGAATAATGTAAATGGTTTATATATTCTAGATATGGGTTATCCTATTAATAATATTCAAAACAAAATGGTCATTGTTGATTCTAATCCTACCTATTGTTGGCATTACCACCTCATAAATATAAACAAGAAACACAACCAAAGACTCTATAAAGATGGATTATTGGAACCATTTGATTATGAAACCTTTGAAAAATTTGAATATTGTTTTTTAGGTAAGATGGATGAAGATTCTTTTAGTGAAAAAGGTGAAAGGGATAATTTAATATTGTATCTCATACATAGTGATGTATGTGGACTATTGAGTACTTAAGAAAGTGGTGGTTTTAAGTACTTAATTACCATTACCAATAATTTTATTTAGTATGGATATGTTCCTATGATGAGATACATGTTTGAAAATTTATAAAAATTTAATGAGTTTTAGACTGAATTATAGAATCTGCTGAGAAAATTTATAAATATCCTTAGATCAGATTGGGGCGGTAAATAATTGAGCCACGAATTCATTGATCATCTGATGGATTGTGTAATTGTTTCACAAATCACCCCCATTATAACACTATAGTGGAATGGTGTTTCTGAGAGGATTAATCATACCTTGTTGGAAATGGTTAAGTCAATGATGTGTTTGTGTGACCTTACTATTTTATTCTGTGGTTATATTCTAGAAATTGTTGCGTTTATACTAAAAATTGTTCCATAAAAAGAGGCTATAAATATACCAAATGAGATATGGAATTAGAATAATGCCATTATGTGTTTTATAAATATTTGGGGATGTGAATCATTCACATGATGTATGGATTTGGATAAACATCACTTTAAATATAAAAAATGATTATTTATTGGTTATCCCATGGAAACCATGAGATATTATTTCTATAATCCTACTAAACACTAAGTGTGTATGGACTGACATGGTGTTTTTATTAATAATGAATGCATAATAAATGGCATGAATGAGAGTAATGTTGGACTTAGAGAAATTCAAAACCAATAAGAAGGAAGTGTTCTAAAGATGGAGGTTGAGTTGATTCCACAATGAGTTGTGGAAGAAGAATAGACTCCACCTACATAACAACATCAAAGGGATGGTACAATTCATTAATATCTCATAATATATGGATTTCTCATAGATAATTACGATGAGGTAATTTTTCTAAGAGATGGACGTACTACCTTTTGAGAGGCCATAAATATTTTTGATTCCAAGAAATAGTAAAATGTTATGGAATATGATATGGACTCTATGCACACTAAAAATATTTAGAACATGGTAGATGAAATTAAAGGGGTGATAAACATAGGGTTAAAGTGATTTTTATATGAGAAAACTAACATTGATGGTTGTGTTTCAACCTATAAATAATGGTTGGTTGCAAAACTTTACAAGAAAAGTCATAGTATTGACTATGAGAAACTATTTTACCTATTGTGATGATAAATTACATTTGGATATTTCTCACCATAATAGATTACTTTGATTATGTGATATATCAAATGGATGTAAAAACTCATTTCCTTAGTAGTAATTTATTTTAGAAAATGTATATGATACAACCCAAAGGTTTTGAAGTTCCCAATGAGACTAATAAGGTATACAAGATGCAATTGTTCATTTATGGATTTAAGAAAGCTTCTTAAAGTTGGAATATACAATTTTTATGATGCAATAAAAGAGTTTGGTTTAGTAAAAAATATGGATGATTCTTGTGTATATAATAACATTGGTGCAAGATTTTAGTGTTTTTAATATTGTATAGAGATGACATACTACATATCAAAAATGATATCCTGACACTTATCTCCATCAATAGGTGACTAGGTAAGTGTTTCTCAATGAAAGTAATGAGTGACAAATACTACATACTATGTATAAATATCTACAGAGATAAATTTAAAAGTCTTCTTGGACTTAGTTAGGACACTTACAATGGTAAATCACTAAATTGTTTTATCATTTAGAACTACAAGAAGGGGTATTTACCAATATCACTTGGTATGAATCTTAGAGGATCCTTCTATGGATTTAGAAAGGATGAATAGATTTACCTATTCATATTTCATAAGATGTATCATGTATGCCATGTTTTTTACTGAAACTGATGTCTCCTATTCTCTAATAATAACGAACAGATACCATTCCAATCCTGCTAAGTGTCACTGGATTTCTATGAATAACATTTTTAATTGATTGGGATGGACTACATATATGTTCTCAATATTTTTATTAGAGGATAATCCCTATATAAAGGGTTCCATGGATGAAATTTTCAAATCCAAAAAAATGATATGAAATCACAACTAGTTTCATGTTTTACCTAAATGGTGGAACTCTTAGTTGGATGAGTTTTAAACAAGCCACTAAAGTGGACTCGATAATAGAGGTAGAATACATAATTTCATTATATGTTGTGAGGGAAGTTCTTTGTATGATAATGTTCATCTTTGAACATGTGGTGGTTCCTAACATTGAGGGGGAAATCAATATTTATTGTGACAATAATGGAGCTATTTTTTGGGATAAGGAAAATCAATGTAACTAAAGGACCAAACACATCCTTTGAAAATACTATCTTATATGGTAGATCATTGTGAGGGGTGATGAAATGATCTATTGGGTGGTTGAAAATGAAAAAATAGTGTCTCCATTAATGACATCATTGGTGAAACAAAATCATGAGGGTCTTGTAAAGTATCTTAGTATATGCCACTTAACATTTTTATATAATGGATTCATAATGAATAAGGTTTTTATAATAAATCCAGTCTTTATTTATCATTCATTCATATGTGGTGCAATTTTATTCACATGAGTAATAGAATAATAATATTCCCTCAAAGTAAATATTTTATTGTTCCTTATTTATTGATCATAAAAGAAGGGTATGGGTTGTTATTATTTTTCAAGATTACTATGAGTAATTAAATCACGAGATAATAAATGGAGACTTATTTATAGGACAGACTTGACAAGTATATCCCATGGTATTTCACACAATCATTGACATACATAAGGGTGTGTGTTTATAATGAATCATTGTTACTTTATGTTGGTGAGATACCTAGCATGATAACGTTTATATTTTAAAATATTTCTAATGCAAGTCATTATGTCTTAGAAAATCAGGGTGTGACTGGATATGTTCATAATCATGTAGTTGGTTGAAGAATAACTAAGATGAAATTTTTCCACTCATATGGAGAGTAAATGAATCTTGACCTTGATGAAAATAGATCAAGGCAATGCATGTACAATTTTAGTTTAGTGACATGAACTGTGTGTTACTACTTTGATGAGGGGCATGTGATGTTCTCATTCAGTGGATGAATAACTTGTGATGTATTCATCAATATGGTTATAATTTTTCAAAGAATCAAGAAAAGATGAAATGACCTATTCTATATTGACATTGTTCTATGTTTATTGGCCACTTTATTTCATGGGAAAAGAGATTATATAGTTATATATATTATTTATATGATATACCATGTGGTTTAAATGTTTGTAAAAATATTTTAGTATGTTTAATGGAGATCACACTAGACTGTTTAATAGCTTGAGTAGCACAAACACTTTGTTAGAGGCATTTATTTTCTTGTATCTTATTAAATGAGTATTTTATATAATATTTTATATACTATTAAGGCCTATAGGGACACAGAATAATTCTTTTGGATAAGGATTATGTTTTAGGATAATTGTTTATTGTAGAATGACGAACGTTTGAAAAAACCCTGTCCAAAATGAAATTTGGATGGATTGCAAAAGAGTTGTGACTTTTTAAATAATGTCCTTAGGTATTTTAATGTTGGTGAGATATTGTTAGATGTGCGCTAAAATTATATTCATGTGATGCATATAGCTTAAGGATGTGTTTTTTTTTCAACATAAACATACGTAGGATCCTAAGATTACATTGGTGCCAACATTGTTTAGTGTGCATTTAATGAAACCTGAGACTATGTTTCATCCAACATAGTGTGTGTTTGAGGTTTTCATGACCATATCCCACCACATAGTTTCATTCTCTATAAACCAAAGGTTTGGTTTATTTATGGACTTCACATTAATTGAAGTATTTAAATAAATAACCCATCAATAACATATCATGATATGATCGATGTTATTCATTTAATGAAGGGAATCAATTGTGTCCTATATAAATGGAATGAGCTCCCTTCATTGGTTATGATTGGTTATATTCAAGACTATTGAAGCTATCTTCATTCTTATATCATCATTCTTTATTAACAGTGAAGGTGATAACACCCCTCTTAGTGTATGGTAATACTCAAGTTTTGAACTAGGATCCTTTGGTTGGTGTAATGTCTCAAAGGTAGGAAGCATAGAATTGCTTCTAATGTGATCATAATCAATCATACAGTGAAAAGTAAAAGATAGATTACTGAATGATACATGTATGATGGTTCTTTGTAAAACCTTTCACGTTGATTACATCGAGGAAATATTAGGCATACATGGGTTCACTTTCATCGATAATTTCATTTGATGAAAACCTAAATCCTATGAATTGGAAGCCTCACCCCTTGGTGACATGGTAACCGAGGGATCCAAGATTACCCATAGTGAAAATAATCGCTTATTCTAACTCTAGAAGTCTTAATTCCATCCTATATCTTTCTATAGGGTGATCTCGATCCCTATCCATCTACTAGATTCCAAGAAAACGTGCATGCATACAAACTCATGCATAATGAATAATATGGTTTGCAATAAAATTACTACCAACCACAACTATAGAGTTACCAACCTCATGATGCTCCGCTCATCCTCGACCAAGCCCATCCATACCTCATTCAAACCTGTATCACCACTCAAGCTCCTATCACTCTCTATAACATCTAAATAATTAATTATATCAAATCTTAATTAATTATTCTATTTAATAAAAAGAGGCACAATCATTGAAAAACTCCTCAGACAACATCACATCATTGAAAATGCACAAAATATCACACTTTCAATATCTTGATATCTCCTCTAGCCAAGATGATAAAACCCCCCATCTTTCTAGATCAATACCACCATGCTCAAGTGGAATTAGTGCCAAGACATAGAAAAAAATCATCAAAAATGAGAGGGATTATAAGGGGGAACTAGAATGGGGTAAGAAAGGGAGATTGAAATAAAAATACACCATAGGGTCATCCAAAAATCATCCTTCTTTGGGGGATCAAAAGGGAGGAAGAACAGGGGGATTGGGTTGAAATGAGCCTCACATATTGCTCATTAAACCTAAATCTAATGGGCCTATGACCCCTAAAGGATATGTCTACCCCTAATTTTTAAAAACCAGACAAGGGGAATTTCACAACATGACATATAGGGTTCCCAATATGACATCCCCTACCAGGTACCCATCACGATGTGGACCCTTGGGTCATGGTGTGACACACCTCCATCAAGTAAACCCAAAAACTTCATTTCATTTTATCTCATGAGGCAACCAATATGTTCACAACATGGTACACCCCCTTAAGCTAAATAGAAAATATTAGGTCCTATCCTCCATGGAAGGGCCTTCATCCTTCATGGCATGACCCTCATCCTACACCCTACGATTCCCACTCATGAATAGCTCCATTGCATGGCCTCTCCATCATGGAACACTGCATCCCTCATCATGACCTGAGCCCAGGGATTTTGGATGGATTTCCTCCTTCCATAAAAAAACCATAACGTGATTCATATTATTTTTTAATATATTACTCATGGGGACTCATTATGGTGTGGCTCCCTCAATCACTTCATGATGTTGAGACTTAATATTTTCACCTTACCTAAAAACATTCTTAAACATCTTCCTCACCATGACACTCAATTTTCATGACGTTCCCTACTACCTGCGCACTATAGTGCCTCCCATGTTATGCCAGGATTCTCAACCAAACCTTATCACTGTGTGACCCTCTAGTATCATGATGTGACAAGACTTTTGTAACAAAATTTAGCAATGGTGTCACCCCGACCCACTCCAATCCAGAAATTCATATTCCCTCAAAATCTAACAACCTGTAAGGACTTGAGTTGTTACAATATTCCATAAATGGGAGTTCTAAATTTTATCTGAAGAATACAACAGTTTCCAAGACTTATTAATAGATTTTTCCACTTAATGTATCACTAAGAAAGTAATTATCACTCATCTATTGTAGAATGATTGTGGAAGTAAGAACATGGTTCGGGCCCTGATCATGTCTTGAAAAAAGACTTAGTAAGAGTGTTTTAATCACACAACTTAAACATAAGAATAGTGTGATTGAATTATCTAAAGTGATATAATGATCTACTAGTACTATATTTATACATTATCAACTAGTAATTTGAGTAATAAATCCATTTAGGAAGTAAAAATTTGTTAAAGGAACAAGCTATAGTCTGATAATTCATTGCAGATTCTTTGAATTCTAAATGTTTGAACATGGTATCTATTAGATGCGACATTGAGTTAGATAAAATGTAATCATTTCAATTTAGAAGTTTCAGTCCATCATCTACAAATTGAAGTGTTGATTTTGAGACTATGAATAATCTAGATATTTATATTTTTAAGGGATTTAGTCTTTAATTTACTAGCCTTATATCTTTTGATCATAAACCATTGATAATGAAACATTATTGCAGACCTTCATAGCTCTGACCTTGACTTTTTTCCTATAAAAATTTAGATAAACAAATTTATTAAGTGTTGAATCATGTGAGAAATAGATTCCTATTGTTATTCAACCACAAAAAAATTGAGTTGGTTATATCATCTGAGTGAAGATGGTTGGCATATTTGATTTTGTAGAGTCCATAATTTCCTGTAGTTATTGATATACAAGTGTTTGGTTAGAGTATAAAATGGATACTCTGAAATACAATGACGAAGGGATTTTTTTATTTATCATTTTGAAATACTTGACACATATATTAAATAAAGATAAAAATGTTTTGTGAACAAAATTTTTAAGTACAAAAAATTATTATTTGTTAAAAAAATACAAATATTTGTTGTTTTTTTAAACAATTATATTTTTGTATGTTCATATAATAATTATTGTTAGTTATATAAAAATAACATGTGTGTATTCTTCTATGAATTTTAAAATTTAAGTTTTTTCTAGATTTAGTATTATCAAATAAATATTTTAAAAAAATTTATTGAAAAAAACATTATTTAGATTTAAGATGGATAATTGGATAAATAAATTTTAAAATATATATTTATTTTTAATATTAAATATAGAAAAAATTATATGTATTTTATTCGAAAAATGATTTTATAAATTATTTATTAATTATTAAAAAACGGAATCTATAATTAGAGCACATTTTTGTTATTAGAAGATTTTTTGATTGAACTAAAACAATTTTTTCATTCAAATAACTAAAAAATGAGGCATTTATAATGGAAGGGAAAATGAAGGGGAGGATCACATTGAGATATTTCTCAATATTTAATTAAACTTTATATTTAATTTTTTTAAAATATATTTAAATATCATAATTCAATTAAATATATAATATAATAATAATATGATTAGAATACTAATATTTATTTTCTAAAACATATTAATAATCTAATTTGGAAGGATTTGTGGATTGCATTTTAAGCGTGGGCATTGGATGTCGAAAGTTGTGAAGTTGTGGCATCAACCACTTCCATATACATTTCGTAAAGCAACGCTCAAGAGTATAAAGACCAAATGTTCCACTTAATTTAATTACAGTTTAAATTAAACTTTTCAAAAAAATATTATTTAACACCTTAAATTAAATAATTATATAATATAATAAAAAATATGATGAGAATTCTAAGATTTATTTTTTTTAGAAAAATCACATATAAGATCAATGTACACTTATAATCCTAGTTAACGATTTAGAAGAAAAAAAATTGTTTGAGTTTTGTAAATGAAAGATTCATACTCACAAACTACTCAATAAACATATATTTTCAGGTCATTTTTCCCACCAAATTTGAGATTGAGCAGCTTGAATAATAACTTAGACAGTTCCAATTTTAAATTAAATTCATCTAGGAGGTCATGAGTCCAATGAATTACTTCATATTTTAATATATTATTTTTAAAATATTTATTTATTTATTTTCAACGACGTGTTTCAATCACATGTTATATATACTGTGTACGGTTATATACCTTCCAATAAAACGATCTTGAGGTTTTTTGGGTTTATCTTCATGAGTTGGTTGTCACATTTAGTCATTTTTGTTTATCTTATATGAATCCTTTTATTTAATATTCTATGAAGGGTTTTGTGATGTGACCATTTGGTGTGATATGAATGCATGGGTGATCAGTTTCTAAGTTACTTATTTTTTAGGATTGTTGTTCTGTGAGGCATTTCATTATGTAGTTGTTTAGTTTTGGTGCGTCGTGGTTTGTTTTGGTGTGGCAGCCTTGGTTGTGTCATGACCTCAATTATTAAAGTTGGTTTTAATGCAGTTTTACTACATGTTTCATGGAGGTAACGTGCCATGGTTTTTATATCGAGGTTCCATTGCAGCATGTTGAGTCGTGGTATGTTGTAGAGTGGAAACCTTTGTTGTGGCATGGCCTATATTATTAAAGTTGGTTTTAATGAAATTTGGCCTCATGTTTTAGGGATGTAAACTTCCATGGTTTTTAGATCGAGGTTTCATTGCGGCCTGGTGACTCTAGTCATGTTATATTTCTTTAATTTTCAAGTGATATTATAAATTCATCCCTTTTCTTAAATTATGTATTATTTATTCTTTTTTCTTTAAACCCTTGGCTACAAATGTCTTGTCTTTATAGATCCTTATCCATCCTTTGATCGGGTTCCTCCCCCCAACTTGAGGAGGTCAAACCCTTCTATTCAAGGTGAATTTTTCTTATCTCCTCCCCAATTTTCTTCTTGACCTTTATTTTAGGGGTGGTTGGGGCAATAGTGGTAATTCAGTTTTAGTATTGTTGTATTGTGGTTTGAATAGGGCATGGTTGTGTATAGGCCTTGATGTTGATCCTCATGTATTTAGTGGTGTTTGATTGGACTCTATGTTCCATAAAACTAAATCCTCATTCAACCGACCAAAAAGTGTGACCCCTTGAGACCTTTTAGAATTGAAAAAAAATATTAATTATTAAATTCATAAAGGTAATTAAAGACCATCCTCTGAAAAAATTCGTGCTATATAAGCTATAAATGGATTTGGAATAGTCTTCATCAAACACATGTATCTATATACCTAATCACACCATGTGTCTCATATACAAGAATGCATTTTTTATAAGATATATTTGTCCAAAATTCTGAGTAAACATAGAACAAAAAGTATGTTAATCTCACATAACAACTTATACATTCTAGATTATTAGAGTATATACTAACCATGTTGATAAATATATCACATGTCATTCACCTTTATGAATAAACATATCACATTACCCTCACCCAACAAACAAGTACGTGAGATTTCTTATCTTGGCATGGTTTTACAGTCTATTAATATATCTCAACAGGGGTCCTAGATGTCATACTTGTCATATGAGAGGAAAAATACCATCTTGGTTGACCTTCAAAAGAAAAATCTTCTACAAAACTAGGTTTAGCAAGCATTAGGGATTTAATAACACAAGGAAAAAGTAATATTAATGACCCACTCTGTCACTACTATAAAAACCATTGTTAAAGGGGTTATGAAACAAGAATTTTTTAGTGTTGTTAAAGGGGGTCTTTAGCAGTGCACAAAAATGTTTTTTAAAGGTTGGCCTTTATCATTGCTTATAAAAAAATCACTGATAAAGACCCCCTTATCAGCACTAGAAAAAAATAACTTATAAAGGATATATTTTAAAAAATATTATATTACAATAAAAAACCATATAAACATATAAACATATTTATATTTATATAAATACAATGTATATATTTATAAATATGTTTTAGATAAGGCTAAATAGGTACTTACACTTAATATATAATATATTTAGTGAAAAAGGATTATAAAATAATTAAAAAATATTATTAATTAATAATAAATTAATTATTATTGAGTAATATTCATTTAATAACAATTTCGAGTAAAAAAACAAAATAATAATAATAAAAGATCTAAAATAAGTTAAAAACGTAACTCGAAGTTCAAAGGGTCATAACTTTTGATCAGGGTGTTATTTTGGGATCTACCACATATCAAATAAGATCTTGTGATGATTTCTATTCCCTACTAAATGTGGGAATCTCTGATTACATTTTCAAGGCCAAAAGGCCCATCGGGCCTCCAAAAATGAGTTTTTAGTCACGGTAGCCCAATTTTTTTGACATTCGATGGATTTTCAGCCTCATTTAAGGTTGTATTATTGTATTTTTCTGTGAAGAATTATTTTTTTCCGGTATTACATTCATATTGATATTATGGTTTTTATGTTTTAGCCTTTTTCATATTGTACTGTTATTTATAATCAAATATATAAAAATATATACATATTTTTTATATATTCACACATAAAATTTTAATTTTATAAATAAATATTTAAACATATTTATATATAATATATATTTTTCAATATATAAACCATATATAAATAAACAAATATCCATTTTATTTAAAATAAAATGTTTGAATATTTACAAACCTATATAATTAATCCATATACAATGTTTATATATATATATATATATTTGCGTGTGTGTATTAACAAACAAATATATATTTATCTACATATTCAAATATAAATATACATATATTAATATTAATATATATTATTTGTAAATAAATATAAATATAAATAATTATATTTACAGACACACACACAAATATACATATATGTATGTATGTATTTATACACACAAAACAGACACACACACAAATATATATATATATATATATGGAAAAAAACTGTAATGATATATGCATAAATATATAGATATATCATAAAGTGGAAAACAAAACTGTGTAGATGAGTTGAAAAGGTTATGAGCTATGAATTAAAGGCCTTGGATTTGAAACTAATTGAAGGTAGGGGTGCGTGTGTGGGACTGAAATTAAAAAACTTGGTAAAGGGAGGGGGATTTCGCCGATGAGTGGGTAACAAGCACTGATAAATGGGGGATGGGGAGAATTGAAAATAGGTTGGGCGGGTTCAAACAAAAAAATTACCCCCCTTTATCAGTGATAAATAAAAGCCTTGATACATGGTGTATTTTTTTAGTGCTAACAAAATCCTAGGAATCCTAACAGCATTGTGGTAGTTAGTACATTTTTTTATTGATAAAGGCCTATTTTGTTGCATTGTAATATGATCAACAACATACCCAACCACTGTAAAATTAGTTAATCATCAATTCTTGTTTAAGAAATGTGTAAAAGTATGAAGGTTATAAAGATATATATCTCACCAAACTCAGGTATAGGGAAATAAAAATATGAAACCAGCATGCCTAGTATACAAAATACATAGTGTATACCACTCCACATGCTATACTTTACTGGTCAACCATGCTAAAAAACATTTTTTATGGCTCATGGGAACATTCCATATCCCAATATAAGAATCCCACTCATTTTATCCTTAATATTTCATCCCAAACTAAAATACCTCATAATGAACATTTGTTATAGATAACTCAAAGTTACCCTTTGAGTGTTCAATTATAATTTTACTTCATTAGTATATACAAATAATAGTTTGTTATTCCAGTCTAATTATAATGGAAAATGAATTCAAAAAATGAGGGACCTATTAGTTAGGGCCACCTTATTACTAGAGTTAAATAAAAATAATTCATGGTCACTTAGTGGTTGGGGACACCCATACTAAATGATCAAGGTCATGAAAAGAATTTTCTTTTGGAAGGAATATTTCACTTAATATTTTAATGGGGATTTAATCTCACCATCTTATCTTATGTATTCAGGATTTTTTGAGAGGAATATTTTTTAGAAACATATTTACATGTGTAATGCTCAGAACTATGATCCACAGATATTTTCCCAAGAGGGTGTGTTTCATGACCTCATTCATGACTCCATGTATGTCAGAGGCTTCAGACCAGTGGCAAGGGTCAAAACCATACAATGGGGAGTATATTCCCTCGAATCATAGTAGTGAAACAATAGAAATAACCAAAACATATCCATAAGAAAAATCAGAGAATGCATGATATAATAAACACAACGCTATAAAAAATGTACTGTGCTGAAGCATACAATCATACTTCTTAATTGGTCACCCAGTAAGTTGACCACATAGAAAAAAAGTATAAGTGTCTCTACTTTCATCCTTGAGAGCCTTGTCTCAACCTAGTGTCAAACACACACTGTGTCAACCTAGCCCAATACATGACACATCCTGTTCTCAACCTTAGAGAAAACATATAGTCCACACACACACACACCAAAGTTCCCATTCAAGCTGTAGTAAATACATCTCAGTAGTGTCTCACCATGTTCTCTTAGTATATGCTATTATATATGTGAATTCCTAAGGAAACTAAATGTGTCACAAAAGTGATTCAAACATAGTATGATAACCATGAACCTTTGAATCCATGAACATAAATTCAGGGCGATCTAACTAGGATACTATAACACCCTATCATACATACTTCTGCTACATGCAAAAATTTAATCATCACATTGTTCTGTTAACCCCATATCCCAACCCATACCATAAGAATCATGGTGAGGTATCTAGTATTTAAAAACCAATCTATTTATTACACATTAATTTAGGATTTATTACATAATATTACACTTAACAAAACCCATAATAATGATAAGTCTAGTTTCTTTTTGAATTATTTACATTACATAATAATTTAAATAGGAAAATCAACATCTTTATTGAAAACTTCATAAATAAGATCACACTTAATATTGTTTGGATAACCTAGGGACATACATAAGAAAGAGGTGAGCTATAAATCCTAGTAAGGTAATAATCATGGAATAAGGTAATATATGTTATAAAATAAGGATGTCAATGGGGAATAAAAGGAACATGAATAATAAGGCAAGATATATCATGATAATCATAACATAGTAAATGAGGCAACAACTTAAAACATTGCATCATAATCATATCTTAAAGATAAATACCAAAACATAATGATGGAAAAAGTCCCACAATGGAATTAGGTTCAATATTTGTCCCAAAATTACTTCTCACGAGACTAAAAATTACCAAATGCATTAGAGTGAAATATGATTCTTGGTGCACTAGTTACTTTCATTTCATTATAATGCTTATGTGTGCCACATAGACCACACAAAATAGATTCATTCATCATAATATTTTATTCCAAGATTAAGGAGTGTAAAATAAATACAAATAAGTCCCAAGTAAAATAATTATAAGTGTATAAAGGTGATTACTATTGATACAAAATTGGTATGGTATTCACTACATAATTATTTTGGCATGAAAAATCGCGGTGACATTTCGATAGCATAATAGAATCCGTTAAAAATTAATAAAATAGCTTGATGAGGGTGAAAGGTGTCTCTAATAATTTTTAAATAAATCGGATAGTAAGGGGAATATGGAATGACATATCCCATAATAATGAAATGAAGTTAAAAGACATAAGGTAAAGAAGATACACGAATAAAGAGAAGGATAGAAAAGATCCCTTATTTGAGTGTGAAACCAAATGCATGGAAGGAGATTATTGAGTGCTTGTAAGTGAATTGGGTGGTCTATAGATAGGGTAAGGAAGAGTAATTAAGTTCTAAAAGTTTTTTTAGTGATGAAAAGTGGGAGATTGGGTGGGATTATATAGTAAATGAGTGAAGAAATCTGTAATATTTCACAAACTCAGGCTTTGGACTCTATATAATAAAATAACCAAAACCACAAACCTTACCATAGATCTTTCCCATGGGTTTTTACAAATTTGAGTGGTATTAATTATCTAATAAGTAAGAGGGATGAAATTAATAAAATATTACCCTTACTTGTGTGGAAGT
Source organism: Viscum album (assembly GCA_963277665.1). Taxonomy (NCBI): domain Eukaryota; kingdom Viridiplantae; phylum Streptophyta; class Magnoliopsida; order Santalales; family Viscaceae; genus Viscum; species Viscum album. Next base: position 1,594,095,861 of record OY728132.1, read on the forward strand.
GAGTTGTACTCTTAAATAAATGTTTTTAAAACACTAAAATATATTTTAAGATTTGGAGGATTCATAATGCCTTTATAAAATAAATAAATAAAAGTTAAAATAACATTATCTTAAGTTAAAAACATAGTTTTGGTCGTTTATACCATTTATAGTATATATAACTTCACTTTTGAGTCATCATGATGTCATAATACACAGAGAATATTTATAAGATATTTAATTTTTGACCATAAAATTTATTTATATTAGAAAATTATGAAAAATTAACCATTGGATATTTTGACATTATAATTTTAAAAATGGTATTAATTTTATATAAATAATTTTCAAAATATGTTTATTTTTACTTTTAAAATAATAATATATATTTATTGAAAAATACTGGGTTTTTTTGACAATAACTGTTTTTGAACCCTTATAAAAATTATATTTAATATCATAAAAATAAATGATCATTTAAATTTAGTAAAAATAATTTAATTATAATAATTTAATAAAATATTATTTATTTAAAAAATACATTAATTAATCAAAATATATTCTTTAATTGAATTTAAATATTACCCAAATGACTATTTGTGTTTAATTATATTAAAATATAAATAATTTATAAAGTAATAATAATAGGATTAAAATATATTCATTATTCAATAAAAAATAATTTACATAATTATATTTTTAGGGTCATGATACAAATCCCATTAACCAATCATCAAACTCACTAAGGGTAAGTTGCGTGATATTCAGACTTTCATGAGGTGGTTCGATGTACATGGTTTGGGCCGTGATCTCGATGAACTTGAAATTTTATAATAAATAGTTCATCTCATGCTTAAATTGTTTGATATCATCTTGGGTTTTGTCAAGGGAAAATCTTAGTGATGTTATGTATCTCATATTCTCCAATAAATGGGCTTCATAGGGTACAATCCTACTAGTTTATTCCATCACTTCCTTGATCCATGTCAATTGTATTTTTTAAAATTTTATATTTATACTAACCATGGGATTACTGTTCAACATCTATATTATCAGTGGTAATTATACTTTAATAGACACTTTAAATCTTAAATAGGTGAATGTGTTTTCTATGACCATATTACATAATAATACATTTGATTAAAATCACAAGGTAAATTTTATTTATAAGAGTTTGTGTTTTAAAAATATTCCCCCCTTAAGAAATTTTTCCCTCAAAATTTTAATTTACCATAATAAAACAAATGAGGGTAACTCTGTTTCATCAGCACCTCTATTTCCCACATTACTTCCTCAAACTTTTGGTTTCTCGACATAACTTTGACAAGGTGTATTGTCTTATTTAGTAGAACATTGTCTCTATGATCTATTATCTTCACCATCTTATCCACACAATAAAATTCATTATCCAACGGTACCACCTATGGATTGAGTACATGTGAAGAGTTTGATATGTACTTTCTCAAAATGGATACATGGAATACAACATGTACTTGAAATAGGTTATTTGGGAGTACAATTTGGTAGGCGACCACTCCGATGTGATCAAGGATATCAAAGGGGCTGATGTATCTTGGAATAAAATTTCTCTTATTTCCAAGTATCATCACTTTATTCCATGGAGATATGAGGAGTAATACCTTGTATACAACATAAAACTCTAGGTATCACTGATTATTTTCATCCTAGATGTTCTTTTTATCACGTAGTATCCTTTATGGACTACTAAAGGGTCTAAAACTTTTCAATAATTTCCTTAACCATTTTAGGATCTAGTAGTTTTTATTCCCCAACATTATCCCAACATGTAGGTTTTCTACACCTCTTACCATAAAGGGCTTTATAGAGGGCAATTTGGATGATTGAGTGGAAACAATTATTGTAGGAGAAGTCGACTAGAGGAAGATGTTGGTGCCATCCACCTTTGAAGTAAACTTAGAATTCCCTCAACATTTCCTCAAGTGTCTGCATAGACTTCTCATATTGGACATCATTTTGAGGGTTATACACCATAATGAATTTTAAATTAGTGTTCATATCATGTGGGATAATCTTCCCAAACGTGTAGGAAAATATCATATCACAATAAGATATAATAGATAGTAGTACTCCATAGATACTCACCACTTCTCTTATGTATATCCACACAAGTTGATCTAGTGATAAGTCCTCTCGAATCACAATAAAGTGAATAGTATTTGTAAGATGATGAAGAAAAACACACATAACATTATTCCTTATTGAAGTATTAGGAAGAACAAGGACAAATTCTATGGTGATTTTTCTCATTTCCATATAGGTATGGGTAATGGTTGAATTATCCCCCTTTTTTTTCCTTTCTACTTTCACTTGTTTACATACAAGACATCTTGATGTATATTCTATGATCTCCCTATTTATATTGTCCCACTAATAATGTTCTTAGAGATATAGATAAATCTTTTTGCTTCTTGGTTGGATGGAGAAGGTTGGGATATGTGAATCATCCAACAAATCCTTCCTTAACTCATGATTTTTTTCTACACAGTCTTTATCCAAATTTCACAACTCCTTATTCATTAAAATTGATCTCTGATGATTTCTCTTTCTTTATAGATTCAACTTTCTTCTAAATTCCCACATCATATCTTTGAGAATAATTTAACCTCTCTAGAATAGACAACTAAGAAATCATTTATGAAAGGATTTATGATATTCCATCCTTTATGATAACCATGTCCATCCTTTCGAAATATAAGAAGACCAGATCCCTCTAAATTCTAAACATTGATAGAATTTATTGATCCTTTTCACTTTGAGTATCTTCTACATTATTCAATTTCCTAGAATGTTAGTGGATTGAGTAGTCACAATCCTTAATCATCTCTAACCATCTTCGTTGGTGAATATTCATCTCTTTTTATGTGAATATATACTTGAGGATTTTTTATTCGTATATATTTCACAGTTATCCCCAGTGAGAAAATGACGCTATATTATCATAGAAAATATCACTACAGCCAACTCCAGATCATGCATTGTGTAATTTTGTTCATTTAATTTAAATTCCTTTGAAGCATAGGATATCACTTTGTCATTTTTCAATAACACAAAACCTGATACCTTCTTTGAAGAATTGATAAATACTATGAAATCTTCTCCACTTGTGGGTAGTGTGAGTACAAATGCAATGATAAGCCTACTTTTCATCCCCCTCAAGATCTCTTCCCATTTATTATTGCAATAAAACTTGAATCCCTCCAGAGTTATCTTGGTTAGTGGATTTGACAATCATGATAACTTTCTCACAAATCAGTGATAACAATCAACTAATCTAAGGAAAAATTAGATATTTAGGACATATGTTTAAATCATCCATCCTTAAATTGCTTCTGTCTTTGAAGGGTCCATATATATACCATTTATTGTGGTGGTATTTTAAAAAAATGATACTTCCTTCAACCAGAACTCACACTTTCTATACTTGGCGTAGATCTTCTCCTTTCATTGGGTCATAGGAATAGTACTTAGATACTCTTCATGCTCCTCCTTTGTTTTGAAATATATTAGAATATCATCTATAAATTCGACCACAAATTTTACGAGGTAATCTTTAAAAACTATATTCATCAAGTTAATGAAGATTACTAGAGAATTAGCGATTCCAAATGGAATTACTATAAAATCATAGTTCCCATACCTTATACTAAAAGCTATCTTATAGATATCCACCTTCTTCACAATAACTTGGTAATATCCCGATCACAGATCCACCTTGGAGAAGTATTGTCCTCTACCCACCTGATTAAACATGTCATCAATCCAATGGATAAGATACTTTTCCTTTATCATGATATTTGTTATCTCACAATAATCAATGAAAAGGCATATTGACCCATCCTTATTCTTGACAAGGAGTAATGATGCACCCCATGGTGAAGCACTTGGTTGTATGAAGCCTTCATCCAGATTATCTTATAGTTGTTTCTTTAGATCCTCAATTTCCATAATTACCATTCAATATGAATTATTGGATAATGGTAACACCCCAAGTATAAACTAATTGAAAATTCAACCTCTAGGCTTGGAAGAAGACAAGACAATTCTTCAGGAAACACATCAGTGTATTCCCTCACAATAAGATTGTCTTCAAGGATGATTATTTCCTTAGAATTAATCATTTTATCTATATAAACTTCCTCATATGGAAATAATATACATGCTTTATATTTTTGTGATAAATAATATTCATCATCCTTCTTGTAATTAGGAAAAATCGGGGGCCAATTCTCAATACGGAGAGTGATTTATTTCTTATAGAAATTTACATTGGATCTATATTGGTAAAGAAAATACATGCCCAAAATTGCACCAAATTCCACCAAAGGGAGTATGATAGGGATTTATAGGAATTTGAACCCACAAATTTTAATAGGGGAGGAGTTATATACTTGGGGTGAAATAATTCCCCCATTTTCCGTTTTGACTGACAACTATAATTCTATGCATTATGGTGCTGTTTGATAGTTATACATAATTTTCATGATATTAGTGAATATGTAAAACTATAATCAAAAAGTAAATTTATTATTCTTTAATTAATAACTAGAATACATAAAACCACTTTGTTTTCGAGATCCATCTCAGTGATTGTGATGGAGAAATATATCTCTTACTACCTTGGAGGTTCTTGGTTGCCTCTAAAAACCCTTGGATTATGGTATTGGTTTGAAAAGTGCCTTGGTTACTTATAGTCGAATCAAGGAAAAAATCACTAAGGGTTGATTAGAGAATTACCTTCCTCTATTGTATTAGTGGGTTTCTCATATTGGTAATAATTAATTATGTATCCTTCCTTTCTACACCTAAAGCATTTCCTCATTCCCCTTAGGAAATTTCTAGGGTTCTTATTTCCACACCTTTGAAAAATGAAATGTTGAAATTTCTTGGCACTATTAGGTTTTTCCATTAGACTTAAATAATTAAACTACACTTTCTCATTATTATCCTCATGATACCCTTGAGATTTACTGTTCTCTATTTCAATTTTGAGGGAGTATAAAACAATTTCCTCCTACCTATCAATGTCATTGATCTGCATGGATTTTCCGGGGCTAGGTTTTACCCCACCAAAGAATTTGTCAACCATGAATTCAGTGATAATGAAAAATACAAATGTGTATCAAGGATGTGTTGTGAATTATTCCACATACTCTCTGATAGATTTGTCATTTTTTTCTTGAGGTCATAGAAATCCATTTCCATTTTAAGATAGAGAATATAACGAAAATATATATCCAAAAACATTTTCTAGAATTACTTACTTCCGATCACATTGATCTCTTCCTCTGGATTTGTGTTCTTGATCAATATACACCACTAATAATATTTCCCCTTTATATGATATGCAACCAGTATAACCTTATCTTGTTTAGAACATTGAAGGATGGAGATGATCTTCTCAATGGAGTTGATCCATCATTTTTTGATTAATGAATCAGATGATCCATTGAATGCATGTGGCCTTTATCACATAAATCTCTTAATTGAAACTTGTTATTTATTATTTGTATTTGGGAACTCCTCCTGATCTAAGTTTCTATTTAGAACCTGAGTCAGCTGAGATATTATTGTCACAAAGTTAGTGATTCTCACTCCCTTCATGTTGGGAATCTCATTGGGGAAGTCATCACATTACTCATCACATTTATTGTTTGCCTGATTCCGCATATTTCCATCCATTGGATAGAATAAAGGGAAAATTAGGGATGAGTGTTTTTCAAATATTAAACACATAAAGGGTAAGTCAACTCCATTAAATGTATAACATATAATTTAACTTTATTTCCTTAACATATGAATTTATAGGATTAAATATATGTTATCCATGATCTATTCATAACATACAATTTTATGGTTTTTTTAATCCATTAATAATATTCTATAATGATATTATTATTTTACTGAAGCATATTCTTAGGAGTGTCAAACTAGCTACAGATTAAGGCTCCTTATTGTGTACCAGGTTACGTCAAGTTAGGCCTAACACACCTTGTCGAAGTTGTTACACCAAAGTACATTTTCGCCAAAACCATCTTCAATTTCAGTATCTATACAAGGATTTATTCTATTTATAAAACTCTTACTCTAAACATAACATAATTTGGGTATTTTTTTTATTACACTTAGTCTTTCCTCTTAGACTCCCTCTAGAGTTTTCTAATCATAATCCCAAAATTACTAAACTATTTCTCTGATACCAATTATAATAACCCATCACTTTATTACACATTAATTCATGATTTATTAAATAATACTAGACTTAAAGAACAATAATATTGAGATGTATATTATATTTTGGAAGTAGGTACATTACATAACAATTTAAACAGAAAAAACAACACCTTTTTTGAAAATATCCTTAACATGTTCACACTTAAAACCGCATGGGATAACCAGGAGACATATTTAAGAAAGGGTGAGATATAAATACCAGTAAGACAATAGTCATGTAATAAGGTAATAAATGTTATGAAATTTTCATTTCAATGAATAATAAAAGGAACATGAATAATAAGGCATGATATAACATGATAATCATAACATGGGAAATGTGGTAATAACTTAAAACACTACATCATAAATAGGGGTCTAGGATAGCTGCTATGAAATAATGACGTACAAAGTCCTATAAACATATTAGGTTCACTAACTATCCCAATACAACTTATAATGTGGCTAAACCTTATGGAATTCATTGGAGAGCTATATAATTCTGGTCGCACCCCTCACATTCATTTCATTCTCATGTTTAAGTGTGCCACATAGATCATACAACATGGATTCATTCATCATAATATTCAATTTTAGGATTAATGAGTGTGGAATAAATACATGTAATACCAATTAAAGTAATTATAAGTTTATAAAGGTGAGTAACCTTTATAGGAAATGGTAATGGTATTTACTGCACAATTATTTTGGCATGGAAAATCATGGTGAAATTTTAGCAGCATAATGACATTGCTTAAAAATTAATAAATTTGGTTGATGAGAGAGAAAGGGGTATCTAATAATTTGGAAATAAATTTAATCTAAGGTGAATATATAATAACATATATCATCATAAGTAAATTAAGTTAAAAGACATGAGGTAAATAAGATACTTGAATAAAGAGGAGAAAGGAAATGATCTCTTGAGTATGTGACTCAAAACGCTTGGGAGGAGCTTCTTAAGATATTGGGGGCACATTGGTAGGACCCTAATGAGGGTAGGGAAGAGTAATTATGTGATTAACATATTTATAGTGATGATAAGTGGTATATTGGGTTGGTTTATATAGTAAATGTGTGGTGAATTCATTAATATTTCACAAACATAGGTTTTGGACTCTATATAATAAAATAACCAAAAACACAAAAAATTGAATGATTTTTGACAAGATCAAAACAATTTTTTACCTCACTGCATATAATTATATGAAAAAACATTATCCATACCTCCTCTAGCTGAATTCTTCAAAAAACACTCAGCCTAAACCGCTAACACATCAGCAAACCACCTCATTAGATCACGAATCATTATCTCTCGAGGAAATTGAAAAATCTCCCAAACGACCTCACCAAATTAAAAAGTTTAATCTTGGTTTAGATTTATAATTGGATCACCAAACATCTACTTCATCAATCATGCTCCCACCCTAAGAACTAACACACCTTCTACCCAAATCAATCTCAGATCATGTCAACTCCATCCCAAGATCGATGTGAATGAACATAAACCATCTAACACTACATCAGAATTACCAAGGAACCCGACATCATAAAATCCATCTATACACAAACACCTTAGTGCCACCTCAACATTCCACCGACTAGTCACATCGCACCGAAAACTTTTCTAATATGTGGTTTGTTCCTACATGATCAATACAATTATCCCCACCATAGTCTTATAATTATAATTCCCCTATATTAATAAATATATTCTCCACATCCCATGATACATCCATTACCACATATAATGACCTAGCATGGTTGTCCCACTCACACAAGAGCACTAATGAAAAACATTGAATGGATCCTCTATCTGGATAAAAAAGAAGTCCATCCTCAACATACATTGAAATTAATTTGAGACAAGGGTCATACACTCTATTAGACAATAGTGTACTCCCCAATATATGGATTCCTTTACACATATCCTCTCGAACTTATTTGAATTGGCCCCAACACCACATGTGTGTTTCTCTTCTAATCCATGCTCACCTATATAAGCTAATAATTGTTTAGGATAAACCTCTGATCATCCCTACCTTGGTACCACAGTCCATCCATGATATCACATCTCACTACCATGGTACACCTTCAATTCTCAATGATACCCTAGGCCACTATGCCCACCCACATCTCACTGAATCATCCGATCCTTTATTCATACATAACCACTCAACCGTCCATGAATCAGTTAGGGATGGAACACAACCAATACACACCCACCCTCACACACTTAGGATTTTTCTAAATGGAAACACTGAGAATCACTCTCCTTTTTCCAAGGTAAAGTGAAACACCAAGATCTATATCGTAGGTTCTTAACCAATAGATTCTTTAATCTCCACCAAACACAATAGGTATACACTCTAATACAACTTGATTGTGAAAAAAGACTCATTATCATATTTTCTACATCCCATCAGACCTAGTATCACGTACTTAGCACACTAACCATGATCCTCATGCATGTTAGAAAAAACCAAAATCCCTTGGAATACCACTCATATTGAGGCTAACCGAATGATATTCCAACAAATAAGTATCATTTCAAAACTACAAGTGTTTACCTATTCTCCCAACATGCCATCTAAATCACATCCATAATCAACAGGTTCAATACTCAAACCAATATTTCCATCATAACACAAACTCAATAACTAAATCCCCCAGGTAATCCCTATCTCAAGAAACCAAGGAATTTCTACATATCTATCCTGAACCCTCTTGGGTATCCTTGAAACCTTCTGGATCATTTAAGTAAAACACCATGAAGAATATATATGGGAAAACATAATATAAGTTGTTATTGATACTTTATGTAACCAAACCCTACCATAATAATCCCCAAGGGATCCACAACCAAGGAATTCAGTGCATGCACTGACCCAAAAAGTGGTTTTTATAAATCCCTTATATAAAGGGACTGTATAGTCATTGCTTGATATTTCATACACTTGGATCCACATAACCTTGAATCAGATAGAAAAATACTACAATAAATAAAAGTTAAATACTACCAATATGTTTTATGGGATAATTCTATATAAATTGTTTTTGACACTTTAAACTTGTTAACCTCTAATTAATAAATAAATCAAACACAAGAACACATATGTGATGTGAATCATATGTTCCAAATATAATACCTGTAGATAATTCTTTTTCCAATGGTCCAAGATTCAAAATCATAAATGGAAACCTCTTCTAAATGCTTCACATTGAAGAAATAACTCAATAATAACAGTGAAAACTAATAATAACAATCCTATAAAATTAAAAACAAGTACGTACCATGAGAAAAATGTTTATAACTCAATAGTTCAAGGTTTTTCAAAATATATAACTCATTCCTATGTCACATATATACATTCTACCCAAATATAAATTCAAAATAAATGATTAGTTACCACTTTATAATACCCCCACCATGGTCCACTTGGTAGTGTTAGAGCTGATGTGTTTTTTGGACTCATACACACCTCACCATATCTTATAGGTTGTATACCAATGGAGAGATCCAATATCATACATCAAGGAGAATATTCCCCCAAATTAGAGTAGGTAATTTTAAAAAATAACTTTCTCTATATTGGATTTAGTGCCCTAGAAAAAACTTCTATCTACTTTATGATTACGTATATTCATTGCATTGAATATTAATAACCTTATTATCACATCAGGATTTTTATTCTATGTGAAATATTTTGTGAGTGTTTCCTAAGAGTAACTACCAAATTGAAATTTCATAGTAGTTCACTACTATTATGAGATCCCATAAGTTTCATGAGCATATTCTTAAACACATGTTCTATAATCATATGATAAGATTTATTGATATAAAAAATAACATAGGCTATCAGGGGTGGAGAATCATTGGACATTGATGCAATTTCTAAAACAAGAGCTAGAATTGGGTGAGACCGAGTCAATCATCCCAAAATCATGACTTCTTATTGAGGATTGATTCAAAATAATTTTTTTCATTGAGTAATTTTAAACTTGTGAGGCGTTCTAACATAGAATAGTATTCATGTTTTTATATACAATGTGTAATATTCATATCCCTTTAAATGTGTAACTAAATAGAATTATTTTATGAAAAATAAATAATTAAAATAATTATAGTCATTATTAAATAATGTAAAAAATTATTAAACAAATTTGTTATGTACAAAAAATTATTATCTGTTATAAAAATAAAAGGATTTGTTGTTTTTTAAACAACTATTTTTTTGTTTTTTCTTATAATAATTTTTGTTAGTTATTCAAAAATAACATGAGTCTATTATTATATGTATTTTAAAATTTAAAGTAGTTTTTCATTTAAAATTATCAAATAAATAATTATTTAAAAATTTATTGAAAAATCCAATTTTTTTATTTAAGTTTGATAATTATATAAATAATGTTTTAAAAAATATATTCATTTTTTCTATTTAAATATATCGAATTTTTTATATATCTTATTAGCAAAAACTCTATTTTAATTACTTATAAAATATATTTAATACAACAAAAAAACTGTAGTTAGACCTTATTTTAAATTCTAATGGGTAATAATGTATACCTTTCACAAAGGGACTATATAGAACTCCATGTAAAACATCGTATAATAATATCTACTTGTCCTTTTGCCAAAAAAAATCATGGTTTTACTAAGTAAAATTCCACAAAAAATTTATATGGGAAAACTCCAAATAAGTTTTTATTGAAACTTTAAAAAACAAACCCTATGTTATTAGTGAAATAAATCACACACAAGTATATAAATTTCATTTAAATCATACCTTCCATGATTGATGCACGTACACAAGCATCTAGACACAACAAGATAAGATTCAAAAGATACAAATATCAATCTGAAATAAAAGCATCATACTTGAATAAATATCACAATAGTAATAGAAGAAACCTATAAAAATAATCATGTAACTTGGGTAACCCAGGATTTCCACCAGAAAGGTGTTCATGACTCACTAGTTTGAGGTTAGTCACCCATTATGACACATCATTATTACCTATCTTTCATATCCAAAATAATTAGATAATAAAAGACAATATAAAGCCATTTTTTTCCACCCTACCTTGAGACAACTCATCAGTGTCCTATACGAAGGTTCCACATTTCCTCAAGCATGCCTCTCCATACTCCAGAGGATGAATATTAACACTGAGGAACTAAACCATACTTTGGTGAGACTATGTGTCTAAATTAGAGTAAAACAATAATGGAAATAACCAAATGTATTACATAGTTAATAATCAAAGTATGAAGAAGAAGAAAAAATATATCTAAGCTGTATAAAATGAATTTCGAAGTATGGAGTCATACATTAAATTAATTACCCATTGGACTGATCACAAATACAAAATAGAAAAAATAATAAAAATACACAAGGGATCTACTATCATCCCCAAGCATCACTATAATCCCAGTTACTAATCCCTGTTAATCTCCTCCAATATGATACGATGCACATCCTTTGATCAAAAATGTATAACAGACAAAAGTTATGTATATGAACTTGAGTGACCATATAGAGTGTGATAATTAAATTTCAGTTGGATCACACCAAGTTCCCCTAATATACTCCATCAAATATTCATATGTGTAACAAAAATAAATAACAAAAAATAAATATGCACATTAGGTCATAGTGTAATGATCATGATACCATGAAACCCAAACATAACTGATTTAACCTATAATAAATTTGAGTCACGTCAGGCCACACATACCCACCCATACCCAAAGACTCAGGGTAAGGTGTCATACCAAACCTTGAACTCTACCCTCATCCTAAAGGTATGGTCAATGTCAAGTACCCAACCAACCCATCTTAGGGGAGGTTTCATATCAAGTTTTGGAACATCGATTATCAGTAAAGAGAGGTAAAATATCAAGTTTCAACCTCTATATTATCACTAAAGGTAGGGCCTTATATAAAATCCTAAGCACTACCTTATCACTCAAAGTTGGGCCATATGTCACAACATGGATTGACCTTCTCACTCACGGATATCCATTCCAACACCTTCTCACTCAGGGTGATTCCATTATCCTCACTACTACTTTATCACTAAATGTATGGCCTGATATGACTTCACAACCTAACCACTAACTTATCAACGTATTTAGGTTCAAGCCAATACGTTCTCAATCAAGGTAGGGGTAGGCCTCAGGACCCATCATCACCCAAAATGTGTCTTGTTTCAAATCACATGTGCATGGTTGACGACACACATTAAATAAAAAACAATTTATATAATACACCACACAAGATCACAAGAAAATCCCCAAAGTTCTATACCATCAAGACCAATCCTCTCGGCTTGAGCACGTCTCAACACATGTCTATCCACATAGTTTGAACTCCCCAATACCCTCCTGGACACACTTTATATAGTGTTGGACTTATAGGCATTCTCATCCTGCACATAAGGGAATCCATTTGGTTCCTCAGACTCATGTTTGTCTCTTCTCATTTACGCCAATCCACACTGAACACACCAAGGTGTAATGATAGCCCATAGGTTGTATCCACCCCTGCCTCATGAAGTTAGTATAAATCATAGCAAAATCCTATATCACACTCAGTCTCTCTAACTAGGGTCCATCCCATGAAACCTTCCCTATGGACCATAGCATATGATTTCCAAATCATCCAAACATTTACAATGACCCTCTTCCAGGTCTAATCTCACCTCTACTTTAGGAGACATTTCATCCAATTATCTAAATGATACCCCTCTGTAATGTACCAGATTTAGTTCTAAAGGAGTCATCCCACTCAAAAAACATGCCAAGAGCCCCCTCCACCCTCTAAAGGTTACCCCAAATTATACATGAGATGTACAATAATATCATATATCCCTATGAGTTCTAAGACTCGAATTCTTACCCAAATATCCCTAGGAAACCCACATAGGATATCTTAGTCACATCTTGAATCCCAAGACCCACTTTATTTATCTTTCCAACTAAAATAATATTGAATGTAAACTAAAATTATATAAAGCTATTGCATATAACATAAGGATATGTTTATGCTAATTTATCCTAGTTTTGGAGCCTGAGCTTATGTTGGTTATAATATAGTTTAGTGTGAAATCATGACAACATGAAACAAAATTCTACCCAACATGGTGTGTGATTTAAGAAAACATGGCCACATTCCCTCATATGATTTCATCAGTTAAGAACCAAATGGTTAATTCATTAATGGATTACACATTAATTTAATGATTTTAATGAATAAACTAATATGTAGTAACAAATCATGATATTATGGATTATTTTCATTTAATTAGGATTATCTGGCATCACCTATATAAAGGGAAGGAGTAAACTTTTTTGGTTATAACTGGATGTGTGAAATCCTTCCAAATCTCTATTCATTCATGTTTTATAATTCATTGTAACACCACATGTATTTAAAATATTTTTTAGTTTATTTCTTGATTTCATAATTAAAAAACACCATGTTAGGCTTATGCTACACACAACACTGAGTTATCTTGCGTTACAGGCAAAATCTAGTTTTACAGCCTCTTAATTAAAGAACTAATTTTAAAAATAAATTATGACTATTTTAAAAATTTTATTTCTTAAGATAAACTTAATTAATGAATTTATAATTTTAAAATTATCATAGGGTGATTTTTTGGTATTTTTATGAGAAGTTTCATTTTTGATGAATACTGAAAAATTCTGGATTTTAGTTGAAAAATTTATTTTCATTTAAATAATTTTTAATTTAAAATTATATTTTAATTTTCCTTTTAATTTCAAAATAGATAAATTATATATATATATTAATCCATTTTAGGTTATTGGAATCATTTTTATATTTAATTAAATATAAATACATGATGAACTTTTGAACATTTTCACTTAAAAAACCCCTTCTTCACTACTTTTATGGGAATATATTTAAAATAAAATTTTCCACTTTTATGAATTGAATTTTGAAAAATGGAAATACATGGTTGTAATAAGTATAATAATTTTATTCTAACATGATAAACTTAATTTTTTACCAAAATTATTAGTAAATGTAATTAAAAATAACTACAATGATTAAGGTATAATTATGCTCAACAAGGGACTGAACCTTAAGCTTAAGAGCCAAAATGACCTAGAGACTTGTACAAATGCCATTGGTTATAAATAGTTCAACTATATCCCCTCTTGGTTTTATTTTTATGACTTATTGGCATAATATTTCATGAGAGTGACCCATATAATAATTTAAGTGTAGAAAAAACAAAAAAAGAACCTTCATTACCTTTAAAATTTATAAACCTTTAGAGTATAGAGAAGGCTACATAGTATCTATTATAAACTTATTTTAAAGGTAAATAAGTTTTTTGTGAGGGTAATTTATATTTAATTTTTAGAGATGATGTAATTACATTAAACTCTTAACAAACTCTAACACATTTATTATTTAATTAATAATTAAATAATACAAATCATGTTAAAATCATTAAAAGTAAAGTAAATTTAAGGAATTATTGTGTTTGGTTATTTTTTATATGAGTATGTCTTTTTAGATAGATTTATACATAATATATTTGAATTCCAATATTTTTTTGATATTTTTAAAATTAAAATTAATTATATAATTTTAGAATTCACATTATTGTTATTCTATAATAAATATTTTTTATTAAATAATTTCAAATTAATTAAAATCCTATCATATTCCAAGTGATTTTAAAGTGTTATTAAATACCAAATATGACCCATCAGTGGACCAATTGATCTTTTATAAATAAAATATTGATTCGTAGGTAGTAAAAACATTGTTAATATGGTCTAGGTTGAAGTATTGTTTTTAAGTGTTACATATGTTTGGTTTTAAAATTAATTTAAAACACATAGGTGTTTTTATTTTTCAAATTATATATCATATTTATGATTTTTTGGGTATAATTTTCTAATAAATCTAATCTTAATTTAGAATTATTGGTTTCATTACTAAGGTTATAAAACTAGTTTCTTTAATAGAAACCAAAATGATAAAATTAGGGGAAACTAAGATGTTAAGGAACAAAACTATAAAAATACACTTACTTTTATGCGGTAGTGGTTTTTATAGATAATATTTTAAATTTAATAGATTATCTTTTTGAGGCATATGAGGTAATAGATACCTCCCAATAATTTATACCTTTTGGTATTTACAAGACTGCCACTCCTCATCCACTATAAAAAGACGTTCATTTTCCCCCTCCTCACACCTCTCAAGACACTTTGGATCATCCAAACTCTACTTTAATAGTCTCTCAACACACCTAACCTAAACATATAATCTAAAATTTGGGAAGGAAACAATACATGGAAGCCCTTTTGTGCAAACCAAAAGGGGTTACCTAAAAAAGAGGTAACATTTTTCAATGTGCATTTATGTTTAATTTGTTTCTCCACCACTCCATTACTTATTATTTTACACTCATATAATAACACAATTATCATCAATATATTGAAATGTTTTTATTTTTAGGTTTATACCTACACATATAAATAATTCCATAAAATGGGTAATGAACATACCATTTCTGTGTATGGAGAATTACCGTCTCAGGAAATAGTGTCGTTATTTTTTCCTTTACTAGCTCTCATCATGAGAATTATATTGAACTCAATATTTTTATATGATATATCTGATATTTATAATTTATTTATTCTTTTATAATTGTTTTTTAACACATGCCTTTATGAACTCCATTTTGTTGGAATACAATAATATCATTTATGGAAGTGTGGACTATCGCCTCCTCAAAGAGATGTGATACATTCACATATTTCAAGGAATATATTAAGGATTTTTTTAATTAAAAAAAGTTACACAAATGAAATAAATATTTTATTTGTGAGATAATTAACGTTATACAAATTTTATATATTAATTTATTTATTACCCTTTTCACATAATAAAAAAGTGATAATGACGTTCGTGGACGTGTGGTCTACCACCTCCTCAATGGGATGTGAATACTTTTTCATCCAAATAATTATATATATAAGTATATATGATTAAAAAAATGGTATTTATGATATAATTATAACTTCTGGAAATAAATAATGATACTTACCTTCTTTTATAATGATCATGGAAAAACGAGAATGTTACTCATGTGTATGTATGGACTACCGTCTCTATGATTGTAACGTTGGATCATTTTTCATAATAATATTTCATAATTGATTTTAAAATTATAATTTATGTATAAATATAATAACTATGTCATTATTATTATTCTTTAGATATTGAAATAATGACCCCTTTGACCATACTTGACCTACTAAAGTTGTCTCTGACACTTGAACCGAATTGGGTCAAAAACACCCGACATAAGAATCATTATTTAATTAGTTGTTTACAAAATGGTAATAAGTGAAGTAAAAATAATAATAAACTTGATTTTTTTTGGAATAAAGTAAATAATTAACATAAGGTTATTATTAATGAATATAAAGACACACGTGACAAGTTGGAATCGAGGTATAGGATTCCCACTCAATTTATATTCTATTGAGTCATATTTGTTATTATTCACCAATTGAATTTTATATAGTATACATACTTACACATTAAATGTTATATCATGAATATCCTTATTCTCATGATATTATAAGTTTCATTTAATGTTATTACTTCATGGGGACTATTATTCAAATGTTTCAAAATTGGTATGGGACACCTTGGAGTGTTTAAATATTATTTTCCACAAGAATGTTTTAATAATGTTTAAATGAAATTACCATTTATTAAAATATACAACCCTTGATTGTTACTTATCCTCAAATGAGAAAATATGGATAAATTTTTATTCTTTATTCAATATATTTATTTTATTAGGAATATTATTTCTTTATTAAATCAATACAAGGAATTCTTTGGATAGGTAGTGATGGGTGGGGCTCAGACTTTATATAACCCCTCGATGCATCAAAATCTTATTACAATACAAATAAGTTATCCAAATTAAATGGGTTATAACTGTAGTTTTAAACTATCTTTTGAAAGGTCTTGAAAATATATGTTTTCATTTGCCTCTGACATGACGTCCAATAATTAATCATTTCCTTAATTTTGATTCAGTATTTATTATCCATGATATTTTTATATGATAAAATATATTGATTCTTTTAATTATCAGTTTATTGACTAAATGGAATCTGTTTTGGTTTCTTACCTTTTCTATATTGATTATACCTTATCCAGTTTTTTAAATGGAATTAATTTTTAGCTATTCACCTTTCCACATTGATTTATTATTATCGATTCATTATTGTTTCTAATTTAATTACCCTTACTAATCATATGGGCTCACCCTTATTATGTTTCATTTCCCTAGGTTATGAAGAGGATTTATTTGAAAGAGTTTTCAGTATTCAAAGATTTTATTTCTGTACGATTTATTTCATTTCCCAATGTAATATGGGTATCATGTATGTAATATTGTTTTCCAAACTAATAAACTATTTGGTACCTTGTGATATGAATATTGAATCTATTCCTATTTAATAAAATAATGCACTGATTCTAGGATTCTCGGGTCAGGGATTTACAGTTAGTGTGATATGAAGTTTAGTAGCATCCTTGGAATGTAGATTTAGAAAACATAGAGTAGGGAACATAACCCTAAGATATACTTTGAGGATATGTATAGATTAACATTCTAAAGAAACCAGCTTTATGATTATGAGATTATCCCACATAAAAATTTCAATTTATGTAAGTATTTTTTATAGTTTTGGGATTATACATCATGTTTCATATTTATATGATCTAACCAAGTGTATGTCATCATTTAGAAATGGAACTTAGTTGAAGGAATGTGAACCTCTCTATTTTATGAAATCCAAAGAGTAAGAAGGATCATATATTTTAGGTTTTTAAAATAATATTTCAAAGGTAATTAATCTCTCAATAATTTTCATCATATGAGGACATAGTATTATGTGATAAAAAAATAGATAAATAATTCTATAAGTACTAAGTCCTCAGAGGGAAGAAAAAGAACAAGGGGAAAATTTGAAAAAAGATGGGTAAAAAGAAGAAGGTAAGGAATTATTTTCTCATATACGATAATTGTAGGAGGAAACACCTTCGTAATGCTTAACAGGAAAATGAGTTTTCTTTAAGTATGGAGAATAATTCCACCATGATCATGAGTGAAAGGTCAAGAAAGAATTTTCCAATGTTCAATTGTTTAACTATTGTTATATGGGTCACTATGAAAATCAATTTCTTAAATGTTAATTGAATATACCCCAAAATTGGGAATGGATTGTGGTTAAGATTACGATACAACCATAGACAAAGTGGAATGATTAATATTCTTATGTGTTTGTATCATAGAATAGTGTTGTAAAAGTATATTATTGATGACATATTTGTTATAATTTTTATGAAATGTATAAGGGTTGTACTGTATTAATTTTTGTTCAAGGATTTAAAAGATATTGTTTATCAGTACCTATAACCAAGAAAAGTGATTCCGTAGAAAGTTGAATATTTTTGGAAAATCAATTTTTGAGGGAAATATAATCCTTATTATGATCCAAATGTTGAATTAATGAAGATTGGATATAGTATATTGGATATTAAATAATACCTTGTAAATTATTAATGGTTTGTTTGAAAAGTGGTTTATGAAATCATTTATGGAGTTTACAACACTTTTGGAGTTATGGAAGATAACAAATAACATGTATCCTACTTAAGAAATAAGGAGGAATTTTTGTTTATAATATGTTTTTATAGTAATTCAAGTTATTACCATATTTCAAGAGAATAAATAATTAAGGTATTCACATGTTTGGAATGTGAAAATTTAGAGCTACTTCATATTGATTAAAGGAAAAGGATAAGTTCATTTTAGAAAATTTATTCACCTTCTTTCTAAAGTGTTAGAATATAATACTTTTGAAAAGTTATGAATTTATGAAATGATATAAGTTGAAATTTGGATTTGGTTTTAATGATTCATATATTACTTCACTATATGAATAATATTATGCTAAGAGATGAAGTAGAAATAGTTCAAGGTGAAATCAAAGGAAAATATTATGTCTGTAGAAACATATATTTACTTTTATTATTAGAGTGTGAAAAGATTTTATAAATATAGGAAAAGGGACTTCAAACCAATTTTTTTTCTATTTTCATAATTTTTGGATATATTAATGCTATTTTTCATAACTCTGGTGTAAAACTCTATGGTCATCAGATTTCAACTGAACATGACCTCTGCCACTCCCCACTAGGACTTAATAGTTTTATTTTTCTTCCATATACATGTTTTTACTAATATTATTCAAAAATAAATCTTAGGATTGGGATGATATACTTATTTTACTTTCCCTCTTATCAAGAATATGTTTTATTAACCGTATTTATGATGTGGGTTTTTTCCACCAATAGTATTTTCAAATAGAAAACCCACAATTATTGAGAACAAATTTTAATTGTGAGGAAAATAATTAATTAAGGTGGGGAGAATATAACACCCCTATACATTAAAATATTTTCATTTTACAAAAAATATTATTTTTTTTCTCGATTACTTTATATGTAACACCATGTTAAGTTTACGCTACACATGACACTATGTTAGCTTTTTATAAGGAACTTTCCATAAAACATTACCTAATCTTGAGTTTTAGATAAGAACGTGAATTATTACACATTGAGGATCTTTTTAGGTTTAGAGTTGTAAGGAATTACGACATAAAACATAGATAACATCCCATAATCATACACTATGATACTAATAAAACAATATCCACTTTTTCAAAAAATGTAAAACGTTTTAAATAAAACATAATTTCTTTGACAACTCCTCATAATATTTAAATTGTCATCCTTCCATCTCTTAAACATCCTTATAACAAGAAGAAATCATTTTAAAACATTGGATGTGCATAAAGAGATCAATAAGGGATATAAAGAAATTATTAGTCAAGTGATAACATAAATAAAAATAAAACCCATCACTTAAAAACATATTAACATGAAAATTAACATCATGTAGTTGACTTGGGACATATTTACCATATCACTCTTATGATCACCACTACACGTGGAATAACCATTTGATAAAATTACATATTTGGAGTATCCAAGACATTATAGAGCTATAATGTGGCTCACTCGTCATATATTGAGCTATAATGGGCTCTACCCAACATATCTTGAGGTCTAATGGGCTGAAACCAACATATCTTGAGCTATAATGGGCTCAACCCCACATAACTATGTCCATGCAACATATCACAGTAATGAAGCATCATGAAATTAGGAGAAACCACTCATGACCTATATATATAAAACAATATTTTTTAATTTCATTAACGATACTTTTAAACGGATTTTAAAAGGAAATTCCCTTACAAATATAATTGGAGTGAGAATTACTAGAATGGAATGGATATGTGTATTCATTTTAAATACACATAATAAAACATAATATAAAACAAAATTCATCCCACAAATAATATTAATACAACATAATGAATAAAGTAGAAGGTTAACACGAAGAATGGAAATTGGGTTAAAAATTCCCTTACCTCGGGTTCGTCTTACTTCAAATGTGTTTAAACCTACTCTTGATCTTTTCTCCTTGATATACTCTTTAAGGCCATTGGTTTTATCCTTTTGATGAGAACAAAAGGTCTTGGACGTGGGGAAGAGACTTGGGAAGATAATTGGGAAGAATCTAGACAATGTTCAAAGCCTAAGAGGTGTGTGAAGAAGAGGGGTGTGGGGTGGGGTGAGGTTAGTATTTATAGTCCAGGAGAGGAGTGGTTTTACATTATGTTAATCATTAGTTTAATTCTTTTGCTCAAGAATATGAATAGTTTTGATTAATGTGTCCAAAAATAGTAATAAGTGCATGTGAGTTTGAACCAATTTCCATTTACATCTACCATGACTCAAGCATGATGCAGAAATTCATTTATTTAGAACATTTCTTAAATTATGAAATTTCTCTATTCACAAAATATACAAGTATTTTTGGAAAATCCGGAAAATTCACCCCAACCATTTTTCTATGTTTAGAATTCAAAAATGAACTCCAATTTATCAAAAATAAATGTCTAATATGAAAAATTTAATTATTAAATAAAGTAATAATTTATTCGATAAATAAGAATTTTAAAACTATAACTACTTTTATAACACCTTGATAAATTAATCAAGGTATCATAAAATTAAAATATAACCATATGAAAATAAAATAATAATTTATTACTACATTTTATGAAAATTCATTTTCATTTAAATTAATAAATTAATAAGAAAAGTGTAGTTGAATATTTATGAATTACAAAAATACCAACACTTATACTATGGTCATATTGTTACTTATAAGAAGTCTTTTTATTATAAATTCATTAGTGAGGTCACTATTAATTTGGACGATTTACTATTCATAAGGGTCATACTACAATTCATAAGGGTAGGCTTCTATTAATAAGGGTGAGTTACTATTCATCAATTTTTTTTGTCCTATCAGAATCTAAAACATTTACTAATCGCAACCCTGTATGTTAGATTTTTGAAAAACAAAACATAAAAATGACAAAATTATGATTAATGGATGGTCTATAACTATATACTTAAAACAAAGTGTTGCTTCATAGAGACTTAGTGTTTTATGAATTATTTTTAAAACCTTGGGGTGTTACATTCTCCCCACCTTCTAGAGATTGCATCCTCACAATTTGTATTTACTTATTAAACAAGTGAGGATACCTTTCCCTCAGAGAATTTTCAGATTCCTTTAATCCTTCTTCAACCATGTGGTTTCTCCACAAAACCTTTATCTGATGGATTACCTTATTCTGTAAAACATTCTCTATACGATCAAGAATCTAAACTGGTCTCTCTCCAAAAGAAAAGTTATCTTCCAGTTAAACTACTTATAGGCTCAAAACATGAGATGAATCTAGAACGTAATTTCTCAACATCGAAACATGAAAAACAATATATACCTAAGATAAACTTAGAGGAAAATATACTCAGTAGGAAACTTTTCCAACTTTCTCTAGGATTTCATAATTTCCAATAAACTGTGGACTTAACTTTACATTTTTACCAAAACACATAACACTTTTCCAAGAATATATTTTAAGGAAAAGATGACGACCTAAATCAAATGAAATGTCTTTCCTCCTGTTATCTTTAAAACATTTATGCCTGCTATGAATTTTCCTCATGTGTTGCTGCATAATCTGAACTTTTTCTACCACTTACTCTATTAATTCTTGTCCCATCAACTTTCTTTCCCCAACTTCACCCCAAAATTATGGAGTTCGACACCTATTTCCATAAAATGCCTAAAAATGTGCCATCTGTATACCGGAATGGAAAATGTTATTATAATAAAACTCAACTAAAAAAAGATGTTGATCCGAACTTCCCTAGTAGTCCATTGAACATGCTCAAAGAATATCCTCCAATGTATGAATTGTAATCTCAGTATGTCCATTACATTGAGGATGAAAATCAGTGATGAATTTTTATTTTGTGCCCAATGAATTTTAAAGGCCTTTTTAAAAGTTATAAGTGAACCTAAGATCACAGTCACATACAATAGAAAGAGGAAATACATGTAACTAGAAAATATCTTTGAAGTATAATAAATAAAGCCAATTCAGAGACATATTATCTCAAATAAGATGGAAATGAGAAGATTTAGTCAGTTGGTCAAGAATAACCCAGATTACATTATTACCTCGAGATGTCTTTGGTAGGTCCATAATGAATTCTATTAATATATTTTCCCATTTCCACTCTGGAGCTGGTAAAGGTTGAATCATACCCTTTCATAGGTGCCTATTTACTTTAACCTATTGACATTTCAAAAATTTGACATTATAATTAGAAAAATCTCTTTTCATTCCATCCCACCAGTAACACTCTTGAATATCTCTGTATATATTTGTGCTTCCAAGATGAACTGAAAATAGAGAATTGTGGGCTTTAAATAATAATTCATTCTTCAACTGAGAATCATAAGAAACACATATTCTCTTCCCAAACCGAAAAACACGATCCTTATCATGGTTAATTTTTGGAAACTTATCAATTTTAACCAATTACACCTTTTTCTATAACTCAACTTCTTCTTTCTATTCTTGCTTAATTTTGTCTGACAAAGATGACTACACTAAAACCTAAAAGAAAACAGAGGTATTTCCTGCACCAAAAACTTCCAAAACTAAATTCATCAAATCATTTACCATAGGTTCATGTTCCAAATGTATCATTGTCAATGTCGCATTATTCTTTCGACACAAGTCATAAACCACTATGTTTTCTTTTCCCAGATAGTAGTGGATTGTGAAATCATAATCCTTGATTAGTTCCATCCATCCTCTATGTCTCAGGTTTAATTCCTTCTGAGTAAATATATACTTTAAGATTTTATGGTCAGTATATATTTCAAATTTTACTAAATAGAAATGATGCCTCCAAATTTTTAATGGAAAAACAACATTAGATAATTCAAAATCATGTGTAGGGTAATTCAACTCATGAGGTTTCAACTGATATGTTGTATAAACAATTACCTGATCCTTATGCATCAGAAAAAAACCATGTCCCTTCAAAGAAGCATCACTATAGATGAAAAATTCACCATTTTTGGAAGGTAGGTTAGGACTGGATAATTCACCAATATTATTTTTAATTCTTGAAAGCAATCATCACATTCTTTTTAAAAAATAAATTTAACCCCTTTTCTGGTTAACTTAGTTAGTGGGCTGGATAACTATGCAATGTTTTCAAAAAAACTTTGGTAATATCAGGACAAACCAAGAAAACTACAAATATTAGTTATAATTTTGGATCTTGGCCATTAATTAACAACCTTTATCTTAGAAGGATCAACAATTATGCCATCTTTAGAAACAATTTGGCCTAGGAAAGAAATTTTTTGCAACCAAACTTAACCCTTGCTAAATTTTCTATACAATTTCTTTTCTTTGAAGGTTTGAAAAAACCCTTAGATATTTTTGATGCTCCTCTTTACTTTTAGAATATACCATAATGTCATCAATTAAAACAACCACAAACTTATATTAGAACTCATAAAATATTATATTCATAATATCCATGAATGTAGTAGGTGCATTAGTTAAACCAAATGGCATAATAATAAATTCATAATGCCCATATCTAGTATGGAACGTAGTATTTGGTATGTCTACTTCATTTACTTTCTGATGATGGTACCCTGACCTTAGGTCAACCTTCAAAAAATAATGTGATCCCTAAAGATGATAAAGAAACCATCTATATTAGGAAAATGATAATTATTTTTAACAATCATGTTATTTAAGGCTCTAAAATCAATGAAAAAGTCTCATTGAACCATATTTATTTTTAATAAAAAAGATAGGAGGACCCCATGGTAAAGAGATAGGTTAGATGAAGTATTTATCTAATAATTCCAATAATTACTTTTTCAATTCCAGAAGTTCTATTTGAGCCATTCGATAAGGGGGTTTAGAAATTGGCTTAGAATTAAGAACTAAGTCAATAGTAAACTCAGCCTAATAATCATGAATAGCACTAGGAAAATCATCAATAAATACATTAAAATACTCATTTACCATTGGAACATCATAAATCTGAATGGTTCCTTTATTTTCAACAATGTGTGCTAGATAACATTCATTTCCATATTTTAACACTTTTTAGCTTCTGATATATTATCAATGGTATAGGTTAATTCTTGTACACCAACTGAAACTCTTTCTGAAAAAAACTTTTTTCCCTTGAAATCTATCTTTGCATGAATTAAAGAAAGCCAGTCCATACCTAGATTATCATCGAACTCTACTAGAGGCAATACAATATGACTTGCAGATAAAATATTTCCATAGAAAATGGTAGGTAAATTATTATAATATATTTTTATGTCAATATTTCCTCTAGGTGTTTTTACCATGATTTCTTGGTTCATTTCATGAGGTGGAATTCCCAATTTTGCCGAACAATTATCAGAAATGAAAAAATGTGTAGACCCCAAATCAAAAAATACATTTTCAAAATCTGTAAAAGTAATAAATGTGCCTGATACCACATCATTTGATGGCTCAAAATTATTTTAAGTGGTTATAAAGGATTTTTCCACACCAATATGCTTCCAATATTACTGATTTACGGCTTGGGTGACTAGATTTGGACACATATTTGCAAAATGACCCAATTCATTACAATTAAATCTTCTCAACATCAAATTCTCATTAATTTTCAGATCATTTTCCTTACAATCACAAGATATGTGCCCAATGTTTCCACATCTGTAGAATTTTCCATAACTGTAAAGATATTTTCGAGGATGTTTTTACTACACTTATCACAAGTAGGGAAATTGATTTTCTTACCTCTAGATTTATTTGATGTATTCTTCTCCAATGCCTTCCAACCTACCAATTCTTATTCTTGTCCTCACAAAAAACATATATGTCCGAAAACTCCATCTCAACTTTTTCAGCACAAAGAACAAGTTTCTCAGATCTTTTAAACTATCATGAAGCCAAAGCTCTTCATAAAAATGGCTTCAAACTAGAGTAAAATATATTAATTTTAAGATAAATATCCAGAGTAAAATCTAGTTTATACCTGGATAGTCTTGTAAAATTGGCTTCTTATGCTGCCACAGAATCATCATATTTCTTCACTACTAGAAATGGGGTCTTTCCCAACGGTTTTGAACCGTTGGGAAAGCCTGCAGAACAATTGGTATATGTTATACCAATGGTTCTGAAAACCATGGGGAAGTAAGCCATTGGGAAAACCTATCCCAATGGTTTATAGAGAACCGTTGGTATAGGTTAGTAAAATTAACCTATGCCAATGGTTTGGGGAAACTGTTGGCATAAGTTTTACCAATAGTTTACACAAAACTGTTGGTAAAACTATAGAAATCAACTCTTTCCCAACGATTTAGAAACTGTTGGGAATGGTTTTTGACAACGGTTCTCATTGAACCGTTGGAAAAAATCCCTAGAAACCTTTCCCAATGGTTTTTAACCTTTTGGGAAAGGGTTATTACAAGCCTATGCCAACGGTTTGAAACTGTTGGAATAGGCTATACTGTGCAAATTGCACAGCAGCCTGCAATTTGCACAACAGCCTCTAATCCTTTCCAATTACAATGCATGCAATAACAAACTAAGACATACATATAGAGAACAAATTCATACACATTTAATATATAATGAATTCTTGAAATATACACATCCAAAATTAAATCATAATTCATAACGTAATTATAAACATACATAATTGATTTAGAATTCAATTTAATATTTAGATGAAAATTATATGTGGAATACGGAATTCAATTAATAATTGAATAAATACATAATTTAATTATAAATTATCAATAAAATACATAAAAAACTAAATAAGTATAAACAGAATCTAAATATGTTTGTTCTGTTTTTCGTATACAAGTTGTTTTTACTAAAAATTATGTCCATTTTAAACAAAATACATACACTTAGAGTGATACCGGCCACACCGTACATCGAATTGAAGAGGGGTTGACTCATAAACATTAAATATGACTCATGGATCGTTATCCTAAAGTATCAATATATTATTAAAACGTTTGGTCAGTTTTCTGTATGCTAGTTATTGTTTTTACTTAAAATGTTGTTCATTTCAAAAAAAAATGAGATACTTTGAGTGGTTCCGGCCACACCATGCCTCGAATTAAGTCAGGTTTAACTCATACACGTCACATATGAATCATTGATCATTGTGCTAAAGTTACAAGAAATTCAGAATGGGTTTGGTCAGTTTTCCGTATGACAGTAATTGTTTTCAATTAAAATGTTGTCCATTTCAAATAAACTTGAGACACTTTGAGTGGTTCCGGCCACACCGGGCATCTAATTGAGGCAGGGTTGACTCTTACACATCAAATATGACCCATGGATCATTTTACTAATGTTTCAATGGAATCCGAATGCATTTCATTGGTTTTCCGTATGTCAGTTTTTGTTTTCAGTTAAAATGATGTCCTTTTGAAACAAAAGAGAGACACTTTGAGTGGTTCTGGCCACACCACACCACATATTGAGGCTAGGTTGACTTGAACACATCACATATGACCCATGTATCGTTTTCTTAATGTTTCAATAGAATACGAATGTGTTTGGTCCTTTTTTCCGCATGCTAGTTGTACTTCTCACTTAAAATGTTGTCCATTTCAAATAAAACTGAGACACTTCGAGTTGTGATGGCCACACTACGCCTCATATTTAGGCGAGGTTGACTATTAAATATCACATATGACCTATGGTTTTTTTTCCTAAATTTTCAATGGAATCCGAATGCGTTTGGTTGGTTTTCTGTATATTAGTTGTTGTTCTCACTTAAAATGATGTCCATTTTAAAAAAAAAGAGAGACACTTTGAGTGGTTCCGGCCACACCGCACCTCATATTGAGATGGGGTTGACTTTTACACGTCACATATGACCCATGTATTTTTTTCCTAAAGCATCAACACATTCAGAATGCATTTGGTTGGTTTTTCATATGTTAGTTGTTGTTTTCACTTAAAATGTTGTTCATTTCAAAAAAAAATGAGACACTTTGACTTGTTCCGGTCACACCATGCCTTGGATTAAGGAAGAGTTTACTTTTAAACGTCACATATGACCCATTGATCATTTTTCTAAACTTTCAACACATTACGAATGCGTTTGGTCAGTTTTCTGTATGCCAGTAGTTGTTTTCAATTAAAATGTTGTCCATTTCAAATAAATGTTAGACACTTTGATAGGTGACGGCCACACAAAGCCTCGGATTGAGGCGGGGTTGACTCGTACACATCACATATGACCCATGTATCATTTTCCTAAAGTGTCAATAAAATCCTAATGCATTTGATCAGTTTTCCGTATGTCATTTATTGTTTTCACTTAAAATGAAGTGTATTTTAAACGAAAGAGAGACAATTTGAGTGGTTCCAGCCACACCGTGCCTCGGATTGAGGCAGGTTTGACTCGTACACATCAAAAAATAACACATGGATCATTTTACTAAAGGTTCAATAGAATCCAAATGTGTCTGGTCAGTTTTCTTTATGTCAGTTGTTGTTTTCACATAAAATGAAGTCCATTTTAAACTAAAGAGAGACACTTTGAGTGGTTCCGGCTACACCATGCCTCCGATTGAGGCGAGGTTGACTCGTGCAGATCATATATGACCCATGGATTGTTGTGATAAAGTATCAACACAATCAGAATCCGTTTGGTTGGTTTTCTGTATGTACTTAAAATGTTTTCCATTTTAAACAAAAGAGAGACACTTAGAGTGATCCTGGCCACACTGTGACTCAGATTGAGGTGCGGTTTACTCGTACATGTCACATATGACCCATGGATTATTTTACTAATGTTTCAATATAATCTTAATGCGTTTCTTTAGTTTACCGTATGTCAGTTGTTGTTTTCAATTAAAATGAAGTCTATTTTAAACTATTGAGAGACACATTGAGTGGTCCCAGACACTCAGCACCTCAAATTGAGGCTTGGTTGACATTTACATGTCACATATGACCCATGTATCATTTTTCTAAAGTTTCAACTGAATCCAAATGCGTTTAGTCAGATTTCTGTATGTCAGTTGCTGTTTTCATTTAAAATGTTGTCTATTTCAAATAAACCTGAGACACTTTGAGTGGTTCCGGCCACACCTGGCCTCATATTGAGGTGGGGTTGACTCATACACATCACAAATGACTCATAGAACGTTTTCTTAAAGTTTCAATAGAATCTGAATTTGTTTGTTCGGTTTTTTGTATGTCATTTGTTGTTTTCAATTAAAATGAAGTCCATTATAAACTATAGAGTGAAACTTTGAGTGGTGCCGACTACTCCGCACATCGGATTGAGGCTGGATTGACTTTTACACATCAAAAATGACCCAAGGATCTTTTTCCTAAAGTATCAACACAATATGAATGCGTTTGTCAGTTTTTCATAAGTAAGTTGTACTTTTCACTTAAAATGTTATCCATTTCAAAAAAATGTGAGACACTTCGAATGGTGTTGGCCACACCGTGACTTGGATTGAGGCAGTGTTGAGTCTTAAATGTCACATATGACCCATGGATAGTTTTCCTAAAGTTTCAACTGAATCCGAATGTGTTTAGTTGGTTTTCTGTATGTCAGTTGTTGTTTTCATTTAAAATGTTGTCTATTTCAAATAAACCAGAGACACTTTGATTGGTGCCGGCCACACCTAAACTCAGATTGAGCCGGGGTTGACTCATAAACGTGAAAAATGACTCATGGAACATTCTCCTGAAGTTTCAACAAAATCTGAATGTGTTTGGTCAGTTTTCCATATGTCAGTTGTTGTTTTCAATTAAAATGAAGTCTATTTAAAACTATAGAGAGACACTTCGAGTGGTGCCGACCACTCTGAACCTCGAATTGAGGATTGGTTGACTTGTACATGTCACAAATTACCCAAGGATCATTTTCCTAAAGTATCAACACAATTCAAATGCGTTTGGTCGGTTTTCCATATGTCAGTTGTACTTTTCACTTAAAATGTTATCCATTTCAAACAAAAGTGAGAAACTTTGAATGGTGCAGGCCACACCACGCCTCAGATTGAGGCGAAGTTAACTCATACACGTCAACATTTACCCATGGAACATTTTCAAAAAGTTTCAAATGAATCCAAATGCATTTATTCAGTTTTCCATATGTCTGTTGTTGTTTTCATTTAAAATATTGTCTATTTCAGATAAACTTGAGACACTTTTAGTGGTGCTGGATATACCTGGCCTCGGATTGAGGAGGAGTTGACTCGTACATGTCAAAAATGACTCATGGAACGTTTTACTAAAGTTTCAACAGAATCTGAATGCGTTTGGTTGGTTTTCCGTATGTCAGTTGTTGTTTTCAATTAAAATGAAGTCCATTTTAAACCATAGAGAGACACTTTGAGTGGTTTCGGCCACTCCACGTGTCAAATTGAGGCTGTGTTGACTCTTACACATTATAAATGACCCAAGGATCATTTTACTAAAGTATAAACACAATCCGAATGTATTTGGTTGGTTTTCCGTATGTCGGTTGTACTTTTCACATAAAATGTTATCCATTTCAAACAAAAGTGAGACACTTCTAGCGGTGTCAGCCACTCAACACCTCAGATTGAGGAGGAGTTGACTCTTACACGTCACATATGACCCATGGATTATTTTCCTAAAGTTTCAACTAAATCCAAATGCGTTTAGTTGGTTTTACGTATGTCAGTTGTTGTTTTCATTTAAAATGTTGTCTATTTCAAATAAACCTGAGACACTTTGAGTGGTGCTGGACACACCTGGCCTTATATTGAGTTGAGGTTGACTCGTACACATGAAAAATGACTCATGGAACTTTTTACTAAAGTTTCAACAGAATCTGAATGTGTTTGGTTAGTTTTCTGTATGTCAGTTATTGTTTTCAATTAAAATGAAGTCCATTTTAAACTATAGAGAGACACTTCGAGTGGTGTCAGACACTCCATGCCTTGGATTGAGGCTGGGTTGAATCTTAAACATCAAAAATGACCCAAGTATCATTTTCCTAAAGTATCAACACAATCTGAATGCGTTTGGTTGGTTTTTCGTATATCAGTTGTACTTTTCACTTAAAATGTTATCCATTTCAAAAAAAAGTGAGACACTTCGAGTGGTTCTGGCCACTATGAACCTTATATTGAGGCTAGGTTGACTCATACACGTCACATATGACCCATATATCATTTTCCAAAAGTTTCAACTGAATCCAAATGCGTTTAGTCAGTTTTCTGTATGTCAGTTGTTGTTTTCATTTAAAATGTTGTCTATTTCAAATAATTCTGAGACACTTTGAGTGGTGCCGGCCACACATGGCCTCAGATTGAGGTGGGGTTGACTCATTCATGTGGAAAATGACTCACGGAATGTTGTTCTAAAGTTTCAAGAGAATCTGAATGTGTTTGGTCAGTTTTCCATATGTCAGTTGTTGTTTTCAATTAAAATGAAGTCCATTTTAAACTATAGAGAGAGACTTTGAGTGGTGTTGGCCACTCTATGACTCAGATTGAGGATGGGTTGACTCTTATATTTCAAAAATGACCCAAGGATCATTTTCCTAAATTTTGAACACAATCTGAAAGCATTTGGTCAGTTTTCTGTATGTCTGTTGTACGTTTCACTTAAAATGTTATCCATTTCAAACAAAAGTGAGACACTTCGAATGGTTTCGGTCACACCCTGCCTCAGATTGAGGAGGGTTTGAATCGTACACGTCACATATGACGCATGTATCTTTTTTCTAAAATATCAACACAATCAAAATCCGTTTGGTTGGTTTTCTGTATGTACTTAAAATGTTTTTCATTTTAAACGTAAGAGAGACACTTAGAGTGATCCTGACCACACCGCGACTCGGATTGTGCTGGGGTTGACTTTTACATGTCACATATGACCCATGGATCGTTTTGATAAAGTATCAATAGAATCCGAATAAGTTTGGTTGGTTTTATGTATGAAAGTTGTTCTTTTCACTTAAAATCTCATCCATTTTAAACAAAAGAGACACAGTTAGAGTGCTACACGCCACACCGCGCCTCAGATTTAGATGTGGTTGACTCGTATAATTCAAGACATACTAAAATGGAATAATCCTAAATAACATTTCATGATCATAGAAATAAAAAAAGCATTTGAAATCAAGGAGGAGGGTGGGGGGATTTCTAGGGGTCCAGGGAGGAGGGTGGGGGGGGGGGGGGGGGGGCTGTCGGGGGGTGTCTGGTGGGCTGTCCGGGGACGAAGGAGGAGGGTGGGGGGCTATGAGGGGGGCTCTACAGGGGGGGGGGGTGTTTGGGGGGATGTATGGGGTCCAAGGAGGAGGGTGGGGGGGCTATCTGGTGTCCAGGGAGGAGGGGGGGGGGGGGGGGGGGCTGTCCGGGGGCTGTTTGGGGTCCAGGGAGGAGGGGGGGGGGGGCTGTTCGGGGGGCTATCCGGGGGATGTCTCTGGGGCTGTCCGGAGACCAAGGTGGAGGGTGGGGGGGGGGGGAATGTGCGGGGGTCTGTCCGGGGGGTGTTCGAGGGGCTGTCTGGGGTCCAAGGAGGAGGGTGCGGGGCTGTCCAGGGGCTGTCTAGGGGGATGTCTGGGGGGCTGTCCGAGGTTCAGGAAGGAGGGTGGGGGGCTATACGAGGGGCTATCCGAGGTGTGTCTGGGGGGATGTCCGGTAACCAAGGAGGAGGGTGGGGGGGGGGGGCTGTCCGGGGTTCAAGGAGGATGGTAGGGGGTTGTCTAGGGTCCAGGAAGGAGGGGGCTGTCCAGGGAGTTCTCAAACACACAAAACTCTATAAACATGCTCAAGATACACCAAAACCACTAAAAGACATCAAAATCCATGAAAACAGACAATATATAAAAATAACTCAACTCCAATGCAATACTACGGGTCTAGAAAAAACCAACAACTAGAATAGATTAAACATCAAATCTCAGTAATATTGGTAAAAAATGTAACAGATCAACTTGTCCCACATCACCATCACTATCATCACCCTCTTCCTCATACTATCCCTCCTCAATGCCCTCCTCCTCGCCCTACTCCTCTCCCCCTCCATCCACCTCTCCCTCCTCCTCTCCCTCCTCTTCCATATCAGACTTCTCGCCATCATCATTGTCAGGCTGGACATCATCTTGACCACCACTAGAACTGCCACCTAGTGCACCATATATAGAACGTATCGATGAAATATATTCATCAAAATCTAGGCTAGCCTCTGATGGAAGTGTTGGATGTAGAAGTTCAATAAATTTCATAAATGCACTGTTTGCCCTAGCAGACTATTCTGCCGTCTTTGTGGCCCATTTTTCAGCCTGTTCTACCTGTGCCCTAACTTGCTGCAACTCAGTAGAACTACAACTCGTACCTAAGGGGGGCCAATACCTCGTCGGGGACATCCTAGGTCAGAAGCATACTCTGCCAGGATGCTCCTCTCCCAACACCTGATGTAAGTGACCAGTTGTCCCAAAATTGTCTTCTTCTTGGGCATAGAGGGCCTCTAAAACATCCTATTACGAATATAAATATATTATTAAGTTACAAAATAGATATTAAATATAAAATCAACTGATTAAAACTTACAATTTTTTGCTGAGTTGCTTTGTTGATGGAACCTCCATCCTTTTTCTGTCTACTCGAGCAAAACAGTTTTGCTCGAGGCACACGTCCTTCAATATTCTGTATTTGCCTCTACAATGACATTGAAAACTAAAGTTATATGAAAACTTTGGAAAATGATTAAATAATTGAGTAAACAAAAGAATGTTTAAGTCGTAAAGAAAATATATAAACAATTGTCATACCTGCTTCCTCTCATGATCTGACATCATAGTACGTCCCAGTGTGTGGAGGTATTTTTTTGCATCAATTTTTTTTCAGATAATTCCTAAATAAAATTCAATAATACAAAAGATAGTATTAATGAAAAACATGAAAGTTATTATTTAAATACCTCTAATGTAATTAATAACTTAAACTAGGTAGTCGTCCAATTAGTAATCATCTGACGATACTGCTCTATAAAACAATCATCCATGACTGGTACCACCTCTAACTCAGTTCCAACTCTATAAATCCAGCCAATATATAACTCATGCTTGTAGGATCTCCAAATATCATCTAAATCCTTTAGACATTTTGGTCGTGCACCCTCATGATCGGGAAAATTAAATCGAAGCTGAAATCAAAATATGAATTCATATAAATACAAAAATAATTCATGGCATTAAATACAATAGATTTTTTTACCCATATCTCTTCCCAAGCTCTATCCTTGAATTCATTTGGCAAATGTCTCCACGATAGCAGGATAATGGGAATGATGTCAGAGTATTTGGCAAGCGTCTCCAAAAAACTCTGACATTGCTGCCCTGTTTTCTCAGCCATTTGGTTGTCTTTAGTGTAATCCACCATAACCTGTGTGCGGCGGTTCCACACTGCACGCATGCGTGTATGCCCCCGCCCCCACCTCCTGTTAGTAGATGTATCTATCATGAAAGAAAAACAAATATTTTATCAAAACATGTTATAATGAAAATAAATATTGCTATAAAATTTTCTATAAAATTTTCTAGGGTTCTATAAATATACCTGTGCTAGTCTGATCGTTGAGTGCTGCTGGATCCACAAAAACTGACGGAACACTGTAACAGCCCAAGATTTTATAAAAAAATATTCTTTTTAATTTTATTAATGTCTTGTGTTGTACGCTACACCAAAAGGATCTTGCACAACACGCATCCTTGTCTTGCCTTGCATTACACGCAATCGCGACCTTCCTCGATAGCGTGTGTAATACGCAATACCGAGTTTCACTAAACAACGATGTGCTATTAAAATATTATTAAAACTAGCCGTTATGAATAGTAATAACCACTTTTTAAAATTCTGTAAATCTTATTTTTCAAAATGAACTTCATTCTTGGATTCGGAGTATCGAATTTAGCCTAAGGTGAAATTTTGGTACTTTTCGGATAACTTTCATATTCTGATGAATAGTGAAAATTACTAAATTATAATTAAAAACAACTTTTTTAATCGAAATAATTAATAGTGATAAATTATTAATTTGAGTGGTTTTAAAGTATATTTAGAATATATTTTTACAATTTAATACAATGTTGGTCATTGGTTGTAATTTCACATTTAAACCAGACATAATCAAGTGTCAATCTTTTGATATATATTGTTTCCTAAAAACACGCTATTTATTTTAACAGCAGGATTTAATTATAAAATTAATTAATTCAACTTCTATGTTATGAATTTGGTAAAATAGATTTCATTTTTGAATTCGGAATATGAAATATAGCTTAGGATGAAATTTTGGCATTGTTCTGAAAAACATCAATTTTTGATGAATAGTGAAACTACTAAGTGGTAGTTAAAAAAACTGAATTTTTCATAAAACTTAATTTTGCCGCTTCTGTGAATGGAATTTCGAAAATCCGAGAGACACGGTTAATATCAAGGACTAAAATGTGGTTCAATGAGATGAAAATAATTTTTTGGTGAATAGTAACTTTTTACTTTTTTTACCGCGGTTAATAGTAAATAGGGTAACTAAGGGTAAATATGATATTACTATTACCCTAACACATGTCCTAATTCTATTGGACAAGTGTAATTCGGCCAAAAACAAACTTAGGAATAAAATATGACCATTTAGGCCCACTTGGATTAGATTAGGACATTTATTATTAATTTATTTAAAGAAAGGTTAAAATAGTTAAAATCAAAGTTTAATAAGTAAATCATTTTTAATATGGGGTTATTCATAAGATAAATTCGATTGTAAATATTCATTAGAAAGCTAAAAAGATTTCCTACATGATGGTATTTTATTTGTAATTTTTAGACATAAAATAATTTAATTTATTTATGACACAACGATGATGCAGTAATTATCTTATTAATGAAATATTGACATAATTGATGTTATAAACACCAAAATAAATGTAATTTGAGATGTTTTATGAATTCCACTAATTTTCTAGGTTAATATGATATATTAATGTTTATTTAATCAACTTGGTTCGAACATTTAATTCTGTTTTGACTTTCACAAAAATCATATATCAAATAGTGTCAAAATTGACACAAAATAGTTTTTAAATCAAATATTATATTATTAATTGTTATTTTATTCCTAAAAATCTAAGGTTCGGCCAAATGACTTAGATAAGGATATATATATTAATAATAAACAATTTGGGGTTCGTTTGGCATGTTATAGTAAGTGTATTAACCATATAGTGAAAGAAAACAAAAAGACATGGTAAAAGTTAAATTATTTAACTTAGAGTTAAATCTAATTGATAAGGTTAAAATAATATCCTAAACTTGTCTAAATTCTATTGGTTGATAGGATTTCGACCCATCCCCACTTTAGCTTCGAAATAAGACCCTTTGAAACCATTATAAACCGATTTTGACTTTAATATAAAATAATATTTTGAGATATTCCTAAGGTGCCCCTCTCCTCCCCTATAAAAGGACACCTCCTCCCCCTCCTCCTCACACCAATTTGAGCTCTCAAGCACGGCCAACCCCTGCCAAAATCTCTTCTCCACTTCCCTAGCAACATCCTAGAGGTTCTGGTCTTCCTCAAATACCAATTTTAGTACCCTAAGAGGAGGTCTCAAAGAGGCACTTCAAAGAAGAGGAGGTTCGGACACATACAAAGCAAATCGGACCTAAGGTAAGGGAAATATCACAATCTCATTTTTTATCTGAGATTGTTTATTCGTAAGTATTTACTGGGGTGTATTTTATCATCCACATCCATGTTCCCTCAATATGTAATATTGTTTCCATCCACTTGAAATAGTTTAAATCCAATTTTACCCTTAGGTGAGTTTTTAGTAAAGAATATGAAAGGAATCTTTTGTCGTTTTTCCGTACGAGGTACTTTTTGACTTTTCCGACAAAAGTACGAAGAATGTTTTTTTTAACTTATACGGCATGAATGGATTTTTTAAAACATTACTTCAAAGAAGCTTCCTTTACAAGTTTTCAAGTTTATTTTTAATCAACTTCTTTTATTTTAAAGTTGTATGACATGTTATGAAAGGAAAAATGTTTTTGAAGAAGAAAGGATATTTTCCTCAAGAATTCAATTCAAGTGTTTTATCAAAATTATTTTCCATCTAAGATAATAAAGGGTTCTGTTTCTATCCATATTTTTACATTGGTTTGACTATGTTGTGATGGAATTATGTTTATGAATTCCTTTATCATATATGAATTGATTTATGATGTCATGATGTTTCAAGAATCCCATTTTTGTTACATGTGTTATGCGATGATGCATGTTTTATGATTATGTGGCACACATAAGAAAGGATTCATTATATGATGGGTTGGACCTATATCTCCCTCCAATGAATTGGGTAAAGATTTTATATCTCATGAGATAGACATGGCTGGAACGGAAGGTTATTTCGGTTCAGTGATACAGGACTGAAACGAGGAGTGAACTCGGTTCAGAAAGGGACTTTGTCCACTAAGATAGTCTTGGCAATGAGTCATGACTAACAAGAAATGATTTTCCATGATTATGTGTGCATGCCACAAAGTTTCAAGTTTCATGTTATGATTATGGTGATCTCATTTTCACTTCTATGATTTGTTCCATGTTAAGATATTATGATCTCTTTTGCAGGTTATGATTTTCAAAAAGATATGATATGATTTTTATTTCTTTTGTATACCCTTACTGAGCATTTGAGCTCACCCTTTTATGTTTTCTTTTCCCCAGGATATAAAGGAAGGTTTTAGGTAAAAAAAAAGGGAAGATCTTTATGGGAGATATTGAAGATCTTTCACCACGATTAGAAGATTACGTTCCGAGTTTCCAAAGACACTAAACTATTACGATCCTTGTGTGTGTGTGTTTTTGTTATGTACTAAGTATTCCACAAAAGTAATGTAAAGTTTATGTAGGTCAGGCTTCGGGTCTCTACAGTTGGTATCAGAGGCAAAGGAGGTAGGAATGTATCCGATCCTTGGGAACTCTCACATGTGAGCGTTGGACGAAGCATGGCTCTCCGCCCAAGGGCTTCATGAGGAAATGGCTGCCACTGGGGATGGTGGTGTGTCCCGTCCAGGGGGTGTAGCCTCCCATGGAGTGCCCTGATAGGTATCAATTATAGTCCACTGGAAGTAATTCCAGACCGCTACAGTTGGTATCAGAGGAAAGGTTTAGTCAACCTTTGGAAACTAGGATGCGAAAACGTTAGTGAGATCCCTAGAGATATTTCTAAGGTATGTCTAGGGATGTCCCTAAGGTTAAGTATACGTATAGCTTATAGTACTAGAACTACGCTAACGATCATAGAATTAAACCTAAGATGTTAGATGTTCAAGGTACTCCCCCTTTATTATGTTGTTTTCCCTAGCATGATTTTTGCCTCTCACGCTATTCTTTTTGGGTTTTAGAAAATGGATGGAAACAAGGTGATTCACGATAATGGAGGAAATGATGGACAATGGAATGATATTCTTTATGAGCAACCAAATGAAATTGGATTTGGAAGTCCAAACATCATTATTATGCCGAATCATCAATCTCATAATATGATCAATAAAGTATAATTTGGTAAGTTTCCTGACTCGGCTAATAAGAGAAAGATGGAGTTTCATGATGATCATAGAGGAAAGAAAGTTCAATTTCCCCTATGTAAATCATGTGGGAAGAGGCATCAAGGAGAATGTTTCAAGGGAAATGGAAGATGCTTTGGGTGTGGAAAAGAAGGACACAAAGCAAGTAAGTGCAAAGGAAAAGGTTCAGTTAATACCAGGGATGAGGATAATGGTATTGCTACGACATAAAAAATGGTTAAGTGTTTTAAATGTGGAATGTATGGGCATTATGCAAAAAAATGCCCTAAGGGAAAGACTCATGAAGAGAATCAGTATGGTCATATGGGAAGTATTTATGTGGATGATGATGAAGAGACTACCAATGGTATGTGAGATGAAAGAATTGTTGAAGCTCAGTTAATGGTTTAAGAATGTAGTGGAATGATTACATGTTTATCATGTGTAATGTTGTATAAGTAATCTCATGGTACTATGGAATAAAGAGACATCTAAGGATTGTTACACTGTTGTCTTTTCTTAAGTTTTGAAAGTGTATGATGAATGGTACCAGTAACCATGAAATGTTATTTTGGAAAGTAGATTATAAGTGCATAATTAAAGGATAAGAAGATAATGATATGTTTGATTATATTCATGAGCTCATGATTGATATAAGGACTAAGTGATATCATGGTTTGAGTATAAATAATTTTGAGGATTTTGGTATGTGTAAAGTGTTAACTTTTAACTGCATTCAAGTTTTCACTAAGGTTCAATGGGTATTCAAGAGTATACATGATTAAGGACTTTGAATGTTTGGAATATGACCAACAAAACATATCTTATGATATATGGGGATCAACGATGATATTAAATCTCTGGTAATTGTTTTCACTATGTTATGAAAGTGGACTGCAGTATTATGGATAAGCCTAAATATTAGAATGGATTATGTTGGACATAAGTTAGGATAAAACGTTTTTCGATATTATTGATGGGATGTTATAGTAATATATCTTTAGAAAAAGGACAACCTGCAGGACGGGCGACAACCCATCGCGTCGGACAAGGCTATGGGAATCGAACCCACAACCGAAGTGCGACTGGCCTTTATCGCTTACCACTGGCCTACAGGAAGTCCCTGTTTAGTAGAAACTAGTTTTATTATATTAAGCAAGTATGATATATGAAGTATAAGTCCATTTTAGGAACCATATATGATTAATCTCACTATAGATCGACTTATGCATATAATTTTTGCTAACCTTTTGTTTGAGACAGATGGAATGACCCGTCGTTCTATCACATAATCTGCTAACACTTCATGAATAACAAATTCAACTTCATTTATTTAAGAGATGAAGTGGAAATTGTTCAAGACACGAACAACAGTGAGATTGTACCAAAATAAATTAAGTATTTATTCTAATTCAAATTTTCAACTTTAGGGAAATGATCTTGAAAACCAAAAATGTTGTCCTAGTGATCTTATACTTGATGAATCAGATGGTACCTTATATCATCACAAATCTATGGATTTGTGATTAGTGGCTTTTCCATAGCCATGTTCTCTACCACTCTCCATCAGAACATGATGGTTAGATTTCTCTTCCATATCCATATTTTCACCTATGTGGAAACCCAATGATTAGTTTATTTGGGTAACCGTTACGTTTCATACTTTTTTTTAAAGATTGGTTTTGATATTCCTTTTTACGATGTGGGTTTCTATTAAATAAACTTTCGAATAGTAAACCATTTATAACCCCGACGAATTTCGAGGGCGAAATTCATTTTAAGGGGGGTAGAATGTAACAGCCCAAGATTTTATAAAAAAATATTCTTTTTAATTTTATTAATGTCTTGTGTTGTACGCTACACCAAAAGGAGCTTGCACAACACGCATCCTTGTCTTGCCTTGCATTACACGCAATCGCGACCTTCCTCGATAGCGTGTGTAATACGCAATACCGAGTTTCACTAAACAACGATGTGCTATTAAAATATTATTAAAACTAGCCGTTATGAATAGTAATAACCACTTTTTAAAATTCTGTAAATCTTATTTTTCAAAATGAACTTCATTCTTGGATTCGGAGTATCGAATTTAGCCTAAGGTGAAATTTTGGTACTTTTCGGATAACTTTCATATTCTGATGAATAGTGAAAATTACTAAATTATAATTAAAAACAACTTTTTTAATCGAAATAATTAATAGTGATAAATTATTAATTTGAGTGGTTTTAAAGTATATTTAGAATATATTTTTACAATTTAATACAATGTTGGTCATTGGTTGTAATTTCACATTTAAACCAGACATAATCAAGTGTCAATCTTTTGATATATATTGTTTCCTAAAAACACGCTATTTATTTTAACAGCAGGATTTAATTATAAAATTAATTAATGCAACTTCTATGTTATGAATTTGGTAAAATAGATTTCATTTTTGAATTCGGAATATGAAATATAGCTTAGGATGAAATTTTGGCATTGTTCTGAAAAACATCAATTTTTGATGAATAGTGAAACTACTAAGTGGTAGTTAAAAAAACTGAATTTTTCATAAAACTTAATTTTGCCGCTTCTGTGAATGGAATTTCAAAAATCCGAGAGACACGGTTAATATCAAGGACTAAAATGTGGTTCAATGAGATGAAAATAATTTTTTGGTGAATAGTAACTTTTTACTTTTTTTACCGCGGTTAATAGTAAATAGGGTAACTAAGGGTAAATATGATATTACTATTACCCTAACACATGTCCTAATTCTATTGGAAAAGTGTAATTCGGCCAAAAACAAACTTAGGAATAAAATATGACCATTTAGGCCCACTTGGATTAGATTAGGACATTTATTATTAATTTATTTAAAGAAAGGTTAAAATAGTTAAAATCAAAGTTTAATAAGTAAATCATTTTTAATATGGGGTTATTCATAAGATAAATTCGATTGTAAATATTCATTAGAAAGCTAAAAAGATTTCCTACATGATGGTATTTTATTTGTAATTTTTAGACATAAAATAATTTAATTTATTTATGACACAACGATGATGCAGTAATTATCTTATTAATGAAATATTGACATAATTGATGTTATAAACACCAAAATAAATGTAATTTGAGATGTTTTATGAATTCCACTAATTTTCTAGGTTAATATGATATATTAATGTTTATTTAATCAACTTGGTTCGAACATTTAATTCTGTTTTGACTTTCACAAAAATCATATATCAAATAGTGTCAAAATTGACACAAAATAGTTTTTAAATCAAATATTATATTATTAATTGTTATTTTATTCCTAAAAATCTAAGGTTCGGCCAAATGACTTAGATAAGGATATATATATTAATAATAAACAATTTGGGGTTCGTTTGGCATGTTATAGTAAGTGTATTAACCATATAGTGAAAGAAAACAAAAAGACATGGTAAAAGTTAAATTATTTAACTTAGAGTTAAATCTAAATGATAAGGTTAAAATAATATCCTAAACTTGTCTAAATTCTATTGGTTGATAGGATTTCGACCCATCCCCACTTTAGCTTCGAAATAAGACCCTTTGAAACCATTATAAACCGATTTTGACTTTAATATAAAATAATATTTTGAGATATTCCTAAGGTGCCCCTCTCCTCCCCTATAAAAGGACACCTCCTCCCCCTCCTCCTCACACCAATTTGAGCTCTCAAGCACGGCCAACCCCTGCCAAAATCTCTTCTCCACTTCCCTAGCAACATCCTAGAGGTTCTGGTCTTCCTCAAATACCAATTTTAGTACCCTAAGATGAGGTCTCAAAGAGGCACTTCAAAGAAGAGGAGGTTCGGACACATACAAAGCAAATCGGACCTAAGGTAAGGGAAATATCACAATCTCATTTTTTATCTGAGATTGTTTATTCGTAAGTATTTACTGGGGTGTATTTTATCATCCACATCCATGTTCCCTCAATATGTAATATTGTTTCCATCCACTTGAAATAGTTTAAATCCAATTTTACCCTTAGGTGAGTTTTTAGTAAAGAATATGAAAGGAATCTTTTGTCGTTTTTCCGTACGAGGTACTTTTTGACTTTTCCGACAAAAGTACGAAGAATGTTTTTTTTAACTTATACGGAATGAATGGATTTTTTAAAACATTACTTCAAAGAAGCTTCCTTTACAAGTTTTCAAGTTTATTTTTAATCAACTTCTTTTATTTTAAAGTTGTATGACATGTTATGAAAGGAAAAATGTTTTTGAAGAAGATATGATATTTTCCTCAAGAATTCAATTCAAGTGTTTTATCAAAATTATTTTCCATCTAAGATAATAAAGGGTTCTGTTTCTATCCATATTTTTACATTGGTTTGACTATGTTGTGATGGAATTATGTTTATGAATTCCTTTATCATATATGAATTGATTTATGATGTCATGATGTTTCAAGAATCCCATTTTTGTTACATGTGTTATGCGATGATGCATGTTTTATGATTATGTGGCACACATAAGAAAGGATTCATTATATGATGGGTGGGACCTATATCTCCCTCCAATTCATTGGGTAAAGATTTTATATCTCATGAGATAGACATGGCTGGAACGGAAGGTTATTTCGGTTCAGTGATACAGGACTGAAACGAGGAGTGAACTCGGTTCAGAAAGGGACTTTGTCCACTAAGATAGTCTTGGCAATGAGTCATGACTAACAAGAAATGATTTTCCATGATTATGTGTGCATGCCACAAAGTTTCAAGTTTCATGTTATGATTATGGTGATCTCATTTTCACTTCTATGATTTGTTCCATGTTAAGATATTATGATCTCTTTTGCAGGTTATGATTTTCAAAAAGATATGATATGATTTTTATTTCTTTTGTATACCCTTACTGAGCATTTGAGCTCACCCTTTTATGTTTTCTTTTCCCCAGGATATAAAGAAAGGTTTTAGGTAAAAAAAAAGGGAAGATCTTTATGGGAGATATTGAAGATCTTTCACCACGATTAGAAGATTACGTTCCGAGTTTCCAAAGACACTAAACTATTACGATCCTTGTGTGTGTGTGTTTTTGTTATGTACTAAGTATTCCGCAAAAGTAATGTAAAGTTTATGTAGGTCAGGCTTCGGGTCTCTACAAACACCCTGTGGTAGAACATGAGTCGAAGAAGATGGAATATAGAAGCTCAGAGAGACAGAAGTAGAAGGAAAAGGAGATGGGACAACTGTATGACCGGATTCTGACTGGGGAGTGGGAATCATCATGGGATATGAAAAAGATGGGCCAGAAGATGCAAAAGGTGGAGAAAACATGGGAGGCCTAAATATCCCATGTGTCCCTAACAACACACCAGGATTAGAATTTGGGAAGGATGACATGTCATTGGGAGGGGAAAGGTCTAGTCGGGTATTCGAAGCTGCTCGTCCACCTCTAGTGCGAACCC
Organism: Viscum album; assembly: GCA_963277665.1. NCBI lineage: Eukaryota > Viridiplantae > Streptophyta > Magnoliopsida > Santalales > Viscaceae > Viscum > Viscum album. The sequence continues at coordinate 1,594,139,727 of OY728132.1, forward strand.
TCCTCGTACCACCAGCCTAAGTACTAGGACCGGTACTAGGCTCCTCGTCGAATTACTGTCGACGTATAGGTGGATCCTACAAAAATATTTACAAAACAATTAATCACATGATGTTATATATTCTTTAAATATATATATTTGAAATAAATAACTCACTGTAGGCACTAATGGTGCAATGCCTATCTCTTCCATTTGACAATTTTTCTCCATCATTTTTTTCCTTCGTCTCTCTTCAATTGGCTGCATTTCTTGGTTTTGAAAAAAAATATGTAATTAATTAGAAAAAGTAAACTAATGTGTAACCCAAAAAACTAAATATATGAGGGAATAAGGGGATTCCTTGGTAATTTATCTATCAATTTTTTTAGAAGAGATTTGATGGATTTTATAAATCATAAAAGTTGTAATGTTCACCAAGTTAGAAATATTGTTTGAATAGGTTTGAATACAGTTCAATTCCAAATTAGAAAATGTAATTCTAATAAAACCGCAACCAATAAACATTGAAAATTCACATAACGGTCAATTCAGCTAAAACATATTTTTGATCAATACTAAATCAATAAGAATATTACCAACCTTAACAACCCAACTCAAGGTAAACCAAAATAACTGAGAACATGGATGAATGATTCTATATATTTTCAACCACAACTTCAGGTTTACAATCAACTCTGAAAATTGAGCTATTGGAGTCATCAAAAGAAAGAAATGGATTGGTTCTAATGGTACTAGAGAAAGTGTCAATTCCATCATCACTATTATCAAAAATATGTCTTGGAATTACTTCAACTATGACACAAAATTCATGTCAAAGTTGGCCTTTGACATAAAAAACTTGTTTAGCCATTGATGCCAACACATATGGTTCTTCGGTAGCAAGAGTGCGAGTCATATTAATTACTCAAAATCCACAATCATCAATAAATGTGCTCCGTCTTGTCATTGAATCATACCAATGACATTTCATCATTGTGACTCGTCTCTAAGAGTCATAATCAAATATTATTATTTTCTCAACGACTCCATAGTAACCCACATTTTCAAATCGCTGTCTACTATCTGATGCAATGTCATAACAATCTGTTGTGGCAGTATCCATAACACCATCAGGTTGTGTTATAATGTTCTTTGCTCGTTCAGTGACAATAAATTTGTACCCATTGATAACAATTGATTTACAGTCACGAACCACGGTATTAGGACGAAAAGACAATGATCTTATTTCCACAGTGATAGAGTCAGCAAAAAAACTCAATACCTACAATATAAATGACTATTAAAATTAATTAAATATTGATATAATTATTTTAAATAGTAATATTTTTACCTTCAATTTTAACCAAGCAGAAAACTATTTGCTATGAAAAGTCTTCCTCCTTTTCAAAGATAAAGAACGATGCTTTTAATTTATCATTGTTTTATGTTCCCTATAGATAAAAAATATGAATATTTTAACTGATATATATGTTAGATATACATATTCAATTTAGTTACCTGATATAGTCATCGAATGAATCACTGTTGAACAAAACTGTGCGACGTGCCATCTTTTGCTCTTAATGTCTTAATGTCTTCAATGTTTATGATCCAAAAATTTCTCCTGTTTGAGGAAGTGATGGAAAACTGGGATCAATTTTATCATACTATTCTTCTTCATTTGTCATTGATCTATTCATTCTTGTAGTAAGACCAGACAAATACATTGAACAGAAATCCATACATTCTTGAGCCAAGTAACCATTCACGATATAACCTTCGTGATGATTCCTGTTTCAGACATAAGACTTTAATGTGTACATATTTATTTCAGTTAGATACATCCAATAAAAATAAATAGGTCCTTCGAGAAGTATTTCAGTGGGAATATGGACCGTCAGATGCAGCCTGCATGTGAAAAATGATGGAGGAAATTTTTTCTCCAACTCACAAAAAATTAATGGGGCATTTGTCAACATTTTTTTTCAAGAAAGACTTGGACAAATTCTTAGTACAAATATCTATAAACAAATGGCACAACTGAATAATATTCACCCTTACATTATTGGCCAAAAGATGAAAGATTTCTATTAGAAGCAACTCATGCAGTAGAATGTGATAATCATGAGTCTTCAAAGATTTTAGCTTCTACTATCTTCTGTTGATCCGTTTAGATATATTGCTTGAATAGACATCAGGAACTCTAATAGTCTCTAATACTTACAGAATTTTTTTTTCATAGTTGTCGTCACATAAGAAGCACATGGATGTTTCCATTTATTTTCATTAATACACACATGATGCAATTCTGGCCTGATGCCCCAATCCACCAAGTCACGCCGAGGTCGTAAATCATCTTTTGTCTTCGACTTTACATTTAGAAGAACTAAAAGCAACAATTCACATATATTCTTTTAAATATGCATTACGTCTAAGTAATGACATAAAAATTGGTTGACCAATAAGGCAAATCAAAAAAGATACTCCTCTTCCTCCAATTGTAACAGGCTTCTGTGGAAACATTATTTCTCTTTCCAGATTTCATTTGAACCTTCCCGAATGAAAAACTAAAATCTTTCAACTCATTAAACACATCAGTTCTAGACATACACTGAGATGGATCGTCGATCTCTATGGTATTATCAAAAATTCGATGATTCATTCTATATGGACGATCCTTTGGAAAAAATCAAAAATGTCCCATAAAACTGAAACTACAACGATGTTTCAGTCTTCTGGATCGTGTATTCTTCATACAAACTGAACATGACAGTTTTCCCTCTTTGATCCATCCAGACATCATTGCATATGCCGAAAAATCATTGATCATCCACATAAGCACCTCACGCATATGAAATATGTCTTTTGAACATGCATCGTATGTGCACACACCCACATCCCAAAGAAGTTTCAACTCTTTTATTAAAGGTTTCATGTATAAATCAATATCAATGCCGGTATCAGAAGGACTAGATATGGTATACTCATGAAAGTGAAATGTTTTTTCATACAAAACCATGGGGGAAGATTATAAATGTGTATAAAAACCAGCCATGTGTTGTGCAAAGTAAGCATCTTCCCAAACGGATTAAAACCGTCGTGTGAAAAACCCAGCTTCACATTACGCACGTAAGCTACAAAATCAGGATGTCGAGAATCAAATATCTTCCATGAAAATCCATCTACAGGATGAACCAACTCATCATTAGTCTTCTTTTCTATCGGTATCATGCCATCTCATTTTTATTGATATGTCATCAGACATAAAAAGATTCTGGGGTCTGGGGATTAATGGAAAGTTCCAAATTACATTATGTGGAACGCAGGATGGTGTTCCATCAGATTTTGACTTCCAGTGGGATGTACCACATTTTATACAATCATTTCGTTCAGTGGTATCCTCCCAGAATAAACTGCCATCTTTCAGGCAAGCATGAATTTCGTTTCTTGAAAATCCGATTTCTTCAACTAACTTCCATGCCATATAGTGGTTTGAGGGAATATGTGCATCATATGGAATTAAATCCTTCAAGAGGGTAAGAATGTAATCGATTGTTATATTAGAAATCCCATACATAATTTTCCCATGAAACAATCGGATTAAAAATTCCAGCTTATTCATTTTATCGCATTGTCGATATACTGGAGTCGTGGAAGCATCATTCAATTTTTTCACCCTATCAATATCATCATTTTCACCTGATGCATCATTTGTACTCATATCTAAGACTTTGTGAGTCGAAATCCTTTCTTTTTCATGATGACGAATAAACAGAAACCGATCATCTAACAAATTCTCCATTCCAGTCCTTTCATTTCGATCATCACCAATTTGAGATTTCATTTTCTCTTCGTTGTGATACCACACAAAGTAGTTTGCTTGAAAACCATATTTGGTTATGTGGTAGTTGACCTCTTCACGGCTCAATCAAGGTCTACCTACATAATTGGAACATGGGCAGTGTATGCGACCACTATTTGAAGCATTGTGAAATGCAAAATCTATAAATCTCTACAAATTGTTTTGAAAATCGCTTAAGATTCGATCAGTTTAATACATACAACTTTTTTCCATTCTGTAAAAAGAATTTATATAAGTCATTTTGTCATAAACAATTCAATATGATTGATCTTTAATAGAAAATAAATTTAAGTAAATGATAAAGAAAGAAGTTTCTAGTCGACGTAGTGAACTATCAAAATAATGTAAAGAACAAGTACTCAAAAATTAAATTAAAATTTATTTATATTCATTTTCATTAGGTCCATAAGAGGCACATGCCTCAGGTCCCATTATGTGTTATAGGCATCCCAAATCATTCAATCATGTTCAATAACTCATTATTGGCACCTCTATGGCCATACATTTCATTACCCAATTACCTCCCCAAGTCAAGCACACCCCATGGGTGAGTAAATTTTAGGCTTCTACACTAATAGGTTGTTCATGGTTTGTAAAAATATTTAATTTCATAAAGTATAGACAAAAACATTTATTTTTATTTTTGAGATTAATAATAAAGTATTTCAACGATAACAACATTACTGAATTAAACTTGTGACTTATCTAACATTTTTATGGATGTCTACACTTGCCAGCATGGATATTGAAAAGCACCCCACCCTCATAAAAGTGAGTATTGGCCAAAAAGGACACATAATATACAACGTACAATGAGAACCCTATTTAATTAACCCTAAAGTTATATTAGTACATTCATCTTGGGGGAAATGGAATATATGATCCCGGTTAACTAATGAATTCAAAAGATCGTATTCCATATGTTGGACACAATCTAAGGTATGAAATAATATGAGGATGGGTATACATCATTCAATTTCTTACATGCTATTGAGAATGAAGGCTTGAATTAATGACTTGAGTTCACTGATTAAATGAGGGTAGAGGTTGCATAGGCTGTGTAAACAGAATGGTTAAATGAGGGTAGAGGTTGCATACACTGTGCATGGTGGGGGAGTCTCAACCAATTTAGAAACTAAAATAAATTCCATCATAGGTATCAATAAGAAACATCAGCATCAAAAGAAAATCCAAATAAAAAAGGACTAAAAACATCAAACACTTTTTATGTTATCCCACCAAAAAATGATCAAGAATGACCCTACACATTTTAATACTTCCAGAATTTATAGAGAGTTTATAGTTTTGAGCTTCATCCACCTGCACACCCTCCCGCCCCACTTGGACAACCCTACCCCCACCCCACGTGGAAAACCTAGCCCCCCACCCCACTTGGACAACCCTACCCCACCCCACTTGGATAGACACACCCCCACTCCACTTGGAAAACCCAGCCCCCCCCCCCACCCCGCTTGGACATCCCCACCCCCACCCCACTTGGACAACCCAGCCCCCCCCCCCCCCACCCCACTCGAACAGCCCCACCCCCACCCCACTTGGACAACCCAGCCCCCCCCCCCCCCCAACCCCACTTGGACAACCCTACCCCCACCCCACTTGGACATCCCAACCCCACCCCACTTGGACAACCCAGCCCCCCCCCCCCCCCACTTGGACAGCCCTACCCCCACCCCACTTGGACAACCCTACCCCCACCCACTTGGACATCCCTACCCCCACCCCACTTGGACAACCAAACCCCCCCACCCACCCACCCAACTTGGACAACCCTACCCCCACCCCACTTGGACAACCCAGCCCCCTCCCCACACTTAGACAGACCTACCCCCACCCTACTTGGACAACCCAGCCCCCCCCCCCCCCCCCCACCCCACGTGGACAGCCCTACCCCCACCCCACTTGGAAAACCCAGCCCCCACCCCACCTGGATAGCTCTAACTATTTTTATGGCTAACCAATGAAATCAAGTCCATAGACCTTAAATTTAAAATAAATCAAGGATAAAATAACTCAGGATCATATTGACCTCTTCAATATCAATAAAAATTATTCTATACAGATAAATCACAACAAAACCACAACCTAAAATGATATATTGATTGTGTTCATAAGGGGATCATAATACACAATACATTGCAGAAAAATGGCATGAAAAAATATAAACTAAATGAAGGCACACCTACTGATTTAGAATGGAATAACAAAAATTACTTGAATAAAATATATATGCCCCATTGGAAATTAGAGTTAGCACCCTCTAGAGCAGGTTGGGATGTAGGGTTTGAACCATAACCTAAAATTATATATGCCTTACTTTCATAAGGGGATCATAATACACACTAGATTGCACCAAAATAGAATGAAAAAATCTAAAATAAATTAAAACACATGTACAGATTTAAATGGGAAGAACACATCTAAAATAAATGAACTCACACATAATGATTTAAATGGGAAGAAAAAATCATTGGAAACCAGACCTGTTGTGTTGGGAAGTAGCGTTTTCATCGAGATTTAGAGGCAAACCATTGAGACTTTTGAGGTTTATGGAAATTTTTTTGAGAGGGTGTGTACAGCTCTCGGTTAGGGAAAAAAGTTCGAGATCTCTGGAGTTACAGGTCGATGATATTTGGGGGTTTTCTTTCCTAACAGTTTTAATAAACCGTTGGGAAAGTTATGTTATCCCAATAGTTTCAAAAAACCGTTGTAAAAAACCTCTTAATATCTACTATACCAAACGGTTTCAGTAAACTGTTGGAAAAAATATCTTCATTATCACTATACCCAATGGTTTCAATGAAACTGTTGGTATAACAAAACTAGTATATGGATATACCAACAGTTCTACAAAAATGTTGGTATAGGATCCATTTCCCAACAGTTTTTGAAACCATTGGGAATATTGCGTTGGTATAGCTTGCATTTCCAATAGTGCTTCTTCAGTTCCAAGAATTTTTTCTCCCTTTTAAGTTGAAAAGTTTGATATTATTTTTAAATAATACTCTTAAAATCATCCCATTTTAGACTATCAATATAATCTCTTTCTATCATATTCTTAACTAGAGACCACTATTGATCAGATTAACCTTCAAAATGATAAATGGTTAGTATTACCTTTTGTAATTTAGAATATCCAAAGACATAAAATATCTTTTCTAGATCATTGATCCATACTTCACCTATCACTAGATCTATAGTTCCACTGAATTCTGGAGGATGTTGCCTCATAAAATGCTCCACAAAAGACATGTTTATTCACGGAAGCTCAGGTTCCTCTCTATAAGGAATACCACCACCATTTATCACCATATTAAACTGCACCATTGTTGTTACAAACTCCTCGGTTCTAATTACCACCATTCCAAGCAGCATATTCGGATAGATATCAGCCTCTTGGTGCCTTCCTACCTTAGATTCCTTATTTCTTCAACAGAAAACCACTCCAAATAGACATATCTTAGATGACGAAACATTTTAATATTTAAATACTATATTATTTTAAGTTAACCATAAAGTAAAAATCATTTATGGTATTCTATTAACAGCATCATAACCACTAGATTTATCTAAGCCATCCTATGATATCAATTATAAGGACCCAACCTTAAAACATTACCTAATCTTGAGTATTAGACAAGAACATGCATTCTTACACATTAGGGATATTTTTTGGTTTATAGTTTTAGAGAATTAGGATATAAAACATACTTTCTTTGATAACTCTTAATAACATTTAAATTGTCTTCCATACTTCTATTTCACATCATTATAACCATTGGAAAACATTTAAAAACATGGGATTAGAACAAAGAGCTTAGTAAGGGATATAAAGAAAATGTTAGTCAAGTGATAACATAAAAACCAATAAAACCCATCACATAAAAACTTATTAATAAGAATGTAAACATCATGTTGTATCCTTGGGACATATTTACCATATCACTCTTACAATAATCCTTACACATGGAATAACCATTTGGCCAACTTCCATCTCTATATTACCCAATGCATTGGAGAGCTATAATGGGGCTCACCCGTCATATCTTGAGCTATAATGGGCTCAACCCAACATATCTTGAGCTGTAATGGGCTCAACCCAGTATATCTTGAGCTATAATAGTCTCAACCCAACATAAAAACGTCCAAGGAACATATCATAATAATGAAGAATCATGAAATCCGGAGAAAATAATCATGAATATATATAAAAAACTATCTTTTTTGAATTTATTTAAGGATAATTTTAGAAGGATTTTAAAAGTAAAGTCACTTACAATTATAACGGGATTAAGAATTACTAAAATGGAATGGATATGTGTATACCCTGTAAATACACATAATACAACATAATATAAATAAAAATTAATTACAGAAATAATCTTAATACCACATAATGAATAAAGTATAAAGTTATCCCAAGGAATTGTAATTAGGTTAAGAATTCACTTAACTCGGGTTCGTCTTACTTCAAATGTGTTTAAAACTCATATTGATCTCTTCTCATTGAGATCCTGTTCAAGGACTTTGGTTTTGGCCTTTTGGTGATACCAACAGGTATTGGACACATGGAAGTTCCTTGGGAAGGGAATTGGGTAGAATATAGACAATGATCAAAGGTTGAGAGGTGTCTGAGGAAGAGGGGGTGAGGGTGGTAATTATAGTGGAGGAGAAGAGTGGTTTTATATTATTTTAATAATTAGTTTAATATTTTCACTCAAGACTATGAATAGTCCTGATTATTATGACAAAATTAGTAATAAGTTCATGTGAGTTCGAACCAATTTCCATTTACATCAACCATGACTCAGTAATGATGAAAAATTTCATTTATTTAGCACATTTCTTAAATTATCGAATTTCACTATTCCCCAACAATTCAAGTATTTTATAAAAATACCAAAAATTCACCCCAACCATTTTTTGATGTGTAAAATTAAAAAATGAACTCCATTTTATCAAAATAAATTTCTAAATATGAGAGATTTTATTTTAAAGTAAAATAATAATTTATTTGATAAGTAAGAATTTAAAATCGATAACTAATTTTATAACTCCTTGAAAAATTAATCAAGCTATCATAAAATTACCTTAAAACCATAAGAAAAGAAGAAAATAATTAATGACTACATTTTATTAAAATAAATTTTCATTTAAATTGTTAAATTAATCAAAAAATGAAATTATATATTTATCAATTACAAAAATATCAACACTTACACTATGGTTATATTGTTACTTAAAATATTCCTTCATATTATACATTCATTGGTGAGGTTACTATTCATTTGGGAAATTTAAAATTTATAAGGTTCACACTACTATTCATAAGGGTAGGTTACTATTCATAAGGGGAGGTGACTCTTCACTAAAAGTTAAGTTTTTCCCATCAGAAAGAAATTGACTTACTGATCGCAATCGTTTATGTTAGATTTTCTAAATTCAAAACACAAAAATGAAAAAATTTATGTTTAATGGATATTTTATAACTATCAACTTAAAACAAAGTGTTTCTTCAAAGAGACTTAGTGTTTCCTGCATTATTAGTAAAACCTGACTTAGTGTTTCATGCATTATTTGTAAAACCTTGGGGGTGTTACACTTGTATTACATGCAAGATCGAGTTTTACCACCTTTTAACGGTGCACCAATTTTAAAACTAAATTTTGAAAATTTTATAAATTTTATTTTTGAAAATAAATTTGAATTTTTATTGTGAAACTTATCTTTGGGTGAATTTTTGGTATTTTTCTAAGAGGTTTCATTTTTTGATGAATAGTAAAACTACTGCATTTTAGTTGAAAACTGCCTTTCCGTTTAAATAATTATTAACGTAAAATTATATTTTAATTTTTAAGGTGAAAATAGATAAATTAATATATATATATATATATAATTTAGGTAATTGAAATCATTTTTATATTTTATTTAGATATAAAATCTTAATGACCTTTTGAACATTTTCACTTTAAAAACCCGTTTCCTTAGCACGTCAACAAGATTAGATTAAAAATTAATTTTTCCACTTATGTGAATTGAATTAAAAAAATGGACATAAATAGTGGTAATCAGAATATTATTTAAATTCTAATAATATCAAAAAAAATTGACCGAAAGAATTAGTAAAATTAATTAAAATTAATTACAGTGATTAAGGTAAAATTAATCTTAATAAGTGACTAAACCTCAAACTTAAGGTCCAAAATGACACAGAAACTTGTCCAAAAGCCATTGGTTTCAAATAATTAGTCTATATAACCTATTAGTTCTAATATTACAAGATATTGGGATACTATTTCAAAAGGGCGACCATATAATAAGTTAAGGAAAAAGACAAAATATGAACCTTAATTACGTTTAATAATTATAAAGAATTATAGTATGTAGAAAGGTACATAGTTTTGGTTGAAAAATTATTTTGAAATGAAAATATTTTTTTAATCATGTTAATTTAAATTTAATTCTTAGTGATGGGATAATTACATTAAATGCTTCACAAATGCTAACACCCCAATTATTTAGTTAATAATTAAGTAAGAAAAATGATGTAAAAAACATTAAAAGTAATGTAAATTTAATGAATTATTATGTTGGAGTATTTTTATATACAAATATATCATATTAAAAATCTATAAAAATAATATATTTTAATTAAAATATTTTTTTTATATTTTTTTTAATTTAAATTAAATAAGTAATATCAATACCAACATTAATGTTATTTTTAAAAAATGATATTTTATTAAATGATTTAAAATTAATAAAAATCCTATATTCTGAAAAGTGATTTTTATGTGTTAATAAACACCACATATGATTCATTAGTGTACCAATTTATCTTTTATAATTTACATATTGACCCATATATAGTAAAACAATGTTAGCACGACCCGTATTGCAGCAATATTTTTGGGCGTTACATGCGTTTAGTTTAAAATTAATTTCCAATACACCTAGAATTTTTATTTTTTAAATTTGATATAATATTTATATTGAATTGGGTATTTATTTTCAAATAAATCTAACCTTAATTTATTATTAATTGTAAAATTACTTGGTTTAGAAAACTAGTTACTTTAATAAAAACTAAAATGATAAAATTGGGGTAAACATAGAAGTTGAGGGACAAAATTATAAAAATGCACATATTTTTGAATGGTGGAGGTTTTTCTGAACAATAATTACCCTTTAATACATCATGTTTCCATTTTTTAGGTACATTAGGTAAGGGAGACCTCCGTATAATGTTTACCTTTTGGTATTTACAATAATGCCACTCCTCCTCCACTATAAAAAGGCATTCACACTTTCCCTTCCTCACACAACTCAATCCAATTTATATAATTAAAAATATAATAAAATTATCTAATAATAAAACTTTCATAATTATTTAGACTTCTCCTTATATATAAATAAACCAAGTAATCTTATTGGTGCAAACCAAAAGGGGTTACCCGAAAAAGGTAACATTCTTCAATGTGAATTTATGTTTTATTTTTTTCTCCAACCATCCATTTTTTATTTTTAAATGATCATATAATAACAAATATATCATAAATATACTTAGATATTTTTATTTTAAGCCTTATACCTACACATACACATAATTCCATCAAATTTTTAACGAACTTACACTTTCTTTGTTTGGATAATTACCACCTCACAAAACTATGTCATTCGAGTTTCCTTTACCACTTATCATGAAGAGAAATATGATGGAAAAACTATTTATATATTATATATTTGATATTTATAATGTATTTATGCTTCTATAATTAATTTTTAACACATTCCTTTATGCTGACTATTTTTGTGGGAATACGATAACATCGTTTGTAGAATTGTGGACTACCACTTCCTCTAAATGATGTGATACGTTCATAAATTTAATAGAATATATTAAGGATGGTTTACTTAAAATTATGTTAAATATATGAAATATATATGATATTTATGACAGAATTACCTTTCTTTAAATATAATATATCATTTTATTTATTACCCTTTTCACACACTAAAAAAGTGATAATATCATTTGTGGATGAGATGACTACCGCCTCCTCGACGCGATGTGAATCCTTGTAATAAAAAGAATTATTTATACAAGTATATGTTCTTAAATAAAATGATATTTATTATATAATTATTATTTCTGAAATATATAATGTTACTTACCTTCTTTCGATAACGATAATTGAAAAATGGGAATGTTACTCATCCGTACGTATGACCTAAAACCTCCATGATTGTAACATTTGTTCATTTTTTATAGACAACTTTCCTAATTGGTTTTAAAATAAAAATTTATGTATAAATATAATAAATATATTAATAATAATTATTATTTGTATGTTTATATAATGATGTGTTTTACCACAGTCAACCTACAAATTTTTTTTGGCACGTGAACCGAATTTGGTCAAAAACACCCGATATAAGATTAATTGTTGAAAACATTGTATAAAACATGGTAATAAGTGAATTAAAAGCAATAATAAACTTTAAAAATGTTCTTAATAAATTAAATAATTAAAATAATTTTATTATTATATAATATAAAGACACACATGACAAGTGAGACTCAAGGTAAGAGATTTCATCTTAATTTTTATTCCATTTAGACTTATTTATTATTATGCACCAGTTCACTTTTATATTGTTTATATACTATCCTTTGACATTAAATATCACGAATATCCTTATTATCATGATATTATAAGTTCTATTTAATGTCATTCCTATATTATAAGTATGATTCTAATATTTCAAAGTTGTATGGGGCACTTTGGAGTGTTTAAAGATTATTTTCCTCAAGAATGTTTTAATGATATTTCAATGCCATTTCCATTCATCAATATCAAAAAACCTTATTTTTAATTTTACTCCAATGAGAAAATACTAACAAATCAATATTTTTTATTCAATAATTATATTTGATAAGGTATATTATTTTTTTATTAAATCAATATGAGGAATGCTTTGGATAGGCAGTGACAGATGGGGCCTGAAATTTATACAACCCCGCAATACGTCCATAGGTTCTCATGAGACAAATAAGTTGGCCAAATAAAATGGATTTTTACCTATATTTTTAAAATGTCTTGTGAAGTTTCCCGATGAGATAGGTTTCTATGTGTCACAGGCATGATGTCCAATAATTAAGCATTACATTCATTTTGATTCTGTATTTATTATCGATGATATTTTAATATGATAAAATATATGGATGTATTTTATTCACATTTTACTAACTAAATGGTATTTGTTTCAGTTTCTTACCTTTTCATATTTATTATCACTTATCCAGTTATTTAAATGGCATGTTTTCTCAATTATTAACCTTTCTATATTGATTTATTCTTATTGATTCATTATTTTTTTCCGATTTACATACCCTTAATAGGCATCTAATCCTACCATTATTATATTTCCTTTCCAAGGTTATGAAGAGGAATCATTTAAATGAGATTCAATGATAATGAGCCTTTATTTTTTATACTTTATTTCCTTTCCCAATGAAATACAGGTATCATATATGTAATATTATTTTCCAAAACTGCTAAATTTTTCGGTCCATTGGGATTTAAATATTGTATCTATAAAAATGCAATAAAATAATGCATCATATCTAGGACTCCGGGGTTAGGTTGTTAAGTTCATCACTAAAAGTGAAGAAACTAGCACCTCTCTTAGTGTATAGAAATATTATAGTTAATATATGAGATCCTTCGGATGATGTAATACCTAAAAGGTAGTAAGAATAAGTTTTATTGTATTGTAATAACTATCAAGTGTACTAAAATAGTAAAATATATATTAATCATCAATACCTATACATTGGTTATTCATAAAACCATTCATATTGACTCTATAGAGGATAGATTTACCATACATGGGTTTTCTTCCACTACAAAGTTAATTTAATGAAAACCCAAAACCTATTAGTGGTATCATAGCCATTTTATTTGGTGAAACAACATGTTTATTTCATTTTTCGATCAAGAACCTATTTTTAAAAAAATATAATGAACTTCACCTTTTGATATTACATCATATTATAACATAATTCTAGGTTCTATAACATGAAATTTTGTCAAGTGTTAACATATTATAAAGAGAGTCTGTAAATATAAATTTATATGATAAAATATTATGCACTATCTCTTGGACATCACATTTATTAGTTAACATAATATGAATTCAAACTCATCATTATGTTAAAATTTTAATGTGATGTGTAATGTGAAGTTCAAAATCTGTTATTAAGATAATGTATCTAGGATCACACGTCGTAAAAACAGATTGTTGTTACCCATATTAAACACTATGTTTAGTGTCAAAATAATGTGGTGTACCAACTATACATTACATTAACTATCAATCTAATGCGAGGGACTCTCATTGATAGTACATTGTGTGAAAATTTTATGTCAAGTGTGATGGATTAACATTTCATTTTGGGTGAATATAGTGTCAATTATTGCATGAACCTTGACATTACAATGTGATACAACATTTCATATGGAATCTCTAAGACAATACATCAAGGGGTAATGTAATGTCAAGGTGTATTAAAAAATTATTTATATTTAATATTTTGTTTATTTTACTATATTTTATATTTTTTTATAAATTATTAGTGTTAATCAATTTGAGATGACATTTTTCAATAGTAAATTAAATATTATAAGTTCAAATTGTCATCTCATGTTTGGGAATATAAATAAAGTGTTTGTTTATTTGTTAATTACCATAATATTCCTATTAAATTATTTTTTATAAAATTGGAATATTTAATATGAAAAATATTTGTAATTAATTTATTCTTCGAGTTAGATACATATATTACATTCCAGGTGAGCCTCTGTAAGACAAAATTTTCTTCTACCTTGACCTCTATTTTTTAAAGTAATGAGATTGAGAATAGTTATTGAATATGGTTTCTGTATATTAGGTGTTACAGATATAATTAATTGAACTATATATTTAGTAAAGTCTCATTAGGAAGAATAATTTGGGGTGGGACCACCAACCATCCTCAAGACTTATTCCTTGTTCTAGAAAGTTGAGGGGATGACTATATATCACTCGTGGCTTATTCATATTGAAATTTTAAATTTTATATAAATATATGCATTTACATGATATGTTTATGTACCATATGTATGCGATACATTTGAATATATTTTAATGTGTTTCACTTCATATTTTGGGTAAGTAACACATACTTATGGTTTTTATAAAGTGTTACACAATAATATGGTGAAAACACAATAATTTACTGGATGGAATAAATTTTCAAAACCAAATCATTAGAACCATGAATACACAAAGGGATAAAACATGAGACAATTAAAATTTCATGATATAAAATGGGTTTAATATAAATTATTTGTTAATAAACTGGTGATATGTTTTCGAAAGCTCTTAAGAATACTATTTGTGATGTAACAACCCAAAATTTTATAAATGGAATTTCCCTTTCTATAAATCTATGATATTTAGTAATATTGAATAAATAACATGAATCACAAGATGAAACCAAAAACATTTTATTATATTAACATGAAAAATGAATTTAGAGAATAAAAAGGACAATAATAATTGAAAATATTATAAGGATATAAAAATAGAAAATAATATAACTGAAACATAAAAATTTGGATATGATCGATCCACTAGAATAACCTCACTCAAGAAAAATGATGTAGAAATGAAGTATAATATAGTAATTGTAAGAACCCGAACCTTCTTCTCAGGTATATTTCTCTTTTTTGTTCGTTGTTGAGAAAAAGTGGAATTTTGGGAAGAAAAATTTTAAAGTGGTATAGGATGTGCAGGGGCGCGCGGTTGGTGAACAGTTTGTTCAAACCGTGCGGCCAACCCATGAAAACATGCACCCTTGATAGTGGGCTCCGCACGGGAGGCACACAGATTGTCAAACCGTGTGGGAAAACCATGCGAAGTTCATGGAGGAGACAATGGGCTCCGCACGGGCGGTGCACAGTTTGTCAAACTGTGCGGGCAGGCCGTGCGATGTCCCAGGAAGAGACAGTGGCAACCGCACGGTTGGCTCACGGTTTGCCTGACCATGTGGGGAAACCGTGCGGCCACATAAAAATTAGGGTTTAAAGCCCTGGACCTCTCGGGATTCCTCATTTCTTCTCCAAACTCTCTCCCACTTAAGCCTCACTCAGGATTTTGGGTTCTCAATGGTTGGAGGATCTGTTCCACTTCTTTTGGAGGCAAATCGAAGGGGTTCTTTGGAAGATCGAATCCGGTTCTTCTTGGGTAAGTCTCTCCTCTTGGTTCCTTTGAGTTCCCTCTAGATCTACATCTTGCTATCCCTTAGTATTCTAGATCTACACCCGTTGTGTGTAGATCTAGGGTTGTGGTTGCCTCGAGTGTTGATTTCAAGGCTTATGGATGTTAGGGAAGAAGGTTTAGACCATTTCTGGTGGTGCCTTTTCTAGTTTTAGGAGGTGGAGTTTCTTGTGGATCATTTTCATGGGAACCCTAAAGGTAGGTGATTTGTGACTTTCTGTAGAAGTTCTTTGATTATTTTTTTCAAATTCTACCAATACCCTTGAGCGGGGTATTGCGTGTCACCTGTTTTGCCCTTATTGATTGCCTGCTTTGCTTGTATGCCTGAGTAGAGGTTATTGCTTATGAATAGGGTAACTTAATGTTCTTTAGATGTTTTTCCCATGCATGTTTTTCTTACATATGACCGTTTGGTCTAGTTTTTCCTATTAGGCTATTGTCAGTTCCATGCTTAGTAGTAGGATGGAGTGACTTTGTCTCTATTATGATGATATGCTGTAGAATGCTAGCCAAGTAGTTCTTGAGGTTACCTTGTCCGTTACATGATGCGATACTTGATGACTTTACACATGGCTGCATGAACCTAGTGTAGTAGACCATAGGGATAATGGACGTAAGGGCTTCCCCAGAGTGTCTTTATAATACGACGTGAGACCACCGAGGGAATTAACGTAGAGTGCTTCTCCGGAGTGTCTGTAGTTCCTCGACATGGGTCACAGGAGGAATGAGACATTGAGTGCTTCCCCAGAGCACCTTTAGTATGATATGAGACTATAGGTGGAATTAATGGTGAGTGCTTCCCCATAGAGTCTACTTCTTTAGCTGAACCAGAGGGGTGAGACTGTGTGTTCCTTCCAGAGGGTTGCTGGTACTTGTAGGTTAAACCATGCGGGTTAGGCTGTGAGAACTATCCAGAGGATACCTGTTTGTTCTACTTGCTTGAGTGACTATTTACTTGTTGTATTTATGTTCTAGAAACTGTGGATTGTTTTTTGTTTAGTACTTCCCTATTTACTTCTTTCTATACTTTTACCTGTCATATATTCACTGACTATTAGGTACAGATCTTTGGGTGGTTGCTTACTGGGACTTTGTCTCACACCCTGTTTGGGCCATGCTTTTTGGCCCAAACAGATTATATTGTTGCAGGTATAGATAAGGGAAAACACCCTTCTACTTCAGGTTCTTGATTGCACTAGAGCCAGAGAGAATGGGACCAAGCTGAGGCTTGCGATGCTGAGGAGTTTCTCATCAGTTTTTATTTTGTACTTTGTTTTAGTACTGTATTCAGCATTGTGACTTGTTTGGATTTTTTCCTTGACATATATGTATCATGCATCATTTACATATATTTTCCGCTCCATTTGTTTACTTATCAGTCTTCCGTTGTTCACTTGTGTATGGATTGTTTACTAATTCTGCTTTTGTTTATTTGTTTCTATTCCTCTTTGTACTCTGCCAATGAGGGCATAGTTTCCCCACTATCACACCCAAGGCCCTTGATGCTAGTCAACAGCCTCCGATGTTCAGGGAAATGCGCTTGAGGCCATGTGACCAACTGGGTACGGGGCACCTCTAGGTGGCTTCTAGAACCAGGGCGTTACAAAGTGGTATTAGTGGAGTTTATTTTATCTTTACAAACTGTTTGGAGCCTATATCCAGGGATATGAAGGAATAGGTATCTGGTAATAAGCTATGCCCAGGAGTAGCTAACCCGTGTACCTGGAAAATCCAATCTACCTCGTTAATTGAAATTTTTCAGGTTTTGCAATTTTATAGTTGTTTTGATTTTCACCATTGGGTGACTCACATCTGTTGTGTTGTTACCGTTGTTGTTATTTCGGTTCTATTTTCTATCGCAACCCGATGAGATTAGGGTATGCCATCTCATGCATCATATATGAACATGTTAGAAATCACATGTCATGCATTCTTGCCATGCCATCTAGGATGCATTAGTGATCGCATGTTGTTGTGATAGACATTTTGTAGATTATGCATGCTGTTGTGATAGATGTTGTGATAGAATCTTGGCTATAGTTAGAGATTTGTTTATAAAGTTTTGTGTGAATAAACGCCAAAATTTTGGTTCCTGAGGTGTTATGGGCCCTCATGGATCGGAAATTGGTGGATCATTACCTTGTCTGCTTGCTATGACTTGTGTAAGATGCCAAGATTTGATTCGTGGCGAGTATGGGCCCGCATGAATCAGAATTTGGCACTTTCAATGTTAGTTTTAGTGTTTCCCTGGGTTCCGGAGTAGTTTCTGAGGCTTACTGTCCAGAAAAACCCAGAACGAACAACATGTAGTTTTGACTACACGACATGTGTTCTTATGTTCAGGAGGAAGCATTCTTTCCTTAGTTCACACCGTATACTCTCTGTACACGTCGTGTACTCCTATGTTTTAGTCTCATTTTAATCTTGATTTGAGGTGTACGTATGACCTTGAAGATTTATTCCACCGAGACATCCTCCAGTTGTACACCAGCCACGGGGCGGGGATCAGACACTGAACACAGCTGATCAGGGACTCCCAGCAGATCCTCCTGTTGTGCCAGTCTTGGCAATAATAGTTATACCTGACCTAGGTGCTGATGCATAGTTTAGGGAGGGTTTTCAGAGGATGATTCATACCTTTTTGGGAGCAAAGCCTCCTTTACCTTCAATGACTGAGTTGACGTGGGTTTTACAGCAGCAACATCCTCCCACCTTCTCAGGGGAAGGAGGACCTCAGGCTGTAGAGTCATTTCTCGAAGCCATGATGACGATCTTCGAGCATCTGGAGACGCCTCTAGAGAGGCGATTAAAGCTCACTACCTATATGCTACGTGACTCCGCTAAGAGGTGGTGGGACGTGATTTCACAGGCATGTCATCAGTAGGATATGGCATGGGAGGAGTTTCAACGTGTCTTTTAAGACTACTTCTATCCAGAGACCCTAAGGTCCAACCAAGCCCGAGAGTTCATGAGTCTGGAGTAGGGTACTCTTTTTGTCATGAAGTACTCCTCTCGTTTCACCGAGATTCAGAATTTCATACCCCACCAGGGTGGAGATCGGTTGTTCATGGCAAGGAAGTTTGAGGATGGTCTCAGACGGTAGATACGCTCACAGGTGAATATCTTTAGGCTAACTTCAATTGCTTCCATCTTCAACTAGGAACTGATTGCGGAGGGAAATATGAGAGATTTTGGAACTGAGAACCAGCGCGGTTCCACCTCCAGGGTTAGTGATTCATTATCTGACAGTCATAAGCACCATAGGGAGTCTATGTGTGGTGATCCGAGGCAGCAAGACACGTCTTCGGGAAGCCAGGTGGTATGCTTCCAGTGTGGAAGGGCTGGACATACGAGGCCGCAGTGCCAGAGGGACCCGGTGGAGTGCCGACCTTGCAGCAAGATGGGTCACCTTCAGCACTTCTGTCAGGTTTTCTACCCAGCAGCTGGTGACAGAGGTTCATCCATGACTCCTCGTTCAGGAGCAGCGCCACCAGTTTCTCACTAGTTTGGGAACTTGAGTTCTTCCGGCCATTCGGGCCGAGGTGGAGGTCGAGGTTGTGGTGGTCAGTCCCTGGCCTTTTAGTGATGTCATAGTGGATCATCTCAGAGCAGTCATGTAGGGTCACAGGGCCGTGGAGCAGGCTAGAGTTTTGTGGTGGAGCAGACCCAACTGGAGCAGGATCCTGTACCCTCTACAGTTCGAGCTACCATTCTAGTTGCCTCAGTTTTATCTTCTGCTCTTTTCGACACATGGACTTCCCACAGTTTTATCTCTTTTTCTGTTGTAGAGAGCCTTGGTCTCTGCATCTTTTCCTCTATCGATACTCTGACTCTAGACACACCATTAGGGACTAGGAGGACTAGTGTACGTCAGTGCAAGGAGTACCCTCTAGAGGTGGCTGGGTATCACTTTCTATGAGATCTTTATGTTATGGAGATGACCGACTATGATGCTATTCTTAGAATGGGCTGGCTAGTTCCCTTCCATGCAGTTGTTGACTGCTACCGCTGAAGGGTGAGCTTTATATAACCAGGGGGTGAATCTTTTCTTCATAAGGGAGAGTGGGATGTCCAGACGGGAAGAGAAGGACTAGAGCATCATGGGTTAGGAGTAGTTACAGCGCATATTGCTAGTCTTTATCTGGATGACCAGGGTATATCATAGATAAACTTTCCTACACTGGTAGATCATTTCAGGGATGTCTTTCTAGAGGACTTTTCTGGTTTGCCTCAAGAGTGTGAGGTATACTTTTCTATTGAGCTCATGCCAGGAGCGGCACCGGTGTCTGTTCCTTCTAATAGGATGGCTGCATCTGAGTTGAAGGAGCTCAAGAAGTAGTTGGAGGAGTTGTAGGCAAAGGGTTTCATCCGACCTAGTACTTTTCCTTGGGGTTATCCTATCCTATTTTCGAAGAAGGCAGATGACACCCTTAGGCGCTATGTGGATTATCAGAATTTGAACCTATTGACGGTCAAGAACCGATATCCCTTGCCTAGGATTAATGATCTTTTTGATCAACTTCGAGGAGCACAAGTGTTCTCAAAGATTGACTTGAGATTCAGATATCATCAGTTGCGCATTAGACCATCAGACATACCACTTATATATTTTCGGAGTAGGTATGGTCTATATGAGTACTTGGTCATGCCGTTTGGACTCACGAATGCGCCAACAGTTTTCATGGCTCTGATGAATCGTGTGTTAAACCCTTATCTGTATTTTTTGTGGTAGTATTCATGGACGATATCTTCTTATACTCCCACACTCAACACGACCATGCCACCCATCTTGAGATCTTATTAAGTCCACTGAGATAGTATCAGATATATGTTAAGCTCTCAAAGAGCCACTTTTGGATAGATCAGATTCACTTTCTGGGTCATGTTATCTTAGAGACAGTAGTATCAATAGACCTAGAGAAAGTGAGAGAAATAGTTTCTTGGGAGCATCCAAATAATGTCTTTGAGTTGCGGAGTTTTCTAGGGCTGGCTGGATACTACAGACGCTTCATACAGAACTTTTCACGCTTATAAACACTGTTGAAAAGTCTGACTAGGAAAGGGGCCAAGTTCTTACGGTCAGATTCTTGTGACTCAGCCTTTCAGGAGCTGAAAGGGAGGTTGACTTCAGCACCGATACTAGCCTTGCCAGAGTTGGGCAAGAGCTATACTGTTTAATGTGATGCTTCAGGTATCAGGCTGGGAGCTGTACTTATACAGGGAGATGGAGTCATTGCGTATGGGTCTCGGTAGTTGAGGCCACATGAGAGGAACTACCCGATGCATGATCTTGAGCTAGCGGCAGTTTTTCATGCCTTACACTGTTGGAGACATTATCTTCTAAGAGTGCACTTTGTGGTTTTCACTGACCAAAAGAGTCTACGAAGTGGCTGATGCATTGAGCAGGAGGACTCATATACAGGTAGATCAGGAGGCCAATAGTGAGTGATAGCTTATGGATCTATTCTCTGAGATGCATTTAGAGGTGCAAAACAGATAGGGGTAGACCTTTCTATATTCTGTACCTTTTACATCGACACTTCTTGATCGGGTACGGATGAGGCAGCTATCAGACTCAGAAGGCCTAGTACTACAGGAGAGTGTGTTAGAAGGGGACCCTCTTCCTGGATAGACAATGGGCGGGGATGAGATCTTGCGTTTCCAGGGATGCGTATGGGTTCAACAGGCATACACGAGGAGCTGATGCAGGACTTTCATTCCTCAGTTTTCACAGTTCATCCTAGCGACACCAAAATGTATCGTAATCTACCCCGCCAGTATTGGTGGCCAGGTACGAAGAAATATGTTTCTGGTTTTTTCATGAGATGTTCCACTTGTTAGCAGGTGAAAGTGGAACATCAGCGAACAACAGGTCTTTTACAGCAGTTACCCATTCCCTAGCGTAAGTGGAATGATGTCGCGATGGACTTCGTGACCGGTTTGCCGAGATCTCCTCGAGGGAATGATTCTATATGGATTGTCATTGATAGAATCACGAAATATGCTCACTTCTTTCTAATTAAAGATACCTTCAGTGTTGATGAGCTGGGACGGTTTTACATCCGATAGATTGTATGTCTGCAAGGAGTTCCACACTCTATTGTTTCAGACAGAGATGCACGTTTTACTTCTCGGGTCTGGAAATGGCTTTAGAAGGCTTTGGGTACACATGTACTTTTGAGTACAACATACCATCCTCAAACAGATGGCCAGTCCGAGCATACGATTCAGGTGCTTGAGGATATGCTCCGAGCATGCATCCTGGATTTTGTAGGTTCTTGGGAGAAACATATACCTATTATAGAGTTTTCCTACAATAATAGTTTTTATGAAATTATTCATATGGCACCATATGAGGATTTGTAAGGTAGGCCATGCCGATCACCCTTATTTTGGCTAGAGGCAGGAGACACAGCTTTGTTGGGACCTCGTCTTGTTCATGAGACCACAGAGCAGATACAGTTGATTCAGAAGAGGATGGCTACTACACAGTCTTATCAGAAGTCTTATGCTGAACAACAGAGATGACCTCTACAGTTCGAGGTTAGGGATAAGGTTTTTCTACGTGTCACGCTGAGGTTGGGACACAAGAGGATTAGGAGACAGGGTAAGATTTTTCCAAGGTATGTCGGGCCGTTTGAGGTGTTGGAGAGAGTTGGTCTAGTTTCCTATCAGTTTCAGTTACCTCAGAGGTACCAGGATATTCATGATGTCTTCCTCATCTCTCAGCTTCGACGTTACTTTTCAGACCCATCTCGTGTCTTTCAACCTGAGGAGGTTGAGCTCGAAGAGGATGCGTCAATCGAGAAGCATCCAATCCGGATTGTCGATCACAGAACAAAGGTACTCCATGGCCAGTCTGTTCCTTTGGTACGAGTGCTATGGCAGCATGGAAGAGTACAAGATGAAACTTGGGAGAGGGAGGCCGATGTTTAAGATCAGTGGCCGGAGCTGTTTAGGGTTTCTTCTTTGGCGCCGAGCTAGGGAAATTCAGGGACAAATTTCTTTAAAGGGGGAAAATATAAGAATTCGGACCTTCTTTTTCAGGTATGTTTCTCTTTTCTGTTCATTGTTGAGAAAAATAGGAATTTTTGGGAAGAAAAATTTTAAAGTTGTAGAGGCTATGTAGGGGCGCATGTTTGGCGTAGGGTTTGTTCAAACCGTGTGGCCAGCCCAGGAAACCATGCACCCTGGACATTGGGCTCCGAACAGGAGGTGCACTGTTTTTCAAACCGTGCGGGAAAACCGTGTGAGGTTCCTGGAGGAGACAGTGGGCTCTTCATGGGTGGCGTACGGTTTTTCAAGCCATGCGGGCAGGCCGTGCGAAGTCACTGGAAGAGAAAATGGAAACCGCAAGGTTAGCGCACGGTTGGCACACAGTTTTCCAAACCGTGCAGGGAAACCATGCCGCCACTTAAAAATTAGGATTTAAATCCCCTGGACGCCCAAGATTTCTCATTTCTTATCCAAAATATCTCCCACTCAAGCCTCACTTGGGATTTTGTGTTCTCAAAGGTTAGAGGAGCTCTTCCACTCGTTTTGTAGGCAAATCGAAGGGGTTTCTTGGGGGATCGAAACCAGTTCTTCTCAGGTAAGTCTCTCCTCTTGATTCCTTTATGTTTTCTCTAGATCTACATCTCTCTATCCCCCAGTTTTCTATATCTACACATGTTGTGTATAGATCTAGGGTTGTGGTTGCCTCAGGTGTTGATTTTAAGGCTTGTGAATGTTAGGATAGGAGGTTTAGACCATTTCCGGTGGTTTGTTCGCTAGTTTTGAGGAGGTGGAGTTTCTTGTGGATCGTTTTCATCAGAACCCTAAAGGTAGGTGGTTTTTGCCTTTATGTAGAAGGTCTTTGAGTATTTTGTGCAAATTCCACCAATACCCTTGAATGGGGTATTGCGTGTCACCTATTTTTCCCTTGTTGATTTCCTGCTTTTCTTGTATGCTTGAGTAGAGGTTATTGCTTGTGAATATGGTAATTTACTGTGCTTTGGATGTTTTTCCCAAGATTTTTTTTGCCTGCTTATGACCGTTTGGTCTAGTTTTTCTTGTTAGGCTATTTCCAGTTCCATGCCTAGTTGTAGGATGGAGTGATTTTGCTTTTGTTATGCTGATATGCTGTAGAATGATACCAAGTAGTTCTTGATGTTACCTTGGCCATTACGCGATGCGATACTTGCTGACTTTACACAGGGCTATGGGAACCTAGTGTAGTAGTCCATAGGGAGAATTGAGGTAAGGGCATCTCCAGAGTGTCTTTATAATACGATGTGAGACCATAGGGGGAATTGACGTTGAGTGCTTCCCCAGAGTGTCTGTAGTTCCTTGACGTGGGCCACAAGGGGAATGAGATGTTGAGTGCTTCCCTAGAGTGCCTTTAGCACGATATGAGACTATAGGGGGGAAATGACAGTGAGTGCTTCCCTATAGAGTCTACTTCTTTAACTGAACTAGAGGGGTGCGACTGTGTGTGACTTTCAGTGGGTTGCTGGTACTTTTAGGTTGAACCATTGGGGTTAGGATATGAGAACTACCCAGTGGTTACCTGTTTGTTCTACTTGCTTGAGTGACTATTTACTTGTTGTATTTATGTGCTAGAAATGGTGGATTGTTTACTGTTTAGTACTTCCCTGTTTACTGCTTTCTGTACTTTTACCTTCCATATATTTACTTACTATTAGGCATAGATCTTTGGGTGGTTGAATATTTGGACTTTGTCTCACACCCTGTTTGGGCCATGCTTCTGGGCCCAAACAGATTATATTTCTGCAGGTATAGATAAGGGCAAGCACCCTTATACTTCAGGTTCTTGACTGCACTGGAGCAGGAGAGCATGGGACCTAGCTGAGGCTTGCAATGCTGAGGAGTTGTTCATCCATTATTCTTTCGTACTTTGGTTTAGTACTGTATTCATCATTGTGACTTATTTGACCATTTCCCTTGACAAATATGTATCATGCGTCATTTACATATATTTTCTACTTCAGTTGTTTACTTATTAGTCTTCCGTGTTCACTTGTGTATGGATTGTTTACTGCTTATGCTTTTGTTAATTTGTTTCTCTTCCACTGTGTACTCTGCCAATGAGGGAATAGTTTCCCCACTATCACACCCAAGTCCCCCACTACTAGTCAGTAGCCTCTGGCATTCGGAGAAATGCGCTTGAGGCTATGTGACCAACCGGGTACGGGGCACCTCTGGGTGGCTTCCGGAACCGGGGCGTTACAGTGATGAAATATTAATACTTTAAATTTAAATGAATATATATAACCTTGATAGAACATCAAAGTGAATTAATAATTAAATAAATATGTTGTATTTATCAAAACGTAGTGAACTCATATGACAATTGCAAATCTGATTGTCGGAATAGTAACCTAACTATTGGAATAGTAAAATGGAGGTTATAAATAGTAACCTAATAGTTAAAATAGCATACTCACTAAGGGAAGTGTAAAATAATATTTAATAATTCTTTAAAATTAACATATTTTATATTTATATCATGATACAAGTAAATAAATTTTTAAAAAGTTAAAAAATAAGTGTTTATATTTTTATAAAACATATAGGTTTTAGTTCAATTTTTATAACAAATATCACTATTTAAAACAAATTTGAGTTTCATAAAATTGGTTTATAAATTAATATTATATTTTATTACAATGATAATATAATTTTATGACACCTTAATGAATTTTCCAAAGGGTCAAAAAATTTATCATAATGTTAAAATTGGGGTTTTCAAATAAATGGGTATTTTTTCAAAAAATAAAAATTATCATATTTATAATTTTTTTCCCAAAAAAGGGATTCCATTTTTTGATTTAGTCATTAAAAATGGTTATATTAATTTTTTTTAATTTTCAAAAATAGTTGAATATTTTTTGAATAGTAAAATATATTAAAAAAGGCATTTGAAATTATAAGCTAAATGAATGATTTTTTGACTCATGTATAACATAATGACTCACTAGATTCAACTCACATGAACCATTTGATATATATATATATATATATATATTGATACATGAATCAATACTATTTGTAGTGTTGAATGAAAACAATAAATTAATTAATATAATAATCAAAATCACCCATCTACTTGTTGTATGAGTATATATAAAATATATTAATTAGGATTGAAAGAATGTATTATAGAAGGATCTATTACAAGAAGGGGGGGGGGTGAATTTTAGTTTTAAAAACTTTAGATTAAAGTAGTTTAAACTAAATCCATTCAAAAACCTCTTGAAAATAAATATTAGATTTCGACGTGCCCTTTAGTCTGATTTTCTAGAGTATCGTAATCAGGAATGATTTTGATATATTTGTGTAAAATAATTTCAATCATAAAAAATATGGTTTAATCGCAATTATAATTATTATGATTATATAATATTAATGAATTTTAATAACATAATATTCAATTAATAAATAAATAGATTAGATTCAGAGACGATCTGATTAGAAAATTAATGTTTTATCATATTCAGATACGTTATGACAAAAAAATTACAAATTGCACAATAAAAATAATATATATTTAAGAAAAAAGTAATATAATTCTAATGATATAAGAATTAATTATAACAAATAAAAAGTGGAAATATTTTTTTAACCTTAAGAGTAAGGTATCCAAAATCCTTGGTTAAAGGTCCCTTGTTTTGTACTTGCAAGAAAGTCTTTATTTCTTCAGCAAGGAAATCCCTCAATACGATGATCATATTTTCTGTCTACCAATCCCTATCATCCCTTGATCTGATGGATTATATTATATCACACTATTCCCGTGTTCTCTAGATCAAACATATTGGTATCTCCATCTTTATAATCTCGTTATCCCTCGATCATATTCACACAATTAGACAAACAAATAAATTACAAAACAATTCTTAAGAAGACAACCTGACAATGTTTTCTTAAGAAAGAATCTCTCTAAAAAAATACAAGAGACTTATAACAATCTGTTCATGATTTGTAGAATTTATAAAAAAATTGAGAGTTAAAAAGGAATCATGATCTCCCAACTATTCAAATGATCAAGTATTTGTAGGCAACCCTTCCAATGGTCACATTTTATCCAAAAGTCATATTTTCTTCAAGTTTGTCACAACAACTTGGATAGATTGAACTTCAACTACTATTTTGTAATTGAAAGTCCAATTTAGTATTTATTTACACAATTATTTTGTAAAATACGTTTCATTGTGATATAAATTATTATTTTATATTCAGAATTTAAACATGGTCAATCCGATAGACTTCCTTAAAAATTTCATTAGGATAAACTTTGTGAGTACGAATTCAATGTATACTAGTTACGATATCTATATAATGATAAAGAAATTTTCAGTATATAGAAGAGATAAAAATCCTTAAATATAATATGATAAAGTTGAATCCAATGATTAGTGGACCCATACCCATTGAAATGATCGTAATGAAGAATGTAATTTTTAATTCATGATTACTTCAAAACCAATTCTAAGTATGATAATAGTTTTATGTTTTATAAAAAAAATTCTCAAGGAAATTTTGACATAAAAATCTTGTATTAATGTATTTAAGAAGGGGTTTGTGATTTATAAACCAAAAGGATTGGAAAATTCATAAGTAAAACTTTTGACTCAACACTACACCCCTTACAAATAACTCCCCCTCTAATAAAAACATCTAAGACTTTGATCTTTCCAAATTTCTAACCATTTTTTATCAATCCTACCCCACCCTACATATTATTTATAATGTTCTAATCCAAATTCCATTGCAATTATCTTCAAAGGGAGTCCTAAATGGATACAATCAAAGGGAGAGGTAGACTCTAAAGTAGATTTATTTTAATTTTATTCTTCTTCTACTACCCATATATGTTATCCATTCACCTAAAAATGTTATCATCAGTATCCAAAATATAATAATATGTTAATATTATAGTTCAATATCCATCTCATGTATAGAGAACCAACTTTTCTTACATGAATATTACCTTATTTTAAATATAACAACATAATAATGCTACAAAACCATGATCCAAAGGTTTAGTGTCTTGAAAAAAATAGGACCATACATAAATTTTATATAATAAAACAAAAAAATTTATTTAGTTACTTCTTTTCAAGATTATTATTGGCCCTATTCTTCTTCTTAATACATACAGTCACATGAGGATATGCATCCAATAAAGGGGTGAGCTAAAAGCCCAATAAGAGGATTGATACAAAAATGGATCAATATAATATGGGGTGAGCATCATCTTTATCATCATAAAATAATTATCATAATCATTATAGGAATCATTATATAAAGTCCTGTAATGTCGAAATGTATAAAAATGAAACATCATGTCTTAGTGGTTAATTACCACACATAGTTGTGAAAAACGCTAGCATCATGTTCATGTTTATTTCACATTTTATCATCAGGTAGATCACATTAATAAATTCATTGGGGAACTATATAATTATAGGTACACCTATCACATCATAACATTTACATGTTCTATATTATTATGGGCGCACCTGTCACATCAGAGCATTTAAATTATCATGCTTGCCACATAGAACATATATTAATCTTGGATGAAAAATAACACATGGAAAGGAATGGGTTTCATTTAAAAATCATACATTCATGAATAAAATTTGTGCCCCACAAATTAAATAGTTAATAAAATACTTGGTATAAGAATCATCAATCTTGAGTAAAGAAGAAACAATCTCAGGAGAAGTGAATGTTGTATTTTAGGAAATAATAGTTCTTTTGGAAAAATATTTTCATTTGTCATAATACCAGATTAGAAACATATATATCACAAAAAATTAAATTCAAGTAAAAAAATATGATATTTAAAGGACATTAATGGAACTTCTATACTGAAAATGAAATTAAAGAGGGAAAACCCAAAGAAAGAGAGTTGGGTTTGAGAATCCCCTAACCTTATGTCAGAATATTTTCTTCTTTTTAATTTTAGGGATAATCAAATTAGATTCATTAATTACAATATAAAGAAGCTATTATAAGTTTATTTTATTTATTATAACCTTATTATTTTTATTTATGGCCATTTTCATGTGTTATAAAGATCAAATTGAACGTTCAAGAGTGTTCATTTTATTGGTTTTCATGATCAGTTTTCTTGTATATGAGTATGAAAGTTTTTATAAAATTGGAATAGTTATATGAAATTATATGATATTAATGTACTTTAAGAAGATTAATTTATTAAAAAAATCATTTAGTTTTATGTTATGAGGATGAACCATTATAAAAAAATTTAATGATGGCTGTCTAGATTAATTATGGCGGTTTTTACAACCACCATGAACTCATAACATTTTATTTAATGTAATGTTAATATATTACATCCAAGACATTATATAACTTATAATATATATAATGAAATATTATTTAACCATAAAGATAGTTTGATGACCAAATATAAATGTGGCAGTGAAAAACGAAAATGCATCCTCCATGGTGGTGGTAAATCGACACCCCACAAATGATATTTTCTTTTTTAGAATAAATAGAAAAGGGAAGGGATTTGAATCGGAATTATTCCATTAACATAATAAAATTACAGTATATAAAATATATAGGATTTATAATTCTATTTGGATAATAATATGTGGATATATTACAATAAATGAAATGAAATTGAAAAGAAATTAATAAAACAAATGATGTGGATTTTACCTCTTGAATTTCTCATGCTTGAGAACCTCCTTAGGGAAAAGGGTTTTGTATTTTTATGAGAACATGTGATCTTGAATGTAGGGGATAGGATTGGTAAGAGTATTTTATAGATAATGGAAAATTTCATGTTTTGGAATTTGTGAGGAGAAGAGGTTGTGAGGGTTGGGTTTTATAGGGAAGGAGAGGTGTGTTTTCTAATTATTTCATTCATTGGTTTATTATTTCAGACCAGGACTATAAATAGTTTTAAAATTATCATTAAATATATTATAATAATTAATTATAGTTCTATATTATGTGTTTTTACCATCCATACATCATCTATGACTCAATAATTCATGTATTTAGCTTATACCACAAATTCTCAAATTTCACTATTCACTAAAATTCAAGTATTTTATAAAAATACCAAAAATTTACCATACCATTTTTATGATGTTTATAACAAAAAAGTGAAATCCATATTATGAAAATAATATTAAAAATATGGGAAATTTAATTTTTAATTAAAATAATCATTTACATGGAAAATACAAATTCTAAAATTATAACCGATTTTATTACACTTTTAAAAATTAATTAAGTTCTCATAAAATTATATTATAATCATAAGAAGAAAAATAAACTTTCCCTACATTCAATAGATCTTATTCTCATCAAAATATGAAACCCTTTTCCTTAAGGAGTTTCTCAAGCATGAGAGGTTCAAGAGGTAAAATCTACTTCTTTTTTATTTTAATTTATTTCCAATTTCATTTATTTTCTTATAATCTCTTCACCTCTACTTATCCAAGTGGAATGAAAAATCCTATATATTTTATATACTGTAATTTTATTTTGTTAATGGAATAATTCATATTCAAATCCCTTCCCTTTTCCATTTATTCTAAAAAATATATCATCTGTGGTGTGTCAATTTTCCGCCACCATGGAGGATGCATTTTCATTTTTCACTACTACCATTAGATCTGTTCATAAAACCATAATTATGGTTAAATAAGATTTTATTATATATATTATTAGTTATATAATGTATTGGAAGTAATATATAAACACGATATTAAATAAAATGATCTGAGTTCAGGGTGGTCGTAAAAACTGCCAAAAACTAATCAAAACGATCATCATTAACATTTTGTCTAATGATTCATCCTCATAACATAAAACAAAAAGATATATATAATAAATTAATTTTCTTAATGTACATTAATAACATATAATTTCAATTCTGGATAACTATTCTAACTTTATAGGAACTTCCATACTCATATACAAGAAAATAGATCATGAAAACCAATAAAATGAAAACTCCCAAACGATGAATTTGATCTCTATAACACATGATAATTCCCTTAAATATACTTAATAAGTTTACAATAAATTAAATAAATGTAAATTAGGTTCTTTATTTTGTAATTAATGAGTCTAATTTGATTATCCCTAAAATTAATGAGAAGAAAACATTCAGACATAATGTAAGGGTATTCCCAAACCAAACCCTATTTCTTTGGGTTATTCCACTTTCACTCCATTTTTAGTAAGAATGTCCCATTAATGTCATTTAAATATCATATTTTTTACTTGAATTTTATTATTTAGGATATACATGTTTCCAATCTGATATTATGACAAATGCAAAGAATTTTCCCAAGGAAATATTCTGTCCAAAAATACATCTTTCACTTGTCATGAGATTGTTTCTTATTCAATCAATATTGATGATTCTTATAAAAAGTATGATATTAAATATTTCATTTGGGAACCACAAATATATTTCATGATTTTATTATTGTTAAATTAAACCCATTAATTTCCATGGGCTATTTTTTATCCAAGATTGATATATGTTCTATGTGGCATTCTTGATAATGGAAATGATATGATGTGAATGGTGCACCCAAAATTGTATAGCACATTTAAATGTTATGATGTTAAAGGTGTACCTATATTTATATGGTTCTACAATTAATTGAGTAATTTGATTAATATCATGATAAAAAATGAAATAAACATGAACATGATGCAAGAGTTTTTCACAACTATGTGTGGTAATTGACCACAAATACGTGATGTTTCATTTGTATGCATCACGACATTACATAACTTTATATAATGATTCCTATCCTGATAATGATAATAATTTTATGATGATGATTATTATTCTCACTCCATGTTATATTGATCCATTTTATTATCTATCTTATTATTGGGCTTTTAGCTTAGCCCTTTCTTTGATGCATATCCTCAGGTGACTATATGTATTAAGGAGAACACAAGGTCCAATAAGAATCAAGTCATGTAAGACCTCACAGTAAATGTATCATATCCGAGATCCTCTCACACACTTAAGAAGAGGAGGAGTCAAAACCATCAACTATAGAAAATTTGTAACCTCTTGCTCCACCATGGTCAGCTGCAAGGAGACCAACTACTATAAATCCTCCTATACTAAGCGAGCTTAGGAATTCCTAATATGGGAATCTGATACTACATTTTCCTTCCCTAGATTATATAATATCTTGAAGTTCTTTTCTTGTAGGAACTCCTACCAACATCTTTGTCTCAGGTTAAAGTCTATCTGTGTGAAGATGTACATGATATTATGATGATATGAGTAAACTAAAAAAGCACTACCCAAGAAGGTAGTGCCTCCACATCCTCAAGGATAATAATATATATCATTTATAGGTCTTGATACACATATTTTTTCTCATGAGGTATCAACTGCCTCGACCTTTATGTGATAACTACCTATCTCTGCATCAACACGCAATCGATCCTAAATCCTAAGTCATCACAATACACTATATATTCCCTGAATTTGTCTGGTAGTATTAGAATATGATTTCTTTTCAGCCTCATCCTCAACTCGTTGAAGGACCTATGAAACTGCTCGGTCTAGGTAAATGACTACCGTTTCCCTGGCAGTGTGGCCAAAAGGGCTTCAATTCTAGAGAAGTTTTTCACAAACATCATGTACTACCCCACCATGCAAAGAAATATATGTACCTATGGAATGCTCATGGGTGGATCCCAAGAAATAACTACATCAATCTTAACTAGGTCCAAAACTAAGCCATGCTCAGAAATGAAATTCCCTTGAATGTGAACCTTATGAATCTAGAACTTTCACTTCAAGAACATTCTATAAATTAGGTTCTCTCGAAGAAAATATATAACCATCCTCAAGTGCGTTTCATGCTGCACCTTTGAGGCAGAGTAAATGAGTATGTCATCGATGAAGATGACCACAAAATAGTCCAAGTATGGAAAGAAGACCTAGTTTATCAAGATTATAAACAAAGTTGGGGAATTCATCACACCAAAGGTAATCAATAATAACTCATAGTTTCCATAGAAACATCAAAATTATAGCTTTGGAATATCAGCCTCACCAACCCTTAACTAGTGGTTGCTGAAATTTAGATCAATGTTTAAGATCCATCTCATGCATAGAAAGTACATAAAGTGGTCATAAATCCACAACAAATGGTACTTATTATTTATCATGTCCAGGTTTAGATAATGATAATCCATGAAAATTCATAAGTTCTCATCCACCATTTTCATGAACATCATCGAAGCTGCCTATGGGGAAACACTATGCCAGAATAAACCCTTATCTCGAAGGTCCTAAAACAGAAACCAAAGCACCCAAATCTCAGTAGGTGCCATCCAATATTCCATAGAAGACATTAGATTGGTTCTAGGATGCATTTAAATGCAAAACTCAATTTCCCACTTTGGATGTAGTCCTAGAATTTCCTTGGGGAAGACAACCATATAATCCTCTACAACTGAAGGAATCAAGATTCTCAAAGTTCCTATTACACTAAGGGATATAGTTTCTACCTATAAGGTTCAATGGGATAAATACCCTAAGAGGGGGGGGGGGGTAAATCAGTGTATAACAGATTAAAATAATTTCCCATTTTTATATTATTTTGTTTTTCAACAAAACCCTCTTCTATCTCTTTCCCGTAGAAAATTATGAACAAAAACTAAATCATGCATGGGACACAAAAATTTTTACTTGGTTCCCCCTCACTAGGATACATCTAATTAGAATAAAACAACAATGTGCCGATGTACCAAATACAGTAAAAGCACCCTGCTATTTACAATATTTGGAGTGGACTCACTATCCATCAGAGTTTACAACCAATTACAATTCGAAAGCTCACTGCTCCCTCAAATAAAGTGTTCTTACTACTTCTTTAGAAGATGCCTCACAATTTATAGACTTATAGGTCCATTAATTATCTCTAATTAATGATCTTCTATTGTATTTAGATGCATTATTGATGTCTCACATTCATCCACTAATGAATACAGATTTTCCACATATGTAATAGGAAACTAAAAATATTTTGTGCAACCCTTACTGTGTGTTACGCGAATATTTCATGCCTTTTGGGTAAGATGCAACTTTTCTAGGGAAATATCTCTTGCATACAACTTCACTATTACACACAACTATTTTATCTTGCAAGCAACTTCAATTCATTCACGCAACTCCCATTTCTTAAAATTCATATGCGATTCAGAGATCAAATTTCCTCAAAGTATTGATCTCTATCAAATGAGGAGAGTCAAAGACTATTTATAGGCATCATTGAACCTTGTGCAGAAGATTCAACATGTCACATGAGATTCCATCTCTCTGGAAAAAAATCCAATTTGACGTCATATTGGGTGCACAAGTTTATTTCACGTAGCCACATCTTTCACACACATTTCCAAATATTTTGAGCAAATTCATGCCTTTGAAAAATTTCAACATTCTAATATTGAAACATTCATTGCACGCAAGTTTACATACCATCTTTAATATTGTGTTCAACTTCCTTTTCCAAAAACACAAATATCTATTTTTCTGACTTTCAGGCCAAAAAAATTGGCAAACTAGAAAATAGTTCCACCTTTTATCAATTCTTTTTGTACCATATACCGATTTTACATTCCTTTATCATGGTACTTTTCTAACTTATATTTTCAAAAATATATCTGGTACACCACAACTGACCAATGAAACCATTTTTCTAAACAAACACAATCAACCAAAAATGCTTCAATGTTACCTTGAGAGATTTTTTCCCTATAATCTCCCCTTTGGGTTTATTGAAAACTCTTTCATAATTTTATAGCTCATTGAAGCTTCCACATCTACTTGCTTCATGAAATTCAGATAGTGATCAAAGACTTACTCAATAGACACTCTAAGACCATATGATATGTGGTCTATGTGAGAAATAAGAGTACAATGAAAATTTAATCAATGAATCACTTCATTCCTGACACCAATTCTTGAAACCAAAAAACAGATTTCATCATGAACCTCATATTTCTTGATATATATCCTCTGACTGATCATTTCTAGCATCATCAGATTTAAAGCTACCCCAACTTCATTTCTTGGGTTCTCATGTTTTTGAATGTTAAAAGTTTTCCAGGTTAAGATCTAACTATTTCATCATAACATCAAGGAATTATCATCATGTTTCTCCCCCTATCAGATTATACACCTGACTTGATGAACTCTCCCAATCTTGCTGATCTACCTATCAGCTTCTCCCTGTGCCCTAACTAAGATATTTTCTCTATTTTATAGCCAAAATTTTACCCCCTTTTTTAATGAACCCAAAGGTCACTCTTATCTTGTCTACAACATCACAAAGAACACATGTTAGTACGTGAGGGAAAAAACACACAATACATTAGGGAGACCGGGGATGACTAAACACCCATAACCAGTTAATGACTCTGAAATTCTTCTTTGGGTAAGGCCTTTGTTAGAATGTGTACAACCTGTAGTTCTATAAGAATAGAATCCAATTTTACAAGCTCTGGCTCTACCTTCTCCTTGATAAAATGATATTTAATTTCATTGTTTTTTTCTTGAGTTCTAGACTGTATTTTTTCTAATATTGATAGAAATTGAATTTTTATAATGGATTCCGTTCAGAGACTTCAATTCAACTACCATGTCATCAAGTTGTCACTTCATCCATAATAACTATGTTCAAGATTGAGTGGCCACAATATACTATACTTCTATAGTGATTAATGAAATGGGATCTTTTTTCTTGATGAACCATGAAAACCAAGATAAAATGCGCCTCTAGACGCCGATTTCCAATCGTTTGCGGAATCGGCCCAATCTGCATCTGTATATCCCAATCGCTCTGGATGAAATTTTTCATTATACATTAAAATAAAATCCACAGTACCCTTGATATATCAAAGTATTCTTTTCACTGCAAGAATATGAATTTCCTTGATACTGATTTTATATATCATTGCATGGAATGTGGAAAAAACAATATCAGGTCTGGTCACTATCAATTACATCAAACTTCCAATAATTTGCCTGAATTTAGTGATATTAACTGCCTTCCCATCATCATCTTTTGATATCATTTTCATGTAGAAACTAGGGACTTAGTCTCCTTGAAATTATCCATTACAAAGCTTCTAAAAACTTCATTTTAATATTTTTATTGAGAAATAAATGTTCCATTTCTTCATTGTGTCACCTTTAATGAAGGAAAAATGTCAGTTCACCAATCATTGACATTTCATACTCACTCTCCATGAATTCAAAAAACTGACTTCAATATGATTCATCTTATCCACTAAAGATTATGTCATCAACATACACTAACACCATCATCCTTTGATTAATATCATTGTACACATATATATGGTAATCAACTCCACGATACTAAAAACTAAGCTTCCTAAAAAACTGATCAATCCTTGAATACCACTTTCCTGGTTCCTATTTCATACCATATGATTCCATATTCAGGTAAAAAAATATGTTCTCATATTCATGAATGAGAAACTTATTGGGATTCTCAATATAAACTAATTCTTACAAAAACACATTAAAAAATGTGGACATGATATCCATCTGGAAAACTTTGAAATTCTGTTGCACTACAATGGTCAAGAATAATCAGATTGTCACCAGTCTTGCAATAGGTCGAACTTTCTCATCAACATCAAATATCTAAGAATATCCTTTTCACACTACTCATGATTTGTTTATAATAACCATTCCATATTCATTCATCTTATTGCAAAATACCCATTTTATGTTGATTATATTCTTATCTATTTTCCTTGAAATTATCTCTGATGTATAATTCTTCCCAATCTGTTCTAGCTCCTCATTCATTGCTTGAACCCAGTTTTCATATCCATCTTCATTAGAAAAACATTTAGGCTCTACCTGAGATTGAAAATATGCCTACTATAATGACTTCATTCTTCTTGTTTGAACTATCGCTATCTAATTACTAATGATAATTTTTATATTAATTTCATCTTGACTCTTTTTCTTCTTTTTAGATATTGACTTGACTTCCTCTTACTCATCATTGGTATCTTCTTCTAAATCAACATTTTCCACTTCTTATCCCCCTATCTTGCATAGCTACTCATCACTTTCATCAAGAAACTATTCATTATGCTGTTGAATATTCTCTTCATTTTCTAATATAATGACATCATTTCTATCAACTAATTTTTCGAGCCTATTATTGAATCATTTATATGCTTTTATTTTTCTTGAGTAGCCAAAGAATATCCCATAATCTCTATGTGAATCAAATTTCTGTTGTTTTTATTTGTTAAAATAAAGCACTTACTTCCAAATATATGAAATTATTTTAATGTTGGATAATTTCTGTACCACATATCATATGGATTCTTTCCTTCCTTTAGACGCAAATGAGCCCTATTAGAAATATAGACCAATGTCAAGACTGCTTCATTCCAGAATTTCTCTAGTAATTCCTTTTCAATAAGCATAGTTATGTCCAGGTTGTTGATAATCCAATTTATCCTCCAAACCACTCCATTATGTTGAGGAGTTCTCACTGAAGAAAGTTGATGCCTTATCCTTTGTTTCTTGAGATAGTATTCCAGATGACTATTTGTGAATTCCATACCATTATCAGTACGAAACATCATAATTTTCTACACAATAATCCTTTCTGATTCCATTCGATACTGTTTTATGTAGTTGAATGCATAATACTTTGGGAAATGATAAATACCATTTACATTATGCTATAATCATCAGTGAAAATCATGTAACATCTCTTTCCTTTAATGTATAATAGTGAGATAGTTCCAAATGCATCACCATGAACCAATTCAAGCACTATCTTTTACTTTTGTTCCTTTTCCTTGTACATATTTCTGATTATTCTCCATTGCTGACATGCATCACACATATTAGTATGATCATGTGGTAGATTTGGTTAGTATCTTGCTGTATCACACTTTACCAGATATTCTAGGGATGGTCGGAATATATGACCATGTTTTTTACATTCATGACTTCTTTTAAATTTATTTTTAATATAATTTCCATTATTTCATTGGTTAGTGGGTCTCCCACATTTTTTTGAGTAAAGGGTGAGTATTCATGATATGGGAGAAACCGTGATCCTATTTCCAGATTTAAAAACCATTTTTTTTATTTATTAAATTTTCATTATTTAACATTTTTCACCCATTAAAATTCCAAAATGTCCTCCCCTGACCTATTAACACCACAATAT
The DNA here is from genome assembly GCA_963277665.1 of Viscum album. Taxonomy (NCBI): domain Eukaryota; kingdom Viridiplantae; phylum Streptophyta; class Magnoliopsida; order Santalales; family Viscaceae; genus Viscum; species Viscum album. The sequence goes on from OY728132.1 coordinate 1,594,178,187, forward strand.
TAATTTGGACCCTTTATAAATCCCTAATAATTGGGGATTTGGATTTTTATTTATGAATTTGGGCTAGCTCGAAATCCCATTTCCAGTTTTAAAAAAATTATTTTTTAATTAATAACATATTCAATTTTAACTATTTTTCAGTAATTACACCTCTAAACCGATCCCCTAAACCGAGGCATTCCCCCATTCTCTTCTTCCCCTCTTTGGAACTCATTTTCTTTGCATATTAAGTTGATACTTCTTAAGCTCCCACAATTCGAGTATATTTATAATGGAAAATTGTTTCCTTAAAAACTATTTCATTTATCACTCCTTTTAACACATTCAAATTCCTACATGATCTCTTAATCCTTGTTCATAACTCACTTGAATGTTTGGATGTTTTAAAATTCAGATACTGGTGGATTTAGGTCGATTTCCCCAAGATTCATTCAAGTAAGTCTTCCTCCCTTCCTTTTCTTCCATTTCCTTAGGGTTTCATCCCTCTTTCATGATGTTCCAAAGTGTCCAGAAGATAGGGTTAGAACATAGGGATTGACATGGTGTATTTTTGGTGTAATATTGAGATTTTAGGTTTCTCTTCACTTTCTTGTGGTTCATCAATGGTGCGCTTGATGTTTCACACCAAGATTTGAGGGATTCGACACTTTCGGAAGGTGGTTCCATGTGTAAACAATTATTGATGAGTTATCTTGCTGATTTTTCTCTTTCTTCATATTCCTCATATGTTGTGTGTGGTGTGAAAATTTTTCATGAATAATTTGGTTGATAGTTTAATTTTATAGTTTAATTTTAGCTTGAAATTGGGTGTTTTTCATGTGTAACACTTGGGGTATTATTTTGGGTGTATTTTAGAACATATGAAATTTGTTTAATAAATATTGTTTGTGTGGAAAATTCTCCATTGGTAGGGTCTTGGTGTGAAATTTGGTTTGAAAGTGGGTTTTTGAATTGGTTTAAGGTGTAAAACCATGTTGAACATATTGAAAGTGATTTTGAAAACGTGTGTTTTTCATGTAGATTTTTTTGGTATTGTTTGAGGTATTTTTATAACATTTGGGGTTTGTTTAATAAATCTTGTTGTGGAATAAAATACTATTTTGAATTGGTATTGGTGTGATTTTGTCGTTGAAAGATGGTTTTGAAATGTATTTTATGTGAAAAGCTTGGGTACACTCCTTGGAATTGTTTTATGAAAGTTTTGAATGCTTTAAGGATTTATGCAAGAGATGAAACCATATTGGAAAATGATTTTGGATTGTGTATATTTTGAAATAGTCCATTTTAAATGTGAATGGGGCTGTCATGTGATGTGTATACTCATGGAAATGTTTTATAAAAATGTTTAACGGATTTAATGAAATGTGGAAGAAGTGTGAAAGTCATGTGGGATGTTTGTGTGAGCTTGATGTGAAAAATGGATTTTGTTTATGAAAAATGGTTTTATGAAACATGTGAGTGTGATGTTATGTGATGTTTATATTATTTGGAAATATTTTATAAAATTTTTAAAGGTTGTGTTGGATTGTGAATGTTATGTGAAATGTGTTGTGGGCTATTTTGGTGCGAGTTTGATTTCAAAATGCATTTGAATGAAAAGTGGATTTTGTGACTTGTGTGATATACATTGGGCTGTTTTGTTAATTTGTGATGTGAAAGTGATATTTTCTTGTGAAAAATATATTTCTTGGCTTGCTGATATTTTTTGAGCACAAGAGGGAAACCCAAGTATCTAGGTTGGTGGATGTGTACTTGTATGCTAGTGAATATGTGGGGTTTGGCCTCAGTTTTCCATAGCAATATTGATGCTTACAACACTAACTAAACTATGATGATGATGATTTGGGACCACTAGGTATGGGGTATGATCACTACTAGTGGATCATGTGCACGTGAACAAATATTTTGATGGTTAATCTCACGGAGATACGAGGTACCTGGGACCCACAACGAGCTAGTGCCTAGGGGTTATTTCCTATTGCTCATGCTCATTGGATTTTTTGTGCTTAACATCAGAATATGGTTTTTTTGGATGTAAATTTCAGTATTTTTTTCATTTATTTTAAAAGTGATGATTTTGTAAATTATCCCACTTGAAAACTATTTAAATTTTTAAGTTGTGTCTTTTAGAAATTGTAACTAGCATTATCAGCTTATGAAAACTTGGATGATTTTATTCTATGAATGTTTATCACATGGAATATCTTAGTGTTAGTATCCTAATGGGCATTAGATCTCACCCTACTTACACTCTTGGGTGTAAGTAGGATTTCTTATTTTTGTTGTCGCACGTTTTGCTACAACTTTTGTGCCAACAATTCGAGTTTTTACCGGTCGTTCGTGATGTAGTGTTGTGGGGATGGATTGATAGTGGTGCCTCTTTCCATATGATGGTTCTTGGGCTGTACTTATTTGGTTCTTTACCTTTGTATTTGTCTTTAAACATAGTTTTAACTTATGTAATTTAGTTCTGAAATTTTGTAAAAGACAATTTTAGTTGAAAAATCCAGATTTGTTTTATTTAGTTTGTTTGTTGTTTAATATTTATAAAATCAGGTAAATCATTCTTAAAAAACATTTTATGATACCCGACAACTTGTTCCAGTCCATGGGGATTGGGAACAACCTTCAGGCCTTATCGCAGGTCGTGTCGGGGGACGGTTTTGATAGCGACCAGATTCGGTTCGTGACAAAATGGTATCAACGGAGTTTCAGGTTAACCCCTTGGGTCGTGTTATTTGGGGAACAATCAAGATAGTATGGATTTAGGATTTTCAGGAGTTGGCATTCCAGTTATGGGTAGTGTTCCTGATCGCCACACCTCATGATGAGATTCAATTCATCAGAGGTGTCAGGACTTATCTGAGTCCTTCAGTTTTCTTTGTTTGATGATGATTAGGGGAAATGAAAAGAGAGTTGGGTTAATGGTCTCAGTGAGCTCACAGGGCCTAGAAAGCCATGTGGAGCTGGGGATATTTCTCTAAAACACTCTCTGTGATGGTGAGGTGATTGGAATATGGTCACCAACCATATTTCCATGTCATCCACCAGAACTAGTTTCCTCTCGCATTGTCTTGTGTCCTATTGTTTTGAAATATTTTAAGTTCAGTTTTAAATAAAAAATGACATGGTTTTAAGAAGTGTAATTTTTTTTGAAATGATTTTCCAATAAATAGGAAATTGTGAGATTTTTGAAATGGGATAATTGAATTTTCAGAATTGTATTGGAAGGGAAAATGGTGTGTTTTCACCTCTTTTGAAATAATGAATTATATCAAGGTTGGTTTTGAAAAAGTTTTTCAAATAGAGTTCTCTAAACTACTGAATGATTTTTTCAGGGGATGAGATGTTTTTGGGATTGATTTTGTGGTTTTTGGTTTTGGGAAAAAAGGTATGGGTTGATAGTTCTGGTTTGTTAAAAGTGGAATTTTTTTTGTTTTAACCTTTGGTATTTCCGTGAGTGTCCACATGTATGGGGTTAGATAGGATGATGGATGATTTATGGAATGGATGGATGGATTCTGGGATGGATATGAGGAGGGTGCCTGTTGTGTCACTAAAACATGCATGTTTGAGGCCCATGAGGTACCATAGGTGGATACGCTAACCGTTGAACAGTTTGTTCTTTCCAAGAAATGTTTTTAAAGGAAAACATAATGTTTGGATAACTAGATTGAGATGGTGTGCATTATGTGTTTTTTAAATGCAGATGTTGTGGGATGTTTTGAGTCCAAGAACCCTACCTGTTTGAACCGTGTTATGGGATTTTATTTGGTCAGTAAGCTGGGTAGAAGGGCCATTTAGTAGTATCTTCTGAGAAATGTTTTGTGATGACTTTATGGTGATTTTCTTAATGTTTTTGGATCTAGTTTGTGGCACTTTTTAACCAATGGACTAGGTTGGTTGGGTCCTTGGGTTCTCTCATTAGATAAGGTATGCCCCCATGAAGGGTTAGTGCACAACTGAAGTGAAACCAAGATTGTTTCGCCATTGGAAAATCCTCCAGTTGAATAATATATGGAATCTATTCTAGAGCTCGGTAGAATGAGTCTACACATTTTCATTTTTTTTGTTTGAGGATAATCTTGTATCAGGAGAGTTCTCGTGGAAGGTTGAAAGAGACCATAGTTTCTTAAGTTGCCTGATTCGTCGAAGGTGGAAGTGGTCTATGGTTGTTAGTGTGGATGAGTTTCTGGATGGTTTCTAAGAGGTCCTCTAGGTCCTTCATAGTCTCTTTGAAGTATGAGTTCAAATTAAACTACCAGTGTGGGAAATCTTGCCATTAGAGGATATTTTGGCCACTTTCTAGAATTTTGTGTTGTTTGGGGATGTTGTAGAAGGTCCCTCTCCATTAATTGTTTATTTCAGTGGAAATGGTCATGTTCAGTGATGCCTTGTGATGTCATGTACTCAATTGATCATAAAGGTGAAAGTCGTGCAATCCTATGAGAGTCTCTGTTATGTTGGGATAATTTCTCCCTTGAAAAAACATCAAAATCTTCTATTTTAGAGGAAGGTGAGTATATGTGTTCTTTACTTATATTGTTTATCACCCAAAGAAACAAGGTGTGATGTGCGTGCATCTTACAAACCCTTGTTTCAGTGAAATATCAGGTTAGAGTAAAGTGTGCATGTAATGTGTTATGTCTTGTCAAACTTATTGGGGATTGTAGTGTAGTTATTGGTGGAACTGAAAGAATAATTATTATTAAGGGGGTTTCCAAAGCCTAACTAAGAGGCCAAAGATGCTTTAATCATTTGAGCTCCATCCATAGGTCTCAAAGAGAAGCTAGCTCATAGTCAGGGGAATCCTAGGGTCGTTTAAACCCTTTTAAAAATTCCTACCCTTATTATGAAAGATAATAAGAGTTTAAGCCTTTGGATTTGTCATATTTATTTTCTTTTTCCCGTTCGGTGGAAATAGGTGGAGGGCCTTGCACCCATGTCATCACCCAATGTTATTCTATCCACCTTTTGTTTCCATTGAGTCTTTAGAGAATGGTTGAAAATTTGGATATATAGTATGAGCACATAGTTTGTGCATGATTATTAGTGACCTTGTGCTAGGAATCCATGTGGAAAGAATGATCTTCACTGTTAGTGCACAGTTTCCCAAACCGCATGGACAAATTGTACAACCTTACCAAATGTTTAAATTTTTGGGTCTTTCTGTGCCATCCCATGCTGGTCATTTAAGATGGTAGGTTCTTATGGTTGAGAGACCCACAATGATTCTAATGTTTTTTACTTCTTAAATTTTGAATGGAAGTCTACCCTTTGTACTGGGGAGTCCGTTCATGCATCGTCTTATTAGTGTCTTGATTTTGTCTTGAAAAAAATATAGGCCGTCTCTTATGGTGGAGAACCTATTTGTGTCCCCCCATAATAATAAATCAGATTTATCCATGGTCTTGGCTTGGTGGTAGGTAGTCTCGTTTAGAGCTATCTAGCTACCAATATCATCCTTGAGTAAATGTTGGGATTATAGAATGACCATTGGTTTAGTTATATCAATATAATTGTAACCTTGTTCGTTGTTGTTGTTTGTTTGGGTGAATTGCTTGAGTCTTGTTTGGTGAGTGTTTGAGGAGTTTTCTTTTAGGATAAAGAATTAATGTGATTGATCATTTTAGTAAAGTGGTGTAAGTTTTGGTTGTGAGAGTAATCCTTCCTTAATTGATCACTGGAGGTGTTTTGGCCTTTGAGGGTGAAGCTTGTCAAAAAAGTACATCATGGTTTATCGGTTGGGTTTGGTTTTTGTATTTTGACTTACTGTGGATTTATAGGGATGGAAAGTTTTTATGGTGTGAAGAATTGTAACATCCATGACTTCTTTTAAATTTATTTTTCATTTAATTTCCAATTTTTCTTTATTTTGGGGGTTTCCCAAATTTTTTTGAGGAAAGGGTATGTTTTCATGATTTGGGCCAAACCGTGAGCCCATTTCCATATTTAAAACCAATTTTGTTTGTTTTATAAATTTTTCATTTTTTGATATTTTTTACCCATTATAATTCTTAAATGTCTTACCCTGACCTATTAACACCACCATTTTAATTTGGACCCTTTTGGAATCCATAATAATGGTGGATTTTGGTTTTTATTTAATAATTTGGGCCATCCCAAAAGCCCATTTTGAGTTTTTGTTTAAATATTTTTTTATTTAATAACTTATTAAATTTAAAATATTTTTTTGTGATTAAATATCTAACCTTATCCCAATAAACTAAGGCATTCCCCAATTCTCTTATCCCCCCTCCATGGAGCTGATTTGATTCACAGATTAAGTCAAAACTTCTTAAGTTTCCTCAATTCAAGCAGATTTATAAAGGTAATTTGTTTCATAAATAAATCCTTAATTTATTAATCTTTTCCCCAATTCAAATTATTACATGATCTCCTCATCCTTTTTAGAACCTCCCTTTAATTTTTGGATGTTTGAAAATTCAGATATTGGTTGATTTAGGTCGATTTCCCGAAGATTCATTCAAGAAAGTGTTCCTCCCTTCATTTTCTTCCATTTCCTTAGGGTTTAATCCCTCTTTATTGATGTTTCAAAGTGTCCATAAGATAGGTTTAGAAACTAGGGTTTGAAATAGTGTCTTTTTGGTGTAATATTTTTATTTTAGGTTTCTCTTCACTTCCTTGTGGTGCGGCAGTGGTGTGCTTGATGTTTCACACCAAGATTTGAGGGATTCGACACTTTCGGTAGGTGGTTTCATGTGTAAACAATTATTGATGAGTTATATTTCTTTATTTTCTCATTCTTAATATTCCTCATATGTTTTTTGTGGTGGGAAAACTATTCACGAATGATTTGGTTAAGATTTTAATTTTATAGTTGCATTTTAGGTTGAAATTGGGTGTTTTTCATGTGTAACACTTAGGATATTATTTGGGTGTATTTTATAACATATGAAATTGGTCTAATAAATGTTTTATGGGTGGAGGATTATGAATTGGTATGGTATTTGTGTTCCATTGGGGTTGAATTTTGGGTTTTGAATGGGTTTAAGGTGTAAAACCATGTTGTACTTCTTGAAAGTGATTTTTAAAATGTGTGTTTTTCATGTAGATATTTTTTGGTAATGTTTTATGTACTTGTATAACATTTGGGGGTTGTTTAGTAAATGTTTTTTGGGATTAAAATCCTATTTTAAATTGGTATTGGTATGATTTTTTCCATGAAAGTTGGTTTTGAAATGGGTTTTATGTGAAAAGCTTGGGTACACTCCTTGGAATTGTTTTATGAAAGTTTTTAAATGTTTAATGATTTATGTAAGAAGTGAAACCAAATAGGAAAACTATTTTGGATTGTGTTATTTCTAAAATGGTCCATTTTAAATGTGAATGGGTCTGTCATGTGATATGTACACTCTTGGAAATGCTTTATAAAAATGTTTAACGGATTTACAGAAATGTGAAAGAGGTGTGAACGTGATGTGGGATGTTTGTGTGAGTTTGATGTGAAAAAAGGATTCTATTTATGAAAAAGGGTTTTATGAAACATGTGAGTGGGCTGTTATGTGATGTCTAGCATATTTGGAAGGATTTTATAAAATTGTTAAAGGATTAGTTGGATTGTGATGGTTATGCAAAATGTGTTGTGGGCTATTTTGGTGTGAGTTTGATTTCAAAATTCATTTGAATGAAAAGTGGATTTTTTGACTTGTGTGATGTACATGGGGCTGTATGATTAATGTGTGATTTGGAAGTTATATATTCATGATAAAACTATATTTAACGGCTTTTTGAACTTGTTTGAGCACAAGAGGGAAACCCGGGTATCTAAGTGGGTGGACGTGTACATGTATGCTAGTGAATCCTTGGGGTTTTGCCTCAGTTTCACGTAGCAAGATTGATGCTTACAACAATAACTAAAATATGATGATAATGAATAGGGACCACTCGATTATGGGTATTCTTCTTACTAGTGGATCTTGTGTACATGAATAGATATTGTGATGGTTACTCTCACCAAGATACGAGGTACCTGGGACACATAACAAGCTAGTGCCTAGGGGTTATTTCCTATTGGTCATGCTCTTTGGATTATTTGTACTTACCATTAGCATACGTTATATTTGTATGGGAATTTAAGTATTTGTGGCATCTATTTTAAAAGTGATGATTTTTAAAATTAGCCCACTTGAAAACTGTTTAAAATTTTAAGTTGCATCTTTTAGAAACTGTAACTAGCATTGCCTGTTTATAAAAACATGCAATATTTTAGTCTATGAATGTTCATCACATAGAATATATTAGTGGTTTTATCTTAATGGGAATTTTATCACAACCTAATTACACCCTTGGTTGTAATTATACTTGGTTATTTTTTTTGTCACAGGTTTGGGTATAACTTTTGTTCCAACAGTTCAGGTTTTTACTGGTCGTTCGTGATGCGGTGTTGTGGGGATAACTTGATGGCGGTGCCTCTTTCCATGTGAAGGTTCCTGGGCTATCCTTATCTGGTTTTTACCTTTTTAATGGTCTTTAAACCTAGTTTTAACTTATGTAATTTAGTTTTGAAATTTTGTAAAATACAGTTTTAGTTGAAAAATACAGATTTGTTTATTGAGTTTGTTTGTTGTTTAATGTTTACAAACTCAGGTAAATCATTCCCAAACTTAATTTTATGACACCCAAGAACTTGTTCCATCCCATGGGGATTGGTAACACCCTTCGAGAATTATTACGTTCCAGGTGAGGTGCCAGTTTTGATGGTGACCAGATTCGGTTAGTGGCAAAGTTGTTTGGGCGACAACTTGTTTTCTTCCTCTCTAGACAATAAGAAAATATCTTCTTTCCCACTTAAAGTGTATAGATTTACTTTTTTACTTTTTACTTGTAAAAAAATAGAACCATATCTTACTTTTATGATAAATATCTTCACAGTAAATCCTATAGAATTTCCTGAGTCACAAGTTGATTGATGCTAAGTTTGTTGTGACTGAGACCTTCTACTACTAAGACATCAGCACATCTCATTTACATACTCCAAAACCTCACCTTCCTCAAACCAATTATCTTCAGAAATTCATCATTTCCTAATTTAACAACTCCTTATTTTTCATAATTTAATCTTGTAAGAATATCCTTATTCCCAATCATATGGGGCATGCAACCACTATCAAGGATCCATACACCAGAATGATATGATGCTTTATTGGTAATTACAGAAACCACTACCTTTTTATCTCTCTTCTTCTTGATCCCAGTTTTTTGACTTCATACTCGGTATGGATTGGAATTATTTATCTTCTTTGAAGTATGAGGGACTAACTTCATCCTGTATATATGAAAATAATTTTTTTTTATTTTCAGCTCACCTATTGGTTCTTTGATTTCTTATTGCGACCGCTTTGGTTCTACTTTGGAACATTCCTTTGAATGGTTGATTTAAAATATCTAACAATGTGGCCAAATACTCCACACAAAAATCAATCTCCGTCAAAATATATTCTAGAGTATCGAGCTTTGTTTGGATTCAACTATTTTTATTATTCCCTTTGATATCTCATGGATATAGAACAAGTTTTTTTTGAATGTTACAAATTTCCATAGCAATAAAACATGATGTAGGACACATTCCTGCATCTCTATTCTATTTTTATTGTTGTCCATTGGGTTCTCAACATCTTATTATTCTGTAGTGTACCCAAATCAATCTTTAGTATCAGAGTATATTCTTACAGCCTGACTTCAACTGTGACTACTTTTTGGTTATAAATAATTCCTATACTAGCGTTAAAATTTATATTTGTGTATTGCTTCTATTTTTCTAGACCTATATGCTCCACATAAAACTTTTACATCTTCTAAGATATTTTTATTTCCGATGTTGTATTGGGATTCAATAGTTTTTCATGATCCTTAACTTTTCTTCATAGACTGACAACTTCTTCTCAAGTTCTTGTATACATTTGATTTTATCTTTCACTTTGTTATTCAAACCATCAATCTCCATTCGATGTTATTTAACCTTGAATTTGTGATCACTAACTATTTCTGAGTCGACTAGAAATGAAGACTCGAGATTCTTGGTTTCTTTCAATAACTCAGACTTCTCTTCATCCCGCTGCTTCATGTTGTGTTTGTCATCATGAACCACTTTGTTGGATTTCATCATTTTGGATCTCCAAACATATATTTCCTCAAGAGATTATTATAATTTAGTCTCTATTTTAGTTCATTCTTCAATTTATTCCTTATCAATGTTGGTTTATTCCTTTTTATAAGCACTACTGACAACTTCCATCGTAACATTTTCTCCATGATCTTTGCAGTTTTTAATCACTTAAAACTTTTCAACCACTAATTCATATAAACTGTCACATTCCTATTAAAGTAGATTATTTTTCTTGAGGAAATTTATCTTAAAATTTTCTTTCCTTTCACATAGTTTGAATACTTCTTCGTAGTTATTTAAAATATATCCTCATCATCTTCTTAGAACTTATTGGGGAATCATGTTTCATGTCATCCAACCTTTCCACAGATAAAGCAAGAAATTGGAATTTTCATCATGAACCTTCCTTTTCCTATTTATATATATAAATAAAGGAATGAAATAAACTCATCTATCTCTTCTACTTTTCAAGAATCATTAATAAAAATATTATTCATGAACTTTAATGACACCTCTTTATATTTTCCCTTTTCCACAACATTGTTATCACCATTTCTCATTTCATATGCTACGAGGGTACTATACAAGTTATCCAGTGTCATCTCTTTTGGATCATTATCTTCCAATACTGAAATGTTCAGATTGAACTGAGGTGGAAGTTTCCTCAAGATACACTTCAAAATATTTATATCTTCAATGACTTATCCATGACCTCGCATGTCTTCCCCTACAACATTTAACCTATCCAAAAATGTGTCAATAAACTCATTTTGGTTCATACTCCGATATTCGTAATTTTTTCACAGAACCTACTGCTTTGCATCCATCACCATTAAATCACCTTCATATATATTCAACATCATTTACCACATGGCATGTGATTTTTTACATGATATCACCTTTGTATATATTTAATTGGATATGGATCCACCTAAAGTATTGATTCCTTTGGTGTCAGCATCCAATTACCCTCTTTCAACTTCTGATAAAGCACCACTATTGATATCAGTTAAAATACCATGCCTCACTATTGTGAAGTCACCTATTCATATGGATCAGAAGTAGTGTTGCATTTTATTCTTCCATTACTAAAAATTATTCCTATCAAATATAATAATCCCTTTTTGATTGATGACCTCCATTGAGAGATAAAAACTGATATTAACCTTTCCCTCTGATACCAATTGTTAGGTCCACTAGGTCAAATACCCACATAGGGGGGTGAATCTGGGTATGAAATATTAAAATAATAGCACCTTTTAATAATGTTTAATTTCTAAACAAAACTCTCTTCTCTCACTTTCCCATAGAAAAGAATGAATAGAAATTAAATCATGAACGAGGAAAATAAATTTTTACTTGGTTTACCAATATTGGGATACATCCAAGGAGTATTCAATGAAAATGTTCTGATGTACCAAATCCACTAAAAGTGCACCACTGTTCATAATGTTTTGAGTTAACTCACTGTCCATCCTGGTTTAAAACCAATCACAAATTGAAAAATCACTACTCTCTCAACTGAAGTGTTCTCACTGCTTCTTTAGAAGATTAAATCACAGTTTATAGACTTGTAGATCCTTTAATTATATGTAATGATTGCATCCTCCATTGTATAAAGATTCTCTATTGATGTCCCACTTTCATCCCCTGATGAATACTGCTTTAACACAGATGTATTGGGAAACATCAAATCTTTCATTAAACCCTTACTGCGTATTTAATGAAACTTTCATGCCTTCCATAGAAGATTCAACTATTTTTCAATAAATTTCATGTGTGTAACTTCAATCTTATACACAACTCAATTTTTACACACAACTGCCTTTCCTTTCTCCCAACCTAAATTCGTTCATGAAACTCCCTTTGCATAAAATTAATATGTGATTCAGAGCTCAAATTTCCTCTAAGTCTTGAGATATATCAAATGAGGGGGGTCACCTCTTATTTATAGGCATCACCAACCCCTGTTTAGAATATTTGACATGTCATTAAAGATTCCTTCTATGCGCGGAAAACCTAATTTGATGTCGCATTGGGCATGGAAGTTTCTTTCTCACAACCTCATCATTCACGAACATTTGAAAATATTTCTCACACTTCACACCTTTTCCATATTTCAATGTTCTGATCCAGAAACATTCCTTGAGTTTAAGTTTACATACCATCTTCAATCTTGCAAGCAACTTCTGTTCCAAATAAACATATAACCATTTTTTGGATTTTGATGCCTAAAAATTTGGTAAACACTAGAAAAAAGTGCCACCTTGTATCTGTTATTTTTCTACCACCTACAGATCATCCATTCCTTTTTCATGGTACCTTTTTAACAGATATTTTCAACAATTTATTTGGAAGACTTCTACTAACCAAGGAAACCCGCTTGGTCTACAAACACAATCAACCAAATAATACATCAATGTTACCTTGAGGGATTTTTTCAAAATATTAAATGACATGTGATGGGATGAAACCCTTTACTATAAAAACCCTCTTTCCATTCCATGAGATATATCTAACTAGAAAATGAGAATCTCACCCTGTTAGTGCATAGGAATCTGACTTCTCTGCAATGACAGTCAATCTCGCATTTGACCATGGAAAACCAATCCATACCCTAGATGATTTCATAGGGTTCTTTTGTTATAACCAAATGGTCTCATGTGAACCTCTATCGAGTAAGAGATAGCTCACACTTCTGATGGATAAATTACCTAGAAGAAGTATTCCCTGTATGAACCTCAAGACAAAGATGTTTGGCTAGCCACTTAACTAGGAGTTCCAAATCTTGTACCAGGAGTATTAATATGACATATTTACTCGAAAATATGGTAACTAATACTTAAGAAAAATTAGAAAACACACATATCGTACTTCTGATTATATCATGCATTTTGGGGACATAAACCTACAAAGCTTGAAAGAGTCCGCAACCCTGACCGCCAACTCCCTAAGCCTGATGTAGACTGCTTAGTGGTGATGTTGAAAGTATCTCATAACTTCATCCACCACCCATATATCCACATGTTTTTCATATATCTCTACCTCCCTAGGGACCACCCAGCCCTCGCCTGGGGGATCCCTGATCACAGCATGGTCTCTTTCGTGGTAGTACATCAGCTTTTTGTTTGTTCTCCTTGCCATGTATGGCCAGGGAGTCACATGCTATGTGACATCACCTATTAAAATCATAACACTAACCCTATTCGGGAATCACTAGTTCTCTATTTTGTCTATATAACACATGACCATGCGCCTGAGTCTAATCATGAAATGATCACCTACACCAGGATCTCGTCGAATGGAACCTACTAGTCAGTGTAGGATGATATAGCTCTATAATGCCCGATGCCAGCTCCAGCTATTTGGCATCCCTATGAAGGAAATATCTCAATCACTAGTTCCTAATCTAGTACATCTTCATTGGTGGGTATACACTAGGGAACTACACAAGCACAAATCTCTATTCAAAGTCCCTTCTCAAACTTCCATGCTTAGATGTAGTCATCACAAATCATCATAAGGGAGTACTAGGTAAGGTCTATGAACCTCAATTCATACTAACCCACCATTATCCCTCCTTATTGTACCTTTATTAACTTCTAAAATCCAAACTATGCACGAAAAATAGGGGTAGTTCTCTTCACAAAATAACTCTTGGAGTTTGGGCCACAAGAGTGTCAAACCAGCATGAATCTATGTAACAAAACTACACTAGTTCCCAACTACTCCATGTAAAAGGATAGCTTCCAACACAACCACCTAATTCTTCAGGTTTCAAATCAACCTACATATATAGACCACCGAATCTATCCAATCCTCTAATGCTTGAGGATTTGGATCACCATAAATCATTATAGTCCTTTGGTGCTGGAAATCACAGTGCATGCTAAGCCTTTATACATCATCAACCTCCTCTAATGGGACGATCTAATATTTTATATGTGGAGGTTCTAATACCTTCCCACCTTGAGGGGGAAGCTCATGGGATGGACCTCAAACTGAGGCCTCATCACTCATTGGATCTTCATCATGATTCAGAAATGGTATCCTAGTCAGATATTGTTGGGAAAGAATCCTGAGATTTATCAAATTGTATCACAGTTAAAAGAGTATAAATATAAATGGGGAGTTGAATCAAGATTGATATTCAAAGGCACGATAATATATGATTCACGTACCATTTATCCCTACAACCAATGTCTTTGTATGCCGAGTTGACAAGTAGGTAGTAAAGGGATTGGTGAATAGATATTTTGGCCACCCACACCATCACCAAATTCGTTGGCCTAAGATCCACACTTGAGACACTTTGACACTTTTTCTCTAACCCCAAACCAATCCTCATAAGGGGATTACTCCAGACAACATCCCACAGAATGAATTGTTTTGAAACCAATCTATCACTACCCTACCCACGTCGGGGCCTGATCCTTAACTACCCAAATCTCACCTCCATAGGTCACACGGTCGTGATAAGTGCCGAAAAAATATCCTAAATAGGAGGCATTTTCCTAAGTACCTATCCAGAAACACCTGGCTATCTCAATATAGAACTACAGAGAAATAATAATAAAAATATACAATAGCTAGAAAGTAAACCAAGCATGAAAAACATTTAGGGTGTACAATAGTTTGATATTGAAACTTAAAAGTAAAGGGTAAAAATAAACACCAAACCAGAAGTATGTCCCGACCTAAAAAAAGAAGAAAAGTAAACTGTTTAGAGATCCCAACTCCCAATATCCAAGTTATGACCACCATACTTGGTCCACAACACCTAGTAGCCCTAGGATCCTCTTAATTCAGTACCGACCATTCCATCATCTGCATAATAATTGACATGTGTAGTCAAAGCCCTTGTGGGGGTGAGTATGTAAATACCCAGTAGGACACCCTGAAAACTGAAGGGAGAGGAGTAAGGGATATAAAAGTAAATAAATAGAGTAGATAGTTCACAAGATGTAAGATACAATGAAACAGAACAACTGAACCCAAAAAAGGAGATAATAACCTCATCAAAACACAAGGGGCTCTACACAGTGTGTAGATGAACTACACATCAAGGATTTTCCACCTATAGTAGGAGGGTAGACTCACCCATCAGTGATAATATAAAGATGAAATGCATGTGACATACCCTAGGTGTCTTTGCAACCCGTTGAAGGAGAGAAAACAAATAATAAAGGTATTTATATAGATGAATATATATTTGTAGTCAAAAAAACCAAAAAAGAGAGAAATAGGGTCTCCATATCATATCTCATCCCAAGAAGAAGAGTCACCTAGAGTTCCAAAAGTCCATCAAAGATTCCCAACATCTTATGTGTCTGCCCATAAGTAACCTTCCATGTTAATCCACACCTTATCACTGTTACACATATTCACAGGGACATAATATCTATATAGATGACCCATTACATGGTACAACAAGATGACTCCACTATGATTGTTAATGGAAGACCCAAGGCCCGCCCAGTAGGATGGTTCCACTATTTCGGTAGAGGACCCCACCCATACCAGCTCTAGGGTTCCACTCTAGATTTCTATAAGGGCCCTTTCCTAGCTCGACTGGAGGGTTCCACTTAGGAAACCATCGAGGACTCATTCCAAGCTTGACTAGATGGTTCCACTTAGAAATACATCAAGGAACCATGCCTAGCTCAACTGGAGGGTTCCACTCCGAAATCGGTAGAGTACCCATGCCATCAGTTGATAAGAAGGTTCCACTCCAGTCATTAAGTACCCATGCCCGTATTGACAGTAGGGATCCACTCAAAAGTCTATAGAGGACCCATTCCCTATAAAGATAAGAGGGTTCCACTCTAGGTGTCAGTAGAGGATTCATGACAACCCCATCTTAAGGGTTCTACTTTATAAAATTCATCATGGACCCATGTCTTTCCCAGTGGGTGGGTTTTACTTGGAAGTCAGTAGGGGACCCATGGCTTGCCCAACATGAGGGTTCCACTCTATAAGTATTTGAAGATCTTGTGTGATCACTATCATCTTAGAGCATCTCTTAACCATGCAACATGCCAGAAGCATTCCACATCGTATCTCTAAATCCAAAACGGAGACAACCATTGCATTCCATGCAAAGAAAAACTCATGAAATCCTACTCGGGGTTCCAAAATGCGAGTCCAAACAGAAGAGATACAGAACCTTGATGTTTCCTCAAAAGGAAAGAAGTGGTGCACAATGTGTCAGGGGACCCACATGGAGAGTGGCCTCACTCCACCACCTGCTTGTGTCCCTGGACAACAAATGGATCCCAACCCATGTAGAATATACATTGTGTAGGTGGAGTACATGACATGTGAAAATTTTTTGGGGGTGGGTTGTGTCCTTCTGGTTGTGTCCGTGTTCTTGACCCATTTTCCATGTACTTTGGTACATGGCATGTTACTTCACATGGGTTACCGCCTGTGTTATCTAGTTGGGTCTGTGTACATAGATACATGACTATATTTTTGGTCATGTAATCCCACACAGATTCTTTCCCAAGTGATCCATCACATGACTCGTCTACCATGGTTTGAGGTACACGACATTTAGGAGGGATACACAATGTTTCATCATTATAAACTTTCTAAACCCTAGCCACCACTAAGGGGATATATTCCTTGTGTTCATCATTATACATGGAATGTAGTTATGATTTTTCCATATCACTATATTTCTAGATCAATAATATATGATTTGATTTAGGTCATTCACCAAATATCCCTCCTCGATTCAACCTAAGATTAGTGAAACTAGGTTTCGTTTGTCATCTCCAGCCATCTGGTGGTCCAAAATAATCTCTGTCGATCCACAGATGTTTCTTCACACATAACGCATTCCCATTAAAATAACTACAGTGAATATCCATCATATGATGACTGAAATGATCATCCAAAACTCACAACCTTTATGGATCTGTGCTTAATTCATCTATATGTACCTCTTTCGTTGTTTCCTCACCATTCCAAGGGCCCAATCAGGCTCAATACCACCAGGAAACGTAGAACTGGGTTAGTGGGGTCATACCAGTAAAAAACATGAAGCAATTAAGTGATAAAATCACAAAAATAAAGGTTTAAGAATCTCTTTCCAAGTGTTCTTGGCCAACGATCAAGAATATGGATTTTCAGGTTAGAAAAATCAAAATAATATAATTTAATTGATACATGGGAACATGAAATGGATAGAATTGGTGTAGATCCAAAAAAATCATCAATCTCCTCAATCAATTTAATCAATACAGGAATAAACCAAAATTTGGTGAGTCCTACATGGATTTTGGATTTTTTATCATTGAAGATTACATTTTCCAATGATTGAAGGACATCGTTGTGTTCTCAATGCTATGATATTATCAGATCCGAGGCTTCATCGTCATCAGATGTGATTTTCCAATTGAATGAGGAAGGGAAGCTCTTGAATTCTCCCATTGTTTATCCGACTAGCCCTAGATAATTATCCACGACAGTATTTTTATATAATTTCATTTAAGTTAAAAATGAATTAGTTATTTAATCCACTAATTGAAGTTCCAATGGAATAATATATGGACTCTATACAGTCTAAAAATATTTAGAACATGGTATATGAAATTAAAGGGGTGATAAAAATATGGTTCAAGTAGTTTTTCTATGATAAAACCAACATGGATGGTTGAGTGTCTACCTATAAATAATGTCTGGTTGCAAAATGTAACAAGAAAAGTCATAGTATTGACTATGAAGAAACCATTTTAATTGTTGCGATGATAAATTACATTTGGATATTTCTCTCTATAATATATTACATTGATTTTGTGATATATCAAATGGATGTAAAAGTGATTTCCTTAATAGTAATTTAGTTGAGGAAATGTATATGATACATCCCAAAGGTTTTGAAGTTCCAAATGGGACTACTAAAGTATGCAAGATGCAATGGTTCATTTATGTATTGAAGAAAGATTCTCAAAGTTGGAATATTCAGTTTCTATGATGAAATCAAAGAGTTTAGTTTCATAAAAAATATGGATGATTCTTGTGTATATAATTACATTGGTGCAAGAGTTTTAGTGTTTTCAATATTGTATATAGATGATATACTGCTTCTAAAAAATGACATCCTGACAATTATCTCCATAAATATGTAGCTAGGTAAGTGATTCTCAATTAAGGGCATGAGTGAAAAATACTACATACTACATATGAATATCTATAGAGATAAATCTCAACTTCTTATTGGACTCAGTCAGGACACTTACATTTGTAAAGCACTAAATTGGTTTATCATGTAGAATTACAAGAAGAGGTCTTTACCATTATTTCATGGCATGGTTATTACAAAGACCTAGGATCCTTCTAAAGAGTTAGAATGGATGAATAGATTTCCCAATTCATATTTCAAAAGATGTAATATGTATTCAATATTTTGTTACTCAATCTGATGTCACCTATGCTCTAATTATAACTAATAAATACAAATCAAATCCTGTTGAGAGTCACTAGATTTCTATGAATAACATTTTTAATTTATAGTGATGGACTATATATATTTTCGTGATCTTTAGAGTAGAGGATAAGCTCTATATAAAGGGTTTCATGGATGCAAGTTTCTAATATTAAAAAGATGATATGAAATATAAACTAGTTTCATGTTTTACCTAAATAGTAGAACTATTAGTTGGATGAGTTTCAAAAAATACACTATAGAGGAATCCATAATAGAGGCCAAATATATCATTCTATTAGATACTGTGAAGGAAGTTTTTTGGATCATAGAGTTTATATTTGAATATGTGGTGGTTCCTAACATTGATGGGGAAATCAATATTTACTGTGACAACAATAGAGATATTCTTTAGGATAAGGAAACTCAGTGTCACCAAAGGACCAAACACATCCTTTGAAAATACTATCTTATATGATAGATCATTGAGAGGGGTGATGTTAAGATCTATTGGGTCGTTGGAAATAAAAATACAGTGGATCTCCATTAATGGTATTGTTGTTGTAACAAAGTCATGAGGGGTATTTAGAGTCTCATAGTATATTCTACTTAATATTTTTATGTAGTAGATTAATAATGCCTAAGTTTATTATAATAAATGCATTCTTTATTATCATTCATTCATATGTGGTGAAATTTACTTTACATGATTGATAGAATGATAATATTCACTCAAAGTAAATATTTGATTTTTCATTATTTAATGATCATAAAAGAGGAGTATGGGTTGTAATGATTTTTCAATATTACTATGATTAATAGAATAATGAGATAATAAGTGGAGACTTATTATTAGGATTGACCCACTAAGTATATCCCATGGTATTTCATAAAATCTTTGATATACATAGGGGTGTGTTCTTATAATGAAACCTTATTAGTTTATGTTAGTGAGATACCTAGAATGAGAACATTTATATTTTGATATATTTATTATGGAAGTCATTACGACTTAGAAAATCTGTGTGTGACTTGGTATGTTCCTAATCATATAGTTGGTTGAAGAATAACTAAGATGAAATTTTTTACACTCATATGAAGAGTAAAGGAATATAGACAATGATTAAAATAGATCTAGGAAATTCATGTTAATGTTTAGCTAAGTGACCTGAAATGTGTATGAGTACTTGGATGAGGAGAACATGATGTGCTCATTCAATGGATGAATGACATGTGATGCATTCATCAATATGGTTAGAATTTTTCAAAGAATCAAGAAAATATCAAATTACCTATTCACGTTTGACATTACTCTATGTCTAGTGGTTACTTTATTTCATGGGAAAAGGGATTATATAGGTTTATATATGATTTATATGATATAAATTAAGGTGTAAATGTTTGTATAGATATTTTAGTATGTTTGATGGAGATCACACTAGACTGCTTAATAACTTGAGAAGCACTAACCCTTTTTTAGAGGCTTTTCTTTGCTTGCATCTTTTGAAATGGGGATTTATATTTTTTTTTTCAATACTATTATGGCCCATAGGGACAAAAAATTATTCCTTGGGATAAGGATAATTTTTTAGGAAAACTTTTTATTTTAGAATGAAGTAAGTTTGAAAAAACCTTATCCAAATTGAATTTTGGATGGATTCACAAAGAGCTAGGAAGTTTTACATAATTTTCTTAGGGATTTTAATGTTAGTGAGATATTTTTAGATTTGCACGAAAATTTTATGCATGTGATTCATATAGCTTAAGGATGTTCTTTTTTTAAACACAAACATAAGTAAGATCCCAAAATTACATTGGTGCTAACATTTTTTGGTGTGAATTTAATGAAACATAAGACTATGTTTCATCCAACATAGTGTGTGTTTGAGGTTTTCATGACCATATCCTCACACACAGTTTCATCAACTATAAACCAAAGGTTTGGTTTATTTATGGATTTCACATTAATTGAAGTAGTTTAATTAATAACCCATCAATAACATATCATGATATGTTTGATGTTATTCAATTAATTATGTGAATCGAGTATGTCCTATATAAAAGGAATGAGTTCCCTTCATTAGTTAGGATTGGTTGTATGCAAGCCTCTTGATGATCTCTTACTTTTTATATAATCATTCATCATGAACAGTGAAGAAACTAAAAACCCTCTTAGTGTATGGGAATACTCAAGTTATGAAGAAGGATCCTTTGGTTGGTGCAATGTCTCAAAGGTAAGAATCATAGGATTGCTTCTACTATGATCATCATCAACCATACTATGAAAAGTATAAGACAAATTACTCAATTATAAAGGTATGATGGTTCTCAATAAAACCTTTCACATTGATTCCATCGAGGATATATCCGGAATACATGGGTTTTCTTTCGTAGTCAAGTTAATTTGATGAAAACCTAAAGCCTATCAATTGGAACCCTCACCACTTGGTGACATGGTAACTGAGTGATCCGAGATTACCCATAGTGAAAATGAGCACTTATTATAACTCTATGAGTCCTAATGTCATCCTATCTCTTTCTATAGGGTGCTCTTGATCCCTGTCTATCAATTGGATCCCATGAAAACACGCATCCATACACACTCATGCGTAAAGAATCATATGGTTTTTATTAAAGGGACAACCTACCACAACTATAGAGATACCAAACTCATGATGTTCTACTATTCCTCGACCAAGCCAATCGATACGCCATTCAAACCTGTATCACATTTTTTGGGGGCCAAAAAAGGCCAACAAGGCCTCTAAACTGAGTTTTTAGTCAGGGTACCCCAATGTTTTTGACATTCGATGGATTTTCAGCCACATTTAAGGGGGTCGTATTTTATTTTTTTGGTGAAGAAATATTTTATTTTCAAGTATTACATTCATATTGATATTATGGCTTTGATGTTTTAGCGTTTTTCATATTGTACTTTTATTTATAATCAAATATATATATATATATATATTATATTCATGCATAAAAATTTAATTTTATAAATTAATATTTAAACAAATTGATATATAAAATATATATTTCTATATATAAACCATATATAAATAAAAAATAATATCCTTTTTGTTTGATAAAAATGCATGAATATTTATAAACATATATAATTAATGTATATATAATGTTTATATATATATATATTTGTGTGTGTATTGACAAACAAATATATATTTATCTATATATTCTAATATAAATATATATAAATATTAATATATATTATATGTAAATAAATATAAATATATAAAATTATATTTACAGACACACTTGTATATATGAATGTATGTATGTATTTATACACATACAAAATCATATTATATATATATATATATATATAAATATATGGATAAAAAATGTAATGATATAAGTATAAATATATAGATAAATGAAAAAATGTAGGAAAAAAACAATATAGAGGAGTGGAAAAGGTGCTGACATATGAATTGAAGGTCTAAGATTTGAAACTCCTAAGAGGTAGGGGAGCATGTGAGAGATTGAAATTATAAAAAACTTATAGGGGGAAATTTACAAATGAGTGGGTAACAAGCACTAATAAATGGGGTTGGGGAGCACTGATAAAAGGTTGGCCAAGTTTGAACAAAAAACATTATCCCCTTTCTCAGTGATAAATCAAAGCCTTGATACATGGTGTATTTCTTCAGTGCTGATAAAATCCTAGGGATTTTAACCACTCTATGGTAGTTAGTGCTTTTTTTGTGTTGATAAAGGCATGTTTTGTAGTATTGAAATATGATCAACAAGTTACCCAACCACCACATAATTATTTAAGCCTCAACGCTTGTGTAAGAAATATGTAAAAGCCTGAAGGTTGTCATGATGTATATCTCACCAACCTCAGGTATAAGGAAATCAAAATATGAAACAAGCATGCCCAGTATACTAAATACATAGTGTATACCACTCCACATGCTATACTTCACAAGTCATCCAGGACAAAAAAACCTTTTTTATGCCTCATGGGAACATTTTATATCCCAATATAAGAATATGACTCATATTATCCTTAATATGTCATCCCAAACTGAAATAGTCCACGATGAACATTGGTTATAGATAACTCAAAGTTATCCTTTGAGTGTTCAATTATAATTTTACTTCATAAGTATATACAAATAACAGTTAGTGCTTCCAAGCTAAATATAATGAAAAATGAATGAAAAAAATAAGGCAACTAAAAGTTATGGTCACCTCATCAATAGACTTACATAAAATAATTTATGGTCACTTAGTGGTTTGGGACAACCATACTACATGATCAAGGTCATGAAATGAATTTTATTTTGGAAGGAATATTAATGGGGATTTAATATCACCATATTATCTTATATATTCATGATTTGTTTGAGAGGAATATTTTTTTAGAATCATATTTACATGTGTAATTCTCAGAACCATGATCAACTTATATTTTCCCAAGCGAGTGTATTTCATGATCTCATGCATGCATCCCTTTATGTTAGAGCCTTTGGACCCACTGCAAGGGTCAAAACCATACACTGTGGAGTCTATTCCCTTAAATCCGAGTAGTCAAACAATACAAATAACCAAACCATGTCCATATGAAAAATAAAAATATGTATAATATAATAAAAACAATGCCATAAAAAATTTACTGTGCCGAAGCATACAATCACACTTCTTAATAGGTCACCCACTATGTTGACCACGTATAAAAAAAGCATAAGATTCTCTACTGTTATCCCCGAGCCTTGTCTCAACCCAGTCTCCACACCCACTGAGTCAACGTAGCGCAATCCACCACACATCCTATTATTAAAATTTAAAAAAGACATATAGTCCATACACACACACACACACCAAAGTTCCCATTCAAGGTTTTGTAAATACATCTCACTAGTGTCTCACCATGTTATCCTAGTATATTCCATTATATATGTGTATTACTGAGGAAAGTAAACCTGTAACACATGTTCTTCAAACAAATTATGATAACAATGACCCTTTTAATCCACTCACATCAATTCAGGGTGAGCTAACCAGGATACTGCAACACCCTATTATACATGCTTCGGATCTATGAAATTTTTTTATCATCACCTTGTTCTATTGACCCCATAACCCAATGCGTACCATACGACTCATGGTAGGGTGTCCACTATATAAAAACCCATATATTTATTATATATTAATTTAGGATTTATTACATAATATTACACTTAAAACAACCCAGAATATTGACAAGTCTAGTTTCTTAGAGAATTAGGTACATTACATGACAATTTAGATAGGAAAAGAAATATCTTTATTGAAAACCTCCTAAACAAGATCGCACTTAAAATCATACTGGATAACCTGGGGACATACATAAGAAATGGGTGATTATAAACCCTAGTAAGATAATAATAATGACATAAGGTAACATATGTTATAAAATAGGCATGTCAATGGGGAATAAAAGGAACATGAATAGTAAGGCATGATATAGCATGATAATCTTAACGTGGGAAATGTTGCAACAACTTAAAACATTGCCTCATAAACATAACTTAATGATAACTGTTAAGAAATAATGATGGAAAAAGTCCCATAATATAATTAGGTTCACTCTCTGTCCAAACATAACTTCTCATGAGACTAGATATTACCCAATGCATTAGAGTTAAATATAATTCAGGGATCACTCGTCACATTCATTTCATTCTCATAATTAAGTGTGCCACATAGACCATACAACAATGAATAATTAATCATTATATTTTATTTAAATATTAAGGAGTGTAAAATAAATTCATGAAAGTCCCATGGAAAATAATTATATGTTTTTAATGTTCAGTAACCTTGATAGTAAATGGGTATGGTATTCAGTACATAATTAATTTGGAAAAAAATCACTGTGAAATTTTGACTTCATAATGAAGTCACATAAAAATTCATTAAATATATTCGTGAGGGTAAAATGGGTATATCATAATCTTGAAATAAATTGGATATTAAGGGAAATACAGAATAAAATTTCCTATCATAAGGAAATGAAGATGAAATACATAAGGTAATGAAGATACTCGAATAAAGAGAAGAAAGGAAAATATCCCTTACTTGAGTGTGACTGAAAATGAATGGAAGGATATTATTGAGAGCTTGGAGGTGCATTGAGAGGTCTCTAGATATGGGAGATAAGTGTAAGGATGGTCTCTATGTTTTTTAGTGATAAAAAGTGGGAGATTGTGTGGGTTTATATAGGAAATGAGTGAAGAATTTGTTAATATTTCACAAACATAGGATTTGGACTTTATATAATAAAATAACCAAAACCACAAACCTGACCATGGGGTTTTCGCATGATTTTTGCCTAATGGGAGTGGTTTTAATTATATAATAAGTAAACATGATGAAATTAATAAAATACCACCCTTTCTTGTGTGGAAGTGAGTTGTACACTTAACGAAATGATTTCAAAAACTCAAGATATATTATAAGCTTTGGAGGATTCAGAATGACTTTATAAAATAAATAAATAAAAGTTAAAATAACATTATTTTAAGGTAAAGACATATATTTGGTCATTTATACTCTTTATAGTATATATAACATCACTTTTGGGTCATTATGATGTCATAATACACTGAGAATATTTATATGGTATTTAATTTTGACTCTAAAATTCTTTTATATTAGAAAATTATGAAAGATTAACCATTGGATAATTTTTACATTCTGATTTAAAAATTAGTATTCATTTAATATAAATAATTTTATAAATATATATATAATTATTTTTAAAATAATAAATGATATTTATTGAGAAATGTTGGGCTTTTTTGACAACAATAGATTTCGAACCATTATAAAAATTAGATTTGACAACATAAAAAATACATGATCAATAAAATTTAGTAAAAATTATTTAATAATAATTTTTAAAAAAGTATTATATATTTAAAAAATACTATAATTAATAAAAATAAATTCCTTAATTGAATTTAAGTATTTCTCAAAAAGCCTATTTGAGTTTTATTATATCAAAATAATAAACATTTATAAAGTAACAATAATAGGATGAAAATATATTCATTATTCAATAAAAAATAATTTAAGTAATTATATATATATGGTTATGATACATATCCTTTAATAAACCATCAAACTCTCTAAAACTAAGGTGAGTGGTCGTCAGACTTTCATGGGGTGGTTCGACGTTCATGGTTTGGGTCGTGATCTCGATGAGCTCGGACTTCTCCTATTAATAGTTACTATCTTTCTTAAATTGTTCTATAACAGCTTGGATTTTTGCAAGGAAAAATACCAATGATGCTATCTCCTTTAGATTCTCCATTAAATGGGATTCATAGGGTATAATCCTACTAGTTGATGCCATCAATTCCTTTGTATATGTCAATTAGATTTGTTAAAAGCCTATATTAAAACTATCCATGTGATTACTTTTCAACATCTGTATTATCAATGGTAATAATAATTTAATGGACACTTAAAGTCCTAAATAAGTTCATGTATTTTCTATAACCATATCATGTAATAATACATATGATGAAAATCTCAAGGTAAATTTTATTTATAAGAGTTCTTGTCATTATAGTCTTCCCCCCTTGAGAAATTTCTCCCTTAAAATTTTCATTTACCATAATGAAATAGATGAGGGTAACTCTGTTTCAACAACTCCATTGTTTCCCACATTACTTCCTCAAAATTTTGGTTTCTCGACATCACTTTGACAAGGTGTATTGTATTATTTCATAGAACATTGTCTCTATGATATTATATATTTACCGGATTCTCCTCATATAAAAAGTCATTAACCAATGGTACCACCTATAGATTGAGTACATGTGAGGAGTTTTCTATGTACTTTCTCAAAATAGTTACATGAAATACATCATGTACTTGAGATAGGTTATTTGGGAGTGTAATTTGGTAGGCCACCACTCAGATGCGATTAAGGATATCAAATGGGACGATTTATCTTAGAATTCATTCTCTCTTATTCCCAAATATTATCACATTATTCTATAGAGATATGAGGAGGAATACAATGTATTAAACATAAAACTCTAGGTCTCATCAATTATTTTCATCCTATATTTTTTGTTGACTCTTATTTTCCTTGATGTAATACTAAATTGTATGAACCTTTTCAATAATTTCCTTAACCACTTTAGTGTATATTAGCTTTTATTCCACAACTTTAGCCAAGCATGTAGGTGTTCTACATCTCTTCCCATAAAAGGATTTATAGGGTCCATTTGGATGATTGTTTGGAAACTATTATTATAGGATAAGTTGACTAGAGGACGATTTTGGTCCCATCCTCCTTTGAAGTTAATTGAGAATTCTCTCCACATGTCCTCAAGTGTCTGTACAGTCTTCTCAGATTGGACATCAGTTTGAGGGTGATACAACATAATGATGTTTAAATGAGTGTTCAGATCATGTTGGATACTCTTCCAGAACTTGTAGGTAAATCTCATATCTTAATAATATATAATAGATTGTGGTACTCCATGGAGACTCACCACTTCTTTCATGTAAATCCATGCAAGATGATCTAGTGAGAAGTCCTCTTGAGTCCCGATGAAGTGCACAGTCTTTGTAAGGTGATGAACCAAAACCCAGATAACATTATTATCTATTGATGTATTTAGAAGAAAAATGACAAATTATATGGTTATTTTTTCTTATTTATATGTAGTTATGGGTAATGGTTGAATAATACCCTTTGGTTTTTCCTATCCACTTTCACTTATTGACAAACAAGACATCTTGATGTATATTCCATGATCTTATTATTTATATTGTCCCACTAATAGTGTTCTCAGAGATCTCGATATATCTTTTTTCTTCCTAGGTGGATGGAGAAGTTTAATCTATATGAATCATCTAGAAACTCCTACTTTAATTCATGATTTTATCTTACACGTAGTCTTGATCCAAATATCACAACTCCTTCTTTATTAACATTGAACTCTGAGGACTTCCATTTCCTTATAACTTCCAATTTCTTCTGAATTCCAACATCATCACTTTGATAAGAGTTTAACCTCTATAGAAGGGAGAGTTGAGAAATAATATATGAAAGGATTTATGATTTTAATTCCTTTATGATTACCATGTCCACCCTTTGAAAATCTAAGAAGATCATATCCCTCTAAATTTTCATCATTGTTAGAATTTATGGAACCCTTAAACATTGAGCATTCTCTACTTTATTCATTTTCATGGATGGCAGTGGATTGATTAGTCACAGTCCTTAATTAGCTCTAACTATCTTTGTTGGAGCATATTCAACTATTTCTATGTGAATATATACCTAAGGATTTTGTGATTCATATATATTTCACAGTTCTCCCCAAAGTAATAATGCTGCTATATTATCATAGTGAATATCACTTTAGCCAACTCCAGATCATGCATTGGGTAGTTTTGTTCATGAAATTTCAAATGACTTGAAGCATAAGATATCACTTTGTCATTTTTCAATAACACACAACCTAAGCCCTTCTTTGAGGAATCTATGAATACTATGAAATTTTCTACACTTGTGGGCAGTGTGAGTATAGTTGCATTGATAAGCCTCCGTTTAATCTCATTCAATAACTCTCCCCATTCATTATTCCATGGAAACAAGACTCCCTTCCGAGTTATCTTGGTTAGTGGATTTGACAATCGTGAGAAGTTTCTCACAAATCAGTGACAATACTCAATTAATCCAAGAAAACTATAGATATCTATCACAGATGATGGAATCATCCATCCTTAAATTACTTATATCTCTAAATGGTCCATAGATATCCCATTTATTGTGATGGTATTCCACAAAAATGATACTTAATTCAACCAGAACTCACATTTTTCTATACATGGCATAAAGCTTATCCTATCATAGGGTCATTAGAATAGTGCTCATATACATGTCATGATCCTCTTTTTTTTGGAGTATATTAGACTATCATTTATAAATTCTACCAATAATTTGTCGTGGTAATTTATAAGAACTCTATTCATCAAGTTTAAGAAAAATTATAGACAATTAGTGATTCTTAATGGAATTACTATGAACTAATAGTTCCCATAGCTCCTATGAAAAGCTATATTGGGGATGTCCACCTTCTTCACCCTAAATTGGAAATATCCTGATCACAGATCCACCTTGGAGAAGTATTATTCTCCACATAGCTGATTGAACATGTCATCAATCCAATGAATATGATATTTTTTCTTTATCATGATATTTTTGAGCTCATGATAATCAATGAAAAGGTTCATTGAACCATCCTTATTCTTGATAAAGAGGACTGATGCACCCCATAGTGAAGCACTTGGATGTATTATCCTATTATTGAAATTATATTATAGTTTTTTCTCTAGATCCTCAAGTTCCACAAAGAACATTCTATATGGATTCTTGGATAATGGTAACACCCTAGGTATAAACTATATTGAAAATTCAACCTCTAGGATATGAATAAGACTAGAAAATTCCTCAGGAAACACATCAGTGTATTCCCTCATAGTGATATTGTCTTCAAGGATTATTCTTTCCATAGAATCAATCATTTTAGCTAGATACACATGCTCATATGGAAATAATATACATGATTTAGATGTTGGTGATAAATAATATTCATCCTTTTTCTTGTAATTAGATAGAATCGGGGGCCAATTCTCAATTCAGAGAGTGATTTCATTCTTACAGAAATTGATGTTGGCTCTATATTGGAAAGAACAATACATTCCCAAAACTGCATGAAATTACACAAAAGGGAGTATTTAAAGGTTCTATAAGAAGTATAAACCACAAATTTTTTAGGGGTTGATTTATATACTGGGGGTGCAATAATTTTCCCATTTTCTGTTTTCACTGATAACTCTACTTCCATGCGTTGTGGTGACGATTGAATTGTTTTACTAAAATTTCATGATATTACGAAATATGTAGAACCATAATAAAAAAGGACATTCATTATTATTTAAGGAATAACTATCATACCTTTCACTACTTCATTATCGGGATCCATCTTTACGGTTGTGGTGGAGAAATCTTTCCCTTACTCCATCGGAGGTTGATGGTTGCCTCTGAAAACCCTTGGATTATGGTATTGGTTTGAAAAGTGCCTTGGTTTCTTATAGTTGAACTAATGAGAAATCCCATAAGGGTTGACTAGATATTTTTTTTCATCTATTTTATTTGTGGGTTTCTACTTTCAATAATATTTAACTATGTGTCCTTCCTTCACACACCTAAAGAATTTCCTCATCACAATTATGCAATTTCTAGGGTCCTTCTTTACACACCTTTGAAAAATGGGTTGTTGAAATTTATTGGCACTATTAGGTTTCTCCATCGGGCTTCCAAATTTAAAATCCACTTTATCCTTCTTATCCTCATGATACCCTTGAGATTCATCGATCTCTATTTTGATCTTGAGGGAGTATCAAACAATTTATTCCTACCTATCAAAGTTATGGATCTCCATGTATATTAATGGGCTTGGTTTTAGACCACCAAAGAAGTAGGTATCCTTGAATTCAGTGATAATGAAAAATTTAGAGGTGTATCATGGAAGTGTTGTGAATTATTCCTCTACACCCTGATAGATTTTTCATTTTTTCTTAAGGTCATGGAAATCCATTTTCATTTTATGATTGAGAATATAAGGAAAATATTTATCAAAAAATATTTTCCAAAATTCATTTCTTCCCATCACTTTGATATCTTCCTCAGGATTTGTATTCTTGATCAATTTCCACCACTAATCAGCTCTCCCCTTTATATGATATGCATTAAGTATAAACTTCTCTTGTTCAGAACATTGAAGTATAGAGAATATATTTTCAATGGAGTTGATCCATCGTTCCGTGATTAAGGGATCAGATGATCCATTGAAAGTCAGGGCCCTTTATCACATAAAGCTCTTAGTTGAATCTTGTTCTTTCTTAGGGGGATTTGAGAACTCTTCCTAATCTAGGTTTCTATCTATAACATGAGTCAGCTGAGATATTATCATCACAATGTTTGTGATTCTCACTCCCATCGGGTTCAAAATCTTGTTGGGGTAGTCATCACTTTGCCCATCTCATTGATTGTTTACCAGATTCCTAATATTTCCATTCATTATATAGTATAAAGGGAGAATTAGGGATGAGTTTTAAAAAATATTAAACACATAAATGGGAATTCGATGACATTAAAGGAATAAAAAATAAATTAAATTTATTTCCTTAACATATGAATTTCTAATATTCAATCTATGTTATCCACGATCTCTTTGTAACATACACTCTTATGGTTATTTTTTATTCCATTAATAATAGTATATAATGAGATTTTGATTTTACTAAATCATATCCCCAAGGGGTGTCAAACTAGGTTAGGAGTAAGGCTCGTAGTCATGTACCAGGTTATGCTGAGTCAGGCCTAAAACACCTTGTCGGAGTTGTTACCCCAAGTTACATTTGTGCCAAAACCGTCTCCACTTGTAGTATCTAGACATGGATGTATTTTATTTATAAAAATATTACTCTATACTTTACATAATTTAGGCATTTTTTATTATACTTATTCTTTCCTCTTAGGCTTTCACTAGAGTTTTCTAATCCTAATCCCAAAATAACTAAATTGTTCATCTGATTCCAACTATAATAACCCATATCATTATTACAAATTAATTCATGATTTATTACATAATATTAGACTTAAAAAAATAGATGATTTATAAGTATAGTGTATTTTGGAAATAGTTACATTACAAAAAAATTTAAACAGGGAAAACAAAATATTTTTTGAAAACTTTCTTAACAAGTTCTCACTTAAAACTGTATGGGATAACCTGGGCACATACTTAAGAAAGAGTGAGATATAAATACCAGTTAGAGAATAATCATTGAATTAAGTAATACATTTTATTAAATTCTCATTTCAGTGGGGAATAAAAGGAACATTAATAATAATTCATGATATAACATGATAATCATAAGATGGTAAATGTGGTAACAAATTAAAACACTGCATCATAAACATGGGTCAAGTCCAACTGCCAAGAAATCATGATGTAAAAAGTCCAATAAAAGAAATAGGTTCACTCTCTATCCCAAAATTACTTCTCATGAGACTAAAAATTATGAAATTCATTGAAGTTCTATATAATTAAGGTCACACCCCTCACTTTCATTTCATTATCTTGTTTAAGTGTACCACATAGATCATACAACATGGATTCATTCATCATCATATTTTATTTTAATATTAAGGAGTGTTGAATAAATACATGTAATAACCAATTAAAGTAATTATAATTGTATAAAGCTGATTACCCTTGATAAGAAATGGGTATGGTACTCACTACACAATTGTTTTGGCATGAAAAATCATGGTGAAATTTTAGCAACACAACAATATTGCATAAAAATTCATAAAATTGGCGGATGAGAGAGAAATAGTTATCTAATAATTTAGAAATAAATTTTATATTAATGTGAATATATGATAACATATCCCATTATAATTAAATGATTATAAATGGCATAAGGTAAAGAATATACTTGAATAAAGAGGAGAAAGGAAAAGTTCTCTTACTAGAGTGTGTGACTCCAAATGCTTGGAAGGTGATTTTTAAGAGATTGGGGGCACCTTGGGAGGACCCTAGAGTGGTTAGGGAAGAGTAAGGTTGCGATTAATCAATTTTTAGCGAAGAAAAATAGGAGATTTCATAGATTTATATAGGAAATGTGTGGGTAATTCCTTAATATTTTGCAAACTTAGGTTTTGGACTCTATATCATAAAATAACCAAAACCAAAAAAAATTACAATGGTTTTTGACATTGGATTTTATATATTGGACTATATTTCATTTATTTAAAATTCCAAGGGACATAATTTATAAAATAATAACCTTTCTTATGTAGAAGTGAGGCATACTATTAAAGCAATGATTTTCAAACCTTAAAATATATTATAAGCTCTAGATGACTAATAATTCCTTTATAAAATAAATAAAATAAGCTTAAAAATAATGTTATATTAAATGAAATACATATATTTTGTCATGGATACCCTTTATAGAATTTAATATATTACTTTTGTGTCATTATGATGTCATAATACATAAAGTATATATTTAGGATATTTAATTTTTACCCGAAAATTCAGCTATCTCATAAAATTATAAAAAATTAACCATTAGATAATTTAACAGTTATAATTATAAATTAATATTAATTTTTACTAATTAATTTTCTAAATATCATTTTTTAATTTTAAAAAAATAATGGAAATTTATTGAGAAATACTGGGTTTTTTGACAATAATAATTTTAAAACCCTTATAAAAATAAAATTTGACATCATAAAAATTATATGATCATTTATATTTAATAAAAATTATTTAATTGTAATATTTTATTAAAATATTATAAATTTTAAAAATACATTAATTCATCAAAATAAATTCCATAATTGAATATGAATAGTAACAAAAAATACTCTTTGTGTTTTACTGTATCAAAATAAAAATCATTTATAAAGTAAAGATAATAAGATGAAAAAATATTCATTATTATATATAAAATAATGTACATAATGATATTTTTAGTGTCTTGAAACATATCCCATTAATACACCATTAAACTCCATAAGAGTAAGGTGCGCAACAATGAGACTATCATTGGGTGGTTCAACATACATGGTTTGGGCCTTGATCTTTATGAGCTTGAAATTCTCCTGTAAAAGGTTTCTATCATTCATAAGTTGTTGGCTCTCAGTTTGGTATTGGTCAAGGGAAATACCAATGATTCTATCTCCCACATAATATTTTATAAATGGGATTCATAGGGTATGATCCTATTGATTGAGGTCATCACTTTCTTCATCTGTGTTAATTAGACTAGTTAAAACCATATATTTATACTAACCATGCGATCATTTTTAAAAAGTTCTATTATCAATGGTAGGGATACTTTAATGGTATTTTTAAATCCTAAATAATTTAATATGTTTTCTATAGTAATATTACATAATTATACATTTCATTAAAATCATAAGAGAACATTTATTTATAACAGTTTGGGTCGTTACACACTAAATCATGACAGCTACCTCAAGGTACATGGTAGGGAGTTGTGTCTATGTCCCATACTCACCTTCTTACTAAAGGATTTCCTATAAACCTGTTTTCACTGAAAGTGTGGCCATGCATTTCCTGACCACTACCTTGTTTCTCAAGGTAGTCCCTCTCTACCCAACTCGAGCCATATCTCAATCCAATCCCACTTATCTCTTAAGGAATTCACCTGCTTGCAACCTCTCACTTAAGATGTGGATATCCTTTTAGTCAGACATTAAAACCTAAGAAAGACCATTTATCACTCAATGTGTTATAGAAACAACCTTTTCACTCATTGAAGATCCCATAACACACATATATAGAACCCCATCCCACTCATGGTTGGCTTACTAAGGTCAAGTCATTTATGTTTGAGACATAACCGACTCAAATTGAAAACATAAAATAGATAACTTCTCTCAACTCATAATCTTATAACATGCCACATGACACTAGTCGCTTAAGATCTATCCTCTCACAGAAAATAAGTCTCGTCATCCATATATAAAATTCTAGTCCCCACAAAATTCTCACCTCACCCCTTAAGGAATCAACTAGAGTCCTACAAAACCACTATGATCTCTACTAATTGGAACCAAGCCATATCTATCACCCCATGATGATATCATAACCCATAGGCTCCACCCATCCTAGTCCTCAAGTGGCTGGTCCGATTATATCTACAACCCTCACTTTATTCCTGTATTTCATCACTCTTAGAAAATATCTCAAACCATCACCTGAACGAAAGCCATATCCATCATGCCGTATTTTGTCACAAAGGACTCACCCCATACAAAACACTTATTAATATTTAATCCACCCTATAAAGGACACCCCTTCCTATGTATGAGATGTATGACCATCTCACCACACACTGCTAGGCCTAATCTCTCCCTTGTCTACCCAACTAGCTTAAAGAATCCAACCTATGCTACCCAAATCACATCTTATACTCTGGTACCTACCCAAGGTCTCTTATCAAATCTATCGACACCTTTTCCCCTGGATGACATAGTCTCTAAGTGATACCAAATTATTTCAAGTGTTAAAGAGTACTTAACCCAAGAATAAGAGGCTTGATGTCATCCCATATTCCCCTATAGGGCACTCTTAGTCCTAATCCTTTTACTCAATCCCATGAAAAGATGCATACATGCAAGTAATCATGCCTAAACATGCATATCTATTTGTATTATAAGGACTACCTACCTTTGAAATGGAGTTCCCATCCAAGACATACTTCACACGCTTTCGACTAAGCAGGTCCACACCTTTTCCAAGCTCATAATACCATTAATGATCCCATCTTATTCCATAACACTAAAATAATTAATTGTAATAATTTATAATTTATTATTCAATTTAGTTCAAAGGGGAATAATTTCCAAAAAACTCATCGTGTCATGTCTCCAAATTGAAACCATGACAAACTACAACTAGAAGGTTTATGGGGCACCCCAAACACCATCCTAGGCAAGATCCCAACCATTCATCTCCCAATCAACCTTTACTTTCTTCTAGTTTTTTGAACCTAAAATTAATCTGGGTAGGGACCTAACTCAACCTAAATAGAGAAAGACATAATGAAATCAGAATTCTGGGATCTCTTATAGATATGTTGGAAACAATTACCATCATCATCAGCCGATTCAAACATGCCCAATTGGAATCTGTAGTAAAACCCTAGACCAAAGTATCACAAAATTAGTCAGATAAATAGAAGAATATGAATAGATGGGGAAACAAAATATACTACCTTAGATCACTATTGAAATGAACCAGAATCATTCTCCCGACATGGGGGATCCCTTAGAAGATGTGTAGGGGGAGAGTCGGTGGGATGACGCACCGACGATGCCCCATTTCCCCTCAAAATCAAGGAGGAAGTGGGAAACAAGAAATTACTATTCTTATCTTCTAAAAAAAGTTTGGTTGGTATCCTTTGAGGTATTTCCATAAAGAAAAACTGTAATACCCCTACCCAGTCACGATTTATTAGTATCAAGTAAGGGTCTATGGTGTAACCCACTTCATGGGGATGCCAGAACCTTCCTCTGAAGGACCATTCAATTTTCATACCCTGGGCTACATTGTGGTGCTTCTCTTAACCCGGTCTACACATTGGCATAACTATTGGGCTATGGTGTAACTACCCATGAAGGGGAAGTGGGCCCAACCCCAACCACACCCATGATAGCATGACCCCTAATGGTCATGTCATATGGTATCCACCAATGAGATCCCTCCATAACACAACCTTTGGTTTGTGCCATGGTTCGTCCCCCATTGGCACCACCATTTTGTAACATACTCTTCTATAACATAGTTACCCTAAAATATTCAAAAATTATCTCCCAAATCACTCACAATGTCACAAAATCTTTAGCATGCAGTGTGGTCTACTTCTTACAGCATTAATCAGCCCTGGGGTTACCATGACCCCACTACGACGTTCACCAGAGCCCTCAAACCGCAAACTGGGCCTTATTCCAAGCCCGAAACATATCATTAATATACTGCAATGATCTAATTCTTGATCAGAGTCCCCAATTATTAAATGACCCATTTTCTAAACCAAAAAAACAAATTTCCACTAGTATGTATCACCCATAAATCCATGGGTCATTAAAAACTCCCCACAAAAGGCATCTCATCCTTTAGAAGCCTCAATGGCCCTCTATTCATCGATCTATACCAATCATGATCACTTATTTACCACCTTCTTATCTCATTCCATATATGAATGCCAACCGTGATTATGTTTCACAACTCTAAATAATAAAGCTTCCTATTTACCGAAATTTGATCCACCCACTCACCACCATCTCTATAACTAATATGTTTCTCACCACACTCATCTATCCTAAGACACATAATATTCGTTAATTGATTCAAATCAATGCTTATGGTGATCCCCACTAT
Organism: Viscum album; assembly: GCA_963277665.1. Classification (NCBI taxonomy): domain Eukaryota; kingdom Viridiplantae; phylum Streptophyta; class Magnoliopsida; order Santalales; family Viscaceae; genus Viscum; species Viscum album. The sequence goes on from OY728132.1 coordinate 1,594,214,779, forward strand.
AAGACTCCTCCTATAAAGGCTAATTCCAATCCATGATACTCCCCACCATATGAATCATTCACCGAAAACTCACTTCTAGTGATCCAATGACATGATCAATACATTTTTTACCTCACTACATCCAATTATATGAAAAAACAATATCCATACCTCATCTAGCTGAATTTTCCAAAAAACACTCAGCCTCAATCTCTAACGCATCACCATACCACCTCAATCGATCATGAATCCTTACCTATATAAGTCATTGAAAAATATCCCAAACAATCTCACCTAACAACTAACTCGAAACATGGTGTAGTTCTATAATTGGATCACCAAATACATGATTTAAAAATCATGATCCCACCCTGATAACTAACACACCTTCGACCCAAATCAATTCCAGATCTGGTCAAATCTATCCCATGCTCGATACCAATGAACCTACTCCATATAACAATACATCTGAATTATAAATTTTTTATTTACCAAGGATCCCGACATCATAAAATCCATCTATACACCAACACCTCAATGCCACCTCAACATTCCACCAAGTAGTCTCACTTCATCAATGACTTTTCTAACATGTGGTTTATTCCTACATGATCGATACAATGCTCCCCACCATAGGATTATAATTATAATTTCCCTATATAACTAAATATGATCTCTACAACCCATGATCAATCCATTACGACATATAATGATCGGGCATGGTTTTTTCACTCACACTAGAGCACTAATGGAAAACATTGAATAGTTTCTATGTCTGGATAACCAAGAAGTCCAACGTCAACATACATTGAAATTAATTTGAGACAAGGGTTACACCCTTTAATAGACAATAGTGTACACCCCAACATATGTATTCCCTTACACCTATCCGAGAGAACTGATCTGAATGGGACCCAACACCACATGTGTGTTTGTCCTCTAATCCATGTCACCCAAATCAGGCAATACATGTTTAGGATCAACCTCTGATTAACCATACCTTGGTACCCGGGTCCGTCCATGATATCACATCTCACTACCATGGTACACCTTCAATTATCGATGAAACCTTGGGCCTCCATGCCCACCCTCATCTCACCGAATATTCTGATCCTTTATTCGTTCAAAACCAATCAACCATCCATGAACCAAATAGGGACCAAACACAACAAATTCACACCCACCCTCACACACTTAGGATTTTTATAAAACGACACACTAACAATCACTCTCCTTTTTTCTAGGTAAAGTGAACCACCAAGAACCCTATCACAGGTTCTTACCCACTATTTTCTTGAAACTCAACCAAACCTAATTGGTGTACACTCCCATACAACCAGATTGCGAAACCAAACTCATTATCATACGATATGCATCCCATAAGACCTATTATCATGTGATTAATCCTATAACCATGATCCTCATACATGTTAGAATCAACCATAATCCCTTGAAATATCACTCATATTGAGGTTAACCGAATTATCTGCCTACACCTAGGCATCATTCCAAAACAAAAATTATTTACCATTGCCTCTAGAATGCCATAAAAATCACATCCATAACCAATAGGGTCAATCCTATAATAGATATTTCCCTCATAACCCAAAATCAATTAATAAATCCCCCAGGTAATCCTTATCTCATGAAACCAAGGAATTTTGACATATCTATCCCTAACCATGTTGGGTATCCTTGAAACCACTCTAATATTTTAAGTGAAACACCACATAGAATCTATATAAAAAAACATCATATAATTTATTATTGAAGCATTATTTAACCAAACCCCATCATAGAAATCCCCAAGGGATCCACCACCGAGGTATTCAGAGCATTATCTAACCCACAAAGTGGTTTCTATACATCCTTTATATGAAGGGAACATATAGTCATTGCTAGAAATATCATACACCTAGATCCACATGACTTTTCATCAGATAGAAAAATACCAATTTATATCTAAGTTAGATTCCACAAATAGGTTTTATGGAAAAATTCTATATAAGTTGTTTTTGACACTTTAAAAATTTTAACCTCTCATTAAGAAATAAATCACACACAAGAACACATATTTTATGTGAATCCTATGTTCCAAACATAATACATGTACACAATCTTTTTTCCAATGGTCAAAGATCCAAAATCATAAATCAAAACCTCTATTAAATGCCTCACATTGAAGAAAAAACTCAATAATAATAGTGAAAACTAAGAATAACAACCCTATAACATTAAAAAAAGGAATTACCATAGAAAAAATATTTATGACTCACCAGTTTAGGTCTATTAAAAATCGAGAACTCATTGCAATGTCACATATATACTATCTACCCAAATAACAATTCAAAATAAATGATTAGTTACCACTTTATAATACCCCAGCCCATGGCCCACTTGGTAGTTCTATAGATGATGTGTTATGTGGACTCATACACACCTCACCATTTTCCATAGGTTCTATACCAGTGGGGAGATCCCAAAATACATCAATAAGTCTATTACCTCAAATTAGAGTAGATAATTAGAGAAAATAACATTCTATATATTGGATTTAGTTCCCTATAAACCAATTCTATCTAATTTATGATTACATATATTCATTGTATTGAATATTAATAATATTATTATTACATTAATACTATCATTATGTTTAAAATTATATATGATTGTTTCTTAAGAGTAACTACCACATTGAAATTTCATAATAGCTCCCTACTCTGATGAGAGCCTAGAAGTTCCCTAAGAATATTCATAAAAACATGTTCTATATTCAGATGATATCATTTTTTGAGACAAAAATGAAATAGGCTATCAGGTGTGGAGATTCATAGTACATTAATGCACTTTCTCATACAAGAGCTAGAATTGGGTTAGACAAAGTCAATCATCCCAAAATCTTGACTTCTTATTGAGGATTGATTCAACCTATTTTTTTTCATTCCATAAGTTTAAACTAGTGAGGTGTTATCTCAAAGACTATTATTCATTTTTTTATATACAATGTGTTGTATTCATATCCCATTAAATTTATAATTAAAAGGAATTGTTATTATAAAAATAAACAACACAAATAATTATTATCATTATAAAAGAATATAAAAAATTATTAGACAAATTTGTTAAGTAAACAAAATTATTATCTGTTATAAAAATATTTTTTTTGTTTTTTTGAAAATTATATTTGTGTTTTTTTATATAATAATTATTGTTAGTTATTAAAATATAAAATTAATTTATTATTATATGTATTTATTGATTTAATATTATCAAAAAGATATTTTTTTCTAAAAAAATTATAGAAAAATTCACTTTTTTTAAGTTGGACAACAGGATAAATATTTTTTAAAAATTTATTTAGTTTTTCTATTTAAATATATCTAGTTTCGTACATATCTTATTATCCCAAATTGTTTTTAAATTATATATAAAATTATTTTAATAAAAAAACTATAATCATACCTTATTTTAAATTCTAATGGGTCACAACGCCTACCTTTCACAAAGGGACTGTATAGTCCTCCATGGATAAGATCTTATCATGATATCTACAAGTACTTTCACAAAAAAATATCATGGTTTAGATGAGTAAAATGCCACAGAAATGTTATATGGGAAAACTCGAAATATGTTTCTATTAACACTTTAAAAAATCAAACCCCATGTTATTAGTGAAGTCAATCACACAAAAGAAAATAAATTTCATGTGAATCATACGTTCCATGAATGATGTACGTACATAGTTATCTAGCCACTACAGGACAATATTTAAAAGATACAAATATCAATCTGAAATAAAATCATCATACTTGAATAAATATCACAATAGTAATAGAAAAAACCAACTAAAATAATCATGTAACTTAGGTATCCCAGAATTTCCACCTAAAATGTGTTCATGAATCACTAATTTGAGGTCCATCACCCATTATGACACATCATTATTCCCTATCTTCCATATCCTAAATAATTTGATAAGAAAATAAAATATGATTCTATTTTTTACTACCCTGGCCTGAGACCACTCATCGGTGTCATGGACAGAGGTTCAACATTTCTTAAAGCATGCCTCTCCATACTCCAGTGGATGAATATTAACACTGATTACCTACACCATTATTTGAGGAGTCTATGTGTCTAAATTAGCATAAAAAATAATTGAAACAACCAAATGTATTCCATAGTTAATAATCCAAGTATGCAGATGAAAAAAACATATTCATTATATATAAAACGAATTTGGAAGAATACAGTAATACCTCATACTAATTACCCCTTTTAATGATCAGAAATAAAAAATAATAAAATAATATAAATACAAAAGCGATCTACTAACATCCCCAAGCTTCTCTATAATCCTAGCCATTAATCCCTATTGAGCCACTCCAATGCGATCCTATGCACATCCTATGACCAAACATGTATAACAGACACAAGTTTTGCATTTGCACTTTAGTGATCATACAGAGTGTGACAATTAAATCTCAGTTGGATCACACCATGTTCCCCCAATATACTCCATCATATATGTGTATGCGTAAATAAAATAAATAGAAAAAAATAATTATGCACATTAGGTCATCATGTAATGATCATGATACCATGAAACCCAACCATATCTGCTTTGAACTATAATAGATTTGAGTCACCTCATGCCACACATACCAACCCATACCCAAAGACCTAGGGTAAGGTGTCATACCATACATTGAACTATACCCTCATCCTCAGGGTATGGTCAATGTCAAGTACCCAACCAACCCCTCTTAGAGGAGGTTTCATATCAAGTTTCGCAACATCGCGTCTCACTCAAGGAAGGTAAAACATCAAGATTAGGCCTCTAGATTTTCACTCAAGGTAGGGCCTTATATCACATCATAATCACTACCTTATCACTCAAAGTGGGGCCATATGTCAAAACCTAGATTGACATTTTCACTCAAGGCCATCTATTCTAACACCTTCACACTCAAGGTGATTCTATTACCTTGACCACAAATTTATCACTCAATGTATGGCCTGATTTCAATTAAAAACCTAACCACTACCTTATAAATCAATTTAGGTTCATGCCAATACTTTCTTATTCAAGTTAAGGCTAGACCTCAGGGCCCATCGCCACATAAAATGTGGTTGGTTTCAAATCACATGTGCATGGTTGAGGACACACATGAAATAACATACATGGTATATACTCCAACTCACAAGCTCACAAGAACATCCCCATAGTTCCATACCTTTAAGAACTATCCTCTCATATTGAACACACGTCAACACATGTTTATCCTCATAGTTTGAACTCCTCAAGACCCTCCTTGACACACTGTATATAGTGTTTGCGTTATAGGCATTCTCATGCTGAACATAAAAGATTCCATTAGGTTCCTCTAACTCATCTTGGTCTCTTCTCATTCACACCTAGACACAAACAACACACCAAGGTGTTATCATGTCCATTAGGCCTTATCCACCCCATACCTAAATAAGTCAATATAAATCATAACAAAATCCTACATCACACTCGGTCTCTCTAACTGGGTTCCATCCCATAAAACTTTCCTTATGGACCTTAGCATCTAATTTCAAAATCATCCAAACACTTACAATGACCCTCTACCAGGTCTCATATCACATCTACCTTAGGAGATATTTCATCCAATTATCTAAAGGAGACCCCTCTCCAATACAGCTATTTTAGTACTAAAGGAATCATCCCTCTCAAATCACATGTCAAGAGTTCCCTCCACCCTCAAAAGGTTGTCCCTAATTATACATGAAATGTATAATCATCTCACAAATCCCTATGAGTCATAAAACTTTCATTCCTACCCAATTATCCCTAGGAAACCTATATAGACAATCTTAGTCACATCTTGAATCTCAAGACCTACTTTATTTCTCTTTCTAACTAAACTAATATTGAATGTAAACTAAAATTATATACTGGGAATTCATATAACATAAGGTTATGTTGATGCTAATATATCCTTAATTTAGATCCTGATCTTATGTTAGTGATAATATAGTTTAGTGTGAATTCACTACAACCCGAGACTAAATTCTACCCAACATGGTGTGTGATTTAAGTAGTCGTGGCCACATACTCCCATATGGTTTCATCAATTAAGAAACAAAGTGTTCATTCATTTATGGATTATACATTCATTTAATAATTTTAATGAATAACCTAATAGGTTTTAACAAATAATAATATGATGGATTCTTTTCATTTAATTAAGAGTTTCTGGAATCACCTATATAAAGGAAATGAGTTAACTTTTATGGTTATAACTGGATAAGTGAAATCCTTCCGAATATCTATTCATTCACATAATATCATTCATTGTAACACCCATAGTATTTAAAATATTTTTTTATTTTTTTATTGATTTAATTATACAAAACACCATATTAAGCTTATGCTACACACAACACAAAGTTAGCTTGTGTTATAGGCAAGACCGAGTTTTACCGCCTTTTAATTGAAAGCCAATTTTAAAACTAAATTATGAATATTTTAAAATATTTATTTGTTAAATAAACTTCATTTTTGAATTAATAATGTCAAAATAAATTTAGGTTGAATTATTGGTATTTTTATGTGAAGTTTTATTTTTGATGAATAGTGAAAAATACTGCATTTTAGTTGAAAATTGTCTTTAAATTTAAATAATTATTAATGTCAAATTATATTTTAATTTTATATTTAATTTCAAAATAGATAAATTATATATATACACATATATATTAATACATTGTAGGTAATTGGAATCATTTTTTTATTTAATTAAATATAAATTCTTAATGAACTTTTAAATATTTTCACTAAAAAAACCCCTTACTCACCACTTCTATGGGATTATATTTAAAATAACATTTCACACTATTGTGAATTAAATTGTGAAAAATGGAAATAAATGGTTGTAATAAGTATAATATTTTAATTCTAATATGATCAACTTATCCTTTTTACCAAAAATATCGGTAAAAGTAATTAAATTTAATTACAACGATTGAGGTTGAATTAAGCTTAACAAGGGACAAAACCTTAAACATAAGGGTAAAAATGACTTAGAAAGTTATCCAAATGCCATTGGATTTCAATATTTAGACTATAACCCCTCTTGGTTTAGTTTTATAAGTTATTAGTATAATATTTCCTGAGAGTGGCCCATATAATAAATTAAGTGAGGAAAAAGACAAAAAAAATAACATTGTTTACCTTTAACATTTATAAAGATTTAGAGTATAGAGGAAGCTATATTGTCTCTATTATAAACTTATTTTGAAAGTGAAATATGTTTTTATCAATGTAATATAAATTTAATTTTTAGTGATGATATAATTACATTAATCGCTTAATAAATGCTAACATGTGGATTATTTAGGTAATAATTAAATAATACAAATGATGTTAAAAAAATTAAAAGTAAAGTAAATTTAATGAATTATTCTATTAAATTGTTTTTATATGAATATATCATTTTATAATGTTGTAAACATAATATATTTAAATTCCAGTATTTTTTTTGACATTTTTTAAACTAAAATTAAATAAATAATTTCAAAATTCACATTATTGTTATTTTACAATAAATAAATTTTTATTAAAAAATTAAAAATTAATTAAAATCATATCCTACGCCAAGTTATTTTTAAATGTTATTAAAATACAAATATAGTCCATTAAGAGACCAATTGTTATTTTATAATTAAAATATTGACCTGTAGGTAGTAAAAACATTGTTAGTATTGTCTGGGTTAAAGCAGTGTTTTTATGTGTTACATACGTTTGGTTTTAAAATTAATTTCAAGAACACATGTGTTATTTATTTTGTAAATCATATATAATATTTATAATTATTTGGGTCTATATATTCTAATTAATATATCCTTAATTTAGAATTAATGTTTTAATTACTAAGGTTAGAAAACTAGTTACTTTAATAAAAACCAAAATTATAAAATCGGAATAAACCTAGAAGTTAAGGAACAAAACTATTAAAATTAACTTATTTTTGTATGGTGGAGGTTTTTATAGATCATATTTTAAATTTAATACATTATTATTTTGAGACATATGAGGTAAGGGAGACCTCTAAATAATTTATACCTTTTGGTATTTACAAGACTGCCACTTCTCCTCCACTATAAAAATACATTCACTTTTCCCCATCCTTACACCTCTCAAGTCACTTTGGATCATCCGAAATCCACTTCAATAGTCTCCCATAACACCTAGAATCAACATATAATCCTAAAATTGGCCATAAATAAATCCATGTAAGCCCTTTTGTGCAAACCAAAAGGGGTTACTTGAAAAAAAGGTAACATTCTTCAATGTGAATTTATGTTTTATCTGTTTCTCCACCACTAAATTTTATATTATTATACACTCATATAATAACACTAGTATCACAAATATACCGATATGATTTTATTTTAATGGTTATACCTACAGATACACTTAATTTTATCAAATGGGTAATGAACTTACCATTTCTTTTTTATGGTGAATTACTGCCTTAGGAAAGATCTCGTTCATTTTTCCTTTACTATATATCATGGTGGGAATTATAATGATCTCAATATTTTTATATGATATATCTGATATTTATAATTTATCTATTCTTCTGTAATATTTTTACCACATACCCTTCGGAACTCCATTTTGTGGGAATAAGATAACATCATTTCTGGAAGTGTTGATTGTCACCTCCTCAAACCGATGTGATACGTTCACACATTTCATGGAATATATGAAGGATGATTTTAATTATAAATATGTTACATAAATTAAATATATATTTTATTCTTTATATAATTACCTTTATATAAATATAATATATTATTTACTTTAATTCCCTTTCCACACACTAAAAAAGTGATAATGTCGTTTATGGATCTATGGACTACCACCTCTTCGATGGGATGTGAATACTTTTTCATAAAAATAATTATATATATAAGTATATATGTTTTAATAAAATTTTACTTATGATATAATTCTAATTCTATACATAAATAAGTTTACTTAACTTTTTTCTAAAATGATCGTTGAAAAATGAGAATGTTACTCATGCGTATGTATGGCCTACCATCTCCATGATTGTAACGTTGGTTCATTTTTCATAATCGTAATTCATGATTGGGTCTAAAAGTATAATTTATGTATAAATATGATAATAATATCATTATTATTATTATTTATATATTGATATAATGACCCATTTGTCCATAGTGCACCTACCAAACTAGTTTATGACACATGAACCAAATTTGGTAAAAAAACACCCAACATAAGCATCATTGTTTATGTAGTTGTATAAAACATGGAAATAAGGAAAATAAAAATAATAATAGACTTGAAATATTTTCTAATGATAGTAAATAATAACCATAAAATTTTTATTCATGAATATAAAGACACACATGACAAGTTGGACACAAGATATGGGATTCTATCTAAATTTATATTTTATTGAGACTTATTTTTTATTATTCACCAATTCAATTTTATATGGTATGTATACTTCCATTTGACATTTTATATCACGAATAAACTTATTCTAATGATATTATATGTTTTATTTAATGTTATTACTTCATGGGGACTATTATTCAAATGTTTCAAAATTGGTATGGGACACTTTGGTGTGTTCAAATATTATTTTCCACAAGAATGTTTTAATAATGTTTAAATTATATAAGCCTTCATTAAAATCTACAAAACATGTTTGTTAGTAATCCTCAAATAAGAAAATATGGATAAATTTGTATTCTTTATTAAATATCGTTATTTAATAAGGAATATTATTTATTTATTACATCAATATGAGGAATTATTTAGACAGGCTGTGATGGGTGGGGATCAGACATCATATAATCCATCGATGCATCAAAAGGAAATTATGATACAAATAATTTAGCCAAATTAAATGTGATTGTACCCGTAGTTTTAAATTTTCCTTTGAAAGGTCTTGAAAATATAGGTTTTCATGTGCCTTCAACATGACATCCAATAATTAAACATTTCCTTCATTTTGATTTAGTATTTATTATCCAAGATATTATCATATGATAAAATATATTTATGCATTTCATTCTCAGTATATTAACTAAATAGAATGTGTTTATTTTCTCACCTTTCTTTATTTATTATTCCATATCTTGTTTTTTAAATAGAATCCATTTTTATATGTTCACCTTTCTACATTAATTTATTCTTATTGATTCATTATTGCTTCAATATTACATACCCTTACTGATAATATGAGCTCACACTTATTATGTTTTAATTACCTAGGTTATGAAGTGGAATCATTTGAATGAGTTTTAAGGATGCGAAGCTTTAATTTTTGTATGCTTTATTTCCTTTTCCATTGTAATATGGGTATCATGTATATAATATTTTTTTCTAAAACTTCTAAACTATTTAGTCCCTTGAGATTTGAATCTTGAATCTATGCCAATTTAATAAAACAATACATTGACTCTAGGATTTCGGGGTCAGGAAGTTACCATTAGTGTTAGATCAAGTTAAAAAGAAACCTTGGAAAGTAGATTTAGAAAACCTAAATCAGGGAACATAACCCTACCACAGACTTTGAGGATATGTTATGATAAACATCCCAAACAAACTAGGTTTATGATTTTGAGATTAGTCACAAATAAAACTTTAAGTTTATGTAAAGTATTTTTTTAGTTTTTGGATTATACATCATGTTTAATAATTATATGATCTGACCTAGTGTATGTCATAATTTAGAAATGGGACTTATTTGAAGGAATGGGAACCTCAACGATGTACGCGATCCCAAGAGTAAGATGAATCATATATTTTACGGTTTTAAACCAATATTTCAAAAGGAATTAGTCTCCCAATAATAATAATCATATGAGAACATAGTATCATTTGACAATAAGATAGAGAAATAATTCTATAAGTACTATGGACTTGGATGGAAACATGAGAACAAGGGGAAATTGGAAAAAAAAGGATAAAGGGAAGAAGATAAGGAACTGTTTTCCTATATGCGATAATTGTAAAAGGAAACACCTTGGTATATGCTTAAGATGAAAAAAAAGTTTTCTTCTAGTGTGGTGAAAAATTCCACCATGATCATCAGTGCAAGTTCAAGAAATAATTTTCCAATGATAGATTCATTAACTATTTGTATATGGGTCACTATGAAAATCAATGTCTCAAACGTTAAAGAAACATACCCCAAAAGAGGTAATGGATTGTGGTTATGATTATGCTACCATCATAGACAAAGAAAAATGATTAATATTCCTATGTATTTGTATGCTCAAATAGTTTTGTAAAAGTATGTTACTGATGATATATTGGTTATAACTTTTATGAAATTTATAAGGGTTGTACTGCATCAATTTTTCTTCAAGTATTTAAAATACTGTGTTGATCAGTACTAATAACCAAGAAAAGTATTCAGTAGCAAGTTGAATATTTTTTAAAAACCCATTGTGGAGGGAAATATAAGCCTTATTATGATATAAATGTTGAAGTAATGAAGATTGGATATGGTATATTGGATATTAAATACTACCTTATAACTGATTAATATTTTGTTTAAAAAGTGGTTCATGCAATCATTTATGGAGTTTACAACACTTTTGGATTTAAGGAATATATCTGATAACACCTTTATTAATTAAAAAATAAGGAGGAATTCATATATCTAATAATATTTTATTGTAATTCATGTTATTACCATATTTCAAGAGAATACATGATAAAGGTATTTACATGTTTGGAATGTGACAATTTAGAGCTGATTCATATTAGTTAAAGGAAAATGATAAGTTCATTTTAGAAAATTTAGTCACCTTATTTATAATGTGTCAGATTAAAATCTTTGGGAAAAGTTATGCATTTATGAAATGGTTTAAGTTGAAATTTTTATTTGGTTTTAATTATTTATATATTACGTCACTATATGAAGAATCTTTTGCTAAAAGATGAAGTAGAAATAAATCATGGTGTAATAAAAGGAAATTATTATGTTTACAAAAACATATATTCACTTTTGTTTTTACAGTGTGAAAATATTTCTTAAATCTAGGAAAAGGGACTTGAAACAAATATTTTGATCTATTTTCATCATTTGTTATGATATCAATGGTGTTTTTCATAACTATAGTTTATGACATTATGGTCATCAACTTTCATTTAAACATGACCTATATCACTCTCCATCAGAACTTAATAGTTTAATTTTTATTTCATATACATTTTCACTAATTTTATTCAAAAATAAATCTTAGTTTTGGGATGAGATTCTTATTTCACTTTCCCTATTATCCAGAATGTGTTTTATTAACCCTATTTATGAGGTGGGTTTGTTCAATCAATGGTATTTTCAAATAGAAAACACTTGATTATTGAGACCAAGTTTAAATTGAGATGAAAAAATTTCATTAAGGTGGGGATAATGTAATACCACATGGCCTTTTAATATTTCTATTTAGGAATAAATTTTACTTTTTTTCTCTATTACTTCATATGAAACACCATGTTATGTTTATGATACACACGAAACTATGTAATCTTTCTGTAAGGGAACATCTTTAAAACACTAACTAATATTTAGTTTTAGATAAGAACATAAATTATTACACATTTAGGATCTTTTCAGGTTTAGAGTTTTATAGAATTAGGACAAAAAACATAAATAACATCCCATAATTATACACTAGGATACTAATAAAACAATATCCTTTTTTTCCAAATGTATAAAACATTTCAAATAAAACGTGATTTCTTTGATAAATCCTCATAAAACATAAATTTTCTTCCTTTCTTCTTTTAAATATCCTTATAACTAATGGAAAACATTTAAAAACACTATATTATCATAAAGAGATCAATAAGGGATATAAATAAATTTTTAGTCAAGTGAAAACATAAAAACCAATAAAAAACCATTACATAAAAACTTATTAACATGCATAGAAACATCATATAGTAGCCTAGGGACATATATACCATATCACTCTTACAATCACCCTAAAACATGAAATAACCATTTTTTCAACTTCCATCTCCAGAGTACCCTATACATTATTGAGATATAATGGGGATCACTCATCATATCTTGTGCTATAATGGGATCAACCCATCATATCTTGAGTTGTAATGGGATCATACCAACATATCTTGAGCTATAATGGGCTCAACCCAATATAACTATGTCTAAGGAACATATCATAGTAATAAAGAATCATGAAATATATATAAACCACTAATTCAATATATATATAAAATAGTATTTTTGAACATCCTTAAGGAGTCTTTTAAAAAGATTTTAAAAGGAAAGTCCCTTACAAATATAATTAGAGTGAGAATTACTAGAATGGAATGGATATGTGTATACAATATAAATACACAAAGTACAACATAATATAAAAAACATTCATCACAAAAATAATCTTAATACCACATAATGAATAAAGTAGATGGTTAACCCAATGAATGGAAATTTGGTTAAGAATTCCCTTACCTCAGGTTCGTCTTACTTCAAATGTGTTTAAAACTACTCTTGATCTCTTCTACTTGAGATAATACTTAAGGCCTTTGGGTTTTCCCTTTTGGTGAGACTAGAAGGTCTTGTATTTGGAGAAGATCCTTGAGAAGGTAAATGGGAAGAATATAGACAGTTTTTAAAGCCTGATAAGTGTGTGAGGAAGAGGGGAGGTGAGGGTCATATTTATAGTCGAGGAGAGGAGTGGTTTTACATTATTTTAATCATTAGTTTAATTTTTTTGCTCAAGAGTATGAATATTTTTTATTCTTGTGACCAAAAATATTAATAAGTTCATGTGATTTTGAACCAATTTCCATTTACATTAGCCACAACACAAGCATGATAGAGAAATTCATTTATCTAGCACATTTATTAAATTATCAAATTTCATTATTCACAAAAATTCAAGTATTTCTTAAAAATCCCAAAAATACACACAATTTTTTTTTTCAATGTGTATAATTTAAAAATGAACTCCATTTTATCAAAATAAATTTCTAAATATGAGAAAATTATTTTTTAAATAAAATAAAAAATTATTCAATAAATAATAATTTAAAAACTATAAATGATTTTAGAACACCATGAAAAATTAATCATGGTATCATAAAATTATCTTATAACCATAAAAAAATAAAAAAATAATTTACGACAACATTTTAGGGAAATTAATTTTCATTAAAAATTTTAAATTAATCAGAAAAGAGTAATTAAATATTTATGAATTACAAATATACCAATACTTATACTATGGTCATATTTTTACTCATAATATTCCTCCTTATTATGCATTCATTGGTGAGGTCACTATTCATTTCATTAATTTTCTATTCATAAGGGTCCTCCTTCTATTCATAAGGGTAGGTTACTATTCACCAAAAATCTTATTTGTCCTATCAGAATCTAAATAACTTACTAATTGCAACCATGTAAGTCAAATTTTTGAAATAAAAATATTGAAATGTCAAAATTATGATCAGTGGCTAGTTGAAAAATATATCATTAAAACAAAGTGTTTCTTTATAGAGACTTAGTGTTTCATGCATTATTTGTAAAACCTTGGTGTGTTACACTCTCCCCACCTTCTGTAGATTGGGTCTTCACAATTTGTATTTACTTATTAAATAAGTGAGGGTACCTTTCCCTCATAACATTTTTAGATTAAAATGTTGCTTCTTCGACCATGTAGTTTCTGAACAAAACATTTATCTAGTGGATTACCATATAATGAAATACTTTCTCTCTATGATTATGAATCTGAAAAGGGCACTCTTCATAAGAAAGGTTCTTTTCTAATTGAACTACTTCTAGGATAAAAACATTAGATTAATCTAGAAAATACTTTCTCAACATCGAAAACTAAAAAAACATGTACCTAAGATAAAACAGGAGTCAATGATACTCGGTAGGCAACATGTCCAACATTATCTAAGATTTCATAAGGTACAACAAACCATGGACTTATCTTTCCCTTTTTACCAAAACACATAACACTTTTCCAAGGATATGTTGTAAGGAAAACTCAATCACATAACTCAAATGAAATGACTTTCCTTCTATTATCTTTATAATTTTTTTTCCTTTTATGAAATGACCTCATGTGTTGCAGAATCATCTGAACTTTTTCTACCGCTTCCTCTACTAATTCTGGTTCCATCAACATCGTTTCTCCAACTTCACCCCATAATGCTGGAGTTCGACACCACTTTACATATAATTCCTCAAAAGGTTACATATGTATAATGAAATAAAAACTATTATTATAATAAAACTAAACTATATAAATATGTTAATCCCAAATTCCCAGGTAGTCCATTGAACTTACTCAAATAATATCCTCTATTGTCTAAATTGTTCTCTCATTATATCCATTAGATTGAGTACGAAAGGTAGTGCTAAAATTTTATTCTATGCCCAATGACATTTGATGGCCTTTATAAAAGTTATAAGTGATTCTAGGATCATGGTCATATACAATGGAAAGTGGAAATCCATGTAACTAGAAAATCTCATTGAGGTACAATTGGGAAAGCTGATTCAAAGACATATTATCTTTAATAGGAATGAAATTATCAGATTTAGTCAGTCGTTCTATAATAACCAAATTTCATTATTACCTCGAGATGTACTCAGTAGTCCCACAACAAAGTCCATGGATATATATTCCCATTTCCACTCTAGCGCTGGTAAAGGTGGAAGCATCCCCTTCAGTAGCAACCTCATTTATTTAACCTATTGACATGTCAAAAATTTTATGGTATAATTAGAAATATCTCTATTAATTCCATCCCACTAGTAACTCTATAAAAGATCTCTGTGCATATTTTTGCTTCCAAGATGAACTAAAAATAGAGAACTGTGGGATTCAAATAAAAATTTATTCTTTAACTAATAATCATAAGAAATCCATAATCTCTTCCAAAACCACAAAACACAATCCTTATCAAGGTTAAATTATGGAAACATACCCATTTTAAACAATTCTATTTTTTTGTAACTCTTCATCTTCTTTCTATGCATGATTAATTCTATCTGAAAAAGATGACTTCACTAAAACCTAATACAAAACAGAGGTATTTCCCACACCAACAACTTCCAAACCAAAATTCATCGAATCATTTACTAGAGGGTGATTTTCTAAATGTATCATCATTAATGTAGGATTATTTTTATAAACCATGGAATCAACCACTATATTTTCATTTCCAGGTTAGTAATAGATCTTTCAATAATAATTCTTAAAAGTTAGGCCAGAACTGGATCATTAACCAATCTTCTTTTCAATTCCTAAAAACAATCATCACATTATTTTGTTCAAACAAATTTAACCTCTTTTCTAGTTAACTTTATTATTGGGAAAGATAACTGTGCAAAGTTTTCAACAAACATCTGTTAATATCTTTTAAAGCCAAGAAAACTATGAATTATAGTTATATTTTTGGGTCTTGGCCACTGTTTAAAAAATATTTTTTAGAAGGATCAATAATTACGCCATATTTAGAAACAATTTGACCAGGGAAAGAATTTTTTTTGCTATCAAACATCACACATTCTTAATTTTCCATACAATTTATTTTCTTTCATGGTTTGAAAAACAAACCTTATAAGTTTTTCAAGCTCCTATTTAATTTTAGAATATACTAGAATGTCATCAAAAAACACAACAAAAAAGTTATACAACTACTCATGAAACATTATATTCATAAGATCCATGAATACCGTAGGTGCATTAGTTAACCCAAATGCTATAACAAAAAACTCATGATGCCCATATCTAGTATGGAACATATTTCTCAATATGTATTCTTAATTTAATTTCAACTAATGTTACCTCAACCTTAGTTCAACCTTCGAAAAACACTATGGTCCCAAAAGATAATAAAAAAATAATCAATATGAGGCAAAGGATCCTTTTTTAACAATTATATTATTCAAGGATCTATAATCAATGAAAAAGTATCATTAAACCATATTTTTTTAATAAAAAAGATACTAGCACCCCATGCCGAAGTGATAGGTTGGATAAATCCTTTATCTAATAATTCCTATAGAAAATTTTTCAATTCCAGATGTTTTATTTTAGCCAATTCCATAAGGTGGTTTAAAATTGGATTAGAATAAAAAACTAAGTCAATAGTAACCTCAACCAAACAATAATAAATTACACCAGGAAAATCATTAGGAAATACATTAAAATACTAATTTACCACTGGAACATCATAAATCTGAACAGTTCCTTTATTTTCAACAATTTTTTCCAGATAACATTCATTTACATCTTTTAAAACTTTCTTAGCTTCTTGATATCTTATCAATGGTATGGGTTTATTCTTGTAGACAAACAAAAACACTTTCTAAAGAAATCATGTATGTCAAATATTTCCACAGAAAAAGATAGGTAAATTCTTATAATTTATTTTTTCGTGGCAATATTTCCTCCAGGTGTTTCACTATGATTTTCGGGTTCATTTCATAAGTTGAAATTCTCAATTTTGTAGAAAATTTCTCAGAAATAAAGGAAGGTGTAGAACCCAAATCAAACAACACATTTTCAAAATCTTTAAAAATAATAAATTTATCTGATACCAACTCATTTTATTGCTCAAGATCACTAGTAGTGGTTTTGTTGAATTTTCTCACACCATTCTACTTCTAATAATGCGGATTTCTGGCCTGAGTGACTTGCTTTAGACAGACATTAGAAAAATGACCAAATTCATTATAATTAAAGTAAATCAACATAAGATTATGATTTATTTTTGGATCTTTTTCCTTAAACTCATGAGACATCTGCCCATAGTCTTCACATTGGTAGAATTTTCTATAATTTATAAGACATTATCCATGAGGTTTTCTACTACACTTTTCACAAAAAGGGAAATTGATTTTCTTACATCTAGATTTCTTTAATGTATTGTTCCCTAAAGCCTTCCAAAATAGACACTTATTATTCTAATCATCATGAGAAACATACATGTCAGAAAACCTCATCTCAACTTTTTCAGCATAAAGAACAAGTTTCTCATAGCTTTTAAAATCTCATGAAGCCAATGCTCTTCATCAAAATGGCTTCAAACTAGAGTAAAATATACCAATTTTACAATAAATATCCCGAGTAAAATATAGTTTGTACCTAGATAATCTTATTTTTTTTTCATATGTTGCCACATAATCATCATCTTTCTGCTTGAGTTCCAAGAATTTTTTCTCCATTCGGATTCGAACATTTTTTGAGAAAAAAATCCTAAAAAATCCTCTTAAATTCATCCCATTCCAGACTATAAAGACCATATCATTCTCTTGTATTCTTAGCCTTGGGACATATTTACTATATCACTCTTAAAATCAACAATACACATGGAATAACCATTTGGTTAAATTCCATCTCTAGAGTACCCAATGCATTGGAGAGCTATAATGTGGATCACCTGTCATATTTTAAAGCTATAATGGGCTCAACTCAACATATCTTGAGTTATAATGGGATCAACCCAATATATCATTATCTATAACGGGATCATCCCATGGAACATATCATAGTATTAAAGCATTAATAAATAAAGAGAAAACAGTCATTCCATATATATATATATATATAAACAATATTTTTTGAATTTAATTAAGGAGAATTTTGGAAGTATTTTAAAAGGAAAGTCACTTACAAATATAATTGGACTGATAATTACTACAATGGAATGGATATATGTATACACTGTAAAAACACATAATACCACATAATAAAAAAAATTATTCACAAAATTAGTCATAATACCACATAATGAATAAATTATAAGGTTATCTCAATGAATTGAAATTTGGATAAAAATTCCCTTACCTTGGGTTTGTCTTACATCAAACAAGCTTAAACCTCCTCTTAATCTCTTATCCTTGTGATCCTCCTAAAGGCCTTTGGTTTTGGACTTTTGGTGAGGCCATAAGGTCTTAGACATGGGGAAGTTCCTTGGGAATGGAATTGGGTAGAATATAGACAGTGCTCAATGCTTGAGAGATGTATGAGGAAGAGGGGGGGGGTGAGGTTGGTATTTATAGTGGAGGAGAGGAGTGGTTTTACATTATTTTAATCATTAGTTTAATATTTTAGATCAAGATTATGAATATTCATGATTCTTGGGACAAAAAATAGTAATAAGTGTATATTAGTTTGAACAAATTTTCATTTAATCCGACCATGACTCAATAATGATGCAAAAATTCATTTAGTTAGAACATTTCTTATATTATCAAATTTCACCATTCACAAAAAATTCAAGTATTTCAGAAAAATCCCAAAAATTCACCCAAATCATTTTTTGACGTCTGTAATTAAAAAATAAACTCCATTTTATAAATATAAATTTCTATATATGAGAAATTTAATTTTAAAAGAAAATAAGAATTTATTTCATAAATAAGAATTTTAAATACATAAATGATTTTATAACTCCATGAAAACTTAATCAAGGTCTTATAAAATTATCTTATAACCATAGTACAATATAATAATAATTAACAACTACATTTTATGAAAGAAAAATTTCTTTTAAATTATAAATTAGTCACAAGTGTAATAAAAAATTTATAAATTACAAAAATATCAACACTTATACCATGGTTATATAGTTACTTATAAGATGCCCCCTATTATACATTTATTGGTGAGGTCACTATTCACATGTCAAATTTACTATTAATAAGGTTAATACAAGTATTCATAAGGGAGGGTTACCATTCATAAGGGTAGGTTATTATTGACTAAAAATTAAGTTTGTTCTATCTTAATCCAAATAACTTACTGATCACAACCATTTATTTCAGATTTTAGAAATTCAAAACCCAAAAATGAAAAAATTATGTTTAATGTATAGTTTATAAATATCTACTTAAAAAATGTTTCTTTTTAGGGACATGGTGTTTCATACATTATTTGTCAAACCTTGGGGTGTGACAGTTGCATTACACGCAAGATCGATTTTTACCACCTTTTAATAGTGAACCTATTTTAAAACTAAATTTTGACAATTTTATTAATTTTATTTTTGAAAATTAACTTTATTTTTAGATTATTAATGTAAAAATTTTCTTTGGGTAAATGTTTGGTATTTTTTATGATGTTTTATTTTTGATGAATAGTGAAAATGCTGCATTTTAGTTGAAAACTGCCTTTTCGTTTAAATAATTATTAATGTAAAATTTTATTTTAATTTTTTCAAAGTCTAAATAGATAAATTATATATATATTTATAAAATTTTGGTAATTTAAATCATTTTTATATTTAATTTATTTATAAACACTTAATGAACTTTTGAACATTTTCACTTTAAAAACTCGTTTCCTCAGCACATCTAAAAGATGAAATTAAAACTTAATTTTCCCACTTATGTGAATTTAATTTGAAAAATGGACATAAAAAGTGGTAATTATTATATTATTTAAATTTTAATAAGATTAAATTGGTTTTTGGATGAAGGAATTAGTAAAATTAAGCTTAACAAGGGACTACACCTTAAACTTAAGGGCCAAAATGACAAAGGTACTTGTCCGAAAGCCATTGGTTTCCAATAGTTAGCTAATATAGCATATTGGTATACTTTTATGAGCTATTGGGATACTATTTCAAGTTGGTGACCATATAATAAGTTAATTAAGGAAAATGAAAAAAATGAACCTTACTTACCATTAATAATTATAAAGATATAGAGTATGTAGAAAGGTACATAAATTCAGTTAAAAAAGTTATTTTTAATGAAAAATAAATTTTTTAATCTTGTTAATTTAAATTTCATTCTTAGTGATGAGATAATTACATTAAATGCTTAACAAATTCTAACACATGAATTATTTAGTCAATAATTGAATAAAACAAATAATGTTAAAAACACTAAAAGTAAAGTAAATTTAATGACTTATTATGTTTTAGTAGTTTTATATATGAATATATCATCTTAAAAATCTATAAAAATAATATATTTTAATTAAAATATTGTTTTTATATTTTTTAAATTAAAATTAAATAAATAATATTAAAATCGATATTAATCTTATTTTACAACAAATGATATTTTTTTAAATGATTTAAAATCAATTAAAATACTATATTCTGAAAAGTTATTTTTAAGTGTCAATAAATACTAAATATGGTCTATTATAGAACAAATTTATCTTTTATAATTTACATATTTACCCATATATAGTAAAAACAATGTTATCACGACCCGGGTTAAAGTAGTGTTTTTTGCTTGTTACGTGTGTTTAATTTAAATTTAATTTCCAATACACATGGGATTTGTATTTTTTAAACTTTTTATAATATTTATAATTAATTGGTCTATAATTTCTAATAAATCTCACCTTAATTTATTCTTAATTGTTAAATTACCTAGGTAAGAAAACTAGTTTCTTTAATAAAAACTTAAATGATAAAATTGTGGGAAACATAGAAGTTAAGGGATAAAATTATAAAAATGTACATATTTTTGAATGGTGGAGGTTTTTATCACCCATAATTACTCTTTAATACACCATCTTTCCATTTTTAGTCATATAAGGTAAGGTAGACCTCCCAATAATGTTTAGATTTTGGTACCGCTCCTCTACCATAAAAAGGCATTCACTCTTCCCCTTCCTCACATCTCTCAATCCACTTTAGATTATTAAAACTCTAATTAAATACTATACTAATACCATTGTTATAATTATATAAGTTTCACCTTAGATATAAATCAAACCAATAAATCCCTTTACTGCTAACCAAGGAATCTCTTCAGTGCAAACCAAAAGGGGTTACCCGAAAAGAGGTAACATTCTTCAATATGAATTTATGTTTTATTTGTTTCTACACCCCTCCATTTCTTATTATTAAATGTTAATATAATAAAAAATGTATCAAAAATATACTTATATATTTTTATGTTAAGGCTTCTACCAACACCTACACATACTTCCATTAAAAGTTTAATGATCTTACTATTTCTCTGTTTGGAGAATTACCACCTCACGAAACTATGTCATTCGATTATCCTTTACCACCACTAATGGTGGGAATTATGATGGAAACACTATTTATATAATATATATAATATATTTATAATTTATTTATGCTTCTATAATTATTTTTAAACACATACCTTTATGCACACTATTTTGTGGGAATACGATAACATCCTTCATAGAACTCTAGACTACCACTTTCTCTAAATAATGTGATACATTCATGAATTTAATATAACTTATTAAGAATGGTTTAAATTAAAAATATGTTAGATATATGGAATATATATTATATTAATGACATAATTACCTTTCTATAATATAATATATCATTTTATTTATTACCCATTTCACACACTAAAAAGTGATAATATTGTTCGTGGACGAGTGGACTATCACCTCCTCGACGCGATGTGAATCCTTATAATCAAAATAATTATATATATAACTATATATGATTAAATAAAATGGTACTTATGATATAATAATTATTCTATAAGGATATAATTTTACTTACCTTCTTTCCATAACTATCCTTGAAAAAATGTGAATGTTACTACTGCGTACGTATGACCTAAAACCTCCATGACTGTAATATTTTTTCATTTTTCATAAAAATATTTCAAAAATGGTTTTAAAATTAAAATTTATGTATAAATATGATAATTATTTAATTATTATTTTTCTTTATATGTTTATATAATGACTTATTTTACTATAGTCTACCTACCAAATTTGTTTTTGACACATGAACCGAATTTGGTAAAAAACACTTGACTTAAGAAAAATTGTTTAAAAACTTGTATAAAACATGGTAATAAGTTAATTAAAAGTAATTATAAACTTTAAAGAGGTTCTTAATCATGTAAATAATTAAAATATGTTTATTATTTGGTAATATAAAGACACACATTACAAGTCAGACTAAAGGTAAAAGATTTTATCTTAATTTTTTTTTCTATTTAGACTTAGTTATTATTATACACCAGTTCACTTTTATATAGTGTATATACTACAATTTGAAATTAAATATCAGGAATATCCTTATTACCATGATATTATAAGTTCTATTTAATTTTATTCCTTCATTATCAGTACGATTCAAATGTTTCAAAGTGGTGTGAGGCACATTGGAGTGTTTAAAGATTATTTTCCTCAAGAATGTTTTATTGATATCTCAATGGTATTTAAATTAATCAATCCCAAAAATCCTTATTGTTAATTTTATTCCAATGAGGAAATAAAGATAAATCTATATTATTTATTAAATAATTATATTTGATAAGGTATATTTGTTATTTATTACCTTAATATAAAGAATGATCTGGATAGGCAGTGATGGGAGGGACGTGGACTTTATACATCCACTTGATGCATTGATACACTCTCACGAGACAAATAAGTTGGCCAAATTAAATTAGTTTTACCTATATTTTTAAAACATCTTGTGAAAGTTCTTGATGATATATTTTTTCATGTGTCATAGGCATGATGTCCAATAATTAAACCTTACCTTTATTTTGATTCCGTATTTATTAACCATGATATTTTAATATGATAAAATATATAGATTTATATTATTCTAAGTTTAATAAATAAATTGTATTTGATTTAGTTTCTTACCTTTCCATATTTATTATCAATTATTCATTTATTTAAATGGCATGTGTTCTCAATTATTCACCATTATATATTGATTTATTTTTAGTGATTTTTTATTGTTTCTGATTTACTTACCCTTACTGAGAACCTAAGCTCACCCTTATATGTTTTCTTTCCCAGTTTATGAAGAGGAAACCATTGAATGTGTTTCAATGATTCTAAGATTTTATTTTTATTATGATTTATTTCCTTTCCCAATGTAATACAAGAATCATATATGTAATAGTACATTCCAAAACTGCTAAATTATTTTTCCCCTTGGGATTTGAAGCATGTATCTATGAAAATGAAATAAAATAATTCACCATGTCATGGTTTTTGGGGTCATGTAGTTACATTCATCACTAAAATTGAAGACACTAGCACCCATCTTGGTGTATAGGAATCCTATAGTTATGATATGATATCCTTTGGCTGATGTAATACCTCAAAGATTATAAGAATAAGTTTTATACTATTGTAATCATCATCAAGTGTACTAAAAATAGTAAAACATATACTAATAAACAATAAATATATGTTAGTTCTTCATAAAACCATTCAAATTGACTCTATAGGGTATAGATCTATAATACATGGGTTTGCTTTCACTACTAAGTTCATTTAATTAAAATCCAAAACCTATCGGTGGTATCAGAGCCATTTTATTTGGTGAAACATCATTTATTTTCATTTTTAGATCAAGAACGTATTTTAAAAAACATATAATGAACTAAACCTCTTGATATTACATTATATTATAACATAATGTTAGGTTCTATAACTTGAAATTATGTTAAGTGTTAACATATTGTCAATATAGTCCCTAAATATACATTTATATGATAAAATATTATGCACTATCTCTATGAAATTACATTTATTGTTTAACCTAATACGAATTGGGAATCATAGTTATGTTAAAATTTTAATGTGATGTGTAATGTGATGTCCAAAATATATTATTAAGATAATGTATCACGTGTCACACAACGTAAAAATAGAGTATAGTTACCCCCTATTTAACAATATGTTTAGTGTCAAAAAAATGTGGAGTACCCACTATACATTACATTGAGTGTCAACCTAATGTGAAGGACTCTACTTGATAGTAAATTTTGTGACAATTTTACGTCATGTGTGATGGCTTGACATTACATTTCAGGCCAACAAAGTGTCAATTTTGGCATGAACCTTGAAATTACAATGTGATACAACATAGCATAGTGGGTCTCTAAGACATTACATTGAGGGGTAACATAATGTCAAGGTGCATTAATTTTTTTTTAAATTAAATATTTTGTTTATTAAACTTATATTTTATTTTTTTATAAATTATTATTGTTAATCACTGTTAAATGAGATTTTTCATGTGTAAATTAAATATGACATGTTTGTATTGGCATCTCATATTTTGGAATATAAATAAAGTGTTTATTTATTTGTTAATTCCAATAATATTTCTGTTTAATAATATTTTTATGAAATGTGAATATTTTTTATAAAAATTATATGTGATTAATTTCTTCTAGGAGTTAGATCCATATATTACATGCTAGGTGAGACTCTGTAAGACAAAATTTTCATCTACCATAACCTCTATTTTTTAGAGTTATGACTTTGAGAATAGTTTTCAAATATGGTTTTTGTATATTAGGTGTTAGAGATATATGGAATTAAATAGTTCCTTGAGTAACGTCTCCTGAGGAAGAATAACTTGGGGTGGGACTACCCACCATCCTCTAAACTTATGCCTTGTTTTAGAAAGGTGAGGGGGTGACTATCTATCACTCGGGGCATACTCATATTGTGATTTTAAATTTCATATAAATATATTACTTTACATGATAAGATTCTATACCTTATATATGGGATATATTAGAATATATTTGAATGTGTTTAAATTTTAATTTAGGGTAATAAACACATACTTATGGGTTTTATAAAGCGTCACACAATAATATGGTAAAAACAAAATAATTTACTCGATAGAAAAAATTTTCAAAACCAAATCATTAGAAGAATGCATACACAATATTATAAAACACAAGATATATAAATTTCATGATATGCAATGGGTTAAATATAAACTACATGTTATTAAATTGGTTATACATTTTGGAAAGATCTTAAAAGTACTATGTGTGATGTAAGAACCCAAAATTTTATCAATGGAATTTCCCTTCATATAATTCTCTCATATTTAGTAATATTGAACAAATAACATGAAACATATGATTAAAAAGAAAATTTTATTATATTAATTTGAAAAATACTTTTAGAGAATAAAAATGAAAACAATAAACATGAAAATTCGGATATGCTCAATCAACTATAATAAACTCACTCAAGAACAACGATGCAAAATGAAGTATAATATAGTAATTTAATATTAATAATTTAAATTTAAATATATATAAACATATAAATATATATATATATATATATATATAACCCTAATAGAAAATTAAAGTGAATTAACAATGAATTAAATATAAGGTATTTATAAAGAAATTAGTGAACTCATATGAGAGTTGCAAATCTGACTGTTGGAATAGTAACAGAAATGTTTGAATAGAATCTGACGATTAGAAATAGTAAACTAATAGTTAAAATATCATAATCATTTAGGGAAGTGTGAAATAATATTTAATAATTATATAAAATTAAAATATTTAATATTTATATCATGATAAAATAAAATAAATTCTTAAAAAGTGAAAAAATAAGTTTCCATATTTTTATAAAATAAATAAGTTTTAGTTGAATTTTTATAAAAAATATAATTATTTATAACAAAATTTATATTCATAAAATGGGTTTATAAATTAAAATTATATTTGATTATAATGATAATTTAATTTTATGAAACCTAAAGTAACTTTACAAAGGGTCAGAAAATTGATCATAATATTAAAATTGGGTTTTTCAAATAAATAAGGATTTTATTTTAATATTAAATTTATAATATTTATATTTTTTTCACTAAATGGATTTAATTATTTTAATATAAACATTTTAAGTGGTTAGATTAAATTTTTGGACATTTTATAAAATAGATGAATTTTTTTGGTGAATAGTGAAATATAGTAAAAAATCGTATTTGACATTATAAGCTAAATGAATTATTTTTTGGCACTTGTATAACATAAAGATTCAATAGTTTCAACTCACATGAACCAATTGATATATATATATATAAATACATGAATCAATATTATTTTTTGTTGAATCAAAATAATAAACTAATGAATATAATAATAAAAACCACCCATCTACTTGTTGTATTAGTATATATGAAGTCTATTGATTAGGATTGAAAGATTGTATTCTAGAAGAATATATTATAAGAGGGGTAAGGTGAACTGTAAATTAAAAAAATTTAGTTTACAGGTGTTTAAACTAAAATAGTTCACAAACCACTTTAATAAAAACATCGGTTTTGGACTTGGCCCTGAGTCAGATTTTCTAAAGTATCGTATACTGTAATGATTTCGATATATTTGTGTGAAGAAATTTCAATCATAAAAAATATTAATTGATCTAAATTATAATGTATATGATTATATAATATTAAATAATTATAATAACATAATATTCCATTAATAAATAAATAGATCAAATTCACAGACGATCCAATTAACATATTAATGTTCTATTATATTTAGATACCTTACAATAAAAAATTACCAATAACATAGTTGAAATAAAAGATTTTTAGGAAAGAAGTAATATAATAGTAATGATATAAGAATAAATTATAAAAAATTAAAAGTGAAAATATTTCTTCTAACCTTAAGAGTATGGTATCCAAAAACCTCGGTTAATGGTCCCTTTTTTACTTATATGAAAGTCTATATTTCTTCAGCAGGGAAATCCCTTGATACGATGATCAGATTTTCTGTCTGCCTATCCCAAGAAGCCCTTGATCCAATGGATTAGATTCTATCACACTATCTCCATGTTTCCTCAACCAATAATACTATTATCTCCATCTTTATAATCTTGGAAGCCCTTGATCGTATTTACGTTATTAGAAACACAAAGAAATTACAAAACATTTCTCAAGAAGACAACCTGACACAGTTTTCTTAAGAACGAATATCACTAAAAAAATAAAAGATACTAAGAAAAATATGTTAAAAATGTGTATACTTTATAAAAAATTAAGATTGAAAAAGGAATCATCAGATCCAAACTATTAAAATGATCGAGTATTTGTAGAACACCTTCCAACGATCATATTTCTCAAACAGTCCTATTTTCTTCATGTTTGTCACAACAACTTGGACAACTGGAACTTCAAAAACTATTTTGTAACTGAAAGTCCAATTCCATATTTATTTACACCATTATAGTGTAAATGATATTCCATTATGATATAAATTATTCTTTTTTATTTAAAATTTAAACTTAGTCAATTCGATAGACTTCCTTAAATATTTCATTTTGATAAACGTTTTGACTATGAATTCAATGTTTATTGGTTATGAAATCTATCTAATGATAAAGACTTTTTCAATATAAATAATAGAGAAAAGTCTTAAATATTATCCTATAATGGTTAATCAAATGATTATTGAAGCTATAACCATTACAATTATTGTAATGAAGAAAGTAAGTTTATATTCATGAATACTTTAAAAACAATTCTAAGTACGGTAATTATTGTATGATTTCTACAAAAATATTCTCAAAGTACTTCAGAAAAAAAGTTATTATTCAAGTATTTAATAAGGGGTTTGTGACTTCTAAAACAAGACGAATGGTAAATTTATAAGAAATGTTTTTGACTCAACACTACTCCACTTACAAATATCACCCCTTCCCCTAAAAAATTCTAAGACTTAGATCTTTTCAAATTTCTGACCAATGTTTGTCTCAATCCTCCCAGACCCTATATCTTATTTATATTGGTTTAATCCAAATACCATTCTAATTAGATTTAATGGGATTCCTGAAATTATACAACCAAAGGGAGGGGTAGACTCTAAAGTAGATTTCTTTAATTTTATTCCTCTTCTACCACCCCACATATTCTCCATAAACCTAAACAAGGTATCATCAATATCCAAAATATAATAATATTTAATTTTTATAGTGTAATATACCTCTTAGGAATAGAGACCCTACTTTTCATACATGAATATTACTACATTTTAAGGATAAAAAACATAATAGCGCTACAAAACCATGATCAAAAGGTCTAATGTCTTGGAAAAATTGGCACCATACATAAATTTTATATAAAAAAACATAAAAATTTATTTAATTTTTTCATCTCAAGATTATTATTAGCCCCCATGTTCCCTTTAATAAATATATTCACCTGTGGATATGCATCAAAGAAAAGGGTGAGATAAAATCTCAATAAGAGGATAGATAAAAAACTTTATCAATATAACATGGGGATAGAATAATAATAATTATCATAAAATCATAATCATATTCATGATATGAATCATTAGATAAAGTCATGTAATGTTGAAATGCATAAAAATGAAACATCATGTACCGGTTCTCAATTACGACACATAGTTGTGAAAAATTCTAGCATCATATTCATGTTTATTGAAATTTTTATCATGAGATACATCACATTACTCAATGAATTAGAAAACTATATAATTATAGGTACACCCATCCCATAATAACATGTACTATATAATTCTGGGTTCCCCTGCCATATCATAGTATTTATGTTATCTTTCACGCTACATAAAATATATATCAATCTTGGATGAAAATAACCCATGGAAAGGAATGGGTTTCATTTAAAAAGAATACATTCATGAATAAAATTTATGGTTCCCAAATGAAATAGTGAATAACATACTTGGTATAAGAATCATGAATCTTGAGTGAAGAAGAAACAATCATCAGAGAAGTGAAAGATGTATTTTTGTAAAGAATTGTTCTTTTGGAAAAATATTTTCATTTTTCATAATATCAGATTGGAATCATGTATATACTATAAAATAAAATTAAAGTAAAAAAATATAATATTTAAAGCATTTTAATGGAATATTCATACTGAAAATTGAGTGAAAGTGGGAAAACCCAAAGAAAGAGAGCTAGGTTAGAGAATCCCCTTACATTATGTCAGAGTGATTTATTATGTTTAATTTTAGTAATAATCAAATTATATTCATTAATTACAAAATCAAGAACCAATTATAAATTTATTTTATTTATTATAACCTTATTATGTTAATTTATGGCCATTTTCATATGTTATAGAGGTCAAATACATCGTTCTAGAGTGTTCATTTTATTGGTTTTCAAGATCATTTTTCCTGTATATAAGTACAAAAGTTCCTATAACATTGGAAAAATAATCTAGAATTGAACATATACATTATTAATTTAATTTAATAAGATTAATTTATAATAAATATCATTTTGTTTTATATTATGAGGATTAATCATGAGATAAAATGTTAATGATGACCGTTTAGATTAATTTTGGCGGTTTCTACGACTACCACTAACTCATATCATTTTACTTAATATTAAGTTTATATTTTACTTATAAGAAATTATATAACTTATAATATATATAATAAAATATTATTTAACCATAATTATGGTTTTATGACCATATCTCAAGGTGGTAGTGAAAAATGAAAATGCATCCTCTATGGTGGTGGTAAATTGACACACCATTGATGATATTTTCTTTTTTAGAATAAATGGAAAAGGGAAGGGATTTGAATATGAATTTTTCCATTAACATAATAAAATTAAAGTATATAAAAGATATAGGATTTACTATTACACTTGGATAAGTAGATGTGAAGATATTAAAAGAAAATTAATGAAATTGGAAATAAATTAATTGAAAAAGGAAGTTGATTTTACGTCTTGAATTTCTCCTGCTTGAGAACCTCCTTAGAGAAAAGGGTTTAGAATTTTGATGAGAAAAAGAGATCCTGAATTTAGGATATGGTCTTGGGAAGAGTATTGTGTAGATAATGAAAAAAATTAATGGTTTGTTATTTTTGAGGAGAAGAGGTTGTGAGGGTTGGTTTTTATAAAGGAGGAGAAGGGTGTTTTCTAATTATTTTATTCATTAGTTTATTATTTTTGATCAAGACTTTGACTAGTTTTAACCTTAACACTAAATATATTAAAATAATGAATGATTGTTTGAAATTATGTGCTTATATCATCCATACATCATCTGTGAATCAATAATTCATTGATTTATCATATACTGTAAATTATCAAATTTCACTATTCACATAAAATTCTAGTATTTTATAAAAATACCAAAAATTCACCCTAACCATTTCTAAATTAGTAGATTTTAAAAGTTTACTCTATTTTATGAAAATAATTTTCTAAATAGAATAAATTTAATTTTTAAATAAAATAATCATTCACTTCGAAAATACCAATTCTAATATTATTACTGCTTTTATAAGACTTTTGAAAATTAATTATGGTCTCATAAAATTATATTATAATCATAAGACAAAAAAAATTTAATTTATGAATCTTTTTTATGAAATTAAAGTTTTTTTAAATAATTATATTAATTATAAAATTGTAAATAAATATTTACGACTTATAAAAATAACAATACTTAATATATCAATTCAAAAAAATTTATTTACATATTTATTGATATAAATATATTATATTTTTATTCATAAGATACCCAAATTTTATTTATAATTTCAAATGTGAGGTTTCTATTCTATTGGTTGAATTACTATTTTTAAGGGTCATGTTACTATCCCAGATGTCAAGTTACTATTCCATTGGTATAGGTTCTCTAATTTTTGGAAAATCCTATTATTTCATTCATTATTCATTTAGAATGTTTGTATTAGGGTGTATATGAGATTTTATGTGATTATAATACATTATATAATTATAATAAGGGAAAAATTGCATTTATAAAAGTTTGGGTCGTTAGATTCTTCTCCCCTTTTGAAAATTTTCCATTAAAATTTCATTTTATATAAACATATGAGTTTACTTCTCTTTAATATCTTGCACTGGTTCCCAAGTAAATTATTCACACATATGGTTCCTACATAACACTTTGACAAGGTATGTTGGAATGTTGCATATAAAATTATCTCTCTGGTCCAAAATCATTAACGGTTGGTACTCATAAGGGATATCATGTTCCAACTGTAAAACCTCTGAGTTCAGTATATGTGAGGGATCTTGTATGTAATTCCTCAAGAGGGATACATGGAATATATCATGGATTTTTGGAATATTCCATGGTAGTACAAGATAATCGGCCACTACTACTTCACGATCAAGTATCTCGAGGGGGATAATGTACCTTGGGATAATATTCCCTTTCTTTCCAAACCACATGACTCTATTCTATGGTGATATTTAAAGGAATACATTATCTCCAACATCAAACTTCCAGTACCTTTGACGGTTTTCATAATAGATATTTTGATGATTATGATCAACTTTTATATGTTGATGGATGACTTAAACATCCTATTTCATCCCTTACACAAGATCAGGTCAAAGTACCACTCATTCTCCAACTTAATCCAATTGTCTTGGAGTTATAAAAGATTTCATATTCAGAGCTTCATAGAGCACCATATGAATACTCAAGTGGAATCTATTTTTATATGAGAAATAAAAAAAATGAATGAATTTGATCCCATAAACCTTAAAATTATTTTTAGCATAATCTTACTATGTATTGGAGCATCTGAATAGTTTATTCATGTTATCCCTTAGGTGTGTGTTGATAGGCCATGCTAAAATTAATTTCAGTACTCAATGCTTTTTTAAGACTTGCCCAAAATATAGATGTGAACCATGGATCCTGATCAGAGTGTAAATACCCTGAATTTACATATATATTTTTTAAATTAATTTGGATTATTACGAGTCTGTGAAAATTGACGGAATGTTATTCCAAGGCCCGAAGAGCCCAGAACATAATTTTAAACTTTTTTATGGTACATTTTATAAACATGTGAGTGACAGTTTCTATATTTTTAACCAGTTATCAGATCAAAAACTTGACGGAACTGTTGAATGCACCACACTAGTATTCTTTTAGGTGAAGCATAACTTCGACCGACAATGGTCGGAAGAAAAAATTAATTTTTGGGACTTTATAAAAAATAATATTAAAATAACTCCATGAGTTATTTTATTTATTTCTATAACAGTTGAGAGACGGTGGTAGGATTGCATTGTTTGTCGATCATTTTAATAAAGGTCATCTAATGACCGGTTACACTTTGTTGTGTAACTGTACCATTAAGAGATTAATGGGTTCATTAATTATTCATTAATGAACCACATAATTGTGCAGAGAGTTGAACTTTTTGTATTTAATATGGTCATTTGCGTGGTTCTTGGGTACCTATGGGAGAAATCTTGATGAAGTGATGGTGATGTCTTCCTCCAACGAAGAACAAAGAATTTAGTGATTCCATTGAGGATTCAGTTTGGAGATCAATGAATGCCAACGAACACCCTTCGAATGCGGGTTATCTTTCTGTCATCCACTGTGCCTTCCAACGAGTACCATGTAGGGTTTTTGTTAATTTTTTTTATGATTCATCTACCCTTTATGATGTTGAACTCTTCCCATGATACAACGCTAACACATAGGGTGTGACCAGAACCGAACAAGTCCTAGACCGACCGCCGATCTCAGTATTGTTTTCGTTCTTCCTGGACAACCGACCAATACGACAACAAGACAAAACAGGGGTCCATGCAGTAATGAAAGCATCTCAAGAGGCCTGTAGGCACAGTCAGAGAAGAAAATGGACCTTTGGAGCTTCACCGGAGGACTGTGGAAGCTCAGTTGGCGTGGCGGCACCGACAACCAGAGGAGACGGCGGCCGGCTCTCGCCGACCGTGAGGAGGTGGCGGCACCCGAAGGCACCACGATGGATAGGGGGTGGCCGACAGACACTGAATGCATTTACAACAGTGGCACGCCACATAGGAGGTGTCTTGGAAGATATAGACTGTGTCCATAGGTCCCACACGTGACCGGTCCACCAAACCAATCCGGTGAAGTGGCGCTAATTGGCATCTCTGATGTAGGAACCCAAATGGTCTTAGTATATTTGGGAGGGGAGGAGACACCTACACCCAGCTGGCGGGCCATGCCAAGCCAATGGGCTAGGCCAGTCCAACAGCCCAGGGGGCTTCACCCAGCCAGGTGGGTCGGGCCGGTGTCGTGGTCCCGTAGGCTGAGCCCACAACCAGCAGGCCATGCCTAGTGGATTGAGTCGGGTCGGTCCGACCGTGTCCGACCGGACCCGGACCCATTGAGGCCCAATTTCGGTTAGAGTAGAATCTCTCCTAAACCAGACATATGTTTGATGAACTATCTACATTATTGAAACACTTAGTATGGGGTGGAACCTTTGAGATACTTCACTTGAGGTTTGGAGAATGTTGGAGTATGGTTGAGTTGGATCGAACTCAAATCCAACTGGGAACTCGGTACTGAAATGTATATAACTTACAGACCGAGTATCAGATTGCTTAACTGTGTGTTGCGTTGGAACCCTTATGACATTGATGTTATTCGTGTTACTTATTCATGGGAATTCAAGGAGGTTGATGTATGATTGATGTCTTGAGGAGCAGATCCTATCAGAATCAAGCATGCTAATTGCAGGAATCCAGTGGAAGGCTATGAAGTGAAGAATGAATAATGATCCTTTGTGGGTTAGTACCTATCAATCATGTGTGGGTCAAAACTCAACAATATTGTGTGG
Organism: Viscum album; assembly: GCA_963277665.1. Classification (NCBI taxonomy): domain Eukaryota; kingdom Viridiplantae; phylum Streptophyta; class Magnoliopsida; order Santalales; family Viscaceae; genus Viscum; species Viscum album. The sequence continues at coordinate 1,594,249,176 of OY728132.1, forward strand.
GCCGGTACCTATAAATCCGGTGTGGGTCAGTTCTCAGTGATCCTGTGTGGGTCACTACTTATCGATCCTGTGGGGGTTAGCACTTAGCAATCCTGTGTGGGTCAGCGCTCAGTGATCGTGTGTGGGTCAGCACCTGTCGATCCTATGTGGGTCAACATCTATTAATCCAGTGTGGGTCAGAAAATCTAGCCTCTCAACAGAATAAGATTATATATCTTTATGACCAATCATCTGTACTTATGTACTTATGTTCTAACTGGTTTGAGCTGTCTTTTGCTTCGTAGCTTGTGATTGATATTATGCAATGTGATTTTTTCTTTGTGAAATTCTGAGAGACCTTCAGGGGTCTTTGGGTCCATACTGAGTATTTTTATACTCCCTACTACACGGGCTTTTCCCACACCTTGTTGTGTCTTGTGTAGACGATGGGTAACTTTGATTGAGACTTGGGAGCCTGGACTAGATGGTGTATGGAGGTGACTGGTTGGCGTGGCGATCTGCAAAGATGAGTTGTACCTACCCTTCTAGTAGGATCCTTGGTAGATGACCTCTGGAGCTTGTTTTTTCCTTTTTTCTTTATTTTCTTTTTGTTTGGTTTTTATTCCATCCCATTCAGATTCAGTTCAGACTTTTACTTTCCACAGTAATACTACATAGTTTGTTCTTGTTGTGTACCTGGTCTGTGTGTTTACATGTTTGAAGGCAATTCCTTCCATTTTTTATGGATATTTTATTCCAGTGCTTTTTTAGAACTTATGGACTATGGAAGGAGAGATTGGGGTAGTCACGGCACGATCCTTATGGAGATGGGTCCTGACAAAGGGGTATTAAAGGGTGGTCAGTTCTAGCTGAAGAACTAAGAGTCTGTGTTTTCAATGGATCAATTATGTTAATTGTCTCAGGTTTAGATTACATTCTATGGAGTTCAGTGTTTGTGAAGCGGCTGCCATATCCATACACAAGGACCCTCAATTCTATTTTCTAACTTGATATATGAAAATAATAGTTTCATGTGTTTTGAAAATATTTTTCTATTGATCTCTTTTGAGTCAGCTCACCAGGTACAACATATTGACCGCAGTTTGTCTTGATTATCTTTCAAGATGCCTCCATGCAAACAGATATGTAGGATTCCAATGTGTGACCATGAGAATGGTCCATAGAGTGATGAGGCTTCAGTACAAGGACTATTTCCCAAGATGATACCTTCGGGCGGTGTCCCAGCAATACCACTGCCCATTAGCAAGTAGTTACTACTAGTACTATTGATTGAGGACACATGTAGGCTCAGTGCCTTAATTGAGTTTCAGTGACAGATACCCCTCAGGTTTTGAGGAATGCCCAAGTCATAGGCGGATAATGACTAGCTTGAGGTGGGGATCGAGTTTCCATCTAGACAGGACAACATTAGATCAGATGGTGGTCCTGGAAGTGAGAATTCTACAAGGATCAACAATGAAATGGAAGGGTTTATATTACCCCTATCTTACGATGATGTGAATTTTCCATAGACAGAACTTGAGAAACATTCTCAAAGAAGGGGTCTCATTCCATAAAAAGATAAGGGGTATGTGTTCTCAAGAGCTTCAACAGTTTTCACAGGATGACAAGTCGGTAACTGAGTATTTATCGAGGCATACTAACCATTCAAGGTACTCAATGAATAAGATAAGAATAGTGCTTCAGAGCTCAGACCTCTAACGAGATGTGTTTCAGAACATCCAATGTAGCACTATTCCTCTTCACATTTTTACCATTGTTATAGTGATAGAGAGAAACTTTGTGGTTGAAAATTCTTTGGCTGAGCAGATATAGCTTGTGAATATCAGTAGTGGGAAATTAGGAAACTGACGTCAGTCTCAGAGTCTTGTATGTGTAAAATGTTTCAGGAAGAGGAAGTGATAGGGATAGTCGAATCAGCAGGGAAGCAAATGTTGAAGAGGATCTGCAAGGGAAGTATGAGGTGGTATACATTTCAACATGTTACAAACACCACCCTAATGTGGTCCCCACCAGGCTTTGGGAGTTGGATAATAGAGGAATGGAGTAGCTGCACGCCGTCAAGGGGTGTGTCCCAAGGGATCCTGGAATGATTTGATGTGTAGCCTGTATCTACTACTAGCTTCCGTATTAATAGACCTAGGTACTAATCATTCCTTCTTGTCAAAAATATTTTTCAACACCAAGAGTTTCTTGTTAAACTATTGACTTGAACCTTACATCTAGTGATAACATTTAGAGGAGACTCTATAATCACACATATGATGATGGTGTCATCTGACCCTTGATGAGAGAGTTTTGGTTAGAACCTCTTGGTGGTAGCATCGAGGCCTTACGACATTAGTTTGGGTATGGACTGGTCATCCACAGTTCATGCTCAAATTGAATATTTTAGGCAAAAAAGTTGCAGTATATCTACAACATTGAAATAAGGTTTTCTTTGGTCAGTGAGATGGAAACCATTACAGTATAGGATATACTTTCTTATATTAGGGTGCAGCCGATCAATCATTAGTTGGATAGCCTCACCCTCAGTGTAGTGGATGAGAGGAGTCAATGCAATCCTGTTGTGGTGGTAAAGTATACTGATTTCTTTATTAATGATGTTCCAAGACTACCTCCTCATAGATAGGTATACTTTTACATCATTCTTTACCCCAAGATGACACCAATATTTGCACTATCATATTGGATGGCTCCCATGGATCTTCGTGAGTTGAGGGTACAATTGGAAGAATTACAGAGAAAGGGGTTCATAAGGCCCAATGTTTCTAAATGGGAAGCCCTGATTTTGTTCGCCAAGAAAGAAGATGAAAGTTTGAGGCTTTATGTGGAATATCAGCGCCTGATCTAGGTGACCAAGAAGAACAAGTATCCTCTACCGAGGACTAATGATCTCTTCAACCAGATGAAGGGAGCATAGTGGTTTTTCAAAGATAGACGTCAGATCAGGCTTTCATCAGCTTAGGGTACGAGATGAGGATGTATTGAAGATGACCAACAGATTCCAGTATAGCCACTATGAGTTCTTTGTGATTCCCTTTGGCATGACCAACACTCTATCAATGTTCATGGGATCCATGAATAGGATCTTCTATCCTTACCTCGATTGCTTCGTGGTGTTCTTCATTTACGACATCTTGGTGTACTCAGCATCAGAGGAGGATCACACTACGCATCTAAAAGTAGTTCTAGATACACTCTGAGAGCACCGACATTATGCAAAGAACTGGAAGTGCCAGTTTTGGATACATGAGATCCACATTGTAGGATACATCATCATGTAAGCTATAGTTGCAGTGGATCGAGCAAAGATAGAGGAAATGCTTTCTCGGGAGCCACCCGAGAGTGTGACCGAAGTGCCGAGTTTCCTGGGGTTGGCTAGGTACTTCTAGAGATTTTTACCAGACTTTTAAAGAGAAGAAACAACATTTTTGTCTTTTAAAAAGATGGGGAAACCCCATTTTTTGGAAAGAGGGATGCTAACTGAGTTTTCAGGAGCTGAGGTAGAGATTGGCGAGTACCCCCATCTTGAGGCTACCAGAAGAGGGCATTGGGTATATAGTCTAATGCAATGCATCAGCGACCTGACTAGGATGTTTCCTGATGAAGGAGTGAGCGGTGATCACCTAAATCTCACAATAGTTGATAAATCATGAGAATAACTACTCTACTCATGACATGGAGTTAGGAACAATGGTCTTTTCTATGAAGATGTGGAAACACTACTTGATGGGTGAACGGTTTACTGTCTTCTCTAATAATAGGAGTCTCAGGTAAATCTTATCATAGAAGTACATGAACCTAATTTAGTGGAAATGGATGAATTTTCTCCAGAAATACGACTTTGAGATGGTCTACACTCTTGGGAAGGGGAACGTGGTGGAAGATATACTCAGAAGGTGTTCTGGACTACAGTTCCTGAGTGAGGTGACAGAGCAGCTAGCCGCATTGCAGATATCCATCCTGGATAGTGATGGAGCAACTTAGCTCTATTCTATGATAGTGACTCCCCCACTCCTTCAACGAGTCAGGGAGGAACAACTTGGGGACGTTGACTGCGAGGCCCGACGTGCTCAGATATCCCCAAGATGGGATCCTAAATGATTTTATGATGGTGGGAAGAACATCATCCTTTTCATTGGAAACACCATGGTACCAGTCATTCTACAAGAGGAGGTGTTGAGGGAGTTCCATGCATCCCCGTTGGTGGTACATCCTGGTGTAGAGAAGATGTACACGGAACTCTTGCTCTATTACTGGTGGTGAGGGACAAAGAAAGAAATGGCAGAGTTCATTTCATGATGCATCACTTTTCAGCAAGTGAATGTCAGTCATCAGGATCCAATAGGCTTAACCTAACCACTTGAGGTGACCGAAAAGAAGTGGGATGGTATCTCCATGGACTTCATGACATGACTACCATGTACGTCCAGGGGCCAAGATTCCATCTGTGGGATTATTGAACGAATCACTAAGTTAGCACACTTCCTACCCATCTAAGAGTAGAGATCAATATAGGGCCTGGGACACCTCCACATAAATGGGATTGAACATCTTATTGGGGTACCATCAAAGATTGTCTCATATCATTATGCTCGTTTTACATCCTGGTTGTGGAAGTGATTACATGAGGTGTTCGTGACTCAGTAATGTTTGAGGAATACCTTTCATCCTCAAGCAGATGGTCAAACAGAGCAGACCACACAGACACTTGAGGACATGCTTCATGCTTGTGTTCTTGATTTTGGTCATAGTTGGTAGGACCACTTGCCACTGGTGGAGTTTCCATACAACAAAATTTATCACTCCACCATCAGCATGGTGCTGTTTGATGCCTTGTAAGAGTGACCATCCAGATCACCTATATGCTAGACAAACCTAGTGGAGTCATCACTTATGGGTCCAAAGTTGGTACAGTCTACCACTTAGAAGTCACATATCATCCATGAGTGGATGAAGACTGCACAGTGCAAGCAGAAGTATTATGCTGACAGGAGACAGAGACCCTTAGAGTTCGAGGAGGGAGACCATGTCTTCATGCAGGTCTCGCCTCGATGAGGATTGCATAGATTTGGCCAAGGTAGCAAGCTATCTCCAAGGCTCATCAAATCTTTCCCGATCCTTAGCAGAGTAGGTGAGGTGGTGTACCACCTAGCTCATCCCCCATAGATGTACCAGGTCCATAATGTTTTCCATGTGTCGCAGCCGAGGAGGTACATGCATGATCGATTGCACATTGTCAACTGGGGTGAGATGGGCATTTATGATGGGGAAACGTTCACAGAGTTTTTGGTGGAGATAGAGGATCGACATGAGTAGGTCCTTTGTGGGTGGTCGATTCCTCTGGTGCGAGTTCGGTGGTAGCGAAAATACATCTAGGAGACCACATGGGAGCGGGAGGCTCAAATACATGCTCAGTACCCCCATTTTTTTCCTTAGTTTTATTGTGTCTTATGGGGATGTAAATCCCTAAGGCTGGGAAGATTTAAAGACCCATAATTTCCTTATAATTTTTTAAAATTATTTGGGATTATTACAAGTTTGTGAAAATTTAAAGTACATGATTATGAAGCCCGGAGTACCCGAAACTGAATTTTGATCTTTTTTAATGTAAATTTAGTAAACATGTAGGAGGTGATTTCTATATTTTGAACCGGTGCTCAGATTAAAAATCCAAGGGAACTTCTAAATTCTCAGCACCAAGATTCACTTAGATGAAGCTTAACTTCGACAGGTAAGGGTTGGACGGAAATTTTAATTTTTTGACTTTACAAAAATATGCTAAAATAACTCCATGAGTTATTTTATTTCTTTTTGTAACCGTTGAGTGATAATGGAAGGACCAAATAGTTGGTCTGTCATTTTAATAAAGGTCATTTAATGAACGGTTACCCTTTGTTGTGTAACAACACCATTGGTAGATTAATGGGTTCATTAATTATTCATTAATGAACAACATAATTGTGCGAAGAGTTGAATTTTTTTTATTTAATGTATTCATTGGAATGGGTTTTAGGAACCCACAAGAGAACACTTAACAAAGTGCTGGCGACGTCTTCCTCCAATGAAGAATGGATAATTTGGTGACACCATTGAGGATTCGATTTGGATATCGACGAATTCCAATGAACACCCTTCGAAAGTGGGTTCTCCTTCCCTCATCCGAATCACCATCCAACAAGTTCCAGGAATCGGTTTTGTTTAGAAGTTTTTATGATTAATCTACCCTTGATGACATTGAACTCTTCCCACACTATAACGCTAAGGAGGAGGGAACAGGCTTAACCAAACAAGGCATGAACCCTCCTCCAATATCGATATTGTTTTCTTTCTTTGTGGATGATCGAACAATATGGGGGAAAGATGAAACCGAGGGGACACACAGTGATGGAATCATCCCTGGAGGCATGTAGGCTTAGTTAGAAAAGTAATCAGACCTCCAGAGATTTACCAGAGTCCCACGGATGCTCCGCCGGTGCGACGACGCCGATGACTGGAGGAGGCGGCGGCCGGCTCTCACCGGCCGCGTGGAGGGGTGGCACCCAAAGGCAGAATGGAGGATAGGGGGAAGCCGGACGACTCCCACCACATTGACAGTAGTGGCGAACCGCATAGGATTTGCGGCAACTCTAGCCGTGGTTGACGCAGACCGCATCTGTGGGTCCCACAAAAGTTCGATCCAATGGACCGGTTTGGTGGAGTGGTGCCAACTGGTGCTACTGATGGAGGAAACAGAATAGATTTAGTCTGTTTGGGAGGGGAGAGGACCCCCCAACATCTAGTAGGCCACACCTAGCTGGGTAGGCCAGGCCTGTCCCGCGGCCTCGCGGACTGAGCCCCTAGCCAGCGGGCCATGTCCACGACCATCTGACCGAGCCCGTGGTCCAACTGGTTTGGGTTGGGCCCATCGGGCCTGACCAACCCCACCCGGGCTGGTCCTTGCCCAACCAATTAAGGCCAGGCCCAGTGGACTGGTTTGGGTGGGTTCGACTGTGTCGGACCAGACCCAGACCTATAAAGGCCCAATTTCACTTAAAGGGGCATATCTCCCAAATCAGATGTTTTTTTGACAAATCATCTATGGAGCATGAACCCTTCAGATGAGGAGGTACTTTTGATATACTCTACCTTAGTTTTAGGGAAATCTGGAGTTCACTCGGCTTGGATCGAACTGAAATCCAACCGGGCCCTTGGCACTAAAATGCCTATAACTTACAGATCAGGCATCCGATTGACACGTCGTCTATTGTGATGGAACCCTTAGGACATGTAGGTTATTTGGGTTACTTCTTCATGGGAATTAGTTGTGTTTGATGTATGACCATTTTCTTTAGGAGAAGATCCTCTCAGAGTCCAGCGTGCTAAGTGTGGGAATCCAGGGACTGGCTGTGACGTGAAGAATGAATAGTGATCTTGTGTGGGTCAGTTCTTATCAATCCTGTGAGGGTCAGTTCTTAATGATCCTGTGTAGCTTAGTACTTATCAATCCAGTGGGGGTCAGTGCTCAGCGATCCTATGTGGGTCAATGCCAACCATCCTATGTGGGTCAGCACCTAGCGATCCTCTGTGGGTCATCATCTATTAATCCTGTGTGGGTTAGAAATAGAGCCTCTCAGTAGAATAAAATGATCTAGCTTTATGAATAATCATCCATACTTTTGTACTTAAGTTATACCTCGTTTGAGATGTCTTTTTATTCGTATCTTGTGATTGAGATCTTACTTTGTGGTTTTTATTTTATGGAATTATGAGAGACCTTTGGGGGTCTTGGGGTCCCTACTGAGTTTTGTTATACTCCCCTCTACCTAGGCTTCACCCGCACCATGTTGTGTTTTGTGCAAACGATGGCCATATTTGACTGAGACATGGGAGCCGAGAGTGGATAGTGTACGGAGGTGACCAATTGGCATGATGAGCCACTGAGATGAGATGTAGTTACCCTTTAGGTAAAATCCTTGGCAGATGGCATCTGGAGCTATTTTTTCCTTTTTTCTATATTTTCTTTAACTTGGGTTTGTATTCCGGACCATTCATCTTTAGTTCACACTTTTAGTTTGAGAAGTTATACTACGTGGTTTGTTCATGTTGTGTACCTGGTCCGTGTGTTTGTAGGTTTAAAGGAAATTCCTTTCCATTTTATAGGGATATGCCTTTATGGTGCTAGTCTCCAACCCCTGTCCTATGGAACGCAGGTTTGGGGTAGTAATGGAACGGGCTCCGAGGGACAGGTCATGATACAGAGATGATCAAAATTGGAACTCCATGAAATCTCAACAATTCCTTCACATATATCATGTCATGTTTTTCAAGTGACAGATCTTCTTGAATAGCAATAAAGTGGGAATTCTTGTTTAGTCTGTCCACCACATACCATATCACATTATTTCCTTAGGATTCCTTTAATAGACCAGGGATGAAGTCCACTGTGACATTCTCCCATTTCCACATGGGTATAGGTAACTGTTTCATCATCCCTTTGGGATTATGTCACTCTACTTTAACTTGCAAACATATCAATAACCTTGAGATATACTCTTCAATCTCTTTCTTCATTTCATCCCACTAAAAGTATTCTAGAAGACCACGGTAAATCTTAGTACTCCCATAATGGATATATAAATTTTAGATATGTACATTATATAATAGATTATTCTTTATGTTAGGTGTTTAGGTCACAAAAATCCTCATTCCAAACAAAATCAAACCATCATCATCAATATAGAACTATTGCAGGTTCCCTTCATTTACTGTATTCACATTATTCTTTAACTTTATATCATCTCTTTGTGCCTCATTAATCTTATCTTGGATAGATAGTTGTGTAGTCATTTAAGAAATTTAGGATTTATTCCCTACCATTATGATTTCCATATCCATCTATTGAATATCTATGAAGATAGGGTCTTTCTCAATCCACATCATGGATAAGGTATCCCTTTCAGTTCAGCTAAGACCATTGGGTAACTTGTTTGTCTTCTGAGGATGATATTGAATAGATAAATTTTAGACCTTGATATGCTCTAACCATATACTTTGACTCATGTTGAACTTCTTTTTTGTGAATAAAAACTTTAGACTCATGTGATCGTTATATATATATCACATTTCTCACTATAGAGATCATGCCGCCATATTTTTAAGGTAAATAGCATAGCTTCTAGAACTAGATCATTTGCTGGGTAGTTCACGTCCTGGATCCTTAACTTCTGTGAAGCATAGGGTATTACTTTATCACTCTGTATGAGTACACAACCCAATTCATTATTGGATCATCACTTTATTTTACAAAAAATTCACCATTTATCTGTAATGTGAGTACATGTGATGTTACTGGCATTTTCTTTTTTATCCTTGAATATTTCCCCACATTCTTCTTTCCATACATACTATACCCCTTTCCTTTTTAGCTTAGTTAGAGGGCTAGAGGGTCATGGTAATTTTTTCACAAAATGTCAGAAGTACCCTGATAATCCAAGAGAACTATGGATTTCCAAGACACTAGAGGGTTTGATCCATTACTCAATTTTCTTTATTTTGGAGTGGTCCATAGAAATTCTCTCACTTATGATCATGTCTCCCAATAAGTTGACTTGCTTCATCTAGAAACCACACTTACTAAACTTGGCATACAATTTCTCCTTCATCAATGTCACCAACACAATCCTTATATTTTCTCCATGTGTCTTCTTTTCCTTGGATTA